>JAOWCC010001751.1:55951477-57300622 GCA_030867875.1 Actinernus sp. WN-2022 | reverse complement strand
TGTCGCTCCACTTTGACAGATACATACTTGCAAATGAGGCGCGTTTCTGGTCCAACAAAACAACAGCAGAACGCCAACATGCCGTGAGTGGTCAGTATGCTGTGTTATTCGGTAGCCAGGAGGCTCTTAAGCCAAGTTATTACATGGACATCAGCTGGTGTGACGAGGAATTCACCGGGGGTGGGTACGCAGGTGTGCTACCCTGTGGGGTCCTCACGGGCTATGGAAACTCACCCTGGTGGGATCCCTGTGGTAATGTGTACTTTGCCGGTACGGAGACAGCGACGGAATGGTTAGGTGAGAACAAAATGATTAAAAAATGTAACACTTAAAACCTTATATACATGATACAACCGGTGTAACCGCTGCAATTTACAGGCATATGTGAAACTAAGCGACAAAGACAGGTTTAACGAACACACGTTCAGTTGACAAACCTGACATTTAAATCTAAACCTACCACTGTTTCCATTTCCCTAACCATTCTAACACTGATATACAACTTATTCCTCTAGAAATAATTCACTCTTCGCGAGACTCAATATAATAAATCCAGAGAATCACACCTTGTAGACAAAACCCAGATTTTTCAGTGAACCTCACTGAATGAACAAACGTGATGAACGGCTAGTTTTCACCTCTATATATTTCTCTATTACTCATGCTATACTGCACGTCACTTCCTATTTCCACTCCTCTACAGTTTCCTGTTTTGCCGCCATTCTCCAAACGTATAAGTATATAGGTTATCCTTTGTCAAAACTATTAATATGTAGTACCTGACGAGGTACTACAAAATATTGTATTCAACCAGGAGTGTTCCTATGTCATGGGCTGGGCCCCCTACACAGGAGTAGATGTGGCTATATTTAGAATTCGAATTCCCGCGTTGAAAGTGAGAAGAATTATAATGAATAATAATGAGAAGTGACTGATTGGCTAAGACAACATGGCCTTTGCGAAATGCAATTCTAAACCTAACCACATCTACTCCTGTGCTGGGAACAGAACCAATGGAATGGGCTCCTGATTCAACATAATTAACGTTGTTTCAGATCTGCCGTAGTTTTTGCCTATAATTTTGAGTCCTCAATAGAGTGGTTATCAATATAGTATGTGTCTGTGTGACTACAGGATATATGGAGGGAGCGCTGCAGGCTGGAGAAAGAGCGGCAGAGCAAGTGCTACAAGCAATGGGAAAACTCACGACGGCTTATCCAGGAGGAAACCGCATCACCAGAGAACTAACGCAGCATCCAACGATACAAAACATGTCGTCTACCGCAGTGACTTGCATGTTGGCAGCAGTGCTGTTTGCGACCTGCTATTTACTGTTTTTATAAAAACAAGAGGCCCTGACTAGCCTTAACTCGGGCCACCTAGGAATAGGTGAATACATGTAGTTCATGGAGTTCTAGCATATGTTTGTGTCATACATAGTTTGTGTTAGGGGAGCTGGATAATACTAATACGTAGTCAGCTCGCCTGTTTGTTGCCCCATTTCAGACCATGTGATATCAATGCTTTGTTTTCAATTATAGAAATTGGTACATTTCCTCTTGGGATACAGAAAAATAAAAAAGCATTATTCAAGAGAAAAGTCAGGTGGTCTGAAATGGTACAACAAACAGGCAAGCTGACTAGGTCTATTGATTCACTATTCATGCTCGTGATCATTTATATAACATGGAATCGCCTTTTGTAGGAATGCAATCACGTGGTTGGTTGTACTAGATGGCAAACGAATCTTAATTCATATATTTAAAGGCACTTGCAATGTACAAGATCGGTATTGTTCTTAGCAAAACCTGTTTGTAAATGCTATTTTCCACCTCCAATCAATTGTCGATCTTTGTAAAACAGCGTTTTGAAAGCTGATAGCTTGCCATCCAGCATCCATGGCATCCTTGTGAATATTTAGGGTGTCGTTCTTAATGTGAAATAAAGTCGAAACGTGATTTCCACTCGTTGTTTTCGATCACTGGGGTCGGCTTTCCCGAATTCTTAACTGTTATGAATTGACCGAGTGAAAATACCGACGCTGGCCTGCAACAATAGGAATCGGGCTATTTACTGCTATATTTGATGCCATTACTTTTAACATAAACGAATATTAAACAAGAAGATGCTCATATCAATATTTAAAAGTACTCCTGACGCTTATACCGAGAGGACTTCAGATCAAAGAACTGATGAGTCGCGCATTACCTCAGTATTGCTGCGAAGTTTGGGACACATTGGGTAAAGTCCTATCCAATAAATTGCAAGTTCTCCAAAATAGGGCCGCTTTATCAGCAGATTACAATACCAGCTCCAATGTACTCCTAGCATCTTTAGGGTAGGAAAGATTGGATGAAGAAAGGGCAAAGCGAAAGGCGACGCTCATGCATAAAATACATAATAATTGCGCGCCATGCAGCCTCGTCGACTTATTTAAAACAATGGGAAGCTCACTTCACTATACAACTTAAGGGGCCGTCTCACCCACAGTGCTTAGCGTGCTTTTGTTATTGTTTATATCCAGGACTTTGACCCCTTGTTCACGGCGGGAACCTCACGAACTAAGCATATTCTTTATGTTGGTGACATGATAATTTTGATTTGAACATGGTGACCTTGATGAAACTAATAGTACCTTACAAGTTGAATGTGAAGTCAACAAAGTGTTATACAGCAGTACTTGGCTGTACTGTAACATTTACTGCTCACCCGTCGCTGCTATAAACACAGAACACTCTCTCCGGTTAATACTAATAATTATGAAAGCGAGATGTTTCTCTGGGGTTTCTCTCCTCGGTTGTATTTTTACTTGCAGAGAGAGAAAGAGAGAGATTTGCTAGCAGGCAATCTCGTTGCTGGCTGTACCAGAGAACCAGTTCAAGAGAGAACAGTCAACGAATTACAGTTCGTTTCAATGGGAAATTATTATCACGGCGGCTCTGTTGTCAAATTTCGTGCGCGAGTATAAACTTTGATCAATCCGGTGAATCCGAAAATCTCGGCGAAATCACTTTGTGAAAGACCTTCGAAACCAGAGAGAGACCTATTTCCACAAGTTAAACGCCGAAGCTCTCAAAATGATTTTAGGAAACTGCTCAATTTTTTTCGGGTCGATCAAACGGAGTTTCGTTGCCTATAATATTTTGTTGACTATAATATTTACCGCTCACCCGTCGCTTCCGAACCCTGCCATCAGTACTATAAACAGAGAATACTAATAATTATGAAAAGAGAGGTTTCTCCCCTCGGTTTTATTTTTCCCTGCAGAGAGAGAGAGAGAGAGATCATCTGCTAGCAGGCAATCTAGTTGCTGGTGCCAGAGAACCAGATCAAGAGAGAACAGTGAATAACAGTCTTGTGTAGCAAATTATTATCATGCACGCAGTCTCGGCGGCTTTGCAGTTTGTCAAATTTCGTGCGAGTATAAACTTCAAATGATCAACCCGGTGAATCCGAAAATCTCGGCAAAATCACTGTCTAAAAGCCCGAATTCCGCCCTTCGAAACCAGAGAGAGACCTGTTTCCACAAGTTAAACGCCAAAGCCCTGAAAATGATTTTAGGAAACTGTTCTTCAAGTGGAGTTTTGTTGCAAATTGTGGTCACTAGCTTCTCCAATCGTGGACACAACTACGGCCACCTGAAATAAAACTAAAATTTGCATGACCAAATAATTTAAAACACTTAAATAAGAGGCTCAATAGGAAGAGCAATAAAAAAGGTTCAACCTAGTATGATTTTTTTGACGATAGCTGGAAGGATGGCAGAGATGTAGAGAAGATTAAAACTACTACCATAAAACTCTGGATTTCGATGGCATCGAAAATGGCCGCTATGCTATGTGAGCGCACTAAGCACTGTGGGTGAGACGGCCCCTTTAAGAGGTTGTGAGACAAAGTTTCGTCTCCCTCAACCAAACACTGAGTTCCTGAAAAAGAGTTTGTCATACAGCCGAGCAAAGTTGTGGAATGAGCTTCCCACTGCGGTACGTGAAACAAAGTCTCTTATTTCGTTCAAAAAACAAATCGAGGGTTACATCGTTACCATAAGCTTATTTAAGATGGCTTTTATGCAACATCCTAATCTGAATAATACTATAAATGCTAAAAAAATACTAAAACATTTTTTTATATATCATGTTTTTGTTATGGAAGTAAAGCTGTAGAACGGTCAGCAGTGAGATGTGTGATATAATATTTTATGTGGTAGATAAAATATGAGCGGACGATCTTTATGTAATATTTCAAGGCCTCCAATTCGGACTGGACGGGATTTCAAAGTGAAATGCCGTCCAGTCCGAATTGGAGGGCTTCAAGCATTACTTAATTTACTCAATAATTGTATTGGGATTTACAGTACTGTGCATGTGATATGAATACTGAGCTGGGATTGGTTTTCACCCTCATTAATTTTTCATGAATTTTGTACAGGTAATCATAAGGTTTCGAGTGCAATTTGGGATTAATTTGCACGAGTGGGTTTTTCAAAGAGTATCAAAATGGCACGAGCCCGCAGGGCGAGTGCAATTTGAGTTCTTTGGAAAACACACGAGTGTTTCTTGCCGATCGTCTGGCTCGGCGCGTTTGAGAATCTTGTAATACTACTACCAGTGTATACGTAAATGGTTGAGACAACAATGACACTTGAAATTTAATTCTACGACATTAATTATTCATGAGGGAAACTGTCGCACTTTGAAACCCCCGTAGAATCGTAGAACTTTGAAATTGGGCTTCCTGTGGTACTAGGACTTTGGGTGACTTTGAAATAAAAATAAACCATAAACACAGATGAGAACCAAATAAATTGAACTGAGTCAAAGGAACCGAATGATTCGTCGATGTTAACGACGATGTTACCTTGTATTGCTCTTATCCATCGGGTTCATATCTCCGTTCATCTCTTGATACAAGCTTTTCTGAGGATACAGCTCTCCCTTCCTATTTCGTACTTCTCTGATGAATTTGCACAGCCAGAAGTTTAGGGAAACAGCACTCATTTCTTCCAAAGGGGTTTGAAGACTACTGCACTTATGTCGCCATGTGCTTTTACACGAGATTCCACCGCTGCAGCTTGCTCCAAGGTACAACTATAGAATACCCCGCCACTTCAAAGATCACTTGCAAATTGCTAAACTGTGCTAAATTCTCCATTATAGTGCAGGTGTTGTTTTTTATTGGTTGGATACGTCCGAAAAATTCACGGCTGACGGGATATGTCAGTAAAATGTAAAGCGCCATGAGACTGTGGTGATATGGCGCTATATAAATATGGCCTATCATATTATATTATTTTAGAAAGTTTGAATGAAAATTTGAGAAAATGTTTAATTACTCTAGAAAATTCCAATGTGCGCATAAATTTTGACGGAAAAGCTCACAAAAGCAACCATTATACGCATTATACTGAAAATAATATCATTCACACTTCGCCTCAGCTCTTCCCTGCTGAATTGAAACCATAATTAATTGCGCGGACTTTGAACCGTCCAGTCCTCATTGTCGGCCTTTAACGTTACTTGAAACCGTTTGACACGTAAGCTTTCAACACCTTTCGGCAAAGTATGTCTTCTACCGAGTGTTTATAAGCACGGTTTAACGATTTTAAAGTTTACAAAACAACGAACTTTATAAGGAGAGCAATTTAATATTTTCCTGGAATTTTCTTCAAGTGAACGAAAATGCGACACTGTTGTTGTAGTTCCCAGTCTTGGATATGTCAGCAGGTTACTGGTAGGTTTTATCACAATACACAAGTCCTTTCTCGTTATAGAAACTGACATGACAACCACCACAATAGTTGGGAACACACTTAGCGCTTGGATCTGCTGGGCAAATAGCGGAGTGGCACGGATCCACCTTACAGGAAACAGGTCTAGATCCGTCGGGGCACAAATGACCGTTACAGTCAACGACGATACCGCGTTCATCATAGAAGATTGCGTGACATCCTCCGCAGTAGTTGGCCTTGCACTTGGCATTAGGATTGGCTGGACATGTTGCGAATTGACAGGGGTTAACGAAACAGTTGACAGGAGGAGAACCATCGGGACATACAGAAGGATCGCACTTCACGGGACCATTCTTGTTGTAAAAGATTGCGTGACATCCACCACAGTAGTTGGCTCTGCACGTGGCGTCAGGGTGAGCGGGACATTTTGCGAATTGACAGGGGTTAACGAAACAGTTGACAGGAGAACCATCGGGGCATAAGGAAGGATCGCACTTCACGGGACCATTCTTGTTGTAAAAGATTGCGTGACATCCACCACAGTAGTTGGCTCTGCACGTGGCGTCAGGGTGAGCTGGACATGTTGCGAATTGACAGGGGTTAACGAAACAGTTGACAGGAGGAGAACCATCGGGGCATAAGGAAGGATCGCACTTCACGGGACCATTCTTGTTGTAAAAGATTGCGTGACATCCACCACAGTAGTTGGCTCTGCACGTGGCGTCAGGGTGAGCGGGACACTTTGTCACTTCACACGGATCAACAAAGCAATTCACCCTGGGCTTGTCCTGAGGACACGCTGGATATAAATTACACTACATTAAGAGAAGGGCTAAACATAGCGACCCCATTAGTTGAGACAGAGGACTAATCGGCTTTATACTTCATAGTGAAGTACTTGTCCAGAGGACACGCTGCATTAGATTATAAATTACACTGCATTAAGAGAAGGGCTAAACATAGCGACCAGCTGACCCCATTGGCTGGGACAGAGGACTAATCGGCTTTATACTTCATAGTGAAGTACTTGTCCAGAGGACACGCTGCATTAGAATATAAATTACACTGCATTAAGAGAAGGGCTAAACATAGCGACCAGCTGACCCCATTGGCTGGGACAGAGGACTAATCGGCTTTATACTTCATAGTGAAGTCAGTGGTACCTTACAAGTGGTAAATTTCAGTCGTTGCTACGAGAACCCGCCCACAGCCTCACTGTTTGGTTACTATGAGAAGTCAAGCAGTTTATCACATTGGGTTATTAATTGCTAATTAGTGCTGATCAGTTTAGCTAATGTCAACTTACTTCTACGAATCGAATCACTATTTTAACTCTATTCTCGGTGAATAACTAACAATAAATGAATATTTTTTTTAACTACAATAAGAAGAGCGTATACTTCGAGTAATCTGAAGTGAAGTATTACAGGGGGATTACTCCCCGAGTTAGAAATAAAATAGTGTGTTACAAATTATCCGTTTCTTGAGGCATTTCTTAACTCAGAATTACAGTCAGGGAAACGGTACACGGGACGAAAGTCAAGCCGACAGGAGGCAACAAAATCTCTAATACCACTCGGAATACTGGCAACTATTCGTGTCCGTGCTCAGTTTATCGGCCATTTACAAACTCTCATGCACTTCCAGCTCGAGTTTGTAAATCCGATAAAGCGCCGTGCCGCTATTACGTCGTAAAGGAGTTGAACATACAATGTTACCACCACTCACCTTCCACCAGCGATGTAAGTGTTGCTCTACGAATCTGCAAAAAGAAAAAAGCATGACAGGTAACAAGAAACGTTTTTATATCAGAAATAAGAAGGGAATGTTGCAGAAGCAATGGTACACAAAGAAACAAATCGAGTATTCCCGTTCAATCGAGTCCTTCTGTTGCTGCTGCTTAATATGGTGTAGAGAAAACCAGCT
This sequence comes from Actinernus sp. WN-2022, assembly GCA_030867875.1. Taxonomy (NCBI): domain Eukaryota; kingdom Metazoa; phylum Cnidaria; class Anthozoa; order Actiniaria; family Actinernidae; genus Actinernus; species Actinernus sp. WN-2022. The sequence continues at coordinate 57,292,968 of JAOWCC010001751.1, read as the reverse complement.
TTTAAAGAAATTAATTTTCTTATATATATATATACAGTCGCTGCCAAAAAGGTTGTCCAGCAGAACATAATATAATACTATAATATCCATTGTTTTGGGCTATTGTCTAGACCGAAACAATAGGCCAAAACAATGGATATTATAGTATTATATTATGTTCTGTTGGACAACCTTTTTGGCAGCGACTGTATATATATATATATATATATATACGTACCACCGGTATGGCTGCTTGTACACAACATCCGATGGCTAAAAGGACTGCTAGCTGCCTCATTTTACGGGAAGAGGACTACTTGCAAAGAACCAGTATGCTCTCGCTAGGAGAATGAAAACTTTGTAATATAAACTGGGTTGGTCGTGGGAGAAGGGCAGAGCCAGTGACTAATTATCTCCCGTACTTTCCATGGAAACCTAACGACTCTATTAATCGTGTTTTCAAACGTAATAAGGGCCAGTGAAACGTTAACAACCGCGCGGAGTCCTTGAACAGTTCGCAAATTGAACTTTACTGAAATATGCAACCGAGTTACGGTGTTCCACATGTTCTGTGCTTGACCTTTGACAATGCTTCTGTAAATTACGGATTGTAAATCTGTTTGATTTCAACATGTTTCTGATGAGTCGAATTATTCTATGCTCCCCAAAACAATTTCATATAGTGAATAATGGTCATTTATCTTATGTCAGTTTTTCCCGGTTGCCCTATTGGAAGCTTTCTCTTGAGGGAGAGGAAGCTGGGCCCTAGTATGAAGAGTCACTGAGACGACACATTACTGAAAAAGAAGTTTCTTGGGGCAGTTAATTGTAAACGAAAAACCAGTTAGCTTTTTGAAATAAGACTAATAAGGAGCACTGAAGGAACTGTAGTAAAATACAAACGAAGACGATCAGAATTATCCTGAAGTACAGCGTATACGACAAAACACTCGCGAATTTGCCTAAATCGCTCTCCGCTGCAAGGAATGCGAAGAACATAAACCCTCCAAGATTTGCTCCTCCCCCCCCCCCCCCCCCCCCGATTTTGACATGAACTAACGAACCTCTCGGCCATGTGGGACGCTTGAAATCAAAACAAATATGCAAAAAATACTAACAAACAGTGTATGTAAACAGTCTCCAGGGAAAATATTGAAAATCCTTTCAATCAAGCATTGAGGGAGGGAAGTTTAACTGTTTGTATCAATTAACAGCCACCAAACGAGCGATTACTCGATACATGCGCAGTACCAACGTTTCACCGTTTTCGACAGCTTGCTTTGAGAAAGGCTTGAAAAAACTATCAAATTTATGCCGATAGATCAATAGCCTTTTCGCCAATTGTCGTTGTTTTAAACGTTCTTTCATTTTTGTTTTCGTGTATTTATACGACACTCGCGCCTTCGGTGCTCTTTTTCTCAGTAAACTTAGCGAGAAGAACCTCTAGTACACATGGTACTCATTTTGTATGTGACTGGATAAGTTCAATGCATGAAAGTAGGCGAAAACATTAACCGGATAAATCCCGACTCGAAACCCGACTCAAATCCGGACTCGAATCCAGACTCGAAATCCCGACTCGAAGGATAGGTACCCTCTTTTTCTACTTGTTATTGTTAAACTGTCTGCGTTGCTTTGTTATAAGCTTTTTGGCGCCATTTTGAAGCGAGGCAGTGGAAAATGAAGTCATTAAAGTTGCCAAGCTAAGATCATCATGGAAAATATCGACGAGAACTTGATCCGTTCTCTTGTATGAGCAGGGGTAAAGCACAGAGAAATTGATTCAATTTCCAACTGTAAAAAGAAGTTTAAGCCAGAGAACAGTTCGCAAATACTGTTCGCATAGGAACATTTATAGACCGACGGCAACCGAGCTGGACAACATAGTTAGTCAATGCGTCGACGAGGTAGAAAGGCTCTCTGAATCGGTTTCTGTATCGATCAAATTTGCCGCTTTAAAAGACTAGATGTTTATTTTGTTTCTAACAGGTGGCTACATATACAGCCAGTTCGGAATGAGAGTTGGCAGACGAAGGCTGCAAAGTTCTCTCAGCCATTTTTTCACCGGTTTATCACGAGCAGCGACGAAAAGTGCCCAACCTCATCCCCAGTGCCTTCTCGGTCAGACCCAAGATGGCGGCTACTGAGAAGACCATGGACACGAGGTTGCGACATGCCAATCCATACGAACCATACCTCTGCTCTTCCAGATAACTAAGCCCAACTAAAAAAAAACGAAATGCGTGGAGCCAAATGGCGGAGAATAAATTATTCTAATGGAGGGGAAAATGGTCTGGCAATAGAAAACAGAAACACGGAAAGATGACTATTATGGATGAAAAATTAACGCTATATTCCAATTTTGTGATTGAATCCAAAAAAGAAACAGAAATGCCGGAATGTGCCACGGAGACTTACTTTGTACTGCCAAGTATCAGTTCATGTTTCAGGTTGCCCTCCTGATAAACCACTCGTCCAATGCTTCGCCGACCCTTGTCAAGTCACTACGTGCCCGTCGTATCCACAAGCCAAGTGCATTTCAGATTACTGTGGAGGATGCCACGTCAGATTCGTGAATGGCATCGAGGTTCAGTCGCCATACAGTAACTCTCTTGACCTTAATTGGCAACAGCTTTGATGTTCGTGCTCATTAACTAGACTGTCGCTCACCTCTAGACCGCGTAAAAGTAAGCAATAAAATAACAAGCACAAAAATAACGCAGACAAATTATGTAAAAGGTTCAACTCGATAGAAATGAAATACCAAGCATATTATACACGTACACGAAAACCTAAAACGGTGTGCGACCGCGTTTTCAGGGTAAGCCAGGGATTGTGGGCTGGTATTGAAGGGTTTTTAAATTGAGAAGTTCCTGTCTAAAAGTACATACGAGTGACCACGAGTGAAAAAATAAAACAAATGAAAAATAAAACGGGGGAAAAGTGGCTAAGAATCAAATTAAAGACATTTTCAGCATGCCGAAATTGTTATTTTAGTCAATCTACGGTGCAATATTTTTTTGTCATTTTGCCAGAAAAGAAAATAATTTACGCCAAAGAAAGAAGACAAGATATAGAGCACGATAATGACCACAAGAGAACTGTGGAAGATGTACCAACGAATCCAAGCATAAGTCCTGATTTAGCGATGGCGTTAATGAGCCACATGAGTGAAGGAAATAAAAAAAATGCCTATACTACATAGGAACAGCTAGTTCAAACATCCTCGAAGTTAACCGAGGTAGACAAAATATGCAAATATGACACTTTTGATAACAACTGGGACGTCTGTGCTATACTCTATAATTTCGTTTCCATAAAATCCCAGGCCTTAATTGGCTTGAGGCACTAGAGGCACTAGAAGGCCCGGTGTACATTCGAGATCTGTTTGGTACGTTAACGTACTCCCATCTTGGAACTCAGGAATATAAATCTGGTCATTGCATGTAGGGAGAAAGGAGCGCACAAATTTCTTTGATTATAATCTTTGCCGCTTTTTATCCGTTTTATTATTCGTTGTTCGGGTATTCGGACTCGGTTATCTGGGGTTTTGGAATGGCTCAAATGGGTAGGTTTTTGCGTTCGGAAAATAGTAGCTCAAATCCATGGAGTTCTGATTTAGATGACGTCATCGTCACCTATAACTATTACAAAAACTCCATCCATCGAAAGCAACTGGCTTGTGGAATATTTCACGGAATTCGGGAATATTTTGAGACATTTAGATAATTAATTGACGAGGCAGGTATTTCATTTGCCAAGTTTGAACCCTTTTTCATTGTCTTTCGTGATTTTAAATCTCCGAAATAGTCGTTGTTTTTTACTTCCGTTAAGTCAATTGATTAATTGTATTCCAAGTTGGCGGCAGGCACTAATTCATTGTTTCGCGGCACGCTCCGCTCGCTACTTTTCCCTCGCCTCTCCTCAAAGCGTCTGTTCTGCAGGCAATGCTACCTATATAATATCAAGTAATTCCTCGCCTCTCCTCAAAGCGTCTGTTCTGCAGGCAATGCTACCTATATAATATCAAGTAATCTCGCCTCTCCTCAAAGCGTCTGTTCTGCAGGCAATGCTACCTATATAATATCAAGTAATTCCTCGCCTCTCCTCAAAGCGTCTGTTCTGCAGGCAATGCTACCTATATAATATCAAGTAATCTCGCCTCTCCTCAAAGCGTCTGTTCTGCAGGCAATGCTACCTATATAATATCAAGTAATTCCTCGCCTCTCCTCAAAGCGTCTGTTCTGCAGGCAATGCTACCTATATAATATCAAGTAATCTCGCCTCTCCTCAAAGCGTCTGTTCTGCAGGCAATGCTACCTATATAATATCAAGTAATTCCTCGCCTCTCCTCAAAGCGTCTGTTCTGCAGGCAATGCTACCTATATAATATCAAGTAATGTCGCCTCTCCTCAAAGCGTCTGTTCTGCAGGCAATGCTACCTATATAATATCAAGTAATGTCGCGACCTATGATTGGTCGATGTGCGGTCCATAACTTCCCTTACGGCCCTTCCACCCACTTACGGCCCCTTCCACCCACTTACGGACCTTCCACCCACTTACGGACCCAAAGAAAATGAAGAAGTCTTATAATAAACGTATTAATTAATCTCATTTGCTCGTAAGTTATGGTTCCTCGTTTTTTTTCCTTTTTATGGCCCGCGCGCTTCTCGTACTTTGCCTGATTCCCATATAATCGCTACGATCGCCGAAAAACGTGTTGGGCGATCGTGGCGATCATATGGAAACAAGGGTCCAGCGATCGCGATCTTTCCATCGTGGCGATCGATCGCAACGATCGGAATGTATCCCACAATACGTTGCAAGTGATCAGAACAAATCCCATAATGCTGATTTGTCGACTGATACGTATAGTTGTCACTTCAACAACATGACGTCTACTTCACAGAGCATTTTGTTTATGGAGGAAGTTCAAAAATACAACTGTCTTTACAACAAATTCAGTAGAGACTAAAAGAGACAAGTTGAAGATGTTTTCGCCTTTGATTGTTTTGTCTCCTTCATCGAATTAGGGCAAGAACAATGAAATAACACGACTCAAGCACGGGTCTCCCGTTCTCTGCCGCCATTTTTATTCATGTTCGGCGCCAAACTTTGTTGTCGGATCCAGGCTCTTTTGAACTGGCTGGGCGATCGCAACGGTCGTACCGATCAAATGGAAACCAACCAGCGTTACGATCGGCCAACGTGTTTTTCGGCGATCGCGACGATCGTAGCGTTCAAATGGAAACCAGGCTTTACGAATTACGATACGGATCTCGCACAGGCTTTACGAATTACGACACCGATCTCGCACTCCGTTAATAAGAGGTATGTATTCAGCTGTAACACTACAAGAGTATCCAATGTACCTTAACCCCCGTTGCCCCGGTAAGAACACAACATGAAGTCGTTTGCTAGCCTGCTTTGTAAATTCTTTATTGAGTCATCTGGGATCGTCGGTAACTGGTAAACTCTGATATAAATATCGCGGGGAATTTCACTTTCTACTCTTAAAAAACTTTAGGTACACTTTCATACAGTTCTCAGCTATGGCCGGCCGCCTCATTATTTGGTATCAAAATGACCATAGCGAAACGCTCAGAGCTCCGGAAAGCTCGACAAAATAATCAAAACGTAACCATTACGTTAGAAGGCTTAGAAGAAGCTGCTTCATTTGCCGTAGGTCTAAGAGAAACATATTTTCGTGGAATAAGAGAAAATAACAAAAGCATCTGAGTTTAAAACTATCTACAACACTAAGTCAATCTCTACCCCTATAAACAAAATAAACATTCCAGAAGTCGATTCGTGTCATCTAAACGTGCTTCTCACGGTAGAACGACAAGCCACACGTACAAGGGACGCTGGAATCTTTGTCTATTTTGAAGTACAGGTATAGTTTCAATTTTGTCAACAGTTTCACAAAAGCTTTAAAAGCTTTTTTTTAGAATCTTGCACGTTTCACCTAGTGTACTTCCAAGTTGTCTTTATTTGTTGAATTTCCCGCCACGACCACCACCGCTGCTGCGACGGCCACCGCGCGCGTTCCCGCCAAAACCACCTCCACGTCCACCCGCACCAGTTCCCCCGGCGGCTCCTCGGCTGGATGATCCACCACGCCCTCCAACGCGTCCACCGGCCCCTCTCCCTGCGCCTCCCGGAGCGTCGCGGCGGGCACCACTGGGCTTCTTCTCCTCGATGTTTATTTCATGAGTGCCGATCTTGATTGGCTGGGAGAAAAGACGAACTTCATTGGTCATGCGCACACGATGCCACTAATGGACCTTTCATTGGTCATGCGCACACGATGCCACTAATGGACCTTTCATTGGTCATGCGCACACGATGCCACTAATGGACCTTTCATTGGATACAATCACGTGGTTGTACTGGATGCCAAACAATGACTTCAAATATTGAAAGGCACTTGTACGAGATCGGTAGTGTTATTAGCAAAACGCTATTTCCACCTCCAATCGATTGGTGATCTTTCTAAGACAGCGTTTTGAAGTTTGTTTGCCATCCAGTCAAGCCTTTCTAGTCCCATGGGATCAGGAGCATTCGTTATTGAAGTGATATATCAGCACGTGACTATTTCCAGTCAAGCCTTTCTAGTCCCATGGGATCTAGCCTGCGTACAGCATCCCCTACTTGAGGGAGAGCGGCGATTTCATCGTTTCCGTTTCTCCCCATGTAGGGTCTGCGACTCAGAGCCCAAAACCGTGTCCGTGACGTCACTTCCAAATTTCTGGTAATTAGCTATTTATGCATAACGAAGTCAAAACGAGATGGCGATTGAAATGAGATTTCGAAGTGTAAAGTCTTGTCGCAGAGGAAATTTCTCTAAAATGTGGAATCCCATCTCTCCAATGTGAACAGCTTAATGCTTTATGTAACTTTATTCGTGGGAAAGATGTGTGCGTGAGCCTTCCAACATGCTCAGGAAGGTCACTGATATTTTCAACTGGCGGCCCCTTCAAACCAACTCGCGGCCAGGTTCGGGCTTTTTGAAGAAAAATGCATTTGTCATTGAAGTCACTCCGCTTGTTGCCCTCATTAAGGATTTACACGGAGGTCTTTATTAACAATGTTGTTTGGAGGTTGGGGAAAAAAATGTTTTTACATAAGAGTATAACAGGGATCGAAGTAATGAAGCATTTGTTTAGTTCTGCTATGTTTCTCTCTCCCTGCCAAGAATATAATAGTGGTTCGTACCGAGCGAAACTGTAAATTACATTTATTTATCTCTGTTCAGACAATTAAAATCCCTGCTCAAATATTCACCTTAAATCCATGACCAAGTAAGCGCTTCACTTGATCCTTCATGAGGGCAACAAGCGGAGTGACTTCAATGACAAATGCATTTTTCTTCAAAAAGCCCGAACCTGGCCGCGAGTTGGTTTGAAGGGGCCGCCAGTTGAAAATATCAGTGACCTTCCTGAGCATGTTGGAAGGCTCACGCACACATCTTTCCCACGAATAAAGTTACATAAAGCATTAAGAGAAATTTTAGAGAAATTTCCTCTGCGACAAGACTTTACACTTCGAAATCTCATTTCAATCGCCATCTCGTTTTGACTTCGTTATGCATAAATAGCTAATTACCAGAAATTTGGAAGTGACGTCACGGACACGGTTTTGGGCTCTGAGTCGCAGACCCTACATGGGGAGAAACGGAAACGATGAAATCGCCGTTCTCCCTCAAGTAGGGGATGCTGTACGCAGGCTACATGGGATCAGGAGCATTCGTTATTGAAGTGATATATCAGCACGTGACTATTTCCAGTAAAGCCTTTCTAGTCCCATGGGATCAGGAGCATTCGTTATTGAAGTGATATATCAGCACGTGACTATTTCCAGTCAAGCCTTTCTAGTCCCATGGGATCAGGAGCATTCGTTATTGAAGTGATATATCAGCACGTGACTATTTCCAGTAAAGCCTTTCTAGTCCCATGGGATCAGGAGCATTCGTTATTGAAGTGATATATCAGCACGTGACTATTTCCAGTGAAGCCTTTCTAGTCCCATGGGATCAGGAGCATTCGTTATTGAAGTGATATATCAGCACGTGACTATTTCCAGTCAAGCCTTTCTAGTCCCATGGGATCAGGAGCATTCGTTATTGAAGTGATATATCAGCACGTGACTATTTCCAGTCAAGCCTTTCTAGTCCCATGGGATCAGGAGCATTCGTTATTGAAGTGATATATCAGCACGTGACTATTTCCAGTAAAGCCTTTCTAGTCCCATGGGATCAGGAGCATTCGTTATTGAAGTGATATATCAGCACGTGACTATTTCCAGTAAAGCCTTTCTAGTCCCATGGGATCAGGAGCATTCGTTATTGAAGTGATATATCAGCACGTGACTATTTCCAGTAAAGCCTTTCTAGTCCCATGGGATCAGGAGCATTCGTTATTGAAGTGATATATCAGCACGTGACTATTTCCAGTAAAGCCTTTCTAGTCCCATGGGATCAGGAGCATTCGTTATTGAAGTGATATATCAGCACGTGACTATTTCCAGTCAAGCCTTTCTAGTCCCATGGGATCAGGAGCATTCGTTATTGAAGTGATATATCAGCACGTGACTATTTCCAGTAAAGCCTTTCTAGTCCCATGGGATCAGGAGCATTCGTTATTGAAGTGATATATCAGCACGTGACTATTTCCAGTAAAGCCTTTCTAGTCCCATGGGATCAGGAGCATTCGTTATTGAAGTGATATATCAGCACGTGACTATTTCCTGCAAAAGGCCTATTTGTCTCGAAAACTTCATACACCATAACAAAATAATATCACAGACATCCCAAAAAACAGTCGTACCAATTGTTTTGTGGGAACTCGATGGGTACACACGATACAACTTGTTCGTATGCAATATAGATCATTTTACTAGATAAACCAGGTATGACTTTTTCGCATTAAAATCTTGTTTTAAGAGAAGCGAAGGCAGGAAATGAAAATCTCGTTTTAAGGGACTTTGAGAAAGTCTAGGTAGACATGAGCGGATGTCTAAGGTTGATATCGCGTTGGAGAGCGTGTACTTTATCTTATTTTCATACGAAACAAACAAATTCCCTCGTTACCTCGTTGAGTAGGATTTGTTCCACTGGCTCGGAGCTGTCAAATATCATACAAAACAAACAAATTCCCTCGTTACCTTCTTGAATACGATTTGTTCCACTGGCTCGGCGCTGTCAAATATCATACAAAACAAACAATTTCCCTCGTTACCTTGTTGAGTAGGATCTGTTCCACTGGCTCGGCGCTGTCAAATATCACAAAACCAAAGTTCTGTTGCAAACAAGTTGAAAAGCGTTCTTTAGTATAAAAGTCAACAAATCAGTTATAAAGTGAGGCGAGAAGTTCTCTTGTATCCGATCTCTCTCAACCTCGTACCCAGGGTCTTCTCGGTCAGATCCAAAATGGCAAGACCAGGTAAAGACTGAACTATATATGACGTATTCTGATTGGCTCTTCGGTTATGACGCAAAGGATGTTCTTACAATCTTTTTTATTGGCCAAACCGACTGAGACCAACAGAAATGATTTGTATAGAGTTTAATTTTCTCAAATGTTTTCAATAAAACGATGGTAAATAACCTTAAACACGTTGTGTTGGTAGAGCAATAGATGAAGTGTATTACTGGGTAGTTTTCTGGTAAGTTTCGTCAGTGGGAAAGCCAGGAGAAGCCGTTATACCTGAACATGAGATGTTCAACGCTAACGGAAAATTAACGGCTTTATTAAATCCCTTTTAGCTTAGATACATCCTGGTAGTATTGTGATTCCCTTCCACTGTTCCTTTATCCATGTAAACTCCATTTCGAGCCGTTTAGGGAAGGTACGTTCTTATCAGGGGGTGGGCTGGGGGGCTTGAGAGGGGAGGTCATGAAAACATTTTGAACATTTGTGGAGGGCCAAACCTTAACGTTTTTTTAACAGGGGGACGGTGAAAGGTTTTTACATTCCCATTTATTGAATGTGTTCAAGTTATAAACTGTTTCTGTTTGTTTACATTTGCTCATTCAAGATTTGTGGTAAGGCGGATGAGAAGAATGTTGACACTCGTTTAGTGTTACTGTTCTATAGCCGTACATATCCTGGGCTAGACATCACTAATTCCGAAGTCACTGATGAATACAAAAAGTCACAGCATTTTGCACTACCCACCCAAATATGCAGATACATCCCTACTGTGAATGCTGATCAATGGTTAGTCACATTTCAATGTTCTGCCAGGAAACGTAATCACCTTGGAGTACCCGCTTTCTTTTTCTCCCGAATCGTAACGTGGTGGTTTCTGTACCAGTTTCTTGCTGACATTGGTTTTCATCTGCTGATTCACTCAATGATGTTTCACTAGATTTTGTTGAAGATCCAACGACTCTTTCTATTTCGTCACTTTCCGAGTCAGAAGCTGATGTTCCCGACTAGTAAGGATATCATGAAAAACCCTCCAAAAATAGTTTTCCGTCAGATTATCAAGGGGAAAGTTCAGGCATTTTCTTGTAGATTTAAGTGAGGGGTCATGAAAATGATTTGTACACGGAAGGGGAGGGCCACCGGAAATGTTAAGATATGTAGTACAGATCCCCCAGCCCACCCCCCTTGATAAAAAAAACGTACCTTCCCTTTATAGTAGACCTGTTTGCATCGTACACCCCGTGGAAATACCGTTAATTACACCACAGGCAGCCCAAGCTCTATTTTTGTGTATTTAAAAGAAACTCATTGCGAGATTTTACAGAAGTTAATAAAATCGAAATCAATAAAGTACTCAAACAAAGATTCTATACCTCTTCAAAGTTGTTTTTGATTCTCCTGTACACTCCTGGGGTGATTTTTTATCACTTTCACAAGATTTCCAATTCATCGTCCCAAATGTAATAGAAAATGACAATGCTAGATTATTTTAACCGAAAAGACCCTGGGCACGTCGATATCTCTCTCTTTGTTCCAACTAAGCCATCAGCCATAGGTAAATATATACAAACTCTTTACCTTGGGGTTGAGCCTGATCTCCAGGATAGAACCATACTCTGAAACAATAAAGTTAACAATAAACTATGGTTTCCTCACAAGACTTTTACGTTCCGATGTGAAGTCTGAAGGTTTCTAAACGCATTCAATTGAGTTTTTTCATCTCTTTGACAAGTTGTACAGCATACAACAAAACAATAATTATTCCGGAATACTAAAAGCCCATGTTCCAGAGACTCCATGCCAACTATTCAGAGAACACTTCTCGTGTTGGCTGCAATCCCAGGGTCAATGTAGCACACGCGCAGGCCTGGTTACACATTCATATATTAGTAACAGGTTCAAGAAGTGTGCTGAATAAACACATAACCACCGTAAATCCCTGCTTCTAATAAGCCCTCCCTTAACTTTTCGAATTTAAAGAAAATGTCGTAACTTTTAAGATTTGTGCCTGATGGTTCTGATTTTCACAAACAGTACACAATTTATTGATACAACCAATGTCAAAAACCGATCACGCATACTAATGACGTAATTGTGACGTAGGTCAACCCCACTTTTTTAACCTTTTGAGCCATTACTCGCAATCTAATCGAACGATTTTTCTCAAACAACTGGAAACTATTCAAACTTATAACACGTGCACAGTGTAAAGGTTATCTAAATCCCTTGGGCGGAAGTTAGCGAAATTTGCGGGCTATAAATTTCTTAAATATTTATTAAGTAATCAACAGTAATTTTCATTCTCGTTCTGTCTATTAATTTCTCTTTTACTGTCTAGTATCTACTTAAATCTACCTTGCTGATGTTTGTATTACTAAACTTAGGCTGTCACCGCATTTTTATTCTTCTCAAAGGTAGTGGTCAACACTGAAGCTAAGTGCATTAATTTTATGACTGCACGACCCCAAGATCTACAAAGATTTCTAATTGAACTCCATATTTATTGTCAGAATAGTTCATAACTATATTAGCTCATAACTATTCTTCTCAATCTATTTTCCCCGGCTAGCACTTATTGCGTTGTTACAATTACATTATTTATGATTATCAGCATTAAACCGTTTGTATTACATTGTACAAGGTGCTAATAAGTATTTGTTGTTGTCATTGTTGATTATCCTGCAGGATTCTGTGTGAGGTAGTTCAGACCGATGTACCGTTTGTATTACATTGTACAAGGTGCTAATAAGTATTTGTTGTTGTCATTGTTGATTATCCTGCAGGATTCTGTGCGAGGTAGTTCAGACCGATGTAGCGTTTGTATTACATTGTACAAGGTGCTAATAAGTATTTGTTGTTGTCATTGTTGACTATCCTGGGGCGGATGCAGTATTGTGTGTGAGGTACAATGTAGTTCAGAAGGAGGTTCGATATACTTGAGCGCCAAAATATTTGGTAATTTCTTTGTTGTCTTTTGTTAAGCGAGTGAGAGAAAGGGGTTTCAATGTAACCCTCAGTATAATGTAACCCTCATTATACCTACAGTATAATGGTCCAATCAGAATACAGGTCTGGAAGTGGTACTGTATTATTCACAATAGAGATACAGTATAATGGATCCAATCAGAATACAGGTCTGGAAGTGGTACTGTATTACTCACAATAGAGCTACTTAACAGTATAATCGTCCAACCAGAATACAGGTCTGGAAGTGGTACTGTATTACTCACAATAGAGCTACTTAACAGTATAATGGTCCAATCAGAATACAGGTCTGGAAGTGGTACTGTATTACTCACAATAGAGCTACTTAACAGTATAATGGATCCAATCAGAATACAGGTCTGGAAGTGGTACTGCATTACTCACAATAGAGCTACTTAACAGTATAATGGTCCAATCAGAATACAGGTCTGGAAGTGGTACTGTATTACTCACAATAGAGCTACAGTATAATGGTCCAATCAGAATACAGGTGTGGAAGTGGTACTGTATTACTCTTATCAAACTCATTAATAATTCATGAAGCAAAAACAAACGAAATCACTGAGCGATAAGTGATCTGTAAATCTGATACAGATTTCATCCTGACTTTTGCTTCAATTTTACTGGCTGGAATAGGTCGTATCGCCAAAATAACTCAAAAACATGACTATATACATCTAGATGTTTGATAAGTGAGATACAGAATTTGTGTCCATGCTTTATCTGATTTACAAACTCTCCCTTTCAGCTCGAGTATGTAAATCCCATAAAGCATGGTTACTCATTCTGTATTTATTGCTTAATGCAGCTATAACTTACTTGAGAACACGTCATTGACGTCTGAATCTTTGACGCCACTGGGCAGATTGCCAATGAACACCTGGTGGTTATCAGGTGCATTGCGGGCTGCTTGGCGTGCTTCCTTACTGCCAAACGTACTGCGGTCTCCTCTAGGGGCACGCTGAGGCAGTGGTCTGGGGGGAAGAGGTGTAACAGATGCTGCAGCACGCTGGTAAACAAGAGAAAAGGGAAATAAGTAAACAAGAGAGAAAGAAAGAGAGATAAGTTACTGGTAAACAAGAGAAAAAGGAAATAAGTAAACAAGAGAGAAAGAAAGGGAGATAAGTTACTGGTAAACAAGAGAGAAAGAAAGGGAGATAAGTCACTGGTAAACAAGAGAGAAAGAAAGGGAGATAAGTTACTGGTGAACAAGAGAAAAGGGAAATAAGTAAACAAGAGAGAAAGAAAGGGAGATAAGTTACTAGTAAACAAGAGAAAAGGGAAATAAGTAAACAAGAGAGAAAGAAAGGGAGATAAGTTACTGGTAAACAAGAGAGAAAAAAGGGAGATAAGTTACTGGTGAACAAGAGAAAAGGGAAATAAGTAAACAAGAGAGAAAGAAAGGGAGATAAGTTACTGGTAAACAAGAGAAAAAGGAAATAAGTAAACAAGAGAGAAAGAAAGGGAGATAAGTTACTGGTAAACAAGAGAAAAAGGAAATAAGTAAACAAGAGAGAAAGAAAGGGAGATAAGTTACTGGTAAACAAGAGAGAAAGAAAGGGAGATAAGTTACTGGTAAACAAGAGAGAAAGAAAGGGAGATAAGTCACTGGTGAACAAGAGAAAAGGGAAATAAGTAAACAAGAGAGAAAGAAAGGGAGATAAGTTACTGGTAAACAAGAGAAAAAGGAAATAAGTAAACAAGAGAGAAAGAAAGGGAGATAAGTTACTGGTAAACAAGAGAGAAAGAAAGGGAGATAAGTTACTGGTGAACAAGAGAAAAGGGAAATAAGTAAACAAGAGAGAAAGAAAGGGAGATAAGTTACTAGTAAACAAGAGAAAAGGGAAATAAGTAAACAAGAGAGAAAGAAAGGGAGATAAGTTACTGGTAAACGAGAGAGAAAGAAAGGGAGATAAGTTACTGGTGAACAAGAAAAAAGGGAAATAAGTAAACAAGAGAGAAAGAAAGGGAGATAAGTTACTAGTAAACAAGAGAAAAGGGAAATAAGTAAACAAGAGAGAAAGAAAGGGAGATAAGTTACTGGTAAACAAGAGAGAAAAAAGGGAGATAAGTTACTGGTAAACAAGAGAAAAGGGAAATAAGTAAACAAGAGAGAAAGAAAGGGAGATAAGTTACTGGTAAACAAGAGAAAAGGGAAATAAGTAAACAAGAGAGAAAGAAAGGGAGATAAGTTACTAGTAAACAAGAGAAAAGGGAAATAAGTAAACAAGAGAGAAAGAAAGAGAGATAAGTTACTGGTAAACAAGAGAAAAAGGGAAATAACTTACTGGTAAACAAGAGAAAAAGGAAATAAATAAACAAGAGAGAAAGAAAGGGAGATAAGTTACTGGTAAACAAGAGAAAAGGGAAATAAGTAAACAAGAGAGAAAGAAAGGGAGATAAGTTACTGGTAAACAAGAGAAAAAGGGAGATAAGTTACTGGTAAACAAGAGAAAAAGGGAAATAAGTTACTGGTAAACAAGAGAAAAAGGGAAATAAGTTACTGGTAAACAAGAGAGAAAGAAAGGGAGATAAGTTACTGGTAAACAAGAGAAAAAGGGAGATAAGTTACTGGTAAACAAGAGAAAAAGGGAAATAAGTTACTGGTAAACAAGAGAAAAAGGGAAATAAGTTACTGGTAAACAAGAGAAAAAGGGAAATAAGTTACTGGTAAACAAGAGAAAAAGGGAAATAAGTTACTGGTAAACAAGAGAAAAAGGGAGATAAGTTACTGGTAAACAAGAGAAAAAGGGAAATAAGTTACTGGTAAACAAGAGAAAAAGGGAAATAAGTTACTGGTAAACAAGAGAAAAAGGGAAATAAGTTACTGGTAAACAAGAGAAAAAGGGAAATAAGTTACTGGTAAACAAGAGAAAAAGGGAAATAAGTTACTGGTAAACAAGAGAAAAAGGGAAATAAGTTACTGGTATACAAGAGAAAAAGGGAAATAAGTTACTGGTAAACAAGAGAAAAAGGGAAATAAGTTACTGGTAAACAAGAGAAAAAGGGAAATAAGTTACTGGTAAACAAGAGAAAAAGGGAAATAAGTTACTGGTAAACAAGAGAAAAGGGGAAATAAGTTACTGGTAAACAAGAGAAAAAGGGAAATAAGTTACTGGTAAACAAGAGAAAAAGGGAAATAAGTTACTGGTAAACAAGAGAAAAAGGGAAATAAGTTACTGGTAAACAAGAGAAAAAGGGAAATAAGTTACTGGTAAACAAGAGAAAAAGGGAAATAAGTTACTGGTAAACAAGAGAAAAAGGGAAATAAGTTACTGGTAAACAAGAGAAAAAGGGAAATAAGTTACTGGTAAACAAGAGAAAAAGGGAGATACATGTAAGTTACTGGTAAACAAGAGAAAAAGGGAAATAAGTTACTGGTAAACAAGAGAAAAAGGGAAATAAGTTACTGGTAAACAAGAGAAAAAGGGAAATAAGTTACTGGTAAACAAGAGAAAAAGGGAAATAAGTTACTGGTAAACAAGAGAAAAAGGGAAATAAGTTACTGGTAAACAAGAGAAAAAGGGAAATAAGTAAACAAGAGAGAAAGAAAGGGAGATAAGTTACTGGTAAACAAGAGAGAAAGAAAGGGAGATAAGTTACTGGCAACTTACTTGTCACTTAGAGAAAAATCAATGAAGACAAAAAACACAATTTAAAAATGACTGATTTTTAACCCTTTCAGCCCCGAGTCTTTGGAAGTGATTTTTAGCTATTTCTAGACCAAACAGAACCCTCCCCCCCCTCCCCCCAAGTAAACTGTAGTCATTGTTACCATAGAATTTTCAACTGACCTATAATACTAGGGGATCAAAGTTTTTAGACAGCCATTTTGAAAGCAGTTGTGGGTTACTTAACGGAGCTGGCGGAAAGTTTGTTTGGAGGAATACAGAGAATTTCAGGCTTTTTAAAGCCTTTTTCACTATTTATAGAGTGCTGGAGGACATCATTAAGTCTGATGAGAGCTTGTTTCAGCACTTTCTCAAAGAACCGAGTCTGTGCCAGTTTATTGTGACGGAGAAAGAGCCTCATTTTCCCACTCGTGAATGGGCCAGGACGTCTTCTGTCACTTTAGCGTGGGCTTTATAAATAGGGGTCTGGAGCCACCTATCATAGCTTTTTTGGAATATTGGACAACATTTACTTGCCATTGATTCCAATACGAAGCTATTAGGTCGAAATGGCTTTAGACTTAGTATATATTTTGAAGAATGAAGATGGGGGAGTGCTATGCCACCAGTGGATTGGATTTCCCGGCATGCTTTGCGGTCAGAATGGTTGAATTTAGCTTGCTCTGAAGTGCTTATGGAATGGTGGCTTGGTGCTGGGCAAGTTTCAGTGTTCAGGGACAGAAAGTGAGGTTAGTGGAAACTTGAAAGCCTATATTTGATGTGAAACATGCATTTTTGTAAGAAAATTTAGAATCTGAGAACTATTTTTTTCTGTAAGTGTGATTTTAGTCTTTTTTCTGAAATGAAATAATGTAAACTGTAGTTAACTTCTGCAAAGAAAGGAGGATTTAGATGAAACAAGAGGCCCTGAGTGGCCTTAACTCGGGCCACCTAGGAATAGGTGAATACATGTAGTTCATGGAGTTCTAGCATATTTTTGTGTCATACATGGTTTGTGCTAGGGAAGCCGGATATATCTAGATGTAGTCAGCTTGCCTGTTTGTTGCCCCATTTCAGACCAGGTGATAGTTCACCAGAAGATTCAGTGCTTTGTTTTCCAATTATAGAAATTGGTACATTTCCTCTTGGGATACAGAAAAATAAAAAGCATTACTCAAGGGAAAAGTCAGGTGGTCTGAAATGGTAAAACAAACAGGCAAGCTGACTAGGTCTATTGATTCACTATTCATGCTCATTTATATATAATGGTATCGCCTTTCGTAGGAATGCAGTCACATGGTTGTACTAGATGGCAAACAAACTTAATTAATATTTAAAGGCACTTGTACGAGATTGGTAGTGTTTGTAAATGCTATTTTCCACCTCCAATCGATTGTCAATCTTTGTAACACAGCGTTTTTAAAGATAGCTTGCCATCCAGCATCCATGGCAATGTCTTTCCCACAAGCTAAATTCATTTGTTCACAAAGTATCATACCAGCACATGACTGTTTCCTGCAAAAGGCCTATCACAACTGCTCCCAGTAATTATAAATCAACTTCACATAACACTCTCTCTGAACTTAACTTGCTCAAAAATATTACAAATATTAATTGAGTTTTCTTTTGTATTTTAGAAAACAATTCTTTTTAGCAGGGTTTACCAACCCATACTTTTCAACATTCTTAGAAATCAATGCTTTTCAGTAGTCCACAGCCTTGGATATGTCAAGGAACCTAAATATAAAAACAAGGTGAGCCCACCCAACATGATCAGAAATTATTCTGCAATAACAATGGACACTCAATATTCTGCAACCAGCCTTGGTCTCACTTGAAGAATAATTTGAATCAGTCTGAAGGTGTAGTTTACACACATGCACATATATTTTATGTCCTACACTGGAGTGTAATCACATGAAAACTGGGATGCATGCAGTTTATACACATCTGAATAGGGTTGTTTGTGTTCTATACTCTACTTTTCAAACACAAATTGGAGTGGTATTACAAATGTTGAGAAAACAATTGAAAGCCGAGAGGCGTAGTTCTCATGCAAAAAAATATGTCGAACGCACTTTGATAATCTATGCTTACTTCTAGTATTATTTCTAACTTTACTGTCCAAGCACAGGTGCTATTATATTGTAGCATACATGTAACTTTTCCTTTAGCTAATAATAGCTATATCGCTTGTGAATATTTAGGGATGTGTCATTCTAAATGTGAAATAAAGTCATCTATCTAGATCTGCATGCAGTTCTATTTTCGAGTAGAGTGGTGGATTTTCCAATATTAGGGCTAGTGTTCATTTTCTACATCTTGCAGGAGGCTGAAATTTATAACGAATGGGGTTGGCCTTCCCGAATTCTTACTATGTCATGAAGTGACCGAGTGAAAATACCGACGCTAGCTGGCCATGGCCTACAACAAAAGGAATCGGGCTATTTACTGCTATATTTGATGCTGATCTAAATCGAAAATTCCTTAAAAAATAAGTCTAGCGGCGTTTGGAAATTGAAGCGAGGTATCGTGGTGCTGTCAAGTACGGGCCAGGAGAAATTTAGAAGGCAACATTCGGCATTTTGATTCAATATCGACTACATTCAACAAGGAAAAGGAGTGCAACATGAGCAGCTTGTCAGCAGAAGCGATAAAGAAGTTGACTGTTACTGAGCTTCGGGCAGAACTAAGTAAGTTAGAACTGGACACGAAGGGCTACAAGCAAGTACTTATTGATCGGTTACTGATTGCAGTAGGCAGCAACCCTACTATTGCACAGAGTGAAACTATCATAGAAGGCTGTGAGACAAGTGAAACTGCGAAGAAGGATCAGTATATCGATGAAAAAAACGACCAAGAAACACTTCCCGCCAGTTATTCAAATTTCCACTTCATTGAGACAAAAAAAATCCTTCAAGAGGTTTTAGCCGGAATGTCGCATTTAACACAAACAATGGAAGTACTTAAAAAGGACGTTGGTGCATTGAAAGAAAAACAAGATAGTCATGTGGCGTTAATGACCAGGAACAATGACCTAACTGAAGAACTCGTTAAGCTACGCCAAGAGCAAGAATCTCTTGATTTCGCAAGAACGCTCCAGAGCCAATCAGGACGGCCTTCAAGTCCTCAGGAATGGACTCGCGTTACAAGCAAGCGAGACGCTCGAATATTAAACTGTGAACCCTTGAGTGTTAGAAACCAATTTGAAATCTTAGAAGTTCACGATGACGAATCGCCAAATTCGACCGAAAAGCGAAGGCCCCTAGAGCATCCAAGCGAATCTTTTGCTGGGCAAATATTTGATTACAGGTCTCGTCAAAGGCAAAGGCACCAACAGGCTGCGAATCGACCAAAAACTTGGACTGAGCCGCCTCAACTACAAAAACCAAATGTGTGCACTGGAAAAAAAGTTTACCTGGTTGGAGACTCCAAGGCCAAGAATATAGACCCGCAGAAATTGTCCAATGCTCTGGGTGGTAAAGTCGATAAAAAGACAAATGGAGGAGCAAAAATTGAAGATATACAGAAGAACGTGAGGGAGTTGCTGGCGTCAAAAAGTATGGATTGTGAAACACAGTTAATTATACACGCAGGCACCAATAACCTGGTTTACGAACGGGAAGATGTAGTCGTGCGGAAGATGGAGTCGTTAGTAGAAGAACTGAGACCACAAGTGAAGAAGATAGCAATATCAAGCGTTATAACCAGAGAGGGTGTTCCAGCTGAGAAAATAGCAAATTTCAACAATCTTACAAGGGACCTGTGTTCCAAGATAAACGTGGATTTTCTTGACAACCACAACTTGACAAAACATCACTTAAATGGATCCGGGCTGCATCTAAACAGGGATGGCGACAAGATCCTGGGAAGCAACTTTTGCAGATATCTACGGAAACCAAATGACCATGCCAAGCTCCACCCAAGCATAGATGCCACCAGATTACTGGGTTTTCCAGAGAGGGGCAGAAATCACAAACCAAGTCACAAGAAACAAGTCAGACAAGACACATCATGGGACAGCTACCTGACACTGGTAAGGTCGATCACTCACCAGCAGTAAATGGTAGATTTAATTACTCTGATGGCGTGATGCCTAAAGTCAGGGGTTTCAAATTGGCTGCCCTTAATATAGCTAGTTTACCCAAACATCACGACGAATTAAGTATTTTAATGCATGACACTACGATCGATATTTTAGCGTTAAATGAAACGAGACTTAATACCATACCTGATTCTGAAATCGATATTGAGGGCTATAATTTATTAAGACTTGATAGAAATAGACATGGTGGGGGGATAGCTTTTTATGTCAGGGACACCTTAAATTATATCACAAGGCTGGATCTCAATTCTGAAGGATTGGAAATTTTAACAATTGAGATCAGAAAACCGAAGACAAAGCCTTTCCTTGTAACAACCTGGTATAGGCCACCGGATTCTAGGATTGAGGTACTTGAAAAGTTTGAAAGCTACTTATCAAATCTTGATAAAGAGCAAAAAGAGAGCATAATTTTAGGCGATTTTAATTGCAATTTACTGTCGCAAACCCTAGACCAAAACACAAGCTGTCTAAACTTTCTTGTAGAGACATACCAGTATGTACAGATTATTGACAAAGCAACAAGAATAACACCCAATTCATGCATGTTAATAGACCATATCATCACGAATGAACCAAACAAAATAACCTGTCACGGCGTTGTACATATTGGTATTTCAGATCATAGTTTAATCTATGTCATTCGTAAGCATAACTAGTCAAAAAATGCACCTAAGATAATAGAATCAAGACAATATAAAAATTTTGATTCTAATGCCTTCGTTGAAGAATTGAAAGAAACTCCATTTCATTTTGCCACCCTCCCGGACGACCCAAATGAAATGTGGGACATCTGGAAATCGCTATTCTTAGAGGTCGTAAATAAACACGCTCCAATTAGGCAAAGAAAAGTGCGGAGTAAATATTCACCATGGATAACTGCCGAGCTAAAACAAAAAATGAGACAGCGTGATTATTTAAAGAAACAAGCTATTAAGCATAATTCAGATCATCATTGGAGGGATTACAAGCAGGCAAGAAATGAGGTCAATGCATGCATTAAAGCAACAAAAGCTAAATATTTCAATGAGGGCATTAAGGAAAACAGTGGTAATATAAAAGAAACATGGAAAGTTATAAATAACTCCTTAGGTCGAAAATCAAATACAACAGTTATCAATGAATTGTTTATTGCCGGGGCGAAATTCACTGATAACCAGAAAATAGCTGATCAAATGAATTCGCATTTTTGCTCTCTAGGACAAAAATTGGCATCTGAAATTCCAGGGACTAACTGTGTACCCGAAGACTACATTAAAGGTTCAGATGCCAATTTTGAATTTAGCCCTGTAACTGAGGAATATGTACATAAACTCATGTCGGGCCTCAATACTTCAAAAAGCTGCGGGCTAGATAAAATCTCTAGCAAGCTTTTAAAATTAGCTAGTCCATACATCTCCGAGTCCGTCTGCGAAATTATTAACCAAATGTTCGCGACAGGTATTTTTCCTGACGACTGGAAAAAGGCTAAAGTCTCTCCTATTTATAAGTCGGATGAAAGAAATTTGCCCGATAATTATAGACCTATTTCTATTCTCCCTGCAATTTCCAAAGTTGCAGAAAGAATAGTTCACACACAACTCTCAGCCTTCTTAAAATATAACAAACTGTTAACAGATTCTCAATCTGGTTTTCGCACCTCGTATTCAACCTGCACAGCTCTACTTGTTGCGACAGATATTTGGCTTAAAAATATGGACAATGGTTGTTTGAATGGAAATGTCTTTATTGACTTAAAGAAAGCATTTGATACTGTAGATCACAACATTTTATTGTGCAAACTAAGTTGTTATGGTATCAACGGTAGAGCTCTGCAAGTATTTAAGTCATATTTAAGTAATAGGAACCAGAGGTGTCATGTAAATGGAGTCTTATCTAAAGAAGAACAAATAACTTGTGGTATTCCCCTGTTGTTTATTATTTACGTAAATGATTTTCCAAAATGCCTAAATCACTCGATACCTGGGATGTTTGCTGATGATACATATATCACAACGGCAGGCGAAGACATCCGAGATGTACAGGACATGTTAAACGAAGATTTAGCTACTGTAGATAATTGGTTAAAGACGAACAAGCTTAGTTGTAATACCAAAAAAACAAATTACATGACAATAGGCTCCAGACAAAAGTTAGAAAAGACAAAATCCATGGATCTCTCTATAAACAACAAAGCTGTTAAGCAAAAAGAGACTATCAAACTTTTAGGAATACACATTGATGAATCATTAAATTGGGATGAGCAAATTAAGCATGTAATTTCAAAAGTGTCAAATGGCCTGCGTATGTTATATAAAACAAGAAACTTGACAAATAATATAGA
This sequence comes from Actinernus sp. WN-2022, assembly GCA_030867875.1. Taxonomy (NCBI): domain Eukaryota; kingdom Metazoa; phylum Cnidaria; class Anthozoa; order Actiniaria; family Actinernidae; genus Actinernus; species Actinernus sp. WN-2022. The sequence goes on along the minus strand of JAOWCC010001751.1, from coordinate 57,270,535 downwards.
CACACTAATATCTGTTTATAATTCATTAGTACAGCCATACTTTGACTATTGTAGCATCGTCTGGGGGAACTGCTCCAAAACACGTGCTGATCAATTACAAAAGCTGCAGAATAGAGCAGCTCGTATAATTACTAGGGCAGATTACTCAGTCAGGTCTCACGACCTCCTTGAGAAACTTGACTGGCCAAATTTAAATAAAAGACAACAATTCCAATTACGGATTATGATGTTCAAGGTCTTTCACAAGATAGCACCAGACTATTTACAGGACCTATTTACACTGACCTCAGATGTGCATAGCTACAATCTTAGAGGCAGCAAATTTGACCTGCAACCTCCTAAGCCAAAAACCAATTTCATGAAACGCTCCTTCTCCTATCGCGGTACCATTGCCTGGAATGAGCTTTCAAATGAAATAAGAGAACTCGACAGCTTGACAACCTTCAGAAGAGCCCTCAAACGATAACACAATTTATTCTTATAATATAAGTTTTTACGGGGAAGGGATATTATTACTAACATGTAGGTATTAGTATATTAGTTCAGCTGTGCATTTTATATTATATAGATTATAATATTATATATTACTTAACTGTTATATTATTACTTCACTGTATTATTATTGTTATTACTATGCACGGCATGTCTGAAAATCAGTTTTACTGAGCCGTTTACCGTGTTGAAATAAAGTTAATTATTATTTTATTTATTATTATTATTATAATTATTTATACTCTTCTGTTGATACTCTTAACAGAAAGGAATATTAAACAAGAAGATGCTCATATCATATCAATGATCTGGCTTCAGATCAAAGAACTGATGAGCGAGGAATCATGTCAAGTTTACTAAACCATTTGACGATGGAGTTGTAACTACATGTATATAAGCTTCGATCGTAAACATGATCCGAACTGAAAAATTGGGCCATTTACTATGTATTTTAAGCCATTACTTTTAAAAGGCACTATAAACACGACACTACTACAAGCTGGTGATCAAGTTTATATCATTTCTTTACTTACATGTCGATTATTACTGGTCCACGTGCATTCAGGAGGGCCAGTTATCTTGTCATAAAATGTGCAAAATTTCCCTCGAAAGTCCGTTAAACTTTTGTCAGCCCTAGAAAAACTCAACATCTTAGAATTTCAGTCTAAGAAACTTTTGGTTTTAGCCAAATAACAGCTAAAAATGGCACAAAACACTTTCCTCTTTGCTCGCATTCAAATTCTTCGTATTTCCGAAGTCTATCAGTGTCCACGTGCACAGTGTTTTCTGTCCACGTGCACAGTGCTTTCTGATTGGTTGACGGCGAAATACCTAGACACAAAAAATAAAAATAAAAAAGACTTGCAAAACTGGACTCGGGCGGCCAAAGGCCTGGCCCGAGTAATGATTCAATTTTAATATGCCTAAATGCAGTTCAGTAGGATCATTTGTCTATACATTAGGTTGTGTGTCGATCTCAGGGCCTTGCTCTTTCAACTTAGCCAGACTGAAATCCTCAAAACAAGTAACCAGTAAAACACAACAAATGTCGTGTTTGGGGCTGAAAGGTTACCATAACAACCATATCATTTTATAGGGGCTGCTCAAAGTCAGGACCCCAGCTAAACCACACATCAAATTAGAATTTAGCATGTTGATTTTCATGGAGAGAATCAGAGAACCAGGAGAAAAACCCTTGGAGCAAGGGTTATATAAGTTTCAGTTTCAGCACATACTAATCCAGCAATGATACTACAATGTACATGTAAATAATACATTACTCAAATACTTTATGGGACTGAAAGTATTTAAAAAAAGAGAAAGGTATAGAGATATGTTCCAGAGACTCCATGCCAACTATTCAGTGAACACTTCTTGTGTTGGCTGCAATCCCAGGGTCAATGTAACACACGCGCAGGCCTGGTTACACATTCAGGTTTTATCTCATTAGTAACAGGTTCAAGAAGTGTGCTTATTCAAGGAAGGTAGGAAGGGATATACAAATTCTAACTTGATACAGGGGAATAAATTACTCATTTTTTGCTTCTGATTTTAGGTTTCCTTTGAAATCTCTGATTTCAAGACAAGCGTGTTAAGCACACAAGAATATGTCAGAGCAGGGCAACAACTACCCATTATCTCAGTTGGACTGGTCTGTTAAAATGAATATCACCATTTCTTAGAACACGTAATAGTATGAAATAGTGAGAAGTTTGATAACATGGAATTAAATTGCTGCAAAGATATTAGCTTTTAAAAACTAGAACAATCCTGAAAACAAGGCTAGTCAGTCTACATAATTCCATATAAACCTATGTAAATTTAGATCTCAATATCTTAGCACCAGTTTACATTACCACATTTCATTTTTAGCAAATCACCAGTTTTGCATAAGGTCTATAGCTTCGCTCTCCTTGAGTAGTACATCATAATGAATAAAGGTGTCAAGTGTTTCCTCCTGTATTTGTAGGATATCCTTGTCACCCAAGTAAGCTAAATGTGGACTGACCAACCTTGTTCTTACAAGAAAGGTGGCCATTCAGTTTGCATAAGGTCTATGAAGGTCCTACAATTGACTGTCCTTACATGTATCTGAGATGTGAAGGTCTAACCATTACCTTGCTACCAAACACAATGTTAAGAACATATACTTTACCTGTGGCACAGGTTTTGGTGCTGTTCTAGTGCCAGGCACAGTGCTTGTCTGGGGTGGAGACGGTCGTCCCAGCAATGCAGCCCATGTGCGTGGCTTCTCTTCTGTGGAGGAAATAACAATCCTTTAAAAGGAGAAAATAGCAATGATTTTATATTGTTTTTTTGCCCTTCGAGTGATTTGATGTGCTCAACGGACTGTGCAGCCTTGTCATTTCATTATAGAGAGAGATCTCAAAAATCAAAAACTCTCTAAAACCGATGCAAACTAGCCCAAAATAGCAGAGAATACCCAAGGACATAAGAAAAGGACACTCAGGGTACATTTATTGCAAAATGTTATTTCATTACCTTTATTTTTACCACGATAAGAAATCAACACATACAAACTCTATTAGTGAGATGACAAGGAAAATTTGTGGAGAAAACGGTGACTCTAGCGCACGCTATCACACAATCGATCTTGCGCGAGCAATCACGTAATCTACGTAGGATTTGTAAGAGCCACAAATTGTGAGCTTGGGCTGCCTGTGCCTTAACTTATTAACCATCACATGGTAAAAATTGTTGTGGATTTCACAAGGCAAAGTTTGTTGGTACCTGACAGATCCATGTCCAGAAGAAACATACACCCAAACAATTCTTGATAGAACAAATTGGAACTCCAACCAATAATAAATTGGCTTTCAAACGATCTAAAGTTACAATTTTTTTTTTTTTTTAATATTTAACGATATCCCTCAGCTTTACATTAGTGTTTTTTTTACATAGCCAAAGCCAGAGGCTTACAGAAGCGCAGCTCTTTTCGTAACTTTCTCCGGAAAAGAGTAATGTTGCGTTGCTGACTGGCTGAAACATGAGATTTATACAGAAATGAAGTACAAGAGCCCATCTGGGCTTTCACTCGGGCCACATGAGATTGAAGATGAAATACACTTTCATTTGAAATCCTTTTAGTAATAACCGAAGGGAAGAATTATTAGCTGAATTTAGCAGTCTTTAGGAGTGGCCGGTAGCGCGGTGACATTCATTCTCTGCTCCCCTAGTATATATATGTAATTAATTTCTTCTTCTTCTCGTGTATGTAAATTAAAGAAGTTCATGTACCGCACGCTTACAATTTAGTCTGCTGTTCTCCAGGTTCAGAGTACTAATAGATGAGTGTCTCAAATGTATGTTTATATTTGTCCCATGTTATAAGTTGTATCCTGTCCACCTATGATGGAGCTATCACTATATTTCTCTACTGTTCATTCTACCCTGCGGCTCTTTATCGCAGCTTGCATCCATATTCGTATTTATTAACTGAAATGCCCTCCTTCCCAAAACTGCAGTCTGCTCATTATATTACAGAACTATAAAGGGAACTGTTGGAAGCCTTTAATTTCTCGAACCAAAACCTCGGCCGTGAGAGGATTCTTGTTTAAGTTTACCTTGAGTTGAATATTGCTTCGCTCATCATAAATTATTCTGTGCTGAGTGTTTATTTCTCCGGGGTATTTCTGGCTTCGTTTTGGCAAGCAACGCCTACAGATCACTGTGTTTGCGCTGGTATGTATTATGACCGAGAGTAAAATGAAATGTGGCATAAAACCTCAAACAAGAATACCGTCTGATGGCGAAATCTTTTTTTTTTTTTTTTTTTTTTATTTAAACAATATTTGGGCTTTACGTTTGCCCCAAGAGCTCTAAGCTCATCGTGGGGGCTCACATGAATTAATTTATACAATGTTGACCACGAAGAAGCACAGAACAAACACAACGAGAAAGGAAATAGAAATAAATAGAAACTAAGATAACAAGTTACATCTCTTAATTAAAACGTCCAGATTGGCATATGAAAGTCCTTACGGCAATAAAGATAACAGCATTAGCTTTGAAATTCTAAATTGTTAAACCGTTCAGTAAAACATCTACTCTTTTAGATAAATTAAGTGATGACCAGGCGTTGCCGGCCCTCTGCATAACGGAGGTAAGCATTGTCACACGTAGAGCAGCGAAATCTATCATAGCCACGAGGTCAACAAATCGACAAAGAAATGCAGATATAAACACGCAATGATTTCAACCTCACCGTACCTTAATTTAGAATATCCTGAGCCTGTTGGAAGGCTTTCGCATGGTGAAGTTAAATAAAACATTAAACTGCTTACATTTGAGAGATGGGACTCGCGGGTTGACCATCTTGATTTACTGTATTAAATTATGTAAATAAATTAACCTGGAGAGTGTTACGTGACCAGCACAGTGCAATCTGATTGGTGAACTTGAAATTTAATACATGGGAACAAAGAAAAAATAACCGCATGGGTCAAAAGTCAATTTTGTTGCACCAAACAAAAACAAAACAAAAATAACCGCTTGCATTTTAAGACTCGGTGCTGCCACAGGCAGCCCGAGTAATTAAGTTGCATGAGCTGGCAGTTTATTTAAACTTGATGTCTACGAGGTACATGCTCAGCGATCGATCGAGTGGACTCGACTTACATGTATAATAATTTTCGTTAGAAACAGCAAAGTCCTGATACAACTCATTGCTGGCTGCACTATAGGTTAAGGCTTCATGCAACCAGAAAAGGAGAAGAAAACATATAGGTTGGTGTTTGTGTAAAACTAATATAAAAGCGAGAACCAGTTCTGAGTTCTGACAGGCCCAGCTACATGCAGCCTTGGGTGTTAAAATGGCCTTACGACTTACATGCTTTCCTAGGCAGACACAGCAAAACAGATGAGGAGTTGGTTGACCAGTTCATTAGCATTTACATGTAGATTCCTTGAATATATAGCCAGACCATTTCGCAAATTAATCCTCAGATGAATGAAGCATGCCCGGCCAGCTCAAGTAAAGTTCTCAACAACAAACAAAGATGGCGGCCGTGAACTGATTCCAGGATGCATTGCTTATCTAAAGACCACTGACCTGAATTGTGTTGGCACATCGCGCCATTTTCAAAACTAACAACTTAGATTCGGCGGCATGACGTGCAATCTCTTGTATAATATGGCTTCCAGACTGAGCAAAGGGTTTTCAAAACACATGGGAGATAAGAAAATTATAAAGGTAAGATGTGATCATTCAATTGTTGTGGATTGTAACAAGAACAGGGAATATTAGCACTTGGTTATCATACTTTTAGTTCAGCTGTTGTTTGAACGGTTTCAATAATTTCTTGTGCACGTGGTCTGCTTGTATCGTATCTTATCCATTTTCAATGACGAAATCCATAAAAAAAGTTTACTAAGTTTATGTAGAGTGAATCTTTTAGCTAAAGGATCGATTGAAATCTTCTAGTCATGGAGTACTACTGTTCAAACAGAGTGAAATGTCTCACTTTTAATTTAAGACAGTGTCACTGAGTTACAACAAAAGGTAATATTGCTTTTTAGAAGTGAAATTGCATGTGTTTATACATTGCAATTCAAACAAATTCAGTCAATACTTTAAGTTCTTCTGTAAATTAGTGGACATCGTGAAATTGCACTTCTTGCATGTGAAATTTCACTTTATAGCTAGCTAGGTCTAGGGGAAATACAACTTCACAAAAGTAAAATTTCACTTTTTAAGGTTTATTTCACTTCACCACATTACAATCTTTTCAAACAGTATGTGTATAAATAGACAGTCTGAAGCTACAAAACTTGAATTTTGATCCTCTTCACAGTAACGTAATTTAACGTCTCAGATATTATATATATGCCCTATTTCAGCTAGCACTGTGCATTTCAAATACTTTTTCCTCTCTCTTTGCTGGCAGTTCATGCTTCTTGTTCGTGTAGTTGCCGCATTTCAGTTGGCATACACTGAAAACATCTGCTTAACTAAGATTTGTAAAAATCTTAGCGGATCATGTAAATATTCCGCTTGGCTCAATTGAGGGTTTCTGCCGTCAAAGTTCATTTTTTGTTTCAGTTTTCCCCATATTAGCCGACATGTATAATGTCTCAAGCTCTCAATCCAGTAGAAAGACTCTGGTTATTCTGTCGTAAAACATGCCTTAGCTGTACAAGACCGCCCACGATGGAATAGATTTCCGACAAGGACTCATTGAAAGTGATATCTCCTTGTCTCGCCTTGTCTGAGAGCTTTGAACTTTCTTATCTGAGCGCGCCTGACGAGATCTAACCTTTGATGATAATTCGATACCCGTTGATATCCAAACATGTTTGGATATTGTATTTCGCTTACGTTTCTAAATGTACATTGGATCTGTCCAAACAGCGCTGATCGAATGTATTCCGGCTCCTGGTTGTTCATGTATTTTTATGGTCAACAAGAGTGCCAGTTGAAATATCCTGAGCCTGTTGGAAGGCTTTCGCCCTCGCGGGTCAACCATTTTGATTTACTGTATTCACTTATGTAAATACATTAACCTGGCGATTGTTGCGTGACCAGCACAGTGCAATCTGATTGGTTTGAATTTGACCTTTAACGCATGCGCAGAAGCCATCTGACATGAAAAAATAAATAACAAAAATAACGACTTACATTTTAAGACTCGGCGCTGCCACAGGCAGCCCGAGTAATAATATCATAGGGATTTCATGGACATCATTTCATAGGGATTTCATGGCAAGCTTCATAGCTTTTTCATAGGCATGATTTCATAGCCTTTTCATAGGGTTTAGAGTTCATAAGGTTTTCGTAGCTTTATAGTTATTCCAAAATCTTTGAAATAATACATAGCATTAACCTATGAAATAAGGCTATGGAACGGGACAAATTTTCATAGCTTTTTTCATAGTACTATGAAAAAACACTATGAAATGCTAATGAATGTATAACTGTTTCATATGGTTTCCCTATGAAAAGGCTATGCTGATGCTATGAATATTTCATAGCATTTTCATGGTGTTTTCATATGGTATTACAGTAGTAGTGTTTGGCAAAGTCTGGAATTTTTCTAAATGGCATTGGGGAAGAACTTGAGCAGTGTGTCGACCGAAGTTGTAAAGTTTTCAGGATTTCGAAGCTATATCCAAAGCAGAAGAAAGCATTGGAATCGTTCAATCATCGAAACAAAGTGTTTGTGAATCTACATACGGGCTTTGGTAAATCACTAATCTTCCTCTGCTTACAAATCTCATGCATTTGATCTGATACATTCTCCTCGGCTTTTGGCTTTTAGAAGACCAAATCTTTCATAGAATATTATGATTTTTCTGCAGGAGTGAACAAACATACAGTATACAATGTACTAAGTATGTTTTGGAAAAAGTTTCATGGCACTTGGGTGAATACTTTTGTTTTCAGAATTATGAACACACATCCATAAGTTCATGTACAGCAATGCCAATGGCATCTAAACTTTGCACAAAATGTATGGTTAAAACAATCTCTGATACAAAAAAAACTACACTAGGGCAACTTTAGGGTTTCATGTGACTAATAGGCATACATATCAAGCTTCAAAACGTTTTAAAAATAAAAGTAAAAGTGTAAAAGTTCTAAGATCACAGTCATAAACTTTACAACATCCCTCACAGGAATCGAAGCTGATATTTCTTGTATGCATTCTCGTACACTGTCCTGCAAATACTGCATGCAAACTTCTGTTTAAAAAGTTCCTGCTCTCCAAAGAACCACAGCAGCTCAAACAGGACACCATTCTGAGAAATCGACAGAAGTTGTATGTTTTTTTCCAGTGCATGAAAGCTGATAGATCCAACTAGTAAAAGCTGCCACTGCATGACTGTTCTACACTTCACGCTTCAATTCTTACGCGTGTTCGTATCGGCTCATTGTAAAATCAAAGGTTGATGACGTCAGGAACATGAAAGTCTATGAAGTCCATCAGACGGGGAGGGGGAGGAAGTGAGTGGACGACCTCGTACCATCTGAAAATCAGGCTTGGATTTGGAAAGAAATTGCTAAAATCATGATGTGGCTTATTAGCGAGACTTTTCCAAAACATTTTCAGACTTCAAATTTGAGTTAGCGAGGTTGTCAAAATTATTGGTGCGGCTTATAAGTGATCAACTACGGTATGTACCTTGTGGCTGAGGGGAGTCTGGGGCTGGCTCATCCTGGGGCACATCCTCTAGGGGCTCTCCTGCTTCAGACATGTTATCATCAGGGGCTGGCACAAGAGGGCCCTCATCAGTCAGTGTTACAGGCTCTTCGGGCTCTGGAGCCTTGCTTTCAGCTGGTTCAGGAATGGCAATCTGAGGGGAAATTAAACAATATTGTTATTTCTGTGTGACATGATGTTCAATAACTATTAGCCATTTCGTAAACTAATAAAGGAATGGTTCAGAGTATGTAAATTTAATCAAATTCAAACAATAGTTTTGAAAATGTTGGAAATGAACCCCACCACATTGAAATTGGTGTGTTTACTGAATTTGAAGATGTTTGAATAAATATGATTATACCATGGTAGCCTCGGATTCTTTTGTTCTCCGAGGCACATTTAAACCACTAATTTTCCCTGATGGCAGGGATATTTAGAAATATGCATTGTTTCGAAATTTCCCGCCGGGAGATTTCAGTCTCGAAATTTCCCGCCGGGAAATTTCGAGACAATGCATATTTCTAAATTTCCCCTGCATGCGTAATGAGGGAAAATTAGAAGAGAATGCAGGCTGGAAGTGAGAAGGTCAAAAGCATCAACTCCTGCTCCCCTCTGGTAACACTAGCCCTGCGCTCCCGGATGAAAAATACTGAATCCAAACTGACCTGTCTTCATCATAACCTTCAATGTAATCCATGTGGGATGACCTATTTCAATCTGCATATTTTTCTCTTAATTTCTCAAACCCGCTTCTTCCATGTGGGATACTTAAAACCATAAACGTGACGTAATTAAAATCCATTCATGCTCTTTGAATATTTAGTCAACCGCATAATTACATTGTATTTTAGTGTTATTCTTCTAAAAAACAACACGCTTTTCCCCAGGGGAAGCCAGGGTCGTTTAATCAATGGCGCTCAGTCAAGCATTAAACAAAACGTTTTCGAAAGCAACTCGACTGCGACGTCTTTAGTTTCGGCAGAGAAAACTAAACTTCTCAGAGATTTGTTCCGTTCCTCGGCGATCATGGTATAACAAACTTATACCATGGCATTTCGGGGTATTAGTGATTTAAATTGCCCCGAGAGCCGCGGGAAGATTTGTAAAAGTCCCTCGGCCGAAGCGGCCTCGGGACTTTTACAAATCTTCCCTCGGCTCTCGGGGCAATTTAAATCACTAATACCCCGAAATGCCATGGTATAACCTATAAGAGTTCAGTATGGATAGGGGGATCTCTTATTTTTGTGATTTTTGAAAGCATGCCACCTCTTTAATATTGATCCAAATGTCCCCAAACTCAGTCAACACACCAGTTTTCTTGTGATTGGGTTTATTTGCATTAAGTGTGTTCATGAAACAGAGAGTTTCAACATTCAATCATCACACAAAGTGGTACATTACAAACAGAGCAGTACTTAAAAAAATACTTTATACCAGGGGCATAGGAAGGTCTAGCCTGGGAAACCAGCCGACTCTTATCGCTCCCCACTCGCGAAAGAGACGTCTGGGAAGTGAGGCAGAAAATTCCTTAATGATGACGTAGCAGATAGCCGTTTTACGATGCATAAATTAGTTGCAATTCTCAGAAGCCGAATGCGAACAACAGAGTTCTTTTCAAGGAATATAACTACAGAGGCTGCTCGTTTGCTTGGCAGTTCATCACCGTCACGAACAACTCATGAAATTCAAGCCTATTTAGCATGTGCCGGTGCTGTTGTTGGCTCCTTTGCAGACTGAGTTCTTTCAGCGGCTAGTAAAGCGAAATGTCGTACTGTCAAAACATTTACAAGAAAGGCACTGACTACTGTCATAGTTGTTTATAATTTCATATCAGTAAACCTACATACACTGAGCTATCACAAAACACTGGATGAGTTGTTGTTGCAGCGGATAAATCGTTCAGACAGTGAATCTGGGCTATGAATATAATAAACATAATTACATGTAAGTGTGCTATGAATCACGAACCAAGTGTGATATGAATCAATCACCCAAGCAAACGGGTAGCCTCGGTAGTATACCTGAAAATAACCGCTGCATTCTGTAGCTAACCTCTTCGGCTACTGACCTGACAAAAGAGCTGGCTTGAAAAGTGGCCTGCTGTGCTGCGTGTAGGTTTTGAAATTATAAACAACTATTATGTTTTGACAGTTGTAGGACAAATTCTCTTGACCGGGCCGAGCCGCTGAAATAACGAAGCAAACGAGCTACCAACACACGCTAAATATATAGGCTTGAATTTCATGGGCTAAAGTATAGAATACCCGTCCACTCCAACTAAGTACTAGAAACACTGCCACCGCGGTCCGCAGTCAGCTAGAATAATTTAGCAGTAATTATTATTCAGTCACTTTGGACCGCGGACGGTGGTGGCACACAGTTACATGCCTTAGCAAAATTATTATTCAGTCACTTCGGGACCGCGGACCGCGGTGGCAACCAATAACTCTGTTGTTCGCATTCGGCTTCTGAGAATTGCAACTAATTTATGCATCGTGAAACGGCTATCTGCTACGTCATCAGTATGGAATTTTCTGCCTCACTTCCCAGACGTCTCTTTCGCGAGTAGGGAGCGATAAGAGTCGGCTGGTTTCCCAGGCTAAAGAGGTCCTGAAAATTGGGGGAAACTGGGGGGTCAGAATAATGAATTCTGGGACATTTTCACTGATGACTTCTTGGGGCAACAGCTATATACAGAATGCATACTTTAAATATACACAAAATTAATACTGATGCAAAATTAGAGCAGCATGTTAAATATCAATACCACTAACAAAGGCTAACTACTGAAAAAGTGTGTTCACTTTAATCTGAAATTTCAGTGCTCAAAATAAAAACATTACGACCTGATATTTTATTATTTTGTTGGCAGGCTGCCAAATAAATAATGACCTGCCAAAAAAATTAACCCATGCATTACTATGAAAGAAATGAGTGTTTTTCTTCAGTTCCATCATTTTAAGTAGAGGACCATTAGATGAACGAATGCAACAAGCAAACAGAATGAAACCAACCTGTAATATCAGCTTCCATTTTATGTAATTGCTTTGGCAGTTCAAAACTATTTTACCTGCCATTCCTGAAATTTGTCCTGCTTTTTGGGCATTTGGTACAAATACCCACACCCCTGGCTATGTGCATGGTGTTGGTACACATTTCACATGAATGATTTTGTCCTTTTAATAGCCACTTCCCCCATCCCCCTGCCCCTTTGATTGGTATATTTTTATGGTAATATTTAAGAAGAATACCATAGGGGCAAATGCTTTAGTGATATATTAAATAATAGCATGATCACCTCAGTTTTCTTCGTTTGTTCAGGGACATTTAATCTCTAAATTCCCTCATCAGCATGCATACTTGTTCTAATTTTCCACCATTGACATTCATGAGGGAAAATTTGAAAGGCATGCATGCTGATGAGGAAACATTTGGACTGTCCCTTGGCACACCGGGTTATGGTGCGCTGTACCCTACCTATGTTATGGTTCAAGAAAGTTCTTCTCTTATTTCTCTAACCTGCTTCTTCCATGTGGGACACTTAAAACTACAAATGTGATGTAATTAAACTCCATACTTGCTCTTTGAATATTTAGTCAACCACATAATTACGTTGTATTTAGTGTTATTCTTCTAAAAATCAACACGCTTGTCTCCAGGGGAAGCCAGGGTTATCTAATGAATGACGTTTCCGAAGCAACTCAACTGCGACTTCTTTAGTTTAGGCAGAGAAAACTAAACGTTTCAGAGATTCGTTCTGTTCCTCTGTAATAATAGTATTACAAAGTGATAGCATGACATTTCAAGGAATTAGTGATCAAATTAGTGATCAAATTAGTGATCAAATTCCCCCTTGAGCCTCGGGAGGATCTGTAAACAAACCGCTGTTAGCTCTTAGGGAAATTTAATCACTAAGGATAGTTTGAAGACATGACTGAAATGAAAATGAACTGAAAATGATTCACAACCACCCCAAACTGCACACCCCTAAAATGCACCCAAAAATGCACCCCAAATTGCACTCTAAAATGCATCCAAAAAGCTGCCTAAAATGCCCCAAATAGCACCCCAATGATGGGAATTTAAAATACACCCCAATGGCACACTTCCTATTGGTGTAATGCGAATGGGCACCAACACAGTGCACACAGACCCCTACCATGGGTGGCATCAATATTTTATCCCCCCCTTGCATTCGGAATTTCCTAAATGCCCATGCATTTGGATTTCCAGACTTGTTTATCCCCCTCCCCTCCAGAATTCCAGTTTTACTTTGTGATCCCTTTGGAATTTCTTATCTGACCCCTCTACCCACTGGTAATTCAAGGTTCTCTCTTTAAAATATGTACTGTACTGCTATAAATGCTGCCAGTCTCATAAACATTGTTAAAATAATTTAGAGAAATGTGCCATTCCTTCAGTTTTGAAGATATGAACCTAAAACTTGTGCTGTTTACTAATTTTGACTCACTCTTTCCATTTCTGGCATCCATGTTGTTATAGCACCAAATTAGTTTTAATTGACAAGCTAAAAAGGTATATTCCAGGCCAAAAAACCCTTGCATCCAGCATTCCGCAATCAGATAGCCCCCCTTCCATATGGAATTCCAGGCCCAGAAACCCCCCTCGCATCCGGAATTCCAAAATGCTACCCATGGTGGGGGTGTGGATATTTTCTGCTACTACCCATTGTCAGGTCACTATCTTGAGCCCTTAATTTGTTTTCCTTGATATCGAAACATGGAGTTGTAACAATGCACAAAATAAAGAGCCACAAACCTCTGGTGCCTGCCTATCAATCACTACCTCTTGTAACTCATTGGAGTCCTCCTCTTCAATCAACTGACTCTGGATCACCAACCCAGAACTCTCACTGGATGACAAAAACAATGAGTAGAAATTATTATAATATATTTATTATCTACTTTGTGGATAATATACCTTCTTATGCTTTAATATTATAACTTTCCATAATAAAAGTGTGTCATGTGACAATATGAATATAGCAGAGTTTTTGGAGTCTGAAAACTTTGAACAAATGTGGCATCTTTACAAGAGTTTATAAGCCTAATTCTTACCCAATGCATGTTGTTTAAAAGTACAAAGCATCAAGTGTAGTAGTGGTGTAAATTATATAAGATACGTTCTTGTATTAAATAAATGCAGTTCTAATGAATTAGAGTGATAGATTACTGTGAACATATTATAGAGTAATATATACATACATATATATATATTTAGGCAAGCCTAAAAGCAGAGCTCCCAATTTTTAGAACAGAGGTACATTGTAACAACCCAAAAATAATGATAAATTATATAATTATATAAAGAAAACAAACTGCTAGAATAAAGGGAAATCAGTGCAAAGGTTCAGAAGAAGAGAAGAAACAGAAAAATGAAAAAAAAAAATCAAAACTTTGACTGTGTGGTGACGTTGTTAGAAATGCCATGCTCAGATTTCGTCAACAGTGCGTGCAAACGAAAACTTTTCATTCAAATCTCAGATAATGGTCTGAATTTTCATTATAGAATATAAAATATTATAAAATATTAGCCAGAAATACAGGGAGGTCAAAGCTAGCGTAAATTTATGTTAAAATCCATGGAAAAACTTTGGTTTTGAGATACTTTGTGAAAATGTTTGTGCTGCTGAGGTCCAATCTCTAAGATATTCAACGTAAAATCAGGCTGATGCAGAATGATCTGGTTGTGAGTTTGGAAAGGCCTTCCAATCCTCCCTGGGCCAAGGTTTCAATCGCGGCCGCCTTGTTTTTGCAGTGTGCACATGTACAGCACATTTTCAGGCACGTTGTCGTGCATCCGGCTCCACGCATCGTGGTTCGGGCGTGAGGGAAACCGGACGTTGTTCAATGTTTGCTCTCATCTTATATGTATGGTGCTCCATTCACACGGGCCAAAGGAGCTCCACTATAAATGTGTAGCATTTCATGATGCCAGTGCTCTCTGGATTTTTGCTATAAAAAATCCTACTAGCAGACATTTCCTGGTGGACTTAGAAGTTAAGTTTGAGCCCTGTTATTAACCAGCAGTGACAGGCTGTTTCAAATGAAACCTCTGATATTTCAGTTCTCTAATGTTAGGCCTCATTCCTGATAGAAGGATATGTTTGTGTTTACTGTTAAGCTTTAAGAGGAAATACATGTAGGTCTGTGTTTGCAAACACAAGAAACCATTTGCTTTTAAAAAGTTTTCCAATCAATCATTTGTGTTCAAATCCAATCCCGATTTTCCAAGGCACCTTCATGCAGATAATGTGAACCTTCATACAGTTGGACTCAAACTAAATGTCAAGACTTTATTTGTGACCTTACACCAGAAAACGTACAATAACGACTTTCTGTTTAGCGTGCTAAGCCGTTTGTTATCCATGTGAACGGGTTAGAAAACCGTTTACACGCCTTCGAGGCTTCGAAAGTCGTTTTTTCCCTGCCGTGGGAACGAGTTGTGAAGCCGTTTCTCGGCCAGGCCGTTTAATTGCCGTGCAAAAGTAATGCAAACGTATTTTGATGAATTTCGCTCTTTGTTCCTTCGAATGTCACACAATTTCGTATTTTAACCTTTCTTTCACCAGGATTAACGCGTAACAAATTTGAATTCATAACAAACACAGTTTTACAAACGTACAGTAAGATGGTTTTGGTAAATACCTTGCGTATAAAGTCCCCGTCAATCGTGAACTGTCAGCCAGACGCGTGTCTCATTTCTGACACAAATACCGCGGGGGCGCAATTGGCTAGGGCACTTTCCATTTACGCGAACTGACTGATCTGATCCGATGCATTAAAGCTTTTTAATTGAAAAGGAATTGCATTTCCCCAGTAAAAGTTTTCTAGTAGAATATAGAAGTTTTTGCACGTCTTTCATGACAAACGTTGCTTCAAAACTCTGTTTATGTTCTGCAAAAATCAGACTGACACGTTCACGCCTGACTGATTGCATGTGGAAATTCAGACTCCAAGAAGAGTTGAGATTTAATATGCAAACATTTACAATGATTTCTG
Organism: Actinernus sp. WN-2022; assembly: GCA_030867875.1. Lineage (NCBI taxonomy): Eukaryota > Metazoa > Cnidaria > Anthozoa > Actiniaria > Actinernidae > Actinernus > Actinernus sp. WN-2022. The sequence continues at coordinate 57,254,859 of JAOWCC010001751.1, read as the reverse complement.
CCGAAACCTTTTAATACTACAATGTAGTAACAAGAAAAGGATATGCCGTAAATGTGAAACTACAATGAAGCAAAAGTTTATTTGGTGTTATGCTTTGCGCTCAGTGAGTGAGTCAAGCTTTAAAGCAGGCCACGCAGCCGTAATGTTTTGTTTATTTTACGGCTCACGACATTTCGATAACTGCATGGTCCGAATTTACTTGAAAATGTTATGCAATGACTTTTACAAAGATCTGGAAGTCTGACGGATCTGAATATTATTGTGGATATACAGATAACGTTTAAAAAATTGAACACTTCCGAAGTTGGGACATGTGATTAGTAACGCAATGTTCCTTTCGTTTATTAGCCTTCTGGCCTTCGATTCGGGTTCAAAGCATCAGATTTCTATTCTTAGCCTGATTATACTGACTGAACTGAAGTAAACTCTGCAGTTGTCCTCCCGTACCGTTCGAAAGTGAGTCGTAAAGTTCAGTTACTCAAAGTCCGAATAAAGTTTACAACTCAAGTTTGTTGAATTGACCGAGTGAGCCGGAAAAAGTAACTTGATCTTGGATGGGCATCGAAATTTCGAAGGATCGACATTTCGAAGAAGCGAAGTTTCGTGCGAATATTCGCAGAGTACCAAACGAAATTTTGCAAGAAATTTTGCAGAGTGCAGCGAATTTCCGTGCTAACCTGTCACAGAGCACTGTAAATGTTTTAGAAGGCTTCCCAACTCGTGTACACGGCTTCCCAACTAATTTACACTGCTTCCCAACTCGTTTACACGGCCTAGAAAGTCGTGTAAACGACTTGAAAACCCGTTTGTTAGTTGTTTATTTTACCCGTTTAAACGGAAAGTAGTTATTGTACGTTTTCTGGTGTAAGGTCACATTTGAACTTGTTCAATCCACTCTTATGCTTACCCTTAATTCAGGTTTTAGATTTGTTTGAACAACTTAACCACCACAATTAAGTTCTATTTATATAGATCAAACAAGCAAAAGTGTACTTTACAATCCATCTGACACATGTTGGACAACTGTCGGGCAATAGTTTTGAGGTGTCGGTTTGAACACTGTTGGGCGACAGTTTGCAAAGTTTTGGCTAAGTGTTGGTAAACTGTTGGCTAACAAATTGCCGAGTTTATCTTTGGTAACAGACTTATTTAACTTCTGAGAATTTTTTGTGTTGTTTTTTGGTGCTGTTCAATAGACTATCAATGGTGCTTGCTGTAAAGTCAGTGCTGTTCTGCTTTCAAAGCACCCTAAATGCACACTGCAAGGAGTGCTACATGTACATGCAAATCAAACAACCAGACCTTCTTTGCAATTTTGCATGTAAGACTGGCACTAGTTATTCTTTTATGAAAATCCAAGCTAGTGTAACTTGTGCACATATAGTTCTGCCAGAAAACCTTGCTCTCTCTTGCGATTAAAGGAATGAGGTTCCTTGAAACTGTTATCAGTTAATGGGAGAATAAAAGCAGAATTCTGGAGTGATTTATAGACCAAAGGTTAAAATAATATTATACCAAAGAAATGACAAGGCAAGTTGTAAACATATTCAACTTTGTGATATGACAATCTCTCTGAAGTTGAACTTGAACAAACTATTATTGTTATTCCTTAAACAATTTTGACAGAACATGCTTCTGTTTATCAGTGTCAGTTGGATAATAAGGTACACCTTTCTCAACCAAACAGATATACATAACTGCCATATTGACTAACACAAAATAATAATACACAAACTAGTATAAGCTGCACTCAAATGTGGCACTCAACCAAGTGGCAGTCTCATGGTAGCCAGTCCCTGCTTACAGTATAACATTAGGCTCCATTGTACATGTGCAATGGTCACCTAAAAATGCAAGGGCTCAACACAGAAATAGATCTATTGAATGGTATACCTCTGGGTATACACTGAAACTTACATTGACAGTATAGCAGCTAGACAAGTGTCCTACCTGGTACTGTGCACAGGTTCGACACTGTAATACAGTGTAGTTCCAGTAGCATCTTGGGTGATACTCTGCGGCATACCTTGTTCTTGCTGTTCATAGTTACCAACTCCATTAGTAACTGGACCTTGTTGAGTGGAATCTTCTTCAGCTTCTGAGTCTGTAAGTGTGATAACCACAAAGACTCAGAGATTTTGATAAGTTTAACCCAGCCCTTATTGAGTGAATGACAACAATGCCTGTGTACATCAGGGTAGACTGCTACCAAGTCCCTTCTATTCATCATTTTGATAAGTTTAACCCAGCCCTTATTGAGTGAATGACAACAATGCCTGTGTACATCAGGGTAGACTGCTACCAAGTCCCTTCTATTCATCATTTTGATAAGTTTAACCCAGCCCTTATTGAGTGAATGACAACAATGCCTGTGTACATCAGGGTAGACTGCTACCAAGTCCCTTCTATTCATCATTTTTTTAGAATGGCTAAATATGGTTCAACATGGTTCAAGATAGCTAACAATGGCTATACATGGCACAACATGGTGGGATTTTACCCAGGCATTGCTAGGCAGCTGCTGGAGTCTTAAAATGCAGACTGTGTTTATATATTTTTTATTTTGTTGCCTACAGAAAAAATATCAAAGGCTGACCTTCACTGCTAACCATGTGGGTCAGAGACGCTTTGATCTGCAGCGATAAATCAGCATTAAAGTTACAGATTTATTTCACACTGTTCATACCACATAACATCACAATAATAATTACAAAAGAGGGAATATGAAATTAGCAACGCATGAGACTTCAAGGTGCTATCAGTTCCTTTTAACTACTTTCTAACAATATGATTCTCGTAAAGTAACTGTTATTCCCAAAACAATACAAGGCACATTCAAACAGTGACAACATTCGAACCATGACGTGCCCAGACATATCTAATGATACAATCTCAGGTTAGATTGTCTCAGGTGCATTCAGATAACGCAGGTCAAAGCTACTAGACAAGACGAGACTCATTGACAGGTAAGCAATAAAGTTAATGACAGAGGAGATCGATTTCGTCCCAAAATAAATTATATCAGGCTCATATGTCTTCTCTCACATGCAAAGTCGTTTTCATGGGCTATGAATATACATTGTAGAAAGATAAGTGTTATTGTGAGACTCTCAAATCTTTTGAAATACATCTCTAGTTTGGGCCATTGTGTAATAATTACATCATTAATAATTATTATTTCTAGATATATATGTTTAACTGACTTTCTGTGATCTTAATTTTTGTATACCTTTCAAAATGAAACTTTCTTGGTTATTGTTTGGATTCTTCTGATTGGAAGAAATGTTTCACACAAAAGGAAAGTAATTTTAAAATGCAGTTTCAGTACTAAGACTCAGGTCCCCTTTGAAAAATTCCAAGATGGCAGACCACAAACTTGGATTTGTGTACTTAATGTTCCAAGAAGAAAATCTCGCTTTTTCTTGTACTTGAAGGAATGAGGTTCCTTGAAAATGTTGTTGGTTAATGGAGCAATATATCATTGTAAGAACAGAAGAATTCTGGGGTGATTTAAGGACAACAAGTTCAATTATACAAAAGAACTGGCAAGGAAAGTTGCATCCCTTTCAACTTTTGTGTGTCTATGAGGCACAGGTTTAGTACATTCTTTTGAACTTAAGTGTCTGTGTGTCTGGGATTTGATTTCAGAAACTTATTATTTAAGGGTTGTCGTTCCCTGGCAATATAAAAAAACAATTACACTGTGCCAAAAGCCCCATTGCTGCTGAACAATAGAACTTTGCCTAATTTGTACATGCATTTTTATGTTAGGCTCTTGGAATCCTGAAAGTGATTGTACTCACCCACAGTGCCATCGGCAGTCTCATCACTGGTCTCCTCTGGGAACACCTCATCCTGATACCTGAAGATATCATTGTGTACATAGTATTTTCTGATGTCCTGCAACACAAACATGGCATGGAAAGTGCTATCAGTAAGATCAGGAACCATAATAACACATCAAGTAAAAAACATGCCTTGCAAAAACACTGTTCATTCATACTTACCTCGCCAGGAGCCAGAACAAAGGTCTGCATGAATTTTCGCATGGGTTGGCCATTGTTTGATAATTCCCCTGACACTTGCACTACTACCCCTGATCCCAGGGTTGAGTGGCTGTCAACCTGTCTGATCTTGGTACGGCAGTCAAGGAAATTCAATTCCTTGATCTTGTCATATATTGCCTGAAAAACAAAATAGTGCCTAATTTGAAATCTGTACCTAATAAACTACATTGTATTCTATCCACGGTGCAAACAGGTACAACAAGCAGAGTGTTTCATACATTTGTATGCTTTATCATAACCTGGAACAGCCCTGCCTGCTATATTTGCATCTAAAGCACAGAACAATAGGGGACTTGTGCTACTTAAATTAGTAACCATGGCACGTTTTAGGCTCATATTTTTAACCTGAAGCAATAAAAAATTTTGAAATGTCACAATTTAACAGAGTTTATGAGGCTGAAGGGGCAGGCTAATAGCTAACCCAAATTTACCCATAGAAACAATGAGATATGGGTAATTTGATACAATGAGCTAAATTCCTAGCAATTGTAAACTGGCTGAAGACAACAATAATTATTGATGGGCTGTAAAAGGGCAAAAGTGATTATTTAAACTTCTTGAAAGTCAGCTAAAAGGCTGTTTGCTATCACTGGAGATTTGCAGAGTCGGGTCTTCAGGCAAACCATACTGGCAATAGGGTACAGCCCTGTTGAACTCTTCATGAGAGTATTTAACAGGGTTTCAAAGTATGGCACATGGTACAAATAGAGACATCTGGTTGGTAGTTTTTCTCATAAATAATATTAATGAGTAGTATAAGAATTACTTTAATGTGAAGTAAAGTGCATGGAGTCAATGAGAGGACTATCCGTGGGATGTTATCAAACTCATTAATAATTCATGAAGCAAAAACATAGGAAATCACTGGGCAATAAGTTATCTGTAAATCTGATACAGATTTTGTCCTGATTTACATAAACTTTTGCTTCGATTTTCTTGGCCAAAATAAGTTGTATCACCAAAATATCTGAAAACACGACTCTATACATCTACTAGACATTTGATAAGTCAGATACAGAATTTGTGTCCGTGCTTTATCGGATTTGCAAACTCTCGCTTTCATCCCATAAAGCACAGCCACTCATTCTGTATCTATTAAATACAATAATCTATTTTTGTACTTTTGCCATGTCATACTTATGATTATAACTGATGTTTAAGAAAGGTGTGGCAATGTTTTCCAGCAAGTCCACATGTTTACCTCCTGACCCATAATTGGGGACTCTTGTGGACCATTTTCAGCACGACCATGAAGAAACCAGGAATTCTTGGTGTAAAATCTGTAAGTAAATGCCATAGCATGTATTTATAATAATATTATTCAGTCCCTATCAAAAGTTTTTCAACCGTATGCAGTACCAAATGTGGCTCGGTAAAATGAATATATGGTAACCACATGTGCTAATTTTCGTTCGGTGAACTCCATACGTTTTAACACCAAAGTCGTTTTACCGAAGGTGGTAGAGTCATTGATTTCGTTTTACTGAAAGTGGTAGTCACCGATTTCATTTTACCGAAAGTGGTAGAGTCACCGATTTCGTTTACCGAAAGTGGTAGAGTCACCAAATTCGCTTCAGCAAACAGTCATCAAATTCGCTTCAGCAAACATTGCAGGTTGAGATGGTGTACAAGTTGTTACTTAGTTCACTGCTTGCGACAAGTGATTTTTCTGAATTTGAGATTTAGATATATTTAATACTGTTTGTTAATACGTTATTGCTATTTCTTAAAACAATATCTCGTTTTTCGTTTTGTATCTGATTTACAATCTCAGGCTGGAGGTGGGAGATTGTAAATCAGATACAACATCAACACAATATTGTAAACTGCTTATGAAATGAAATCATAAAATATTTAATAATATTATGAAATTTTAATGGCAACCATAAAATTAGAGTTCAGTGCCATAGTTTAAGTTAGTCATGTGCAGTGTGCACAAAAGCAGGTCCCACATTGATAAGACAGTCTGTATGCATCAATACAGGAGTTTTACCATGACATTTCACCCTTGGGTAGGAGATGTCAGTGAGCAGTTGTGAAACCTGGGACTGTAGTACATAGGTTTCTATATCCTTTATTCTATTTTTACATATTTATATTATATCTTTTTAATATTTTATCCCATATTAGATTAGATAATTATTATAATTTTTTTGTAAATAGTTTCCCCAATTAGTTTGACCTTCATCAGCTAGATTTTAATCAACACTTAAATGAAGTTTATTATTATTATTATTAAGCATGTGCTGAAACGTTAACACTAGTGACATTAAAATAAAAATTTGACACCTTGAAGCATCTCTAGATGATTTACACTGCTAGTTTTATTTGTATCCATATACACTCAAATAATTTACCAAGCTAGCGAAGACTTTGAATGTCAGTTTTGGCCTCACTTTCATGCTGTGATTGTTAATTCCATTCCCAGGACAGCTTTCTTCAGAAGGATGTTTTCATTTCGATCTACCTTGATACCTTTATTTATTTGCTTTCCCTTTATTTATTTGCAGTGTTAACATTAATTTGTGGGGGAAATGTTGAGACAGTGTTTACTTCAGACTAATTAAAATTTTCTTCTGATCATAGCCATGCCATCTCTTCCAAATTATTCCTAAGATTATTTGCATTTGCTTGGGTTCACCAAGTTTGCTTTTTGTATTTACTACTATTGCTGTTCCTTTAGAGTTCACTGGATTTGCTGAGTTCACTGGGTTGGCTCAGTTTGCTTGAGCAATTGCAGCAAATACCAAACCCAGGGAACCCTAGAGCATTTGCTTCAAGCAAACCCGAGCAAACATTTCACTGGAGGTTATTTCTTGTCAGTACTGTACTCATATGACTTGAATACTGCTTTTGGAATAGTTAGCACCCTTATGAATTATTAATGATTTTAAAAATACTTTGTTACAGTACTGATATCCTTTCACACTTTATTTGTTCTTACAAAACAATACACAAAATTAATTACCACCAGCAAAATAGCATAGCTAACAAGGCTGATATATTTATTCTTGGTTTACAATCACATGACAAAGACAGTGGCCATGTTGATTAAACTAATGAAATGATATTGCATACACACTATGCATAACTCGCACGGTCACAACACGAAAAAGAGGCCGGTAGGTCCTCTGGAATGTTGAAGTTGAAATACTAGCAGGTGTGAAACGTGTTGAACATGATTTTTTAGTTGAAAAATGTTGCTAATCTGTCCTCATTTATCCTTTATTTTTCTTTATAGTACAACCAGCCTGGTGCATTGCAAATTAACGGCATTGTTTCACTGAACAATCATTCAGTGCATTTCACAATCTCCCCGGGCGCTTCAATTTCAACATTCCAGAGGACCTACCAGCCTCGTTGACATGCTAGTTACCAGGACTTATGCATAGGGTCTATGAAAACAATGAATATCACATGCCTGGAAATTACTTGAGAGGACAGTTTATTAGAATAGCTATTAAACTGTGCTGCAGTATAACATTATGCAGTCACTACATGTACAATTTAAGAAATACCTGTGCAATTTGAGTGGCTCTTGGTTCAGGAGCGTGTAGTATTGCCGCACAAATTCTCTTCCCACACATTGAGGGCTGGGCACTGCCGAAACCATGTTTCACTGCAACACAAGTAAAATAATACATCACTACTCTATTTACCATCTGTAGATTCAAATTAACATAATATAGATCCCCCAAATAAATATACAAAGTGCAGACTGGTCCGGTTTCCTGGTATAGCTGTGAAACATCCAAAACCAACTCTGCAATTATGAGAACTCGGCCAGCCTGGCTGTGGTTGACTACTGTAGAATACAATTTTGCTTAAAGGGATACCCGAGTGAAAAACACATTGGGGCTCAAAAGCATCTTTCAGATGTACTTTGTTCAGAAAATGTATTAAAATTTGATAAAACTTTTTCAGAGTTGAGAACGAGCCCCTCAAAGTTGGCCCCACGAAGACCTGGGTGCCGCCATATTGTTCACATTAATTCCTGTGACGTATTTTACGTCACTTCATCCCACCGGAGTCTTGCGGCTAACTTGAAGCTACTTGAATTTTCACACGCTCGGAATTAAAGTAGATTTTCATCGATACGGCAGAGCAATTTCGTACTAGAACAAAAATACCATTAAGACGATATTGTGAGAGAAGTTCAGAAGACTGGGAAGACGAAGAAAAGCATGTGGAAGGCGAGAATATCAACGAACAACAAAAGGTGACTACCAAGCTAGTGCTATAAAGATTCGCTGTGTGTGTTTTTGTATGGAACTTGTCAGCCTTAAACACAAGACTAAAGGTAAATGATTACAATATTGATATCAGCATAGCAATCGAAACTTGTTTAATTTGACCCAGAGAGATAATCAGGGTGTAGCAAGCCACATAATCTTAATTTCGTTTACCTAACTGATGTGTTGTGAAACAGCGCGCGCGCGCCAAGTTCCACCACAAATTAACATGCCGGACTTGATCGTGCCAGTGCTTTCACACGTTTAATAAGGGAATGGAATTATTTTTGCAATAAAATTGTTCAGAGTGTCTCGTTCTTGTCTCATTGCATATATTCTGCTATGTTGGGCTAATTATGATTGGTTTTTTACAGGGAGGTTTTAACTTTTCAGGTGTTTCGTTTCAGTTGCACAAAGCCATGCAGTCAATACAGATCGAACCGGATAATCTCGCAAATTATATAGCTCCAATAATACATAAGTTTCGAAATCAATGCCAATATCAATATTGTCATAATCTACCTTAGTCTTGCGTTAAAGGCTGACAAGTTCCATACAAAAACACACAGCGAATCTTTACATCATAGCACAACACCAGTTTTGCACTAGCTCCGAAGTCACCTTTTGTTGTTCGTTGACATTCTCACCTTCCACATGCTTTTCTTCGTCCTCCCAGTCTTCTGAACTTCTCTCACAATATCGTCTTCATGGAATTTTTGTTCTAGTACGAAATTGCTCTGCTGTATCGATTAAAATCTACTCTAATTCCGAACGTGTGAAAATTCTACAAAGAAAACAAGTTGCTACAAGTTAGCCGCAAGACTCCGGTGGGACGAAGTGACATAAAAAAACGTCACAGGAATTAATGTAACAAGATGGCGGCGCCCAGGTCTTCGTGGGGCCAACTTTGAGGGGCTCGTTCTCAACTCTGAAAAAGTTTTATAAAATTTTAATACATTTTCTGAACAAAGTACATCTGAAAGATGCTTTTGAGCCCAAATGTGTTTTTCACTCGGGTATCCCTTTAATTTCTTGCAAAATGAGTAAGCAATAATTTATTGTTTACTTCATTTTCTTTGTTACAGATAGAATAACATGAGGTTGAAAGATAAAAGAGAAAAATCAATAAATGCTGCATGATAGGGATCAACATTTTTTCTCACACCGTAGCAGCCATTTTTATAACATTTCCAACCAAACCACTCTACTCTGAAAGTCTCTTAACCGAGGCTGGCACAATGCATGTTGTGGACTAAAACATGCATGTCTAAAAACTGGGCCAGCCTGTCTAACCAGGGCTGGTATAATGCAGGTTACTGCACATGATGTATGTTATTGTGGACTAAAACACGCATCTCTACAAACTGGGCCAGCCTGTCTAACCAGGGCTGGTATAATGCAGGTTATTGCACATGTTATTGTGGACTAAAACATGCATCTCTACAATCTGGGGGAGGAAAATCACATACATTTCCTATTTATAATGGTACCCTCCCCCATTAGGAATTGAATGAGCATTAAGATCATAGTTTTGGTACTAAACACGATGAACACAACATATTGTTTGTGAATTAGGGTCACTGCAAAACTGAGGGGTGGAAAATCATATGCATTTCCTATCAATAACAGTACCCTCCCCCAGTAGAAATGGATCGAATGAAGCTGCAGCATTCAAATCATATTTTTGGTACAAAACATGATGAATACAACGAAAACTATTTTTTTCCTTAACAGGTGGAAAATGACGATATCTAAACTAATGAATTATGGACTTATCATTATTGAAACCCCAACCTCCCCCACCCGCTGGGAGAAGAAGGTGGGGATATGTGGGGCATTTGATGGCAATTCAAGAGTTTTGTGGCCCCAGGGGGTAGCCCCAGGGGGTTGGGATTGTAGATTCTCGGCTCTCGCCTTACTAAACTAAGCTAACACAGACTAACAGACCGAACACGCACGCACACAGATTGAACTCCAAAACATGTGTCCCTTTATTCCCATGATTCCATGTGGGAACACTACAATCCCTCTTTTTCCTCAGAATCCAAATTGCAATAAACTAATGTCTGCAAAACAATGCAATAAACATTGTATCAGTTCCAAAACGCTTCAGTCCAATGTAGACTCAATATCGTTCATAGTCTTTAAGGTACTCGGGTGGTCGATGCCCATGTTGAGGCCTCGATGCTAGATCAAGCAAGTCATGCTACCACTCCTGAATAGACTCCTCGCTGCCAATGCATGGTTTGTCCCCAGTAACTCCTTCAGCTTGTTGTTTGTCCGGAATTGTTGTCTGAGCATCTCTTTCTGGCTCATACTTCTTAAGATGCGTGATGTTTCTTTTGTAATGCTCCCCAATGGGAGACTTAATCTCAACATGACCACCTTGCCTGCTCACTACTTTGTATGGCGTTGCTTCATAAGTGGGAGAGAGTTTGTTAACCTTAGGTCTCTGTAGAAATACTTCATCCCCAGACTTAAGATTGTTTTCTTGCACTCTTCTCCGTTCATCTGCATAGTCTTTCCCTCTCTGCTTCCATTCTCTGTCTTGAGCCTCGCTGCTTGTTTCAGTAGGCTGAAAGTGTCCAATATCTGGAAGCTTAGTCCGGATCTCTCGACCAAATAACAATTTAGCCGGACTACATGTAACTCCTGTCATCGAGTGTGGTGTACTCCTATATGCGAGTAAAAACTTGGACAGTTCCTTATGCCAATCCAAGCCTTCTGATTGTGCCACTCTAAGAGCTTTAAGTAAACTCCTATTCTGCCTTTCCACTTCTCCATTTGCTTGCAGCCAAACTGGAGTCGACGTTCTGTGTGTAATGTCATTGTCTCTGAGGTATGCCTCAAATTCCTCAGACACAAACTGTGGACCATTGTCTGTCTTGATAGACAGTGGAATCCCGTGTGTAGCAAATATAACTTCTAGACAGTCTATAATTTCCTTTGTTGTCACTGACTTGGTAATTTTCACCTCTAAAAAATGACTGTAATAGTCTACAACTACAAATAGGTATTCACCTGTCGGCAGAGGTCCAAGTAAGTCAGCCGCTAAGTCTTGCCATGGCTGTGTAGGTAGTGCTGTTGTTTTAACTGGTTCTGGCGGGAAGGGCTTGCCAACAAGTTGACAACCGTAACAAGTCCTGCACTTCCGCTCTGAATCCTTGTCAACCCCAGACCACCAGACCATTGTGCGATGTCTTGCCTTGGTCTTTACTATCCCCTGATGACCTTCATGAGCTAAGTTTATAACCTGTTTCCGAAGCTGTTTGGGGACTACAATCCTGGTCCCTCTCAAGACAAGTTTACCGAGCACCGTAACCTCATTCCTCACAGCTCTGTATACTGGCTCACATTCACTCCAGTCATCTGTCTGAATACACTTCCTCAGACTCCCGGTTCCGCCTCCCGGTTAGCTCAGTGGTTAAGCACCGGTCTGTTGTGCTGGAGGTCGCGGGTTCAAACCCCGGCCGGACCAACACCCAGGGTCTTAAAATAACTGAGTAGAAGGTGCTGTCTTTGTGAAACAATTTCGTTCACAAGCTGCAAATGGTTAGACCTTCACGTCTTCTCAGATGACGTTAAATCGTAGGCCCATCAGTGGATGAAGAGCCACCTCGTGGAAATGCCACTGATTAAACCGTTATTATTATTATTATTATCATATCTCCTCATCATCAGCTGACATCCTCTCCATTTCCTGAATTGATATCGCTGAAGGGGTAGCATTCATAGCTACATATCGAATAAACTCCTCTGCCACATTCTTCTGTTTCTCTGCTTGTATCTGGTTCAACTGAGACAAAGCATCAGCTGCATTTTGTGGACCCGGCCAATATTTGACTATCAATCAATCAATCAATAACTTTATTTAGGCACGCTAGCCTCTACAACTTGTAGCTGATTTCCATGAAGGGCGTGAACAATACAATTAATTAAAACTATAATACAAAAGTCGATGACTACTTAAATGTGCTAAAAACACATATAATGCATAAATATATATAAAGGTATTTAAGATGTGTTAAAAACACATGATACGTATTTACAATAATATGACATTATAATATACTATAATGTCAACTGCTGATTTAATGGTAGCGTTACTAATTGTTTAAAAGTTTAAAAGTACGGAAGGAAAGGAATGATGCATGCTAACGGTTAATGGAGGAAGAAATGAGATTGCAGAAGGAATTAAACGATTCGCAGTCCCTTACTTCAGTTGGCAAGGTATTCCATGACTTTGCACCATTGTAACTCCAGCTTTTCTTTAAGAATTCGGTTCTTGGACGAGGCATGACTAGCTTACTAGAAGATCCTCTCAAGTTATAACTGCTAGTTTGATTAAATTTTTGAAATAAATGACACAGCCTCGAAGGTGCTAAACCATGGAGTATCTTGAACATAAGTTTTGCCTTCATTTGAGCTCTATGCTCCTGTAATGTCAACCACCCAAGAGCATTTAGGGACGCTTCAGACTGTCCGGCTTCGTTACTGCGTTTCATTATAACTCTGGCGGCTCTATTTTGTAGTTTTTGAAGACGATCCGAAAGGACACTTCCTATCGAGTCCCACACTACACTACAGTAGTCGAAATGCGGCCTAACCAATGCATTATATACTAATATCAATGTTTTGTGATCTACAAACTGTCTTAACCTTTTAATAGCACCAATACCCGATGAGATTTTCTTAGCTATATAATCAATATGACTTTCCCACGTAAGGAATTCATCGATCTGGACACCAAGTACTTTACAATTATTAACCCTCCTGATTGGTTGGTTCCCAATGGCAATGTCTGGTGCCTTTGAAAGATGATTAATATTATATCTAGATCCAATCAGGGTGTATTCAGTTTTTGCTACGTTAAGAGTCAGTTTGTTTGCCGAAAGCCATTTTTTAACGTTCCCCAAATCACGATTTATTGCCAGTTCTACTTCCTCTAGAGTTTCACCAGCTGCTGTTAAATTTGTATCATCCGCAAATAGCCGTGCTGTTGTGGAGCTCAGGCAATTTGGCAGATCGTTTACATACATTAGAAATAGAAGTGGCCCAAGTATTGACCCTTGAGGAATTCCACATGTTATTTGCCTGTGACCCGAAACTACATTATTTATTTGGCACTTTTGAGTACGGTCTGTAAGATATGAGCGGATGAGATTCTTAGCAGCTCCCTTTATACCGAATAGCTCAAGTTTATGTACCAAAATGTTGTGATTTACGGTATCGAATGCTTTTTTTAGATCAATAAACACAACCAGGTTAAAAAGGCCACGATCCATATTAACATACCATTCGTTTGTGCTATCTAATAATGCAGCTGCGGTCGAATGGAATTTTCTGAAACCAAACTGGTGATTCGATAGTAGGTTATGTTCCATCAGGTATTCGTACAACTGATCGTATAATATTCTTTCAAATACTTTACTTATTATTGGAAGAATTGAGATAGGTCTATAGTTGTCAAGTATGTTTCGTGGGCCCTTTTTGTAGAGTGGATTAACTCTGGCAATTTTCCATTCTGAAGGAAAAGATTCAGTGACAATGGCTATATTAAATAATTGTGTAAGGGAACTTACAATAACTGGTGCTGCCACTTTAAAAACTCTAGCAGAGATTTTATCGACACCTGTTGCTTTTCGAGTAGACAATGAATTCATTATTTTGTAGACTTTTGATGTACTTATAGGCCTAAAACTAAAACTTGTATTTGCTTTCTTGATATAACTCTCGAAATCGGGTCCATCATTATCTATGGTTTCTGCAAGTTTAGGGCCTATGTTTGTAAAGTAGTTATTGAAACAATCTACAATTTCCTCTGGTGAGGTGATAGTGTCATTGTTGGTGTTAATTTCATTCACGAAAGTATCCGTTCTATTTCTTCCCAAAATATCATTAACTGTTCTCCAAGCTCGTTTTGGGTCATTTTTCTGGTTATCGATTTGGGTCTGATAATATTCTGCTTTAGCTTTCCGCATTCTGACTGTGAAATCTTTGGGTTGCAACCGTAAAAACCCATCGCTCTATTCTCGTTGATGGTTTGGATTTACTTGAGTAAATCACTTCAAGTGGTTAGTGATCAGTCACAAGTTCAAACTCCATGCCATATAAATACATATGAAACCATTCACATGCCCATACCAGTCCCAGGGCTTCTTTCTCTGTTTGAGAATATCTGCGCTCTACATCTGTTAAGCTCCTGCTTGCATAATACACCGGTCTAAATGTCCCATCATGCTCTTGAGCAATCCACTATGACCTGTGTTCTAGCATCCTTGTCATGCATGTAGTATGCAAGTGTCACAGCACTAGCTAGCTTCTCCTTCAGTGCTTCAAAGGCTACTTTCTGGTCTTGACCCCACGTAAAGTTAACTCCCATTCGTGTCAGTCTCCCAAGTGGCTCAAGAAGCGTTGCTAAGTCTGGAATGAATCTTGCACTAAAATTCACAAGACCTTGAAAACTTCTCACTTCTCTGGCTGACTCTGGTTCTCTAGCATTTTACCTACTGCTTGCACTTTGATATCTGTTGGTCCAATGCTCCATGTAGAAAGCAGATACCCCATAAACTCTAGCTGTGGCATCTTAAACATGCACTTACAGTACCGCCCATAAACATATCGCGAGCAGATCGCGATCAGTGTTCCCAATCTGTTCGCGAATTACTTGCACCATGTTTGCGAATTGTTCGCACTGTGTTCGCAAATTGCTCGCGAAAATTTCGTGCAATGATCGCGATCAACTTCTGTGTTCGCAGTTGATCGCAGAACAACTCTTGCCCAAGCTTGGGATCTGTATAATATTTAACAGCATTTGTATGGAATTTTTTAGTTTTCCATGTACAACGTAAATCTTGAATAAAACTCGACAAAAACCTATACAGTGTCTTCTTGTGTTCCTTAACTATGTCTGTGCCATGTTACAGCGAATTTCGTTTTTGAACCTTTCTTTCACCAGGATTAACGCATGACAAATTCTATGGTTTTGGTAAATACCCTGCGTTCCAGAGGCGTCAAAAAGTCAAGATTCTTCTCAGCCAGACACGTGTCTCATTTCTGACACAAATGCCGCGGGAAGGTGCAATTAATTTCCATTTACGGAAACTGACTGACCCGATCCGATGCATTAAAGCTCTTTTAATGCAAAAGGAATTGCACTTTCCCAGTAGAAGTTTTCTGGTAAGAGTATAGAAGTTTTTGCACGTCTTTCAATACGACAAACGTTGCTTCAAAACTCTGTTGATGTTCTGTAAAAAATCAGACTGACACTTTCACGCCTGACTGATTGCACGTGGAAATTCAGACTCCAAGAAGAATTGAGATTTTAATACGCAAACATTTACAATGAATTCTGCCGAAACCTAGTAACAAGACAAGGATCTGCCGTAAATGTGAAACTACACTGAAGCAGAAGTTTATTTGGTGTTATGCTTTGCACTCAGCGTGAGTCAAGCTTTAAAGCGGGCCACGCACCGCCGTTGAGGGAACTAAGCGAGCAGCCATTGTTTTGTTTATTTTACGGCTCACAATATTTCGATAACTGCATGGTCCAAATTTACTTTAAAACTTTATGCAATGACTTTTACAAAGATCTGGAAGGCTGGCGGATCTGAAAATTATTGTGGATATGCGGATAACGTTTACAAAATTGAACACTTCCGAAGTTGGGACGTGTGATTTATAGTAATGTCAGTTATTACCCTTCCGGACGGGTTCAAAGCATCAGATTTCTATTCTTACAGCCTGATTATACTGACTGAACTGAAGTAAACTCTACAGTTGTTCTCCTGTACCGTTCGAACGTGAGCCGTAAAGTTCAGTTAATCAAAGTCCGAATAAAGTTTACAACTCAGGTTTGTCGAATTGACCGAGTGAGCTGGAAAAAGTAACTTGATCTTGGACATGCAAGGATCGAAATTTCGAAGGATCGACATTTCGAAGAAGCGAAGTTCCATGCGAATATTCACAGAGTACCAAACGAAATTTAGCACAATATTTCTTAGAGTGCAGCGAAACACTACCATAAACGAAAGCTAAATATTAAAATACATCTTGTTGTCTTTGAAAATGAGTTCATCAAAAATATTACCGAAAGGCTCTCGATATAATTTGCTGTGCAAAAATGTAAATAAAACACGAATTAGCAATTAGCGTGCGCTGTACTCACATCTCGAAGTTCTAATACATTGAGTGGACTTCTTGCACGTTCTTGCAGTGTAGCCGCAAAAAGGCAGTACTTCTTGCGTGTTCTTGCAACTACTTGCGGGTTCTGGTGCCGCAAGAAGTTCTTGCGGGACTTCTTGTGCGTGTAAATGTTTGGGCTGTATTTTATGCTCACAATGTTTGTTCGAGAAATCACTAACAATTTGCAAACAGTTCACGAACAAATTGCGAACAGTGCGCGAAAAAAATGCGAACAGTGCACGAAAAAAATGCGAACAGATTGCAAACACTGCACACGATCTGCTCGCGAAAATTTCGCGAACAAATGTACATATGTTTCTGGGCGGTACTGTAGCTCTGTTCAGAGTCGGTCCTCGGGCTCTTAGCTGCTTAAGCACTTCCTCAAGTCTCTCATCATGCTCCTGCTCATCTTTAGCATGCACAATGTCATCAGATATGTTACGTACTCCTTCACAACCACACAGAACTTGTTGTAATACATACTGATATGTCTCAGGTGCAGATGATATTCCAAACATGAGTCTCTTATAACGATATAGTCCTGCATGTGTTGTGAATGTCGTAATCCCTCGCGACTCTTCATCCAGTTCCAACTGGTGGTAGCCCCATCTTATATCTAATTTGGAAAATACACCACTTGGTGTAATATCATAAAGAACTTCCTCTACAGTAGGAATAGGGTGTCTCTCCCTGACAATATCTTCATTAGCTCTACACATGTCCACACACAGACAAATCTCTTCTTAAGACTTTGGTACCACTACTATTGGACTAACCCAGGGAGTAGGGCCTTCCACTTTCTCTATTATGTCCATTTCTTCCAACTCTTTTAGCTTGTCTTCAACTTGTGCCCTTAAGTGGAATGGGACTTGCCTAGTGTTCTGAGCAACTGGCAGAACGTTCGCATCAATATGAATCTTAACTTTATAGTCAGTCAGTTTGCCAACTCCCTCAAAACACTCTTTGTATTTATCAACAATGTCAGTTCCACTCACAACATTAACCTGCGGTCCAAGCCTTAACACTCCAAGTTCTGTGGCTGTTTCCTTCCCCAGAATTGGTCTCCCTTTGTTGCTTATGACCACAAATTGTGCTTTTACTTCCTTTTCAGTTGTACTGACGACTGCTTCAAACATGCCCAGAGTGTCCAATGGCTTTGATGATCCATAAGCATAGAGCTTTCTGATTGTTTTCTCTTACTGACACTTTATCTTCTGCTGTTTCAGATCATTCCATGTTGACTCATCAATAATATTACAGGTTGCTCCTGAATCAATGAGCACTCCTTTGATTACTGCTCCACCAATTTCCAAGTCAACAGTTCCACTATCAGCTCCATCAGCTGTCTTATTCTGCGAAATAGTGAAAGCATACTCGTCCTCACTTTCATTGTCCTCTAAACAATTAATGTTGTTCCTACAGTGCCGCTCGAAAGTAAGTGTGCAGACACGCGGGCAAATCCGCGGGCAGTCCGCGGGCAGTCCGCGGGCAGACCGCGGGCAGTCTGCGGGCAGTCCGCGGGCAGACTTCGGGCAGTCCGCGGGCAGTATTCGGGCAATACACCTACATTTGTAACGAGTTTCGTGTTCGATTACCCGTTTAAAAGTTACCGAGTTTTTAATTAATACGTACGTTGTTTCATTGCGAAAGCATTTTTATTTTAAAGCAAAGAAGCCAGACATTGGCGTTCGTGTTTGTAAACTGAGTAAGGCAAGCGGCGCTTTAAATGAAAATAGTCACGACTATTAAGACTCGCTCATACGCGGCAAAAGTTTATTATTGTCTCACTTCAAGAGTTGTGTTCTATTTTCGAACACCGCCGTTCGTGTTTGTAAACTAAGGCCGCTTTAAATGAAGACTCACGACTATAGACTCGCTCATACGCGGCAAAACATTCTTCTCACTTCAAGAGTTGTGTTCTATTTTTGAACACTGGCGTTCGTGTTTGTAAACTGACTGAGGCCGCTTTAAATGAAAATACTCACGACTATAGACTCGCGCTCATACGCGGCAAAACATTCTCTCACTTCAAGAGTGTGTCCTATTTTAGAACACTGGCTTTCGTGATCCGTAAACTGAGTAAGACAAGCACTTTTAATAAATGTAAATAACTCACCGGGACAACTCTTGGATGCCCACGTGATATCACGTGTTCTTTAACTGCGTCAAACTGCGGCAAATCTATTATTTTAGAATCCTGACTTTTTGACGCCTCTGGCACGCAGGGTATTTACCAAAACCATCTTACTGTACGTTTGTAAAACTGTGTCATGAATTAGAATTCGCGTTGGCATTCGTAGGAACATTAAGAGCGAAATTCGTCGTAATATGTTTGCATGACTTTAGCACAATACTGTAGTTATCTGTTAATTTGCCGTGAGATCGCACTGTATCGAAGGGGTTTATCGTTGTCACAACGTTGGAAACTTTGGAAGCTATTAAGCGTATTTTGGTTGAAAATATTATTGAGCCAGTATTCTTAACCCTGATACACAGGTACAAATTTTACACGCGTAAGGTTTTGTTTGCGTTCGAACATCGTAGATGTGCGATAGAAGCTGGAAGAAACTTGAATTTGGGCAGTCTGCCTGAATCTTGCCCGCGGACTGCCTGAATCTTGCCCGCGGACTGCCCGCGGACTGCCCGCGGACTGCCCGCGGACTGCCCGCGGACTGCCCGCGGACTGCCCGCGGACTGCCCGCGGACTGCCCGCGGACTGCCCGCGGACTGCCCGCGGACTGCCCGCGGGCGTCTGCACACTTACTTTCGAGCAGCACTGTAGCTTTCTTCTTGCTACTCTGTTTCCCAACTTGACTCGAGCTCTTACTCTTAGGTTGACTGTCCTTTTGTTTTGTCTTACAAACTGCTTCGAAGTGCCCTTTCAAATTACATTTCCGGCAAGTTTGTGATCGTGCTGGGCAAGCTTCATCGCGTGCATAGTGTCCTGAGGGACCGCACCGAAAACACTTATTCTCTTGTATTTTTCCTGGTTTGCTACCAAAATTATTGGTATTAACATTGTTGACAGCTTCTCCAGAACCACTCTCCATCTTCTGCGCTTGTATCTCTGACGCTTCCACTGATCTTGCGATTCTCTGCAGGTCTGAAAGAACTAGACCTTGTCCTTTCTCCAGGAATTTCCTCCTCAAAACCGTCGACTTACATTTGTCAATGACTTGATCTCTTATCTGTTCGCTTTTCTGTTTGCCAAATTCACAGTTCTGTGCCTGTTGGCTAAGCTTAATGATAAACTGATCAACCGTTTCGCTATCCTCTTGTCGCATTTGCCTGAACAAATGTCTCTCGAATGGTACATTTACCTGAGGTGCAAAGTTTGCATCTAGTGTTCGTAATGCAGCCTTGTATTCGTCATAGTTTTCCTCTCCCTCCGGTAGTCCGGGATCAGTCAGCGTCTCGTAATTCTCCTGGACTTCCATTCCAGCACAATGCAGCAGGAGAGCCTTTTTCCTAGCCGCCTGTTTTATCCATTTTCTATCAACATAGTATTGAAACGCTTTCCTCCAGCGCCGCCATCTTGGCCCCATGCTGGTTATGTCACCTCGACAATCAAAGTGCGGAATGCCTCCATTGTCACCGTTTGACGCCATAATTCCATCTCAAAATATTTCCAAACCCTTTTCCTTTGTATTTACCTCGTCGCCAATGTAGATTCTCGGCTCTCGCCTTACTAAACTAAGCTAACACGGACTAACAGACCGAACACGCACGCACAGATTGAACTCCAAAACATGTGTCCCTTTATTCCCATGATTCCATGCGGGAACACTACAGGGATTGTACTCAATTTGCTTCAGGAGGGCAAGACATTTTTACAAGGAAAATGTCGAGTTACTTTGATATTTCGTGAAATATCGCAACCAAACTTTCTGTGCTGACACAAAAGAAGTATAGAAAGATTTATAAGAACTGTCAGGGTATTCGAGAGCATTTTAAAGTGTTTAGAATTTTGTGTGTTGATCAGGTAAGTCTCAGGTACCGTATTTTATCACGTATAAGCCGCACCTTTTTTGACTTTCAGAATTGTTTTCAGAAAACTTTTTTGGCAATGACCGTAAACAAAGCCATATGAACAATAGAAATGGCACAATCAATTCACAGAACACGAATGTCAACAAGATTTCTATTCAAACTCCTCTCCTTTGCTTTCCAAAGAAACTACATGTAGCTGTCCAGTTGCCTGTCATCTTCTCTGCTAACTCCTCGAATGGTTCCTAGTGTTGTTAAAGGCCTTAATTGGTCTTGGAAGCCTTCAAATTTTCAAATAAAGTATAATTCTCATCGCATTTATGTTCAACTTCGGAGCTCGATCACGCTCAATCGGACGTTTGAGAAAACTCTCGCCCCAGGCCTCCTTGAAAATCCAAGATGGCGGACCATGGACTCGACACATGCTCATATAGTTTCGCCAGAAAATCTTACTTTCTTGTGCACTTAAAGGAATGAAGTTCCTTAAATATGTTGTTGGTTAATGGGGGAACAACAGCAGAAGAATTCTGAAGTGATTTAAAGACAGCAGGTTAAAATATACACAAGAAAGGACAAGGAAAGTTGTAACCAATTCGTTGTTGTGATATGACGATCTCTTATGAAGAAGTGTTGCTTCAATTATGGGCATTTATGAACTCGAACACAAGACTACTCTTACTGAATTTTGTGGTGCAGCTTATACATGAGGTTTTTCCTTAAACCTTTCAGGAAAAACAAGCTTCTGTTTATCAGGCTGAAGTTAGGGGTGCGGCTTGTACGTGATAAAATACGGTACATTGATTTTAAAAGTGTTGAATGAATGAAAGTGGCAGGAACAGTGTTGCGAATTAAAATCTCCATAAAATGTCTATAATACCGGTAGCTCTTATTATTCCCTACCGAACTCTCTACAAAGGATTTCAAGACGTTCTTCTACATGTAATATTAGGAGAAGTCTTAGCTTAGGCGGATACTCGTTTAGCGACTCTAATGGAACATAAACATGTGCCATTACCTTCATTCTTTCAGTTTACAAACAACCACAGCACTTCGCTAGACTTCCCTGAGTATCAACACAAGCACAAAATTATATTGAATGCTTTCAAATTCACATGAGTACCCTGGCAGTTCTTTATGCTACTTTCGTATCAGCACAGAAAGTTTGGTTGCAATATATTCAATATGAAACAAAATATCAACTTAACTATTTCCTCATAAAAATGTCTTGCAATCCAGTTCGACCTTGAACACCATTGATCTTCACGTAAAAGCCAAAACATACCCCTAACCCCTGTAAAACACCTGCCGATTGTAAATAAAATTATTATAACCACTAGCAGGGTCCGAAATTGCGCCTTATTTGGCACCAGTGCGACTAAATTTTAAGTGTTCACAACCAAAATTTCAGAGTTAGTCGCCAGCTATAATACAAAGTCCAATACTATCATAATTTACCCTGCGAGCAGAGCCCTTCTTCAAAATGAATAAATTTAAACTTCATTGTGTTTCTTCACACTTGGATAAATTTGTTGTGTATTGTTCGGTCAATAAAGCATAAATTGTGTGGACAATATGAACTACATGTATGCTACGAAAATACCTAAGGCTGGCAAGAAAAAAATTATGGAGGTGAGGATTTGGTCCCATTTGACTGCATAAAGTGCCCCAGGGGGTTTTCTTACATTGGGGACATTTTCAAATCAAATCCCTACCTACCCCAGGGGGGGGGGGGGGGGGGGGGGGTGTTTCAATTGATATTGAAAGGCTAGAATAGTCAGAAACACTGTCAGGATAACCCTATCTTAGTGTTTTCTATTACCACTTAGTTTAGATTCATTTCGAAATCTCAACTTGTAAACTAAAAATTACAACAGTCAAGCAGACAGAGTGCATATCCTTACTGTCTTTTGCTGTGAAATGGATATTCTCAATGTTTTCATTGGCTTGCTTGTGAGTATACTGACTTGGTGCCAGTGCTTATTATTTCCACACTGAGTGGCAAAGCAATGAGAGTCAAGCAACTTTGTTGCGAGCTGCGAAAAAAATAACCTCTGGTCCAAGCCGACCTGAATTACACTTCCAAGCATGACCTTGGCCATTAAATCCAATAATATATTATTTTATGTAATAGATATTTACTAACGCACTCTCTGATTGGTCAAAAACCATGTGTTTATGAGAGTATAGTGACAGAAAGCATGCGTTACTTGAGACATGACATCATTTCATCGCATTTCCATGTTTTATACAAAAAAAAAATTAAATGGCAGAGTGAGACATTTGCAACTGGACTTTGGCAGTTTATTTTGAAGCTGAAATTGAAAGAGAACAAAAACAACATTTCTGAAAAGGATAACCTAGATGTCAAGACAATTTTTGCCACAAATTCAAAGAACAGTGGACTTAAAGTGGATGTTTTTTGTCTTGGGCCTTCGGTGGGGTTACAAGACATGCAGTACACACATGATTTGGTGTCCCTCAGAATGAGATTTTGTTAGCTTTCAGTAAAGGAACTCTTATTTTAACTAAAACGAATGGAAATATCTAGTTATTTTGACCTTCCTTCCAGCAAAATGAGTCCAAGGTAAGAAAGAAAAGCTTGCCAGTTCTGACATTTTGTTTTGTTTGTTTTCGTGTGTGAAAATCGCCATTTGGCATTTGTTTGCAAAATTTGGATATTATTTTTCACATAGTTATTTGTAAAATAAAATGAGGAAGCTAAAACTGAATTGAATGCTTACAACTGGCTTAATTATTTCATCACTTCGTTTTTCGGAACACAAAACTGTCTGTCTTGCGAGGGCCGTGTGTGCATTTCGTTCGTAAAAATCTATTAAATAAAGCAAGTAGAACAGGGTTTGTTCCTGAAGCTGTAGAACATTTAAAAAGTTACATAAATCACTTGCTGCTACGTGGCTCATGTTTCCTGTACTCTTTTTGTTCATGTTCCACAGCTCCAATCGTGTTTTTGTCAGAGTACAGAGCACAACAAACCCTGTTCTATTTGTTAAATAATCTACACAAGGACCAATGACACAACTTCCTTAAATGAAAAGTGCATATGACAAATGTCATTTTAATTGGTATAAACAAGGCGATTAGTGGTCTGTTTTGTCTGTGTAAAGTGACATGTCTTTTACTGGTGTATTTCACCATTCGTGGAAATGGTTCTGGGCAAGAGACTCCTGTAAAACATATTTGCAAGGTTGATTTGAACAAACTAACACTCAGGGTCTTAAAATAACTGAGTAGACGGTGCTGCCTTTGTGATCGAACTGCAAATGGTTAGACCTTCACGTCTTCTCAGATAAAGACGATAAATATTATTGTAGGCCCTCGGAGACCTCCATAGAAGGGCTTTAAGCCTGTTGGGGTTCTCCGTCCACCTTCAAGTGGTAAAACTGTATAAATAAAAATAAAACGGGGAAAAAATGAATTTACAAGGCGTAGAGTTTGCTTCTACAAGTGCCAAAGACTATTCACATTGTAGTTTAATTCGTTGAAAGGAAACTGCTACAAAGCTAGTTGCCTCCCTGTTAGAAAAGGACATCATACATTCTCAGCACTTTTCAAATAAGATTTGCTACCAGTGTAAATGTGACATAGAGAAACTCTACAAAAGTAGACTTGAACTAGAGGAATTAAAGAGAAAATACAATGGTTCCGGCAGACGAATTACAACTGAGAAATTCTCGAGGTGTTTACATATCTAGCCGAGCCATGTGGCAAGTTCACACAAGCCTCTTCTACCAGCCAGTACTCTACTGGTACAAATATTTAATGATTGTTTTTCTATACAGAGCCACATGAAAAAAAATGGCAACCCAGGTGTTTTTTTTGATACAGTTCAAATCTTTATTGGTAAACTACACTGCAAACAGCACTGATTCCATGTTTTTCCAAATCTCGCAAATGAGATATATTATTTGCCCACCCAATTCACTGATAGACACTTGTTAAGTTGCTTCCTGTGTGGCCATCAAAGCTGTCAAATTTGACAAACCGCACTTCTCAGACTGATGTCACCATTTGCCCAATTAGTGTATTTGCATATTTTTACATGTGACGAACTCAACCAATTGTGAAACACACAATGGCAGATGGATCAAAGAGCGAACGGCTTGGACCAGAGGTATTTTTTTTGCCGCTTGCAACTTCATCGCTTAACTGCTCAGTGTGATTGCGGGAAAACAGTGAGAAAAGATATCCTCTGGAACCAGGGTCACAAAAATTCCAGAAATTTCAGTTGGAATGTAAACGACCCAAGTTTTTTAGTTCTTCCAAAATTTCTGAAATCAATGGAATGTTGCCAGAGGTAGTCCAAAATTCCCAACCTCAATTTCTGGCCGGGAAATGTGCATAGCATTTACAATTGCCAGTCAGTCATACCAGTTCCAGGCCTTATGCCAAGCTTTTGCATGGTTACTCAGGGTATTCGTCATCTGGAATGGTTGGCATACAAATGGTAAATGTTTTTCAGATCAGGAAATTCCGTTTGGGAACTGTTGTTTACTATTTAAAGAAACTCATACCAACCAGAATTTATGTGTAAATGGTAAACAACCAATGTGTTCTGTGAGCACTGCTGCTTTCAACCAATCAAATTGCAGAAAATACCAGTGATTTCAAAATGAATATAATTAAAGTTAGAAATCGAGGAAGCTCCAACTTACACTCTCACAACATTATATTAGGATCAGTACTCGAGAAATCTGTGTCAATCAAATTATACAGCTTTCTGAGTTATCGGGATCAGAGACCAGAAACAGTGAAACGTAAACAGAAACTTCATCAATAGAGAAATAATGGTCGAGGGAGCCATTATTGTGCAATGCGCCTATGCGGCGAACAATGCATTTTATGAAGTCTTTAATCGAGAAACTAGTGCTCTAGTTAAAAACAATTAGCAACAAAATACGATGTCGGCTAAAGTGGACTTAAAATGCTCAGGCCATGGAGAGAGGGCACTGATGAAAGAAATTTTAACTTTCTTTGTATATTTGTAGTTTGTATGAGAACACATGCACTCGGTAGACGGTCGGTAGTTCCGTAAGCAATCACTATGGAAATGTTTTTCTTCAATGTACCTAATCTCAAGCTCAACCAGGAATATAAGTTTAACAGATTAGGACCAATTTGATAGGACAATGTCCTTGAGTTCATTGAGAAATGTTTTCCTCTTTCAAAACGCCGGCGTTTTGGACTGAAAAAATCTCGGTGGCTATCAAAAACTTGAAGGAACCGCATGATAAAATCTGATTTATCACACAAAACTGGTCTAGTTTGCGTACGACGTTTCCTGAGATTTGATATGTGGGACGAACACTTGTAGGAAATCGGAAGGAGCCACCATTTATTAAACGAGAAATTCGCCCAACAGACTGCCCTGCCCAAACACGCGTCTCTTTTTGCTGGCAGTTCGACACTACACCGGTACTTTAGCGGCCATCAATTCTATCTTACTCCCCTCTTACCTTGAGATTATGTGTCGATCACCAAGATATGTGATAGGAAGGCATCTCAACAGCTAAATTTCTCGTGTAGTGCAAATCTCAAACGGCAAATTCAAGAAACCTTAGTGTTCTCTCTTTTTTACGAGGACTCGAATCACATGTCTTTGGCCAACATGCGCGCAACTAAACCACCGCTAAACCTACTGCGCATTCTAGTTCCAGCATTCACAGCCACAAAAAGTTGAGCTCGATTTTTCCTGGAAAGAGGAGGGGGGAGGAGTGAAATATTCCTTAGGACAGACAGACAGACAGCGATTGTTTATTGGCACTTTGTAAAAAGACTTTTACATGAGTGGGAGTCCAATAATAATAATAAGGGAGTGTTCATTATTTATGGCTTTGGGAGGGGGTGGGGTTCTGCATTTCATCTGCTTCTCTTGTTAAAACTTTTATGACCCCTATGAATGAATTAAAACTTAGATTACCCCCTATAAAAATTGCTCAAAACTTTATTGACCCCCCCCTCCCCCACCAAAAAAAAAAAGATGGATGTGCAAGAAAGAATGCAAACTGCATATACTGTACATATGTAATCTATTAAATTTACTATTGTTTCTAGATTTATGGTATTTTCCACTATACATTACTTTTGTTTACTAGAAAACATATCTATACAGGTATTCTTCTGAAAATCTCTACCTCACCCTCCTTCCCGCATGGGTACTTGAAATAAGTACTGTTAATTCGTGCATTATATTGCATCATATTGCATTGTTCCGTAGTCCCAAATAAATGAAAAAGAGCTCAGTATTGGCATAACTAATCTCCTGGACACCGATGAATTATCTGTCCTTTGATCATGAACTTAGACAATACCATCGAAGGAAACAAAGCAGACTGTGCCTAAGTGTTGCGAGGACCGAAGGCCCTTGAGCACACAAGGAAAACATTTTTCTAAATGTTATTTACCAGCCTTCAGTCTTGAAAGACCCTCATGTGCCTGCAGAGCTGCAGTCTTACTCAAGACATCCAGCAACAATCTACCTTGTATTAGTCACAGTACAGTTGAACCTCTCTGAGCTGAACCACCTCTCGTAGGCAACACCTCTCCAAAGCAACCACTTGGTAAATTTCAGTTTGATACATTTCTATCAAACACTGTAATTAATACCTCTCGTAAACAACCACCTCTCGTAACCGCAGCCACCTTTAATTTGTGGCTTCATGAGATTAGGGACGGACCATTAGAAAAGTTATGGGGGGGGATTCTCAAGCTGCATGCATTATTTTTTTACTCCAGTTTGCTGTGCAGCAATTTTTTTTTCGGCTACGATCTCATGCACGTTTTTTTTTTTTGAAAATATTTTATGTACTAATCTATTCAAAATTAGCTACCTTTGCATATCAAAGTCATTGCGTACAAAAGCCTACATATCGATAACCGGTGACTCGATCACTTCCATTATCGGCCCAGTCATTTCACTCAAAAATACATGGATTTGGGAGCTATTTTGCCTTATAAAACAAATAAAATGATATATGACTTCCACTTACCTTCAAATCAAAGTTACTAAACTAACATCTAATCTGCAACTGATAACTGTTAGTTGGAATGATTAGGGGCCGTCGACATATTCGAAATGCCCCGCTTAACGCACAACGGACGTTTAGGGGGGGAGAGGGTAAGGGCATGGACGTTAGTGTGGGTATTTAGAACAAACACATTTTCATCAATAGAAGTACACTTTTTAATCAAACGTTTCCAGTCAGCTAGATCTACATAGAGCGCAATTTCTGTTGAATTTCCCGGAAATTTCAACAAGGTCTTTTGATTAGAAGTATCATGAAATACCTCAGTCAAACCTCCAGGTAAGTGAAACTCAGTTTATAGTCGTGACATAATGAGTATTTTAGTCAAGGTCCGAAATGAGCTCGTACGGGAATTCGAGGTACTAACTGACTGTACAGTTGCAACTATTAAAGCTGTAAGCTTGTTTTATACTTTGTTTATAAGTGAACTCCTGTGTATTTCATTACTGTTTTTCCTGACTTTATAAAAGCATAAAAGCAATGGGTGGACGTTAAGGGGGGATGGGGTCTGACTTTAACGTCCGTTGTACGTTAAGCGGGGCATTTCGACCTTATATTAAGATTTCGACCGTACAAATTTGAATTTGCTTTCGCGAGTAAAGTGATTTTTTACAAGGCGTTACTGGTTTAGGAACTACCTGGATTTAGCTTGAATACTTACCGCTGAATTCAGATAGAAGAATAAATTTGCAGTATTCTGGTGTATAGAACATTGAGGTTTCTCAAGTTTAGAGTGGTACAAATCACTGTTAAGTTCTATTTAGTCATGATTTCGTACTATTTTTCTTGTGTGACTTTTGGTATGGTGCGGGAGCTGCAGTAGGAGAGAATTTGGAGCGTTCAAACGAAAGCAGATAATTCTCCTTCGTATAGTTCTGGTATCAACAGGTAAGCCACATTATAAACTTGTAATGCGACTGAAGTTGTTCTCTCTCTCAAATAAAATCGCATTTACTTCAAAGCGATGACCAATAGCAAATGTTCTCTTCTGTTTGCAATGATTTTGATATGACTTAATAATTCTTGTCCTAAGTAAACTTTAAGAGCCATGCTCCTGTGAAAATTTGTTTTTGATCAGGGCATCATGGCTAGCGTGCCCATATTAAAAGTTATACTTTAATATTGATACCTATAAAAGTGTACAGCTGCATCACTTTGCATGGCAAATGATTGTTTATGATTCAAGCTCATAGTGAGACCAGTGAAAATCCCATTCAAACAAATCTTTTTGAGAGACGAAAAATTATGTAAATTTCTCCTGCTTTTAATAGGATACATATGTGTACCTCTCACAAAAGAGTTGCTGTAACAGAAACAGTGATAGAAGGAAACCATTTGCAGTTGATGGCATCCCTGTACATTTGTGCAGTCCCTGGCCTCTGCCTTGCCTCTGCCCCTCCATGTAGGAATTTGTTTTCTGTGTTGCTGGTTGTGCATGAATTTTTTTTTTAATAATTTTCCCTCGTATGGATTTTATTTTATTTTAAAAATCGTGAATTGGGTTACCTGTGACTCTGCCACAGGGAGCCCATAATCTGATTAATTAGAGATGCCTGCGGATACCGTTTGAGGACGAAGCGCGCTGCCTCTGTACATTTTTATTTTGTTTATATTTTCTTTTGTGTATGGGTCCCAAACCGTGGAGGCATATTACACTCTTGGGAGGACCAAGCTCTTATAGGTACTGTACATGTTTTAGAGTGGGAGAATTGATTCGGAGGTTTCTTTTCAGAAAGCCAAGTGTACGGTTGGCTTTATTAGCAATGTTTGTAATGTGGCAGTTCCATCTAAGATCTGGTGTGAATGTGATTCCTAGATACTTGGCAATACTATTTTTAGTATATGCGATAATGTAGTAAACCATATAAACGTACTTAGCAGAGTCTGTGGTCTTGAGGGCTTGTCCATGTAAAGTATAGTTATAGACAATGTAACCCGTAACATGGCACTGATTTATCAGTATTGAATTCCATAAGGGAAGCGTCACATATTGATTTTTCCACGAGAAACGTCCAGTGAAGTTTCTTTTTCAACCCCCCCCCCCCCCCCCACCCCCCCCCCCCCCCCCCCCCTAAGAAACGTCAAAGCGATTTATCGATTTTAGGCGACCATTGCGCATATCCCGGCATCACCGATAAGTGACAATTTAACTCAGGGGGGTAGTGTTGAGTCAGGTGAGGAAAGCTGTAGAATAAATATCTTTGTTTATTTAATTAATTCTTTTGTTAATACATTCGACAACAGAACATTAGTTTTATTGCAAGTAAAAGGTTTTGATGTGTTGGCGGCTTCGTTGTTTCTCGAATAAAAGGATTATTTTAACGAAAATCCCGAGGGACCCCGGCCGTGTGCTAAAAATGTAATAACTAAATCATGGGGACAACGCGGCCTTCGGTGAGAGTTCGCGGAAGAATAATCGGTGAGAATTTTGTCCTGCTCTGCTTGTGTTTGTGCTCTTAGAATATCTACTGTCAAGAGACGCAAAGCTCGGCACACTAAAGTCTTTGAGAGCTGTTTTGAACCGAGTCTTGTGCCTCTCCAGTCACTGTCGTATTGCCAGGCGTAAAAGCAAACTTGAAAAGCTTATAAAGAAATACAAAGAAACATAAAGGAATATAAGGTAATATATAAAAACTATTGTCAAACTCTGTGAACGAGACAAGCTATTGCTGAACCAGAAGCTGACATTCAAGTAAAGTGAACTGACGAAGGTACGTGTCCAAACTGGATCAATATGGGAAATGTGCACTCTTGTGCACTATTGGTGCATGGGTACAACCCATCCCCAGAGATTCAAATAACAAAGATGTGGTCGCCATGTTGGATGAACTATTAAACAAGAGAAGCTAATGCACTAGTCAATTGAAACTCCGGTCCCCCGATCCCCGCCGGACATAGCGGGGAATGTAACACTTATACAGTGTTACATTTTGACCTTTTCCCCGCCCATCGGGGGCAGTTGGCTGTTACAATACCCGCCCCTATGGCCCCGACATGTGCTTCAGAATTTTCAATTAGGAGGAGGCATTGAGAAATTGAATATACATAAGCTTCAGTATCATGACCCGCACGACCCCGCGCACGCTTTCCTTTCAAAACCATTTACAAAAGTCTCGTGATGAGGGCCGGACGTGTATGCGGCGTGAGCGGACCGGAAAAAGCCGGCGAGGTCCGTACATCCACTCATCATGACCTCGAGCTAAATATTTTCCCGTCCGGCCCTCCCACTCAGTCAATATAAAGTACCTAATCCGTTGTTCCATTATTTGAAAGAAACACATTTTCTGAAGCACACTTTCTATTACTATATTTACTTATTACTATCGTCGACATCGACCCATTCGCGCCAAATCTTTGCAAAAACACTGCATGTGTGTGTGGGGGGGTTACTCCTGTTTGTGACGCATTATGTATGTGCGCCGGGGTGGGTCAGGGTTTTGAGCTCAGTTTGGGCGGGTAGGGACAGGGGTTTGACCTGATTTGGGCAGATCAAGGTCAGGATTTGAGTATAATTTGGGTGCAGTCAGGGTCGGGCTTCAGTATTTTTTAGGTAGTTAGAGTTCAGTTTTTTTTAGCTACTATGCCAAAAAAAAATTGTGTTGCCGCATTTTGATCGCCTGCCCACATGCAAGCACTGAGGTTCCCATACATTGTGACGTCGCTAATTCGTACTTCAGTACATATCTATGTACTTCATATGCTGATTTGTTTACCCAATGCCACGTCCCGACTTGAAATGTTCCGTAATTTGCATGCAATCCCATCCCGGTACGCGGGCAATCAGGGTTTTTCCCTAAAAAAGGGGGCAATCAGGATTTTGGAGCTCGGATTGGGTCAAACAGGGTCGGGGTTTGTGCCTCTTGGCCTCACATACACACCGATTTTTCATGTCCCCCTCCCCCCCCCCCCCCCCCCCCCTCCCCCCCCGGGACACCAAACGCTTGGGCTTGCTTGGGACAAAAACTCACTTATAGTGGAATTTCTATCCACAACCACAACTTTCGTACGATTATTGTAATGAAGAAGCACCTGATATGAGAAGTAAATACATGCATTCCAACCGAAGTTCGTGAATAATGGCGACATAGATCTCATAAGTTTGAATATGTATGATGATTGAATATTTATAAACTGATCACTACATGAATAATTCATGTAGAAAACGAATTGCTTACGGAAATAGAGAGCAAAAAATCGGGGAAACATGCGTTTAGGACTAAAAATAGCGATGGGTAAAAAAAGGGATGATTTCAAAGGATGCAACTTGCCTTTTCCAGCGTTGTTGATGCTCGGGCCCAGTACCGCTCTATCGTGGCTGGCGTTACAACCACCGCTGAGATACCCGCAAATTTTGCAAATCGTTACTTTCCCCGTTCCACCGGAGAAATGCAGCGTTAAATGTGCGTTATTCCACGGCCATGTCCCCGTTAATGCCCCGCTATGTCCCGGGGGTCGGGGGGCCGGGGTTTCAATTGACTAGTGCATAACGGGAAATGCTTTGAAAAAGGGAACCAAGATGGCGGCGATGACGTAACGTGCACCCAAGCAATAACAAATTTGTAGGGCTGTTATTGGAATGCATTCGATGTATTTAAGACCTAGAGAGTATCGTGAATGTTTTAAGTGCAAGTTTTGGAGTACTATGTTGTTATTGTTTTACATACGATTGAACGTGAATAAGTGCAGCTCTTCTCAAAGTGGAACTCGAATCGAAATGAACTAAGATTTTTCACCGTGAAACCGACATGTGAAATCTCTCAACCTAATATAAACCGACAAAACTTTGCCGCGAAAGTCCGTGCAAGAGCCACTTAATTAATCGGAATATTTGTAGTTTGTTTCTAGTAAATAAGTTGATCGTTAAACAGACAAACAGCCCGGGCAACCCATCGAAGTGTGAATAAAGTTTGAAGTAAACATGCCAGCGAGCCTTTGAAAACTTCAGTTTTAATAGTAGCTGATCGTTAACAGAGAGATACCCTGCGAGCAGAGCCTTATTTTCTTTGGTTTTCTAATCTCCTTCCACGGAGAGCGAAGTGGAAGGAGATTAGAAAACCGAAGAAAATAAGTCTCTGCTAGCAGGGTACCAGAGAAACGACACTTTGCCGTAAAGGGAAACATATTGAAGTGTTAATACTGCGAATAACGTTTGCAGTAAACATGCCAGCGAGGGAAAGGGAAACACATCGAAGGCAAGGAGTACTCTGTAGCAATTAAATAATAGAAGTTAAAGGGTAGGCTTGTGAATCAAAAATAGAAGGGGAGGAGTGACCAATAGAAATTAAATAATCGAAGTGGACAGGTAGGCTATATTGAATAAAAAATATAACGAGAGGAGTAGACCATAGTAATTACAAACTCAATGGGGTGTGGCCTATAATAATTAAATAATACAACAGGAGGGGTACCCTATAATAAAATTAAACAAGGGAAGGTTACCAAAATTTATATTCTCAAAAAAATATAATAATGGTCGCCGATGTTCGCATTGCGGACCTATTTGTTCATGGAGCAGAAGCCATATTGCGGTAATTGGAATCATCAAAACCACGGGCTCAATTTATGTTGGTTGATACCGCTGATCGAAGTTATTGAAGGCGTAGAAAACTGCGTAGCAGCCTAGGGGGACGTCGGAATGCCGCAGGCAATTACAGTAATTAATAAGGACCTGATTAAATATGCAAGGCATGAGGTTACTGAATTATGCACATGTGATGTTACTGGAAACTATCGATTTTTCCACGGAGATACGTCACAGGTCAAAACCCCCCCACCCCCAAACTTCGCTGGACGTTTCTCGTGGAAAAATCGATATGTGACGCTTCCCTAAGCCATTTGCCTTCCCACACTTCAAGTTTGTTCAAATCGTTTTGGAGGATTACGGTATCATTGTGTGAGTGTATAGCAAGGTACAGGAGAGTATCATCTGCAAACAGGGGAACGTTTGAGTTTAGAATATCAGGTAAGTCATTTATGTAGAATAAGAATAAGGGAAGCGTCACATATTGATTTTTCCACGAGAAACGTCCAGCGAAGTTTCTTTTTCAACCCCCCACCCCCCCTAAGAAACATCAGTGATTATCGATTTTTTTTTTTCAAAAGTCATACACTACCTCTTTCCATTCATTTCCGCCTTTTTATCCCAACTTAAACAACTTGTAACAACCTCTGGGTCCCATTTGGTGGGAATGGAACGTTGAATTAATTCATCGTGAAACCTTTGAATTCACTGCTATCTATGTCGGTGAGTTTTCAAAAACTTAGCCGGCTGTGGGACAACCGCATACCTGCCAAACCCCGGAGTTCTAAAATCTGGAGAATGTTGGTTGAGGCTTTGTTATGACGTGTGATTTCCGATTTTTTACGAAGATACCCCGATTGTGTTCCGAAGACTTTCCGAAAGCTCCCGGAAAAATTAGTTACAAGCCTCGCGATAGATCGAGTCACTCGGTGCTTTTCGCGCATTCGCTAGCGTGCGAAATGAACACAAACGCAACTCGGAGTAAAATTCTTTTTTTTTTAACTCTCGAGCCTGAAAAACGGCGAACTCAATCCATAAAATGGCTAAAAACCGGGAGATTTGAGGCTCGGGAGACCGGGAGATGAGGTCCAAAATCTGGAGTCACGCATAAACCGGGAGAGTTGGCAGGTATGCAACCGCGATATGTGAGGTGATGTTTCTGAAAACTATCGATTTTTCCACGGAGAAACGTCACAGGTCAAACCCCCCCCACCCCCAAACTTCGCTGGACGTTTCTCGTGGAAAAATCGATATGTGACTCTTCCCTAAGAGGTTAGGGTTCGATTCCTACTCGATCTGAGCGCAGGAAAAAAAAATTCAAGTAGAGGCTCCTCCCCAATTCCTTGTAAATTTAAGTGCCGCTTCGGATGCTGATCGGGAAATATTCTTAGTCGCAAATTATTCATAGTTAACAAAGGGAATTTTATGACGCAGTCTGCGAGGTTTTTACACCGAGGTAACGCCCACTTCCGCGATATGCTTTACTTGTCACGCACAAAGGTTTCAATACGAGGCCCCGTGCTAAATTAAATTTATTATTTTCTCTGTTACCCCCGATAGTTTGACTCCACTCACCAACATATAACTGACATTACCGGTATTTAGATTTCATATTTATAAGTTTTGGGCTTCCTGTGCTAGTGTCTACTCTCAATAGCGACCACCTAATGCCCGACAACAAGGGTGGTCACTTACGAGAGGTTCTTTTTAGAATGTAGGTTATTTTAAATTACACTGGTATGTAATCCGACTAAAGTCAATTGAGGTATTATAAATTACAACCGATTTCAGTGTTACGTGCATAGGCGGTGTTTCAAGTTTTTCGACACTCATTCGACATAATGCGGGTATCAGCGGACAGCGGCCATCCCGAGGGGGAGGCCCCCGGGCAACCCACGGGCAACCCAGGGGCTTAGCAGGGGATTTGTAGCAAAAATATGCCCCACACGCGGGGCATTAGAGCGCTTTTGCGTTTTCGTCAAAATACCCCGGGGACATACCGACGGGGTTTGCACATAATCTGCTGTCTCAACGTTCAGCGGTTTTCGCCACAGGACTCGCTCGATTTCTTTGTCCTTGAGGTAAGTCATATCATGATCATTCAAATTAAGAGATTAAATTAAGCCATCCACTGTCGGAAGACAGAACAGAGAAATAAAGGATAATATGTGTATAAAACTATTAAGATTTTTGACACTTCTAAAACGTTTAGCTTCTAATACTTATATATTGCCCAGGTTGCCCCAGGGGTGGGGGTTTTTGTCACAATTTTCTGGCCCACCCGAGGGGTTTTAGCATGTATTTGTCGTGGCTGCTGTAACAAATGCCCCTGGGTGCCCGGGGCCCGCCCCCTCAGAATAGCCGCTGATACCCGCATAATCATTCCGCGCAAATTTCCTCCATTTATGGTCAGCAACGCATGTTGGCGAAGTCTGTAGAGTACTCGAATGTAAAAAAGCACCTAAATTAGTCGACTCAGTACCTCAAAACCACGATAACAAGTGAGCCTGGTTACAAGCATGTCGAATGATTGCTCTACGCACGTTAACACTGAAAATCGGTTGTAATGTTTACAGGGGAAGTGGGAAATAAATAGTTTGAATGACAGTGACACAGGTTTTATTTTCACCCATTGCAAGAGTCCCATCATGTTCACAGGCTGACACAGACAGCTTACATTTGAACTTCCCCTCAAAAAAGTAGTTCATCTATCACTACAAAATCGCGATTTAGTAGTAGAATAACAAGTACATGTCACAATCTGCACTCTTATGACTCTTGGATTAAGGTAACCCAAAAATTGTGAAAGTGAAACATTTTTCTAAAAACCTTGTTGCTCGAGTTTTTTATGTCACTGGAAGGGTATGATTTTAAAGCTGTTTTAGTCGGAACTTGGCTTTTTAGATGGAATACATTAGTGGTGTTGTTGTTTGTGAGACTGTCATAGCAACAGTAACTAAGAAGGAAGGGGCTTGTTACAAATGTTATGTAGGAGTACAAAAGTATAAAGGTGCAGCTGCTGAAAACACACTAAATTAGCAAATTGAGAGAAATGAACATGGTCATACAGTACATCATTAAAATTGCAATTTGTAATGTTGAATATGCTGCTGGAGTTCATTTGATGCAAACAGTTGCATTTGTAGTTTCCAGACACTTTACATAGCATAATCATGTATAATGTACTGGTGGTTAGGCCCAGAGTCTGGTAGCTGAATTCTCTTTACTTTGGCATCATTAAACCACCACTTCAAAGACCAAGAAATGAGTTTAATGTCTTAACCAAAATGATCACACTAGCTTCAATAAAGCATTATTTTTACTTAAGGGTACGAATGTTTGAAATTAAACTAATAAAAACAGCAGTTTCCTAATCACACATCTGCCTAAACTATCTTGGTCTCCTTGGGGAGCAAATCCTGTCAAACAAACCTTGAATAATATAGGTTTGCATAATATAGGTTTGTTTGAAACATCTCTGGAGACAAAAAAAACTATTAAAACCAACTATTACTGAGGAGGAAGTATGCTATGCACTGTATGTCAATCCTGTTATTTGTTCCTCGTTTTCCTTAATGTAAAACATCTAAATTTCATGTCATCTGAAATGTTAACATGATGGAGCAATTATTGGAGTAATAGTCATGCTGTGAGAACTAAAGTGAATGCTGCAATAATGCCAACCATATCAGTCAGCAATAATTTGGTGCTAAACCAAGGTTGTTTAACATAAAACTGTCATGGCATCACACCAAATGCTGTCTTCACCTAAAATTATCTGATTAAGGTTCCAATTATATATTTTAAACCTCAGCTACCCATTTTAATACCTTCACAGTAACATTCAGCACAAAATTTGTTTATTACTCCTTTGCCCCTGTAAAAAAACTTAAGCAAATGCTTATATATGGGTCCTCTTTTAAAATGTCAGCAGCCAAATGCCAGTTAACACTGTTCAATTCAATAATTCCTAGCAATGTACATTTACACAACAAATACAAATAACATACATGTACAAAGCTGTCTTATAAGCCAAGTTCTCAAGTAGCTGCCCTTCTGTGATATTCTGGTGTAGCAGTCTCATAGTCAGTTGAAAATAAACTATCTCCATTCCTTGATATGTAGTCTAGAAAGTCCTGAATGTGCATTACGACAAACTGTACACTCTTATCATCCAAGTTAGAAAAAGACAGAGCACTGCCTAACCTTACAAACAGTCTTAGTAAGTGTTCTGCACCGTAGATTTGGGACATTGGCAGATTGGACTTTTCTACCAGCAAATTCCCATACTGTGGCCTTTCAAATTTATACAGTAATTGGGTTCCTAACATCGCATTGAAATATTCCTGTATACCATCAGCAACTTCTTGGACAACTCCAGGTTTAATGCCATTGGGGTTGCTAGCCCTGAACTTAGCATATTCATCCAATATATCGGCAACAGTCTTTTTCCTTGGTAATGGTACAAGCTGTTTCTGTCTAGTGATCAACTCCCAGTCATCCACTAGCCATTGTTTCAAGTCATCTGGAATTGATATTTTCACATCCAAACGAGGGACATAGTTCTCATCATTCTCCAAAGCATTATTTAATCTGTTACGCTTTCTTCTTGTGGGACCGCCTGGAACTTCTTCACACTTAAGATTTTTGTCAGGTTCTCCTGGTAGAAGACCTCTGTCCTGTTTTTTCCTTACCTTCTTACTTTTCCTAAAAATTAAACCATTAGTTCAGTAATAGCTTACACCAATTTTATATAATTATACACAACCTCCAATAGAAAAATGATGAGCCTAAATGTTTACAATAAAATTGCCATCAAAGTTCAATATTAAAAGACAAACCCTACAATAAATTAGTCTCACTTAAAAGAGAAAACTGAATATTTCACTGGTTATCAAAGATCAGATTCTAATAAGTTTTATGCTGTGGTTGCACAAATATTATTATGAATGTACGACATAATAGTAGTAATAACTTTGATCCTAATGCCAGAATCTAAAAATCTTCTAAGAAGTAAAATATTTTGTTAACGGCATACTACAAAACAAATTAACATAAATTATTGGTTTCCATCATTAATAGCAAGCATTAACTTTTTTACTTGTTGTAATGAGAAATTTCAACTTCCCACAGCAATTTAACTTATTTCTTTCCTGCATCTAGCATTTTCCGGTTAGAAGCATGTCACATGATGTTTACAGGAATGATCTAATCAATGGTACAACATGAAACACTAATCTATAGAGAATATTCATGCTGAAACTGTTTAGTACTCGAGGCTCAGTATATGTTATTCCACTGTGGTTTAAAAAAATACAGTCAAAATGTTGGCATTGCTAACATGATGAAGGCTGTTTCATTTGTTTGGAAAGTGTCAAACCCCTAAAATAGACTATCCAGCAGATCAGTTGATCAAGCATAGTGAGTTGAAGTTGGACTGGTCTGCAAACTGTTAACGTACTCTCTCGCTATGTTAACTAGAATACCCTACGAAACACCAAAAGTTTACCAAATCAAAAATTGAGTGCCAATCGAGTTCCTTTAACGCTCGCCCATGTGGAATAAGAAAGTACTGCATGGTTAGTTGAAGCCAGCCATGCATGATTTAATCCTACGCTAGGTCCAGATATAGCGGCTCTGAGCTATACGCTATGCTGAAATCATTCCAGAACTGTGTGATGAGGATCTGATCAAACCTAAACATGTGCAATGCCAAACAAATTGATCAAGAAAGTGAGGACGATGAACACAAATGATCTCCCTTTCCATCTACAAGTAATGTGCACGTGCTTAACTTAATGATTATCTATGCCTATGCTACTTCCTAACTCGATCAAAGGCCTATACAGTTCCGAGGGGTACACCCTAGGTTATTAGTCAATAAGCAGCTGCTACATACAAGTTCTGTTCTCTCAACTCTCGTTGTTTCTGCAGGTTTGCTTCGTTGTATTTTAGTACCCGACTCTCGGGTACCCACTCGTCCCAGTTCTTGTTCCAACCGTTGTAATGAATCAGATAGCGCGGAGTTTTCTCCTTTACTTGACCTCTGGTGCACTTTGCCTCGTATATCAAAGGACCGTGAAAGCAAAGGACACGTTCTCCTTCGGCAAACTTTAGTTTTGGTGGCATGGAATGTATTTTTTCAACACGAAGGAGTCGCTGACTCATAAACACCGGCAACTTGTTCGCTCAAACGTCGAATGGTTCGAAAAACGTGGTGCAAGACTAGTGTCCAAAGTACGCATATTTTGATTGGCTAACGTCAAACTGATTGTCTACTGTTGCCCAATTACAACAAATCATTTATCTTTTAAACTACCAGTATGCATTGCGGTGAGACCGGAAATACTGATGAATTTATTGCGTAAATAAAATAGCGTGAATGAAAGTTAACTCTCAGTGTAGTTTTGTTTACGATAAGCATTCTCGTACTTGACATTTATCCAATTAAATGCCAAACGAAAGAAGAAAATTACAAACCTAAAAACTCGTTTTCCTCCATTACCATCATGCCTTGCAAGCGGCCAAACCGGAAGTAGAATATGGCGACCATGTATGATGGCGTACTGCATCTATCGATATTCTCGAATGTTTCTTGTTTTCTCTATTATCTTGATAGTTATTTTATTTGCCGTGCAAGTATATTATGGTTTTGGCCTGACAGATGAAGAGGGAATGGACTATTTCCATGGTGCAGTCTGGAGGGAGGATAAAGTGGACGAATCTGCGTCTTTCAACTCAGTTGGTTTGGATGAAAACTGGTTCGATAACTATTCTGAAGGTGGGGATCAGAGCTATTAAACCCGGTATTAAACTATTAACGGAAAAGTCAGCATTTCTATGTTGCTAAGTTTTGAGCATGCCTACAGACAGACAGACGTTTTTTTATTGGAGTGAAATTCAAGTTTCGGGGGGGGGGGAGCTAAAAAGTGGGGGGGGGGGGGGGCTAAAAATTGTCATTGAGCCAGTATAACCAAACTTTAGTCTTAAACTGACTGAGAAGTAACTAGGCAAAATATCTTTTGGCAAAAAAATGGGGGGGCTAGCTGCACCATCCCTGTGCAGAAAATTGCCAAATAATGTTATGTCTAAGTTTGTCAATTCAAGTAAAGTACATATGTAGCAAGGACAGAAGATATTGGTCATTATACAGAGATAACTTGGAGGTCGTTCATATCAAATTTTGCAAGACGTTACTTGGAGCAGGAAAATACTCAAGCAATAACACGTGCCGTGCAGAGCTAGGTCGATTTCCCCTAAATGTGGATGCAAAACATAGATGCATAAAATTATGGATAAAACTTGTTGATCTAGATAACGTCCAAAAATTATCTTTCTGTATCTATCATGAAACAAAAAACGAAAATAACAAAGCGTACTGGAGTAAGAAAGTCAAAGAAATATTATTTCATTGCAGCTTTGGAAATCTTTGGTATGATCAAGACAATATTACTCAACAAAAAGTATGGCTTAAGTACATCAAACAGAGACAAAGAGATAACGAATTCCAACACTGGCTAAGCGAAGTGTATAATGATGATAGGAAAAGACCCCAACAGCGAAATACATTAAGAACATACCGCTTATTTAAAACAACATATACATGAGAATTACCTTACAGAAGTTAAAAATCTGAAACACAGAACGGCCCTAACTAGAGTAAGAATTAGTAATCACAACCTAGCAATAGAAAAAGGCAGACATGCAAGGCCATACAAAAAACTGGAAGAACGAATCTGTATAAAATGTCAAAAAGATATCGAAGACGAAATGCACTTCTTGATAAAATGCCCAATTTATAATAAGCTAAGTGAAAATTTATTTTCAACATTTAGACTTGCCAAAAAAAAGACCAAGACAATGACAGAGAAACAATTGTTTCTCGCACTGATAAACCCACAAAAAATACTGCAAAAGGCATCAGCTAAATATGTTTACGATTGTTTAAAAAAAAGAGAGGAGACGCCCGATAATATAATTGAATATATAGTTATCTCTGATAGAAATTGTAAAACTAGTTATAAAGTCAAATGTAAATTATTGTAAAATTATCTTTTAAATTATGGTAACACTAACGTTATTTGGAACAAACAATCAATGTACAACGTTTGTACACGATCCAAATAAAACCCATATATGTATGTATGTATAGTTGGGGAGGGGGGGGAGGGGGGGGGGATTCTCATAACCGTACATAGGGGGTCCTGTGTGCATGAGTTAGTTGCACAACCCAAGTTGTACCTTTGAGGGTTCAGATCCGCGAGGGACTCCCATACTGAAGGTGACTGGGGTGCTCGGCCGTACCATTTAGGGGTTAAATTTCTATTTTCCATTGTGGCCATACCATTTGGGAGGGGGTGTATTGATAGATGCTAATTATACAACCCAATTCCGTACCGTGTCATTTTATTTCTCCAAGTGATTGACAAGTTAAAGATATTCTTGACC
The DNA here is from genome assembly GCA_030867875.1 of Actinernus sp. WN-2022. Lineage (NCBI taxonomy): Eukaryota > Metazoa > Cnidaria > Anthozoa > Actiniaria > Actinernidae > Actinernus > Actinernus sp. WN-2022. The sequence goes on along the minus strand of JAOWCC010001751.1, from coordinate 57,213,377 downwards.
TTAGAGCTCTTCACTTGTAACATATAGTACCTGAAGAAGGCTGGTTTGGCCAGCCGAAATATTGTAATATTCAATATAAGATCCTACGTTGTGTCAGCTTTGCCGTAGTCCTTGGACTTCGTATACAAGTTAAAGTGTAGTTTGCTTTTTTCTTGTGGTTATAAAATAGTGCAAATAATATTTTCAACGAGTTTAGATATTAACAGTAACAAACACATCTTGAATGATGATGCTTTGCAAGGCTTAATTGAAAAAAGTGTTTGATGCAGTTATATGTATTTTTACTGTGTTTGTGATTAAAAAGAGTAATATTTTAAAAGAGGTCTAGTGGTCGCACCTTTTAGGGGTCAAAATCATCTTGATTCTGTTAATTTATGCATACCTTTTAGGGGTCAATTTCAGGGACACAGCCGAGTACCCCTGTCACTTCAGTATGGGAGTCCCCCCCTTCCCTTGGGGTGGGGGGGGGGGGGGGGGGGGATTCAGAATGATATTTTATATGCATACCTTTTAGGGGTTAAAATCATTATGGTTTTTAAACCTTTAATTTATACATACTTTTAGGGGTCATTTTTAGAATGACTGCCTTCATTTTGGTACCAGAGTTGTCATCTTGTCTATTTATATATATATTGCTGATCAGATCCCTACACGCTAGGAGATCCGGTTGTTTATCATTTCGTCTGTGGTCCTCTGGTTTGTACTTTAGGCAATCTGTCATTCCCAGGACGTCCAGCTTTAGAGACTCGTATGTTTGGGAAGGGCTAAGGGTGTCTTAGGTCCCAGCAGAGCACTACCCACAGCTTGATGGAATCTCATGGCGTAAGTAAGTAAGTAATAGGTAAAACTGCATACCAGCAGTTCAAGTAGGAGTAAAAAGCGCAAATATAATGGAATATGGTGTTTACTAAATTAATTTAAAGAATATAAGCGTAAATACAATGGTATATTGCTTATTAAATTAAGTTAATATCTACAGTTTTAGTTTTGCCCAGAAGGCTGGTGCTGTTGCGCAGTTTGCGTGACGCTCGCTTCGCTCTGTTTTATGTCTCAACAATCTCTTTATTCGCCGTATCTCTTCAGTAGTAGTGTTTACGCTTTCCGCTCAGACTTACACTGATCATGTGTACCTTAATATCTTCCATCTGCGAATAATATTGCGTTGCCAATATATAAGACCCGTCCTTTATTTGAAGAGAAAATGAAAACCCATGAACAATAACAATGTTAATAATAGACAACTATACATTGCCGCTCAGTTGTGGTCTTGGTTACTTGTTGATTACTATTGGTTAGGAGTGTAGATATGTTAACATGATAGTCCTGTAAATATTGAGGTGGTTGTCGCACTCATGCAGGTCTCGCGGGTAGATTTGGTTGGACCCATTTTGGTGGAGGTCTAGTCGTTGACAGATCTTTATCGTCGTCATCGCTACTCTGGAGATGGTTGTTATTTAACCACTGCATTGGGAGACAGCTTGCGTACAAACGTTATGTTTCGCATTATGGTCCTGTCCAAGTCTCCCTTGAGCATAACGCTTGGACCACGCCTTTCACGACAACAAACGGTTTTGGGTCGTAATTGGTGCCCATCCTGTTGCGGTGGTGCTGCTGCTTCAGAAGAACAGGTCGGCTCCTGCTTTGATGGTGCATGGAACTGCATTCAGGCGTTTATCCGTGTACTCTTTAGCCTTTTCCTTAACTTCTTCATCCCTCATGATGGCTTGTCAGAGGACCGGTGGCGGAACTGATTTCTTGAAGACAGGTACTTTAGTACGTAGATCTCGACCATACATCAGCTTCGCGGGGGGCACTCCCGTGGAGCTGTGAGGCGTCGCCCGGTAATTGAGGAGGAAAACATGGCCTTTCGGTTTTCCAATCCTCGCCTTCAGCATGGGCGGTTCGGATTGCCTTCTCGATGGTCCTATTGAAACGCTCGACTTCTGAGTTGGCCTGGGGCCAATACGGGGTAACCTTCTGGTGTTGTATGCCATTTCCCATTTGGAACTCTGCGAACACGGAAGTGTTTGTAATCACCTTTTCTTTATAATTTCTTTCTTTATAATAGTTACTTTATAATTACTTCAGAAGTCGTAGAACGGAGGATGTCGACCTCTGGCCAGCGTTAGCAGGAGTCTACAGTGACCAATAGGAACTCGCCCGTTGGAAAGGGCCCGCAGAGGTCGATGATATGTAGACAACTTGCCAAGGCTTGTAGGGCATCTTTGTTGGTCTTAATGGTTCTGGTGGTGTAGTGGATGCAACAGCCTGGCAGAGTATGCAAGACTTAATCATGTCTTCAACTTGGTTGTTGATCCCCGGCCACCAAAACTCCTCACATAGCATCTGTTTGGTGCGTACAATCACTTGATGAGCTTCATGTGACGAAAGAAGGACGGTCTTTTGGGGATTTTCTGGAGTGATTAGACTGACCATAGGGGATCGTGGTACCCTTGGTAGAAAGTGACTGTCTGACCATGTAGTAAGGCTGTAGGGATGGAGTTTTCTCTCACGCACCTGTGGCGATGCATCGATGAATCTGTTGTAGTACAGGATGCTTCTCACTCTCCTTCGAGATTTCTTCCAGCGTGACTGCCTTTGGAGTGGAGCTGGCAGTCACAAAGTTGATATATTCTATGGCGAATTCGTTGATTGTCAAGTGGAAGTCTAGATAGCATATCGGCAGGATTCCCTTGACCTGGGGTGTAGATGATCTTGTATCAGTAGGGCTGTTAGTAGCCTTAGGACACATCGTTCGATCCTTGCAGGGGGTTTCGCCTTGGAGCTGTAGATTACTTCCAATGCTTTGTGGTCTGTATAAAGATCAAATTCGGCTCCGTAGAGGTAAAGATGAAACGTTTCACACTCCCAGACGACAGCCAGAGCTTCTCTTTCGGTCTGCGAGTAGCGTCTTTCTACATCAGTTAGCGCACGACTGGCATATGCACTTGGTCTACTACCTAGTCCGACAGGACTGGCATATGCACTTGGTCTACTAACTCCTCCGTGGGTCTGAGTGAGTATACTACCTAGTCCGACAGGACTGGCATCTACGCGTAGTTGAGTTGGTGCCGCTTGATCAAAGTGTGCCATAACAGAGTCGCTTGTCAGCATGCTCTTCAGCTTGTCAAATGCCGCCTGCTTCTCATCCGCCCATTGCCATTCAGTATTCTGTCGGGTGAGCCTTCGTAGGGGTTTAGCGATTGTTGCAAAGATCGGAATGAATCGGGAACAGTACATGTAGGTTGCTAGGCCAAGAAAACTCCTCACTTCGTCTGGACTGCTAGGGGCTCGTGCCTCTTCGATGGCAGCCAACTTCTTATCCTCGGGGGCAATATCATCGGCTGATATTTTGAAGCCAAAGAAAGTTACCTCAGGAACCCTGAAAAGGCATTTGTCTTTGTTCAGGGTCAAGCCTTTTTCTTTCAGGCGCTGTAGCACTTGCTTCAGGTTGCTATCACGCTCTTTCTCCGTCCTCCCGTAGACAATAATGTCATCTGAGATGTTTCTTGTGCCTTCAAGCCCCTGCAGGGTTTGCTGGATTACATGCTGGTAGATCTCTGGTGCAGAGGAGATGCCGAACATCGGTCGTTTGTACCTCCATAGTCTTGCATGGGTGGTAAACGTGGTGATGACATGAGACGCAAGTGCAAGCTCGATCTGGTGCATGGTAGGCCCACTTAAGGTCTAACTTCGAGAAAAGGTACGCTCCGTGTAGTTCTTGTAGGGTATCTTCGATGGTAGGTATCGGATGGTGCTCTCGTTTGACAGCCTCGTTTGCTTGCCTCATGTCGACACAGATTCTGACCTCGCCGGTAGACTTGGGTAATGGAACTAGTGGGGACACCCATGGCGTAGGTCCATTGACCTTCTCGATGATATCGAGTTGCTCGAGTTCCATCCATGAGGTTTCTGATGTGGAATGGCGTCCTCCGAGAGGCTTGAGCAACTGGTGGAACGTTGTCATCGATGTGAAACTAGTTGGAAGTCGTTCAGTTTTCCAACTCCGTGGAAGATGTCTGAACAAAGGAAAAATGCCTCAACCATGACGTTTTATATAGGGCCACACTCGTACAGTGAAAAGTTGTATAAAGACCCTGGTATAAAGGAGCATGCACGTGAGTGATTTGCTTCATCTGATTGGACAAAATGGTCATTAATTATGCATAAGTTTTTGAATGCTTTATTCATCGACACTCTTTCTTGTATTGCGGAAAGAGACCATTTCTATCGTTGGCGCAATTTCCTTTGAACCTTATTGATCCGAGTAAATGTTTTCTCAGCGGTAATCATGCACTCAACCGTATATAAACCGTTCCGGCCCCCACCCACGATTCCCTCTTTTGCTCTGACGAAGGGCTAGCGCTCGAAACGTCAGCTGCTACTCGCTCCCCACGGCGGTTAGCATACCGACCAGTGTTTATCCTCCTAAGAGATCCTGGCATGTATCTACAGACTCGGAGGGGCACTATCTACAAGGGGTGGGGGTTATACATGGAGGTAATGGCATGGAGTGAAAAGAGATGACTATGCTACAGGTGATTCTACGGTAGCTTTCAATTGCGTTTTTAAGCTTGATTTAGATTATTTGGTATACATATTCAACCCAATTTAATAATTTAGCAATTAAAGCAATCGAGATAAAAATTGCAACTCCCTTTCAGTCGTTGTGCTCTTGTCTGGTGACCGTGTATAGAACGGGAAATACCGGTTAGCTCAGTTGGTAGAGCACGGTCTAGAGTGCGGGAGGTCGGGGGTTCGAATCCAGGCAGGGACGTTTACAAGCCGTTGGCCTTGTCTCCTACTTCTAATCAGTATTTGAAGGGCCGGGGACGTGGAAGAACGTGTTGTACTACTCGAAAAAGAGCAGGGGATTGTCACCCGGTACAGGAGCCTGGCCATTGCACTAACCACACACTCAACATTATAAACTGCTTGGATTAGCGCCGTAAAGCAGTCCGAAATAATTCACTGACGGGATATGTCAGTGATATGTAAAGCGCCATGAGACTGTGGTGATATGGCGCTATATAAATATGGCCATTATTATATTATTAGTACATGATAGCCAGTGTATACCGGCTGATAGAAAATATTGGTTATTACATGATAGCCAGTAGCCATGATAGGAAATACTGGTTATTACGTGATAGCCAGTGGCCATGATAGGAAATACTGGTTATTACGTGCGCGCCATGATAGGAAATACTGGTTATTACGTGCGCGCCATGATAGGAAATACTGGTTATTACGTGATAGCCAGTGGCCATGATTGGAAATACTGGTTATTACGTGCGCGCCATGATAGGAAATACTGGTTATTACGTGCGCGCCATGATAGGAAATACTGGTTATTACGTGCGCGCCATGAAAGGAAATACTGGTTATTTAACAATTAGACCTCTCTCCCTCATGGGCTACGACATTAGTATAAACTAACTAGTCGGACAGTAGAAAATAATAGAAAGACTGATTGAGATTTTTTTTTAATTATTATTTCGTGAAAATGCGTGCGGTTTTTCTCTACCATGGGCTATCACAAATATACCTATAGTAGCGTAGCCAATCAGAATGCAGGATTTGTAATAGTCCACTAGTTGGTTCAGTTATACTAATACGTGATAGCCAGTGGCATCATGATACCGGTTGATTGGAAATACTGTTTATTACATGATAATCAGTGGTATACCGTCTGATGGCAAAATCGTACCAAGTATTAATGATATCATGCACTGCATATTCAGTGGAGAGTAATTGTTATCAACACGTGGAATATCAGTCCTTAGTATAAACCAACTAGTGGACTATTACAAATCCTGCATTCTGATTGGCTACCCTACTATAGGTCTATTTGTGATAGCCCATGGTAGAGAAAAACCGCACGCATTTTCACGAAATAATAAAAAAAATTCAACTTCAATTTGTTTCTTTCTATTATTTCTACTGTCCGACTAGTTAGTTTATACTAAAACAATTAGACCTCTCGCCCTCATGGGCTACGAGTTAAATAGCCCATTCGGCTGCGCCTCATGGGCTATTGACTCGTAGCCCATTCGGGATGTGGGTCTAATTGTTAATTATCACATACTCAACAAAATATCTGTATTCTGATTGGCTAATGACGAGTGTATAAAAAGGTTATTGAATGCACAGTCGCATGCTCTCAGCAAATATTTGCTCAGTATATTATAAACAAAACATTGCATGAACTGCTCTTGCTATGCTTGATTTATAGGCACTGACATGGGCTCCTGGCACTGAGTGATATTTTGAAATGTATGTAAAATGTAATTTCGTGTAATAAAAAGTAAATTCATTGCGCTCACTCGTGTCAGTTCTCAAGTTAAAATTACACACTTACTAACGAGAACTATTCTGTATCTCCGAATGGTAATATATCCTCTATAACAAGGGGCTGCCTTCTTTTTGTTTTTCAGGTGAGGTAATTTATGACCAAACTGATCACCTGCTCAAGAACTTGAAGAAACCAGCTGCCTATGCCGCTAAATACAAACTGCCCATCATGATGTGGTGGACTTCATTCACGAAAGGTAATGACATCAAGAGGTGTTCCCAGGGAGAGTGTTACATCACCGAGGCTCGCAAGTTCCAGGTGCATCCGCGGACGAAAATCTTCATGTTTTATGGGACTTCATTCTCTGCTAGAGACTTACCTCTCCCTAGATTAGGTAAGACTTTCCCACAGAACTTTAGTAACTGATTCACAATTATAAACTCATCAGTTGCCTGCATGTGTACGGCAAAAGCTTTCTGCATTTGAAAACGACTTAATTTTACTAAATCATTTGTCTTCTGCCTTTAAATTGCAGCACATCACGAGTGGGCCCTTCTTCACGAAGAATCACCGAAAAACAACCCCATACTTCACCACCCCAAAACCATTGAACTCTTTAACCACACTGCCACATTTCGTCGCCACTCCGACTTTCCTCTTGTTACTCAATTCCTAGACTCTCTTGAAACCTTGTTAGCTAAACCAAAATACAATGTGAGTCAGAAAAACAGAAATGGACTCGCTCCTGTGGTGTATATCCAGAGTGGGTGTGATCCTCCATCGGATCGGGATGCGTTTGTAGCGGAGCTAATGAAGTACATACAAGTCGATTCCTACGGAGCTTGTCTTCATAATAAAGATCTCCCAGAAAAGTACAAGAACCCCCTTACGATGGATGATGAGGGTTTCCATAACATTATTGCTCAATATAAATTCACTCTGTCTATGGAAAATGCAGTTTGTGAGGATTACATCACGGAGAAGTTATGGCGGCCGCTTATCTTGGGATCTGTTCCCATTTATTACGGTTCCCCTAGCGTCAATGACTGGATGCCAAACCACCACTCTGTGATTTTAATTGAAGATTTAAAAAATGCAGAAGAGCTAGCAGACTACGTGAAATGGTTAGACACACATGAGGAAGAATACGCGAAGTACCTAGAGTACAAACAATCAGGAATAACTAATGAAAAGTTACTCCAGTTTATGAAAAAGCGCTCATGGGGGCATACACTCGACGAAGAGAATTTTGTGTCTGCTTTTGAGTGTTTTGTTTGTAACAGAATTCATGATAATTTAAAGCGCAAAGCTGAAGGTTTACCTCAGAAGATCCACATTGCAAATCAAGAACATTATGGGTGTCCCAAGCCTGTCAAATTTGATTTACCTGATCCTGTTACGAGATCTGATGGCTATAATGTGCGGGATGGATGGGCAAGTGAATACGAACACAGTAGACGAGAATCGCTGAAATTGTACCAGAAGGTCGTCAAGTCAATGCCTCAAGCACCTCAGTGAATAAGTGATCAATTCTAGAGATTTTTAACGCTAAGTGTATTTTTATGTATTACCTTGTTTCTCTGCTCAGTGGGTCCCAATGCTTCCCTGTGGAAGAATCAACTATGGTTGTTTTTTGTGGAAGATATCAACTGTGCATGTGGTTGGTTGTTGTGACAGTGGCTAGTGGAAAGTTGTTCTTTTGTGGTATGATACGTGGGAAGACAGAAAACTTGAGGCATTTGTGAATAGTGATGTGTTTGAACTTATTGCCTCATTTTTGTTTATGATAGTTTCGAGCAATGTATGAACAATCGACACCGACACAATCAGAAACTTAACAAAGTCATGATCAAGTTCATATAGGACAAACAAAGTACACTCGCCGAGCTCGGGACTTTCATTCAAATGCTAATCGTGCACAAGGAGATCGATTTCAATATTTCAGAAACATTTATCACCAAATAATTTCACAAGAAATTCCCGAACAAAGGGATAACCGCCTTCGACATAAGAGCAGACAACAACAGGATGCAAGGCTTTTCCATTAAAACTATTTCATTTGTCAAAAATGGTCATGAGGCTTCTGCATGTAAAGCCGGTATTACTATAGTAAGGATAGTTTGAATGACATTAAACCATCTGGATGGACAAATATAAATACAAATATAAAGTACGCACGTCCACCGGAAAGACTAAAAGAACGGGAAAAGTGGATTAGCCCAACCCGTATCAAAAGGTAAAAAGTAAAGGCATTCATTTATATAGCGCAAATTATATTTGGATTTATAATATAGATACGATAGTACGCGCGCTCTGATTGGCTAAGAAGCCATGTTTTATCAGAGTATATAACATGGTTAGCCGTGTTATATAGTTTTCAACTGGCGGTTTCCTTTCATCGCGCGCGTAAATCTATATTATAAAACAGATAAAGAAGCCTTAAATCCATGTTTTATACTATCATAAAACACTCTGGTCATTTGAGAACACTCTAGAAATGTTGAAAGCACGCGCCTTCGGCTTGTGCTTTAACATTTCTCTCATGTTCTGAAATGCCCATCGTGTTTTATGATAGTATAAAACATGGCTAAGGCTTCTTTATTTGTTAAATATTCAAATGCGCTTCACAAGGTTATTTTTGTGATACGAACTGCTATTGTGGCGCAATGTGCTGCCATGCAGTTTACGAGTGATTGTAAGTAAATCAGAATTACTCTTTCTCGAAATAACACAACAGGTTCTTCACGTCCCCCTCGTATAGGTTAGAAGAGGAAGGAGACAAGGCCAACGACTTATACGTCCCTGCCCAAGGACGCGGCCGGGATTCGAACCCGCGACCTCCCGCACTCTAGACCGTGCCCTACCAACTAAATGAGCTAACCTGTGAGGCGTAGCCCACGTTTTCCAAAACTTTCCAATTGACGCGTACCATTTGGTTGGCTGAATTGTGAGAGATTTGTGCGTAGCAGAAGCCTATTAAGATCTTCCGGCTTGGCCTTAAGTTTTAACCTGTGTGATCCACTGGAGACCACGCTGGATGAATATCCCAAGATATTTATGGCAAGCGACTGTTTCTAACCCACTACATAACATGGTATCGAGCTGGCTGATTTAGTGAGGTCTAGTAATTGACACAGTGTCATTTATATAAGCCAACACTAGAAGAGGGCCCAAATAGAACAACATAACCCCAGAGGAGACGTGCCCAATCTGATCATCAGTTTAGCGCCCGAGCCGGTTGAACACACTGGCCAGTGGCTACGCAATTACAACTACCCATTTTCTCGCTCTCTGATTTGCTCATTTTTATCCTCAATAAGAACACAATAATGCTAACGGCGCGCGACCACATCAAATTGATTGTAAAAAGACGAAGTCGCCTACATTTCCCATTGTTGTAAGAAAACAAATTGAAGTTAACTTTTAATGTGTCTGTCATAATATTGATATGATTTTCGTCATAACATAGTCAAAATAGCAGAAGCAAAATTTGCTTCCGAAATGTTGCGCGCGGTGCAAACGACGAAACATTATTGCTGATTCTTTTTTTATGAACAAACGAGCGCGAACCAAGAACAAAATGTTTTGTTGCCTTGTGAAATGCTAGCGCATGCGCATTAATCACGACTTTGGATTAAGGGAGTCTGGGTCTTAAAGTGCCTATGAACAATACATTTTTATTTTATATCAATTCTAAATCAAGTGAATAGTAGAATGGTAAAATATATTTTGCTTTGAATGCTGTGCCGCTGAGTTAAGGAGGTTTTAATATCCAAAATGCTAATTACATGACGTCAGGGGAGGTATCTGCAATCACTTCTTAGTGATTGTGAATGGGCGTTTCTACGTAATGATATAGGAAAACAAATTTCTAACATTTTATTTCAACCATGGGTATAACACTGATAATTTGAAAAAATTGTTTAATTGTAACAAAAAAAAATGTATAATAATTGATGCCTCCCCTGACGTCATGTAATTAGCATTTTGGATATTAAAACCTCCTTAACTCACCGCGGCGGCACAGCATTCAAAGCAAAATATATTTTACCATTCTACTATTCACTTGATTTAGAATTGATATCTAAAATAAAAATGTATTGTTCCTAGGCACTTTAACGACATGCTAAACTGAATCTCGCCAATAGCCTGTCGATATATGCTTCACTTGTCACGAACAAAGGTTTCATTATGAGGCTCTGGGGTCAATTAGATTTACCCTTTTCTCTTTTCACGAATCATTGAGCATTATATGGGCTATTATATTCTAGACACCCAAACTAACGGCGAGATTTGGACCTATTAAAGTCCTCGGAAACTAATCAAATGGGGAGATTTGGAGCTATTAACAGGCCTTGGAAGCTAATCTAATGGGAGATTTAGACCTATTAACAGCCCTCGGAAGCTAATCTAATGGGAGATTTAGACCTATGAGAGGCCTCGGAAGCTAATCTAATGGGAGATTTAGACCTATTAACACGCTTCCGAAGCCAATCTAATGGCGAGATTTGGACCTATGAGAGGCCTCGGAAGCTAAAGCTAATCTAACGGCGAGATTTGGACCTATTAACAGGCCTCGGAAGCTAATCTAACGGCGAGATTTGGTCCTATTAACAGGCCTCGAACGTTAATTTAATGGCAGATTTGGACCTATTAACAGGCCTCGGAAGCTAATCTAATGGGGAGATTTAGACCTATTAACAGGCCTCGGAAGCTAATCTATGTGTGGTATAAATATGCCATTTTTACATGTGGGGAGATTTGGACCTATTAACAGGCCTCGGAAGCTAATCTAACGGCGAGATTTGGCCTCGGAAGCTAATCTAATGGGAGATTTGGACCTATTAACAGGCCTCGGAAGCTAATCTAATGGGAGATTTGGACCTATTAACAGGCCTCGGAAGCTAATCTAATGGGGAGATTTAGACCTATTAATAGGCCTCGGAAGCTAATCTAATGGGGAGATTTAGACCTATTAACAGGCCTCGGAAGCTAATCTAACGGCGAGATTTGGCCTCGGAAGCTAATCTAATGGGAGATTTGGACCTATTAACAGGCCTCGGAAGCTAATCTAATGGGAGATTTGGACCTATTAACAGGCCTCGGAAGCTAATCTAATGGGGAGATTTAGACCTATTAATAGGCCTCGGAAGCTAATCTAATGGGGAGATTTGGACCTATTAACAGGCCTCGGAAGCTAATCTAACGGCGAGATTTGGACCTATTAACAGGCCTCGGAAGCTAATCTAATGGGAGATTTAGACCTATTAACAGGCCTCGGAAGCTAATCTAACGGCGAGATTTGGACCTATTAACAGGCCTCGGAAGCTAATCTAATGGGAGATTTGGACCTATTAACAGGCCTCGGAAGCTAATCTAATGGGGAGATTTAAACCTATTAATAGGCCTCGGAAGCTAATCTAATGGGGAGATTTGGACCTATTAACAGGCCTCGGAAGCTAATCTATAACGGCGAGATTTGGACTGTGTTGCTTCGGCGAGCGCTAGCAAGAGGAAACATTTGTTGCGGAAGCAACATTTGTTTATTTGAAGCAAAAAATGTTATCTCGGGATAACATTTTTCTTCCGCAACAATGTTTGTATTCGACATTCGTAAGTCAGCCAAGAGGTACAGTGGTATTTTTTTTTTCGACATTCTTCTCCGTATGTCAGCCAAGAGGTACATTGTTACATTGGAATCAACTGTACAAAATTCCTCTTTTGTTTTTTAAAATTTTCTATTTATTTCTACATGTCAAATGCACCTTTTAGTTAAATACTAGGGCCTTTCTACTTGCATGGGTATAACAACTTCTCATTGTACTGATTTTACTTGGATTAAGGACCGGTCATTAATAATGATAGGTGGGCGAGAAAAAGAACATTCAGACTGCACTAGTTTTTACAGGACAGACAGCGATTGTTTATTGGCACTTTGTAACAAGATTTTTACATGAGTGGGAGTCCAATAATAATAATAGACTGAATAAAAACGGCTAAGCTAGCTATCTAAGGCAGTGCCTTACTGATTTTCTTGGTGGATTTATTAGTAGCCTAAATTGTTTGTCAGCAGTTAGGTGTTGAAATTGGAGATTGTTCTGTTCTCTCAGATCTTTAGTCAATTGCCTTTTTAGGTCAGTGTAAAATCCACAATTGGAGAGATTTTTTTCTTAATTTTCCTTTCAATGGTACAAAAAGGTAACCGCCTCTCTGTTGAGAAATACCTTTGGAAACACCTTGAGTTCAGGATTTGAGTTGCCGAAAAACCAAATTTCACCAAATCCTGACTTATATAAAATATTACTATTTTTTGTCCAAGTATCATTATCATTGGTACTTTTCATTTCCTTATAAGCTTTTGAGAGCAGCGAGTCATTGTCAAGAGAGAGAAGTCTTACCCAGAATTTTATGCTATTAGTTTGGCAATCTGATTTTAAGCTAAACTTTCCAAGCACCCATCGTATCCCCCCCTCCCCCCCCACCCCCCCAAAAAAAAAAAAAAAAAAAACACACACACATAATTAATGACCAGTCCCATAGACACAAAATAACACTTTGATACCCTGTGGACCCTCATACTCTCTTGCCTGCATGGGTTTAATATTAACAAAGGCCTTTGTACTGTATATAGCGTATTTTCTCTAATCAAGAATTATCAGTACTTGATACTAGATGTTGATGTGGTAGGCTGCTGGTCAAACACTATAGTACAATTTCGTTTTTGGCATTTCCACTTGTAGCCACTGCTAGTACAAAAGCCTAAGTTATTCAATTAATTATAATAGTTTCCTGATATTGCCCAGTAGTGAAAGGCTTGTGATAACAGATATACACTAGCCATATCAGGCTATCACATCGAAATATTAGTATCAAGTACTGAAATATGTACTACGCATTACTCGAAAAGTAACAAATTTTAAACGCAAATCAATAGTCCACAAATGACATCAATTAATATTAATAGTTTAATGAGGTTTTGAACTGGGCTTTCACAAGTGCATGTAGGTACATTATTTATTTGCACTGCATAGTGGCATCAAAATCACCCATCGTCCCATCTGTACATGTTCAAAATAGTAGGCTGTGTAGTATAGCATAACTTTGAACAGTAATGTACATGCATGCCATTATTGGCCGAATGTTAATTAGAATATGGTCACACCCACTCAGCCAATCAGCAGCGAGTATTTTAGTGTTCTATGTTCCATGGTGTCTCAATGAGGCAAGTGGCGTGGGCTCTGAAGCACTAACTGAGGCATTACTGAGGTTTAACTTAAGATGTTTGAATTGTTGTGAAAATAAAATGACACAAGTACTGTATTTTGTTTGTTTATTTTAGTTCATAGCAATACAGCCAAGAGAACTTGGAACGTTAGAAAGAGAACAACTAATTACATGTATCTGCCTGGCTATTGTTTGTTACTAACTGTGAGGGAAAGTTAATTAATATGGCAAGGGTGGAGAATGAAAATATTGAAATTGGGAGTGTAGAGCCCTATCCATATTTTCTACGTTTTGAGTGCCCTTCCCCCCCCCCCCCCCCCTAGCAGTGAAAACCCCCAGTACAAAAAACAAGCACCTGCCACTCCAGTATTTTCCAAGAGCCCCCATTAATACCTTTATCCTCCCTTCATCATATTAAATTAACTTTTTCTTACTTCTCCTAACTAATAATTATTGGCCATTCAATTTAGCCTGAATTTCAGCCATCTCCTCTGGTTCATAACAGATGGCTCAAATTCAAATATACAGCTTTAAGTCGGCAGGTGTAAAGTACAGGTCAGGTCACAGGTCAGGTCACAGGTCAGGTCACAGGTCAGGTCACAGGTCAGGTCACTTCTTGTTTACCTGTGAGCTCGTCCGATGGTTAGGGTTTGGTTTGTGGTTAAGGTTAGGATTTGTCTTAGAATTAACAACCTGTTCAAAACCTGTACTTTACACCCGCCGGCTTTAAGTTGGTGGGCAAGACATCTTAAAATAGACACCGAAGTGCACATATTTTGTTTCTGATGGACTGACAAGTTTCTACATTTATAAGTTGACAAACTAAAATCTAATCATCACTGTTTTTATTTAAACCATTCATGACAGAAGAGCATGCTTTCACCTAAATAGCATAACAGGTGTTTTAGATGTGTTATTATCAGTTTAGAGTGTGTTGATATAGCTACACTATATACATTGTTGCTCAATGCAAAATCTAAGTCCAGAGAATGATTTTTTGGGGCCATCTTCACTGTCATATCTCTATTTTTTTTGCTATCTCTAACTTAATATTAAACAGTCTTAAAGTATGTTACATCACAATGCACAAAAATAATTATGACCACTTTTAAAGTGTTCGCATACTTTAATTGCAATCATCCAATTGACCAAATTCATAATGGCAGCCTCCTAATTTGGAAGATAAATCTGTAGGGGGAAACTAATGCTACCACATGAAAGATCACATTATAACTACCATAGTAACAGTGTTCAGTTTTAGAGCAATGTGGAGAATTGCTGCTGAGTTATTTCAAATGTAGAAAATACATGAAAGTAAGGCTGGAAAGGCTTGGTTATTTTTCTCATACAAATCTCTCTAATTTCAAATGGCTGTAACTTCATTGCTTTTTAAGCTACATCACTCATTTTAACATGCTACATGTATTTCACATGGTACAATGTCATGATAATGTTTTCTGTACATGTGGATAAATTAACTATTGAAACAGAAATATGCATTTGTGAATAGTCTATGATGGATGAGAATGGCCTGTCAAATAAACACATGAAATCACAAAATTAATGAAAGTGAAACAAGGACATTGTAAAAAGTATATTGATCTATCACAAGCTTTTGTATAAAATTGAAAGATCTAAAAAGCAAAGGAATCAGTTCAAGAAAGACAATAACATGTCTTTCCAACATTTTCTTTTCTTTTTTGAAGAGTTTGGGCACTTTGGTAGCCTTCGAACATGACAGTTTAAGCCACATTTCAGTGTAATGAAATCGACACTTCAAGCAAGTTATGGTTGACTGATTTACAGCATCAATATTGTAGTCAAACTTTTGAGAGTCAGTTTTAGCTTTTTTCCCCCTGTAAATAGATTGAGGTAATGTTGTACTTGAGTTATGTTTCCTTAGATTCTTCCGACAAGTTTCTGCTGTATAATGTAAAATTATTGTAGGCCATTCTCCTACATGATTGGATGATTGCAATGTAAGTATGCAAATTGATTAAAAGTTGTCATACATGTACATTTGCACATTGTGCTGTAATTCTATTAAAGTTGTTATCATCTTGTAAGAATGCATGATACAAAATGGCTTCTCAACACTCTACATGTAAACACTACTTTCATATTTTAATATTAAAATAATATCTATGTATTTTATCTAAAATGAGGAATATGATATGTACATTAAAATCTTACCTCTAGCTTCAACATTAAATACTATTTGATGTTAGCGATACTTTTTAATGTTAGCAATACTATTTAATGTTAGCAATACTATTTAATGTTAGCGATACTATTTAATGTTTGCAAGTGGAGACATGTGGTATCATAAAAAGACAGCAGTATCAAATGTTACCACATTTTTTGTGACACTTTCATGCCCAATTAAGCACCACCTTAGAGTGTAACGATGAGTTTATGGTAAAGATTTCACTGATGTGTTAGAATGGTTTCTGATTGAGTGTCAAAAGCAATGTGATTGCTGTGATTTTGCATAATTCACTTAATAGCTTTTCTATTGGCTGTGTAAACAATATTTTGTAAATATCAGCCAATGAAGTTCTAAACTAAACCAAACATTGTTCTGGTCCATCACACAATCATTTACAATAATTATTCCTCATGATAAGTTCAAAAAATCAAATATTTCGTTTACCCTAAAGTTAGAGGCTTGTTAGGCCTGTAGCAGATCCTGCTTATGATCCCAACATTCTCCACACATGCTTTTCACTATGTTCAATATTTAGAACTCACAATGCTCAACTTACATGTTGAATTTTATGGAGGGAAGAAAACCTGAGAACACAGAGAAAACCCAATGGACCCTTGACCGGGAACCCAACCCAGGTGACAGCGATGAGAGGCGAGTGCTTACACACACCACCACCCAGCTGTCCATCAAGAAAAATTAATTACAAATTACTTCAGTTTGTGATTGCCACATTATATTTTACTTACTCCCATGATTAGCTCTGTAATTACTTTGGTTTTGGTTTGACAACACTCAATCAAAAACCACTCTGACTTAAGCTACTAAGGGGTAACTACACATAGCCTGTTAATATTGGTATTCAAGCTTTTTTTTGGTTTGTAAACCTGAAACAATGGCACTACTTGGCCATACAAACTGCAACTCCAAAGCAAAAATATTCATGGTATAGATGAACAACAAATGGCAAACACCCATCATGCTCTGAATACATGGAGGTGTGTACCTGCCTTTAAGCCAGTAAGCCCAGGCTTAAAAGATTTCCTGCAATTTCAGTACGTTTTTCATATTATGCCTGGAGCAACTTTACTTTGTCTCACTTTCAGGCTTAAAGCTCAAAAATGCTTGGGAACACCCCTAACATGATTGTATCCCCACACTAGCAAAAAAAAACTATTCTGACATAATTTATAAAACCAATTTTACACTTCTACAGAATGCCAGTAACACACCAATCAGTGGTTTCCCCCAGGGAAGGGGTATTATACGCACCCCTGAGATTCAACATGTATCTTACTTTACATTTGTTGTCCATATTCCCACCATGGAGCAAACAGGTTATATTCTACACCAAAGACATGTTTAACTTTAATTTACTAAAATGAAGACTGATACCTCAACTTCATCAACCCTAGCTCACACTGTATACAGTAGTACCCAACCCACAAATGAGCAACTGTTGTTAATCCCATGAGGTAGCCCCCAAACTGAAAGTGTATATTAATGTATTCTGATGAATAAAATACTAATGGACTGCAGTTTTCACTGTACCAGACAAAATGCTCACGGCCAAACAAACCCTATGCACAGTGATCAGAGTTTCTAAAGTTCAGAAATAAAAATTACAGAATGTGTTCAATAAAATATTTGAGTTTAGGATTCAGTACAAATGCAGACTCCTGAATGTAACATCAAATGTTTACAATGAAGTCAAAATCTTCTCTCTTAGTTAACCTGAAATGATTCTCTCTCTTGAGAAGTGAACTGAGGAGCTAAGGAGTATCACTGTGTTCCAAGCTAACTTTCGCTTTGATTAAAATCAATGAGGAATCAAATTTAAAAGCTCTTTTACCTTCATAAATGACATTTTCCTACACATTTCTTTTAATAAACTAACACAAAAATTTGAAAGTACCTCTTTAAATCTAAAAATGCATACATAAACTTCTAAATATGGATGTATTATAACAGACAGAGTGGACCTTTTTATGTCTCTGAGGCATCATCTTCATCTGTGTTGTGCTCTGCTGCCTGTACTACAACTACAGTATGGGTCGCTTGTTCACAGGCACCATGCTCTGAGTTGCAGGACTTACTTGGCTGTGTAATCATTGAAATAAAAATGAGTAACATGACTGTCAAATGCAACATGTTAAGGTGTCAACTGAACTAGTCTAAGACCACACTGAAATTTCACTCTAAAATGAAGACTCGAGTCACGCCCCAGAGGGCTACCATTTACCTGTGGTAACACCTGTACTGCTGTTCGTGCCTGGAACTGTTTCTCCAGCTGAAGAATGCGGACATCTTTTTTGAGATTTTCAGTTTCTAGCCTCTGTATTTGGTTCTCAAGTCGCAGCAATTCTCTCTCCTTTAAAAGGTGAATAATTTGAGATTAACAGACAGCTACTTGAGTAAAGCACAATAAATACAATTCAACAATTTTCCATTCTTCACTCAGTAACTTTCTTCAAACTAATTTCTGTTGACATTCATATTGACATAATGATAATCATGCATAATACATGCCTCATTTAATGGCTACATTTTGTATCTACATGTATATGTGAAAGTTTTATAATCATTTTTAAAGAATGCCAATCAGGATTAATGCTTTGCAAGCCCGTGTTTACATTTGAACAATAGAAAACTGTTACAATCGCTGTTTTCTATTGTTCAAATGTAAACACGGGCTTGCAAAGCATTAACCCTGACTGGCATTCTTTAAGGTTACCGGATACCTTCAAAACGAAAAAGATCTGAAAAAATATGTTCCTTCTCCCAAATACTGACAACATACACAATATGTGGGAGGCGGTCCTGACAGATAACCGCACACGATTTATTATAACCTCAACATGCAAAATTGCAAAGATACAATGTATGCTATTACACTGTTAGTGAGATCCAATTGCTCAGACTGTTATCACGAAAACCACACAACGTGGTAAGTGGAGACATTACATAAATATAGTCTAATAATTTGATGTACTCTGCCGGATACGAAAAACCACAAAAAAATCCACAATATATGTGGTAAAAACTAAGTGGAAACGTATTCTCCAGCCCAATGCAGGAGTACTGACTTCTGAGGGGTGAAAGTCTGAATCTAGTATAAAAACCGTAATAACTGGGCAATGTCAGGAAAACTGTTGTAACAAAATTAAATGTTTGAAGAGTCTATAATTAAGGTTACACGTAGAGTCAGGACCACAAATGATGAAATGTAACTGACACATCCTAAGTACTATAGTTCCTGCCAAAATTTAGTTCACCATATAAGGATTGATCCACAGGGATACCAATACAGTCTTTAGGATAAGGAACTCATTTCTCTTTTTCTTTTATCCAAAGAGAAATATCATTTATTCTACAGAAATGTAGTTTTAGTAGCAATGTTTCATATACCAAAAACTCCATTCAAAAACAATATTGAGGGAGAAATACCAAAAGGAAGTTTTTAACTGGAAGTAAAAGGTTCTGTTTGATTGACTGCAGATCAATTAACATATGACAAGTGGTCACTCAGCCGTAACGAAAGTGCGGGAAGCTGGCATGTATTCATTTCATCTACGAGTGTTTACATTTATTGCAAAAAGTTTTTCCACATACAATTCAATAATCCAATTGATTGTTCACCTAGCCTGTGTACAGCCATTGCTCACAATATTGTTGGCCTTACGTATTCCAAAAAGCAAGCCCCTGGACAACGAAGAAAAAACAAAACAAAACAAGGCCAAAAATGCATAAGAGTCAAAGAGATCGAAATCCTCACAAAATCCGACAAGAGTTCAAATTTTCACTTTCAGGCAGTGGCAAAAACCTGAAGATGAAGAAGCCAGCCGAAAGAAGTTTTGTTTTCAAGAAAGCGGTGACTCTGACTCGCTTGAATCCAACACCACGATCTTCGCATGTATTGCCGTGTTATTTCAGATGGCTGCCTTTCATATCGGTGGCACTGGCATTCACCTTCATTTTAGTTTTGTTGACCTTTCATTGCTTTCAGTATATAGATGTTCCATTTTACTTTCAAAGCTTTTAAGTCTTTCACATTTTTCAGCAATAGCCGTTAACACAAGAAGAAAACTATGAACAACCAAGCAAATAACTTACTATAAAATTTAATTTTGGGGTGCGACAACTTAGCTCAGCAGGAAATTTTGACAGATACTTTCAAGAGTACACTCAGTCTGTCAAACTATGATGGTGAATGATTGGCTAATTGTTTGAGGGGCAGGGCTTGAGATTTGTGCACACTGGAAAGCTAGATTTTTCAATTGCTCTTTCCTGCATTCCGATTTTCATCCAAATTAGGGTTTTTAAAAAGCTCCAACTCATGAGTAATTTGTTCAATTTGTCTGAAATTTTTCACAAAATGTCAATTGATATCTCGGCTACAAAACTGAGGGAAATGGGAATTCTAAAAACAGAGCTCTTGACGGCCTTTGCCACGTATCTACTCAGATTGTCTTTTCGCCTTTTCACGTAAAACATTATAACTTTTCAACTAAATCAAAATCTGATATTCCCAACACGGGTTTTGTAATACAATTCTTCCAAAATGATATAAAGCAAACATATTTAAAATCCTTAAAATATTTTCAGCGCCAGAGCTTTTGAAAACTATTTCACTAGATCAGAGAAAAGGGATGGCAGAAAATTCGAGATTTTCAAATAACTCAAAACGTTTAGTAATTATATTCTTGAAGCCAATTTTATAAGCATTTTAATGATACATGGATGATGTATCTACAATGTTTCCTTGAGGAGCTAAATAATTTACACTGGAAGTGCACCCTGAAGGTATCTGGTAACCTCAATTAAGTTAGTACATGTACCTTTCACTGTACGGTGGAGTTCAGGAGCATAATTTTTTTAATATTGAGAACAAACTCATTTTGCTGTACTGACTGTTTCAGTTATTATGATATAAAAGTATGAAAGTTCAAGTGCAAGTCATATTGGACAAACCTTGAGAGAGTGCAGCTGCGTCTCCAGTTCAGCTATTCTAGAAATCTTGCCAAGGTTTTCTTGCTCCAGGATGTGGATGTGGTGACGGAGAGTAGTAATTTCATGTTCCTTTCCTTCCAACTGAGAGAATTTGTAAAAGGAATATTTATGTGCCCTTTGCAGTAACTAATAACTTATTGCAAATTGAAATATATATTTTTCAAAATCTAATTGGTCCAACAGTGTCAATTACATACCCTCACAAATGTCTCACCAGAATAATCTGTTAGTA
Organism: Actinernus sp. WN-2022; assembly: GCA_030867875.1. Taxonomy (NCBI): domain Eukaryota; kingdom Metazoa; phylum Cnidaria; class Anthozoa; order Actiniaria; family Actinernidae; genus Actinernus; species Actinernus sp. WN-2022. The sequence continues at coordinate 57,192,410 of JAOWCC010001751.1, read as the reverse complement.
GATTCAATGACAATGTAAAAGATATGAGAAGAAATGCTGTACTTGTTTTGTTGTTTTTAATTCGTTTGTTTCATATGTCTGGTGCACGACCGCCTCACTAGTTAGCTCAGTTGGTAGAGCACAGTCTAGAGTGTGGGAGGTCAGGGGTTCGAATCCCGGCTGCATCCTTGGGCAGGGACGTATAAGCTGTTAGCCTTGTCTCCTTACTCTTCTAATCTATATGAAGGGGACGTGAAAGAACCTGTTGTGTTATTTCGAGAAAGAGTAGGGTATTGTCTCCCGATACAACAGCCAGGTATTCTGAGTTACATGTACTAACAATCACTCATGATTGTAAACTACACGGCAGCACATTGCACCACAATACCAGTCCGTATCACAAAAATAACCCTGTGAAGCACATTTGGATATAATTATTCATATAGGATTTGCACTATATAAATGATCTTTCTAAAACAGCATTAATATTTTGGAAGTTTGTTTGCTGTCCAGTAAAGCCTTTTCCCATGGGAACATGAGTGTTTTTCATTGAAGTGATATAACAGTACATGACTGTTTCATGCAAAAGGCCTATTAAAGCTTTGACCACTGTATAATAATGTTGTAATTACAACAAAATTGTTACTAATTATTTTGTTACATACTTAAGTGATGCATGGGAACTAACCTGCATATTAGCCTGTCGTTTGGACAAACTGGATAAAGGTTTATGTCCACCTCCACTTAATCCAAGACTCATGCAGCTAGATACTGAAGACCTGAGAGGACTCTGAGCTAGATACAATGTCCTTCCTTGTTGTCCTAAGACCCTTGATACATCTGAAGCATTTGTTCCAGTTGCCATGTGTGATGACGGCATGGTGAATGGTGTATTTAGGGGGCTGTTTAATGGAGTGAATGTTACATGGACAGTGTTTGAGGAATGTGAACTTGAAGAGCCATTGTTGCTAATCTCTTCATTGCCATCCGACATGTTGCCTGAACTCTCCCCCACTGTTACAGCTGACCAAGAGACTTCTGCTGAATTAGCCTCATGGCAGTGAGACTCCTCCTCCGCAATAATATCCTGTTCTCCCACATCTGTTGGTATGCTTGAACCCTCTGCCTGGGTGATCACACTAACATGGTCAGCCCCAGGGTGAGCCATGGTAGGTCGCATGAGAGGCCTTACACGCTATAATGAACAAAACAGACATAATTATATGTACACATGTTGTATGAAATAAGAAAGGCTGCAAACACTATGTTTTAATTGCCCAGAAGGTACATTGTAATCTCTGCTTGAAAGTAGTTGTCAAGGACTAATCCACTAGACAACTGGCTTTGCTGTACCAGGGAACTTCTTCTACCAGCAGATAATTTTGTTCCAAGGACAAATGCTTAGGGGATCAGATCCATTAACTAAGACAATTGAAGGGATGTGTGCCACAAGGGACCAAGTGCCCTTTTCAGGACGTTTTTCTTCTTATTCGAAATTTCGATTAAAAATACCAAAAGTGAGTACACAGTAGCTCTAAAATATGTACTGAAAAGGGCACTTCAACACCTTGTCGTGTTTTTTTAGGAGATTCGGAGAATGAAGTCATTGTACTCAATCAACCAATCTGTGAACGGTGGAATTGTTCTCCGAATCTCCTAAAAAAACACAAGGTGTTGGATTGCTTTGGCACTCATTCATCACTGCCCCTGAAGAAAAGCTGTCCAACTAAGGCTAAGCTGATAGAACCCTGGATCGGTACAGTACATGCTAGGTTAGCTGCAGAAACTGTTGAATTTGACTACTTACAAGCGAGGAAAAATAATGCGATGGGTCGATTAAATGAGTGCTAGAGGAATGCAAGAAAGGGTTCCTGCAGGTAAAATCCTGAAAGTTTTGATTTTCGAAGAATTACAAGGACTTGAAGACCCGCCACATGGACTAATGGTGTCTCGTGTTTCCTGCATTCTCAATATTTATATAGGAGGAGGTAAAAATCCCAGAAGTGCCTCAAACCAGAAATAAACACATCAGTGATGAAGGGGAACACCTTCACAACACACAGGTAGGTAAGATTTCATGACTTTATTGATCATTTTAGTACAGTTTTAGATTTTTTCTAAAACTTCCCATACATTCCTTGTAAAAATCATTAGCTTGGGCTGCCTGTGCTAGCCCTAAACACCCTAAATTAGTGACAAGCGCAAAACACCCTAAATTAGGGATCAATTGAGTTTACTGAGGTTAGGGTTTTTTTAATGTAGGGTTTAATAGGGTTTGGATTAGTTCACAAGAGCATAATTTGAAGAAGTATTTTATTTCTGTGTTGTTTAATGATCTAGCCCTAAAAACCCTAAATTAGTGACTAGCTCTAAACACCCTAAATTGGTGAGCAATTGGGTTTGGATTAGTTCACAGGACCATTAAATCGATGTATAATAGTGTTAGCAATGAGTTTGCTTGGAGTGGGGTACATATATGTTCTGGTTGAAAAACATTTTTGGTTCAAAATTTTCAAACCAGTTCAAAATTTCAAAACTGTTTTTTTTAAAAGATTCTAAAAAGGGATTTTCAATTTTTTGGGATTTATAAAAAAAAGTGGGGGTTTATTTATTTTATTTGGGGGGGGGGGGGTAATTTAAAAAAAATGCAACCACCCCTCCCCTGAGAAAACTTTTTTCAACCACTCTCCCCTCCCTCTCTACGGTACTCACCGTTCCCCCCTCCCTAACTCCTTTTCCCTTCTCTATCCCCCACAACCAACTTCGTAATTCACTCATTAATTACACATCATTACTACTTACTTTTTTTTCACTTTTTCATTCACTGCCGGTAGTGGGACTCGAACCTGCAACCCTTCGCTTGGAAGAATGCCTTGGAAGACCAGAGCTTTACCAACTGCACCACTGAGACTTGCGTTGGAGTGCCAGTCACGTTTTTGGAATAATATAGCTTTTCTTAACCGAGAGGGGACTAGTAACTAATTTCCATATTTAATTTTATTCACGCATGCACACTACTAACAAAATCGGACTTGGAAAACTTCGCTGAGTTGCACGATTAGAAGCGGGGAAACTGAATCAAACCGACTTTTATACATACATACATACAGTCTTTATTTAAACACGGAGTCTCTTCATGTTACATGCTCTCCCAGGGAGCCATGTATAAAGGTACTAAGATATTAAAATGTTCTAATCGCTAATTAATATAATCATTAAATTTATTTACAGTTGACCTAACAACCTCTTAAAAGTGTATAGGTCTGGCTGGTTTTTGACTGCAGCTGGTAAGCTATTCCAGAGAACGGCCCCCTGATACTGAAAGCTGTGTTTACCAGCCTCAGTCGGTGGACGTTTTATGAAAATATTATGCGCTGAATTTCTTAAACTGTGGGAGTGTACAGTGTTTGAATTTGCAAATATTTTTTGCAAATAGTCTGGTGAAGTTCTGTTTAATGTTTTAAACATTAAAGTTGCAAGTTGTTTGCATCTTCTGTTCTCAACATTGTCCCATTTAAGCTCATCCAGTAGCCCAGCTGATGGTTCATCATAATTAGAAAAGATAATCACTCGAGCAGCTCTATTTTGGAGCTTTTGAAAGTGATCCGATAGCCCTTTACCACATGAGGTTCCCCATACTGCACTACAGTAATCAAAATAATTATGGTAGTACGAGGGAATTGTACATAGTATTTAAAGTTTCAAATGGTATATTAAAGGCTTCTAACTCGTTTTAAAGCTCCAATCCCTCCTAAAAATGTTCTTAGAAATTCTATCCACCTGTTGTTTCCATGTTAGGGACTTATCAATCTCAACTCCAATATATTTGTAAGTTTGTTCTCTCTTTAAGGGTTTGTGATCAACTTTGATTATGAAATTATGTTCAAGGTGTCTTATTTTATGCCAACTTGCAACTATCATAAACTTAGTTTTTACTATATTTAAACTAAGTTTATTTGCCTTTAACCATATGTGCACCTTATTCAAGTCATGGTTCATTATTTTGTTGCTCTAGAACATTTGGGTCTACATCAGCTACTGTAAGGCTGGTATCATCAGCATACATTCTTACTTCTGAGAATAGATCACAAGAGGGGAGATCAGTAATATAAGTTATGACGAGAAGAGGTCCAAGAATCGAGCTTTGGGGAATCCCACATTTAATAGAACAGCCATCAGAGAGAACACCATTGGCAAATGTTTTTTGGCTTCGATCTGTTAAATATGATATGAACCAGTTTAAGCTAGAATTACAGACACCATATAGCTCAAGCTTTTTGAAAATAATTTTATGATCCATGGTGTCAAAAGCCTTTTTCAAATCTAGAAATACAATTCCATTCAAAAGGCCCTTATCAATATTTGAATACCATTCATTTGTGGCTTCCAGTAGGGCACTTTAAGTTGAGTGCAATGGCCTAAATCCAGATTGTGATTCATTAGGACTGTAGATTATGTTCAGTCAGATAACTGTAAAATTGATTAAATACTATTCTTTCAATCAGTTTGGATACAGCAGATAGGATAGATATTGGCCTATAATTGCCAGGATCTGACTTCTTGTCATCCTTATAGATTGGAATCACTTTGGCAATTTTCCAATCTTGTGGGAAAACTCCAGTCCTAATTTAAATATTGATTATATAAGTTAATGAGGGTACAATTATAATGCCTGCATCTTTTAGTAACCTAGTTGAGATGCCATCAAGCCCACATGCTTTATTTATTGGCATCACTTCTAATAGTTTACTCACTTCACTAATCAAAGTCTCTCTAATATTGAAGGAGTGATTAATTTGTGGAATATCGTCTGCAAAGTCACTTTCAGAGGATTGCAGTTCAGAGGCTGAGTTTCGGCCCAACCTCTGTGAAGTGTGAGCTTAGAGCTGTACAAATTTCCTTTGCTGAGGTGTGACTCTTGCCATTATAGTCGATATTATTAATTAATGTTGCTGGTATATTATTACCCATTAATGTATTGACACCCTTCCATGTTTGTTTAATATTTTTAGAGTTTTCTTTAAAGTAAGAATGATAGTAATTTGTTTTAGCCAATTTTATGTCATTGCTTACTTGATTTCTGATGGTTTTACAATTTTGCCAGCTTTCATCTGTTTTCAGTATGTTAGCTACTTTCTTTAACTTATCTCTTGTGTACATCAGTTTCTTTAACTCAGCAGTTACCGGTAACCAAGGAGCTGCCTTGGGTCTCACTCTTTTACTTTTTAGTGGGGCATGATGATTACTGACTGAAAGGAATATTTGCTTCCAAACTTCCCAAGCTCAATTTGGGTCATTATAATATTCAACATGTTCCCATGGTATAAGCATAAGATCTTGTTTAAATTTATTACAATCAAAATTGTAAGAGTTAAAACCGAACTAAAAGAAAACCAGATAATAGGATTTCAACTCTCACTTTATATTTAGAAGAAAATTTATATGGAAGAGTGAAGCAATATCTGTCAAAAGCAATGAAAGAGAATCTCTGACTTGACAAGAAAATTATGGAAGTAAGTTTATAAATCAGCTTTTATAAATAACCTGACAGCAAAGAAGTTGTGTAGGAAGGATTGCTTTAGATCTATAGAATTATATAAGCGCAGGGAGGACAAGAAAAACTGCCAAAAATGGCTCAGTGTGAATAAAATCATTCTCAGGTAGGTATTACATGATTGTATAAAACTCAAAAAGTTATCAGCTGTCAGTGTTGTTACATAATTTGTACCGTTCTCATGCCTAACAATATCCGATTAAAAGCATAGTAAAATCAGTTCACTGGCAAGCACCATTGTCCCTAACATTGATAAAAACTTGTGGATCTTACGGATTTTCGCAATTGTCTGTATAATTACGTGAACAAAATATGAGTGAACTGTACACCTGACTACACAATTATTTACCTGCACAAGACTTATTTTTCATTAAGTCTTAAGTACGATAAAGTCAAAGAGTAACAAAAGCCTTATTGAGGCAACTGCAGAATACCCTACCCAAGCACTGTATGTGCTTCTTCAATGGGCCTGTGAACTAATACAAACCCTACACCTACATGTACATTTAAAAACACCCTAACCGTCAACAACGGTTTAGAGCTACATGTTGTCACCAATTTAGGGTGTTCAGGGCTAAATCATTAACACAGACTATAATCCTCCTTCAATAATCATGTGAATTATTCTAAACCCAAATCCAACATTTAAAATAACCCTAACATCAGTTAACATAACTTCCCTTTTAGAATATTAAAAATAAACTAGATTTACAAAAATGAACTGGCTTAAAATTTTTGAACTGGTGTAAAAATATTGAACTGGTTAAAAAAATTTTTGAATCAAAAACATTTTGAACCACAACATATACATGTATGTGTAATTAAACTGTTTAGTGACTTAGCCCTGAAAAACCATAAATTAGTGACTAGCTGCACTCTCTTAGACACCGGCGCCACATACAGTCCTTACCTCTTTGTTACAAATGTTACAATAATGTAGGAGCTAGATATATAGCTGAGCTGTTTAATGTTAAGCACACAAAGTACAACCTCAGAGGTAGTGGTAGTAAATTTATCCAGGCTGCACCTAACACTAAATTTACACACAGATCATTCTCATACATTGCTTGCCGCCCCTGGAATAATTTACCTGATCATATCAGGAATTCCAGTAGTAAACACAGTTTTATTGGTGGGCTAAACAAGCTATCTATAATGCATGAATCAATGTTAAGCCGCAGGGAGGGGGGGGGGGTCTCGGGCAGATGTGCAGCATTTGATAAATCTTGGCGTGCCCACCCTGGGGAATTTGATTACAAGCTTTGCCCCAGGGTGTGGACATTTGAATTCAACTGCTTGAGGACTGTGTCCTAGTCTCTTGTTTGCCCGAGTCGCCATCTTGGATGTTGGAAGGTATGAATTTCAAAAATGCGTTTTCATCTGTTTTCATTAAGTTAAAAAGAACGCTTCACATTTATTTGGGATCACCTCCAGTTCCGCCATTGTCTCAGCTGTATATATGTAGTTTAAGGAGGAATTTTGTTGCCCCAGGTGGGGCAATTTGATCACAATTGACCATTTTTTTCTTTCCCCAGGGTGGGGAATTTGCCCAAAAATTCTCGAAAAAAGTCAAATGCCGCACATCTGCCCGACCCCCATCCCTCCGGCTTAACATTGATTCATGCATAACATCAGAGGCTTCTTGTAATTGTACTTTCTGTAAATAAGATTACTTAACTATGTATTATTTCAGCATATTGTTACTTATTTTTATCTTTACGTAATTAGACAATTTTTAAACTGTATCATGCACATAATTATATATCATATTTAACTTCAATATATATTAGTAGTAGTATAATATCTAGATTAGATATTATAATCAATAGTAATATCAGTTTCTTTTTTGTCATAATTGTAATTAGAGTTTAGTTAAATAGTTTCACATCCATTTTTGTAACAATCCCTTAAAGCTCATTAATGTCATGTGGGTAAATAAAGTTATGCTTACTAGCTCTAAACACCCTAACTTACAAATGTAATGACTAGCTCTAAACACCCTAAATTAGTGACTAGCTCCAAACTCACCAAATTAGTGAGTACCCATTGTTGACGGTGTTTTTACATGTAGGATTAGGATTTGGATTAGTTCACAGGACCATTGAAGAAGGATTACAGTCTGTGTTATTTGGTAACCTGCTCTAAACACCCTAAATTAGTGAGCACCCATTGTTGATGGTTAAGTTTTTATTATTATTTTGTGTTAGGATTTGGATTAGTTCACAGGACCATTGAAGAAGCATATAAAGTGCTTGCTTAGGGTATTCTGCAGTTGCCCAAATATTTTTGTTACTTTTGACTTTATTGTACTTAATGAAAAATAAAAAGTCCTGTGCAGGGAAATCATTGTGTAGTAGGTTTACAGTTCACTCATGTTTTTGCTCACGTAATTATAGACAACTGCGAAAATCTGTAAGATCCCCTTTTATCAATGTTAGGGACAATGGTGTTTGCCAGTGAACTGGTTTTACTATGCTTGTAATCATTTTTTGTTGGGCATGAGAACGGCACAATGCAACAAAACTGACACTGACAGTTGATACTGTTTTGAGTTTACATTGTCATACCTGCCTGAGACTGATTTCATTCACAGCCATTTTTAATTTGGCACTTTATCTTAGATCTGATGACAGGAGAATATTTTGACAATAATTCCTTTGTGCACAACTTCTTTGCTGTCAGGTTTAATAGAAGCTGGTTTACTTCCAAAGTAATTTTGCTCTGACTTGAGAGACAAGAGTTCTGCAGTCTATAAACATCACTTTTTACAGATATCGCTTCACTCTTCCATAGAAATACTCTTCTAAATATAAAGAGAGAGGTGAAATCCTGTTATCTGGCTTTCTTTTAGTTAGGGTTTAACTCTATAAAAGTTGGTTAGGTTCACAGTTTTTCGCTTCTAATCATGCAACTCAGCAATATCGACTGTTAGTAGTGTGAAGGATGAATAACATTAAGTGGCTGAGAGGGAACTATTAATTAATTTCCATAAGAAAAGCTATATTATTCCAAAAACATGACTGGATCTCCAATGCAAGTTTCTGTGGTACAGCTGGTAAAGCCCTGGTCTTCCAAGCGAAGGGTTGGAGGTTCGAGTCCCACTACCGGTGAATGAAAAACCGAAGCAAAAGTAGTAATTGATAATTTAATATTGATGTGTCATTAATGAGTGAAATACAAAGTTGGTTGTGGGGGGAGGGGTACGGCGAGGGTTGTAGAGAGGGAGGGGAGAGTAGTCAAAATAAAAATAAACCTCTTTTTTAATCCCCAAATTAATCGATAAATCTATTTTTAGAATCTCGATAATTAAAACAGTTTAAAAAAATGGACCAGTTTAAAAAAATTACCGTATTCACTCACGGATAAGCCGCACTCGCGGATAAGCCGCACCCCAAGTTTAGAAGCTTGATTCAGGGAAAGAAAGTTTTTTTTGAAGAATATCAAACATACATCTACATTGTATAAACCTTCATCAGACTTTTACATGTCATCGGACTTTTACATGTCAACAAAGCCAACAACATGCTCACGTTTGTCTGTAGCTTAGTAACAAGGCACCTGTTGGAAGAGAGAGAACTGGATACTAAAAGTTTTGTTTTCGCTGAACGAAGTCAAAACAATTACATGGAGTAGTTTGCTTTTTCATCAGCTGTCTGTTGCTATCATGCCTAAAAGGATATCTGGAAGCCATCTATTGCAGAAAAACTTGTTACTCAAAGAGAGGTGGAAGATCTGTTCGACAAATTTGCTGTTAAAGTGCAAAGCTGCAATAAATATTTTATTTGTTATAGCAGGCTGAGTATTACAGCTTAAAGCTGGTGGTGGCCTGCTTTTACTCCTCACACATTCCTCACTACATTAACTGTTTTGGGCACACTACACTCGGCTCACGGTTGATTTTTACGGAGGGAGGAAAACCGGAGAACCCGGAGAAAAACCCTCGAATGCAGATAAGGAATCAACAACAAACCTAACTCACATACGGTGCCCGAGCCGGGAATCGAACCCGGGCCGCAGCGGTGAGAGGCGAGTGTTTAACCACTGCACCAACCTGCAACCTGCATCCCCTGCATCCCCTGTGCCATTTTAGTGTGGTATTTAATCGCTTGCGTCGGAACAAATATTAACAACATAAATGGATCTGTTAGGAGCCACCAAACTTGCAAAAGCAATCATTATATATGGCCAGTGCTTACTTTCTTTTGGTTTGGTGTAGTATTTATTAGTATAGCTTGGTATTTCGTTTAAATGTTAATTTATGGAAATTTCCAGACCTTATGTTCGGTAGATGTTCTCGCAGATAAGCCACAACCCCCCATTTTGAACGAAGATTTCAGGTAAAAAGGTGTGGCTTATCCGTGAGTGAATATGGTAAATCCATTAAAAAAATAACTAAGTTCAAAATCAAACCACAACAAATATAAAATCATTATCTATTCGGTATGTAAGACGCCTAGGAAGGACTTAAAGCAAACGTGTCAGTTTTCTTTGGCCAAGAAACACAGGATTAAATCAAATCTGGCTAAACGACAGATCACTTTAAATAATTTGTAATTTAGCATGTTTGTTGTTGAGGAGGGAGTAAAAATGGAGAATACCAACTGAAGATGAAAAAGACCTTCAGAGCAAGGGAAACTCACAAAGGTACGTGCTACGATCGGGAATCAAAACCAATCACAGATCGAGATGAGAGTCGAAACACTTACCACTGTGCCAGCCCGGCTCTCCCACAAACTCAACATGGCAAAGATAAACAAAGGTGCCATGCCACAGAGGCAGAGCAGGCTCGCAAAGCCAAGATTTGGGGTGGCTTGCAGTCTTAAGAAGTGGGGTTAAAATACAAGAAGACTATAAAAGAATCCAGAAAATAATACCTTTCACTACAAAATTACGAAGCAAGGATCCAATTTAAGCAGCATGTAATAATACAAAACAATTTATTGCAGTTGCAGTCATTGTCTGAACATAAATACATAGCAGACAACAGTAGTGGTAAAATCAAACTTTTCCAATGCCATGTCCGAACTGAATATATAGCACTGAATAACTACAAACTTACCATCAAACACCGCTAGTCTGAGCTGAAAAGCTGTTCGATTCTTCGCACCAAATTGAATACTGTATTCATGGAACCTGACATTGTGTTTCACTATACCCTCCTGTTCAACATCAGATACTAGTAAAATGACACTCTTACTGACAGATAAATGTAAGTTAATGGTGTCAACAAATGCCAGCAACGTGTCCAAAATCTTTCCAGGCATTTATCTCAGCAGTAGAAATACACATTCTGTAGCATGTTCTTGGAGTTCCAGTCCCTTCAGATTTTAATAGAATGGATTGAAAATTGGCACAAGGCTAGAATAAGATGTTGGCAAAAATAGGGTGTCTAGCAACTATGGAATACCCTGCAAATGAAAAGATACCCCCAAGGCTCTACAGGCTACGTGTTGTGAAGCATAGTCTAATGAAGCTGTGCTAAGCATGCTATGCATCGGATGGAAGAGGTGGACAGAGCTGAGCTGTGTGAAGATATGTCTTAATGAATTCTTTATAGAACGAAGCTGTGCTACATGTGCTACGCATGCTATGTGTCGAATGGAAGAGGTGGACTGAGGCTGAGTCTGACACCCATGAAGCTAATTTGTCTTAATGAATACTTGATACATGTACCGTATTTTATCACGTACAAGCCGCACCTCACATATAAGCCGCACCCCTAACTTCAGCCTGATAAACAGAAGCTTGTTTTTCCCGAAAGGTTCAAGGAAAAACCTCGTGTAAAGCTGCACCACAAAATTCAGTAAGAGTAGTCTTGGTTTGAGTTCATAAATGCCCGTAATTGAAGAAAAACTTCTTAAAAAGAGATTGTCATATCACAACAACGAATTGGTTACAACTTTCCTTGTCCTTTCTTGTGTAGATTTTAACCTGCTGTCTTTAAATCACTTCAGAATTCTTCTGCTGTTGTTCCCCCATTAACCAACAACATATTTAAGGAACTTCATTCCTTTAAGCGCACAAGAAAGTAAGATTTTCTGGCAAAACTATATGAGCACGTGTCTGAGTCCGTGCAGGTCTGCCATCTTGGATTTTCAAGGAGGCCTGGGGCGAGAGTTTTCTCGAACGTCCGATCGAGCGTGAGCTCCAAAGTTGAACATGAACTTGATGAGAATTACACTTTATTTGAAAATTTGAAGGCTTCCAAGACCAATTATGGCCTTTAACAACACTAGGAACCATTTGAGGAGTTAGCAGAGCGAAGGAGAGGAGTTGCTGACACTCGTGTTCTGTGAATTGAAAGTGCCATTTCTATTGTTCATATGGCTTTGTTTACGGCCATTGCAAAAAAAAAAAATGAAAACACTCACATTTAAGCCGCACCCCCAACTTTGTGGCAATTTTTTGTTACTTTCAAAATCTGAAAGTAAAAAAAGGTGCGGCTTATACGTGATAAAATACGGTATGTACATGTAGAACGAAGCTGTGCTACACGTCGAATAGAAGCAGTGGACTGAGGCTTAGTCTGGATCTCAATGTCGATTCGTAGCTGGCTACATGTAGGACAAAAAGAGTTGTGGGGTATTCAGCAGTTTAGCCTCAGTTTTTTCAAATGTTTTTGTTCGGAGATATTTTAATTATTCTGTCGAGGACTGCTAAAAAATAGATTTTCAATCTTTGTAGTAAAATATTATCACAGCAGAAAGATATCGGAAATCTGAGAAGAGAAATATGCCTACTTTATGGCAGCCCTTTCAATATGGATTACTGTCAATTTTTGAGGGACAGGAGCTTAATTTACGAGGTATGGTCATATTTTTCTTAAAGGAAAATCACCTATTTTTCTGAAATCTGTTTATCAAGCTTTTAGAAAATATATACTTTGTAGGGGATTCTATGAATTGGTCGTGCCATTTCAGTTTTATTGACGAGTGGTCATGAAGGGCTCCTTGTACCTTAAATGGGAACTGAACCCTAAAATCAACCCAACGTCTTTACAAAGAAGTATTCGAAAGAAATAAGTTCTGCTATTTTATTTTTTTGTGTTGCACATCTATACCAGGAGAAAATTAGTCTCCAAGTTCGATTTTCTGCTGAAAAATCTATATTCTGTGGTGGCTCAATTCAGTGCAAATTTCCCTATAACATATGTCAAACTACCCTGGTTCCAGAGGGGCTCAGGTACGAATATACTGTAATGTGCCGCGATCGAAAGTGTTTTGATTCCCCGAAGGAGTTTTGTTTTGCGTGATGACCGTTGAGCCCCTCTGGCCACTCGAATAGCCAACCTCAATCTCATGCCCATAGACTCGCTTTTATGTTTACAAGTCCAGTCAAACTGGTTTCGACTCGGCGGTTAATTTGCATGTCACTTTCACGTGGTGAAGTCGTGTGTGATTCAAAACATAAAACATGCCGTTGTCGGGATTTGCGAAGATAAAGGAAAATTATCCTTGATTTACTTCGTCGGGTTTGATGTTTGGATCTCCCAATGAGCATGCTTTGATTCCTCATTGTTCTAGCTCTGTTATGTGGGAGTAAATCACGGCATATAGAGGGGAAACCCCCAGTACAATTGCTCGTTTTGGATAATCGAACGTGAAGGAAGAAGCAAATACCAGGTATGAGTTGGAAAATCAGCGATTTACCTTAGCCAGTAGGCCGTACTGAGAAGACATCACGCCGCTTCAAGAACATGAACAGACTTCAACTCGTTTATTTCGAGGCTAACCACTGTGAAACATTACGTTTGTGTATAATCTGTCAAGACTCGTGAACCGGTTTATAACACGATCTCAAGATGAAAACCAATCGAAATGTTCCTTTGATCCGAATGTCTCAGTTTCCATGGCCACAACTCGATCAACCAATCAGGGACGAGGTACAGATTCTGTACCGGAAGAAACGAAAATCTCTACTCGGGCGGCCAGAGGCTCGTCGCTTCGCGACTCGTGCTGAAATCAAGCCTTTCAGCTGGTCTCGCTTCGCTCGCCCCGACGATTTCGAGCCTCTGGTATCCAGGGTAATGTCACACATACCAAGGATGAATGATCACACCTTCGGCACAAAGAAAACACAATGGTCCGCAATTAGAAGCATTAGTCCTGCTATTCAATCTCGGGGACAGCACGGCAAAACTAATTTATTCCCATATACTACGTCACAAATGATGTACATAGCAGAGGCTGTGAGTGTGAGTAAGGTTTTCGGATTTTCTCTTCATAGACGCGCAACACATAAACATTAAATAGCAGAACCTATTTATTTCGAATATATGTTTGTATAGACATTGGGTTTATTTTAGGGTTCAGTTCCCCTTTAAACGATTTAATATTTTAAAAAAATATTATACCTTCAGCATCTGCTTGATCTGGTTGTCGTTAGGAACCAATCGAGGATCACTAGCATTCAGCCCTTGGTCTTCTACGTACTTTTTAAACCACATGAGTGCCTCATCTGTACTCGCTCCATCCATTCTCTTCCTCTTTAACTCGTTCTTAATAGCAGTAGACACTCTATGTTTGTTGACATCTGTCACATTTCCAGTACCGTGACTACCCGAGAAATAAATCTCAGACATCACCGAGTCATCAGCATATACACTAACCTTGCACTGGGCATAACAGTGCCGTCTTTTCCCAGTACAGTTCGCCCTTGGAGTGCAGCCATAGCGGCGTCCAGGGCAAAAAAGACACTCGCTCACAAGAAGGTATCGATCCACATGGGACCTATTATGAAGCGGCCGCATTCCTTCTTTGAGCTTACAGCCTACTTTCCCAGTGATCGTCGGCCGTTCAGCTCTTCCTGATGAAGTATCGATCACAGCTCCATTTCCGAAGTTCAAACGTTCGAAATTCCAGCTTATTTGCTTGGCAAAAAACGCAGGAAGTTCAACAACTGGAACTTTCAATGGGTCTCCCCACTCCGGGACGGGACAAAGTCGGCACATAATTTCACGTTTTCATGAGCTCCTAGCTTTATCTTTATCGAACCGTATCCACTGACTTCGGTACAAGGTGATTTTCTGTGAGTTATTTCAAAGGAAGCGTGAAAACATAAATACAAAGACGACTACTGTTCAGATTTCAGTACTCGAACCGGACGCCATGTTTTTTTAGACAGATAACTGCGCGCGCCTCTATTTTATAAGTTGACCGCTGGAAAGCTTATGGTGACATTCAAAATGTTCAATTATTTTAGAATTTACTCGGGAGATTTATTATTTCTATGATCTATCTAGAGGCCGTAATGATGAGCACTGGTGACAAATCAGTCCCAATGGAATGCTATAAATATTTTTCAGCTTTTTTTTTTAGTTTGATGAATTTTGCTCTGTACTTGGTTCTAGCCTCTCAGGTGATTTGAAAGTCGCTCTGTTGGTGTTATGATATGGAGAGGTTGTAAGCCGCTAGTATAAGGTGTTCCTACACTGACGCTACTTCCTGTACACTGTCCGCGTGGAACCCCATACAATAAATAATTGTGTCTTTTCAGCACTGAGGCACAGTCGCCACTGTGATTTTTATTCTGGAAAAAGATACGTATGTTGGGCGAATAGCTCAGTCTCGGCAAGACACCATCGCTTGCACCCGGTTATCTGTTAAATGCTACTTTACCTGTCAGAACTTTGTCATTCTCCCGCGCCCGCCAAAGAATTATTGGGTTTGGTGGCCACTTCCGGTCAGCTATCTTCAGAACCAATCAGAGCACGCGATTAGCCTTGAGTGCTTTCCGGCCGGGAATATCTCCTCTTTCATGTGTTAACCCCGCAGTTTACATACCTTTAAGAATAGTCCATCTCTCCTCCAAGATCTTCTCAATCGGCCAGGTCGTAAAACTTATTCGAGGGTTTGGTAGGATTTTGAGTTGAACATGAGGGCTATTTGGATCTTGGCCGTTCTAGTGGCTTCGCTGGCTTTGATTGAAGCTAAACCCAAATGGAAGGTAGGCCTGGTTTAATGATATAATTCTCTTATACATGAGACAAGCTATTCTTAACTTCTTCACAATAAAACTTCATTACTTTAGCGAGCTATGCCTCAGTGAAGAACTCAACAGCTTTCTGTTTTAAAGTATAACACTGAAAAAAGGGAGACATGTCGACTGTCTTCAGCAGCTAAAATGACGTGACGAAACTTTAAATATACACATACATCCTTTGCAATTTCAAAATGCCTACCCTGTTTCAGCAGTGTAAAGTTACACTTTCAAATTAAGATGTTTGTTGAAAAACTATCTTTTCATTTACTTTTTAACAACCTTGTACATAGCATGATACTACCTTTTTCGAGGAACAAGGTTTTCATTGTTGATACTTTGAAATGATTGGAGCATTTTCTGAGAGTTTATTTCTGATCTGGCCGATCGTACTTGGCATGGATTTTGTCATCCCTATGAAAGCGCCCATATACATGATGTAATACAATCGTTTATTGGAACCCAAATGCAAAGAAAGTAACAGATATTGGGCATAGTAATTCCTGATAAAAACTGGTTTCTTTCTTATTCTTTCTTACTGCGCTTTCTATGTTCCTGGAGCTGCGAGCATGAGAACACTGCGTGCTTTGTACACAGACAGGCGGAGTTTGACCTCTTGACACCATCTCAAAATCTACCCACAGTCTGTCAACTCTAAATCACTAGTTATGTTTTTTTCAAGCCTGTTTGGAGACCCTCAACCTCTACGCGGTTTTATCCCATAGATTGGACATGTGTGTATACTTGACTTCATAATCAGCCGTTAATAAGTTTCATATCCATTTTACGGTTTCAGGTCATAAACATGCATACCGTGCCAATAGATGTGCTATATCATATTACAAAATACTTCGATAGTACGCTACTGCGCTCGGATTGGCTGAAAGCCGATGAGCTCGAAGTTTCTATCGGCCGATAGTTGATGAGGAGCGTATGGCTATCAGCCATAGAAACTATCGAACCTAATCGAACTCTGAAATTGGAAATCCAGTCAAACCAGTTTACATTTCCGGGGTACAGAATTTGCATCAAAATTCAAAGCAGTCAAGAGTTGAGCGCGCGGTTGTTATCCATTGCGGATCTTAGTTTGCCCGTTGAGGTGCATATTTGTGGCATGGCTAGTGCAATTTCGTTTACATGTGCCGTGAAAGGCTATCATGAATGTAAGCTCAGCGCCTCTGTTGGTGACGTATTCGTGGCGGTAAAGGATAGAGAAGGTTACTTGATAATTTCGAAATCGAAGAAGTTGATGTGAGTGTGTTATTCTCGATCATTTACCTATTTCCAGCAGTCGGACAAGAAAAGTTTGTTACCTGTTTGTTTTCATTAGTCAGTTAATAATATCGTATGTGATTTGTTTCAATGTATAGACATTGCTGATTCTTTCTGATAAACGTTTAAACTGTTGAGAGTGTATATTATTGTCCATATAAAAATTCAAATTCGACCGAACGCAATCGAACTTAATCGAACTGATTAGTGATTCATCGTTCGATAGAGTTCGGTAATCGACTCACCCAAAAGGTAGGTGTTCGATTACATTCGATTACAAGATTAATCGAACTCCATCGAACGATAAGGGTTCGATTGAGTTCGATTAGACACGCCGGGTTTAGACTACGAAAACACAGGGTGATAATTATAAATATTCTGAAATAAAAGTAGTAACTAGTATACCTAACAAGTAGTGAATGCTGTTCCGCTCAGTTAAGGAAGTGTATTAGAAGAGAACCTACAATAGCACTTTGGCAGGAAAAATAGATTACTAGGTGATAAAAATGCCAAGGTGTTAGATGAATATATTTTGTAGTTTTTGGGCTATCGTGCGACTGAATCCTGTTTGAGCTGTGGTGTGATTTCTCAAACGTTGTCCCGATTTATGTTCATTTTGTCCTGACATATCAACGATCTCCCGGTAAATTCCCTGAGCTTACCAATTCCCGACATTTTCTTAAGATTCCCAGCACAAAAAACTGCTGTTCTCCCCGGTGAAGTTTAAACACCGAAAATCAACTGTAATTGAGAATTTTAAATTGTAATTGTAAATGCTAATTGTATTTTGAACCGGCTGCTTGACCAGTTTATCGAAGCCAATAGAAGAAAATTATTTTCTGCTCACTATCTTGATAACAGGAGAGATCTTGCTCTTTGGAAACTGATAGTTCACACAGAGTTAGAAAGAGTTCGCCTACACGTCTACACTTCAACAAATTCATGATTACACAAGGATCGCATACACAGAAATGCATTAAAGAACGGTTGAACGTAGTTAGCTCCAACAATGCAGATTCCACCTCGTGTATTGTCACGTGACGATCAGATCCGTGCAAAGCAGTGTGGTAAAAAAAAGACCGTAGTGATGCATTGTGGTAAAAAAAAGAAATCGAGATTTGGACCGGCTTACAGATTAGAACTGCTGCCTTGCTCGCTCGCTTCAGGCTTGCTCGCTGCGGCAGCAAAAAGTATTAGTTTCATTCCATTTTTATGAACACATTCTCTTCCAACCAATAGGAACAGTCAAAAACAATAGCAACATACAATTTGCTTTATAAACGACATTTGGAACCGCAGTGCAAATTGCAGTTTTAATATAAAGAAAAAATGGAGGAAATTAGACGTCTTCCTAACCTTCAGGGCGATTTTCATGTTTCAACCAATGAGATCAAGAATTTTCACAATTAATACAAAATTAACACCTTGCTCCACCTGAATGCCGTTCGGTGCCGTACTTCTTACACGAATCATTACTTAAATTAAAACCTCTGCTAATTTAAAAAGTAAGTCAAATCATTCCAGAGGCCAGACTGGAACCCTTAAACCCCAGACACACACACACACAAACGTCTGTAAAAGTATGCACTTTACTCGACTACATCTTCTCTTCTACGCTGCCAAGATATAACTCTCAGATTTGGAATTTAACTAATTTTCTTGTGCTGTTTTCCTAGAAAACATTGGAATTGCATATTGATAAACGCTCTAAACCATAACCTATAAAAACATGATTAAATAATCTGTTTACTTAATTATAATTTGGTTCTCTTTCTTTTGAAGAATTCAGATTTATAAATTTCATCTCAAACTGTCGCATTCTAGCAGACTAAAGGCGCGAATGGCAAAACACAAGCGAGGCCATGTACACACCATATAGGATTCACACAGCAATATATGCGACGCAAACTTGAATCTGGTTCCAGTACATGGCGTTTTTAGTTTCGCTTCAATACGAGAAGTCTTCCTATAAGAACTGCCCCTACCGGCTAGGTGATCACTTGAAAGAGAATAGTTTGGGAGATTTTGGATGATATAGCAAGAAAGGCTTTACATGTAAGATATCGCAGCGCAAAGTATGAGAATACCACTGCCAAGCCTCGTTTTGTCGTTTTTCACATATTTAAAGCCTTGATAAATTCAGAAGGGTTCAATAGTTCACTTCCAAACTCATAAACCTTATTAACATCATACACATGCCCTTTAAATCGCCGCAGAGTTTACTCTCCTGAAAATATCGAGCTTCAACATTATGCAAATTAGCCGCGGCCATATTCGGTGTGTTGGCCTGATTTGTTGCTCTGCGTGATGTGATTGCCTTCGTTACTCTAGACACGTACAGCTTTCTATTTGTGTTTAATAGTCATCCTTTCAATACGCCTGTTGGCACTGGACTCAGTCCTTCTGTGATGTTACGGTTTGTGCGGTACTTCACCACGGAAGAGTCGGCAAGCAGGCTCCTGACCTTTCATTAGCATAACCAAACCACCGTCTATTGCCGGCAAACTCGCCATCTGAGTGGCTGCGCGCTGCAGACCAAAATAACTTAGATTTTTTTGCGAGTGTTTTTCAGTTTTCTCGATCGATAAGTAGATAGAACAGTAGCTTGGTTATACTAAAACGATTAGATTCTCTCTCTTGGTTTCTATGGACTGTGATATTTTGACTGCGCCACTCGCCAACTATCTGTCCATAGACCTTTCCTCCTCACCAGACAATTGCTTTATGGGTAATTTCTTAACAACTTTATGGAGGCTATGGCATTCCTCCAAATCTCTCCCGGCCCGTCCTCTTATAAACACGTGATTAGAGGTTAGTGCTTTAGCTTATAGCATTATCAAGGGAGTGGTTAAATAACTTTCTTCGACCCTAAATATTCAGACAGGTTGGTCCGGAAGTGGGTAAAGCTAGCTGAGACGATCTACACAAACAATGATTAATTCAAATAGAAAATAAATCCTTTGATACCTTTCACTGGGTCGTTATAAAAAGAAACACACGAACAAACAAAAGAACTGAAACAACAACAACATGCGATCAACTTATCAATTCTCACAATAGGTAGGCCAAGCCGGCTCCGTCGACGAAGTAATTTCTCGGTTCTGCGTCATTTTTTATCGAACGTGTACATTTCACATAATCATGAATGGCGTATGTTATCGGTTAAGACATTCCTTGTTATTTTTCTGTCTTTGGGCTATTTTACAAACAACCCCAGAGTATTTTCTAAGTTAGAATGGTTAGTTAGTGATTGGTCATTGTGGTCCTTCAATTACTCGTCTAATTGCCCATCTAATTCACTACCTAGCTCATACTCAACTTATGTTTAATTATTCATCTTTTTTCATATTATTGTAAGAAAATACGATGTTTCGTTTCAAAAAGTGAGATAACTATTAAATGTCTGTCAATTCACATTTCAAATCGCACTAACATTTTATAACTGAGTAAAAATAAACAAGAAAATACACTATCGCTTCTGATCCAGTGTTGACTCGTGAAACTTGCCGACAATATTATTATGATGAGAGTTCTTTAGACTCTCCTTTCTGACCCGTTGTATCGCGATAAAGTAGCTGTTTGTGTGCCGTCTGCCATTCCCATGACTGGTAGTCAATACCTTATCACTTCTAGTCGTATCACTTATTTTTTGTGTGTGTATCGATTCTACTTTTGGTATAAATAGACTTACTATGACAGTAAGAAAATTGGAGGGACCACAGACGAAATGATAAACAACCGGATCTCCTCGGGTGTAGGGATCTGATTAGCAATATATATATATATAAATAGACAAGAAAGGAAAGGCTGATTCAACGGTAGAGAGTTTTTCTTCCAATATTTCGATCGGCACGGCCGATCTTCTTCGGGGAAACAGGCTTACAATGTATCCAATCATAAGATTGTGCAATTCATAATTCATGTATCTAGTTTATTGGATACATTGTAAGCCTCTTTCCCCGAAGAAGATCGGCCGTGCCGATCGAAATATTGGAAGAAAAACTCTCTACCGTTGAATCAGCCTTTCCTTTCTTGTCTATTACTATGACAGTCACCTTTGTTGTACGTCAGAAAAAGGTGTCAGGTGTATATATCTTTTACTAGGTAAACGTAACCACCTTTTCATGCGCCGAACAAAATTAGACCAAAAGAAGCCGCCTAATTATATTTTGTTTCAATAGCGTTTGGCGCATGAAAAGTTCGACTTTCGAACAGAGATTTACAATTATAGTGTCGTAAAACCACAACTAGCGTAATAGACCAGTTCGCGGTAAATTCCGACATTTTGAAAGGAGTGCAAACATGGCGCGAAATACAGTGTTTGTATCGAATTTCTGAAATATTCTTCAGATACAAACTTAAGGTACCAGGTAAAAGATTAACTGATCAAAATATGAGGGATGTAGCCTGCTAGCGGCTCTTATTGGTGTTTTTTTGCTAATTTGTTTTTGGATTGGGCTACCTGTGGCCACAGGTAACCCGAAACCAAATTAGCAAACAAACGCCCATAAGAGCCGCTAGCAGGCTAGGATGTAGCTGTGCTGGGAAGCGTGCAATTGTGTTTTCAGTTTTCCATACATTTGTCTGTAAAAACGAGTCTAAGTCCGCGGGAAAATGTACAGACAATGTATGGAAAACTGAAAACACGATTGCACGCTTCCCAGAACAGCTACATCCCTCATATTTCGATCAGTTAATATTTTACCTGGTACCTTAAGTTTGTATCTGAAGAATATTTCAGAAATTCGATTTGACGGATTTTATTTGACATCGGATTCCCATACAAACACTGTATTTCGCGCCATGTTTGCACCCCTTTCGAAATGTCGGAATTAACCGCGAACTGGTCTATTACAGAGCCAGTCACGGGAGCAAGTAAAAACACAATGAGCCAATAACGAACTGAAGTAATTAGTTCAGCTCAGTGATTAAGCTTCGGCCTGTCGTGCGGGAGGTCGCGGGTTCAAAACCCTAGACCAACACTCAGGGTCTTAAAATAACTGAGTAGAAGGTGCTGCCTTTACATAATCGAACAGTAAACGGTTAGACCTTCACGTCCTCTCGGACAAGGCGTCAAATCAACATATGGCCACGAGTTAGATTACTGAAAAACTACCTGTTAGCCGGTAAACGTGTTACCCTCTATAAATAGTGACTTCACTTCACTTTAATAATTATGGTTTTACTTGAGCCAATCACGAGGAAAAGTAAACGCAATCGAGGGTATCTCGCACTAGAATGAAAATTGATCGCGTGCCGGACCAAAACAGTGTTTGGTTTTAGTATAGCACTTGATAAATACAAAACATTTCTCACAGCCAGTAGAAAAGCTAAGCAAACGCAAAACCAAAGCAATCACATTACTTTCGACACTCACTCGAAAACCGCTCTATCTCATATCAGCAATCTTTGAAAGAAAAGAAACATCACCTTACGGAGGAGGAACATCGAAAATGTAAGTACAGATCAGTTAAAAATAAGTTTAATTATTTGGGCGCTAAAAGTTGTTAATATGTCCCTATTGTGTAGTCTACGTAACTATATTGCCCATCCATATACTCTGAAAGTTGAGGCAGTGTGCTATAGGCAGTCATATTCCTGACAATTGGTGTGTTTTACATCCTTTACATGCGGGCAGACTGCGGTGGATTAGACTGTCCAGAAAACTCAGCGTGCAAGGTGAAGAAGGGTGGGAAAAGACTGAAAGCTGTCTGTGTCAAGTGAGTGAACTATCTCACCATACTTTAAATTAGTACAATACTTTATATATTTTAGTGTACAACGCTGTTAATAAGATGTGATACTTCGTTGCACTACCGCAGAGTATAGAGGAACATATAAACATACGCAAACAGCTCCGAATTGCGTTGTTAGGTCAGTAGTACACTTGATCAAACGCTTTCCGCGCGACACTGATTAGAAAGCCGCCAGATATGTAGAATGAAAAACAGTTCCTTTCATATAGCGAAAATCAGTCGATAAACAGGGCTACGAGCGGTCAGAAGATGATAACAGCGAGAGGGGAGAGTACGCGGCCAGACAAAAGGGGGTTGGGGAGACATGTCAGTTCTCAACTGATTTTCGTGATAGAATGATTTTCATTTGAGTGTCATTTGAGTGAACTAAAACCAGTGAGCCAATCATAGGAGCAAGTAAAAACATCAATGAACCAATCACGATCTAAAGTAATTCACGATTGGTTTTACTTCAACCA
Source organism: Actinernus sp. WN-2022 (assembly GCA_030867875.1). Classification (NCBI taxonomy): domain Eukaryota; kingdom Metazoa; phylum Cnidaria; class Anthozoa; order Actiniaria; family Actinernidae; genus Actinernus; species Actinernus sp. WN-2022. The sequence goes on along the minus strand of JAOWCC010001751.1, from coordinate 57,169,413 downwards.
ATCACAAGTCAAAGTAAACGCAATCATGGATAACTAACCAATCACGAGCAAGTAAAAACATCAATGAACCAATCACGATCTAAAGTAATTCACGATTGGTTTTACTTCAACCAATCACAAGTCAAAGTAAACGCAATCATGGATAACTAACCAATCAAATTCGAAAGCAATAAGTTTTCGACACTCAATTGAAATCCGCTCTACAAATAATTTATGGTCGTATTAAATAGCGAACGACTGACTAGCGCTGAATTGCTTGCTGTTTAGTACTAAATTAAGGCTTGTTCTTAGCGTAATTAAAAACTGTACGAATCCGAACAAGTTTTTACGATGATAAGTACGCAGTCTGAGGACCTTCCAGTGATGTTGTCACAGCCTTGTTATGCGGTGATATTTGCAGGTGCAAACTCTGCACAGAGGCATCCGAGGGCCCTGTTTGTGGAACGGATGGCAATGACTACCAAAGCCGATGCCATCTCCATTACCAGGCCTGCATGCACAACAGACTGGGGTTACTGAAGATCAAATGCCACAGCACATGCGCAGACTGCCTTGGTGAGACTGAGAAATCTTGTAAATAGTGGAATAACTGGTTATATGTGCATTAGAAAAATACAATAGAAGCGATTTATAAACTGATATCATTTTCATCAGGAAATAACGCGAGAGATCAAATGGTACACCATAACAGACCAGTATTGAAAGAGGAGAGAAACCCAGCAGAAGCTGGTCCAGATGCGCAGTCCCAACAGGTACGCTATTCGATCCACCAGATACATTTAATTACTACAAACAGCTTGACATCTAGACCACTCGGAACTCTGAGGAAAATTTAAACCGTACATACCTGTGACAGAACTGAGAAAATATACTGAGAACAGCTGCCTGCGAGCAGAAGCCAGTTAAGTGCTAGTGTGATTGACGTGCATCTAATGCAAACCTTTCGGCGTATGATTCTTTTTGTCTTACTGTTTGAAGGACGTTTCATCCATTCCAGTTTAGTCAGCAGTTTGTGAATAAGACCCGGCACTGATTAACTTATGCGAACTTTCACTCAATTCTGATTTGAGATAAAACAACTTCCGCCTGTGTCTTGTAGGAACAACCCAAGTCCCAAAAGTTCAAGAAATGGAATCAGTGGAAGAAGTACAAACACGATTTTCACAAGTACAAGTTGCACATCATGCAACAAGCCGGCATGGAAGTCATTGACGACAGTAAGATATATATATACCCATGCATTCCACACTAACAGCCTTGCTTAAAGCTGCAAACCTCTGTCTTACAAACATCGATGAGGGGATGTTAAATGGTGTTTTATTTGTGGACCTAAAGAAAGCGTTTCATACCGTGGACCATAATAATTATATTGATTAGAAAAAGCCTTCTTGTTATGGGGTTAGAGGATCTCCTCTCTTGTGGTTAACATCTTATCTATCAAATCGTTATCAACATTGTTATATTAGTGGAGCGACATCAAAACCTAGACTAATAATTCATGGAGTTCCTCATGCTCGGTACTTGGGCCACTCCTGTTTATTCTATATATTAATGACTTCAAACTGTCTTTCCCAGTCAACCCCTAATATGTATGCTGATGACACCAATATAACATTAACTGGGTCAGCCTCACAATAAATTGAAACCAAGCTGAACGAAGAACTTCCTTCATATCAATGCCTCTAAAACGGAGTATATGCTGCTTGGTTCAGCTCTGCGATTGGCGGGTATTCACATGACCCAGTTATCACTATATCTGGCGATAACATTAAAAGAGATCATTTGCAAGAAGTCACTGGGTATTATAATAAACGATAAACTTAACGGGAGCCATCATATTGATAAAATAGCTGGGAAAGTATCTAACGCATTAAAGATGATCCACCGCATACAGCCATATATACCTGGTAAGGCATTGATCGAAGTGTATAATGCCATTGGCTTACCCCACCTAGATTACTGCTCCGCCGTAAGTATCTAACGCATACAGCCATATATACCTGGTAAGGCATTGGTCCAAGTGTATAATTCCATTGCCTTACCCCACCTAGATTACTGCTTCGCCGTATGTATCTAACGCATACAGCCATATATACCTGATAAGGCATTGGTCCAAGTGTATAATTCCATTGCCTTACCCCACCTAGATTACTGCTTCGCCGTATGTATCTAACGCATACAGCCATATATACCTGATAAGGCATTGGTCCAAGTGTATAATTCCATTGCCTTACCCCACCTAGATTACTGCTTCGCCGTAAGTATCTAACGCATACAGCCATATATACCTGGTAAGGCATTGATCCAAGTGTATAATTCCATTGCCTTACCCCACCTAGATTACTGCCGCTTCGCCGTATGTATCTAACGCATACAGCCATATATACCTGGTAAGGCATTGATCCAAGTGTATAATTCCATTGCCTTACCCCACCTAGATTACTGCTTCGCCGTATGTATCTAACGCATACAGCCATATATACCTGGTAAGGCATTGATCCAAGTGTATAATGCCATTGCCTTACCCCACCTAGATTACTGCTTCGCCGTAAGTATCTAACGCATACAGCCATATATACCTGGTAAGGCATTGATCCAAGTGTATAATTCCATTGCCTTACCCCACCTAGATTACTGCTCCGCCGTATGGGATAACAGCGGTAAAGTACTCGGAGATAAGCTCCAGAAATTACGAAACCGAGCCGCTCGAATAATCACCTCTTCGAGCTATGACACTCCCTCAGATACAGTACTTTAATTGGCAAACTCTGAAGGAAAGAAGGTTACGTTCTAAATATATATATCCTCATGTATAAAATCACCAACACGATGGCACCGGATTATCTATCAAATTTGTGTAGTCAAACATCGGACAGACGTAATTGTGCAACCAGTGGTTCAGCTCATAATCTGGTGCTAACTAAGGCAAGAACGGAATTTTAAAAACGCAGTATATCATATAGCCTGATTTTCAGACGGTAAGACGTCCGCTTAGACTTTCATGTTCCTGACGTCATCGACCTTTGTTTTTACAATAAGCCAATACGAACACGCGTAATAATTGAAGCGTGAATGTCGAACAGTCGTGCAGTAACGGCTTTTACTAGTTGGATCTATCAGCTTTCATGCACTGGGAAAAAAACATTCTACAGCTTCAAACTTCTCTCGATTTCTCAGAATAGTATCCTGTTTGAGCTGCTGTAGTTCTTTGGAGAGCAGGAACTTTTTAAACGGAAGTTTGCGTGCAGTATTTGCAGGACAGTGTATGAGAATGCATACAAGAAATATCAGCCTCGATTCCATGCCGTTAAGTTTGTTACTGTAATCTTATAACTTTTACGCTTTTACTTTTATTTTTAAAAGTTTTGAAGCTTGCTATGTATGCCGATTAGTCACACAAGACCCTAAAGTTGTCCTAGTGTAGGTTTTTTGGTATCAGAGATTGTTTTAACCGGACTTTTTTTTGCAAAGTTTAGATGCCATTGCCGTACATGAACATACGGAAGTGTGTTCATAATTCTGAAAACAAAAATATTCTCCCAAGTGCCATGAAACTTTTTCCATAACCTACTCAGTATGTGTGTTCATTCCTGCAGAAAAGTCATAATATTCCATGAAAGATTTGGTCTTCTAAAAGCCAAAAACCTAGGAGAATGTATCAGATCAAATGCATGAGATTTGTAAGCAGAGGAAGATTAGTGATTTACCAAAGCCCGTATGTAGATTCACAAACACTTTGTTTCGATGAATGAACGATTCCAATGCTTTCTTCTGCTCTGGATATAGCTTCGAAATCCTGAAAACTTTACAACTTCGGTCGACACAATGCTCAAGTTCTTCCCCAACGCCATTCAGAAAAATATGCGAGCACATTCCTTAAATTCCAGACTTTTCCAAAAGTGTAAAGTTCGCTCTGATTGGTTGACATTATGACGTCAGGAACACGAAAGTCTATGAAGTCCATCAGACGGGGAGGGGGAGGAAGTGAGCGGACGACCTCGTACCGTCCGAAAATCAGGCTATATATCATATAGCGGAGATGCTTTGTGGAACTCCCTTCAGACGGTGTAAAGGGGTCTTCCTCGATTACTGTATTTAAAAGGGCTTGAATACGCTGTCATAATGGAATAGGTTAAATGAGTAGAGTTAATAAATACATTAGATTATTAGTCGATGAGTATATTAAGTAGGCTTAGATTAGCGGTTTAGATCAGATAGGGTATAGTATTTTAGAGTAATGTATTTTTATATAACGCACGACCTACTTGAAAACCAGTTTATTTTTAACCTTTTTACTGAATGTAGCTATCGTGGATAAACAATAAAGTTATTATATTATTATTATACGAAATTATTTTGTATTCCAGACGAAAAAGAATAGAAGAACCGCCCACAAACAAAATGGATTCTGGCTAGCTAGAAATCTGAAAAGCATCCTTTTGTAGTGATAGTGAAATGTTTGTGTGTTTTTCTCAGGTAACTGTACACGCTTCGAGAACGCCACCCTGGGTAACCGTCTGTTGGATTGGTTTCATGTCCTGAGAGCCGAGTATATCAAGCGAGAATCCAAACGTAAGGGCCAGCCAGTACAGCTGTTACCTCAAATGGATCTACGGGATGCATACACCCCTTACCCTTGTGGTAAGTTAGCGCCTGAGTACTGAGCTCACGTTTGTTTTCTCTAGGCGCATGTTAAGCTTTAACATCGGTTCAATATCGGTACGGCAACATTTGCAGAATCAAATCTTCAAACCGTTTGAAATGGCCTTCAAACCAAGTTCGTCAAACTCTTTCCAACATGCTCGCTATCTTTCAACAGCTTTCAACGATGTTTTTAGGCCATTTCAAACGGTTTCAGGATCGGCTTCAACAAATGTTGTACCATTGTTGCACCAATGTTGAACCAATGTTGTACCAATGTTAAACCAATGTTAAACCAATGTTGTACCAATGTTGAAACCGTTTGACTGCAGCTTTACTTGTAGCACATGACCTCAAATTGAGGCCATCAAGTCGTTTTTTTCGGGCAAGTTTGATTTGCGGTTTCCTGATCCCGTACTTGATCGCGCACCGCAAGTAACAAAATAGTCGCAAGCAGTCCAGGCTATACGAATCACACCAACAGTGTCAGTGGATTGCTCACGAGTTGCAATAGATGCTACCTACACTAGATTCAGTTCAGCTGTTGGTTGGTAAACGTGCATGGTTCACGATTCCTAACAATAACTCTTGGTTCTCTGGTATAAAGGTGCTCTCGTTTTTGTATCGGCAGGCCATGATCACAACGAATGCCGGGAGCCTATCAACTTCATGTTCCATTACCTCGATATGGACAATGACCACGTACTTGGATCCGAGGAACTGCAAGAAATTAAAGAGATCCCCAACGAGCACTGCATCACCCAGTTCTTCCAGAAGTGCGATAAGACTAAAGATGGGCAGTTCTCCCTCATAGAGTTCTGTGAATGCTTCCCTATCGGTACGTGAGTAATTGAAGGCATATGTTGTTTTCGAAGTTATCTGTCGGCCACCACCGGATTTCAACTAGCGTTTAACTGCGTTCAGCTGAGCTGCTAAGGACAGGAACTGCTCATCAGATACCCTTACTGCCGTTGGTCGTTAAAGGACTGGGCATTAATCAAGCATAGAGCTGAGAATTTGTCACATTTCGAGGGTGGCGCTTAATAGTGGTTATCACATTGGCTTTAATGACAGGTTGTGGGTTCGGAATCCTTAAAAACCTCGCTTTGTTTTCTCTCTCTACTTTTGTTCTCTTCTGTTTACCTGTGAACCCTCGAACCCTAGTCCTATACAGGGGCGTAGCTTCCTGTACGCATATACGCACGTGCGTATACTTTGAGACGAAAATTTCCTGTTTGGCATTGTATTTTTTTTACGAGAGGGGGCCCTTAAAACCGGTAGCTACTGCACTTGTGCGTACAACTTGAAAATGCCTAGCTACGCCCCTGCTATAACATCGTCGTTTACCTGAGAACTTGTTTTCGAAGTAGTTAGTGTCAGTTTTATGGTTAGGGTTTGTGTTACGAGAGATTGGGGTTGAAGTATATTGAGCGATTTCTGTCATTAGGAGCGCGTTATTGCAACGCAAGGAACATCAAATCCAAACCCGTGCAGTCGCCGCATGATTTCACCTGTCGTAGGGTTAAATCAGTTCTGAAAAATTTAGAAAGAATTGCAGACTTTTTTTACCTCATTTCTCATTGGATAAACTGACGTGAATCTAGACAAAAAATAAAGGACGACGTTTCACCAGCATGCTTTGCGAACCCGCGAGTTTTGGATTGCAAGGTGGCCGTCTTGTAACGGTTCTCCCGCCAATTTTCTTGTATTTTTAGGTAAGAATTTCTCTCAGTAACGATTATGTTTAAGCAAAGTTTCAGCTACTTTAATCTTTCTTTCGTCTTTTGATTGAATAAAATGTCAATATAAGCGAAATCGTAATATGAATAGATTATACACTGATTGCTAAGTGTATTGTTTCAAAGTCGCGTTAATTGGCTGTCTCAAAAAATTGTTCAGTAACAATTGTTCTCTAGGGACCATACGAAAATACCAATACATATTCAAAGTGTATTTATTGAACAATCATCTGACGCTTAGGTCTCCATGATTGAGAAAAATATAGCCTTGAGAAAAAAAACGCGCCAAAACCTTTCTTCGTACAACTTTGGTTACATTCAGTTGCGTCAACAGCGCAGCGCGCGCGAACTAAAATTCATAACTTTTCACTCAAATCACAGGAAAATTTCTGCAGTTTTCCCCCTTTCTCTGCACCTTCCTTTATCAAATATGTACCAGAAATACGGGTATACAATGCTAGAGTACATTTACGTCAGAATATCGACAACGATTTGGTTTCGAGATACTTTGTGAAAAATGTAATTGGCGTTTCCTCGACCCAACACTCGCCTGCTTGCAGGCTCTGGTTTTATTTTTACCTGGTTTTGGATGTGGGGTTCCTGTGGTAGGAGAGAGGAGGAGGAGGAATGGGGAGAAATAGCCGTTTTTCCATTCGTCCACGAACGGGAACAGTTCTCCAATCTGGCGTTTTTTAACATACGTGTTTGTGCGTAAAAGTGTGCATATGTACAATATATGTATCCATGGTGTATGTGTACCCATTGTATGTACGACAAGTCCGTGTCAATTCACGTATCTTACATCACATCTTGTAGAAATTAATCAATTTATTACTTATTTGTTAATTAATTCAGACACACGACCACATCAACTATGCTGTACAACCTATCGTGTTTAAATAAATAAATATTATTATTATTGGTTGAATCTAGAAGGTTGCGCGCACTTTGTTCGAAAATGGCGTACTATGGTGTAAACAGCACACGCGCGAGCTAAAAGTGAAAACTTTTCACTCAAATCATATAATTTTTTTTTTCTTTTTTCCCCTCTTTTTCTCAGGCTTTTATTATCAAACATGCAGTAGAAATACAAGGGCTTCATTTACAACAGAATCTTGGCGAAAACTTTGATTTTAAAATACTTTGTGACGTCATGGGGGCAAATTTCAAAAAAACATAGGGTCTTGTCGCAGGCTCTCCCTTCTCTTTCTCCCCCTTCCATCCTCCTCTCTCCCACCACAGGAACCCCAAATCCAAAACCAGGTAAAAATAAAACCAGAGCCTGTTGGCAAGCAGGCTACCACAACACTGAGAAAATAAAAGGTCACGTGATGGTTGACCTAGGCGCGCAAAGCATGCTGGTGAAACATCCTCCTTTACATCCTCGTTTTCGCCGACACTCAGGGTCAATGTAGACACTCAGGGTCAGAGTAGAAGGTGCTGCCTTTGTGAAACAATTTCGTTCACGAGCTGCAAATGGTTAGACCTTCACGTCTTTTCTGATAAGGACGTTAAATCGTAGGCCCATCAGTGGATGAAGAGCCACCTCGTGAATATGCCACTGATTAATCCGTTATTAGTATTATTATCATTATATTATTATTATTATATTATTATTATTGCCAGAGTGAATGATTTAGGCGACAAGGTGACCAACTTGGGTGGAGTGGGTGGAGTGACTGCCATCTAATCACCAGGGCACACTACCCCGGGATGAAATCGCTAACCCGAGCCGTTAAACTGTAGGATATCGTTTAATCTGTAACTGTAATCTGTAGGAATAAAGTTATCCCGCTAGCCCAGGACACTGAGTCACATCTCGCGTCGCATGACATGCGTAATACTCACCTGTTCAGTGTTAAAAATTAACTATGCCGGGATTTGTTTCCTTTCACAGAACCCCCGTGCATGGCCAAGCTGAAGAGTGTTCCCACGATCCTCCAGAGGGGTAGACCAGTTGCTGTGCCAGGACACTTCTTCCCAAACTGTGATGTCGATGGATTCTTTATGCCCATGCAGTGCCACACGGAGGTCAATGTGCAGTTCTGCTGGTGTGTGGACCGCAATGGAGGCAAAGTCGAGGGCACGTACCAGAGAGGAAACACCAACTGCCGTAAGTAATGAGGATAATCGCGCTTTGAACGAAAAGCATTTTAGAATAGATTTCGGCAAGACAGCATAAGTAAGCGAGGGAATCTTGTAGTGCGATGATAACCTGGAATGTCTAATAAAATCAGCAAAGTGCGGTGTTCGCGAAACTATTTTGCTGCCATGAGATTGTCGTGCGATCGCGCACCTCTCAGATGCTTCCGGTTACTAAAAATATATTTCATTTGACACTATTATCATCGTACGAACGCTCGTATTGGAGAATCGCTCTCTTACTTATGCTGTCTTGATTTCGGGAAATACGTACCAACACTTTCGGTACGGTATGCTGTGGCATGTATTTGTCCTGATGATCTAATCAAATTGTGTAGATTGATTTACGGTATGACAAGGTAATTGTACGGTAACGGGACGGTACGGTAAAGGGACGCACTTGAAACACGAGGCAATGCAACACTGTGTTTTTCTTGAACTTTAATTCTGAATACATGCAGGTTTCAACTGTCTCAAAACTGTCCGTTAAGGTGAAGTAATACGGCCAACAATTTCTTGCAACTTGTCGCGCAACAATGTTGCATTGCGAGTTGCAGCGCGATGTTGCTCGTATTACCACCCGCGCCTGCAACTTGTCACGCAACAAAAGTTTCCATGTTGCAAGTTGCGGTAAACATAAATGAATCCGGCGCTGTGATTGGCTAATGACTTGTACTAATTGTTTGTCGAAACAAGATGGCGGCTGTTGCAGCGCCAGGTGGTAATACGAGCAACAAAACCAACATTTGTTGCAAAAAATAGAAGTCACTTCTACTTTCTGCAACATGTTGCTGCAACTTGCGACATGGAAATTTGTTGCGTGACAAGTTGCTCGAGTGGGTGGTATAATACGTGCAACATCGTGTTTCAACTCGCAATGCAACGTTGTTGCGAGACAAGTTGCAAGAAATTGTTGCCCGTATCACTTCACCTTTACTGGTTTATTTTGAGCGGAACAAATGATAATTTAGCGAGAAAGCCTATTAAATCGTACAAAGCACTTTTCCCCGCCCAAATTAGGTTGACTGAGAAACGCAACAACACATAAAATGAAGGAAAGTAAAATAAATTTTCAATCAAGAAAATATATTCTTAATTAGAAAATCACTTCTTAATTTCTAGGGCGTCATCTGATTTTTTTCCTGTTTTGTTTGCAGCGGATAACACGGTGAACGATAGAGATTGAAGACCTCTGATCAGAAAAGACTTTTAATTCTATCTTGTATTTTCATATTTTGCTAAAGCTCATGGACAAGTACACAATGGTATTGGAGATATTATCTGCAAGGTCGGCTAACTTCGTATTTTACCGCGTTCTATTAGTTTTATATTGCAGTATACAATGTTTCATTGGAAATAAATGGTAGTTTTGAATTAGTTCAGTGTGATATTAAACACGGAGTCGAGGGAAACACGAGAGGAAGTTAGCCGTGGCTTCAGTTAATCGCGAACTTCAGTTTTTCACCCATTTATACGAATCGTTCATGGCTTAGTTAAGCCGTGGCTTCGAACTTCAGTTGTTCACCCATTTATACGATCCGTTCGCGGCTGAGGTAAGCCACAGCTAACTTAAAGTGCCTATAACCCCTTTTCACCTTATTTGTTTTCCGAAGGTACTTGCCTCATAGAACATTATTTTGCAAAAAAAAACGTCCAATCTTTGAATTGGTAATTTTTTTACAGCTACTCGAACTTAGCGAAAAATTTGGGCTCCCTGTGGGATAATTATAAAAAGGTCTTGGGACGAGTCAACTGATGACGTAGCATAAGGAATATAGTTCCATTCTGAATCATTTTTCACTGCCTTCTTAGTCATAACTACTACCTGAATTGCAGTCTGACATTATTATTTAGTTATTACCTCCGAAAACAGCCCAAAACCTTATTTGAATGCCAATAAAATCATGATGGAAAAACCGAATAAAATAATTTCAACGAAAAAAATATAGCTGGCCAAGGGTTATAGGTAAATGTATTCATTTATATAGCGCAAACTCTATATACATATATTCAAATGCGCTTCACAAAAGGGATAGGCTCTATTTCCACCCGTTGCGCGAGTCTGGTCACGATCGGGTGGGAGAGGAACGCGGGATCACACAAACGGCTAGTAATCAAGCCAACACAAGGGAGGACTTCAGTACGGACTGCTATTGTGGCGCAATGTGCTGCCATGCAGTTTACAATCATGAGTGATTGTTAGTACCTCAGAATACCAGGCTGTTGTGCCGGGAGTAAATCCCCTACTCTTTCACGAAATAACACAACAGGTTGATTAGAAATGGAAAGAGACAAGGCCAACAACTTATACGTCCCTGCCCAAGGACGCAACCGCAGGGTTTCGAACTCGCGATCTCCCGCACTCTAGACCATGATCTACCAACTGAGCTAACCAGTGAACCCACGACCTCTCGCACTCTGGACCGTGCTCTACCAACTGAGCTAACCAGTGAACCCGTGACCTCCCGCACTATAGACTTTGCTCTACCAACTGAGCTAACCAGTGAACCCGCGACCTCCCGCACTCTAGACCGTGCTCTACCAACTGAGCTAACAGTAAACCCGCGACCTCCCGCACTCTAGACCGTGCTCTACCAACTGAGCTAACCCACGACCTCCCGCACTCTAGACCATGCTCTACCAACTGAGCTAACCAGTGAACCCACGACCTCCCGCACTCTAGACCATGCTCTACCAACTGAGCTAACCAGTGAACCCACGACCTCTCGCACTCTAGACCATGCTCTACCAACTGAGCTAACCAGTGAACCCACGACCTCTCGCACTCTAGACCATGCTCTACCAACTGAGCTAACCAGTGAACCCACGACCTCCCGCACTCTAGACCATGCTCTACCAACTGAGCTAACCAGTGAACCCACGACCTCCCGCACTCTAGACCATGCTCTACCAACTGAGCTAACCAGTGAACCCACGACCTCCCGCACTCTAGACCATGCTCTACCAACTGAGCTAACCAGTGAACCCACGACCTCCCGCACTCTAGACCATGCTCTACCAACTGAGCTAACCAGTGAACCCACGACCTCCCGCACTCTAGACCGTGCTCTACCAACTGAGCTAACCAGTGAACCCACGACCTCCCGCACTCTAGACCGTGCTCTACCAACTGAGCTAACCAGTGAACCCACGACCTCCCGCACTCTAGACCGTGCTCTACCAACTGAGCTAACCAGTGAACCCACGACCTCCCGCACTCTAGACCGTGCTCTACCAACTGAGCTAACCAGTGAACCCACGACCTCCCGCACTCTAGACCGTGCTCTACCAACTGAGCTAACCAGTGAACCCACGACCTCCCGCACTCTAGACCGTGCTCTACCAACTGAGCTAACCAGTGAACCCACGACCTCCCGCACTCTAGACCGTGCTCTACCAACTGAGCTAACCAGTGAACCCACGACCTCCCGCACTCTAGACCGTGCTCTACCAACTGAGCTAACCAGTGAACCCACGACCTCCCGCACTCTAGACCGTGCTCTACCAACTGAGCTAACCAGTGAACCCACGACCTCCCGCACTCTAGACCGTGCTCTACCAACTGAGCTAACCAGTGAACCCACGACCTCCCGCACTCTAGACCGTGCTCTACCAACTGAGCTAACCAGTGAACCCACGACCTCTCGCACTCTAAACCATGCACTACCAACTGAGCTTACCAGTGAACCCGCGACCTCCCGCACTCTAAACCATGCTCTACCAATTGAGCTAACATGTTCTACCAACTGAGCTTCATGTATTGAAGTCGATGGCGTACCACATACTGATTCAAAGTCGATTGCCGAGGTTCTGAATAATCATTTTTCAACAGTAGGAACTAAATAGCAGGAAGCCTTCCTTTTGTTCTACCCAAGACCCCCTTCTAGCGAATCTATCGCTAGGACTCGGAACTCTGTCTTCATTCCAGTTGAAGAAAGTTTTGTGCATAGACAACTAAACATGCTCAAGACAAATAAAGCAATAGACATTTCTCACGCGGCGGCCATCTTGAATAAAACCACTGTTTATGCCCGTCCAGCCTGGTGATGATTAAAAAACGGAAATACAAAATGTGCTGTAAACGTACATACTGTATTAGACATGAAGTTCATCTGCAAACAGAAATACAAAATGTGCTGTAAACGTACATACTGTATTAGACATCAAGTTCATCTGCAAACAGAAATACAAAATGTGCTGTAAACGTACATACTGTATTAGACATGAAGTTCATCTGCAAACAGAAATACAAAATGTGCTGTAAACGTACATACTGTATTAGACATGAAGTTCATCTGCAAACAGAAATACAAAATGTACACAGTGCTGTAAACGTACATACTGTATTAGACATGAAGTTCATCTGCAAACAGAAATACAAAATGTGCTGTAAACGTACATACTGTATTAGACATGAAGTTCACCTGCAAACAGAAATACAAAATGTACACAGTGCTGTAAACGTACATACTGTATTAGACATGAAGTTCATCTGCAAACAGAAATACAAAATGTGCTGTAAACGTACATACTGTATTAGACATGAAGTTCACCTGCAAACAGAAATACAAAATGTACACAGTGCTGTAAACGTACATACTGTATTAGACATGAAGTTCATCTGCAAACAGAAATACAAAATGTGCTGTAAACGTACATACTGTATTAGACATCAAGTTCACCTGCAAACAGAAATACAAAATGTACACAGTGCTGTAAACGTACATACTGTATTAGACATGAAGTTCATCTGCAAACAGAAATACAAAATGTGCTGTAAACGTACATACTGTATTAGACATCAAGTTCATCTGCAAACAGAAATACAAAATGTACACAGTGCTGTAAACGTACATACTGTATTAGACATGAAGTTCATCTGCAAACAGAAATACAAAATGTGCTGTAAACGTACATACTGTATTAGACATGAAGTTCACCTGCAAACAGAAATACAAAATGTACACAGTGCTGTAAACGTACATACTGTATTAGACATGAAGTTCATCTGCAAACAGAAATACAAAATGTGCTGTAAACGTACATACTGTATTAGACATGAAGTTCACCTGCAAACAGAAATACAAAATGTACACAGTGCTGTAAACGTACATACTGTATTAGACATGAAGTTCATCTGCAAACAGAAATACAAAATGTGCTGTAAACGTACATACTGTATTAGACATGAAGTTCACCTGCAAACAGAAATACAAAATGTACACAGTGCTGTAAACGTACATACTGTATTAGACATGAAGTTCATCTGCAAACAGAAATACAAAATGTGCTGTAAACGTACATACTGTATTAGACATCAAGTTCATCTGCAAACAGAAATACAAAATGTACACAGTGCTGTAAACGTACATACTGTATTAGACATCAAGTTCACCTGCAAACAGAAATACAAAATGTACTGTAAACGTACATACTGTATTAGACATCAAGTTCACCTGCAAACAGAAATACAAAATGTACACAGTGCTGTAAACGTACATACTGTATTCTACATCAAGTTCACCTGCAAACAGAAATACAAAATGTACACAGTGCTGTAAACGTACATACTGTATTAGACATCAAGTTCACCTGCAAACAGAAATACAAAATGTGCTGTAAACGTACATACTGTATTAGACATCAAGTTCACCTGCAAACAGAAATACAAAATGTACACAGTGCTGTAAACGTACATACTGTATTAGACATCAAGTTCACCTGCAAACAGAAATACAAAATGTACACAGTGCTGTAAACGTACATACTGTATTAGACATCAAGTTCACCTGCAAACAGAAATACAAAATGTGCTGTAAACGTACATACTGTATTAGACATCAAGTTCACCTGCAAACAGAAATACAAAATGTACACAGTGCTGTAAACGTACATACTGTATTAGACATCAAGTTCACCTGCAAACAGAAATACAAAATGTACTGTAAACGTACATACTGTATTAGACATCAAGTTCACCTGCAAACAGAAATACAAAATGTACACAGTGCTGTAAACGTACATACTGTATTCTACATCAAGTTCACCTGCAAACAGAAATACAAAATGTACACAGTGCTGTAAACGTACATACTGTATTAGACATCAAGTTCACCTGCAAACAGAAATACAAAATGTACACAGTGCTGTAAACGTACATACTGTATTCTACATCAAGTTCATCTGCAAACAGAAATACAAAATGTGCTGTAAACGTACATACTGTATTAGACATCAAGTTCACCTGCAAACAGAAATACAAAATGTACACAGTGCTGTAAACGTACATACTGTATTAGACATCAAGTTCATCTGCAAACAGAAATACAAAATGTACACAGTGCTGTAAACGTACATACTGTATTAGACATCAAGTTCATCTGCAAACAGAAATACAAAATGTACACAGTGCTGTAAACGTACATACTGTATTAGACATCAAGTTCATCTGCAAACAGAAATACAAAATGTACACAGTGCTGTAAACGTACATACTGTATTAGACATCAAGTTCATCTGCAAACAGAAATACAAAATGTACACAGTGCTGTAAACGTACATACTGTATTAGACATCAAGTTCATCTGCAAACAGAAATACAAAATGTACACAGTGCTGTAAACGTACATACTGTATTAGACATCAAGTTCATCTGCAAACAGAAATACAAAATGTACACAGTGCTGTAAACGTACATACTGTATTAGACATCAAGTTCATCTGCAAACAGAAATACAAAATGTACACAGTGCTGTAAACGTACATACTGTATTAGACATCAAGTTCATCTGCAAACAGAAATACAAAATGTACACAGTGCTGTAAACGTACATACTGTATTAGACATCAAGTTCATCTGCAAACAGAAATACAAAATGTACACAGTGCTGTAAACGTACATACTGTATTAGACATCAAGTTCATCTGCAAACAGAAATACAAAATGTACACAGTGCTGTAAACGTACATACTGTATTAGACATCAAGTTCACCTGCAAACAGAAATACAAAATGTACAAAGTGCTGTAAACGTACATACTGTATTAGACATCAAGTTCATCTGCAAACAGAAATACAAAATGTGCTGTAAACGTACATACTGTATTAGACATCAAGTTCACCTGCAAACAGAAATACAAAATGTGCTGTAAACGTACATACTGTATTAGACATCAAGTTCACCTGCAAACAGAAATACAAAATGTGCTGTAAACGTACATACTGTATTAGACATCAAGTTCATCTGCAAACAGAAATACAAAATGTACAAAGTGCTGTAAACGTACATACTGTATTAGACATCAAGTTCATCTGCAAACAGAAATACAAAATGTGCTGTAAACGTACATACTGTATTAGACATCAAGTTCATCTGCAAACAGAAATACAAAATGTGCTGTAAACGTACATACTGTATTAGACATCAAGTTCATCTGCAAACAGAAATACAAAATGTGCTGTAAACGTACATACTGTATTAGACATCAAGTTCATCTGCAAACAGAAATACAAAATGTGCTGTAAACGTACATACTGTATTAGACATCAAGTTCATCTGCAAACAGAAATACAAAATGTGCTGTAAACGTACATACTGTATTAGACATCAAGTTCATCTGCAAACAGAAATACAAAATGTACAAAGTGCTGTAAACGTACATACTGTATTAGACATCAAGTTCATCTGCAAACAGAAATACAAAATGTACAAAGTGCTGTAAACGTACATACTGTATTAGACATCAAGTTCATCTGCAAACAGAAATACAAAATGTACAAAGTGCTGTAAACGTACATACTGTATTAGACATCAAGTTCATCTGCAAACAGAAATACAAAATGTACAAAGTGCTGTAAACGTACATACTGTATTAGACATCAAGTTCATCTGCAAACAGAAATACAAAATGTACAAAGTGCTGTAAACGTACATACTGTATTAGACATCAAGTTCATCTGCAAACAGAAATACAAAATGTGCTGTAAACGTACATACTGTATTAGACATCAAGTTCATCTGCAAACAGAAATACAAAATGTGCTGTAAACGTACATACTGTATTAGACATCAAGTTCATCTGCAAACAGAAATACAAAATGTGCTGTAAACGTACATACTGTATTAGACATCAAGTTCATCTGCAAACAGAAATACAAAATGTGCTGTAAACGTACATACTGTATTAGACATCAAGTTCATCTGCAAACAGAAATACAAAATGTACAAAGTGCTGTAAACGTACATACTGTATTAGACATCAAGTTCATCTGCAAACAGAAATACAAAATGTGCTGTAAACGTACATACTGTATTAGACATCAAGTTCATCTGCAAACAAATACAAAATGTACAAAGTGCTGTAAACATACATACTGTATTAGACATCAAGTTCATCTGCAAACAGAAATACAAAATGTGCTGTAAACGTACATACTGTATTAGACATCAAGTTCATCTGCAAACAGAAATACAAAATGTACAAAGTGCTGTAAACGTACATACTGTATTAGACATCAAGTTCATCTGCAAACAGAAATACAAAATGTACAAAGTGCTGTAAACGTACATACTGTATTAGACATCAAGTTCATCTGCAAACAGAAATACAAAATGTGCTGTAAACGTACATACTGTATTAGACATCAAGTTCATCTGCAAACAGAAATACAAAATGTACAAAGTGCTGTAAACGTACATACTGTATTAGACATCAAGTTCATCTGCAAACAGAAATACAAAATGTACAAAGTGCTGTAAACGTACATACTGTATTAGACATCAAGTTCATCTGCAAACAGAAATACAAAATGTACAAAGTGCTGTAAACGTACATACTGTATTAGACATCAAGTTCATCTGCAAACAGAAATACAAAATGTACAAAGTGCTGTAAACGTACATACTGTATTAGACATCAAGTTCATCTGCAAACAGAAATACAAAATGTACAAAGTGCTGTAAACGTACATACTGTATTCGACATCAAGTTCATCTGCAAACAGAAATACAAAATGTGCTGTAAACGTACATACTGTATTAGACATCAAGTTCATCTCCAAACAGAAATACAAAATGTGCTGTAAACGTACATACTGTATTAGACATCAAGTTCATCTGCAAACAGAAATACAAAATGTACAAAGTGCTGTAAACGTACATACTGTATTAGACATCAAGTTCATCTGCAAACAGAAATACAAGATGTACAAAGTGCTGTAAACGTACATACTGTATTAGACATCAAGTTCATCTGCAAACAGAAATACAAAATGTGCTGTAAACGTACATACTGTATTAGACATCAAGTTCATCTGCAAACAGAAATACAAAATGTACAAAGTGCTGTAAACGTACATACTGTATTAGACATCAAGTTCATCTGCAAACAGATGATTTTGGATGATATTTTACGCCTTTTCGATCATAAAAAAACACTAAATACTGTATTGACACTGGACACTTTAAAACGACGTCATCAGCCCGGCCTCTATAATACGGACACTTTTATCCGGCCCTTCGGTGTCCGTATTAGAGAGGCCGTTCTACTGTGCTTTAATTTCGCGAGGAAAACCCTTGCTGGTGCAATTAGGTGCAATACGCTTGGCCATCGATTTAGCGAGAATCGTTTTTCATCGAGAGTTCTGGTTATGGACTACTGACGTTACTTTTCAGTTAACTGGTCTCGCAATCAGTCGACGCACAACGCGGCCATCATGATGGGTAGCACGATAGAAAATTATTAAAATAGATCTTAACTAGATATAGTGATTTCAGTACTGTATTAACTTTTTCTCCCAACATACTAGCCCTTGGGAGTTTAACAGTAATTGTATTTGAACGGAGAGTGAATATTGTCACACGTGTTCACCAGTCTTATGTTTCTGGAAATGTTAATGGTTGATAACTAGCTGCTTTTATCGTATGCCACAATACACCCTCCTCAGGCATCGGCCATATTGAGTCCCAGGAGAATAAAAACCTTTGTTTTTGCGCGGCTAAACTCGTTGTGCGAGGTAGTGCGAGGCTAGCCACGCAAAATCTATTGTTTGTATCCAACATGGCCGCTGTGTGAGAAGGATCAATCCCTTGTTACAACTGATAAATCCTGTATCCCACTATGAGGGAAATTGTGAGTAATAAAAAAACAACTCTGAAAAAGGCTGACCAGGACCCGGCTTATGCACAGATCTAATTGGAATTTAGCATGTTGGTTTTTGTGGAGGAAGGAACACGACCCGGGCAAAAATTCTCGCCAGGAGCAAGAGCGAAATATCAACAAACTCAACTGATAATAGTCCAGTTTCGTATTCGAAAATTACCGCTGAATGCAATGACTACAGACGCATGTACGCAGGGTTAGCCTCATTCTGAAGTTAAACATTCTTAAATACCAACGAGAAGGTGCAAAATACGAAACTACAACAATACGCAGAGTTGTGAATAGCCCACCTCGCTGGTATTTATGAATGTTTAACTTCAGAATGAGGCTAAGCCTGAGTACATGCGTCTGTAGTCATTGCATTCAGCGGTAATTTTCGAATAGGAAACTGGCACACAGCGGTCAAACGTCTGCGCATGCGTCAAAAGTCTTGCAACAACAACATATTCCAAAACAAATTCAAAGCGAGCCGGCGACCGTCACTGTTCACACACCCGTTTTCAAACCTTGATAACTTTTTTAGTAAATTACGAAAACATTTGGTAAACTCACAGTTTGAAGTTTGTTCAATTTCCCGTCGACTGTGAAAATAAAAAGCTTAACTTTCACGTATTTTTCTTAACTTTTTGGGGTAGAAGTTCACTGTAATATGTTTTAAGGTAAATTTTGCGCGGGAAATTCGCGCGGCCGCCCACCAGACTGACCGTAATACGCAGGAGTATTATAGCGCCGCACCTGGGTCAGAGAGGGCATATCATTAGTATGCGATAAGTGGTCACCACTGTTTATCTAGCCTGCTTGCCGGCTGTTCTGTAATTTTTTTGGTCAAGTTATTTTCGGATTGGGTTACCTGTGAAAGAGCCGGCAAGCACTTCAGTTGAGCTGACAGTCATGTCAGTTCAGTGATACGATACTCACTTCCTATTTCAAATACGATACTCCCTTACTGTTCGAGAAAAGTTGCAACGTATTCTATGTGCTAGGGAAGCATCACATATTGATTTTTCCACGAGAAACGTCAAGCGAAGTCCCTCCACCTCCCCCCCCCCCCCCCAAAAGAAACATCAGAGCGATTTATCGATTTTATTTTTTCAAAAGTCATACACTACCTCTTTCCATTTATGTCCGCCTTTTTATTCCATCTTAAACAACTTGTTACAACCTCTTGGTCCCATTTGGTGAAAATGGAACGTTGAATTCATCGCGAAACCACAGGCTAACCATCCTCCCATTTTGTGTATTTGTCACTGATGTTTTAATAGTCCATCATTTCTTTGCAAATTGTGAAATAAAATACCTTTTGACTTGATTCTGCTGTGTATGTGTTGATTTAGCGCGCGCTCATAATACAGCTCGGGTTTCCTGTGGCTCAGGATAAGATGAGCCACAGGAAGCCCGAGCTATATGTAAACAATCCTGAGCCACAGGAAACCCGAGCTGTATTATGAGCGCGCGCTAAATCAACACATACACAGCAGAATCAAGTCAAAAGGTATTTTATTTCACAATTAATTTTGCTAAGAAATAATGGATTATTAAAACATCAGTGACAAATACACAAAATGGGAGGATGGTTAGCCTGTGGCGAAACCTTTGAATTGGACCCACTTCCAGCGTCTATTCTACAGAAGTGTCTAGAGATTTTGTTACCTGTAGTAACAAGGATTGTAAACTTATAACTTGAACAAGGTGTTATGCCGGAGAATCTACTGAAACCTCTAATAAAGGTATCACTTGACTATGAAATGTTTCCGAATTTCACTGGGGATACGATCGATATCTAATTTAACCTTATCTCAAAGTCATGTGAAACAGTTGTTGCATCAAAAATGAACTGTCATATGCAAACAAAATGAATTAATTGAGATGTTTCAGTCTGCATACAGAGTCGCACAGTGTACAGAATCTGCGTTGCTAAGAGTGCAGAATGACATGTAACTGACGAGGAAAACTACGTTATCCTACTGATGTTGGACATGTCCGCCGCATTCGATACCGTCGACTACCGGATATTACTTGACAGACTCGCCAATCGCTTTGGCATTCAAGGCAGTGTGCTTAATATATTTAAGTCCTACCTCACTGGTCGCAGCTCCTCCAGTCGTACCTTGGACCATGGGGTTCTACAAGGCTCGGTACTTGCCCCGCTCTTGTATTGTATGTATGTACTCTTGTATTCACTCTATTGAGGTAGAGGGGACATTTTCAGCGGCTCGTGTGTTGGCTTAGGACCATGGTTTGCTGCTTGACATGGTAGGCACTCTCTAACCATTTCTTCGACCATTTTGTCTATGCCTGGGAACCAGATTGATTCTCGCAGTAAACGTTTCGTCTTGACCATTCCTTGGTGTCCACTGTGGGCCAGTGTAATCGCTCTCAGCTGTAGTTTCTCTGGAATTATCAGGCGGTTACCTCACAGAATTACACCATTTGCTACTGATAGTTCCTGTCTAATCTGCTTGTATTGTCTGACGGCCATTTCAACTTCGTGCAATCTCTGAGTCGTTATCACCTTTGCCGGCTAGCTTCTGTAGAGTTTTGTCATCTGCAGTTGCATCCTTGACATCTTGAAGGATAATTGCAGTAGGTAGAACATTTGTGGTCACAAACGGAGTTCACATAGGCATCAACTCGTGATAAATGATGGTGAGGCTTGGACTGTTTGAGGTCTGGATGGCGGCTCGTGTAATCGGCTGCTCCAGATCTGTAGACAAGTTTTGTATTGTATGGTTGTAGACGTAGTTGTAGTCGGCTCTCAAGTCTTGCAGTTGCCTTACAGGTCGGTTCGTTGAAGATTGTCTCCAACGGCTTGTGGTCAGTGATTACTTTGAAAGAAGATCCATAGGTGTTCGATTCCCCAAACTACTGAAAGAGCCTCTCTCTATGTTTGGCTATAACGACTCTCGCAATCAGTAAGTGAACGACTTCCATATGCTATTTATTCCTCCATCAGCTGTTATTTGTGTGAGTATTGCCCCTAGCCCAGTAGGGCTGGCATCTACAATGAGTTCTATTTCGAATGACTGGTTGAAGTATTGCATGACTTCCTGATTTGCCATGCTGGTCTTGAGATATTCAAATGCATGTTGCTGTTCTGGACCCCATGTCCATTTGGCATCCTTGTGTGTGAGTTGACGAATTGGAGTAGTAATAGATGCAAAGTATTTGATGAAGCGTGCCAGGTATTGGGCCATACCAAGAAAACTGCGTGCTCCAGTTGCATTCTTGGGTGGGCTGGCATTGATGAGACATGAAACTTTCTTGTCATCTGTGCTGATGCCTTCTGTGGAAAAAGTGATGACCAAAGAAGTTAATGGATGGCTTGTTGAACAAGCACTTGTCAGGGTTTGTAGTTATATTGTTTTCTCTCATTCTCTGGAGAACAGCTCTTATAGGGCATCGTCATGCATGATCAGCTTGTCGCTTGCAAAATACTATTATGTCATCAGAGATGTTTCTTGCGTCATCGATTCCTTGTCATTAGTACTTCTTCTACAGCCTTCTGAAAAACCTCTGCTGCTGAGTTAATTCCAAAACTTAACCGCTTGTATCGAAACAAACAAAGGTAGTTATGCATCGGGAGTTGACATCTAGCTCAAGTTGATGGTATCCTTGGTTCAGGTCAATTTTACTGTTCAAAGACTGTGGACCCATTTAAATCGGCAATCAGATCTTCTATTGTTGGCATTGGGTGGCGTTCACGCTCTATACATGGCCTCATATTCGCAGCTCTCATGTCGACACATATGCGTATCGCTTTCTTCTTAGGAGCTATCACTATAGGAGAGACCCAAGGGGTGGAACGGTTGGCGGAGTAATTGCAGAATACCCCCTCCCTTAGTTCATTAATAATTCATTCTCAACTTTTTCATACAAACCTTCTAAAAACCTAACCCTGAAAAAATAATAAAAACCTAACCATTTCGACCCAAAATCATTCATAGAACGAGTCTAAATACACCTGAACTAAAGTGGAGAATTTAGCGCAGTTTTCAAGCGATCTTTTGAGTGGAGGGGGTATTCTGCAACTAAGTCCGGTTGGCTCTCTCTAATATGTCGAGGTCTTCTAGGTTCAACTTGGTCCCTAATGTGGAATGGTAGTCTGCGATTCATCCCTGGTTTCTCGTGGAAAGATAGATTATGTGACGCTCCCTTTCACCACAATTTGAGAACATTCTTTTCATGAATATAGTTCGTTATGAAACAAAAGTGTTTGAGTTATCATTTTGATTAGATGTGTGCTCATCAATCAAAAGCAACAGAAGACAACATCGCCATTGTTAAACGAATAATAACTTGTGGAGCTAGAATGTTGTGATTAATGTGTGTCACTTTGAAGCACCCATCTCCAATGCTGCAAGGGCACCCAACGAAGTTTTCGGTTAAAAAGCTGTTCGGGAGAGTAAGTTAGCCTAAAACTTTCGGATTTGAAAAAATTGTCCCTAGAAAATTGTTTTCTGAAATACTGGCTAGAAAATTTGTCAGTTTTCAATCCCTAGAAATTTATAGAAGAAAAGGGAGGCTAAAAGGTTTCCCCTAAAATATTCGTACGTATTCGTCTGATCAATAGAGTAAGAGCGGCTTTTCCCTAAAATATTCGTACGTTTTCGTCTGATCAATAGAGTCAGAACGATCCGGAAAAAACATTGGTTGGAATGGAAAAAATATATATATTATCACAAATCATTTAGTGAAGCGGCCACCTAAAGTTTTCGAGAACACATTTTCATTCTCTAAGAAATTCTGAAATCTAAAATCCGAAAGAATAATGCACTAGTCAATTGAAACTCCGGCCCTCCGACCCCCGGGACATAGCGGGGAATGTAACATTTATACAGTGTTACATTTTGACCTTTTCCCCGCCCATCGGGGACAGTTGGCTGTTACAATACCCGCCCCTATGGCCCCGGCATGTGCTTCAGAATTTTCAATTGGGAGGTGGCATTGATAACTTGAATAGAGCGGTTTTCAGTTGAGTGTAGTAAAACCAAACGCAAATTACACACAGCCAGCCAATCATAGGAGCGAGTAATCATAAGTAACTAATAAATGGCTTCCCTGTGAGCCAATGACAAAACAACGCAAAACCAAAACCAATTTGCGTTTGGTTTTACTTTGGATTCTGATTGGTGGGTTTACTTTCTCAGCCAATAGGAGAGCTTAGTAAACGCAAAACCAAAACACTTCCGACAGTCAATTGAAATCCGCTCTATACATAAGCTTAAATCTGTTGTACCATTATTTGAAAAAAAAATACATTTTCTGTAGCACATCACTAGCGGATCCAGGGGAGGGGTTTCAGGGGTTGCAACACCCACTTGATTCCTGTAAATCACTGTAAATTCATTTTTAAAATCTCTAGATTAAAAAAAATCCTTTTGCAAACCCCCCTTTCACAAAATCCTGGATCCGCCCCTGTATATTTTCTATTACTATACATGCTTTCCGCACTTTTACAGTCTCCACCATTGTCTTGTTTATCAGAAACCGTTGTCTGTCAACAAAAAACAACAACAATGCGACAAAGGAATATAAAGGAAATGTCATGCAGCTGCGTTTAAATATATTTAAGTAATGATCCGTGTAAAAAGTACGACAAAATCCATTGTTATGTGGGATTTGTCTGTGTTTTAGACTACGAAAATACCGGGTGATAATTATGATTATTCTGAAATAAAAGTAGTATGAAGTCTTAGTTTCATTCCATTTTTATGAACAAATTATCTTCCAACCAATAGGAACAGCCAAAAACAATCAGCTACGAAACAGGCACGATTGATAAGGTTCCGAACATACGATTTGCTTTACAAACGACATTTGTAACCGCAGTGCAAATCGTAGTTTTAATAGTTTGAAAAATTGGAGGAAATTAAACGTCTTCCTAACCTTTAAGGCGATTTTCATGTTTCAACCAATCAGATCAAGAATTTTTACAATACAAAATTAACACCTTGCCCATCTGAATGCCGTTCGGTGTCAATATTAATCTTATATTTTGCCGTGACGCGCAAATACGCGTAACAAAGAGTGTGTAATAATAAACATTTCCTGATCTACTAAAACACTGCCTCTGATGGAAACACCCAGGACTTGTTTAAATTAACTACGATTTTTGCGTGTCCCTAGCTTCCGCCCAGTCCCGCTCTGTCGTGGCTGGCGTTACAACCACCGCTAAAACCACCGCTAAAATCCCCGCAACTTTTGCAAATCGTTACTTTCCCCGTTCCACCGGAAAAATGCAGCGTTAAATGTACGTTATTCCACGGCCATGTCCCCGTTAATGCCCCGCTATGTCTCGGGGGGCCGGGGTTTCAATTGACTAGTGCATAAACCTTTAGCAAAATGTAGGTCACCTAAAAGAATTGCCTAAAGGAAAAAAGAACCCCTAAAAAATTCGTACCTGCACAAAACTTTGCAACACGAAGTTACTTGGGCTAGAAAATTCTTGTTTATGTTATAGACTACTAACAAATTCGTAGGCCGGGAATATTTTGCCATAGTATTTTCGACTGACGCGATTTCCACCTAGAAAATCCGAACAGCTAATAGCTTTCTAGAATACGTCAAAAGACATAGTAGGCGCCTTAAAATTGCTAGATGAGCTGCACACAACTGGTTTCAAACGAATTTCAAAAAGTACTCGTTGGGTGCCCTTTTAAAACTATTTATCTTATGCCGTTTAACTTAGAGATAAATGAAATTTTAAAGTTTACTGCAGTGTTCGTAGGAGCAGGCATCTAAAGTTCTTTACCATGCTGCAGTGATGTATTTGACCCCCGCTACTGTTTCGCTCAGTTAGTAGAGACCGCTTCACTGATTAGCTCAGTTGGTAGAGCACGGTCTAGAGTGCCGGCGGTCAGGGACGTATATTATCCGTTGGCCTTGCCTCCTTACTCTTCTAATCTATTGCTGGGTTGCACGTGACGTCATGGCCGCCATGTTGGTGGACGTTAACAAAAGATTCCTCATTAGCTTCTCTTGTTAGTTCCACCAACATGGCCGCCACGGCTTTGTCATTTGAATCTCTGGGGATTGGTTGCAACCCAAGAATACGAGGGGGACGTGAAAGAACCTTTGTGTTAATTGTTTCGAGAAAGAGTAGGGGATTGTCTCCCGACACAACAGCCTGGTATTCTGAGATACTAACAATCACTCATCATCGTGTACTGCACGGCTGTGAAGCGATTTGAATATATTCATATAAGATTTGCGTATATAAATGATACCTTTTTTGTGTGTGCCCTGACATTCTCATGTAAAATAACTTTTTCATCGCCTACAAGCAATCCCCAGAGACTCAAATGACAAAGATTTAGGATTTAGAAGCTAAAGACGCAATGACAAGAGGCAAACGGTATTTAGTATCAGTTTTGTTCCAGTATTTTCTAGCAAGCGCACGTGTTTTACTCATCATCCAAGCCAATCATAACGTTTTCCTTTTCTGGGCAAAAAAAAACCTTAGTCATTCCTAAAGTAAAGCGTCACTTTCTCCACTGGGGAGGGGTGGAGCCGGAAGTGCATGCATCATCACGTTTATAAATTGTGACGCATTACTGATCGTTTGATACAAGAAACGAGAATGGAGAAGAGCATGTGCTGTGGTATACTTCTACTCTTGATATCTGTCTTCTTGGTAAGAAACTGCGAAGTCACTCTTAATTTTTCTTGTTATTTCGCAATGCATCCATTTCATCAACTTTGTACAATTTCACCTTCTTTTTTTAGCTTCCAAGCAGCGGAAAGAGTATTTCGCCAGCCAACGTACCAAACGGTAAGCGCGCGATGCCAAGTTGATGACATTTGAGTTTCATGTCACTTCACCATGTCTCGACTGCATTCCTCTCTGGCAGCGTGCTGTTCATGTGCTGAAAGATTCGGTGTATTCACCTGCGTAAATAACTAAAGAAACAACAAGAAACGGTTATACATATTTACAAAACACGCTTGGAATCATCAACTACATGTATAGCTAGCAACTGAATGAAATATTGCACGAACTGTGAAGATATGAATCCGAAGATATATAGGAATCTCAGCCGGCATTCAAAAGAGTAATTTGTCGTGTTTCTAGAATCCAACTTGAGTTGATCCCTTGATCAAACAAACAGGGTTTCGCCAAGGTTTACAAACCACTTCACATTTGTTTAAAGTTCAGAGGGGTTAGAATGAGCTAGATGTAGTCACTGGCAAAATATTTGCGTTTTTATACAATACAGAGGACTTATACCTGTTTGTTATTAATATATTTCATAGAGATTTTCAATACATTTTCATGGCCAGAATACAGCGATTTTTGTTTGCACCAACAGATGAACGAGGTTTCTTGTTTTGTTTTTACAGTTTTTTTGTGTTACACGTATGCAAACACCTTGATCTACTTCCCGACCATTGAAATATTCTCATGCTGTTACCTCGCAGAGATTATGCCCACACACACCACAAACATTTACTTAATGCATCAGTGATTAACTATTAATAGACCTGAAATATGCACATAGGTATTTGTAATACTTCTTAAAGTACATGGGAACATGATAATGACATTCAGACAATGCCATCATGGATTTGTTTTACCCACAACACTAAATTAACTTAAAATGTTAAAAATAGGAATAATTATAGAATACCCCCTAACTTGGATCATTAATAATTCATTTTCTCAAATTTTCATACAAATCTTCTAAAAACCTAACCCTGAAATAATAAAAAAAACTAACCATTTTCAACCAATAGTCCTTCGTAGAATGACACTACATACACCTGCACTATAATGGAGAATTTGGCACAGTTTTGGAACAGTTTTTAAGTGATCTTTCAACATGCAGGGTATTCTATAATTGTACCTAAAAATGGAATTTGGCCATTGAAATATATTATACAGTGCATATGTACCGCACGTTGTCCACGTAGGCTTAATTCCCAATAGTTTATGAAAGGCCAGCACTTTTGGACAGCTAAAATAAATTACAATTTCCTCTCCCAAGGGCTGAAGCACTACACAGAACAGGTCAGCTGGTTGAAATGGCCTTTAATTCGGCCGTTTTCTGGAGTGTTATAGAGCTCGAGGGAACTCGTGCAAACTCCAGCAACACGACCGGTTCAATGTCACAGAACGGGTAAACAATGGTGAGCTTGGAAACTGCTATGGCGTGATCCAATCGCAGCAATCGTTACAAATGAATTTGCTCTGGGCCAATCAGAGGGCCAGAGTCAAATTCTGACTCAGACATACTTCGCGCGCCCAGAGGTTCTCCCAGCCTTCCCGTCGATCCTAAACTTTGGCTTTAATAGAGAGGGCAGTAGAACCTCTGGCACCCAGGGTAGTGTAACCTTTGCTACATCCTAACATTAGCCCCCCCCCCCCCTCCCCCCCCTAAAAAAAAAAAAAAAAAAATGAAAGAAAGAAAGAAAAACTCTCACCAGGCCACCCTGAACATTTTGATTAGACGTAACTATTAACTTCTTGAAACTTAGGGAAAGTTGACCTGAGTAGTTGTTGAGACATTTCACCAACTGTTCAAAATGTTCTGTTCAAGTTACTAATTCATGCGCATTAACACATTTCAGATACATGCAGCCAACCTATTGATGGGGGTGACTGCATGGCATACTTTATACGATGGTTCTTCAATAATAAGACTAAAAGCTGTCAAACATTTGTGTTTGGAGGATGTGGTGGCAATGACAACAAGTTTCACACCCAAACTGCCTGCGAAACTGCATGCAAAGGTTTGTTAGTTTTACTGAATTTGTAATTACATATATTTATGTAAGATGATCATTTTACTTTCAAAGAAACGTGGATTAGGGGAAGTTATTGTTTTAAAAGGATAAAATAAGGCATAGTACATATGTAACAGAGTTTATCGATTTTTGTAGCCAAAATCCAAAGAAGATCTTTAATACTCTAAATATTGTTTATTTCAGCTACGCATGCTCTGAAGGCCCTTGGAAATGTACCAAAAAAGCCTTCTCCAAAGGTGATCATGAACATCAAAGGTCCATGTTTTAAAGCAAGTCAGAAAGCCAAGGAAAATAGCTCTAAGCTAGATTTTATCCCTAGCTGTGACGAGAAAGGGTTCTATAGAGATATGCAGTGCTCATCATCAATATTTGGGACTAGATGTTGGTGTGTGGATCAGAATGGTTTGAAAGTTGGAGAGGTGAACACTACCTCAGATGGAAAACAGACCTGCAACAAACTTGATAAAGCTATACTTGGTAAGCAGGGCATTAGAAACTTGACATAAAATCCTGATGTAAATAATAATAAATATTGTAATAATTTTATTTTGTACTGCAGATGTTTATAATAAAAAATTAAAATATAGGATATATCATAAGAATAGTCCAGGCACCCGAGAATAACTGATAAGCTAATCTGCCTAAAACTTCACAAACAAGAAATTTGATAGTTGATTTAATGACACTAGTTTACATTATTTGATATACACATTGTACATACATAGATGTATGAAACTGGAGTGAGCAAATGTTATTTCTCTGGGGGGGGGGGGGGGGACTGAATTTAGAAGATGCTAGACAAGACTGTAACAGAATGAATTTTGAATGAAATATCACTGCCATAATTTTTATTTATTTAAATGTTTGTGCATATAACTGAGTGTTTGCCCCAAGACCATATTAGGTCATTGTGGGGGAGCTTACACCAATATATAATACAAACATATAAAGACAAAACATTGTTTTTTAATTGAAAAAAAGAAAAGAAATACAAAGGAATACTACTGTTATACAGGTAGGTCAGACATTTTTGAAGATGGATCTCTATACATGTAGATATTCATAAAAATATTCAGAATATCCAACTCTTGAAGGGAAAGTTGATCCAAGAAAGCAGGTCTCAAAATTGTCCCCAATTGGTTGCTAATGCAGCTTAAACAGTTTGACGACTAAAACTTAATTACTGGCTATAGTTGCCAACATTTGCTGGCTAGCAACTAGATATTTACTAGTCGCCTAAGTGCCAAATAAGGATTTGTTTTAATTTTTGGCCAATGGGCCTTTTGCAGGAATGCAATCACGTGGTTGTACTGGGTTGCAAAAAAAATCTTGATTCATATATTTAAAATCACTTGTACAAGGTCAGTAGTGTTATTTACCTGTTGGTAAATTATATTTTCCACCTCCAGTCGATTGTCAATCTTTCTAAAACAGCATTTTTAAAGATAGCTTGCCCATGGAAAGGCAATGTGCCTTTACATGGGGATCACAAGCTCAATTCATTCATTAACGATGTATTATATCAGCACGTGACTGTTTCCTGCAAAAGGCCTATTTAAGTAGATCTATATTATTTTTTAATTACTCCATTTTATGTGGTTTTAAAAAAGATGGATAATGAGATTGTTTAGTTACTTGGGGTTAAGTTCAAATTACTTAATTGTGTTAATGTGCTTTTTTTGTCTTTTTTTAAATAGAGAATAGACCTTGTTTCCAAGCCAGGAACAAAGCAAATGATGCATCAGTTCATGTCCCTAAATGTAACCAGTTGACTGGCTACTTCAAGCCTCGGCAGTGCTTAAAGAAAAAGTGTTGGTGTGTTGACAAATGGGGGAATAAAATAAAAAACACAGAAGGTATACGAGGCCATATGCGTGTCAAATGTGGAAAACTGCAGAAGCGAAAGAGTACTTAAGGATACTTATGTACCATAACTCGTGCATTAAACAGACATACATGTGTATTATTTCATACTTTTGCTAGGTAATTAGCAGATTTTACCATTTAATTAGGATACAAAGGTTTTCAGTAGACCTTTCTATTTATGATCTTACATATTCTTTCACTAGCAAAGGCTTCCAATTTCAACCATATACAGCTAAAGAGAAACTCTGCTACTGTAGCTACTGTGTAGTTCAATTATTAACAAAGTCGTGAGATAAAACTACTGAAGTGAGACAAAAAGTCCATTCCATAAATTGTGTATAAACTGAATGTTGAATGTAATAGGTAATAATATATTCAATCGTTCAGGTTTTATTGCGGGCTTCTAATTGAAATAATGAAGTTTTTACTTTTATTTGAAAATAACGAATCATAATTTCAAACAAAAATTGTGTGTGCCAGTTTTATTTTGCGCTTTGCGGCGTAACACCACAAAGAAAAAAGCACTAGAAAACCTCTGCTGGCACGTAAACAAGTTTGAAATTATGATTCGTTATTGTACCAGTAGAATGGGAATCACGAGCGCCATAACGCATCCATATCGAAGTCGTAATTAACAAGAAAGTGAAATGAAATTTGTTTTATTATACAGCATCTAATCGTTATTCTAACCGCCGCAAATATATCGTATACAATTATTTTAAAACGTAACCTTTTTGAAGCATAAGTAAAACCACAACATAAGCTCCGAGGGAAATTATTTCTGCAAAAATGGCTTCTTAACAAAAAAGTTGCCATCTTACCTCGAAGTCGTCCAGCTCGTTTCGCTTGACATGGCCCAAATAATAACATACGACAACAATAGACCTAGACCCTTTCAGCTTGCCTGTTTGTTGCCCATTTCAGATTACGTAACTTTTTCCTTGAGTCGTGCGTTTGTTTTTTCTGTATAAGTATCCCAAGAGGAAGCACTGAATCCTCTGGAGAACTATCACGTGGTCTGAAATGCGTCAACCAACAAAGCAGAAAGGGTCTATTTCTGCTGCAGTATGATGCTAATATAAGCATAAAAGCGCTAAGATCCGCTGTGTGACACAGAAATGACGAGTTATTTTTAAGTCCGAATTCCGTTCATAATACTAATAGACCTTTCCCGCATCCGTTCCAATGCCATGAACAATGGCATCCAGTCTAGATTGGAGTAGACATTTTCATACATTTACTGTATTAAAATACATTTTTGTCTACCCCAATCTCGACTTGGTGCCATTGTTCGACCAAATGAGGTGTATTGAATCCGTTTTTGTTGTTGTTTTTTCAGTAAAATTACAATTTGGCAAAGACCAAATATTCAGTTTATTTGTTGCTGCTAAAGCTTAATTTATATATATATATATATATATATATATTTTTGTCTACCCCAATCATTTTTGTCTACCCCAATCTCGACTTGGTGCCATTGTTCGACCAAATGAGGTGTATTGAATCCGTTTTTGTTGTTGTTTTTTCAGTAAAATTACAATTTGGCAAAGACCAAATATTCAGTTTATTTGTTGCTGCTAAAGCTTAATTTATATATATATATATCTACATTATTGTTGTGAGATGTGAATTGAATAAAAGAATATCACCACAGGCACAGCAGCCATTTTCCTTTTTTTGTAAAATGTATTTTAAAAGGAGCAACCACTTACTTTTATGATTGGGACGTTAAATGGTAAAGCAGGCCCCGCTCGGCCAAGAGAAATGGCGATGCATTTTTACGGGTAGAAAGGAATGTCGTAGCGAGAAAACTGCAGGTGGTCCTCTTAGTTTGGTTGAAATCTTTCTCGTCCGATCGTGTGTGAGCTCAATTGGTGAAATCCTGAGTGCTAACTCAACCCTCTCCCCTCAGTTCAAGTTTGGCTAGACTCACACAGCGGTCAAACGTCTGCGCGTGCGTATTACGGTCAGATTTCCCGCGCAAAATTACCTTAAAACGTATTACAGTGAACTTCTACCCCCAAAAGTTAAGAAAAATACGTGAAAGTTTAAGCTTTTTATTTTCACAGTCGACGGGAAATTGAACAAACTTCAAACTGAGTTTACCAAATTGTTTCGTAATTTACCAAAGAAGTTCTCAAGGTTTGAAAGCGGGTATGTGAACAGTCACAGGGGAAAATTTCCAAAAAAAAAAACATTAATAATAAATAATAATTTATTTATTTATATAGCGTCATTACCGTTAAGACCAATAACGCTTTACATCCATACAAATATTTAAATGAATCTAATAATACAGACTATGCTAAAAATTAAATACTATATTATAAAAAATTATATACATGGGATATAACAAGGATAATCTATAAATTAAAGGCTTGTTTAAAAAGCCAGGTCTTAAGTCTATTCTTAAAAACTTTAACTGACTCACTGCATTTAATATCCAATGGAAGAGAGTTCCATAGCAGCCACTGAAAATGCCATGTCGCCGTACGTCTTAAGTCTAGTAACTGGTTTAAGTAATAAGTAATTGGACGAAGAGCGTAACCTACGGGCGGGACAATAAGATTGCAACAGTTGCTTTAAATAAGCCGGCGCCTGATCATGTAAAGCCTTGAAAGTAATTAATAAAATCTTAAAGTGCCTATCACCCTTTTGCAATTTTGATAGTTTATGAACCTCCGAAAAGTTTTGAGTACTTCTGTGAAGAAAGTTTTGGTTTAAAGTGAATACTTTATGTTCTTCGCTTGTTTGAAATCGTGTAAATGTGACCTTTCGTGACCCATGACCGCGTAAGTAAAAGCCTGGGTCGAAACCTGGGTAGACGTCATCTTGACGTCATATAATTAATTCGGCTTTGCAATCATTTGAAGAAATACTTAACATGTTGACTAAAATAACTTTTTTCTTTACTAACAACTCAAAAACTGGTTATATTTTCTATGCATCGATGTTGTTGTGATAAAAAGGCGCCATGGAGAATAATGCATTAATGAGATGACGTCTACCCAGGTTTCGACCCAGGCTTTTACTTACGCGGTCATGGGTCAGGAAAGGCCACATTTACACGATTTCAAGCAAGCGTAGAACAAAGTATTCACTTTAAACCAAAACTTTCTTCACAGAAGTACTCAAAACTTTTCGGAGTTTCATAAGCTATCAAAATTGCAAAAGGGTGATAGGCACTTTAAAGTAAATACGCTGTTCAACCGGCAGCCAGTGTAGTTCAACTAAAACAGGCGTAATGCATTCATGTTTGCGAACTAATCTAACAACTCTAGCAGCAGCATTTTGTACATATTGGAGTCTCTGTATAGTACTCTTAGGAAGACCAAATAAAAGGGAATTACAAAAATCTAACTTAGAAGTAACTAGAGCATAAATTAGAGTTTCATAAGATTTAAAGCTTAAATACGGGCGAATCTTGCTAATGTTACGGAGGTGGAAAAATGAAGATTTGCATATAGCAGTTATATGCTTGTCCACAGACATCACTTCATCGAATACAACACCAATATTCTTAGCATCAGTAGATGGAGTTATTCTTTCATCACCGACATTGACACACAATAGGTGGATGGGGAGAATGAACACCAGACAGAAGTCTTATTGCTAACCATCCACAAGTCGATGTCTTTCACACATGCTTCAATTTTTAATTTAGCTGACATCATCTGAATCGAGCATGATGACTTGAAGGTAACATTAATGGGAATTCAACAAAACCCATCTGACATTAATGGGAAGAGTTCAACTTTCCCATTAATGTCTGATGGGTTTTGGCAAATTACCATTGTTTTTTTTGAATTTTTTCCCTGTGAGTGACGGCCGACTTTTTAAGCCGAGGGCTCAAACTTTCTCCACAATGCCATTCGGGTGAATTCTACGAACTGGTCGACGGTAGGTATCGCAACTAATCTCGTACCCAGATCTCCCATATTCTACTCACGGTCACAGGTTGATGGGGCTCGGAGCGCTGCGTGACAGTCCATAACGGCTGCGAAGGAGACTAGGAAACTTCGGGCACTTTGCGAACACGACACAAGCGGAATATTTGCCAAAATGTCGAACTTTTCCTTGTCGCTTGCCAACAAGACTCCAGAATGGATAAGGGCAGTTCTTGAACTACACGTCTGCCAACAATTAGGACGCTAGGTTGATTCTAACCCTCCGCCAAACGAGCCGCTCGAAAACGATTTTTCTGCGCGCTTTGATCTGCAGGGGGATGCTGTGCATAAGCGCCCCCTTTTGCCACCCTCTCACTGCAAATATTTACCATCACACACAGACTCGTGCCGGGGCCCCGTAAGGATAATTTGCACACAAAAAAATATAATATTTTTAATAAATCTTTATTTAAACACGGTAATATACATCAGCGTAGCTGCTTTTCAGATAGCCGTGAGAGATACACTAA
This sequence comes from Actinernus sp. WN-2022, assembly GCA_030867875.1. Lineage (NCBI taxonomy): Eukaryota > Metazoa > Cnidaria > Anthozoa > Actiniaria > Actinernidae > Actinernus > Actinernus sp. WN-2022. Next base: position 57,134,704 of record JAOWCC010001751.1, on the reverse strand, counting down.
ACTAAATATCTAGTAACTAATATCACTAATTATATAGGTATTATATATGTGTAATAAAAACATGACTAAAATACTCTAGGATAATTATTTTATAATAAGTACTAATGCTAATGGTCGTAGTAAAATATATGTATGATCGAATTTCCTTAAATATAATAATAAAATTGAAAGATAAAAGTTATTTTTTACTAAGAGATGCTTTAAAAGTATCTAAGGAGACAGAGTCTTTAAGGGCCTTATGTAATTGATTCCACAGTAGGGCACCGTTGTAACAAACTCTTTTTTAGGTATTCACGAGTAGGGCGTGGTATGGAATAATTATTCTGACTAACACTTCTTAAAACGTAGTGTGGACATTGATCTACTTGTAAATAACTCTGGTAAATAGTCAGGACATAAACCGTGATGGATTTTATACATCATAATTGCCATGTTTATTTCTTCTAGTTTGTAGATCATCCCATCCAAGTTGTTGAAGAAGAGTACGGGACCTTTAATATGTCGTAAGAAGATTTTGTTACTACCCTCGCAGCTCTATTTTGTAGTTTCTGTAGTTTATTTGCTGAAGTCAATCCGATATTATCCCACACAGAGCTGCAGTAGTCAGTGACATTGGACGAGAGATTTGTAAATGACATTTAACGTTTCGACATTGACATATGGCCTCATTCTCTTTATCAGACCTATGCCTGATGACACTTTTACAGATTTTATCAACATGATTACACCAAGAAAGTTTATCATCAATTTCCATACCTAAGTATTTTGTGTTCGAGACATTAAGTTGTGTGCCTCCAATTGTAATGACTGGAGAGTTTAGGGCTCTTTGTTTTTGAGCATTGACAATAATCATAAACTCGCTTTTCACAGTATTAAGATTCAATTTATTAGCCGTGAACCAGTCGTTGATTTTGCTTAGGTCATAATTAATTTTTGATTCAACTTCAAGTATGTCTCTTCCAGATACACATATACTGGTATCATCAGCATACATTTTACAATTTGAATAATGTATTGATTGGTGTAAATCATTTATATTTTATGTCTCTAGTCATCCAAGGGGCGGGCCGACTCCTTATTTTCTTTTTGCGCAACGGCGCATGTTTATTTAGTATTCCTAAAAAAAAACGATTTCCATTCGTGCCAAAAGGTATTGGGATCAGCAATATTAGTCAATCTTTCCCATGGCTGGTCAGCGATTCGATTATCTTAGGAGGGCCTCGAGGGACGCCAATTTTGCGAACTGCGTAAATCATATGATCGCTCAAACCATAGTTAATAGAGTGGAACAAACGTCTAAAACTCCTGAATACGATATTTTCTGCACCTCATTTGTGATGTGATGATCAGTAAGCGTCTTCGAGGTGTTTGTGATTCTAGTGGGACAAAGGATCGTTTGTTTCAACTGAAATAATTGTAGGAGATCTTTGAGCTGCTTAGTGTGGTTATCCGGTTCATTATCTAATAGATCGCAATTAGTATCCCAAAAAATATGAAAATCTTTGTCCTAATTGTCGAGCTTTCCTTTCTCAATGCAAGTTTAAACAAAGCCATTATGTTAATCAGAGAACTTGGAGGTCTATACCAAGTTGAAATTATAAAAGGTTTGCTTTTAGGCTTGAGAATTTCAACAGAGATAGCTTCTAGAGAATCTTCAAATATATCATTACGAACTAAATAATTAATGGAATTTCGTAAGTATAATGCGGTACCACCGCCACATCTAGATATATCGCGACGGATAATATTATAAAGAATGTAATATAAAGTGGTAAGCTGTAGTGCTAAGTGTGCACGCCCTACGAGGGAAAGAGAAAAAATCTGACCCAAGTGGGACTCGAACCCAACGACCTCCAGGTTACATGTCTGGCGCTCTACCAACTGAGCTATCAAGTCAGATGAGAGCAATCGTGAGTATTGGTGCGTTATATGGGGTCACGGCGATTATATATGTATATGTAGTTATGATATTGAATCATGTTTGCCGCGTAGCACTAGTAAGTGTAAAGAATGTAATATAAAGTGGTAAGCTGTAGTGCTAAGTGTGCACGCCCTACGAGGGAAAGAGAAAAATCTCTGACCCAAGTGGGACTCGAATCCAACGACCTCCAGGTTATATGTCTGGCGCTCTACCAACTGAGCTATCAAGTCAGATGAGAGCAATCGTGGGTATTGGTGCGTTATATGGGGTCACGGCGATTATATATGTATATATAGTTATGATATTGAATCATGTTTGCCGCGTAGCACTAGTAAGTGTAAAGAATGTAATATAAAGTGGTAAGCTGTAGTGCTAAGTGTGCACGCCCTACGAGGGAAAGAGAAAACATCTCTGACCCAAGTGGGACTCGAACCCAACGACCTCCAGGTTACATGATTTTTTCTCTTTCCCTCGTAGGGCGTGCACACTTAGCACTACAGCTTACCACTTTATATTACATTCTTTACACTTACTAGTGCTACGCGGATAATATTATAGCCTACTATGTTGACTTCAGAGTCAGTGATAGCTTCAGAAAGGCGCGTTTCGTTTACAGCAAGCAAATCCAAGTTCTGGCATGAAAGAAGAATTTTTAATTCATCCAGATGCTTGGGAATGCTTGCTGTTTTGCTGAACGATTCAAATGTATAAGGCATAATAGGCTCACCTTGTGTTGAATGAATATTAGTGTGTGTTGCACTATTTACTATGGGTGGGATGATTGGTGGACTGCAACTAGTATCAGTATTAGGGACTTTAAGAAACCACGACGGCAACGTCTAGGACGACGGCATAAAACAATAGCCTTAATTACAAAATACAATAACTGCACGTGAAAATGCACGAAGTCGCCTACATTTCGACCGTCCTCTGTAAAAACACAACGTGAAAACCATACGTTTTGCGTTTCATGGAGAACGTGAACGTCAAAAAGTAAATCACTCCGTCTTTCGGTAGACGTGAAGGAAACTCTATGCTTATGATATTTTTCGAAGATTTGAATGTCAAAAGCAATTAAAGGCGAATAAAAGAAAGAGTAAACTCCAAAGTTTGGGAGAAAACACTTTTCTACGTCCCGTCGTCACTGCCGTCGCCGTCCTGGTTTCTTATTAGAGAGCTTAAGCAACGACGACGGCAACGTCTAGGACGACGGCTTAACACAATAGACTTAATTACAAAATACAATAACTGCACGTGAAAATGCACGCAGTCAACTACATTTCAACCGTTGTCTGCAAAAACACAACGTGAAAACTCCATATTCTACGTTAACAAGAGAACGCGAACGGTCGAAAGTAAATCACTTCGTTTTTCGTTCGGCGTGAACGGAACTCTATGCTAATTATATTTTTCGAAGAAATGGATGTTAAAAGAAATTAAAGGCGAAGGAAGGAAATAGTAAACATCATATTTCGGGAGAAAACACTTTTCTACGTCCCGTCGTCACTGCCGTCCCCGTCGTCGTTGCTTAAGCTCTCTAAAGTCCCTATTGTTACAGTGGTGCCGCTGGTTGTGGAATCAATTTGAATTAATAAAATTAGTAATATCGGCGGCTAGCTGCTTGGTGCCTTCGGTGTTCAGGTGAATACCACTCTTATCCAGAGAGCTAGATGTGATGTTAGGGTGAGGATTAGATAGTCCCGTCCGTTCTGATTACAAAACTTTCGTAGTGTTTTGTTGGCTGAAGACAATATCAACTCATGCGGGGGATAGTCCTTTCAAGTTTTCACAGGTTTTAAATTTGTGAACGGGTCTGCAAGATCACAATTACCCCATTACAGGACTTTTACATCAATAATGGACTAAATTTTGCCAGAATTGTAGGTCAATTGTAACAAATTTGAGAGTTTCAACTTCAGTAGCCCACATGAAGGAAACCTGCGAGAGGTTGAGCACAGGCGAAGTGTGCGAAGAAAAGGACACGAAGAACTACATAGAAATCATAGACACGGAAGACTTTATGGAAGTACCTCCATATTTGCCTTCAGACATCGGTTCAAATTGCAGTATTCGAAGGGAACTTACTACTGATACAAATCAATGCACAGAAGAGGTGTCTACTAAGGATGTGTCAAATGTCAATTCGCACAACTCGTCTGACTATTTAGAGCTCTCCGAAGTTGGCGAAATGTGCCCAAAGACTTTCATCTCTGCTTTTGTTGATCCTTACACCACAGGCCTGGAAGGACTGGAGTTTGCCGTATTTGTTTCTTCATAGTTTGTGTTTCTTCATAGTTTGTGTTTCTTCATCTGTGCAAGAAAAGTCATGTACGAGAATTATCCCAAAAAATATCTAGAGCCAGAGGTATAGGTATAAATAAATAAAATAAATAAATGTTTTATTTGTTATAGCAGGCTAGTGTTTACAGCTTACAGCTGGTGGGGGCCTGCTGTAAGCTGTAAGCTGTAGTGCGTGTAGTGCTTGGTAGTACAGACGTCTTCGGAATTCGACAATTGTTTATCTTTATACTTGACTGGTTTTAACCTCGAGGTTAAATTGAGGATTATAATCAATTCTAGCGATTTTGACAATTGATGATAATAGTCAATCTAAGAGACGAGAAACCTCTGCTCGCAGGGTACTTTGTATGCCGTATTAAAATGTAATGTCTCCTAGAATGTTGGCATTTAGAAGACCAAATATTTCATGAAATGTAATGATTTTTTTACAGCACTGAACACACATACTGAGTATGTCATGGTAATAGTTTCACGACATTTGGGCAATTATTTATGTTTGCAGAATTTTTAACACTTTATTTTGACAATTTTGCTGTCCTACAAGCTGAAATATCTCAGCTTTTTCGCCTTAAGAAGACTAAATCTTTCATGGAATGGCATGATTTTTTTACAGGAGTGAACACATATAGTGAATATGTCATGGTAAAAGTTGGATTACATTTGCCTAAATATTTATGTTATCAGAATTTTGAACAGTCTTGATTTTGACAAATTGTAAAGTACAACAAATCAGTGTTGTGACCATGCGCTTGAAATACTGTACGAAAAATATTATTTAAAAAGTTCCTGCTGCCCAAAAAACCATAGCAGCTCAAACAGGATATGGTTAGGGTTAGTTCTGAGAAATCGACATAAGTTTGAAGCTGTAAAACATAAGAATTCTGCAGTGTAGGTAAGTGCGTGATTCTGGCGAGCTGTACTAGAAGGCTTCATAATTTCTCCTCTCTCGATTCTCGACCTGGTCATCGCCTGATGGCCAAGGTCCTCCCGGGAAACGAGGGGTAATATTGCCTTTCGCTGTTCGGGAAATAATTCAGAAATGCCGAAAGTTTTGCACGCTTTCTCCAAAGCCATATCAAGTCCGTTTGTATCGTCCGCCATTTGGGTTGTCCTTTATGCATCCTGCACAAGACATTCCACGCATACCTCAGTTCTCTAAAAATAAAATCTTCGCTCTGATTGGTCGAAATTACATGACGTCAGGAACACGGTTTCTGCCAAGGAGGTGGGAGGAAGTGAGCCCTCAACCGTCTGAAAATCAGGCTACTGTTTCAGTGAATTAGGCAATAAAATTATGTTCCAAGCTAGAGGGCCTCTGTAACTCAGCAAGTTTCTCCCTATTTGTAAATTATACCTGGGTATTGAGAAAACCTCAGATCTTAAATTATACGTTAGTGAAAAGCCTAACAATAGCTTTAGAAGCTAAATTATAATGAATTGAGTACATAAAAGTTAAAAGTTTCCTTTTGTATACAAAATTTAAAGGTTGCCATTTTGCAGTTGCCAGCAAATCTCTCTTGAGCAGTTAAATTGTCTTGTAGCGCTGTCTATGACTAATTTTCGCTACATGCAAGTGTATGTGTTCAATATCTTGTAATAAACTAGGCGAGAATGTGCCCCATACAAGCATACAGTAGGTGGCAGCAGGCACAATGCTACTAAAATAGATAGCCTCCAAAACGTTCCTTGGTAAACAAATTAACCTCTAAGTAATTAACCTAATAGCTTCTTACTAAGACTCTTACATACTGAGTCTATCTGTGGCTGCCATGACAGCTGGGATTCAATCTATGATCCCTAGACACCTACAATTGTTAACATAGTCTAAGATTGTGTTCCCAAGCCTGTTTTAAAGGGCCACGGAAAGTGTTGTTTGTTATCAGTATAACCTCAGACTTTCCAGTATGTACTGTAAGTTTGTTATTTTTACACCAATTGAATATATCTTCTAATATGCGGTTTAAGGCATAAAATAGAGTAGTGTCATCTGCATATAAGACTAGCTCCCCTTCATTATTTATATCCAGGAGATGATTAACATAATATGAGAAAAGTCTTGGTTCCAATAAGGATCCTGTGGTATTCCATAGTTAACTGTACATTTTAGTTGTGATTATAAAGTTTAGTTGTGGTTATATATAAAGCACGTCACCTGTGGCCCAGGTTCGATTCCCGGATGCAGTGCCATATGCAAGTTGAGTTTGTTGGTATATATATCGCTCCCAATGGTTTTTCTCTGCATGCATGGGTTCTCTGGTTTTCCTAGCCTGAATTTCAGCCGTCTCCTCTGGGTTCGTACGGCTGAAATTCAGGCTATGGTTTTCCTCCCTCCACAAAAAAACAACATGCTATTAAAATTCCAATTTAATCTAATGTGATCTAGGAGAGGCGGTTTCCAACCTCTGATCCAGGGTAGGTTTAGCCAGGTCCTGAATTTGATCAGCCCCTATGGCTGTTTTAGGTTCACTCTCAAATTATGGAGTATTGCAAGGACTATGGGGTAATCTATGTGAGGGTCATTTCTCTTGTTTCATTCTATAGAATACCAGTGAAATGCAAACAGTTTTACCCCCATGTTGATTCTTTAAATTCCCAATCTAGTGTATGGAGAAACGTTGTCAAACACTTTTACATAAAGGAGTATGTGCATGGGAATATTATCTTAAAAGTATGCAATTTGATTTATCAAAAATCAATATTTATTATCATTTACAACTTCAGGAAAACATGGGAGTGAGGCTTATAGGGCCATGATAGGTCAGCAGGGGAAATCTAGGGTCAGTCAACTGGAAACACGGGATATCTCTTTATTTGGCCTAAGGTTCTGTTATTTAGTGATTTTTTTTTTTACAATATTACAATATTGATAAAATTTCTACACAGGGTTCAAAATTCGCACAAGCAAAGTCGATTTACCGATTTGCTGGTAGAAAATAAATGAACTGGCATTTTTATGCTTGTATTAGGCACCAGGCACATTAAAACATGTTTCAGTTTTTAGCTTGTTGATGAGTGGTTTTGCTTGTAGGTTTCAAATCCGAAAGCAACTTTTTGCTTGTTCCTTTGAAAATGAATTTTGAACCCTGCTACACTACATATACTGTACAAGATACAAGATACAAAATCAAGACAGTCTGCCTTATGGAGTGGGTGGGCGGGAAAGAAAAGGCGCTGCTAGTAATGGTTGATGCTGATATTGCTAAATTGCGATTCTAGTGAGTGATACGATTGTAAATGCCTAGACTTGCTATGTATTACAGTACGATTTTGCAATTCGCACACATACGCCCCCACGATCTGGGACGCACCCTAAAGAAGTTAATGCTGGAGGGCTCACGTCATGCTTGACTACCGGATACCAAGCTACGTACAACTATCCTGGTCTAGACTTCTATTAATAACCCTTGTTATCAATATCCACTTAAAAACTACCAGTACTAGTACTGTGAGTGTTAACTAAAGGAACATCATGTCCAAGGACAAAGCTATGCAGATTTGAAAGCCATAAAGTAGGTAGCCTACATTGTATCCACCTCTCTTCTGTTGGCTCACTGAACTATAAAGTAGGTTGTTGTATTTGTAATCATTCAAATATTTTCTTGTACTGCAGTCCTTGCACATGCTATGGTCACAGGCAATTTATTTGCTGATAACCGTTATCTGATGGACCAGAAATTTGCTATTGGTCATGTGATGCAATTCCACCAACCATGTGGGAGAGAACATAATTGATGGATTAATAAATACAAACTTCCTAGGGAATGCATAGTTGTATACTAGAGAAGGTTTTGTATGAGTGGAACATATGGCATGTTCATAGCCTTAGCTGAATAACTTGCCATAACTTGAAACAGAAAAATGCTAGAAATATGTGAATAAATTAGTAGTGAATCATTAAATGTTAAAAGCAGGAAATTGCACAGAATCAGTGAATGCCTACACAGAAATAGTGGATTAAATTTGGGGTATCGAATCATTTGAATGTATTCATCTTTTGCTCATTCTGCAGTCTTGTATGACACAGTTTCCCAGTCACATGCCAGTTTTTCAACAAGGAGACTTGTCAAGGAAACAAATGTCACATTTTACCATCCACATGAGCAATGACCTGATCATTTATAACACCCTGATGATTCTACTGTTTGATTACTCTGACTTCATTTGAGGAGATAAGAATAACACAACCCTTATGAATGCTCTCCGAGTGCTACAGAATAAGGCAGCAAAGTTAATACTACGTGTTCTGTTACACTTGTCTGCCATAGAAGTGCTACAGGGCCTGGGTTGGAGAACACTCCATCAACAGCGTCAAGCCCATCATATTTTTTAATTTTACATGTTTGAACAAACTGTTGGACTTTAATTTTACACATAACAGTGAAATTCATGGTTACAATACCAGAAACAAGTCAAACTTACATCTTTCAAAGGCTAAAACAAACTGGGCAAACAAAAACTTACATACCAGTATCAAAGGACTTCAATAATTTAGATGTTCAGCTGTAACATCATTGCTATTTAAGCTCGCGAACTCAATTTATGTAATTAATTGTTTCATACTCTCACCATACATGTGTATACTGAAGAAGTATTTGAATGTTCAAACAAAATAAATGATGTGACTTTTATATTTACTTATTCCATTTAGCTAGTTAGTTTTCTTTTTCCTCTGAAAAAATACTTTCAATTGGTGATGAGTCTGAGAACCCTGTTTAAACATTATTATTTGTTTATTATTATTATTTGGCAACTAGGTCAGGGTCCAGTGGTTTGGGAAAATAACGATGTCATATGGGCTACTGATGAATCATACAGTAATTATAAAAGTTATTGTTCATAATAATTCATATGAATAATGTTGTTACAGATTAATTTCATATATTAAATCTACTATATTTTTGGGGTGCCAGACTCGATTAGTTTTATCCAAGCTACTTCTGGCATCCCAGCACTCTATCTTGTCAATTCTAATTCATTGTAAAATATTTAGTATGCATACAGAGTGTGAATAAATCGTTGTTATAACTCTCAAATTTGGGATTTTGACTAACTTCGAGGTACTCTTTTCAGCAGTATCGACGGTTTTGCTGTTATACGTATATATCAAAAGTTCCAAAAAAACGTGGAAGGGTCTATTACTCAGTTATTTTTTTCTGTATCCTTTCATTCATTCACATTTTTCTGTATTATCTCAATTATTCACATTTATTGCGTTTGACGAAGGAGAACGCAACCTAATCTGCTGACGGGTTCCCTGTGCCTGTGTGTGACATGTTTGCCGGTAGCCCAAAAAAAATTCAGATTTTTCGTAGGTGTATTACAAAATGCCTCAATATCATGAACGGCCGGGAAACTGGTAACTATATACACGATGCTCGGAGCAACTCTTACGTTTAAAAAGTTAGCAAGCATGATATATCAAATACTGAGGAAAGTGTGTGCGGTATCTCTGTAGCATTCGACAAAGTCTGATGACAGTCCAAACTATATCAAGTCAAACATGGTCTGTTTTGTCGGCGCGGTCATTGAACAGAGAACTGAATCAAATCAACTTGGCCATCATTTGTGCTGTCCAGTAACAACCGAGTGAATTCTGTTGGCTTGCTCACTGTATTGGATTCTGCTTTTCGCTGTACGTACGGATACCAAAACTACAAACAGTAAGATGACCTGGCTGAAGAGAAATCTAGGTCTGAGTTTTCTAGATACCCGTAATCGCTGTATCTTGTGCGAGTTGCGACACTCGACAGTGTACATCTTGGTTATACAAATATTCAACACTAACATATTCGGGCAGAGAGTTAATCTATAACAACACTTTGATGTGCCAATTACTGGAAAATCAACACAGTACTTACGAGGTGAGGGAAATTTAAAGTACTGAGTTCATTGCTGTGTTCCCTAATCAATTAATCTACACTGAATTTCTGACGTGCCTGAAACAAGGCAGATCAAAGCCAGGACCCAGCTACCAACATTGACCATATATTATTCTGCAGCTAACATTTATGGCAGCCAACCTTGTTTTCACTTGAAAAATACTGTGAATGATCTAAGGAACTGCATGGGGTGTATTTTAAACACATGCATATATAGTTTATGTTCTATACTGGAATGTACTTAGTATTAATTGTGAATGCTAGGAACTGGAATGCAGCTTATACACATGTGAATAGCCATAGCTAGCTAATTGGGTTGATTTGTGTTCTACACTGACTCCAATTATTGCTGTACACTGTATACCACACAGCAAAATGTGCTATGAATGATCAAATGAATGCCATAACCATATAAAACACACATGTATACATATAGCCACATAAGCATTGCATCCAATGATTTAATGTTACACAAAGATAATTACAGTTTTATACCCAGATGCATTCCCTTGTATATTAACTTATAAGTCAAGACATCAAAATTTTCACATTATTTAGTTAAAAACCAGCATTATTTTTTGATCAGGATTACTTACACCGTCAACATCATTGCAGCAATCTTTCAGCCTTTTGTTACCATAGTCCTTTCTCTTACAAAAAAATATGTCGAACGCACTTTGATAATCTACGATTACTACTAGTTATATTCATATATTTATGTTTCCCTTTTCTTCTTTTGTGTGCATGTAATTTCCCTATGTCATTGTAAGCCTAAGGTAACTTCTGTTATCAGTTATCATATACAATAGCTGTTCCGCCACTCAGCCATATAAGCCTCTGCCTTTGGCTATCATTAGGCTTTAGCACGTTCTGCTCGAAAAAAAGGCTATTCTGCTCGAAAGAATTGCCCGAAAATAGGACTATTCTGCTCGAAATCATGCTCCAAAAGTACTATTATGCTCGAATTTATGCTTCTGAAAAATTCAATATTCCTGGGTTCAAAATAGTCAAACATGAAAAATGAGCCATGATTTCACCCAACCAACGTTGCGCATTTATTATTTAATCCTTAAAACTAACATGGGTAACAATAACATGGAAATGGAAGCAGAGATATCCATTATCCGACTAAACCAAGAATCCGAGACAACAATATCAGAAATTTCTTGTTTTGCTCGTACCCAGCTCCCTCTCGTCCCCACTTTTCCTCGTTCCCAGGCCCCAAAATATGCAAAATGGCCTATTCTGGCAATCCCTTCATGTAGGACGTCCCTTCATGTAGGACGACACAATTTTTTACCAAAAATACTATAGAATACAACACAATACAATTCAATACAACAATAGAACGCAACACAATACAATAGAATACAATTTGGTAGCAATTCGTGTCGTCCTACAATCCCTACATGAAGGGATGGCCCATATTCTGGCCGGATTATGCCCCAATTACGTTTTCTGCTCCTGAGGTCCTATTATGCTCGAAATTCTGCCGGCAGAATGTGCTAAAGCCTAGCTATCATGCTTGTAAAACTTATTTGATAAATGATAACAATAAATTGAATTGAATTGAACTGCTTTTGGGTATGTAAGAAAACAAAACATGATATTTGAAAACTTCGAAAATACTGAAGATGCTAAAATGTAAGTATATCAGGCTAACGAGATATCTATTTGTTTTTTCAAGATAACACGTCATTCAGATACTTACAGTTCAGCCGCAAACCAAAGGTATTTGATTTTGAAGCACTATTCACGATGAGACGAGCATTACATAATCTAGGTCTTCCTTGTCAAGTTTTTCAGGCTCAGCATATATAGAACTTGAAGCTCTCAGACGGCTTTGGCAAGAATAAGGATCGTCATCATCACAGACTTCAGGGTTTTCTGGGGTTTCATCTTTCAAATCTGATGATTTTTCACTTAATGCCGTGGTAGTTTCGTCTGTGGGTTCCTTGCCGTCTTGTTCAGTGGCCAGTGGCAGTGTGCTGGTGTCTTGGCCTGTGTCAGTCTCTACTACAGGCGAATCATGACTGTCTGTTGAACTAGATCCGGAGGTAAAGCTAGAGAAGAATTCGGTAATAATTTCAATTGAACTCTGGCGATGTTCCACCTCCTTATCTGCATCATCCGCATCCGCCGACATGATTCCTTGCTTGTGACGCCTTTGTGACGTCGATCGTGGCGTGGCACAGAAGTCGTCACCAGGTTTCTAATTGCAACACGCCGCGCTGCCGCCGCAGACAGTCTATGATTCACTAGCCTGCTTCAACGCGTCATCTCCCTTAGATTGACTAATATCATCAATTGTCAAAATGGCTAGAATTGATTATAATCATACCCTAACCCGAACTACAAACCGAACCCTAACCATCGGACGAGTTCAGGGTTCACAAGTAAACAAGAAAGGAAGGTAAACGAGAGAAAATGTTTTTTTGAGCGCTCCTACTCGGGCTCGAACTCGTAACCGCTTGCGTGTAGCGCTTGGTAGTACAGACGTCATGACCACTACACTAAGCGCGTCTACCGCCGTTCGGAATTTGGCAATTGTTTATCTTTATCCTTGACTGGTTTTAACCTCGAGGTTAAATAGAGGATTATAATCAATTCTGTGTTGCCTGCTTGCAGGCTCTGGTTTGGGGTTGGGGTTGGTCGATCTGGGATTCCTGTGGTGGAAGAGGGCAGGGGGAAGGGGGAGAAAGGTGAAAGTCTCCTTTCTCTTTCTCTCCCTTCCCCCTCCTGTCTCCCACCACAGGAACCCCAAATCAACCAGGACCCCAAATCAACCTTAGCCTGCAAGCAGGCTAATGATTCACGAGCATACCGTATTTCCTCGATTAAGCGCCCTGGGCGCTTATTTCAAATTTTGTTGCCAAGGGGGGACGCTTAATCGAGGGGGGGGGGGGGGGGGGGGGGGGGCGCTTAATGGCTCACGGAAACTGGAAATTGTTCTTGTCGTCCCCGGCTGTTTCACAGCATTTACCCAAAGCGTTGAAATGGGAAGACGGCTGAAGAACGAGCTGCTTCGGGACTGTGAGTTGGAAGAAAAAAAGCTAATTTCCCTTATCAACCAAACATAACTTTAATACGGTACTACATATAGGAACATGCCGTAACTTTGTAATAAAACGCAAGTTGTATGCCATCTCTCTTATATTACTGTGCCATATTTATTGGGGGAGGGGAGGGGGGTAGGCCTGAGCGGATTGTGCTAGCATAATTTTTGGCATAATTGGAGCAAACGAGCATAATTTTTCAAAGAAGCACTGCTCGAGCATAATTACCAGATTGTAGCATAATTTGAAGCATTAAAGCCAAAAGCAATGCTATTATTGATTTATAGTGCCTTTATTAGCTGGTATATTTTGCTTAGATTCTAAATTTTTCCAAAGCAAATACCTGAATTTCACTTAACGAGTGTGCGTTAAACGTGAAAAAAGCCAAAAAGCCGTCTTTTGTTCAGAGCGTGGGACCAGTCACGCCTGATTGGTTTCTGTGTCCGTTGGTACTAAAAAGTCTAGGGTTAGTGACCTAACCTTTGAAAAATAGGTCACCTAATAAAATGTTGTGTGAACAACTAAAAATGTCGCGCATCAACTAATGCCGGCCGTCTTCGAAAAACGTTTTTTGTGAGCATAATTGTGTAATCTACGAGCATAATTTTTGAACTTTGGCATAATTTGGGGATAATTCGACAAAATTTCGAGCAGTGCTAGCGGCATAATATGCCACTTTTAGGAGCACAATCCGCTCAGGCCTAGAGGGGGGCGCTTAATCGAGGGTGGGCGCTTAATCGAGGAAATACGGTATTCTATTCTTCCCATTGCATTTCCTGCTTCAGAATAAATCTACTAAATAAAACGTACGTGTTATTGCGTCAGCAGACTTATTGCTCTAAACAAGACTTTTTTCCTTAAAACTTGCAAAAAATTTTTTTATTAATTCGAGAAAATTTATAAATAAATTCTAGGATGTAAATAAACCTGCAGTTCAGGTTTAAACTGATTCAATACCGGCATGATACAGGTTTCGAGTTACTCCGTGTTTATCAGCTGGGGCTCTGGCACTATTTCAACACAACAACGATGGCAAACGAGACCTACAGACCACCAACAAGACGATGGGAGATAGTTTGCGTCTTGTTGAGTCTCGCTGTGTCTCTTTTGGCCCTTGGTCTCTCTATAACAGTTTTATCAAGAACCGAAATTCAGCATTCAAGCTTACAGGAGCGCTTGTATATTTTAGAAGGAAAACCGAACCGTCCTGAGCACACCGCGGATGCCTCGGCTGAATTTAGATCTTGGAGTTCAAATGCTCATTCCGGTACGTTAAGATTTATGTTTGTTCTTGCTGTATGACAGCTAAACTGACTCCAAACCATAAATACTGAAGAAATGCTTCGTACGTGTGCCATTTTCTAGAATAGATCAGTAATAGAATTCAGAAGAGGCGAAGGTAGAGTGCTCTTAACTTTCTTCCGGTCACTATAGGGTTGCGTTGTTAGTTGAATTTCTAATCTTGATCATGTATCATTCATACAGAACGGATATCAAGGCGAAGTTTAGCTCAAGCCTATTCTCCTGTCGAGCACGCTCAGATCACGGCTGAAATGCGTCAAAAGATGATAGCAGAAATCAAGAGCGAAATACGCACCCTCATGGGATCCTTGAACCAAATCTACTGCGCCAAGGGTGAGAAGATAGTTACTCAAGGGGTAAAAGGAGAGCGCGGTCTGCCGGGCATGATGGGAAGACCTGGACCTTCAGGAGAGAGAGGTCCACAGGGACGACCTGCGGAAAAAGGGCCAAAAGGTATTTCATCTTAAATGTATGAAATAAAGGGGGATGTCTACCAGTATAGCAGGCTCTAATAACACCAGACAACTAGTAGTATGTGAGCCCCCTACCTCCACATGAACCATCTGTTGGTGGTCCGGTCGCGGCGCCATATGTGAGTTGAGTTCGTTGGTATCTCGCCCTTGCTCCGAGGGTTTTTATCCGGGTTCTCCGGTTTTCCTTCCACCTCGAAAACCAACCTAAATTCCAATTCGATCCTGGAGTTCGTCGAAATACTTAAACATAAGCCTCTGGCTTGGGAGACCCGGTAACGGCTTCCTGTTTCTTCGATGTAAAATAAACAATTTATTTTATTTTTTAGGATCAAACTTCCGTTTAACAAAAGGTCACTAGACGCGAGTCACGCTCACGCCCCCTCCGGGGGTTCACTCAACTGTTTGCCAAAATCGCAATTTTCTTGCAATTTGTTAATTTTATGCCTCGTAAAGAAAAAAAAGAAAAAACCTACGAACGAAATACAAAACAATAATGTCTTTTCTCTGTAGTTTTAATAATTTAAACCCCATAGTCGCTTATTTTCCGCGGTCAATTTGCAATTGTTTTCGACCGGTTGGGTCAAAATATACAAGGCGTTCCTCTATTTCTGGGCATATGCCAGGGAAGTCTGGGCTATAAAAGGCTGGGAAAAGAGCTAATCAAAAACCTACAACCGAAGTCTATTGAATTTCCCACGTTTTGATGTATAGTTTGCCCACATTCGTAATGAATAACCGCGGTCAAAATGACAACAAAAATTTGCATCTGCTTGCAATACTTGTTCTTCCTGTCGACGAAGCGCTCGGGGAGCAACATACTGCCAATGCTGCGGGCTCACAACGCGCTGAATGTCCATATGGCTTTTATGCACGAAATTAACATTACGCATGCGGAATACGGAAATAAGCTGTCCGCACTGGCCTGGACACTAGCAAGAGCAAATGTTCTCGCTTGTATAGGATTATTGTTAAACAAGTGACGTACTCTATTTATCTGGCATAATATATGTGGAAAGTGATGAAGACGTCAGGTTCTTCAGTGGTGTTTATGCTTATATGAGGTTTGGTACTTAAAAGTCAAACTAGAGTCAAGGCCGACTCCTTTCTATTTTACATACCATTTTCTACATAGTGCTGCTGATTGACGGAATCAAATTAGCATAAATATAAAACCAATAAAGATAACGATTTTTAGCTAAATAATGTTCATTTTATTTTTTTAAGGAGATGCCGGTATATCTGTATCAGGACCAACAATCACCACTGGGCCGAGGTCCTTAACTACTACTAAAGGCAACACCATCGTATTATCCTGCCAAACTGAGGGCCTGCCAACACCGACGATGACCTGGGAACGAATATCCGGGACTCTGCCTTCGGGGCGTCACGTGGTCCACGGAAATGGGACACTCGTTATAACAGAGACACAGGTCGGGGATGAAGGAATGTACTCATGTACTGCCAGGAATGTTCTTGGAGTAACTCGGGCTTTTGCCTCGGTCGGTATACTTGGTAAGTAAGTAGAAGTAAAGAAAAGTTTTGAAAGTTAGCTTTTTCCAGAAACAAGTGAAAATATCTTAGGAAACGGTCAGCACGGTTTTACATATATATTTAGATTTAAGACACAGTATGAAATGTTTATCAAGAAAACCCGTTTTCTTAAAGGAGCTGTCACGGTGACACGCCTTTATGCTCCGGGCGGTCTTCAAGGAAAATATTATCCTTTCAATCAAGCATTTGTTTGAAGCCAATTTGCAGCCACCAATCGAACATTGATTCCAGACATGCGCAGTATCATGATACGCTTAGTTAATTATCAGCTATTTTCATATAAACTGACGAACCTCGCACACATGTGGGATAGTTAATAATCGAACTGTGTACTGATAGACATAGTCTTCGAGGAAAATATTGAAACTACTTTCAAACAAGCTTTGAGGGAGGAGAATTTCACTGTTTGTAGCCAATTAACAGCCACCAATCGAACATTAACTCGCGATCCAGACATGCACAGACAGCACCACGACATAGTCCCTTCAAGGTATGCGGCATGGAATAGGGCATTAGGGAATGTGGCATTAGGCAATAAGGCATTTTTGAAATGTCGGACGGCTGTACACAAGTTATACACAGGCAAAAAAATGGATTAATAAACCGTAAGCTAAGTCGACTAAGGCCCGATTTAAACGTCGAACTTTTCATGCGCCGAACCTAATTAGATCAAAAGAAGCCGCCTAATTATCTTTTGTTTCAATTGCGTTCGGCGCATGAAAAGTTTGAATCGGGCGTCGTATGACTCGTAACCATATAATTCATTTCCGTCTGGGAATACCCTAATCTCCCAGAGAACGTTAATTGAAATAGCTGTATACGTAGTCACTTGGGGAAAAGGTAATTTTCAAAACCTTTTTTACCTCAAGCTACTTATTTACCATGTACTCTTAAAAGAAAACGATGTGAGAATTGGAAAATTACAAGATTGAAAAATAAAGGGAAAATGGCTGGGCCGTGTTGTAGCTTCTGCACATCTGAGGCAAAAACTGCCTTAAAGAACTTGCGAATGTAAATTTCATAATTGTTGTGTAGTTTATATAAAATAACTGTTAAATAAGTTTTTGGTGGACAGAAAATAAGAGGTAGAGTACGTTACACGCCGGTTACACGTTATAGCGTACAGTTACCACTTCATCAAGGGAGAGAACCAGTAATACGTGAAAGGCTGGTAGAAAGATTTGATAAATACGTGACGGTAAATTTCTATTGCTTTGTTCTGTGTACACTGAGCTATTCTGTTAAAACTTGTTTTATGGATTAAATGTCCACACACTTTGCACTTCTGTTATATTTGTAGTTCCTGTTCAATTTACACAAAAGCCAGAAGACTTAATCATCGAAGAAAACTCAACTGCTTCGCTAAATTGCCAAGCTTCAGGCTTCCCGTCTCCTACCATCACTTGGTCAAAAGAAAGCAAAAGTATTAAAACAAAAGATGGAGATAAAAACCCTCTGATAATCCACAGTGTGAAAAGCAGCGACAGTGGAGTCTACAGCTGCTCCGCTAAAAATATATTAAACGAAGTTCAAGCAAGTGCACGGCTTACTGTGGCCCAGAAACTAAGATTTACAGTAACACCACCAGCAGAGATGCAGAGCCATGTGGGAAAAGCTATTTATCTTCACTGTCAAGCGTGGAGTGGTCTGTTGATTCCAATCATCACCTGGTCAAGAAAAGGGCAAAGTCTACCCGATCAGCACGAGGTTCTATCAAATGGAACGATGGTCATGAACATTACCTCTAAAGCTAACGCTGGTGACTACACATGCACAGCTATCACCTCCATTGCGTCACTCAATACCAGTAGCTTACTTGGAGTGTTTTTGAGGTCTTGTAGTGAGTTGCAGATGACGGGAATAAAGGCGAATGGTTCGTATATTATCGACCCTGATGGGCCTGATGGTATCGCAGCGTTCAGCGCGTACTGTGACATGACAGGCAAGGGCGGTGTTGGTGTGACAACAATTAGTCATGACACTGAAGAGAGAACACTTGTACAGGGATATATCTATCGAGGTATAGAACATGATTATTGCCATGCAATAACATCAATCATATGTATATAGAACATGATTATTACCATACAATATCATGTGTATAGAACATGATTATTACCATGCAATATCATGTGTACAGAACATGTACAGTGAATATCATGTGTATAGAACGGTGAATATCATGTGTATAGAACATGATTATTACCATGCAATATCATGTGTATAGAAAATGATTAGTACCATGCAATATCATGTGTATAGAACGGTGAATATCATGTGCATAGAACGGTTAAAAGGCCTTAGACATCTTAGAAATATGTTTGTTTTACCCAAGTCATACCACGCAATACAGGTGATTCGAGTATGCGAAACAGGAGAAAAAATAACTTATCTTTGCCGGAGAACTTGTACAAATTCCTTTGATCCATTTTTAACAAATCTATCCATGATAGCTGACACTTATACTTTTATAATCTCTCTCTGTAGGGAGTTACTACAAGCGCGTCAACTACACCGGGATCACCAAACGTCAAATCGAGGCTCTTATCCGGGTCTCCACCAACTGCGAACAGTTCATCAAGTACGAATGCCGCCACTCGGTTCTACTATGGCACGGCTATGCCTACGGCTGGTGGGTATCACGCGCTGGCAAGAAAATGTCCTACTGGGGTGGTGCGTCTCCAGGGACATGGAAATGCGCATGCGGCATGGACAACACCTGCTATGCAGGCCTGGGGTGTAACTGTGACGCCAACGATCCCACATGGCGTGAGGATAGCGGTTATCTGACGGACATGGCGGAGCTTCCAGTTTCGGAGTTACGATTTGGTGACACGGGAGACCCAAGAAATGAACGTGGCTTCCATACTCTGGGGAAATTCAAATGCTATGGGATAGCATAGTTCACAACGCCGCCGTCACATTCAGGCCGTATAGTGCCAACATTGTCTATAGTGAATATTTTACCAAAGCCGACGCAGAGTTAGTCTCTTGTAAGCAGCCGCATGTAGCACTTGAGTAGCACTGTGACGGGAGCGCACACATTAGCTCAGGAGGCTTACCACAGTTAACGCTGACTAGAACAACGTATTCCTACCACACGCACCTAATTCGAAAATATTTTATCTCAGAACTAAGTGTTTTAATTTACAGATAATTGATGATCGGGAGATTGTGTGGCATGCAAATGACTCAGTGGCTGAGTTTGCTGACAACTGAAACTGGTGACGCGACAAATTGACAACGTGACAAACCGACGATGTGATAAACCGATGACGTGCAAAGTGATGACGTAACAAACTGATGACGCGTACGTGACAAACTGATAATAGAGAGATTAAGCACCTCGTTCTACGGGAAACGGGAAACGGCAGCCCGCCGTCAAAATACGAAATAAATATATAAGAAAAGTGGGAAAGAATTGCAACGTTCACAACAAAGGCGGATCTACTTAACTTCACGTAAAAACTGAAAATGTCAAGCAGCAAACGCGCAAAAATTGTGGTTATGCTTTCATTTCTGCCGTTCGGGGGAAGAAAGAACGCGATGCTTAATCTCTCTAACGTGACGAGGCCCTGGAGAAGGCCAGGAGAAGCCGTTACCCATAATTCTACACGGGCTAATATATCCCAAAAACGACATATTGATGCGATAAATATTTCCATTCTCATCTTTCTATATAACTGATAAATAGTAGTCTTTCACGTTCGTTCCGTTACCACGACAACGACAATCAGTTTATTTATTCTAATTTTATAGCTTTTCATTTCCGTAAAACAACGTCAGGGTTCTATGGTAACAGAACAAAGGAAAACTGACTGCAATTTCTGGGTTAAACCAGGAGCTCTTTTTCTCCTAGTTATACGCATTTAAAACGTTATTAATGTGGACGTTAGATGGATGTATCAATAATTCTCTCATAGCACAATTATGTACTTTAATCATCTGTGTCGTTATGCTCTAGTTGACATAATTGATAGATAAAACACAAGGCTTAGCAAACTAATCTTTACTATTCTAATCCAAGGTTTGTACAGTACAAGTGCCAATAAGCACATGGCCTGTGTCAGATCTCATTGTATACTTAGGTCACGTGACAGCTACAACTGTAGACATCCTAAATGACATGCTGACGTTACACATTTTCTCCTTTAGAAAGAGACTACATTAAAACAACTTCAAGTGGACTGGTACGTGAACTGAACTTCAATACTTTAACTTGTTAGTCTGAATTACAAATGTAAACATAATGTTCAATCAATGTTCTCCTTTGTCATAGTGTTCACTTAGCTGTTACAAAATCCTGTAAGTGTTTAGGTGGTTTTGACACAAATCCAGTCCGTGTAACTGGGTAGGGCTCCTGTTTACAGCGTCTTGCTTCTAAGTCAGCGCCTTGGGTTGTCATAGAGACACACACACTTGGTTTCTCCGGGGCTGGTGGGGCTGGTATCATATGGGATGGGGGGAGGGGGGGTGGCAAGTCCTTCTGCATGTGGGTGTTTCTCCAGTCTAAGAGTGATAGGTAGAAATCAGAGTCAGCTTCTCTACATTCCTTCATTGCATTTTCAACTTTGCAATTACTCTGGGCATACCAAGGGAAACTTGTTACGTGTTCGAACTCATAAGTAGTTGCAAAGTCCTTGAACTCTTTAGAATTACACGGCATGTTGATCAGCGAATCACCTTGTTCGGAATCCAATGCTCTGCAAAGTGTCATCGAAGCTTCTTTATAACTCCTCAGTGGCGGATCCAGGGGTGGTTACGGGGGTGACATGTCACCCCCCCCCCCCTTTTGGGCCAAAAACAAATTCTGTATAAGAATTCGTAAAAATAAAATACATTCGTTCAAATTTTGTAAGAAATTTCGCACCAGAAACTGTACCGGTCAAAATAGTCACCCCCCTTTTTCAAATCAGTCCTGGATCCGCCACTGCTCCTGTTGCTGTTTTCATTTCTAGTCTGTCCACTTCGAAATAGCTGGAGTACACTAGTAGTCAACTGTACATAGATATAGTCTTTACCATCTACTGTGAAAACATCCACTGCAATCGTTTCCCACGGACGCTCAGCTATTTCATGAGAAATGAGCGGTTCCTTAGCTTGATTACTGTGATATGTCGAACAGACTTCACATCTAGATCTTGTATTGTATTCCCTTAGGTCACTATTCATGCCTGGCCAATACACTACTTCTCTAGCTCGTCTCAACTGAACAACCTTGTATTCCTGTGTGTGCTCTGTGGAGTTTGTTATCTTCTGTCGTATAGACTGGTAGTGATGATGCACCCTTGAAGACGGAACTCCATCTTGAGCCAATAACTCTTCTCTTACGGTAAAATAGTGGCGCAAAACTATTGGAACATCTTCTTTCGTGTCTGGCCAGCCATCAAGAATGACTCTTAAGTGTTTGCAGTGTTTCATCCCTGGCGCCAATCTCTGCCTGTATCTCCTAGAGCTGAGGTTCTGATATGGGCAGACTGAATGCACTGCATGGATACTTTCAGCTTCGTCCCGCTCCACTCTTGATCTGTCCTGATAGTTGTCCTAAATGTGCACGTGACAAGGTGTCAGCCAGGTATATGTGGGTTGCCAGGTCTGTATTTTAAGTCCACGTCATAGTGCTGGAGTAGAAGCATAGCCTTTGTAACCGATTTGGTGCACTGTAAAAACTAAAGAGTTGTTTTGACCCCAAGGAGTTGTTTCAATTCTTTTACCGAAGAGTCGTTTTTCAAGGGCACCCAACGAAGTTTTCGGTTAAAAAGCTGTTCGGGAGAGTAAGTTAGCCTAAAACTTTCGGATTCGAAAAAATTGTCCCTAGAAAATTGTTTTCTGAATACTGGCTAGAAAATTTGTTTTCAATCCCTAGAAAATTATAGAAGAAAAGGGAGACCAAAAGGTTTCCCCTAAAATATTCGTACGTCCCAATTCGTCTGATCAATAGAGTCAGAACAACATATTTCATTCCCTAAGAATTGCCTAAAGGAAAAAAGAATCCCTAAAAAATTCGTACCTCCACAAAACTTTGCAATATGAAGTTACTTGGGCTAGAACATTCTTGTTTCTGTTCTAGACTACTACCAAATTCGTAGGCCGGAAATATTTTACCATAGTATTTTCGGTTGACGCGATTTCCACCTAGAAAATCCGAACAGCTAATAACTTTCTAGAATACGTCAAAAGACATAGTAAGGGCCTTAAAGTGGCTAGATAAGCTGCAGACAACTGGTTTCAAACGAATTTCAAAAAGTACTCGTTGGGTGCCCTTGGTTTTTGACCCTCTGTAAGAGTTATTTTGACCCCAGGGATTGTTTTGACCCCTCTGAAGGATCAAAATTACCTTTTAGGCAGAGTATGTTGACTCTTTAGAAGGGTCAGTAGACGCCTAGAGGAGTTGACAGAGAGTCATGTGACTCTTCGATAGGGTCAGTGAACCCATAGTGGAGTTGACAGAGAGTCCCGTGACTCTTTGTCGGAGTCATTCGACTCGTTTGTAGACTAAAACAACCCTTCTGTAGAGTCCACTGATACTTCGAGAAAAATTAGTGGAATCCTTCAAATTTGAAATATTTTGTTACTTAGTCAAAAAAGCAGATGCCTAGCGCCTCACGATCGTTGTATAACAGTTTGCCCACAGTCGGGTGCACGCGAACTATAACGCGGGCCCTATACGTCTCGCATATTTGGAGTCAATATGGGATTGAAAGGAAGTATCTGATACATATCAATTGTGTAGGAATTTGGAAGTGTTTTTTTTTTGGGGGGGGGGGGGGGGGTATAAAAACTCCCGATCAGCTAAAATTGTTTTTGTTTCTCGTCACTCACTCAGACGGCCGAGTGAGACTAAACCGAGTTTACCCATATTTGGAATCAAATCAGGCCTGGTGCCCTGGTCTCGAATCTGTTAGTTTTGGCGGCCAGTTTCGAACGTGGTGGAGTAGTTTTCGCTGAGAAAAATGTCCGAAGTTCTGTCCTTTCATCGTCACTAATGGAACGAGATTCTCTTGATAGAAAGACTCGACTAACTGCTTCAGTTGTGAGGGAAATCAGTTCTGGATGAGATGAGCTAATTCCGGAGAAATCGGTGAAGAAGGCCGCGAAGGTAAGCATTAATTCGAATTCAACTGAAATGTGTCATGTAATTGTAAGTTCATGCAAAAATTATACACTACGCTAAAAACACACTCAACCTAAGTAATTCTTGTAATTTGCTAATTCTGCTCTAATTTGCCGAGTACATTTGCTAGGAAGTATTTGTTAACCATAAAATGGGGCACAACGCTCTACAAAATATGTGCGTGTTTAACAGATGTTCGGTTCACACTTTACTTCTCCGAGAGATTACTGTAGCTAATTCTAGTTTCGGACTAGTTTTTCCAGAAATAATTGTTCTCTGTTTATAGCTTAGGTATTATACAAGGTATTATATGTATATTGTAAGTTTTCCAAAAGGAAACTTGCCATCTACATGTATCCCGGAGTACCCAATCGATGAAAATTGATCATCGGAAAGCCAATCGATAAATCGATATTAATCGATATAATTAAGTAATTGATATCGATTGATATCGGTCAATCGATGAAAATCGATAGTCACACAAAAAAGGTGCCAATCGATAAAAATCGATTAATCGATTAGTATCGATTGTTTTCATTCTGTTTGATAAGAATCAAGTTTCGTTTTTAATTATAACCCGTCGATATCCTGATACGTGACAAGCCATTTAGACGGCTTTGTTTTCCCACGAGACGAAAGTGAGCAGTGAACGGACGTTACTCGTCAAGTCATGGCTACACAAGCAAAACTATCAGAAGTATCTATAAATTGTACGGTTAAAGGCTACCAAGAGTGCACATTTGAAGTGGCCATATGGGAGCGCTTTACAGCTACAAAGAAAAGGGGGGAGCGTGGTAATTCATTGAAAGTAACCAACGATCGCGGGCAGCTTGGTCACCTCCAATCGGAACTGGTCACTCCTTTCTGGCCGTTGCATACAAGCATCCATGTGTACGTATAATTTAAGTAAGAATTATAGGTTCGCGAGATAGGTTTAGACGTTATCGATTTTCATCGGAAATCGATAAAATCGATGAAGTTAAATTATCGATTGATATTGGAAATCGATAGTCACACAAACCCTTCTTATCGATTTTCATCGATTTCCAATATCAATCGATAAATTGATATCGATTGATATCGATTTTCATCGATTGGTATTGGTTATCGATTTTATCGATTGGATACTCCGGGATGTATTGATTTGTGGGCTAAACTGCAGAATACCCGCAATTTTTTATGTGCACAGCTTCGTTCTATAAAGAATTCATTAAGATATAGCTTCACGGCTGTGACTCGGCATCAGTCCACCTCTTCCATTCGACGCGTAGCACAGCTTCGTTCTATTAAGAATTCATTAAGATATAGCTTCATGGGTGTGACTCGGCCTCAGTCCACCTCTTCCATTCGACGCGTAGCACGCGTAGCATCGCGTAGCACAGCTTCGTTCTTTAAAGAATTCATTAAGACTTAGCTTCACGGGTGTAACTCGGCCTCAGTCCACCTCTTCCATTCTATGCGTAGCACGCGTAGCACAGCTTCGTTCTATTAAGAATTCATTAAGATATAGCTTCACGGGTGTGACTCTGCCTCAGTCCACGTCTTCCAATCGACGCATAGCATGCGTAGCATCGCGTAGCACAGCTTCGTTATTTAAAGAATTCATTAAGACTTAGCTTCACGGGTGTGAGACTCAGCCTCAACGACGCGTAGAGCGTAGAGCCTTGGGGGTATCTTTTCATTTGCGGGATATTCTGCAGTTGCTCCGATTTGTGTAACTCACATTCAATAATGGAGTCACATGTAAGTTTAAAGGGGCACTGTCAATCGAAATGAACCTTCGAGTTTATTTATGACAAAGCTACGAAAATAATACCCTGAGATAGAAAAGAAATACCATGTGAATGTTCTGATCTGCATTGCGAACTTTTTCGACAGAGGATGGCAAAGATAAAAGTGGATTACGAAAGCTTATTGTTGAGACTTGATTTTGGTTACAGTGAACTGATTTGAAGTTGCTCTAAATTTCTCATCAGTATTTTTCATCCACTCGAATCTTTGCCACCCTCCATCAAAATTGCCTCTAATTTTCTTCAGTACATCTTAAACATATTCTGCTAATCTTAGTAGTTATTTCTGTCTTTCTTCATTGGAAAATGTGTCATTTGAGGATTGACAGTTACCCTTTAAGGTATGGTCTGGGTATTTTCTGAGGTGGGTGTATTTTCTGAATGGCCACCATCTTCACCAAGCTGTATGCTTCCACCCAGATTGCATCACACAGCTTGGCCAAGATGACGGCCATTCAAATAATACCCCTGGCCGATCTTCTTGCGAAAACTACCAACACTGCCAGCTATGCAGGCTACTCTGCATGCAAGGGCACAAGATAACAAATAAACTGCGAGTCAAGTGTAGTGTGACCAAAACAGTTAATGTAGTGGGGAGTGTGTGAGAAATGAAAGCAGGCCCCCACCAGCTTTATGTTTTAATACTCGCCTGCTATAACAAATAACATTTTTATTTTATTTATTATTTATTTTAATCATGCAAACATGTCTGTTTTTGTTATTAAGGAAAGAACATTCCATTTCTTGGCAGAATTTATGTAATATATTAGCATAACCCAGCTGCTGTCTATTGACAATCTCCCCATCTGATTGGGTAGCCATCTTCCAATCGATAGTCAACAGTGCATGTCCTGCAGAAAAAAATCACAGTTTTCTTGATTGCTAAGTTGATAGAATGTTGGCTTGGTTAAAAAATATATATATATCATCCCTTACTCAATTTGAACTCATGCACTATGTCTTATTTTGTAAAAAGGATGAATCTGATGTGCGACAAGAGGTTGAAAGAATAACTACCCCAAGACTGATATGAACTGGATCAATGGACAATGTACAAAGTTTGTTATTGGCTGCGAAAGGGATGGTTGTCTATCATTAATATGCCATTCAAACATAATTTTGGAACACAGTCGTAATATTGATTGGAACTTTGTGAGTTACTAAATATGCATTCAGTGCAGTTTATCTAAAGGATTCAGATGTCATGAAATTGCAAGAATATGTATTCCTCTTTCTGGAATTAAATGTATAAATACTTAGGGAGTGTTCATTATTTATGGCTTGGGGGAGGGGGGGTCGGTTAAATCATGGGGGGGGGGGGGCAAACAAGTTTTAATAAGAGAAGCAGATGAAATGCTGACGACCCCCCAACCCATAAATAATGAACACTCCCTTAGGTTACAGTAAAAACCCGCGTGTAAGAACCTAGTGGTTTAAGAACCTGCTGGCAGAAATTTGCCATTTTAATACCCCAAATATAAGAACCTGTTTAGCCAAGCAAATTTCAGCAGGTTCTTATATGTGGGTTATAGAACATTTTTATGAACATTTTTAACCAAGAAGTTTGACTTTGAAATGGCAAACTTTATGTTAACAGATTGTTTAGTGAGTTTTGCATGAGGCTTGAAGCAATACAGTTATGAATAAATGCTGTATAATGAAGGACCAAACCCATTTTTTTTCTTCTCGTACAATCAAAAACTATGGCTCCTCCTTAGAAATTAAGAACCTTATTAAGAACCTACTTAGCCTAAATTACCAATAACTACCCCCAAATACAAGAACCTATTTTGCCAAACTTAGAAAATTGTAGGTTCTTACACGCGGGTTTTTACTGTATTAGTCAGCTAAGCATCTATTTACAGCTCTGCATGCTCCTAGATTTCGATCTCACTTGATTACAAAGCTCTGCCTGCTTGATTATGTTAGGGAGCAGGTCAAAACACATGCCCCAGAAAGGGACCCATTTCTTTCAACAGACACAGCTGTCAGAGAAAATGAAATGATAATGTAAGACAAAACATGCAGTGTATTTGTTTCTAGATTATGCCTTTTAGATATTTAAGAACAAATTATTTTTAATATAGAGTTTTCTCTCCAGCAGAGATGGCTGGCAGCAGCCCCCGCCCCCTACCCCAAAATGGGTCTGTTGAGAGGGCATGTGTTTTGACCTGCTCCCTTAGTGTGTTGTACAATATAGAGTTTTCTCTCCAGCAGAGATGGCTGGCAGCAGCCCCCGCCCCCTACCCCAAAATGGGTCTGTTGAGAGGGCATGTGTTTTGACCTGCTCCCTTAGTGTGTTGTACAAAAAAATTATAGTGTGCTGTTTGCTTAGATTTCAAAATGAATGTAATAGACCCTTTCACTTGCCTGTTTGTTGCCCCATTTCAGGCCATGTGACCACTGAGTTCTCCAGAGGATTTACGGTAGATCTTTGTTTTCCAATAGTCCAGTTTCGTATTCTAATTTACCGCTGTACGTGATGACTGTAAACGCATGTGCTCAGTGTTAGCCTCATCTTGGTGTTAAACATTCGGACATAAATTCCAGCAAGAAAGTGAACTTTTCACAACTCTGCGTATTGTTGTACATGTAGTTTTGAGTTACACCCTCTCGCTGGTATTTATGAATATTTAACCTTCAAATGAGGCTAACACTGAGCACATGCGTCTACAGTCATCACATTCAGCAGTCATTTTCGAATACGAAACAGAACTAGAAAATGATATTTTTCTCTTGAGATACAGAAAAACAAAACAACTTTACTCAAGGGAGATTTCAGGTGGTCTGAAATGGGGCAACAAAGTGGCAAGCTAGAATGGTCTATTAAGTGTTAATACAACTTAATGCCATGTATTTATGGTCTGCAGTCATACTCGATTACAAATTGCACTCCTGCTTCACAGTCATGCAATTTTGTAATGACCCATATGATTCAGACCAAATTAATTGCACTCCACTCAGTTCTGCTATTACCATTATATTTTTTTGTAGTTATAAGTTCTAAAGTTATGAAATGACTTTAACTTACAATATTATTAGGGACACTGTCAATCATGAACCTTGAAAGTTATTTTAAAGTAAATTACAATAGTAACACCTTAGTTAGAAGAGAAATACAATGTGAATATCCTGAGGATGGCAATGATTAAAACTGGGTTACAAAAGTTTATTATAGAAACTAGATTTTGGTTATAGTGAGCTCTAAATTTATCATAAAAGCAATATTTTTCATTCACTCGAATCTTTGCCATCCTTCATCAAAATTGTCATTGAACTTTCTGGAAAGCATAATAAGCTAATCTGAGTAGCTAATTTTGTCTTCCATCAGGAGAAAGTTTGTCATTTGGGGGTTGACAGTGTCCCTTTACCAGTTTATATTTATTTTGAAATCTGTTATCATCAATACTATTGCAATAGTTCAACATTAAATCAGTCGTGTTTTTTTGTGCAATTTCCAAATTCATTTTTCCAGTATGTTTCTTTTGACATCAATGTTATATAGACTAAGTTGCTTGAAGTATTAAATGAAAATATCTATTTTAATGGTATGTTGTTGTATTCCTTTCACAATAGATCATTGCATGGGGGCACAAAGCCACCTACATTTGTACATCGTGTAGGTTTTAAGAGGGTTGGGCAATGTTTCTGAGGTCAGTGCAGATATAAAAACGACCTCTTATTTTGACATTATCAATGTTAAATAGACCAAATTGCTTGAAGTATTAAATGAAAATATCTATTTTAATGGTATGTTGTTGTATTCCTTTCACAATAGATCATTGCATGGGGGCACAAAGCCACCTACATGTAGGTTTTAAGGGGTCGTCCTGGGGTCAAAAAAATGACCCCTTTGAAGGGGTCAAAACTACTCTTATGTTTTTACAGTGTGCTGACATGAGTGGCTTCTTATATATGGTATCTACCATACACATACTGGTGGTTAGCTCCATCCCATAAATCTGTTCTAACAGCTACTTTTCTATTTGAGAGTAACGCTGCTCTGCTGGGGTAAGCACTCGATCGGCTTGCGTAAGTGACTGGGTGGTCGTCCTGGATTAGCACAAATCCTAATCCATACTATTAAGCGTCTCCTTGACCTTCAGTTACTGCATTACAGTCAAAATACTGCAGTCTTGATCGCCTGGAATGAATCCTCTTGTTCTTGTGTCCAGGTCCATTCAACGTTCTTATGCTGTGTCACCTTGACCTGTTATCAACACGTCATCTGCAATGGTGTAGACTGCTGGTAGTCTTAGCAGGTTCTGATCCAATTTCTGCTGGAAGTACTCTGGTCACATGGCTGATTCCAAAGGCGGCACTCCTGTCCAACAATAGCGTCCCCATGGTGTTTGGAATATGGTGAGGTAGCTTGACTCCTCATCCAACTCTATTTGCAGAAATCCATCTTGCAGGTCAGCTTTAATTAGTAAAGACTTTAGCCTTTGTTAACTCTGGGATTGTGTTCTCGATTATCGGTCAAGGGGAAACTAGCTCTTGCTGTTTCCTCGCGTTCTTCTGCCTCTCTACTCCTACACTTCTCAGCAAAGTGGTTTTTCTTCTTGAACTTCAAGCATGTTTTACCAAAAGGTGGACACTTTTTCTTCTTCCGTTCGTAGTCCTCCACAGAATTTGCAATCTTTAACAGTACTGACCGAATTCCTATTTCCTATTTTCTTTCGCTTGTCATTTTTATGGACTTCACTCGGTTCTCTTAGTGGACTGTTATGAATCGAGATTGCTTTCATTTGTGCCGTTTAGTAGCTAAACACATCTAGGCATCAATCCAGGGTTAAACTAGGTTCTTGTAAGAGTTACTTTCTGACACCGTTATCCACAGTTCCACAGACTATAACCGGTCACATATGAGGTCATCTATCTATATCTTTCAGGGTACTGAAATCGCATGTCTCTGCGAGGGACCTCAGTACTGTCGCCGCGTAGGCATCAATGGACACTCCTTTACTTACTTACTTACTTACTTACTTACTTACTTACTTACTTACTTCGGCCATAATAGAAGATACAAAATAGAATAAAGTAAAATATACAACAAACAAAACATAGAGGCCAGAAGAACCAACACAGCGTTAGCCAATTACGTTGATTTCCTATGAAAAATAAAATTACAATAAATGATCTAATTACAATACTTATTTCAACCTAAAAGCAGCATTTGAGAGGTGCGGTTAAATGTCTTGCCTGGTGACATTTCAGACAGACAGACTTCCAAGACCTAGGGTTCTCGATGTCAAATACAGAAGTGATGGCAGACACGTAATATTTAAATAGTAATGTTCTAAACTTAGGTAAAGAGATATCTGTTATACGCAGTTCGTATTTCTCCCAAAGTTATGTCGTCCTTCTCCACCTTTGTGTGAAGGGCAGGCCCGGGTGGATTCCCAGAGACTGTTACTATGCACGTTGTGAACGTCGCGACTCTTGAGTTTCGCTATCGAGCTTTGTTTGTCGAGGCCCGTGAGCATTTCGTACGCGTTCCATATTTATTTGCTTCCAGTTTTTGGTTAGGTTCAGCCATTGATATCGAGGTGGCACGTTTGTTGTAAACTTGCGGGTTGGTCCGACAAGGTGGACTGGTGGCGGATCTTCAACTTACGGATCGAAAATTTTCCAAAATGGCGGCTTATCTGTCGTATCGACAATAGGCCTTTTGATAAATATTTCTGATAAATTTGAGCTGAAAACGAATGACAAAGGAACCAGCACCTTCAAGTATTGAGGTTTCACGCTCGCGTCTCTCACGCTCTCTCTGTTGTCAAGGAATGTTAGAATGGCTTGCCCTCCACACAGGCGTTGCTATGGGGAAATCGTCACGTGATCAATTGATGCAAACCTGTCGCGCGGTAACGTTACTTTACTAGTGTAACTTACCTCCAAAAGCCTTCTCTGAATCTTGTCTCTTCTGACACCATGTATCGTTATGCTCTATTTGAAATAATTGATAGGTAAAACACAAGGCTTAAGCAAAGTAATCTTTACGAGTTGTACAGTACAAGTGTCAATAAGCACATGGCGTGTGAGATCTCATTGGTTACTTAGGTCACGTGACAGCTACTGACGTTACATTATCAGAATTAAATTACTCCTAACTTTACTGGTGCTATAATATGTATGTATATTATGTCTGTATATCATGATTATATACACACACATACATACACATCTCATTTAGAGTTACGAAACGTACATACCTGTATTCAGGTGTATACTAAACTAACTATATATAAACATAGTCGGCGTTAGCAGCCAGAGCTACAAAATCGATCCCTGTGTTTCTAGCTGACGACTTTATTAACCTTCATCTACGACATCAATGAAGAATTCATAACAAATAACTGAATGATGCCTCAGTCACAATAAGAGTTGTCGATAATAGGAGTTGCAGGGGTTCAGTCTGCTCCATCGCAGTGAAAAGGTAGCCCTTATATAAACCGAACTGCACTCTTAACTCTACATAACCTGGACAGTAACAAAACGCTTCTGGATAAATACGATTTGTATCATAGCTACCAAAAGGATTTCTGAGGAATTCACTGTCTCAGCTGCATAAAATGCTACTTAAAATGCGACATAAAATCTAAAATTGATAAATTGATAAATCTAAAAGATAAATTGTATTTATCTTAGTTCTCTATCACGCCCACTCATCACTTGTAATTTTATCTCCTAGTCTCACATTCATGTTTTCAAAATTTAAAATTTGTACTAACGGTTTCTTGCCATATACTTGTGTACCCTGAGGAAGGTTGGCCGTGCCAACCGAAATATCGGTAGTAATTATATATATTCCCAGTACCGTACAATCAGCCTTTCATCTTGTCTTGATAGACAAAATCGGCTGAACGGAGTTGGAGCAATGTTCAAACTCTAAGTGATCCATTCATAAGGTTATTTTTGATATTGCATTAAAGTACAGAAGTAATCTGCCATTGCAGGCTATTTATAAATTCTAATAGGCTTAGTTTGTATTCTAGTAGGCTTAGTTTGTACAATGCCCTAAATACAATGTGGGTAGAGTTGATAACGACATTCATTGTTCTCTTTAATTAGACTTTCTCAAAGTCCTTTCCAATTTTTCCAAAAAAAATATACTTGCTTTCTTGACCTATCGCGGCTTCGAAATAAAGAAAACATAAAGAGGTCGACTTGTGTCAAGTCTCCTTTTTTTAAATAACCACACTACTACAACAAAACAATCTTATTAATTTAAACATTTGCCGCAATGTTAAACAATCGTCGTTAGTCGAAATCACAGTGTAATCTCAGGCTTCCCGTGACGTCACACGGCCACGCTACTGGATTTCGTAGTCGAAGTAAGGGGTTAGGTCCGTTCGATATTCTGTGCCGAATTTATTGCAATAGATTCGGCACATGAAAAGTTGAACGTTTAAAACTTTAGTTACCCGAAAGCTCCTACTATACATATCGGGTCGGGCTGCAGTATATTATTCTAGTCAAAGACGCGCATTACCAGCCCGGTTTTCCTAGTGTATCACAGCAACAAGAGCGATTTATACAGAATGTTCAAACACGGGCGATTCTTCCACGGATGGACTCTCTTGGCTGGCGACTACTGTAGGATACTAAACAGGTAAATAGAGTCTCCTCCATGACTCACAACAATGTGAACAGTACACGATCGCAGGCTTTGTGACCCGTAGTACATTAGTATATCCATAATATAACACGTACATGAAACTTGTAGTTGGGAAACAGCTGCACGTAGGTTATTCCAGGTTTGGTACTAAATTATATGTTTATAGTTTAATAGGAGATATATAAATCTGTTAGCCGTCCCTACTATTTCCCGCTATATGAGCGCGAAGCCAGTAAAAGTAGTAATACTATTACTACATTTTCGTTCCAAGATGATGGTCAATATTTTACCTTATTACAATCTTCTGGTAGTAATGGTTTTATGGGCTTCGCACTCATATAGAAATTAGCAGAAATAGTAGGGAAGGCTTGCAGTCTATTGTAGGCTAGGTACTGTGTTTATTCTCTACTTGTTCCCTACTTGAAGATCGCGAGAGGAAAGTGTGATGTGATGGGAGCCGGAGATTATGGCACGCAGTCGGTAATTTTTTGCTTTTGCTTTTTGCGATGGCCGGGTTTCCGTAAATTTGTCCTACCCGCAAATAACTTCAAAAATCAGAGAGCATTTCTACAACCCTGGTGCTGTTTCATTGTAAAACATTTCTTTGATTTGTAGTCTACTGCTGAAGAAGGTTGGTTTGGCCAGACGAACTATTGTACTTATGAACAGATGCGTTATTTGCTGTAGACTTCTACTATTGTTTTAGTGTTCTCTCGCTGCAGATCCAAGTGAACGTACCGCGTACCACCGAAGAGGATTGTCGTAAACTGCTGTATTTCTCGTTATTTCATAATCAGTGTTTATTGACCAGAGGGTAGTTTTCAATTAGGTTTCAAGTTTTGTCTTTGATGTGCAACTTTCAGAGTTTGCAATCGGTGGAATGGCCTCTGGCAGAATATACTACCGACAAAATGAACGAATTATGAATATGAATATGAATTCAAAATTATGAATAATGTCGCTCCAACCTCTCTTCAAGAAATGTTTACTACAGTAAACCAAACAACTCATTATAATCTTCGAAATTCCAATATGAAGCTTTTCATACCACGTCCTAATACTGAATACTTAAAAAAAGTTTCAGTTATGACGGAACTAAGACATGGAATAACCTACCAAATGAAATTCAACAAAGTTCTTCCTTAGTGAGTTTTAAAAATAAATTGAAAGGTATTACTCTCCTCGACTGACTAGAGTCACTAATGATGACATAAAGTATTTTTTAGATTATTATTTTAATTTCTTTTTTAGATTATTCTTAGATTAGTATTATTATACATTAGTACATAAATGTATATTGATCGTTAATATATGACCCTAGTAGATATATATATATATATATATTAGTTAGTTGCTTAATATAATATAGCTTAATATCTTTAATCACTTGCTATGAGAATTATTTGTATTTTTACTTAGTAGTATTATACACGGCTTTCATGGAAATCAGTGTAAAATTGTTGAAATCTCCGTGTTGACCAGACGTGTTGATCATGATGACCAGACGCAATTGAAACAAAAAATGAGTATAGGTAGCTTCTTTTGATCTTAACCGTACACAACCTCCACGTCCAAAAATTACATTAGGCGAGAGTGCGTCCGGTACATGCTCTGACGAAGGGCTAGCGCTCGAAACGTCAACTGCTACTCGCTTCCCCACGGCAGTTAGCATACCTTAATCGACTGTTAGTTGATTATACCACGGTACATGAGTAGGGCGGTGTCTTAAACGTACCTACAATTTTCATAAATTCTGACCCCCCTCACCATATATAAATATATATCAAACATATATCTAACATTATGGGATGTCATTGCTGATATTTTTTCCAAGTTGCCTATCATCAAGGCCTTCTGAAAAAAATATAGGTAGAGGTATCCCATAATGTTTGATATATTTTTGATATATATTTATGTATGGTGAGGGGGGTCAGAATTTATAAAAATTGCTGTATATATATATATATATACAGTCGCTGCCAAAAAGGTTGTCCAGCAGAACATAATATAATACTTTCATATCCATTGTTTTGGCCTATTGTTTTGGCCTAGACAATAGCCCAAAACAATGGATATTATAGTATTATATTATGTTCTGCTGGACAACCTTTTTGGCATCGACTGTATATATACAGCGAATTGCAAAAATTATGAGGTGTCCAACATATCAATATATCGGGTGCATTGTGGGAACGATTTCCAGTTACTGTCCCGAACAGAGACCGACGCGACAATGGCTACGTATACGTACTGTTAATGTCCATCTAAGCGTTTTGGATGTAGTAACTAAACGAAATTTTCCCAGTACTAAACAGCTTTTAAATGTCGTATTTATTTTTAAAACCATCATCCGGCAATAATCTCTGCAGTTATGAGCGCGTAGATGAGATAATTATTGTCGCGGTTCGTGACTAGCGCGCTGGCTAAAGCTGAGAGTACTTACGGAAATACATGTAAATAAAGCCGTGCTTTCCCACTTTATCATCCGAGAAGGTTCAAATGTTATTTCTGAAGTAAAAGTTTGTTTCCTAAGGTTTTATTAGTTATGAAAACGTCGACACTGCAAACGAATACATTAGCATATTAGCGAAAATATGATAATTACAAAGCCTATTATAACGATCAAATGTCAAACCTTCCAATGAATCATGATTTTTAAAATTCACAAATGACTTAATTTTTCGCATTGCTTACTACTATTTTTGGACAAATAATGCCATTGGATAAAAAAAAAATGATTTAGAAATAATTGCTTCCTAAGTCTAGAAATTCGTGCGTTCCTTGAATTTACATTTCAGTATCTCCTTTGTATGTTATTGTTTGTTGACCACGGCCCGATATTGTAGGTAAAGGTTGGAAGGCTTTTCGTAAGAAGGGCTTGAAATTGTCTGCACCTTAGATAATGAGGCTAATAACAGAAAAATATATTTTTATTTACTTGATCTAGTACTCTGGGCTAGACGTTCCAAATAGCCAGCGCGCTAGTCACGAACCGCGACAATAATCTACGCGCTCATAACTGCGGAGATTATTGCCGGATGATGCTTTTAAAAATAAATACGATATTTAAAGCTGTTTAGCACTGGCAAAATTTCGTTTAGTTACTACATCCAAAACCCTTAGATGTACATTAACAGTACGTATACGTAGCCATTGTCGCATCGGTCTCTGTGCGGGACAGTAACGGGAAATCGTTCCCACAATGCACCCGATATGTTGATATGTTGGACACCTCATAATTTTTGCAATTTGCTGTATATATATATACAGTCAATGCCAAAAAGGTTGTCCAGCAGCACAT
Organism: Actinernus sp. WN-2022; assembly: GCA_030867875.1. Classification (NCBI taxonomy): domain Eukaryota; kingdom Metazoa; phylum Cnidaria; class Anthozoa; order Actiniaria; family Actinernidae; genus Actinernus; species Actinernus sp. WN-2022. The sequence continues at coordinate 57,098,398 of JAOWCC010001751.1, read as the reverse complement.
AATATAATACTTTAATATCCATTGTTTTGGCCTATTGTCTTGGTCTAGACAATAGCCCAAAACAATGGATATTATAGTATTATATTATGTTCTGCTGGACAACCTTTTTGGCATTGACTGTATATATAGGTAATAGGTATAATTTCATCAGTCTCCGAAAGTGCTCAATAGCGAACTAGAGCGAAATAAAATAAAATGATGGTGAAGGTTACTTTTCACAGAACATTTATTGCTACTCGGAGTTTCATGTCCTCGTTAGAGGACAATCTTCAGGCAACTGCCGTTACGTACTAGATTCATTGAGGTAAATAGGCAGAGCTACTCAAATTACATAGTACTTAGGGTTATTACATGCGTAGATTTACGTAATAGGATTGCTCAACAGGAATCTCTTTGAATGTCTGCAGCTCGACATTAATTCACTTCTCTTATTTAAGGTAGCCATTTGGGGTTTGTATATTATAAAATATTTTTCCCATAAGCATAGGTTGCATTTTTTGCTAGCATTATTATAAGACTTAGCCTTCATTACTTTACGCCACTTGATGTGAAATTCGATCTTCTTGTCTTTCAGGTTCCATATGTGTTTACTTAATTCAGTGCTAAATCTATATTTCTCATTATTAAACGAGCATTTGTGGTTTGAATATCTTAATTTAAAAGTTGTATCACAAAGTCCAATATATGTTTCTGTGTTGTTTGCAGTTGATACTTCCGCTTGGTAGATTATGGACTCGTCTTGACAGTAGCCGCTCATCGGGCACACATTATTTTTGTTGCAGTTGCAGTGTTTCTTATTTGTTTCCTCTGGTTTGGCTTTTACTATATGCAGACAATATCCTATGATACACGAACAACGTGAAGCCCAGTGAATAGTATATCATGCATGGAATTAGCCGTTCTTTTAGGGCGCTATGCTAATTTTTAGGGCGCGCTCATTAATTCGGATGATGTCACAGTCCTATTGTCTTAGGCTCATGACTAAAATGCGGCGTACCTGATCAGAATTGCGGCGTATGCATAAATTAAAGTTGTGCTCTCGTTGAAGTGGTGGGCTCATGGGGTACGGTGTGTCTATTCATTGAATTAATTAAGGAATGCTCTGCAGCTCATTATTATTCGCTGCAAGGGGGTGTGTCTATTTATTGAATTAATTAAGGGATTACCGATCTATTGAAACCGCGTCGTGTGGGTGCTATCTTTATTTGATCATCTGTTCAGACTCCGTTCAGTGTATCTATTAGCTCGCGTATTTTGATTCAACTCTGACATGGAAACGATCACCGTGGATGAAGTAGAACACGTCGAAAGAAACAAAGCATTTCACAGGATATCAAGTATTATACATTTGGTGTATGCTGCACTCTGTGAAGAACCAATCTATGTCGAGAGATAAAGACAATGTTATGGCTGTGAAACATGAGAGGACGCAAGTGGGTGTGTACTGTAAGTACGTCGGCTAAATCCTTTGTACCTTATCCATTCATGTTTCCCATTACCCACGCTGTGTTTCAAGTTTCGGGGTGTCTAAATTCCCAATAATCCTATTAGACGATTCTATACGCTTTTTTTTATGTAAACATTTTAAATGCGTACGGAGTAACTTTAGGTCAGACCAGTGGCACCCAGATGTTTCGTCGGAGCGTGCTACTGCTAGAGATAAACTGTATTCTTAGTTTGCAAACATTTTAAAATGCCTATGCAGTAACTTAGGTCAGGCCAGTAGCATCCAGACGTTCCGTCGGAGTGTGCTACTGCTAGAGATAAACTGTATTCTTAGTTTGCAAACATTTTAAAATGCCTACGCAGTAACTTAGGTCAGGCCAGTAGCATCCAGACGTTCCGTCGGAGTGTGCTACTGCTAGAGATAAACCGTAGAAATCATGAACAGTAAATAATGGAATAAAATAAAATTGTCTCATAAATGTTACAATAAAAACAGTTTTAAAATAATGACTTGATATTGATTTCCTTCCGGCTGAAGTACTCTAATCTAACGAAAAACAAAGTATTTACCCCTTCAACTATTCTAATTATATATATAACACACTCAGCGATAGAAAACTAAATGAAAAAATAACAATTCCTTACTCATTGTGTGAGAAATAAAATAAAATTGCAGACTATAGTCAGCCAAGCCGGGTTATCCTGGTGAATATGACTGGATACATGAAGAAAAAAAACAGCCCAGTGCCGGTCCAGTATCTTTCAATTCGTAGCCGGCCGGGGATGCCTTGCCGGTTTTCTATCTCAACCGGCTTCCAACTAAATCGATGACTATCTACCGATGTACTCACCATTATTGGTCATTTTGTAGTCAAAATCTAATTCTAAGCATTTGGAAAACCATGAGGAAAATGTATTCCGGTTTTGTTTGTCATCTACTGACGGTCATGGATTGTTTCAGCAATTTGATCTGGTTTATCCTTAGACGTAAATACAGTTTATCGCTAGCAGTAGCACGCTCCGACGAAACGTCTGGGTGCCTGACTGGACTGAGCTAAAGTTACTCCGTACGCATTTAAAATGTTTACATACGAAAATATTGGTTAATATTTGGAGAAAAAAAACACGTAAAATAACAAGCATAGTTGGTACCTCAAGGCGTTCCTGACAGAGAGATATTCTGTTTAACAGGAGTTTTTACGCAGTTACAATAGCACCAATATTGTGCCCTCTTTAGGTTTTCTTTAGGTAATACACAGATCAAGAGAATATATGATACATTTTGGAAATATTATTAATTTAGAAAATTAATTTAGTATAATAATTACTCGGGCTGCCTGTGGCAGCACCGAGTCTTAAAATGCAAGTCGTTTTTTTTTTTTTTTTTGTTGGGTGTCGCAAAATTTCTGCGCATGCGTTAAAGGTCAAATTCACACCAATCAGATTGCACTGTGCTGGTCACGCAACAATCGCCAGGTTTATTTATTTACATAATTGAATACAGTAAATCACAATAGTCGACCCGCGAAGGCGAAAGCCTTCAGGATATTTCAACTGGCGCTCTTGTTGACCATAAAAATACATGAACAACGTATTTTAAACAAGAGCCCATCTGGGCTTTCACTCGGGCCACATGAGATTGAAGATGAAATACACTTTCATTTGAAATCCTCTTAGTATCAAGTCGTGCTTTAATTCGCCAGTGAGAACGTCAAAAAAACAGACTGGTCTATCAATCGCTTTTATGGCATGACTATGATAACGCAGGATTCGAACAACAGAATACTGGCAATTCAAGTGTATAAATGCAATACAATGACATATTCAGACTTTGAATTTGATTGAAAATAGATCAAAAACTCGGGGGAATGTCCGGCTAAAACTGTATGAATAAATGTGAAATGAAACATAAATTTCATAGCAAGAAAAAAAATTGTAATTCCTATAAATGAGAAAGCTCTTCTATTAAGCCGCTTCTCATATACACAGACTGTTTCACAAAAAACATTTGCGCTTATCGACACAAGAATTCAGTTGACCTTTCAAATAATTTATTCTGAGGTACGCATACTCTAAATCACAGATGTTAAATAAAGCGATAATTAGAAGGAAAAGTACATTAACAGACAAACTGAGAGGAAATTTATTCAAATCAAAAAGAGTTTACTTACAGTACTTACGTAACTGAACTTTCGTTTTGGATCTTTTGGTAGTGTTGTTGACAGGACCCACCTTCGTGCACATATGCACTGAATCGGAATGAAATTCGAAGCCTACCTCGAACTTAACTTTCAGCTAACCTGTTTCCTTTCATTCCACAATGAATAATAATCTCATAAAGAAAGCCCGTAGCTTTCAATAAATTTGCCAGTGTCTGAATGAAACAGCTAGATCTTTTCCAATTTCTCTCACGTGTCACGGCAGAAGACAGTCTCAAGCTACAAAACTTGAATTTTGACCCTCTTCACAGTAACGTAATTTAACGTCTCAGATATTATATATATGCCCTATTTCAGCTAGCGCTGTGCATTTCAAATACTTTTTCCTCTCTCGTTGCTGGCAGTTCATGCTTCTTGTTCGTGTATAGTTGCCGCATTTCAGTTGGCATACACTGAAAACATCTGCTTAACTAAGATTTGTAACAATGGGCTATTCCATTTAATATCAGCACCCCCCTATCGAGGAATTTTAAAATTATGGAAATCTTCAGGGGTCTCCTAGTGCCCAATATTGGAAATCTTCAGGGGTCTCCTAGTGCCTAATATAGGAAATCTTCAGGGGTCTCCTAGTGCCTAATATAGGAAATCTTCAGGGGTCTCCTAGTGTCCAATATAGGAAATCTTCAGGGGTCTCTTAGTGCCTAATATAGGAAATCTTCAGGGGTCTCCTAGTGCCTACGGATCATGTAAATATTCCGCTTGGCTCAATTGAGGGTTTCTGCCGTCAAAGTTCATTTTTTGTTTCAGTTTTCCCCATATTAGCCGACATGTATAATGTCTCGAGCTCTCAATCCAGTAGAAAGACTCTGGTTATTCTGTCGTAAAACATGCCTTAGCTGTACAAGACCGCCCACGATGGAATAGATTTCCGACAATGACTCATTGAAAGTGATATCTCCTTGTCTCGCCTAGTCTGAGAGCTTTGAACTTTCTTATCTGAGCGCGCCTGACGAGATCTAACCTTTGATTATAATTCGATACCCGTTGATATCCAAACGTGTTTGGATATTGTATTTCGCTTACGTTTCTAAATGTACATTGGATCTGTCCAAACAGCGCTGATCGAATGTATTACGGCTCCTGGTTGTTCATGTATTTTTATGGTCAACAAGAGCGCCAGTTGAAATATCCTGAGCCTGTTGGAAGGCTTTCGCCCTCGCGGGTCGACCATTTTGATTTACTGTATTCACTTATGTAAATACATTAACCTGGCGATTGTTGCGTGACCAGCACAGTGCAATCTGATTGGCTTGAATTTGACCTTTAACGCATGCGCAGAATCCGTCTGACATGAAATAAAAAATAAAAATAATAATAACGACTTGCATTTTAAGACTCGGCGCTGCCACAGGCAGCCCGAGTAATAAATACATTCGATCAGCGCTGTCTGGACAGATCCAATGTACATTTAGAAACGTAAGCGAAATACAATATCCAAACACGTTTGGATATCAACGGGTATCGAATTATAATCAAAGGGTAGATTTCGTCAGGCGCGCTCAGATAAGAAAGTTCAAAGCTCTCAGACTAGGCGAGACAAGGAGATATCAATTTCAATGAGTCATTGTCAGAAATCTATTCCATCGTGGGCAATTATGCAATACAACCTAAATTTGGGTCACGACAGAATAACCAGAGTCTTTCTACTGGATTGAGAGCTCGAGACATTATACATGTCTGCTGATATGGGGAAAACTGAAACAAAAAATGAACTTTGACGGCAGAAACCCTCATTGACCCAAGCGGAATATTTACATGATCCGCTAAGATTTTTACAAATCTTAATTAGTTAAGCAGATGTTTTCAGTGTATGCCAACTGAAATGCTGTGCTCGTTTTCTGATTACGGCTCAGTGGGGCAACTACACGAACAAGAAGCATGAACTGCCAGCAAAGAGAGAGGAAAAAGTCTTGAAATGCACAGCGCTAGCTGAAGTAGGAAATATATATAATATCTGAGACGTTAAATTACGTTACTGTGAAGAGGATCAAAATTCAAGTTCTTTGAGACTGTCTTCTGCCGTGACCGTGAGAGAAATTGGAAAAGATCTAGCTGTTTCATTCAGACACTGGCAAATTTATTGAAAGCTACGGGCTTTCTTTATGAGATTATTATTCATTGTGGAATGAAAGGAAACAGGTTAGCTGAAAGTTAAGTTCGAGGTAGGCTTCGACTTTCATTCCGATTCAGTGCATATGTGCACGAAGGTGGGATGCTGTCAACAACACTACCAAAAGATCCAAAACGAAAGATTCATTTACGTAAGTACTGTAAGTAAACTCTTTGATTTGAATAAATTCGCTCTCAGTACGTTTGTCTGTTAATGTACTTTTTCTTCTAATTATCGCTTTATTTAACATCTGTTATTTAGAGTATGCGTACCTCAGAATAAATTATTTGAAAGGTCAACTGAACTCTTGTGTCGATACGCGATAGGCGCAAATGTTTTTGTAAAACAGTCTGTGAATTTGAGAAGCGGACTTAGAAGAGCTTTCTCATTAGGAATTACAATTTTTTTCTTACTATGAAATTTATGTTTCATTTCACATTTATTCATACAGTTTTAGCCGGACATTCCCCCGAGTTTTTGATCTATTTTCAATCAAATTCAAAGGCTGAATATGTCATATTTGTATTGCATTTATACACTTGAATATTTGCCAGTATTCTGTTGTTCAAATCCTGCGTTATCATAGTCATGTCATAAAAGCAATTAATAGACCAGACGTTTTTATGACGTTCTCACTGGCGAATTAAAGCACGACTTGTTACTAAGAAGATTTCAAATGAAAGTGTATCTCATGTGGCCCGAGTGAAAGCCCAGATGGGCTCTTGTTATTGTTTTAAAACGGAAACGCCGAATGGCCGCATTACAATACAAAGCTGGGCTAATTAGGTACGGATACTAGACATAGGGCCCTTGCACATGCTACGTATTGAATTCAATAAAATACAAAATAACAAATCTTACCTCCGTCTTTCCAAGTTTTGTGATCTGTGAAACTCGCCGCCTGTCATGTGTTTCCAAATACCCTTTCCGCAGTTTTAAAATTTAGGCCAGCCCAGCCAGGGCCCGCATCATCTCCACATAGTAGAAGAAGGATCTTCAATATAAATTAATTATGAAAATGTTTTTTTCTTCACATCCTAGGCTTGAGATAGCTGGGTAACTGATAGCGTACCTCACGTTTACAAAGATCAGTTAGTGTTCTTAAACCATGGCTGTATACCATTGATTGGCTCATACATATCTTTACCAGAAATGTCTTCTCAGAGAGTAGAGTATCCTGTCTGTATTATGGCAAATATATTTCGTATTTAGAGATTGTGACGATGACGAGTCGACTGATCTCACTGGTTTCCCGCCAGAATAATTCTTCGTTGAGGTCAAAGGAAAGCACACCGTTTCATAGCCATATCCGAAACAAGTATTTGTCGAAATTGAACGAGACATTTGATGTTGTAGTAGAATTACTCCAATCAGACCAAAGAATGAGACTAAAATGTCATCTTCAGAGGACGACTCTTGTTCTTCATACGGACGGCCATTTTCCAAATTGAATGGAATTATTTGTCCACTTTGGAATTATGTCCACCGGAAAACTCAAAGTGAGCTTGCACGTACCGAAGTATATTTGGGGTTTAATCCACAGATTCTGAAGCTGAGGATATATCCGTGACCGTCTGCCGCTAGTATCGAGCAGTTGTAAACTACAAACAGTGCGGAAGGGCAAAAGGCCCTTCTTTGGCGCCATGTCTAGAACGGTGATCTCGGGTTGCGAGAACCGGATTATGAATTTTAATACTGAATGCATCACACTAAAATGAGTTTGAAATATTAAGACTATCATGACAGCTTTAGTCAGTTTCATTGACAGAACATAACACCTAACCTGACCACAATTTAAAGTGCATATAAGCCCTAGCCAGTTATCTTTGATATCGATTGTACATGAAGTGGATAGTCCAACGGTAGAATATTTCTTGATTTGGGTGTTGCGTCTACGAGATATAAAGGTTTATATTTCGAATATGCTAAGGATGTGATGTCATCACCGACATTACTTATTATACAAAAGCATGCTGGTAGAGACAAATTTGCTATTTTTAAATTCTAAGTTATATTTGAAGCTTATCGAAGTGATTTTACAAATACAAAAATCTAAATTAGAAAATAGCTTAATTCACAAGCAAAAAGAAATTCAGCAAATGTCGGTGATGACATCACATTATTAGCATATTGGAAATATAAACCTATATATCTCGTAGACGCAACACCCAAATCAAGAAATATTCTACCGTTGGACTATCCACTTCGTGTACAAGCTATATCAAAGATAACTGGCTAGGGCTTATATGCACTTTCATTACTTAATCCTCGGGTGTATATATACTTACAGTACAAACCCACTTGCGTACTCTCATGAAATCACCCAAGCCAAAGACAGCACGATTGCTTGATGTTATCCGAAGAGGAATCATGGAATTTGTTCTACGACAATGCAAAAGACGAAGTCAAACCAGAGAGAGTGTGGGAGATTGTGAACGCTGTTTGCTACATGTTGAACATTGAAATTCATCGCTCATGGAAAGTTTACCTATCTGAACTTTACAAGTTACCCTGGACCACAATGTATCTTCTAGATATTCAGTTCAGTAACAACGGATCTTCTATCATTGATCAAGTGCTTGAAGTAGTGAGACGTGAAATACATCCACTGAATGACATTGAACAACACGGCTTTGCCTCAGATATTCTGTGTCTGTTCCAGAACAATTGTTTAGAAAAGATGAAGAGTTTATGGAGATTGATTGACTTTGTAATTACTTTAACTTTTAAATCAATAAAGTTCACTCGTTTTGGTTGAACAGGTTTGGGCAAGTCTTTGTTATGAACAACAATACACTATTGTTTCGGTAATCTGCTCTATATTAACCCAACGATATTTTTGATATCATTCACAACTATCACTCCTAACGTAATTCTAAGATCAGAATATTTATAAACCTTTACAGTAAATCCACTGTGACTCGTAAGAGCAACTTTGCTATTGTCCTTAGGGATTAGCGATAACTGAAGGGCCATCAGTACGGTTTGATAGAAACAATAGTCCTATTGTTTTGAGGAAAACTCTTGAGATGTACATTCTTCTCTAAAACTGAACTATAATAACCATACGAATAAAAACAAACCACCAGATAAATTAAACAAAGTTTATTCAATCTCAAAAACACCAATTTACAGTTCGTGTTCCTTATAGTCGCGGAGTTGATAACTTTCTTATTTCTCAGTTCTTGGGTTGATATAATGTACCGTGTTACAAGATTACACTGATTTATGTTTCATTGATTTTTTTTCTTGTTGACAAATGCTGCTTACCTTGGATAAGTTAACAATTAGAAAGGGAAAACATAGTTTGTGGTCAATGTTTTTCTTGTTCTAAGTTAGTAGTCTGATAAAACTTCAGTTCGTATCGCAATATTTGTCTTACCATCGCCAGAAAAAAAAATGGATATGCGCTTTTGAAGTATTTACCCTTTCTGGAGCTATACAGTAATTGTATGTAATACAGTAATTGTATCCCGAGAGTTTTAATTCTTGGGTAGATGAAAGGGATATAAAATACTTGTAATTAGATAGCTGATCGTTTTAATAAATTAATAAAGAAAACCTATTTATACTAACTAAAATGAGCCATGAATTAGCTGATTGGTAATAAACTCGAACCACTTTAGTTTTTTGTAATTTTGCTCCTCTGGTGATAAGGTATGTACTTGCGGTAAATGATTGGAAAGTTTCACTAAATATTTTGATCCACAATTCGTCACCGGACAATTTTTACAATTTTTACATTGTGAATTTTATCGTAATTTGTCTGGACAAACAGGACAAAAAGGACAAAAAGGACAAATGAATAGAGACGTGTTCATTTCCATAACACATTTATTGGAAGTTTGTACATTTGTACATGTTAAGTAAGAATAAAATAACTGTTTACATTAAGCTTGAATATACTATTTACGATAATATAACTATTTTACAGCACTTGGTTCTAAATTTATATCTCTAGAGGTAAAGTGGTCAGTCCATCTGCTAACACTTTTCGCTTAGGGTAAAAATAAGAAAACCCGGCCCTTACTTGTTGATAAGTATACATAGTGTTGTTGACAACACGAAAACCCTTATTGATACCCGAGCAACACATTTAGATAGTTTTCTTTATCGATCTCATCATGTACATCTCTTATTAACTCCCTTACAACTAAACTTATCCGAAGCTCCAAAGCAATAATAAGTTTTACTACTAAGACCGATGATCCCGTCTCCAGACCATTCTTCCTTAAAGAGACCGGGGGTTCTCTTATCATCAGCCTTATGTGCAGCAGTATCTGTGCGAGGAAACCAGTTAACCTTATCCTGCTCAAATTCATCTCTAAGTTCCGGTTTGACTAAACATTCGACAGACTCTCCAGAAATAGCAATATAGGCAGAGTCGGTGTCCATTTCACAGTATTGAAAATCACGGCGATCTAAGTATTTGTCTAAAAAATCAAAATAAAATTGTAACATACGTAGTTTGGCTTACTGGTACACACACAAAAAAACGATCTGCATAGGTAGATTTAACTTTTTTTTTTTCTTGCAAGATTGCACTTCATAAGTGTTTTCGTCAATGGTGTCGATTTGACGGAAGAAAGGGGTGTTGATGAGGCGGGAGGCTTTGGCTTCTTCGCAGAACTTCACTTCCCTGTGCCGCTCTTGATCAGTGATCGTTTTACCGTAGCTGCTATTGCCCGTAACGCCCGCTCCCGTAACGAGTATAACTCCAGAAAGGGTAAATACTTCAAAAGCGCATATCCATTTTTTTTTTTTGGCGATGGTAAGACAAATATTGCGATACGAACTGAAGTTTTATCAGACTACTAACTTAGAACAAGAAAAACATTGACCACAAACTATTTGTTTTCCCTTTCTAATTGTTAGCTTATCCAAGGTAAGCAGCATTTGTCAACAAGAAAAAAAATCAATAAAACATAAATCAGTGTAATCTTGTAACACGGTACATTATATCAACCCAAGAACTGAGAAATAAGAAAGTTATCAACTCCGCCACTATAAGGAAAACGAACTGTAAATAGTTGTGAATGATATCAAAAATATCGTTGGGTTAATATAGAGCAGATTACCGAAACAATAGTGTATTGTTGTTCATAACGAAGACTTGCCCAAACCTGTTCAACCAAACACAAGTGAACCTTATTGATTTAAAAGTTTAAGTAATTACAAAGTCAATCCGTTGTTACTGAACTGAATATTTAGAAGATACACTGTGGTCCAGGGTAACTTGTAAAGTTCAGATAGGTAAACTTTCCATGAGCGATGAATTTCAATGTTCAACATGTAGCAAACAGCGTTCACAATCTCCCACACTCTCTCTGGCATTGTCGTAGAACAAATTCCACGATTCCTCTTCGGATAACATCAAGCAATCGTGCTGTCTTTGGCTTGGGTGATTTGTTTCACAGCCATAACATTGTCTTTCTCTCTCGACATAGATTGGTTCTTCACAGAGTGCAGCATACACCAAATGTAAAATACTTGATATCCTGTGAAATGCTCTGTTTCTTTCGACGTGTTCTACTTCATCCACGGTGATCATTTTTCCTTGAACGCCTTCCATGTCATAGTTGAATAAAAATACGCAAGCTAATAAAGATGAACTGAACGGAGTCTGAACAGATGATCAAATAAAGATAGCACCCACACGACGCGGTTTCAATGGATCGGTAATCCCTTAATTAATTCAATGAATAGACACACCCCCCTTGCAGCGGAATTAGACATTTAGGCGAACAAGCACGCTTCCCTGAACTATATAAAAAAATATCGGCTCCACGAAGACTCGAACCCAAACCCTAACCCGTCTATTAACCGGAACCCTAACCGTCGCTATCCCTGTACGCCGCATTCTAGTCATGAGCCCACCACTTCAACGAGAGCGCAACTTTAATTTATGCACACGCCGCAATTCTGATCAGGTACTGCGGCGTACGCCGCATTTTTGTCATGAACCCAAGCCAATAGGATTGTGACGTCATCCGAATTAATGCATACGCCCTAAAAATTAGCATAGCGCCCTAAAAAATAGCATAGCGCCCTAAAAATACGGCTAATTCCCCCATGCATGATATACTACTCCAGTGTGCCTTCAAGACCTTTTTACTGACTCGCGGTGACAAATAATACGAAACATTAAACTTCTGTCCCGTTCTATTCTGTTACCACTATGTTTTGTCCTTTCTACCTGCGTAATCGCGTGATCTTTGAACTGTTGCTGGCTATAATAAGTTGTTCGCCATATTCTGTCTGTTTAAAGGTATAGTAAAAAGGTAAATACTGATATAATCAACTAAAAGTCGATTAAGGTACGTAAACCGCCGTGAGAAGCGAGTAGCAGCTCACGTTTCGAGTATTAGCCTTTGTCAGAGCAGAAGACGTATAAAGGCATTGGCTTCACAGTGATAACTTTACTTGGTCGACTAGAAGTATGTTCATCCATGTGTATTAATAAGATGAGAGTGAAGGGACAGCTTTCTCTACAGTATTTGTTTATTTTCCCCAGCCTGTAAGCGATTGTTAGGTGCGACCAAGAGAGCATAAGTAAGAGAGGAACTCTCCAATACGCGCACTTGTGCGATGGTAATGTAAGAATACTGTATACCAGGAGAGCATAGGTAAGAGAGGGAATCTCCAATACGCGTACTTGTGCGATGGTAATGTAAGAATACTGTATACCAAGAGAGCATAAGTAAGAGAGGGACTCTCCAATACGCGCGCTTCTGCGATGGTAATGTAAGAATACTGTATACCAAGAGAGCATAAGTAAGAGAGGGAATCTCCAATACGCGTACTTGTGCGATGGTAATGTAAGAATACTGTATACCAAGAGAGCATAAGTAAGAGAGGGAATCTCCAATACGCGCACTTGTGCGATGTTAATGTAAGAATACGGTATACCAAGAGAGCATAAGTAAGAGAGGGAATCTCCAATACGCGCACTTGTGCGATGGTAATGTAAGAATACTGTATACCAAGAGAGCATAAGTAAGAGAGGGAATCTCCAATACGCGCACTTGTGCGATGGTAATGTAAGAATACTGTATACCAAGAGAGCATAAGTAAGAGAGGGAATCTCCAATACGCGCACTTGTGCGATGGTAATGTAAGAATACTGTATACCAAGAGAGCATAAGTAAGAGAGGGAATCTCCAACACGCGCACTTGTGCGATGGTAATGTAAGAATACTGTATACCAAGAGAGCATAAGTAAGAGAGGGAATCTCCAATACGCGCACTTGTGCGATGATAATGTAAGAATACTGTATACCAAGAGAGCATAAGTAAGAGAGGGAATCTCCAATACGCGCACTTGTGCGATGATAATGTAAGAATACTGTATACCAAGAGAGCATAAGTAAGAGAGGGAATCTCCAATACGCGTACTTGTGCGATGGTAATGTAAGAATACGGTATACCAAGAGAGCATAAGTAAGAGAGGGAATCTCCAATACGCGCACTTGTGCGATGGTAATGTAAGAATACTGTATACCAAGAGAGCATAAGTAAGAGAGGGAATCTCCAATACGCGTACTTGTGCGATGATAATGTAAGAATACTGTATACCAAGAGAGCATAAGTAAGAGAGGGAATCTATACCAAGAGAGCATAAGTAAGAGAGGGACTCTCCAATACGCGTACGTGTGCGATGGTAATCTAAGAATACTGTATACCAAGAGAGCATAAGTAAGAGAGAGACTCTCCAATACGCGCACTTGTGCGATGGTAATGTAAGAATACTGTATACCAAGAGAGCATAAGTAAGAGAGGGACTCTCCAATACGCGCACTTGTGCGATGATAATGTAAGAATACTGTATACCAAGAGAGCATAAGTAAGAGAGGGAATCTCTAATACGCGCACTTGTGCGATGATAATGTAAGAATACTGTATACCAAGAGAGCATAAGTAAGAGAGGGAATCTCCAATACGCGTACTTGTGCGATGGTAATGTAAGAATACGGTATACCAAGAGAGCATAAGTAAGAGAGGGAATCTCCAATACGCGCACTTGTGCGATGGTAATGTAAGAATACTGTATACTAAGAGAGCATAAGTAAGAGAGGGAATCTCCAATACGCGTACTTGTGCGATGATAATGTAAGAATACTGTATACCAAGAGAGCATAAGTAAGAGAGGGAATCTATACCAAGAGAGCATAAGTAAGAAAGGGACTCTCCAATACGCGTACGTGTGCGATGGTAATCTAAGAATACTGTATACCAAGAGAGCATAAGTAAGAGAGAGACTCTCCAATACGCGCACTTGTGCGATGGTAATGTAAGAATACTGTATACCAAGAGAGCATAAGTAAGAGAGGGACTCTCCAATACGCGCACTTGTGCGATGTTAATGTAAGAATACGGTATACCAAGAGAGCATAAAGAGAGGGAATCTCCAATACGCGCACTTGTGCGATGGTAATGTAAGAATACTGTATACCAAGAGAGCATAAGTAAGAGAGGGAATCTCCAATACGCGTACTTGTGCGATGATAATGTAAGAATACTGTATACCAAGAGAGCATAAGTAAGAGAGGGAATCTCCAATACGCGCACTTGTGCGATGATAATATAAGAATACTGTATACCAAGAGAGCATAAATAAGAGAGGGAATCTCCAATACGCGTACTTATGCGTTGGTAATGTAAGAATACTGTATACCAAGAGAGCATAAGTAAGAGAGGGAATCTCCAATACGCGCACTTGTGCGATGGTAATGTAAGAATACTGTATACCAAGAGAGCATAAGTAAGAGAGGGAATCTCCAATACGCGCACTTGTGCGATGGTAATGTAAGAATACTGTATACCAAGAGAGCATAAGTAAGAGAGGGAATCTCCAATACGCGCACTTGTGCGATGGTAATGTAAGAATACTGTATACCAAGAGAGCATAAGTAAGAGAGGGAATCTCCAATACGCGCACTTGTGCGATGGTAATGTAAGAATACTGTATACCAAGAGAGCATAAGTAAGAGAGGGACTCTCCAATACGCGCACTTGTGCGATGGTAATGTAAGAATACTGTATACCAAGAGAGCATAAGTAAGAGAGGGACTCTCCAATACGCGCACTTGTGCGATGGTAATGTAAGAATACTGTATACCAAGAGAGCATAAGTAAGAGAGGGAATCTCCAATACGCGCACTTGTCCGATGGTAATGTAAGAATACTGTATACCAAGAGAGCATAAATAAGAGAGGGACTCTCCAATACGCGCGCTTGTGCGATGATAATGTAAGAATACTGTATACCAAGAGAGCATAAGTAAGAGAGGGAATCTCCAATACGCGCACTTGTGCGATGGTAATGTAAGAATACTGTATACCAAGAGAGCATAAGTAAGAGAGGGAATCTCCAATACGCGCACTTGTGCTATGATAATGTAAGAATACTGTATACCAAGAGAGCATAAGTAAGAGAGGGACTCTCCAATACGCGCGCTTGTGCGATGATAATGTAAGAATACTGTATACCAAGAGAGCATAAGTAAGAGAGGGAATCTCCAATACGCGCACTTGTGCGATGGTAATGTAAGAATACTGTATACCAAGAGAGCATAAGTAAGAGAGGGAATCTCCAATACGCGCACTTGTGCGATGGTAATGTAAGAATACTGTATACCAAGAGAGCATAAGTAAGAGAGGGAATCTATACCAAGAGAGCATAAGTAAGAGAGGGAATCTCCAATACGCGCACTTGTGCGATGATAATGTCGAATACTGATCTATTTTTAGTAACCGGAAGCAGTTTAGCTGAAGCAAGCGCACGGCAAAATATTTTCGCGCCATGAGATTGTTGTCGCGCGCTCGCGTACTTCGCTTCAGCTGCTTCCGGTTATTAATAATAGATTTTATTAGACATTATCACCGCACACCGCGCGCTACAAGATTCCATCTCTTACTTATGCTCTCTTGGTGCGACTAATCATAACAATTGCTGGCAAAATAAAAGAAACATCGCAGTTGCTATATTTTTTGTGTCTTTTCCGTTATGAAAAAAGTGCTCAACGCTGCAACTGTGCACTCCAGAACACAGGCTAACCATCCTCACATTTTGTGTATTTGTCACTGATATCATGTCTTTCTGTTAATCCATTATTGCTTAGCAAAGTCCCCGAAACTCACTCATGTAACCGATTGTGAAATAAAATGTCCTTTTGACTTGATTCTATAGGAAAATCACATGCCTGACGAGGTAATTCCACGTTAAATTGCACGAGAAAACCGATATCGTTTTTTTTTCGATTTAGTACATTTGTTGATATTTTGCTAAGTTATAAATAGCGCGCGTAGTCTACAGTGGTGATTCCACTCTGAATCACCATTCCGTCTCAGTCAATCAGCGTCCGATTTCGCAAATGGACCGTGCGATTCAGCTTTGGCTATGCGATTCTACTGTGTATGTGTTGATTTAGTTGGTTGTTTTAAATACGCGCACACTCATAATACAGCTCGGGTTTCCTGTGGCTCACCTCGCTATGTACATGTGTACTTTTATGTACATAGCGAGGTGAGCCACAGGAGCTGTATGTAAACAGGAGCTGTATGTAAACACCTGCGCCACAGGAAACCCGAGCTGTATTATGAGCATGCGTGCGCGTATTTAAAACATCCAACTAAATCAACACACACAATCAATCAATCCAACTTTATTTACCGAGGGTAACACTAAATAGTGCAAAGCACTAATAACCCCGTGGCCCTCATACAAATATTCTAAAAATTCTAAAAAGTAAAATTCTAAAACTAATATCTAGTACTAATATCTTATATTACAATTAACTATCGGAGAACTAGAACTAATGACTTATAAATCATAGCTAATAACACCCTTACTAGACTAAATACATAATTAAGACTGAATGTTTTGAAAAGTAGCCAGCTGATTAAATTTAACTTGAAAGGAACGAAAGTGCTTATACAGACTTCTTTTAAAGGTATTGATCGATGCAGAGGATCTTAGATTAATTGGCAAGTTATTCCAAAGTTTAGAGTCCATGACTGTAAAAGAGCGACCAGCCTCCCTTTCCCTAAAATAGCGCGGTGTTACAAAGCTAAGATGAGCACTTCGAGTTATTCTACTGTGCTGCTCGCTGTTAAACCTTAGCATGATATTAATGTAATCTGGTGTTTCACCGATTATGCGCTTATATGCTAGTAGGCACCTTTTAATATCAGTTTCTAAATAAAATGGTAGCCAACCAAGCTTATTAAATAGGTCGTGATTTTGCGTCCAAAATAACTCTAGCAGTGGACCAGTCATCAACATTGGATACCTCGCAAGACAACTTGTCCTTCAGCTCGTCAATGCACCTATAATCAGCAGACACTAAAAGCGTTGTGTCATCAGCAAACAGATCTACCTTTGTACTTATGTACAAAGGCAGATCATTAATAAACATCACAAAGAGTAGGGGGCCTAGAATTGATCTTGAGGCACACCTGTTGTGACAGTTTTAGTGGTTGATGATTGACCCTTGAATATAACCAGCTGTTTGCGATCAGTAAGATAGGACCTGAACCAGGAATGGGCGTTAGAATCCAGCCTATACACTTTAAGTTTTTTAAGGAGAGTTAAGTGGTCAACCATGTCGAACGCTTTTCTATAATCAACCATTACCATGACGGTTACTTGATTCTTGTCGAGACTGAATAACAGAGAATCTACGATGTTGGTAAGTGCTGTCTCGGTACTGAATTTTTTCCTAAACCTTGATTGGTTGGTAAATATGAGATTATTATCTGAAAGGTAGTTAGATAAACAGTCATGCACGTGCCTTTCGATGACTTTAGAAAGCACAGGAAGTACCGATATTGGGCGGTAGTTGTTAACGTCAGACAGTTCACCAGCCTAATGAAGCGCGGTCACCCTGGTAGTTTTCCATTCCTCTAGAAACCGCTCTGTTGCAAAGGAGAGATTGATCAGCTTTGCTATTGATGGTGCCAACTCTTTAAGCCCAATTTTCAGGATGCTAACACCAGTCGATTTGTTGGACGATATTTTTAACAAGTATGCTGCGACCTCCTCAGCCTTGATCTGTGGTAGAGTGAATTTTATGTCATCAGAACCAAGCCGCGTTTTAACAAACTGACTCAATTTATCGAAGTCAAAATCGTTAATAACGCGAAGTGACGATTTGATCTTATCAGCGACAGTAGTAAAATGAATGTTGAAAAAATCTGCCATCTCAACACTAGTGTTGATGACCTTCTCAGGCGAAACAGACAAAAATTCAGGTTGGCGCGTTGTTTTATTACCGCCTAGGGATTTGATTAACCTCCAAATAGACTTTGAATCTCCTTTAGTGTTCCGAAATGATGACTTGAAATAATCTATCTTCGCTTTCTCGATCATATTGGATGCACGATTTCTTGCGCCGCGATAAAGTTTCCAGGCGTCAGCGGTGTTACTCCTTTTCGCCTTCATCAGAAGATTATCCCGTTCTTTTAGTTGGTCTAGAATCGCACTAGTTAGCCAACGCGGTTGACTAACTTTAGAAACACGTTTGTGTTTCACTGGCGCGTGCAAGTTAACCGCTTGGAAAAATATATTTTCCCAAGCGGCCAGAGTGTCATTAACGTCATCAAAAATAAAAACAGTGACCCATGGTGAGTTCACTAGAGTGGACTTGAATGCTCGACCATCTATTTTCTTTGTATTCTATCTCCGAACGAATATAAATCATTTTCAAACTATTTTACATGACACATGTAAAAACAAGTTATTACAGGATGGGCATCTCGTTTATTGCTATCAGTTTACATATAGTGCGAAGAACGTAACAACATTTTTTAAACAATATGAAAGATAGCTAGAGACACCTTCGAGTGGTATCAACTAACTAAACAACTCATTATATACTGCTCCTTATTCCCCAAGGTACATCATAACACCGTGGCACTGGCAACGCCTTAACACAACATACGCACACCGATGTGCATTCCAAATCGTTACAAAATACATTTATGTCACGGTATGATATCGTATTGTGCATATGCATTTGATTTGATTGTTTAAAGTAGCGCCGCACAGCAAAGATGGGCAAGTGATCTGAAAGAGCGTAATTATAGGCCGACACATTAAAAATATGCTGGCTCTCATTAGCATAAATGTGGTCTAAACAAGTACCGCTTACCGGCCTGGTAACGTCTGACCATTTGGTTAAAGTGCATGTTTTTTAAACTTTTGAACAACACAGTAGAATCCAGTCAAAAGGACATTTTATTAGCCTCCTCCGCACACAACTAGTAGTAAAGAAACGAAGAAAACCAGGAGAAAACCGGACTTCCTGTGTTACGAAGCGACTAGCGCGAGGAGCTGAGGCGGTGCTAAGTTTCCTTACTACTAGTTGCCTGCGGAGGAGGCTATTATTTCACAATCAGTTATATGAGTGAGTTTCGGGGACTTTACTAAGAAATAATGGATTAACAGAAAGATATGATATCAGTGACAAATAATGGTTAGCCTGTGTCCAGAAGCTGGAGTTGTCGTCGTCAGAACTAGGATCCATCTAGTTTCGTCCCCAGGCTTTTAGTTTACGCGCGGCTGGATATTGTGATGTCACTGCTTCGGAGCCTGGCCAAAACCTCTTGAAAGCGAAATCGAGAGGGCTATGGTAGATTTTGAGAGGTCTATGAAATATACGTGTTTTACGTAGGCAGGAGCCATGCATAAATGAGTCAAAAACATAAATCGACTCAAAATACCTACATTTCACTTTGTGAGAGTTAACCCCGAAGGTCTTGCCAGGCTTCTGACTTGGGAGTCAAAACGGCCGCCATTTTGAAAAAAACAACTTTGCGATTGCATGATGGGAAGACTGAGACGAGGCTCGTCTTCATGGAGTTATATATCCTGAAACATAACAAGATGATTTGGTAGCGTTACACCTGTCCAGAAAGTTTCGTAACGCATATCAGGTTGTTTGAAAAAAAAAAATTTAGATGTTGTGATCACAGTGCATAGAGCCACGTAGAGTGCATGAATTATATTAATAATTGTTTTGTTTCGCAGGACTATCATGGGAACGGTTCGACTGCTATCAAAATTTACTTCCAAGACAAGTACTTTGTCCTTTTCATTTGTTATTTTCGTTTGTTTTCTACTTTATGGTGTAATCTACTTCTATCACACATCAGACGTACTCAATCTTACTATTCATCAGGCGATAGTCCTTCACGAAATGAACCAATCAAAGGTCAGTCCGGCACATGCCGACATTAGTCAGAAAGAGTGCGGTGATGTTCCTTCATGTTTAACCCGGGGAGAATGGACCATAATAAAGACAGGTCTTACCAAAAATCAATACGGAAAGAGGCTAAAAATGGAAGAGCTGCTCCTCGCGTACCAAGGGTATCCAAAGAGGCTTTATCGGCCTGATGGGAGATGTGGTCAGAATGCTCGTGTACCGCAAAGCAAGGTCCCTGCTTTGTGTGATCCCGATAGCCAGACGCCCTGCTGTAACGAAGAAACTGGCATTTGTGGCATTACACATGAGCACTGTGAATGCAAAATGTGTACTGACTTTAGAAAATACCTCCCTGCGGAAATTGCAAGATGGACACCTTCTACGGAGGACTGTAGGTTTGAGTACTTGGACCAAACTGCAGCTTGCGATTTGTTACAAAAACATGTCCCTCACTTGGTGTTCATTGGAGATTCTATTACACGACATATTTTTACTGCAGCTGCCATACTCCTCACCAACAACACCGCGACTGGTGCTTTAAATCAACAATTAGCAGCGGAGGTGCGCGAGAGGTGTCGGGGAGAGTTCCAGTTCGTTGACAGTGGGAAATACAATTGCCATCTGTCTATAGCGCATGCATGGACTGACCTGAACACTTCTCAAGTCTGTAACGGACAAGCTAAGTTCAACGTTTCTCTGGTGGAAGCGTATTATTCTTCCAAACAGGCTGAGGCAGCGGTTAGGAAGCTATTGAACCAGACTGGCTCTATAGCAGTCGTCAATGTGGGATTGCACATGAGGCTAAACTCTAAATATGTCATATCTAGATATCTAGGACCATTGGTTGACCTCGCTGAAAAAGAAGGAAATGGTTGGCCTAAGATTATTTGGCATACCTTACATAACGTCAATAACTTTCTCAAATCAGACACAATGAGATTGTTTTCCTCTTGGAAGAGATATAATGATGAAATGGCTGTGTATTGTAAGGGGCGCGGCATCCACGTGCTGGACTTCTACCAGATGACAGGTGGTATTAAAAGCTATGATGGACGTCACTTCGGACTCGGAGGAAACATGGCGAAAGTGCAAGTGTTGTTAAACTATCTTAAGGGTTGGGTTAAAGACTGCAGTAATCAACGGTGAAACTATTGTTATTATTCATAAAGGCATCAAAGCGAGGCTATTAGTCCCAGCTTGTCACAGGAAGAGAACAATCTACAGTCGATGGCGCAAAACAACGTTAATTTCCTTACGACACAAAAGAACACAAGAGTAGCGATGTTTGGGACAACTCGCTCTGATACCATGGTTACCAGACTTCTTCCTGCGCGCGCATCAGATCTAAATAAGGTGAATAACTAGTTTTATTTTAGCCTACATCATTATGACATCACATCACAGCAATCTCGTGCTGCCATAATGCTTTGTAGTCTAGTCTGAAATAACGAAAACATTGGTGTTTTGAGCCGTTGCGTACAGATAATTAAACAAATCTGGAGCGGGTGGATTTTATAATTTCATAAATAAAAACATATACGTTAATTTATTGTTATTTTTAATTAGCAGTGTGAGAATCGTTATCGCTTTACTCCAGTTCCCCAACTGAGCCCAGCAGAAATACTGCACCCAGAATAGGTCTTTTAGCTCTTGCGCCTCATCAGCATTGATTTAAAACCAATAAGAGAGCAGAGTTTGTTCAAGTGTTTTTACTCCAACAGCCGCAAAACCCCCTTATGGTCGGAAGGCATTTTACAAACCACTTTTCCTGATAAATTGGGCTCGATATGTAAATTAAAAGATTACTAACTATTGATCCGATTTATATTTATATTATAAACAAAAATATATTTTACAATAACCGCCAATTTTCTCGCAATCTGATTGGCTAATGTTTATATGTAATATTCTAACAGACGCGCGGCAGGCTTTCGAGCGGGCTTTGCAGAGATTTGTGAATCCACGTTGTGTAAACATCTATTTCAAAAATCAAGAAAATGAGGATTTTAAAAGCATTTAATCTCTGGGAAAAGTTAATCGGTGAGTCAAACTTCCTTGTGTGGTGCCATTTGTCAAATTTGAGCTTTCTCTCGAGTCGAACAAAGTATTTTTGGCGATTTCTGATTGACTTTGTGACAAGTTCGACCGATCTTTTAGAACTAGAACTGAGAAATGGTCTTGAATTAAATACATAATTTTCTAGTTCGTGATTAAAATCTCATAGAAACTAACAGTTTAAAGCAGCTTAGGTATTGTTTAGAGGTCGGGAAAGCTTAAAGAAGTGTTTACGTTTTGAACTTTTCGACTCGAAGACAGTTTGTACACACTCGTTTGAAGCTAAAAGTGTTTTGTTGTTATACTATAAAAACTACTGTGTAGCGTTATATAAAAATCGCTGTCTTGTACTTTAGGTCATTGTTCATTCTGCTTCCAATAGCAGAATGAACGGAACAGCTGTTTACTCGGAAGAGGAAAAATGGCGTTCATTTGGGGAAGTTTTGGCGAGGATTTTTTTGCGCGCGCGTTCGTCGCACAAAAACTGCACTTCTGTATAATTTACTGCGCACGTACTACACACTACGCACTTCCAGGAACCCATTACCAGGAACGTCCATATATCCTCTACCCGTGAGTCAACTGGATTGAGCTATTTTTATAATGTATTTCCCGGGTAACTGTCTTCTGACTCCGCTGCGGTCCGTTCATGCTTTCCGCCATTATCGAGATTGAGAATGATTTATGGTTTTTTGAGGTGATTTACACTGCACTGTCCTGACTATGGTTTGATTGGATTCACAAAGTGGGAGCATAAGAACTCCCGCAAGATTTGTTCTAAATATAGCTCAATCCGGTCATACGCTGACTCACATACTTAGTACGGGAGACACTAAAGAGACTGCGCACTGCACACTCCACACTGCGCACTACACATTGCGCATCCACACTGCGCACTACACAATCCACATTGCGCACCACACACTGCGCACCACACACTGCGCACTCCACACTGCGCACTCCACACACCACACACTCCGCACCACACACTCCGAACACTCCGCACCACACACTGCGCACCACACTGCGCACCACACACTGCGCACCACACACTGCGAACCACACACTGCGCACCACACACTACGCACCACACACTCCGCACCACACACTCCGCACCACACACTCCGCACCACACACTGCGCACTAATATGTGTAATATATGCATACAATGTATGTTATATGTGTAATATATGCGTACAATGTATGTAATATGTGCATACAATGTATGTTATATGTGTAATATGTGAGTACAATGTATGTAATATGTGCATACAATGTATGTTATATGTGTAATATGGGTGTACAATGTATGTAATATGTGTCTATGTGATATGTGTGTATGTAATATTTCTATGTGATATGTGCGGTGTATGTAATATGTATATGTGAGATGTGTGTATGTAATATCTCGATGTAATATGTGCGTACAATGTATGTAATATGTGTCTATGTGATATGTGTGTATGTAATATGTCTATGTAATATGGGTGTACAATGTATGTATGTGTCTATGTGATATGTCTATGTCAAATGGGCCGGGTGTACAGTGTATCTAATATTTGTCTATGTGATGTGTGTGTATGTAATATGTGCGTAAGTGAAATAAAGTATGAGGTTGTAAATGTTGCCCAGTTTCTCGTTTTCTGATTGGCTGATTGCCATTGGAAATAAGAGAACAGACCACGGTACGATACCACGGTACGATACCACGGTACGATACGACCGCATAACCTAACCATACCACGGTACGATACCACCGCATAACCTAACCATACCACGGTACGATACCACCGCATAACCTAACCATACCACGGTACGATACGACCGCATAACCTAACCATACCACGGTACGATACCACCGCATAACCTAACCATACCACGGTACGATACGACCGCATAACCTAACCATACCACGGTACGATACCACCGCATAACCTAACCATACCACGGTACGATACCACTGCATAACCTAACCATACCACGGTACGATACAACCGCATAACCTAAGCATACCACGGTACGATACCACCGCATAACCTAACCATACCACGGTACGATACCACCGCATAACCTAACCATACCACGGCACGATACCACCGCATAACCTAACCATATCACGGTACGATACCACCGCATAACCTAACCATACCACGGTACCACCGCATAACTTAACCATACCACGGTACGATACCACCGCATAACCTAACCATACCACGGTACGATACCACCGAATAACCTAACCATACCACGGTACGATACCACCGCATAACCTAACCATACCACGGTACGATACGACCGCATAACCTAACCATACCACGGTACGATACCACCGCATAACCTAGCCATACCACGGTACGATACCACCGCATAACCTAACCATACCACGGTACGATACAACCGCATAACCTAACCATACCACGGTACGATAGCACCGCATAACCTAACCATACCACGGTACGATACCACCGCATAACCTAACCATACCACGGTACGATACCACCGCATAACCTAACCATACCACGGTACGATACCACCGCATAACCTAACCATACCACGGTACGATACCACCGCATAACCTAACCATACCACGGTACGATACCACTGCATAACCTAACCATACCACGGTACCACCGCATAACTTAACCATACCACGGTACGATACCACCGCATAACCTAACCATACCACGGTACGATACCACCGCATAACCTAACCATACCACGGTACGATACCACCGCATAACCTAACCATACCACGGTACGATACCACCGCATAACCTAACCATACCACGGTACGATACCACCGCATAACCTAACCATACCACGGTACCACCGCATAACCTAACCATACCACGGTACGATACCACCGCATAACCTAACCATACCACGGTTCGATACCACCGCATAACCTAACCATACCACGGTACGATACCACCGTATAACCTAACCATACCACGGTACGATACCACCGCATAACCTAACCATACCACGGTACGATACCACCGTATAACCTAACCATACCACGGTACGATACCACCGCATAACCTAACCATACCACGGTACGATACCACCGAATAACCTAACCATACCACGGTACGATACCACTGCATAACCTAACCATACCACGGTACCACCGCATAACTTAACCATACCACGGTACGATACCACCGCATAACCTAACCATACCACGGTACGATACCACCGCATAACCTAACCATACCACGGTACGATACCACCGCATAACCTAACCATACCACGGTACGATACCACCGCATAACCTAACCATACCACGGTACCACCGCATAACCTAACCATACCACGGTACCACCGCATAACCTAACCATACCACGGTACGATACCACCGCATAACCTAACCATACCACGGTACCACCGCATAACCTAACCATACCACGGTACCACCGCATAACCTAACCATACCACGGTACGATACCACCGCATAACCTAACCATACCACGGTACGATACCACCGCATAACCTAACCATACCACGGTACGATACCACCGCATAACGTAACCATACCACGGTACGAGACCACCGCATAACCTAACCATACCACGGTACCACCGCATAACCTAACCATACCACGATACCACCGCATAACCTAACCATACCACGGTACCACTGCATAACCTAACCATACCACGGTACGATACCACCGCATAACCTAACCATACCACGGTACGATACCACCGCATAACCTAACCATACCACGGTACGATACCACGGTACGGTACCACCGCATAACCTAACCATACCACGGTACGATACCACCGTATAACCTAACCATACCACGGTACCACCGCATAACCCCGCAAAACCCCCTTATGGTCGGAAGGCATTTTACAAACCACTTTTCCTGATAAATTGGGCTCGATATGTAAATTAAAAGATTACTAACTATTGATCCGATTTATATTTATATTATAAACAAAAATATATTTTACAATAACCGCCAATTTTCTCGCAATCTGATTGGCTAATGTTTATATGTAATATTCTAACAGACGCGCGGCAGGCTTTCGAGCGGGCTTTGCAGAGATTTGTGAATCCACGTTGTGTAAACATCTATTTCAAAAATCAAGAAAATGAGGATTTTAAAAGCATTTAATCTCTGGGAAAAGTTAATCGGTGAGTCAAACTTCCTTGTGTGGTGCCATTTGTCAAATTTGAGCTTTCTCTCGAGTCGAACAAAGTATTTTTGGCGATTTCTGATTGACTTTGTGACAAGTTCGACCGATCTTTTAGAACTAGAACTGAGAAATGGTCTTGAATTAAATACATAATTTTCTAGTTCGTGATTAAAATCTCATAGAAACTAACAGTTTAAAGCAGCTTAGGTATTGTTTAGAGGTCGGGAAAGCTTAAAGAAGTGTTTACGTTTTGAACTTTTCGACTCGAAGACAGTTTGTACACACTCGTTTGAAGCTAAAAGTGTTTTGTTGTTATACTATAAAAACTACTGTGTAGCGTTATATAAAAATCGCTGTCTTGTACTTTAGGTCATTGTTCATTCTGCTTCCAATAGCAGAATGAACGGAACAGCTGTTTACTCGGAAGAGGAAAAATGGCGTTCATTTGGGGAAGTTTTGGCGAGGATTTTTTTGCGCGCGCGTTCGTCGCACAAAAACTGCACTTCTGTATAATTTACTGCGCACGTACTACACACTACGCACTTCCAGGAACCCATTACCAGGAACGTCCATATATCCTCTACCCGTGAGTCAACTGGATTGAGCTATTTTTATAATGTATTTCCCGGGTAACTGTCTTCTGACTCCGCTGCGGTCCGTTCATGCTTTCCGCCATTATCGAGATTGAGAATGATTTATGGTTTTTTGAGGTGATTTACACTGCACTGTCCTGACTATGGTTTGATTGGATTCACAAAGTGGGAGCATAAGAACTCCCGCAAGATTTGTTCTAAATATAGCTCAATCCGGTCATACGCTGACTCACATACTTAGTACGGGAGACACTAAAGAGACTGCGCACCGCATAACCTAACCATACCACGGTACCACCGCATAACCTAACCATACCACGGTACCACTGCATAACCTAACCATACCACGGTACGATACCACCGCATAACCTAACCATACCACGGTACGATACCACCGCATAACCTAACCATACCACGGTACGATACCACCGCATAACTTAACCATACCACGGTACGATACCACCGCATAACCTAACCATACCACGGTACGATACCACCGCTTAACCTAACCATACCACGGTACGATACCACCGCATAACCTAACCATACCACGGTACGATACCACCGCATAACCTAACCATACCACGGTACCACCGCATAACCTAACCATACCACGGTACCACCGCATAACCTAACCATACCACGGTACGATACCACCGCATAACCTAACCATACCACGGTACCACCGCATAACCTAACCATACCACGGTACCACCGCATAACCTAACCATACCACGGTACGATACCACCGCATAACCTAACCATACCACAGTACGATACCACCGCATAACCTAACCATACCACGGTACGATACCACCGCATAACGTAACCATACCACGGCACGATACCACCGAATAACCTAACCATACCACGGTACGGTACCACCGCATAACCTAACCATACCACGGTACCACCGCATAACCTAACCATACCACGGTACCACTGCATAACCTAACCATACCACGGTACGATACCATCGCATAACCTAACCATACCACGGTACGATACCACCGCATAACCTAACCATACCACGGTACGATACCACGGTACGGTACCACCGCATAACCTAACCATACCACGGTACGATACCACCGCATAACCTAACCATACCACGGTACGATACCACCGCATAACCTAACCATACCACGGTACGATACCACTGCATAACCTAACCATACCACGGTACGATACCACCGCATAACCTAACCATACCACGGTACGGTACCACCGCATAACCTAACCATACCACGGTACCACCGCATAACCTAACCATACCACGGTACGATACCACCGCATAACCTAACCATACCACGGTACCACCGCATAACCTAACCATACCACGGTACGATACCACCGCATAACCTAACCATACCACGGTACGATACCACCGCATAACCTAACCATACCACGGTACCACCGCATAACCTAACCATACCACGGTACCACCGCATAACCTAACCATACCACGGTACGATACCACCGCATAACCTAACCATACCACAGTACGATACCACCGCATAACCTAACCATACCACGGTACGATACCACCGCATAACGTAACCATACCACGGCACGATACCACCGAATAACCTAACCATACCACGGTACGGTACCACCGCATAACCTAACCATACCACGGTACCACCGCATAACCTAACCATACCACGGTACCACTGCATAACCTAACCATACCACGGTACGATACCATCGCATAACCTAACCATACCACGGTACGATACCACCGCATAACCTAACCATACCACGGTACGATACCACGGTACGGTACCACCGCATAACCTAACCATACCACGGTACGATACCACCGCATAACCTAACCATACCACGGTACGATACCACCGCATAACCTAACCATACCACGGTACGATACCACTGCATAACCTAACCATACCACGGTACGATACCACCGCATAACCTAACCATACCACGGTACGGTACCACCGCATAACCTAACCATACCACGGTACCACCGCATAACCTAACCATACCACGGTACGATACCACCGCATAACCTAACCATACCACGGTACCACCGCATAACCTAACCATACCACGGTACGATACCACCGCATAACCTAACCATACCACGGTACGATACCACCGCATAACCTAACCATACCACGGTACGATACCACCGCATAACCTAACCGTACCACGGTACGATACCACCGCATAACCTAACCATACCACGGTACGAGACCACCGCATAACCTAACCATACCACGGTACCACCGCATAACCTAACCATACCACGGTACCACCGCATAACCTAACCATACCACGGTACCACTGCATAACCTAACCATACCACGGTACGATACCACCGCATAACCTAACCATACCACGGTACGATACCACCGCATAACCTAACCATACCACGGTACGATACCACGGTACGGTACCACCGCATAACCTAACCATACCACGGTACGATACCACCGTATAACCTAACCATACCACGGTACCACCGCATAACCTAACCATACCACGGTACCACCGCATAACCTAACCATACCACGGTACCACCGCATAACCTAACCATACCACGGTACGATACCACCGCATAACCTAACCATACCACGGTACGATACCACCGCATAACCTAACCATACCACGGTACGATACCACCGCATAACGTAACCATACCACGGTACGAGACCACCGCATAACCTAACCATACCACGGTACCACCGCATAACCTAACCATACCACGGTACCACCGCATAACCTAACCATACCACGGTACCACTGCATAACCTAACCATACCACGGTACGATACCACCGCATAACCTAACCATACCACGGTACGATACCACCGCATAACCTAACCATACCACGGTACGATACCACGGTACGGTACCACCGCATAACCTAACCATACCACGGTACGATACCACCGTATAACCTAACCATACCACGGTACCACCGCATAACCTAACCATACCACGGTACCACCGCATAACCTAACCATACCACGGTACGATACCACCGCATAACCTAACCATACCACGGTACGGTACCACCGCATAACCTAACCATACCACGGTACCACCGCATAACCTAACCATACCACGGTACGATACCACCGCATAACCTAACCATACCACGGTACCACCGCATAACCTAACCATACCACGGTACCACCGCATAACCTAACCATACCACGGTACGATACCACCGCATAACCTAACCATACCACGGTACGATACCACCGCATAACCTAACCATACCACGGTACGATACCACGGTACGGTACCACCGCATAACCTAACCATACCACGGTACGATACCACCGTATAACCTAACCATACCACGGTACGATACCACCGCATAACCTAACCATACCACGGTACGATACCACGGTACGGTACCACCGCATAACCTAACCATACCACGGTACGATACCACCGCATAACCTAACCATACCACGGTACGGTACCACCGCATAACCTAACCATACCACGGTACCACCGCATAACCTAACCATACCACGGTACGATACCACCGCATAACCTAACCATACCACGGTACCACCGCATAACCTAACCATACCACGGTACCACCGCATAACCTAACCATACCACGGTACGATACCACCGCATAACCTAACCATACCACGGTACGATACCACCGCATAACCTAACCATACCACGGTACGATACCACGGTACGGTACCACCGCATAACCTAACCATACCACGGTACGATACCACCGTATAACCTAACCATACCACGGTACCACCGCATAACCTAACCATACCACGGTACCACCGCATAACCTAACCATACCACGGTACCACCGCATAACCTAACCATACCACGGTACCACCGCATAACCTAACCATACCACGGTACGATACCACCGCATAACCTAACCATACCACGGTACGGTACCACCGCATAACCTAACCATACCACGGTACCACCGCATAACCTAACCATACCACGGTACCACCGCATAACCTAACCATACCACGGTACGATACCACCGCATAACCTAACCATACCACGGTACGATACCACCGCATAACCTAACCATACCACGGTACGATACCACCGCATAACCTAACCATACCACGGTACCACCGCATAACCTAACCATACCACGGTACCACCGCATAACCTAACCATACCACGGTACCACCGCATAACCTAACCATACCACGGTACGATACCACCGCATAACCTAACCATACCACGGTACGATACCACCGCATAACCTAACCATACCACGGTACGATACCACGGTACGGTACCACCGCATAACCTAACCATACCACGGTACGATACCACCGTATAACCTAACCATACCACGGTACCACCGCATAACCTAACCATACCACGGTACCACCGCATAACCTAACCATACCACGGTACCACCGCATAACCTAACCATACCACGGTACGATACCACCGCATAACCTAACCATACCACGGTACGGTACCACCGCATAACCTAACCATACCACGGTACCACCGCATAACCTAACCATACCACGGTACGATACCACCGCATAACCTAACCATACCACGGTACCACCGCATAACCTAACCATACCACGGTACCACCGCATAACCTAACCATACCACGGTACCACCGCATAACCTAACCATACCACGGTACGATACCACCGCATAACCTAACCATACCACGGTACCACCGCATAACCTAACCATACCACGGTACCACCGCATAACCTAACCATACCACGGTACCACCGCATAACCTAACCATACCACGGTACGATACCACCGCATAACCTAACCATACCACGGTACGATACCACCGCATAACCTAACCATACCACGGTACGATACCACGGTACGGTACCACCGCATAACCTAACCATACCACGGTACGATACCACCGTATAACCTAACCATACCACGGTACCACCGCATAACCTAACCATACCACGGTACCACCGCATAACCTAACCATACCACGGTACCACCGCATAACCTAACCATACCACGGTACGATACCACCGCATAACCTAACCATACCACGGTACGGTACCACCGCATAACCTAACCATACCACGGTACCACCGCATAACCTAACCATACCAAATAATTGATATTGGCAAGTTTCTCATATGCTTAACAGTCAATACTTTTACAGGATAGTATAATTACAAAATAGTCCGGTTTGGCTTCTAATAGGGACGTTAATAAATAATCAATGCTAGGAGTGGACTGATTATAAATTAACTATCAACAAACTTTAGTCAGTCTCAAAACATTAACAAGAAATAATTATTAAGATTTGTCATTGTTCATCACAAAATATCATGAACTGGCCTTATGGATTTCTCTCAAAAAATATCATTTCTGGAAATTCAACTTTTTTAAAGTAAGAAATACTAGAATATCGACGATGATTTTGCTTTATTGTTTCTCTCCATTTCTGCTTTACATAACGTCCTTGCTTTATTTCTCATTCACAGCTTTTGCTGCTCAATTAGGCACCACCTTGTAATCTGTATGTTATCATTGTTGTGTCTATTTTAATTACAGTTTCTACTGATAAATATCAAGAGTTTGGCAGAACATCCTCTTGAATAAATCCTGAATTGTACTCCGTGACACAAAAGGCTTACACACAATACTATTCGGCACCATCCTACGCCTTGGATGAGGTGTGTATTTTCCAGTAATTGAACCTACTAAACAAAGCACCCTTGGGCAATTTCGCCTTTCTTTTTCTTTGTTTTTCAAATTGAAATTTATGATTATTTTGATTTCGTTGTTTACATTGCTTGAGGCACTTCGATATGGAAACTGCTTTTGCAGATTGGATGAAATATCAGACAATATTCAAACACCGGTCGTCCCGACTTGTTTTGTTCCGAGATCGGTAGGTTACACGTTCACCAAATCGTTAATATTTAAAGACAAAGGCACACTTCGTATTATTTCTGGAAACGTAGCACTTAATCTCCAACAGCTTCAAGGATTATATGACTTTTTTTATGTGTAAGTTTTACCGCCACGAAAGAACCTTTCCATATCTCGTTTTGTTCCTTCTATGCTCCTTTGTTTATTGTTTTTTTTGCGGCGTCCAAGCTGCTCCTTCATTGAAACGTGTTTTTGAATATCTTGTCCAAGACTTCAACAGTCAGTTTATTATTGTTGAGGTGTTACAGAAACTCAAACAGCCAATTACAAACTTTACAATGGCAGGTACTTGATACATTTTGGGATGGATACACTGCACCTTGCGGGCAACTCGGACATGTTTTCAACGCCTTGTCATCGTTAGCATTTTGGCGCTGTTCTAACTTATAAAATAGATAAAATTACTGAAATGCTTTCGTAAGGGTGTACTGGGGTTCTTATTGAGTCTTTATTGAGGGGGGTAAGGTAAACTTTATAGGCACGACCAGGGAAAAACGTTTTAATATAAAAACTGGAAACGTAATGATACAATCGATTTGATCTGAACCCCATGGCCAAATATTCAGAAGAATATCGATCCCATGTAAGTTGTCCCGTTGGAAATCACCAGCTGTATGTGATGATAAGAATGGTAAACTGTATTTCACTAGCTATATGTGATGATAAGATTGGTAAACTGCATTTCCATTGACGGTTATCGTGATGCCAAGTTAAGGTTTACCGCGCGCTAATGATTTAGTAACAATTAAAGTCTTTATAATATGTAATGACTATCAGAATGACGACCTGAAGACAGGCATAAATATTAACAGTAAAGTCGAGTTTACGAGAGTAAATGTAACTGGAACATGTAGTAGCCATGACATCTTAGCTGCGATATTAACAAAATAAAAACTTTTTAGTATTTCTATATTCTATAGTTTAGTATCAGTTCACAATGTGATATATTAAAGGTTAAGATAGAAACAACGGAAGAAACATACTTTGAAATGGCAAATAATACAGAAAGTTAGAAGGTTGAATCCCTAAAGATGGTCTTGTTCTTTGAGAGTATTATTGGGTGCTGTTGGATGGTGAATGTGTAACAATAAATACTAGCTGACACTAAATGGAAACTAATAATTGAAAGCCACAGTCCAGAAAGCATTAGTACATTCCTAGAAAACTATTTAAAATATTTCTTAACCATTTGTATGTGTAAATGTTCCTAACATGATGATTGACAGATATCTTCAGGGGAAGGAGTGGTAGTGTTCTATACGTTCCCAAAAGGGCATGACCGGAAAATGTCACACTCACGAGTAGTACCTCCACGTAAAAAAAACTCAACTCAATCTAGCCGAACTGCAATATACGCGATGGCAGCCCAAAGCGATCTACAAAGATGAAAGTCCTCTAAGAATATGTAGTTAATCAAGTAAATTGAAACTTTGTGATAAAGGTACAATTATTTATGGTGATTCGCCTCTAGGGATCCTAGGTAAACTATATTTCGCTTCCTACCTTATGACATAAGCTAGAAGGGAAATCAACAAAGGGAATAAAGAACTTCTACCAGTTGCTTTTTAAATAAATGAAGTGCTTCATTTTAGCGTTAATATCAGTTTAAAACAAATGAAGTCATAGTTTAAACGAGAATATTTTTAGAGTTTAAATTTCCTATATTTTACTTCTTGACAGATCTTAACGGCCGTTTGCCTTTCGTCTTTGCTATGTTCTATTTTAATGTTAATAGTTATTATGCGCATGTTCAGTTAGTACATTAACATTTTACAATGTCAATATAGCTGGTAACTTGGACTAGATACGGAAGAGATCGACCAGAGATACAATTAACACTTTTGTACGGCCTCTATTCAAATTGAGAAAATTCGATGGTGATCTCACAGCTTTGAACTGAAACATCATGATAACAGAGCAGAAAAGTGCTTTATTCAAATGATTTTGACTTTTTCTAATTAAGTCTCTTTATAAATGTATTTAAAGTGATGTTCAAAAAATATTTTAGCGTATGTCAAACGGGGTACGTTTCCCAGAACTTAGATCTATAGATTTGATGAGATAACCCTCAAAAGTTGAGTTCCGTTTTAGCGGTGATTATCATCACCAGTCTTCGCTAATAGTTTCTTGATTATTTGTCTCTTGAACTCTGTTTTGCTTTAAATCTCTTACTTGCAATGCATAGATTATGATCAGTATTTGAAAAAATTAAGTTCAATGTAACCAACACAGACTCGGTTACCTGCCAGTCATGCGCAGTCCAAGTTTAATTTTTTTTAAATCTCAGTCTGGCCATCCCTTCATGTAGGACGACACGAATTGCTACCAAATTGTATTGTATTGTATTGTGTTGCGTTCTATTGTTGTATTGAATTGTATTGTGTTGTATTCTATTGTATTTTTGGTAAAAATTTGTGTCGTCCTACATAAAGGGATTGTCCTCAGTCTTGCAATACTGATAAAATGTCTGATTTGAAACGTTTGAAAATACCGACTATTCTATATTTGAGAGTAAAACTAAAATACTTCAATCGACAGAATTGAAGGCAGGATTACGAGAAATATTACATTGTTTCTAAGAGACTGGTTCACGTTCAATAACTGAATACATATGTAACCAAGAAACCAATTCAAGAAAGGCAAAACATATTGAATTTTTTCAAAACTGTGTAAATAGTCAAGTTGACGGGTGTGTGTGAGAAAGTTCAACACGCGTTTAAAATGTAGATTGAAGTTTTGAATACCTCTCAGAAGCACTTGAAGAAAAGCCAGTGTGTTTTGATAGGATTTGAACAATCCAAATCCTTGATAGCATCTGAAAAGTAGAACAAAACGTTTGCTAATGAATTTGAATCAGAATAATTTGGAAGTGTAAAACAGAAGATAAACGAGTGGGTTTTGCTTCCTGCTTTAATAGCACACTACATATGACATATAGCTTAATTGTTTGAAAAAGTGCAATTAGAGTTGTGATGTGCTAAAACCTCGCGTTAAAACAAGGCGTGGTGCTTAAATTAGAATTCTACATCAAGTGATTTAGAAAGCATATTATTTACAGCTAGACTGTTTTCACTAATCACTGTGTTGTCATATTCAATTCGCGCTCACCTACAAAAAAAAACAAATCTGTGCAGATAATCCTGTTAAAATACGAAGCATTGAAACAGCATTCCACTCTCATTCTCACGCGCTTCACAAATGAACACATATTAACGCTTCCAAGCGAACACAAGAACTGGTGGGAAATTATAACTTGCAATGGGTTATTATCACGGTTCGGCCATCATAGTTTTGGTCCCGGTAGCCTCGTACTGGTGGGTTTCAGAACGAGTTTACCGGACGACAACAAAGTTTTCATTCTCCTGGGACTCAACATGGCCGCCGTACGATAAAAGCCCATACTTTAAATTTGCGGAATATTTATCGCAAATCAGAAGCAATCTAAAATAACTCACATAAGATCCCATAGAGGAAAATTCATACAAGCCAGTCATGTCTTTCCAAGATCACTTTATACTCGGGTCTATTTGTTTGTATTTTCTTGTGCCTTGGATGCGTCGTAATAAAGTAACAAATACCAAACCACAAATATTAGAGTACTTAGAACAATATGTGCCGCACTGTTAAGACTCGGCGTTCCGTATATACCACAACTGTTTGGCTATCAACCGATCACAGATATCTGAATGTTTATATATAACCCGCAGGGTAAAATAATATGAAGGTAGTGGGCAAGATGACCTTTAAAAAAAAAGAGCAATTCCTTGAGAAAGAAACTTGATAGTTTAAAACTTTTCCTCAAATAGTGCCGAATATTGTGTTAGCATTTGTATATTGTATGCAATCGAAAACACTCGTCATGATACAGAAATTCAGTCTCTTCAACAATCCCATGTTCATTTTGTTGTTGTTGAAATGGAAAATATGTTTTCAGTGCAATAACTCCCGTCAGTAAAAGTTGCCGTTGTTTGTATATAAAGAAAGTTCTGTACGTTTAGCAGCCTTTCTCCGTACATTGTCTAACGCAAAACAGAAACCGATATGTTATTAAGTAGTGGGAATGTGTTGTTTCATATTGTTCTTCTCTGAGGTTTTTAATTCAACTCATAACACGAGTGGATTCTCCGTGTGAGGTGTGCCGCCGTGTAAAGTCGATAAACACATTTCCTGGATTAGTTTAAGAGAGAACAAATCAAGTTGGTGCGTTTAAGTTATCCATTAGTCTATTAAGCTTTTAAGATGAAAACTGAAATAAAACTGCTCTCTTCGATGGAAAGATTATACGTTTCCTCGTATCTGAATAGAAATGGACACAATAGGTTTTTTGAACAAAATGTTTTATCTCATGTATAAATCCATACTATGATAAATCCTACCTTTACCAACGCGATACGAGGCACGAAATGTTTGGAGTTTTTCCAGCGTTTCATGATACTGTTCTATGAACTCTAAATCCCATGTATCCATTCAAACACGCAATTCAAACAAAACCTTGTATTCTTTAAAGTTCTGAGTAAAAATTTAGTGAAAAGCTTTGAATCCCATTTCTCAGAGGCGTTTTCAAATCCTCCATGACCATGTCATCGAATGAGTGTGAACCCAAAGAAAACTTCCCATAGATTGTAGTGGTGGTTTTAACACCTTTTTTAGGTGTACTCTAAACGCTAACAGTAAATAATGTATGATTTGGTCAGACCAAAGCCTACGTTACACTGCTATATATACAACACGAAAATGCTAAGCCGCGATCTTCACAGTATAGGACAGTGACGGATTACAAAGCTTAACATGTTTATTTTTGCAATTTCATTTACTTCGTGAACCCTAAGGCTTTGCGTGAGTACAAGGGTTAAATCTTGAGTGTTTCATGGTATAAGCTGTGTTCGTTGAGGCCAGGACTGTATGTGACTGGGTTACGTGGATGTATGTTAACGTAATGTTACTAACACAGAGAAGCCACCCCGCGAACGCGTTCTTGCAGCGACTGCATCTCAACCAACGACCAGAGACAAAACCGAAAAACACTACAAGATTACAAACTGGAAAACACAATAACACTCCGGCACTACAATGGTACTCGAATGTACGTTTTCGAGGCTTTGGTTGAAACAGAACTTGGCAGCAAAATATCGGTGTGTACTCTTATTAGCCACCGAGCACACATCAAATGAGTTGAAATAGGTTCTCGCCGGTCACTTGGTCCGACTTCATAAAGATATCACCGTCTTGATTTAATGTAAGCTAAATTTTGAAAACAGAACATCTTAAAATCTTCAGTAATACGTATTCATGAAAAAATAACACATGCAAACTCAAATGAAAAAAAGGCCAAAATAAATCTGATCAAGTTGGTGTTATCAGACATGCAGTAACTGCCGGGTAATTCCGCCCTCTTCCATAGATACAAAGACGTTTTTCGAAAGAAAAGGCAGTGAATTCTATCGTCCTTGATTTTATTACACCGCGAAATCTCCGCACAAAATAAAATGTACTGGATGAAAAAAATTACAGTTCGACATTAGGGGGAAGTCCAGCCATTATTTATGTTTCGTGAACTATCGACTGATGTAATATTTTGTAGTCGAAGAGGGAAATGCAACTTGAAATCTGAAGTGCAAATATCATTTATAATTAGATACAATCACATTCAAACAGGGAAATTTCTTTCAACTTAACAAGTCTTGGAGCTCGAGTTTAACACAATTGTAATATTGATAAACATTTCAATAAGACATACATTACAGAAATGTGGTGTTGTTGCTAGCAGTTCTGTTATTCCTGAGGACACTCGCCTCATTTAGAGTTCGCGGAAAGTCTTTACAGCAAACGATTGCACGCCGGCTGGCAGTAGATCTTTTCCCACAGAACTATTTGATATCATGTGAGTTTTATTTATTTTCTTCCTAAAACGATACTTTCGTAAATACAGTTTACAAAACATCAATTTCATTTAGCAGCGTTTGACCCAGTCTTGTGGTGTTGAAATCGAACCTTTTTAATTTAGACACTTTCACTTAATTTCTCTCAATCACAACCGGATGTAAGTTAGTAATGTTAAAAGGAAGCGGCTTTTGTCAGTTTCTATGTTGCATTTTTATTGTATAGCACTGTAGTTACTTTGAACTAATGAATAAAACCATTATTTCTTAATGAAAATTAAGAGGACCAGTGCAGAAACAAAGACCAACGAATTGCATTCAATTAGGGAGTTTTGTTTGAGGCTGACGGCAACCAGCGAGAGCGTTCACGACATGTGCGGCAATAAACTGATGTTTCGTTTGCATGTGACGACCATGTTAGTGGACGTTACAAAAGATTCCTCGTTAGCTTCTCTTGTTAAGTTCCACCAAAATGGTCTTTTGTCATTGGAATCTCTGGGGATTGATTGCAAACTAAGAATACCGTTGAATTAGCCTCCTCTCAAATACATCAAACCTAATTTATATTCATTTACGATTTGTGAAGGTTTTCCGGCATCTTAGCAATATCTTCGTTTAAGAGAGGGAAAAAACACTTAATTTAGCTCAAGTGAGATTCATTGAGGACGAAACTGCGGCCCAACTGATTTGCTTTATTCCCTCAAGAAATTATTTCTTTGAAGGTGCGATTGAAAGGAAGCGACAGCCTTTGTATGGAGGCCAGAACCCTCGCGAGTTTTGTTTGTGACTAGTGAACTGGTGAAAATTACACAAAGTTGTCTGTTCGTCATGGAAATCAGGCAACGCGCGAAGAAGTGACGAAATCAGAACAAACGCAAAAAAATGTCTAGAAACTGATTTAGTTCTTAGTTGGAAGGTTCTATGGGTTTGTAGATCGTTATGATAAAGCAAACGCTAATGTTCGTATCAGTGCGAAGTGTAATGAACCAACACTCGTTTCATTTTGGTCCTATTACTTTTCAATAGGGTAGCGTAACAATACAGCCGATAAAAGGCACAATTTGAGATTGAATAGCTACTCTGCACGGAATGGGCAACTGGTAAAAAGAAACCAAGAAAATACTAAGGAAGAAAATTAATATTGATACAAATAAAATGCTGCATGAAGATCTAGCACTTAAGCTAAGTTGGGGAGTGAATTCGTTTACAGCTGAAGGTTTCAAACTATAACCGACTGCGGTCCCACTTCCGTTTAGACTGAGACAATTGGGTTTGCTGTTGTCAACTACACAGGGAAAAAAACATAAATTAACCACGATTGATATGCTGCAAATCATTCCTTTATTGAGCAAGAGACTTAAATACATGAGAAAGTTCTTATGAGTTAGAGTTAACATTACAGAATCAAAGCATCCTTAAGATGGAATTTGTCACAAAAATTACCTCGAGCCTGCTCGATATTGGTTGACAGAAGCTCGCTTCAGATATGAGTTTAGAATACAATAAAGCCGTGTTTATCGGAAAAGCAAAGGTTTTGCTATTCGGACGGCTCTCGCCTAAACACCTCAACAGTCTTTTGAAGACCTCGAAGATATTATAAGTTAATAACATTCTCAATACTATTTGGGATTAAGACGCGAGAAATACACGACCATAGAACAAAACCATTATTAGCACACACTTACTGGGGTATCAACGTGTTCTTAGCTCAATAACATGGAAGATTTACTCGAATTAACTTCAGCAAATATACAAAACGAAGCTGATTTTGTCTCTATGATTACGCCTCAAACTCTAGGAAGACAAAGAACGCTAACATTTTAAGATTACAGCCAGTTTAACAAACAGTGTGTGCCGCTAATTTTAAAACACTCGACTATTTTACCTATACATTACTATTTCTATATCTTCACTATTATTTACGCTTCTGTAACTAACAACGAAAACTATGAGAGCTGTTTTTGGACCAACAATACTTTTCAGTTCTGTCAGTTCTCCAATAAACACACCGATATCTTTTCAAAATCGCAACTGAATTTCATTTTAAACGGACTGACTTTCCTGCCACACAGCCGTTGTGTACAAGTCAGCCATAGAAAGGTTTTCAACCTTAAATCATGGCCCTGCATACAGAGGTACTATTCTGTTTCACAGCGATACACTAAAAGTTACTTTTTCTGCCGTTAATGTGGCGGTCGTTTGTTCAAGTTTTGTTTGTGGTCGGTACATCTGCTTGGAACGATGAACGAGTGATTTCGTTGCAGGACATCCTAAATGGGAATCTCGGCAACTCCATACGGATAGGACCCGTAAGGCGAAGGCTGGGGGTAATTTGGATGATGGTTAATATTTGAGGGTTTGCTTTTTAAATACAAGTTCTGTTCTTGATATCCAGCGTAACTTTGAGGGTAGGGGCAAGGTACAGATGACACCCCTGGTGCACTCGGGTAAGCTGGACTGTCGGTCGATATAGGTGTCGAGAAGGAACTCAGAGAAGCCGAGATATTTGGGGGCGGAACTGGACATGGAGGCGAAAAGGTGTTATATCCAAGTGCGGCCCCGGCTTGAGAAAGCGAATTATATGCACCCAAGCTCGAAGAACTCTGTTTCCAGTAGTTAGCCGCACTGTAATTAGAGTACATCGCTGACGGGTTGTCGCTTGACTCGTAGCGAACTGCTCCACTGCTCTCAAAGAACCCGTTTATACCGGGAATCATGGAGCTGCCCTTGTCTTGACAAAGGATCGAGGGGTTGTTTTTCTCCTTCTTCCTCCACTTCGCTCGTCTATTCTTAAACCACACCTGAATGGAGAATGAGAAGAAGGCCTTCGTTTAAAAGATTGCCCCTGCGCATATAATCACAACAAAGAATCATTCATTAAAACTCCAGTACACTTAGAAACGATGACTTTTAAACATGGAACGCGGCTGTATTACATTAGTTGAAATAAATGAGTATAAAATGTCGGCTATTAGCTGCAAATATCGCCAGACCGATCGAGTTTAATTTGCGAGCATAGGAAAGCAGGTTTACTGAAAGAAAATGCGATGAAGTCGTGCTTCCCTCTCTTCTGTATAACGATAAATTGAATATATTCAAGCGAATGAAATCAGTACCCGAGTTTCGTCCCACAAAAGAGCACCCGCTTTCTCTGCGACTAACTGAATTGTTCTTCATCCTCTCTTACGGATGTGTCAAAAACGCTTTAGCACATGTTCCCTATAATTACAATATGGACTTTGAGAAGTAAAGAAGGTGAGAAAACAAGCCATCGGAAGCGACCATTAACAACCCACATCACAACAATCAATATGCCACGTTAGAATGAGGCTTGGATTTATTTCTCTTTTTACCACTGAAGGATTTGGGAAGATCCAAAGAAACGTATGATTATTTTTACCTCACGTATTACTGAGTCATCTGTTATAGTTTGCCTCTTCACCTGTCTATGTTAATCGTAACACTACAGAGCTACTTGGTTTTTGGTATTTGTAAAGGTGTTAACAAAACCCTTACTAATGCTGCAAGAATATTCACATAAAACTCTCCAAACAAAGGCTAACGCAGATTGTTTTACTAAATGCTAAATGATATTTCTTCCTGGAATGGATTCCAACTGTGTTGAACTGTAACCAGGTTTGTTTTGTGACAAGTCCCATACTGTCCAAATGCCAGGTGTTTTATGGAGGCTCAGCGAAGCCACGAGTAAACAATGTAATTGCACGGAAATTTATCTTGAAGAAGACATTCAAAAGAGTAAACATGTTGAAGAAAATAGACCAGTACACTGATTGCCATTCAATATCCGTCAAATGACAGGGCTTTTCAGACCTTTTAACTGCACAAATGGTACATAAAATGCTTTTTACTGTGGATAGGCGGGTAACAGAGGCTGCCGCCTTTATCTTGTAAAAGAAAGTTTGAATAATTTATTGCCTGCTGGTTTCGCTCTGTGCATAGACATTTTGTGTACTTGAAATCAAGGCAATGGTTTGTGAGATTGATTGTAATAGCTTGAGGCGAACAAAATCGAGTGTAATAATAATAACTTGAAAAGAAAAGTCAAACCGCAGCTGGTGGGCAAGGCAGCGTTGGTACCAGACTCTTTCCTGGTTGTAATAAAAGTATCTACACTTTCATTACTTATTAAACAAATCGGCTACAACATGGCGAGTACTCCTTACCCGTACACGCGCTTCTGTTAAGTTTGTCCACATAGCTATCTCCTCCCTTACAGCCATGTCTGGATAACGGTTCCTGGAAAACATCGCTTCAAGCTCTTGCAATTGATAAGACGTGAAGTGGGTCCTCTGTCTTCGCTGCTTTCGCTTCTGCTTTAGATCTTCACACTCATTGAGATTTTCTGTAGGAGGAAACAAACACAGTCCAAGCAATGATTAACAAATAACGTGCAATAAATGGTTAGGGGAAAGCAGAAATCAGGGAAGAGAATGGTGCTGAATCTTGGGAGAGTGTTGAAGTGTTGATTGCACCCAGTTTAGCGTTTTAGCACTTCCAATTGTAAAGAGTTAGAAAACATATTGTTGTTTCAGGCTAGATTAGCACTTAATCCCCGAAAAATCCTGAACTAATTAGAACTTAGCTTTCCAGAATCCAGGACGATAATCTACTTTTAACCTTATGGACAAGAAACTGTACCTTCAGGTGAATCAATGGACTTGTCCGAGACTGCCTTCAGCTCCTGATTGTTGTTGATATCCGAGAGGTTCGTATGCTCCGGTGAATTGGCGGGCGAATCCATGGCTAAAAATTACTCACTAAAATCAAGGAAATCTGAAATGCTTTGCTCCTGCCGCTGTCGAAGGCGCGGACCGATTGAACGAAGGATGTAATCAACGTCTAAACCCTCAGTCAAC
This sequence comes from Actinernus sp. WN-2022, assembly GCA_030867875.1. NCBI lineage: Eukaryota > Metazoa > Cnidaria > Anthozoa > Actiniaria > Actinernidae > Actinernus > Actinernus sp. WN-2022. Next base: position 57,054,949 of record JAOWCC010001751.1, on the reverse strand, counting down.
GAGATGAAGTAAAGAGGTTACGGGACGTCCAGGCATGTGTCCTGTGCCCAGTCAACTAACCCTTATGATTGAATGCGTCAGTGACTTTCTTTACAAACTAACCTCTTGCGATTCATCTCAGCAACAGCCAATCAGAGCGCAGCTCCTTTATAAATAAACTCGTATCTATATTAATTACATTTTAACGCTTCCAATTGTTGGGTTGAGAAATACTCGGCGAATGTCAATTGTGGCTTTGTTCCTGTCGCGGCCTAATTATCTTTCAAGAAACTTTTGCATCCGCTTTGTCATTTTTTACTCAAGAAGAGAGGAAGAGCGAGAAATTGTTTCTTTCCATATTTTTTTTAGTAAGTGGACTCATAAATAATTACCGAGAGAAAGAGTTTAGTGGTGTCATATTTTAATCATTTTCGCGTACACTCCTCCGAAAAATTTCTGACATATGTCGAACATTTGAGCGCGGTATCTAATGCTAACGATGTACAAACAAGCGGTTGTGCGACTTGGAACAGGCAAAACAACTTGACACAAGTTTGTTGATTAAATTTCCTTCAAGTAGTTTATTGTCAGACTAATTCCCCTTGATGGAGAGCCATCCAGTCATTAATTAGCCAAGCAGCGCTGTGATTTGTAGGTCTAGTAATTTGAATGCAGTATAACGTTGATCTTAATGTCATCCATACCTCTTGAGATCTTGCAACTTTCATAGTGTTATGCCAAAGTCAAACAGCGCGAATCCAGGAATGCATCAGACTCGCCACACGCGCACTTCTCTCACTTTGCCGCCGTTGTCTTTCCGGAAAACACTTCGTTCAGAGATGCCTCTTTTTCTGATTAGTCCTAGTTACTGTTTATCTAGTACACAAAAGCGAAAAAACTCGCGAGACCCTAACTTTATTAAAGAGCATGTATCGATTAATTCACCCTGAAATATTCTCTAAAGTAAACAAGTCCTTTTGAAATCGCTTGTACGGCCTACAAAGGGCAGTTTATTAAACGCAGTAGTGGCGCCGTTCGGCCGATTTAATTTATTAATATCTATTGTCAGTTTATTAGCTGTACAATGACGTTCGTATGAGTGAGAAAAGAACCGAATTAGTCTGCGGTGCATGTTACATCAACTCCAAATCCCTTTTTTATGCCAGTTTCCTAGAGTTATGACAAAAAATGTCTTTGTCGTGGATCGTTTCCGTGGAGGACAAATACACGAATTCTTTCAACGCGTTAACCAAACTTTCAAGTGATTTGAATATTCAGTATTTGCTAAAGTGCATGCCATACCGCAGGAGTAGGTTTGTTTACCACAAGCTTAGCCTGCCTCACACACTCCTAGAGTTGTATTGGTGCAGTATCATGGGATGACAAAGTGTTGTTAAGTGGAAATAGTCTCTTTCGCTTACTGTACTAATCTCCTCACACCAAGAGAAAGTAGAGTCACTAGATACTTAGAGTCGGGCCGCTGTTGTTGTCCACCGGCTTCTTCTGTCGTTTGTTAATAACTGACAAATCTCAAGAAAAACTAACAAAGATTTTTTTAATTAGCTGGGATCACATTTCCACAAACAGAATTCATTGACGAGTTTGTGTCAGTTTTGAGTGTTCACTGTGCCGTCAGCGATAAGGAATTTACTAAACGGGTCTCTTCTGAAGTCACGAATAAGAGGGAGCTGAAAGGGTCATCAATGTTAGCCTTGTCTCTGTAACATTTCTCATAGATCTAGAAAACTTTGATTCAGACAAAAAAGATATCCGAACTCCACGAGGTTCACATCAGTGACCAAAACATTGAAAGACTGGCATGCATATTGAATTGACTATTTTAATGAAGTCGCTTGCTCCAAATAACAACAGCAATGTTTAACTTTATCATTTAGGTCCATCTTTGTGGTTGAATATATTTTCATTTGGTTAGAATATCTGCTTAAGAATCACTTTAATTGTTTAGCGTTAAGTATTTCACTAGGAGGGCGGGAAAAGGCGGTGACTGCAAAGACCTAAATTGTCAAACAAAGTTTTCAGAACTTTGCCAGAAGAATGATGAAAATAACCTTTCAGGTCAAACTCAATTTAGTAAGGCCAGATGGATTCTAGATCGCTGACGATAATATGGTATGTTATTGGGGCCTATACAAAACTTTGTGACTGTCTTTCCTGTATTTTAGTTGCTACAGATAACTATCTAATTTAAAATATATTTTTCAATAATAAGAGCCGTTTTACCAGTGTTGTCACTTCATTTGGCATTCTAAATGACTTCCATCAGTTTAGAAAAATAAATTATTACACGAACGGAATACTGAACCCATGAAATCTTCTGATGTTCTGCCACTTTTCATTCCATGTATTGTTTTTTGACTTAGAAAGTTAGTGAGTCAAACCAACACTCCTGAACTCTTGACTCTTTCACTATTTCATAGCTTTCTCACTTTTGTAGGAAACTCTATCTCAGAATCTTATGATTTTCACACACTATTCTGACATCTCATCGGACCAGTAGAGGAACTCAAGCTGCTGTAGACTCAAGTTTTGAATCCGAGGTTATATGCGTTACGCAGCAGTTTTAGTCATCAGTTAATGACGGTTGTCAGTCTGTTATTCAGTGGGTTTGGTTCAGTCATTAGGAAATGGTGCTTACTATTGAATGTACATCTTGTAACTCTGATCAGCCTAGCTATACACTCTCAGACAAGAGCTCCTATTCTTTTGAATGGAGCGACAGAACAACAGGCTACACACCCTATCTCGAGTAAACTCACCTTTTACTACGCCGAACCTCCTCTGAGCAAGCCAGGGTAGTGTCCATGCAGTGCCGTCAAGAGTTTATTACCCCGGATAGCCGAGTTTGGAAAAAAACATGACTAACGTTATGTTTGAAGATTTATGGGTACACTCGATAGACTAAACTGACAAGTCTTTGAGAATACGACTTACCTACCGCTTTTGCCTGAAAACACTGATCGTAAGAACGAGAGAGCAGCAGTGTCTGAAGCTCACGCTGCATAGGCGCTTGCGATGGTTTGATAGACTTATCAGTTCACCACCTTAGCTTAATACAGTAAAACATGTGATCTTAATCCTGGTAAGGGATTTTTCTACTGCTTGGAGCTGATCAGATAGTTTTAAAGCGTGAAGGATTTTGGTACAAATCCAGGAGGAGCATTTAATGCGGTTCATCACATTGGATTTAAAATAATCACAGTCCTTAATCTTAAAAAACGACAATGTTCAATCCATCAACTTCCGACATTTTAGCAAATTTGTGACCTGCATTACTACCCATGAGTTTAGTTGGGAAATTATCAGTACGACTTTCTATTTTAGTGGTGACACTCGACCATATGTACAGACGGTCATGGCAGAAAAACTAGAATCATAGTTAATCACTTGAAATAACATCTCGTGGAGAAAGTGAATCAGTGTTAAGCTCGAATAAACAGGTCAGATATGAACAACATTGCAAAGAAAGACAGAATATTGCATAGAATATTTCTTTTCTATTTTCTTGTTATATTTGTCCCTGCCGCATTGATTTGAAATGAAAACATAGTGTCGACTACAGGAGGTCGACGCGGTACAAAAATGCATCCATGCAAGGCATCGTCTTAAACCCTCTATTGCAACTTCCTTCTGAATTTGACCGCTTTAACTTCAGTTCTATTCTTGGAACAAAAAAGTGTTTTTCTCTAAGGATTTGCCCTAAAACACTTAGAAAATCTGCAACATGAAATCGATTGTAATGTGTGTTTTTTACGGAAATTATACAGCAAGCCAAGTACTAACCACTGTATTTGTTATACTCTTTTGTAAGATATAGTTTTTATCATGGTAAACTGTACAAAGACCTGTACATGTCATTCCTAATAATTATATATTATTAAACTGTATATACACTAAATACAACAGAACTGTCGTTATTATAGCTGATCTGTGGTGAATTGAACATTTTAACATTTTAACGTAAACTTATCTATTTAATAGGACAACAAATACATCCTACATGCTGAAATACACAGAATATCGGCTTTTAAAAAGGTGTCATTGTCCTTTGTCGGTACTGTAATAGTACATCTACTCACGAGTTATCTACATTTGAGTTCTTTGCCGACAAGTTGAAAGCCGAAAACTGAACAAATAAACGGGGCCCCTTTCTGCCGATTTCCTTACTTTGCTTTGCTTTACAAAGGCCTTTTAAAACCCAACAAGTCACAAAAGAAAACCGTTTCGTAATGTGTACCATATCAAATAAAATGAAGCCTTCAAACTAGTTATGTCATGATTTAATGTTTTTTCCCCTTTTTTCTCGCCGAAAGATACAAGTTGTGCTGCCACGGTTTTCCCCATTGTCACTCTTTGTACAGGACGGCAGGAATGTCTTTTTTACCATTTTTACCTTTTTCTACCTACAGTTCTCAATAAACCTCACAGACATAAGACAAGGCGACAAAGAAAACCTACACCGCTTATTAGTTCCTTTTTTATGAAAACCGGCAAAAACAAGTGTTTGAACAGTTAATAAAACGCCTTCATTAGATAGAGTCTGATTATAAGAAATAGACATATACTACACATTCTCTCCTCAAACTCGAATGACTTTGGAAACACGTACTTAAAAATGCTTTAAAGTTTATTGAAGAAATTCGTCGTTTTGGGCATTCATAAGGTTTCCAGGTAGAATAAAGACTATCAGAGTGGCTCGAAGGCGTTCTTCGAATTTCTATATCAAGAATGCAATGATTACGATGCAGGAGGCTTGAAATAACCTGGTACGCGGGAAGCCATTATGCGACTGACACGACGAGTGTCACGTCAGAGCTGATTAACAAAGGGACACTGATCTCATATTAAAAAGTTATTAGTTCTTTTTAAAAGATTACCGAAAGAGTCAACACTTCCATTGTCCAAACACTGAATGGGGCTCTTCAAACTTGTACCGAGAAACCATGGCGGCATCCACCCGACAAAGACGGTAACTCAGGCGGGTCAGCACCAGAACATAATCATGCAACACAGAGTGACATTTTACCTCATTTGTTGGTTTTGCCTCCAATATATTTTGCATATATTATTAATTCCATTCATGCTACTGTTTCCTCGTGTTTACCCAAGTTCTGAACTAATAAATTTGAGATTTGTTGAAAAGGTCGAAAATCCCAGCTAAGAGTTTCGTGTACTATTTTAGGGTGCTGTGAAGTGTGTTCTCAGATCGTATTGCTGTCTAATTTGCAAAGCCTTCTTAATATAAAGATGTATTTAGATATTTGACTTCGACTTGAGGGATATCAGATGAATTTAATTAGTTTATCCCTGTTAACGATGGAAACGTTTTAGCGATTCCCGCCCTACAGATATCAATCTGTCTGTGATAGCCCTCACCTTTTTAGTAGCGGCTAAAATAGCGCATAAAACACACCGAACTGCAGAGGTTCAAGCCACAAACCACAGAGCACTTACGGTAAACAAATAACACAAGAGTTAAGAATGATATTACAGTTTTATTTGCATCCACTTCAAAGATACAAGGCCTCACACGAACCTTTCGGCATGGTGTTTCTACTGTATTCCTGTCCTCAAGTCTCAAGCTTCTTTCTCCGATTTCAACATCACCTAAATGTCGGCTTAAAGAGATTATTGCTGCTGACAAGAAATCAACTTTTTTGGTGACCTTAAGCTGGTGGATGTTGTAAAAACCACTCGCTGTGTCCTTTTCTAGTTTAGGAAGATTAAGAAAAGTACAAAGTCTACAGTCAGTACTTACTCCATGCAGAGTCAGCGATGTTTCAGCTTTTGTTTCAAAAGAGCTGAACATGTCAACCGTGATCCCCTGCAACGATCTCGAGTGAACTTCATCATTTCAGCTATAGGCTTACTGATCCTACACTTAAACTGTAAAAACAACTTATGTAGTGTAGTTACATTATACTTCCGCAAGTTTTTCCCGATAGATGAATAAATAATAAGTTAAAACACTTGTGTTTCCTTTACAATCACTGCAATAAAAGCTTCCAACGCTATTACAGATAGAAAGTACAATCAACATTATTTATTATCTCAACAATCTCATTGATGGACGCGATCACCTTATGTAGTCCTGGGTTTGGAACAACAACGAAATATTACCGACCAATGTTAGATATAAAGTACAGTTTAGATAATTTCTCAAAACATCTGCAAAATACGTTTTCCCTATCATTTGTTCAAAAATTTTGGAATTAAAATATAGATCTAAAATTAAACGTTGTGAAAACATTCCAGACCTACTGTGTGTTAGTCGCGTGACCCGATAATAAACCGTGAGTGGTACCTCATCCCCTACTAACCCTTTGCGATTGGGTGCCAATACACCCTCCGAACTTACGTCGTTTCTAGTTCATCGCATTATTTTCTCGATTTACTCGTCATTTCAAACATGCTCCAATCAATGGACATGATTCAGCGTCTAATTATCGTGACTTAATGGCTCCAACACACGATGTTTCACCTTCTTTCACCTGTTTGCCCAAGAGCCGAGAGTGTTAATGGTTTTAGCGTGTCAATCGAGCTAAGAATCTGCAATGAACTAATCGCTTTGTACGCCATGCTAACCACATGGCCATCCGGCTCAAGTACACATGCTAGCGAGCTTAACGGCTTCTCGACGTTTACGCAGAAACGAACTAATGAGAGCTGGAAATTTGAATTGTTAAATTACGCAGAGATCGTAAGTAAGTTTCAGAGCGCGATGCTGGGATCTGATTATCACACATTATCTTTACTAGTAAGCGGAAGTTTCAAATCAAGAACGAAAGTGCCTCGAGTGTTGTCATATCTTTTAAAATGTTTTTATAGTAAACAAGTGTTAGGACGTAACAATGGAGTCGAAGAGACCCAACCTGCAAGGCCTCTATCAAGTATTAAGAAGGTTTATTTTCTTCTAAAAATATTTTGTTTTCGTTCTATTCCTGAGTGGATATTAACAGCTCTGTGAGTCTATCGGATGGACAGCAGTAAGTGTTCTATAGTAGCAGGTCTGTGAGGGCTGGACAGCAGTAAGTGTTCTACCCCAAGACATGTTTACTCGCGTTTCTTCTCTAATGATAACACGATGACAGTTTTTCAAAAATATTGTAGCCATCATCAAGATTTCCTTTGTGCTGGTTTGAAAACAACATACCGGTAGCCTTTGAAAAACAGCTGTGTGACGTCATCGTGACGTCAATAAACCTCACACGGAGAGGTCGCCTTACAGTTCTTGTTAAAAACCGTAATTTAAGAATATTTTCCTGTTTTAATTTAGTTTGAAATGTTCTTTGAGCAGCTTTTTTTATTGAAGTAAAACCGACGCCATAAGAGCGTATACTGGATTATAAGGTATTTTTGGCATTTCTTTCAGTTCTTTCCTCTTGCTCACATTAACCAAATCAGTGTTTTGTAAAAAAATCTTCAGTATGGGATCCATACTGATGAAACACAGGTATATATTCTGTATATTTATTAATAAAAGCATTTCCAAATGTTATTTAGGTATATAACACCACTTTGACGTATAGCAACACACGCTATACAAACGCCAGTTCTTCCTGATTTTTCTAATTCATAGTTTTCCGTTGTTTTTTTTTGTATCCCCAGCCGTTCGTTACATGAGCCTGGAGTCAGCTTGTAACAGTGCTCACCACAAGCTTGCCATTCTACAGCACACTTCTATTTAAAGCTCTAATTTAGTCACAAGTTTACTGCAGTATACTGGATGTACTGCCATTCCACAGCACACTTCTATTCAAAGCTCTAATTTAGTCACAAGTTTACTGCAGTATACTGGATGTACTGCCATTCCACAGCACACTTCTATTCAAAGCTCTAGTTTAGTCACAAGTTTACTGCAGTATACTGGATGTACTTCTTTTTTTCAGAGACTCTATAGTTATGTGAATGATACATGAATGATTTGATTACTATTTCTAAATAAACTGCAAGACTTGCTTACTATACTTACAGGGAACCCAGATATCGTGTTCAACTGAAATCAACAAATGTGCCACATGTTCATCTCATCAGTCCAAGTTGTCAGTAGAAGGTTTTCCTATGCATTTGGTTTGGCTGTCTATTTAGGATGTACCAAATTCATGCTTACTAAATCTTTCACGCCAGATCATTTAGCATGCTTCACAGGCATCTAATGCCTGAGACTCCCTTTTTACTAATCACACTGATCATGCAGTGTAGTATTATTTGTCTCTGGTGATAAGCTGCAGTACTCTTTATTGAAGATTTACGAATTTAAAGAAAGTCCACACTTGATTAAAACTATTGACTAACTAGTTTCAGGCACACGAGTGCCTGAGGTAATTTGGTGTCATGCTTGAGTGGTATCAGACATCTCTTAAGCAGTATAGAAACAGACGATTATAAACAGTGAAAAAATACTAAATAAATAGAAACAACACGGGCCACCGTGTAAGAGAGAGCATTAAAAATGAATGTTAGATTTCAAGAGCTGGATTTACATGTGTTTGCCTCCATCAGTCAGTGTTCTCGTTAGGTTCTTAGTTGTCATGTATAGGATGTGCTACAGTAAGTTTTGATACTCTACTGTACGTTTTCGTCCTCGTTCCCGACGGCTTCCTTTCTCCCTCTGGTACCATTCTCCTCACTTAAATCTATCTTAGATATATCCTTAGGTTACAGCGGGTTGGCTGAGATTGTTGATCCATTCCTTACTGTGCAGAGGTGTGTGTCTCAACGTTTCAGTAGAGCTTGTATTTCAGTCGGTTTGCCAAGTGTGAGTAAGGTATCTATATAGCTTAATATTCCAATGGACACTGCATAAACACACTCAGTCCTGAAGAAATGATAAAAGAGGACAAAAAAGAGAAATTATTTAAAACTTTAGCACAGGCTTTTAAGTAGAATGCAGTGCAATAAAGGGTACGATACTTTGCGCCTACCGATCAACACAGTCATTTGTTCACTGCGAGTTCAAATATCAGGAGTTTGTCATCAAATCACCATCAAACACACAGGGAAAATATAACATGACTCTGAGGGATTAAGGAATGATGAAAAGGAAGGTGCCGCAAAGTTGTGAGCTTTCGATTGGCAACAACTGTACTGAAGCCTTCACTAAGCGACGAGAAGGATCCGCTCTTCTTGTGCCACGCCCTAAGCTGACCTTCTTTATGTTATCCAATTGTACTACTTGACTGGTATTGGTGACTGGACAAAGGGAACTAGAAAAATGTGGTATATTAAACTGTTCCTTGTTGGGTGTTCTTCTCAACATAATTTACACGCCCTCTACCACCATATAGCTGCCGATTAGTGAAACAATGCTTCCTTCACTTATCATATATCATATGCAGCTTTGACTTTCTCAATTGTCGTTCATTTAGAGTACGGAGCATATTAGTCTATATATTAAAGATGCAAAAACGACTTCCCAAAGAGTAATTCTCAAATGGCCCGGGTCTATGTAGCCTGATTTTCAGACGGTACGAGGTCGTCCGCTCACTTCGTCTGTAAATCAGGCTAGGGTCTATAGGAACGGTATTGAAAACATTGGTTAAAATCCTATATGGTTGGTCGTATTTTAATATTACAAGTCGTGCACAGTACAAAATCCAAGCTGGTGATTGGCTAATGACAATGCTTTATTCGTGACCTTAGCACGCTATGCGCTCAGCTGGAATATTAAAAGGGTTAGAGACTTTATGTTTGTATTTCATTGACAGGCACTTGCTGACTGTACGATGAACTCATGCAGTACTCGTTATTCAGTTTCGTTCATCGTACAGTCAGCGTACCTGTCTAATACCCATGCGCGCCAGTTTCTAACCACAGCCAACAGACATGAGCGAGTTCGAAGGACGTGAAGAGACATCCATGCATCGGGTGCAACAGGTTCAGGACGTGAAGAGACATCCATGCATCGGGTGGAACAGGTTCAGGACGTGAGACATCCATCCATGCATCGGGTGGAACAGGTTCAGGACGTGAGACATCCATCCATGCATCGGGTGCAACAGGTTCAGGACGTGAGACATCCATCCATGCATCGGGTGCAACAGGTTCAGGACGTGAAGAGACATCCATGCATCGGGTGGAACAGGTTCAGGACGTGAGACATCCATCCATGCATCGGGTGGAACAGGTTCAGGACGTGAGACATCCATCCATGCATCGGGTGGAACAGGTTCAGGACGTGAAGAGACATCCATGCATCGGGTGGAACAGGTTCAGGACGTGAAGAGACATCCATGCATCGGGTGGAACAGGTTCAGGACGTGAGACATCCATCCATGCATCGGGTGGAACAGGTTCAGGACGTGAGACATCCATCCATGCATCGGGTGCAACAGGTTCAGGACGTGAAGAGACATCCATGCATCGGGTGGAACAGGTTCAGGACGTGAAGAGACATCCATGCATCGGGTGGAACAGGTTCAGGTCATGAGACATCCATCCATGCATCGGATGGAACAGGTTCAGGACGTGAGACATCCATGCATCGGGTGGAACAGGTTCAGGACGTGAAGAGACATCCATGCATCGGGTGGAACAGGTTCAGGACGTGAAACATCCATCCATGCATCGGGTGGAACAGGTTCAGGACGTGAGACATCCATCCATGCATCGGGTGCAACAGGTTCAGGACGTGAAGAGACATCCATGCATCGGGTGGAACAGGTTCAGGACGTGAAGAGACATCCATGCATCGGGTGGAACAGGTTCACATTCTCATTTTAAACATCAGCTCATTTCAACCGTATTGTGTTCAGTAAATTCAGTTTATACTGCATGCCGCAAGAAGGATGAAAACAACTGTTATTGAATGAATGATTTAGGGAGTGTTCCATTGAACATGAAAATTTGTTGTCGTATAACATATATTGATGAACTGGAAATAGGCAAAATTTAAACTTTAATATAATGCACAATTGTTCCTCAAATCATAGGAAGATAAAGTCAGAGAGAAATCCTCCAAAGGGTACTAGCCAACGGCAGCGTCTTCAACCGGTAAAGAATACGCCTTGAAGACTAATTGAGATTCTTTTTCGATCTATCTGACTTGATTTTAGCTTTACACGCGCCATATCGGATGGAAACGACTTGTTTAATTACAAAAAAACAAAATTGCCTTTCAAACAAAAACAGTCTGTGACAGCCCGTCAGGTATTCAGACCTCAACCATCGCAAAACACTTCTGTTGCATTCCAATTCATTAAACTCTTAGCAAAATCCTGAAATATGCTATTATTACTGAAGACCCAGCCTTGTTGTCAGGAGCTTGTCTGGGTATATCTCTCTTCTCGTCTTTTTGATGATTGGATATTTGGAACAACACAAACTTGTAGTAGAAAACAGATTTTCGTTGATTGCACGTACACACAGTATAAATAATACAACCAGTGTCTACTACTTGTGTCTAACAAGAGCTTCAAACGAAGCTAAATACGTAGATAATACAACCAGTGTCTATTACTTGAGTCTAACAAGAGCTTCAAACGAGACTAAATACGTAGCTCGCCTGCGCCTAGCTCCGAAATGTAACTCATCAGAACCACATGACAGGTAGCTCGACTGTAAAAAAAAATCCAACTAATAAGCAATACAATTCCTCATTTTCATATGGATGACGGTTTGCAATAAGCACGCACGGACACGACACTCGCGTGGCCGGACGCTATTCGTGCTTATCGTATCAACAAATGCTCGAATTCAAGCACGATTCGTTAGCGTCTTAGCAAAAGCTCGAAATCAGTGATTAGTAGCAACATGTTGATCAACAGGAGAACTAAAGTGAAATACGTCAGTTGGATTCCCACAGCGAACATCAAGTGCTGCATCAGAAAACGTCTAAAGGAGCCATTCAGATAAATACCACGAATATATAAAATATTTGGAAAATAACTGATTGCGTAACGGAGAATGCATTCCCCATGGAGAGTTTACTCACCGCCAAACTCAGCAGAACCAGACTCGGGCTAGAATCGGGCTAGAGTCGGGCTAGCCTACCAGGCCGGAGCCTGGATGGCGCAGTGGTTTTTTCTCCAGGTTCTCTGGTTTTCCTCCCTCCTATAATATCAACCCAAATTCCAATTCCACCGAGGAATCCGTGTCCCGATTAGTAGACCCTTTTCAGGGTCAGCGAGAAGACTAGACACGAAAATAAAGTTGTTTATTTTATTTTATTCTGTACTGAACCACTTTATACTCCCTTTTGAGTGTGTTAAAGCCGCAGATATGATATTAATAAAACATGCATGCCACGTGTCAGAGAGCACACATACGTTATGCTATCGAAACTAGGAAATCATAACGAAACAGGCGAGAAATGTGGAAAAGGCGTTGATTTCCAAGGCTTGGGAAATAACTTTACACCAGAAACCTATAGATGCATTCCTTTGTATTAACGAATAACTAGATCGTTTATCGTGTGAAATAATCATTGTCCGTACGTTATGATAAGTTGTTGTATGAATTTCGTGTGTCTACATTAACTCTGTTAGTAACTGAAGACTAGCCGTAACATGAATGCCTAGATGTCACTGGCTCATAATCGGCTGCTAGTTAGCGAATGCTCATTCCATCGCGTTTTAATCATAATTTCTACAGACATTGACACAATACGGAGAACTCACTCACTTCCATACTACCATAACATTTGGACCACAAAAATGTTTTCAAACCCTGAAGACCGTTCCATAATTTAGCAGTTTTATTTTTTAGAAGGCATATGTTTATGAGACGATACACACACATAACGATACATACGCACGCATAACTATACATATGCACAGATAACTATACACTTAGCCTGCGTAGCAAGCCCAGGGGGAATGGGGAAGATTGGGGAGGAGGGGAGAGGGAATGATGAAATAGAAGAGGAGGGGAGGAGGAATACTGTCACTGGCTTGTATTCTCTCTTCCAAGTTGATTCTATTCCCCCTCCCCTCCTCTTCCCCTCTCATCATTCCCTCTCCCCTCTTCCCCAATCTTCCCCATTCCCCCTGGGCTTGCTACGCAGGCTACTACACACTATATACGCGCACATAACTATACCTACGCACGCATAACTATACCTATACACACGCATAACCATACATACGAAAGCATAACCATACCTATACACACACATAATTAACCAGACACTACGCACCCATAACCAGACCTACGCACCCATAACCAGACACTACGCACCTGATTTTTCATTGTCATTGTTATTGTCATTGACGTCTAATTTAGCTCATTCCATGTCCTCGGTAAAAGGTATTTGCACAGGGCATCAGTCAGTAAGTATTTTTTTAAAGATGTCAGGTGTGATTGCGGTTTGAAGTTTGTATTTTACCGATAATTCGCTAACTGTTTCAATAAATTATTTACTTCAGTGGGTACACGCCTTAGGAGCAGTTTACTGGCTCCAAGTCTATCTGGATGCAATTCTTGTGCCGTATCTATTGATACAGATGTTCCAGTATTTGCTTTTAAAGATATCCCAGTCGACTTCTTTCGCAAAGAACTGTCATCACTGCGTGTCAACAAGTCCTCTGGTCTTAGGGACATTTACACGCGTATCCTTAAAGCTGGTGCCTCTGTTCTAGCTTCTCCATTCACCCATATATTATCCTTACAGACAAGTCAAATACCCAAGTTATGGAAAGCTGCTACCGTAACGCCTCTCCACAAAGCCGCGTCAGCTTAATTTCTGATCCGAACAATTTTCGACCGATTTCCGTGCTTAGATATTCGAACGAGCAGTGCACAAGCAGCTCTATAACCATTTAACTGGGCACAAGTTACTCTCGCCATATCAATCAGGTTTCAGGTTTGGTCATTCCACCTGTACCGCTCTGTTAGATGTTTCTGATTACATATTGAAGAACATTGATCAAGGAAACCTCATTGGTACAATATTTATAGATCTAAGTAAGGCTATGGATATGATCTCCATTCTTAAGGATAAACTTGCCAACGTTGGAATTAGAGGACACGCCCTGGACTGGTTTAACAACTATCTGTTTAATTATAGAACTCAGTCCCATCAGTCTGTCACTGTTAATGGAACTCTATCTAATACTATGGACGTATCCTGTTCTGGGGCCGCTTCTTTTTATAATTTTTATCAACGACCTTCCGGGTAACATTAATCATTGTAAAGTAGTTTTATATGCCGATGATACTGCCCTTTTCTTCGCCGATAAGGATGTTCACACCATAGAATCTGTACTCCAAAACGAACTCAATGTTATCAGCAACTGGTTTACTGTCAATGAGTTAATTGTTAATTGCATGAAAATTAAAATTTTGCTTTTTGGTCAGTACTAATCAGTGGCTTGCTAGATCTCTCGAATACCTGTATTATCATTATCAGGAACGCTCCTTCAACTCACAAATACTGTAAAATACTTAGGATTATCTTTTGACTCTACTCTAAACTTGGAATTATCATATTGACGCTATCGCTTCGAAAGTATCCTCTAGGTTTACCCTTCTAATTAGAATCAGGAATATCTTAGTGTAGATACCTGTAAATACCTTCATGGAACCATCATCCAGCCACTACACGAATATTGTGACGTAATTTGGTCTAATGCTAACAAGACAAGCCTTGATAGACTCTCGAGATTACAGAAGAGGGGAGCTCGCATCATACTTCAGATCAGAGAAGAACGATCAGAACGTCTATTTAGTGAGCTAGGGTGGACTCCTTTAACTTAACGTTGGAATTTTCATAAATGTCCAGCTGTGTTAAGATGTCTTAATGGCCTATGTCCTCCTTATCTTAGGGACTTGTTTTCCCGTAACTCTGATGTGCATAATTATAATACCTGTAATCGGTCCAACATCCATATGCGGTTACCATATCCTCTAAGTCAGGCTACAGTTTATTTTCTTATTCAGCTGCTAAGCTTTATAATAGTCTCAGTTCTACTGTAAAGAATTATAATTCCATTAGAATTTTCACTGCTAATTATTGGTTGGATTCACCTAGAACAATATAGTTTAGTTTTATTCTTGTATTCTTTTATCCATTCTATATTCGTTTTAGTTTATATAAATGTTGTTATTG
Source organism: Actinernus sp. WN-2022 (assembly GCA_030867875.1). Lineage (NCBI taxonomy): Eukaryota > Metazoa > Cnidaria > Anthozoa > Actiniaria > Actinernidae > Actinernus > Actinernus sp. WN-2022. Next base: position 57,039,906 of record JAOWCC010001751.1, on the reverse strand, counting down.
TTATATTTAGGTACTAGTTATAGGCTATCTATTTAGGTAATTTATTATTAAGCTTTATATGTGATGAATTTGTACACTTTTTTTGTCATCTACTCTTAACAGTATTTATATTTTAGTATAGTTAATAGCTGCACAGCTTCATTGTAAATTAGTGTCAACTTTATGAATTCTGTGCGAAATAAAGTTTCATTCATTCATTCTCTTTACATTTTCACATTAATACATAACCATGAACTAGCAACAAGCTTTCACAAGTGAAAAGAGATGTTTGACGTATTCATTACTTAATTGACTAGAGCTATACACTAGCTCCGACACACTCTTATTAGCATGGACGGTGACAGTCGACATGAGGCATATTCCAAAAAAATATCAATTACTTCTAAAGTATATTTAAAAATTACTCTAGATGAAGAGAGCAGGTTGATCGCTTCTGGCTCATAAAGACATAGGTGAATAAGTAAGTTTATTTGGTATTTAAATGTTACCCAAGAACTTGCAACCACTAAATTAAACAATGTCGTTCTTTCCTATATACGTGAGGAAACTTGGAAAAAGTACTGACTAAAGAGGTCTTAAAAAGAAATGCAACAATTTCTGTCCAAATGCCACAGAATAGAAGGCCGCCACGTATTCGACAATAATACGATACCACTGACCAATAATGTGTGGTGTCACGAGGAATATGTACATGTGGAGCGGGTTCTTCTGTCACGGTAGATTTACCGTGAGCGGGGATGTCATAGTCTTTTGAGTGATCAGATGGAGTCTATCTCAATAAGTCTTCATCTCGCAATAAACTCGTACAACTCTTACAAGCCATAACCAGACCTACGCACGCATAACCAGACCTACGCACGCATAACCAGACCTACGCACGCATAACCAAACCTACGCACGCATAACCAGACCTACGCACGCATAACCAGACCTATACGCACGCATAACCAGACACTACGCACGCATAACCAGACCTACGCACGCACAACCAGACCTACGCACGCATAACCAGACCTACGCACGCATAACCAGACCTACGCACGCATAACCAGACCTACGCACGCATAACCAGACCTACGCACGCATAACCAGACTCTACGCACGCATTACCAGACCTACGCACGCATAACCAGACCTACGCACGCATAACCAGACCTACGCGCGCATAACCAGACACTACGCACGCATAACCAGACACTACGCACGCATAACCAGACCCTACGCACGCATAACCAGACTCTACGCACGCATTACCAGACACTACGCACGCATAACCAGACCTACGCGCGCATAACCAGACCTACGCGTGCATAACCAGACACTACGCACGCATAACCAGACCTACGCGCGCATAACCAGACCTACGCACGCATAACCAGACCTACGCACGCATAACGAGACCTACGCACGCATAACCAGACCTACGCACGCATAACCAGACCTACGCACGCATAACCAGACCTATACGCACGCATAACCAGACCTATACGCACGCATAACCAGACCTACGCACGCATAACCAGACACTACGCACGCATAACCAGACCTATATACGCACGCATAACTAGACCTACGCACGCATAACCAGACACTACGCACGCATAACCAGACCTACGCACGCATAATCAGATCTACGCACTCATAACCAGACCTATGCATGCATAACCAGACGCTACGAACGGATAACGCAGGACTTTAATAATTTAGATTTAGATGTTCGGTCTGTATAACTTTGTTATCGCTATTTAAGCTCGGTGTGCTATATGTGCTTGTGCAAATGCAAGCAAGCATCACCAATTTCTACTTATTTTCTATTTTATTCTCTATGTGTGATGGTGTTAATTAAATTTAATGGGCAGTAGAAGGATCACTATGGGTGAAGGTATTAATTAAGTGCATATTATATGGGTAAATAGTAAGGGCAGTAGAAGGATCACTATGGAGATGTTATTTAGTGTTATTAAGTGTTCTGTGTACGTTGGCATTCACTCTTGTTATAAATATGTGCTTGTGCAAGTAAACTCCACCAACTTATATATAGGAGGATGGACTTAAAACAGCCAAGAAATGGACCTCACAAGACCCAGGCGGAGGGGGAGGGGGGGGTGGGAGGGGGTAGTTGGGGGAGGGTTGTTTGTGTGGTGTGCCTAGGGATATATTAAGAAGGGATAGGAAAAACGTTTTAAAGACGAGGTTTACTTTTACGTTTACTTTGTAACATTATGTATACATACATACATACACGAACGATCTAATGCACACACATACACGCACACGCACATACATACATAATCTGACAGTGTCCCCTTCACTTAGATGCTCTTCCAGAGCCCATGTATATAGAGTAACAAATAGAGAAACATATTAAATATATGTGATATAAAAAACTACCTATACAATACATTCAACTTAAACTATTAACATATTTAATGACTGAGGGACAATCTACACTAATATTACGGGAGGAAATAATGAATAAAATTAGCAATACTAAAATATAAGTTTTTTCACCATCCCTCACTATTGAACGAAGACGTTATAATAAGAAATGTTTTGCAGTTGTTACTAATTTTAAATACATTAAATATGTGTTGATCAAACCAGTTTGTGGTCTGATTTCAAAGAAAATCGTTATTGGGGAAAGTTATCAAATTTGTGATTCAAATATATTTTGTCTTCTCCTTTTTGATTGGCTGGATGGTGATTTCTTTCAGTTTTCACAAATGACCAACAGCGTACAGTTCCCTTTATTTTTAGTTTATAGTTAACTTTTACTGTAGACATCTCGCACAGCACCAGTAAGCCATATTCAAGTAAACTTGTATTTGGGGACCCGGGCGGGTACTCCTGTTTGTGGACGTATTATGTATGTGCCGCGGGGGTGGGTCAGGGTTTTGAGCTCAGTTTGGGCAGGTAAGGTCAGGGTTTTGACTTGATTTGGGGAAATCACGGTCAGGATTTGAGTTTAATGTGGGTGCAGTCAGGGTCGGGGGTTTAGTATTTTTTAGGCATCAGGGTTTTCCCCCTAACCCCCCCCCCCCCCCCCCCCCTACCCCCCCCCCCCCCCCCAAAAAGGGGGCAACCAGAGTTTTGGAGCTCGGATTTTGGGTGAAACAGGGTCAGGGTTTGAGCCTCTTGGCCTCACATACATACCCATTTTTTCATGTAAAGTACCTCCCAGGGATTAGGGAATTGCTCATTGCCGCACCCTGTTGTGTTTTTGCTCCTGTTCTTAGGGATGACTTTACACGCAAGATATCCTTGTTATTTTATATCACTATTAGTATATGGAGTAAGAGGGCGTTTAACTCTGATAATATGTGTTGGCGGCAGAACAGAACACATATAAAATACAATTTTACCTCTGAATAATTATAGTCGGTAAATTACAGAAAGTCAGGCCGAAGGAGGTTAGGGTAGACAGTTAATAATGACTATATTCAAGCAGTTACAATAAATGTAGTAATAGCAAATAAGACTAATTATAGTAATAAACAATAAGTAGATAAATGAATAAATAAACTGTAATACTATGTTAATAAACCATTACACACAGATTTACAGGCATAAATCTGCTCCATACGTATAAGAAAAAGAGAAATTTACATCATATGATGAAACTATTGTAATATATACAGTCCATAAGACAGTAAACTCACGGAAACCATAACAATCTAATAAAAAATACGTAATAACACGATTTATATTACATGACAATGCCAAAACAAATACAATAATTTGTGGTTGTTAATCATTGTCAGTATATAAAAGGAGGGCACCTGTGGCGTAGGGAGTAGGGCAGTTGCCCCCCCCCCCCCCCCCCCCCTTCTTCTGCCCAGTCCCAGAAGAGAGATTGACAGAAGTAATCAATGAAAATGTCCCAGAATTAATCATTTTACCCCCTTCCCTACGCCCCTGGCGGGCACATATTTACAATGGGTACATCCTACATCTTACTATGTTTCTTTATTTTCATTCTCATTTCTTCTCTCTGTTTTACTATTGTAAGTAGACTATTTTATTTGTTCTCGTTGGGTATTCATAGACTTCATAACTACTAAATTATTGGGGTCGGGTGGAACTTCTCGAAACGAGCGAGAGTATTGGCCTACCCAACAATAGAAAACACCCTAACCTTTAGAGAGTGCAGTACAAAAACAATAGAAGTATAGTATTATGGGTGCAATCGGAATACGCAGGTCTCGAGAGGTTCCGTGCTACTCAAATTATCCATCACTTTATAGACAACCCGGTTAGACAACCCGGTAGCGGGTTGTATATATGTATAAACGACCTCTTCAACTAAATCAGCCCCACATCTGAAAAAAACCTCATGCAAATTGGTACTAAGTCGGTTCAGTTAACTTGCTCCTTGGATCTTAGATATACAGACCTGGGGTGCGCCCTCGAATCTATAATCACTAAGATCCTCGGCGTGAGTTAATAACCTTACTAATGCCATGATCACCTCGGTTTTCTTTGTTTATTCAGGGACATTTAATCTCTAAATTCCCTGATCAGCATGCATACTTGTTCTAATTTTCCCTCATTGACATGCAAGAAGAAAAATTAGAAGGGATGCACGCTGATGAGGGAACATTGGACTGCCATGCATGCTCTTTGAATATTTAGGCAACCAGGCACATCAATTACATTGTATTTTAGTGTTATTCTTCTCAAAAACAACACGCTTGTCCCCAGGGGAATTCGAAGCCAGGGTCATTCAATCAATGGCGCTCAATCAAGCATTAAACAAAACGTTTTCGAAAGCAACCAACTACGACGTCTTTAGTTTAGGCAGAGAAAACTAAATTTCTCAGAGATTTGTTCCATTCCTCGGTGATAATAGTATTACAAAGTGATAGCATTAAGTGATAATGATAGTGATTAAATTTTCCCTCGAGCCTCGGGAGGATCTGTAACAGTCCCTCTGCCCTCACAAATTCTCCCTCGGCCCTCGGGGAAATTTAATCACTAATTTCCCTCATGCCATGCTATTATTATAAGATAATTCACCTGTTCTTTTTAGCCATGGCCAGTCAGACCTGCACCACCCGCCGCTGTCTTGTCCTCCATTTTTATAATTTGCTCGATATCGGCTCCCCAAATATGGGCTGTCATCAGATTCATTCATGATTTGGCAATCATCAGTTGGCGATCATCAGATTCATTCATGATTTGACGGTCATCAGATTCATTCATGATTTGGCGGTCATCAGATTCATTCATGATTTTTAATTCCAAAGAGGAAGAGTATATGTTGTGCGTGATGGTAATCCGATATTTTATTTTATAGTTTTACTAATATTTTATTTTATTCTTATTTTTAACACTTTAATTACCCTGGGTACCAGAGGTTCTACTGCCTCCCTTCGCAAAAGTTATGTGCCGAGGAGCGAAGCGACGCATAACTTTCGCGAAGGGAGGCAGTAGAACCTCTGGTACCCAGGGTACACTTTAATATTTATTTTATTATCTATAATTCAAGAGCCCATGGTTGAGGGTCTGAATGGGGTTAACTGACTACTGACAAACGGCCTTAAAATAACTGACAACTGACAAATGACGATTTTTTTTACTGACAACTGACAACGGAAAAATAACCTGACAACTGACAAATTTGGTTTTTGTGGGTCAAACATTGTAAATGTTCTCTAGTAATGATTAACTAGGGCTAACTGACAACTGACAAATGGCGAAAATTTTAACTGACAACTGACATGTAGACCCCCCCCCCCCCCATTGAGACCTCATGGTTATGGGCTCTTGTATAATTTTATTATTTATAATTTTAAAAAATGACTAACATGATAATCGAAAGTGCCAAGTGTGAATTTCTGAATAACAAGCGCCTTTATCAAGGGTTAGGAAGCTTGTTAGGACCTAAATCTCAGAGGTGCTCTGAGATGGTCACGTGTTTCTGCCTTGGGCCCAGGCCTAACCCTTGATAAAAGGTCTTTAATTCTTTTTATGTAGTTTTCTTGCTATACTTGTATACCCTGGGGAAGGTTGGCCATGCTAACCGAAATATCGGTTTTAAGTAAGAGATAAATACCTCGAACCTCGGTATTGTGTCATATACATCCCCCGGGCCGTAGATAAATACCGAGAACTGACCGAGGGATGTATATGACTTAATACCGATCGAGATTCGAGGTCAGAGTTATCTGACTTATTTCATGATCGGCGAGGTTTTCTCACCAAAGCTATTCCTATGAGAAAGCAATTCTTTGAACTTCAGTAAAAGTAAACAATACCCTTGGCAGGTTTGTAAATTAAACAAAGCACTGAATCATACAGTAGAATAATTATTTCGGCGTTAAGGTTACGTCACTAACATGCGCAGTTGGAGTATGGTAAAAATATAATGTCCCATAATGATAAGACGGCTCGCGTTCTTAAAGAGGGAGTGAGTGAAAGTGTCGTACTTGAGCTCTCATATCGGGTCATTGAACTGATAGTCAGCTTGAGAGCACACCCTTGCAGGCAAGGGCTTTATCTGTGTAAATATATGTTTAATTAATTATATATATAGCTATATATTCTTTTTTTGCTTTGTAATTTGTCAACTTATAATCCTGTAAACTAGTATTTTTTTTTGTATGTTTTGTATGTAGCTAGTACTGTTACACTTAAAACTGCGTGTCCATCTTTTAATACTCTTTCGTTATCTATATTTATACATAACAGCACCCTGACCCTTTGCCATATAAGCCTCTGGCTTCGGATTTTCTTTATTGATTTTCATGTAAAAATTGTGCTTTCATTACAAATACAATAAATTATTATTATTATTAAAGACCCAGATATTTATACAGATTATAAATGCAAGGGCTTTATCTATATATTGAACCGGGTCAATATACAGATCAGTAAAGCCCTTGCAATTTATAATGAGCAACTCTCTGTTGTTCAACCGGTCTTTATCGTAGATAAAGCCTATGAAAGAAAACCGAGCGGATCATGCAATAATTAACAATTATTCACCGAAGTGGAGGTGAATAGTGGTGGATATTTACCGAGCCGCTTTTTGTTTTAGTATATACCACACTCCAGGTGAATAGTCAGCACCAAATAGTTTTACTGCCGCCGTTCATGTTATCGTCATTGGCTTTATTTGTTGGGGGGGGGGGTGCCTGGGGGAGGAGTGGGGGCTATGTAAATGAGTTCGAATACTGAAGACAAAATGAAAAGCTGATTGTACGTACGGTTAGGGAAAAGTGATATTCACTGGTGTGGTATATACTAATTATATTTGACATATACCACACCAGTGAATACCACTTTTCGCGCGCTCTGATTGGCTACTCAAACAGTGAATATGATTTCATATTCACCTCCGAGCGAAGCAGCGATCACCTCGCGCGAGTTTTTGTCCATTTGACAGAAAATAAAATAACTATTTGGTGCTGGCTATTCACCTGCAGTGTGGTATATACTGAAACAATTATTCACCTCAGTGTATGTGAGTAGTGGTGGATGTTTACCTCGCCGAAGCGGCTCGTTAAATATCCTCCACTATTCACCTCCACTTCGGTGAATAATTGTTAAATATTTTCCCTAACCGTACGTACAATCAGCTTTTCATTTTGTCTTCAGTATTCGAACTCATTTACATAGCCCCCACTCCTCCCCCAGGCACCCCCCCCCCCCCCCCCCCCAACAAATAAAGCCAATGACGATAGCATGAACGGCGGCAGTAAAACTACTGATAACTAGTAGTGTTTGAAAACCGTGAGTTGTAGAGTCTTCTTACAATGAAAATATGTCCTCTTTTTCTCAAGTGACAAATGTCAGTGTTCAGCCCTCACGTTCCATGCATGATCCAGTTAACGTCCATTGTTCTGTCTGTCGATACGACACACGTTTCTTATTCACACATCCGCCGGTCTTATATATGTGTGGCTGCTATAGTTTGTACGTGTGGTTCTTAATAGGTGCGAGCCGTGCTTTGGAATTCCTTTATATATAAAACATCCTTTCATCGCCTTGTTTCATATTATTAAAAGCAAATATTCCACTTGCTCAACAGATTCAGCGGGTTTATGTAGCGGAGGTTGTGTTTACTAACGTCCTTCTCGGGTACAATGATATGACGGCCCAAATGATCTTCACGTATGACAACGGTTACACCACTCGGCATGCCATACAATCCGGCTGCGTCTTAGCGATTGTGGTCACAGTGAACACCAACCGTACCCATGTAAGGTCCATAATCCTCTCCTCGCTGCCGTCACAAGCCTCAACTTTCTAATTTAACGTCCGACGTTCAGTCCGGTCAAACTTTCTAATTTAACGTCAGACGTTAGTGGTTAGACCCCGGTGGGAGTTATTCCTATATTCGGCTGGTAGGGGTGATCGTCGCATTTTTTAGGGTTTGAAATCGGCGATTTTGTATTTTTCAGGGGTTGTCCAAGCGAAATCCATTTTTCAGGGTGATTTTTAGACCATGAGGTACATTTTAGGGTGGGAAATGCTTCACGGTTTGGTATTTTTTAGGGTATTTTTCGGGGTATTCCGACGGTCACCCCTACCCTTTTTACCTTGAAGAACCCCCCCTCTCCCCCCCCCCCCCCCCCCAGCGTTAACGTTTTGAACTTCTTCATCAGCTCACTATAGTTCAGCTAGTTGAAACCGTCAAGTCTACTCTTACAAGTCCCTCAAGTTACAACTAACTTACTATTTGTATTCCGAAACCACATCGTTACAACACATTTTTAACCAGTCGACCTCGTTTAAGAGCAAGGACATAGTATCGTTAATTACGATAAGTGGTATATAAAGCTTTTAATAACTCAGTTTTGAATTTCGTCGATTCATGAATGGTTTGAAACTTCGGCAAAGGTTGCAAAGCGACAAAGTTTCTAGTTCTCTTGACAACACATCGGCACCATTTCCAGCTCCTCGTTATTATTCAGTCATCATCCCTCTCAACTCGATCGACCTATAATGTTTGGTTCGCAACACTGCCTTTTAAGCCAGCACATAGCTAAATTAAACTGAATATTATCTTTTAACAACTCATCGTTATAAAAGTCAATCTCAGAGATTAGTTCATCTGCATTGCCTGTTAAATACAATTTAATCCTTTGTTTCCGCCTCTTTCGGTGGCTTTTTAGCATCTCCTTCGAACTACTGACGTATGAACTTACTGATCAAACCGCACACTAAATGAGGAAGGTATTACTAACATGGTCCAGTGAAATGTAAGTCGGATCGTGTATTCAATTAGAATTTACATCAATCTCTGGGCAATTGACATGGCAAAAGTACAGCAACCAAAATGTGATAATAATAAAACACGACAAATTCCTAACAATGAAATATTCAGAAGCGAAAAATTTGATTGAAGAAAAGCAATTATTAAAAGAGTAGTGTTGAAAGAGTGTTGCTGTCAACTTTAAGCGCCAGACCTCCTCAAAGCTCTCCAGATCTGGCTATTTTAATTTCGATTAGCTCTCCAACCACAACCTGTCTTCAGTTTAAAACAAGCAAAAAGACACAACAACAGATGTGGATTACAGTAGATAATATAAACTGTGCTCAGAACGTGAGAGAGTTAGTACTCGAGCTCACTTGCAAGTGGGGGGCGACAGATTACGAATTAAGAATTTCCGATTACCCTTTTATGAGGCGTACGATCGGCAACTCTTTGTAAAATCTTATAATGCCTTAACTTCATTGTGTATTTGATTTCTCTGAAACCACAACACAAATTGTCATTTGATGAGTCTTCTCGGCGGCATCAAACGCGTGGTGATCTATTTATCCACGAGCTTGTTCACTTGCCGAGTCAAAGTGGTAAAAACAGGCATATACAAGCAGTTCATTAGAACAACTCCCGTTTTTGTTTGTTTTCTGTGTCTCTCTAATCGCGGGTGACGTCACGTGAACTCCGTGACTCGAGTTAATTAGAGGATTATGCTAATCAGCCGATGAAAGGTAGAGCTCTTCGCATAATAGGCAATAACCCGCTATTTACCCTTGCAGGATGTGGGTTTTGCAAGCTTCTTTTATCGGCCGACTGATTTTAACCGGGTTGTTAGGGCTCTAAAGCGATTTATCTTTTCTAAAAGACAGCCTTCCCTTGGTTAAAAGTAGTACGAAGAGCAGATTACGTACCTTTATTCGCTTCAAGAGGGAAACAGAACGATGCGACAAGTGCTTAGCAGTAACCTCCTAGGTGTTTAGCGTTTTGTGAATTCATATTTGAAGACCGTATTTATGGTGCCTTAGTTACCACGCCGTCAAGGTTCTCTTATGTTGTTGAACTAAGTATGATATTAAGTCCTATACTCATGGGGCGAACTCGCGGTTCAATTAGTTCATGTTCACAATCCGAAGTGAGCAAACTCATCTAGATTTCGTCACGGCTTGCTTGATTGAGAACAGGCAGGAAACAAGAGTTTAACATAAGCAGTTCGTAGTAATCGTAATCACAGGAGACGTGAAGAGCTCTTGTCAAGCCACGCTTTTCTTTGTGCCGCGTTTTTTCTTCCTTCCTCACGACGTTTCCTGTCATGAACTGATTACGTTATTAATAGCCACTCCCAGTTACTAACAGTATAAAGGACAGCGACGGACCCCTTGGGGAATTTAAACGTACTGAACTTTTGAACGACTTACTTCTCAGCGATGAGTCAAAGTCAAGAATGAGTGGCCAAACCCCTTTCAACACACAGCGAACCAAGGTACTAAATTGGTTTAAGTGTTATTTCATCCAAGCTACACTTCACACAGTCCTATTTGAGTGAATTGCAGTCTTAGATCTATAACCTTTTAGAGCTCAAGTCGATTCTGTGAAAATCTCGCACTGATTTTCCTTATCGCTACTGGCAATGAAATCCCAAAACAGTTGAGCTATTCTACACTTCGCGTTAGTTCAAGACTTAGTTAAACTGAGATTGTAATGCCGATGTGTTTGTCTTGGATTTGTGTTTATAGCGTGAGCTGTGAGTGTACTTTAGCTACCCCTTAGTCAGCTAAACAATCCAAGATACATGACTTCAGAACGGGGGCTCGTAATTACAGCACTGTTACTCACAAACCAAGATAACACGATAGATACATCATGATGTGTGTGAAATCCTTCAGTCTTAAGTTTGTCGGCTCCATGTTGGCTGTGTCAACTAAACAGGCCTAGGCTAAACTGAGATACTAATAAAAGTGAAGCAAGACTTTAAAGAAACGTTGGTCTAACAAGCTCATTAAAATCACAGCATCGTTAGTTCAGTGTTACTAAACCAAACTGACACCAAGAAAATTACGAAATCCTTCCGTTTGACCGGTTATTTGTTTTAATAAATAAGAAAGTAAGTAAGTTTTGCTACGATGTGGAAAAAGCAGGTATTTCATTGTTAATTTTATAATTCACTCAAGCACATGACGGAACCTCCGCCGAAAATTGAAAAAACTCTTTGTTTGTTGGATTGCCTATTTTCCTGACAGTGTCAAGTATGGGGCTGGTGTCTTTAGCAAACGTTGAGTAGATTCTATTGTGTTGTTATTTAGTTACTACTTTTAACAGCTACAGTACCTGAGAGATAGAAATACTCAAGGAACAGAAAAGAAACTGAATTAACTTTTGTAAACTCAACAGGTTTTGAAATTTGAGAAGATGGACAACAACTCAGCCTTCACAATAGAGAACATACTGAAAGGCAGTCGAAGAGAGAGTTTCTCGCATTCAAACGATGCGCTTATTTTAGCCGAAAGGATGGCTGGTAAGTGGGAAAACTGTCGAAATTCTCAGCTTTTCGAGAGAAAAAAGATTTCAAAACTAAGTTTGAGTCTTTGAATTACTCAAATCGAGTTCAGCCAACAAAATAAAATGCACTGAAACACCATTTAATTAACGAAACCGTAATTAGATTGTTTCGTTTCTATAAAGTTTCGAAAAAGTGATTCGTGACCTAAATGATGCCTAAAAGTCAGGCATCATGGAATTGGTCAAAAAAGTAACTTTCGCGACAAAATAAAAGTGGTATACAAACGGCATAAGGGTCTTAAAGTTTTATAGATATATTATCATTGTCTTTTAATTTAGCTCATTTCATGTCCTCGATAAAAAGTATTTGCACAGCACATCAGTCATGCAGTAAGTACTTTTTAAAGATGTCAGGTGTGATCGCGGTTTGAAGCTCTCTTTACGTTTTCACATTAATACATAACCATGAACTAGCAACAAGCTTTCACAAGTGAAAAGAGTCTTTTGACGTATTCATTACTTAATTGACTAGAGCTATACACTAGCTCCGACACACTCTTATTAGCATGGACGGTGACAGTCGACATGAGGCATATTCCAAAAGATATGATTTACTTCTGAAGTATATTTAAGAGTTACTCTAGATGAAGAGAGCAGGGGTTGATCGCTTCTGGCTCATAAAGACATAGGTAAATAAGTAAGTTTATTTGGTATTAAGTATACCTAGGAACTTGCAACCACTAAATTAAACAATGTCGTTCTTTCCTATATACGTGAGGAAACTTGGAAAAAGTACTGACTAAAGAGGTCTTAAAAAGAAATGCAACAATTTCTGTCCAAATGCCACAGAATAGAAGGCCGCCACGTATTCGACAATAATACGATATCACTGGCCAATAATGTGTGGTGTCACGAGGAATATGTACATGTGGAGGCGGGTTCTTCTGTCACGGTAGATTTACCGTGAGCGGGGATGTCATAGTCTTTTGAGTGATCAGATGGAGTTTATCTCAATAAGTCTTCATCACAATAAACTCGTACAAGCCTTGGCCTTGTGTGGAGTTATTTGGAACTTTTGCTGATTAATCTGGAGTCACTTTTAGCCGTGATTACAGTCCCAAGAAATCACTCAATTAACTCAATTAACAGAACAAAGACTGACCCATAGTGATGAGGGAGATAAGAATCACCCACCGCAAACCGGTCACTGCTTAAGATTTTATTCACAAACCATCGAACACAAGACAGCCGCTGCCTTCCACACGTGCCACTGGTCGAGGGCTTTCTTCCCCTCTCCTTCGAACACGTTTTTGGGATACTTCTCTTTCAGTCAATCCAACAGATCTGTCATGTTATAAGAACCCAGAGTTGAATGATTTTTCAGTCTTTTAATTTCACAATTGTTCACCTGTGGTAAGGGCTAAGCCAAACAATGGATGTGCCCGGCTTTTTGTTTTTTATTGGCTTCAAGGGTTCGACAATTAACTATAGAGCACAAGTCCGTACTTTAGAAATAGCTGTGCTCAAGTCAGATTAAATGCTGATCGCCCCTCGTATTGTCCACTCTTTCTCTTTCTATAATTGCATAAGTAGCGAATCCCCATCATCTTGTAACTGTTTTAGTCATTATTTTCTTTCTGTGACTGAGTTCGTTTTTAACACAAATCCAGGTTTTCCCATTGCTCAAACCTTGTTTTCTGCTTCCATCTTACCTAAGACATTCTTCAACTTGTTTTTAGGTGACAAAGGGCATTTGTTTTCAGTTTTTGAGAAAATAAGACGTTGTCGGAGTAGCTTTCTCTCACAATACTTCAGTTTTCATTGTTGTAACCAGCATACCGTTCGTTCTTACACCGTCTGCGAATATTTTGCTTTAAAAATTATCAACAAAATGATCACTATAAACAGCGTTTCTTTCATTAATCAAGCCTTCAAGCAGTGTCATTTTCTTAGTCCTTCTCTTCATTACACAATTATACTTATTACTTTGTGTAAATTCTCGCTAAATCCAAAATAATACCATCATTCAGTAATTATTTTTATTGAGCAAACTCTCATTGCTAAAACAACCTCGAATGTTTTGAGTTGTAGTTAAAATGAATTTGATCGCCATCAAACACTTGCTAATTGAAATTAATCGTGCTACTGCACGCGTAACAGACCGCAGGCCAAACTCAGCTATTTGTGTATTTTTGAGGTGAGTTTCAATATGGTCGTTTCTAAAATACATCTGTACCAAAGACCTAATTAAATGTGGTCCTTTGTTTGTGGTGATGTGATTAACTCTTTATCATCTCCAGTGTGCGGAGCTTAACGGTTCATTGAGGAAAACATTGCAGTGTCACTACACATAAATGAAAACACTTTTCAAAATTCCCCTGCAGCGCAGAAAAACCAAACACACAGCCCGTTTACTAAGTAAAAACCCTCCAGAAAGCTTGATCAGTAATTCAGCCCACATAAGCTGAAGCTAAACGGTGTAAAGCTACACTTAAGACGGCAATTTCCTTTCCCTGGGTGTTCGTTGCCATTAGTTTACAGAAGGGCTCACCCTATGCAAATAGCTGCATGGCTTATCGGACTCCTAATCTGTCTCAGCAGATGGAGGACCTTTCAAGGCTCTTATACTGACACGACCAGCTGCTCTGGTTTGTAGAATAAAACCTTCAGACTTTGATTAATGGTTACATTTTTTGCTAGTTACAATAAATAGATATGAAGTTGTCAACTTGGATTGGGCGGGGCAGGTGACTATCGAGAGGAACAATCGCTCAGACTTTGTAGTCTATTTTTGGCTGATGCAGGCAGTAAGTAATGTACCCCTCCAGTTATTTGCTACAAGAAACAAGTCAATGTTTGAGAAAAATTTAAAAAGGACGAAGAAACCGGTCAGTTTAGGGTGGTAAAATTTACATTTCACCTACATGAATCCGGATAAAAAGAAATGAATAATCCAAGAAGGCCTGTACGATTTAGGTACCTAACGTATTCTCAGAGAGAGCCAAAGCATCAAACACACAAATGTACGCTAAGATCAGGACTAACTTCTGAAGGAGCAAACACTCTCCGAGTGAGCCGTTACGAGACAAAACCACTTAATTATGGCTAATGTTAATTGCAATTACTGCAGGCTTAGGATGCCTAAGACGTACCATCTCACCATTTCACGTCTGTGTATAAAATGTGGTATAAACCTCCATCTCAATATTCAATCAATAAAGAGGGCGTTTATCCGAGTTATTCTCCCTCCCTACTAAAGCTACTACTACACTACTGGGTATCAGTAATGAAGTCACCGCATACTCGGCGGGGTGCCCGAAGCGCTGGCGACATCAACTGCCGGTCAACGCTCAGTGTAGACAATGACTTTGAGTCGTAACACGAGCTTGGGTTGCGTTATTCAACGTGGAACTTCAAAACTGTGTGTGCGTGCGAGTTGCCGTCTGTTTGTCTCTCTTTCATAATATAAAGGGACTGAGAGACCTCTGCTAGCAAATAATGTGGGCGGTGTAAGAAAACCAAACAGATCGAAGGAGAATGCACGAGAGATGAAAGTAAACGGATTTAGAGAATTCGTCACTCGCAGAGTGTTCGAAGTGTTTAAACGAGGGAAAACATGCATATGGTAAGCTCTATTAGTGTTTGTAACAGCGAGATAGGGGAGCCAGAGTGGCTCAAGTGGTTAGCGCTTCCCCTCTCACAACTGTGGCCAGGGTTCGAGCCACAGTACTTTTAATATGTGAGTTGAGTTTGTTGGTATCTCGCCCTTGCTCCGAGGGTGTTTCTCTGGGTTCTCAGATTTTCCTCCCTCCACAAAAACCAACGCGCTAAATTCCTATTCGATCTGTGGTTTAGCCAAGTCATGACTTGGATCTAGGGTGGTTTCAAGTCCTGTTAGAAATTCAGTGTTTCAGTGAAGAAATTACCAGGGTATGAAGAAATAGGCAAGGTTGTGTGGTATCATTTCGCGTCGGTAACTTTAGCCTTCTACTCTCGTAGGTGGTATTAGTTCATCTGACGACAGCGTTACTAAGCTGTCATTTCAATGAAGGAGTTTGGATGACTCAAGCCTTAATAAATTAACTTCAATTGCCGATACATGTGGCTTACCAGTCACGTCCTTCGTGCTGGTGATCACGCGGCGTTTAAGCCTCGTTGACGCGTACAGCCGTACTGCTACGTACATGGCAGGATCCTGTCGGATGCTCGTAAAACTGGTTTCGATAGTTTGTTCAAATTGACAGGGTAATTAACGTGTTCATCTAATGGTTATTTCCTAATAAACACGGTGCGGCATCGGCTCGTCAGGCTGGATCGTAATATCAACATGTCTCGACCGATACAACGACCCCAGCCTACGGTGTTGGATTTGATAAGTTCGTTATTTGTTTATGGCTTTGTAATGACTTTATGTATCAAGTTATTTGTTTCCCTTGGTTGTGTCTCAACTTTTAATGGCAAGTGATGTTAATTGTTTGTGCTCATCTTCTCGCGTTCACCCGTGACTAAGCTGCCACCAATTTTATCAATTCAGCCAGTAAGCAAGTGTCATCACAGTGCTCAGCGAAAGCCTGTCAGTTCACTTACAATCCCATAAAGACTTCAAGCAAGTGAGAGTTCAGTAACCAGGACTCTCTGCCCTGCTGTTCGTGTCACACTTGTAAAGCTAATTTAACATTTTTGCACTTGAATCAGCCTGATTCCATAAAATCTGCTTTTCAATCAGCTTTTGAGGTCTTTGATCTGCAGTCTTTAAATTAACCACATTTCATTACTTTGGCAACCATCTCGCCAGATGGTTGTGTTCGTTTAGTAGGCGTAATTTAATTCTAAAGCCTTACATTTCTTTATTGCATCAGCGGTCATTTATACTATCAGTTATTCTCCCATCAAATCGCACCCGCCTATTCCGCACGCATCTCTATTTTGGGCTTCCTGTGGCCCGAAAGAGAAGAAGTGCCCACAAACGCCCGAGTGCGATGCTAGCGGAGGAGTCTAATATCGCCATACATGAACACAATCGCGAGGTCTTTCTTCTACATACATGCTAATTATGCTAATGATTTATTTATCGATTGATTTCTAGATATCATCCTTAAAGTGGCTGATGGTAGAAAGATACGACGTACGCGTACAACATTCAACCAGTTCCAGCTAGAGACCCTGGAACGCGCATTTAGTCGAACTCATTACCCGGATGTACTACTACGAGAGCAATTGGCATTGTACACCAATCTACCCGAGTCTCGTATACAGGTAATCCCCGGTACTTGCATATATAATATATGTTATTTACCGGCCCGCACGAGAGACCGTATTGGGAAAAACTTTGCCAGATCAGAGGTCTTGAAAACGGTCCGAGTCTGGACCGACCAAGGCCGGTAAATAACGGGTTTCCCCCCCTTTTTTTTCCCTTGTCAATTCAACTTATTGTACTTGCTTTCGTTAATTCAGTCGCGCGCTCGCACAAGAAACGATACATTGGTCAATCTTGAGCGTGCGATCTTTGTTCCACTCAGATCACTGGCAATTTTCTGCAGTTTTCCCTTTTTTGAAAGGCTTTCAATGAACTCAAGCATGTTAAGGCATGGTTTTTGAGCAGTTCTGATAAAACATTCAAAATTCGCTATCTCTGTCATTTATGTATGAAAGACCCTATAACTTTGGAATAATACGGTAATGGGGTGGCGGAAGTTATTGTTTTGTTTCAGATTTTCGGTTCGAAATGTTAAGCTTGTTATGGAAAATGAGGCTGTGTCCGGAATGGTTGACTTTTTATCACTGAAGAGGATATAAATGGCGAAAAATGGTTCCAAGAATAGGTCACGTGACCTGTTTTCTATATTTTCGCCTTAACAGTCTATCAGGGGAAACCATTCCGAACTGATCTTTAAAGTCAACTAAAAGTGTAATCAGATAAACACAAAATCGTTACTTAAAATATACAATGGACCACCCCGTTTTTAGTTTAGTTTTCAACTTTTTGTGATCACGTGGTTGGTCACGTGATAGACATTTTACCAAAATTTGATATTAGGACGACTAAAGACGCTGGGATTAGTTATAACCACCATTGTTCTAGGATTTGAGCAAATACTAAGTGACTATATTTAACAAAATAGCTGTAGCCTCGTTTTCATGTTCAAACCATGCCTTAACATGCTTGAGAACGTGTTCAATTCTAAGGTACGTTTACGTAAGAATCACGTCAAAAACTTTGATTTTGAAAAACTTTGGAATTAGTCGGTCCGGTGAGGAAAAAAAACGGACCGGGTGACAAGCCAATCAGAGCGCGCGATTCAGTGGATTCCGGACCGGAAAAAATATATTACATTACTGACGGATGCATGCCCTGCATGCTCAGAATGAGACTAGTAGGTAACATAGACGATGGCAACTCTAGTGACGTTAGGGAACAGCCCCTTATGCTAACAATATTTTTCGCTTTATTGCAAGACTGAAGAGGCCTGTTGTGAACCCTACTATGTACATCAGAAGTCCATAGGCCTAGAAAGAGTGCACTGTAGTAGAACGATTTTTAAAACTTGGGTATGCAACTGAAAATGGTCAACATCGTTCAGGGGATTTTTTTCTCTCAACAGAAAAGCCATATTATGGTCTGTTTTATAGTTGTGTCTATATAATTGTGTATGATAATAGCCAGTCACGTGATTTAAAATCGACTCTCTTTCAGGTTTGGTTCAAGAACCGAAGGGCAAAGTACCGGAAAGCAAAGGACACAGCAGACCATAATACTTCAATTCAGGAAACCGCCGATAACAGAGACCGAGTAGATAGTGGTGAGGTCAGGTCGCGGCCTAACAACGTGGACTCACCTTCCTCAGAGCACTCGGGGTCACCATCCGATCATATCTTTCTCGATGGCAGTGCAGACTACCTACGTGCAGTCCGGCCTTTCAAACCAATGCCGATTCACTCGTCTGCGCACATTTATCCCTTCCCTTTCTCGCCGGTAGATCCATGGCTGTGCTCGAGTGCACTTCCTGAATGGCCTCTGCATGGAAATGCCATGTTCCCTTACAGCGCGCAGCCTTTGCTCTACCAAACTATTCACTAACATCAACACAACTGAGACAAGCGACTCAGTGCGACTCGGTGCGGGAAACTGTTTTGAAATATTGAGGACATAAAAAGCACAGAATCCCCACAGCTACTGCTGCACGCATGTGAGTCCTGACAAAACCATGTGAAACAAAACCCGCAGTAAACAAACAATGTTATGTTAATAGCTGTATGAGATATCACTAGTCCATCATGCTGTGATTCTAGCGCCGGCAGGAGAGAATTAAGAAAATGGAAATCCTTGAGCTGTGATTTACTAGTTCCCTTTTATAAAAATGACTGATTTAAACCGAACATAATGAGATCCGAAGAGTTATAAATATAGAGTTATAGAGTTATAAATATAGTCAGAAGTCCATAACCAGAAGTCTAGATCTGTCATACCAGGTCTTGGCCCATCAGTTGACGTATAATCTATTTTTAGAAAACGATTCTCGCTAAATCGATACCCAGCAACTATGATTGGTCCAAAACATGACAGCCTTTGTTCTAATAAGAGAACTCTGATTGGTCCAAAACATGACAGCCTTTGTTCTAATAAGAGAACTCTGATTGGTCCAAAACATGACAGCCTTTGTTCTAATAAGAGAACTAATTTTGTGTTTATAAAAGAAACATGGCTGCCATTGTTTTGCCTCCACCAAAGTAGTTTGAGCGCGTTCTAAAAATAGATTATACCGTAAACTGATGGGCCGCGGTCCATTACTTATCGAGACTTCTGGTTATGGAAATTACAAGCAGTGTAAAATAAAGTTGTAGACAATTTTGAAGCGTAAATAAAACAATAATATAATATGAAGCAGAGGCTATAATGATGTACTTATTGGTTAGTAATGGCGGGAGGTGATTCGGCCCAGCATTGACCAGTAGTGAATAGTATAATATATTATAATATAGATACGATAGTACGCGTGCTCTGATTGGCTAAAAAGCTATGTTTTATCAGAGTATATAACATGGTTTGCCGTGTTGTATTGTTTTCAACTGGCGGTTTCCTTTCATCGCGCGCGTAAATCTATATTATAAAACAATAATAAAGAAGCCTTAAATCCATTTTTTATACTATCATAAAACACTCTGGTCATTTGAGAACACTCGAGAAATGTTGAAAGCACGCGCCTTCGGCTTGTGCTTTAACATTTCTCTCATGTTCTCAAATGTCCATCGTGTTTTATGTATAGTTTAATAAACGAGCAGCAATGTTTTCATCAGATTTAAAAACTCGAGGGCGCAGTCCGAGAGTTTTTAGATCTGATAAAACACGTGCTGCTCGTTTATTAAACGGCTTCAAAAACATTACTTCTAAAAGATAATAATTTTCAGAAATTTAGATGAAAAGCGAATAATTATTTGTTTATAGCTACGTTGTGCGTCACTAACATGCGCAGTTGGAATATGGTGCGAAAATTTGGGTTCCATAATATTAGGCCGGTTGCGTATGAATAACTGTGAGGCAAGGGGCCTTCGTCTTCGAGCTCCTCGAGTATTTGCAGTTAGACCGTTGGTTGAGCAACCCTGAGTCTCATCTTATGAACTGAGATTTCCCGTAAGGGTCTTTATACGATTTTCACTGTACGAGTGAGGTTTCATGAGGATTGACTAGGAGGGTCTTTATACGATTTTCACTGTACGAGTGTGGCCCTATATAAAACTTAATGGTTGAGGCCTTTTTCCTTTGTTGAACAAAGGAAAAGGCCTCAACCATGAAGTTTTATATAGGGCCACACTCGTACAGTGAAAAGTTGTATAAAGACCCTTGCGTTTTATCGGGTATAAAGGAGCATGCACGTGAGTGATTCGCTTCATCTGATTAGACAAAATGCTCATGAATTATTCATGAGTTTTTGAAGTATTAGATAAAGAATAAGCGGCCGATCTTTATCCGATTTACAAACTCGAGCTGAAAGCGAGAGTTTGATAAATCGGATAAAGATCGGACGCGAATTCTTTATCTTACTTATTAAACGTCTAGATGTAGAGTCATGTGTTCAGTTATTTTGGCGATACGACTTATTTTGGCCGAGAAAATCGAAGCCAAAGTTTATGTAAATCAGGACGAAATCTGTATCAGATTTACAGATCCCTTCCACGCTCATTGATTTCCTTTGTTTTTGCTTCATGAATTATTAATGAGTTTGATAAGATAGTTAAATATGAAGCAGAGGCTATATAATGATGTATTTGTTAGTTAGTTAATGCAGGAGTTTATTCGGCCCAGCACTGATCAGTAGTGAATAGTATCATATAATATGAAGCAGAGACTATATAATGTTTTATTTAGACAACTAAAAATGCTCAAGACAAATAAATCAATTGGCCTTGATCGCATTAGCGCCAGACTGCTGAAAGACTCTGCCAGCGTCATAACTCCTGCTTTGACCAAGATATTCAATCGCTCACTTGAGTCTTCTACATTCCCTTCTATCTGGAAATTTGGTAAAGTAACAGCTCTCTTCAAATCTGGTAATCGAAGCAACGCCAACAATTACAGGCCGATTACAATCCTCCCGCCAGTTAGTAAGATCCTTGAGAAGGCAGTCCATGCACAAGTATATAATTACCTTATGGAAGAAAAGATCCTTACACCCAGGCAGTTTGGCTTCAGACCTAAACTCTCAACAGAGATCGCTCTTACTCATTTCACCGATACTATCCTTTGGGAATATGGACAGTGGTCTAGTAACCGGTGCCGTTTTCCTGGACTTGTCAAAAGCGTTTGACACTGTTGACCATACTATTCTCTTCAATAAACTAGTAACTGCTGGCTTTTCTGACACAAGTGTGAACTGGTTCAAGTCCTATCTATCTAACAGAAGCCAAATCACCAACTTGGCAAATGTCTCTTCCTCTCCCAAGAAAGTTCCTGTCGGAGTTCCTCAAGTAAGCCTCTTAGGACCACTACTATTTCTTGTATATGTAAATAACGTACCCTCATGGAGTTAATTACTGCGAGGTGTCCCTCTACGCTGACGATACAGTAATTTACTGCTCTTCGACTAATGCCCAGGAACTTAAAGATAAATTGAACGCTGGTCTTCTGTCCATTTGTCAATGGTTTAACAGCAATCTCTTGACACTGAATACATCTAAATGCAAGTTATAATAATAATAAATCTTTTGAGAGGAGGCCTCCGGAGTCACTTATGCAAAAGTGGTTTTCAGGAGGGTCCTCTATAACATAAAACTGGAAACGACTGTACCTTCGACGGCGCTATCGTCGCTGTATTACTATCTTCAAATACTTAAATAGCATGGTGGACTTCAACTTTAAATTAAAGAAGAATCACTGACGACTTTCATACATATAATACACGCTGTCAGCACAATCTACATTTACCATTCGCACGTAGGAATTGGGGACAACAGAAGTTTACCTACCATGCACTATTAGACTGGAACTCTTTAGACTCTGAAGTTATACAATCAACTACATTATAATTTTTTAAATCTTACTGGCACATAACTTAATTTCATAATAATCCTTGTTCTATTTCTATTTTATTTCAACCATTTATCCTTTCTGTTTTCCATATATTAGTGAAATATATATTTTTAATACAGGACCTCCCTGAAAATCACAAATTGTGAGTGGAGCTTTCCTGTCAAAATATTTTATTATTATTATTATTATTATTAGCTACTTCCGGTAAAAGCGCGCGTCAGTCTGATATTGGCTGTTTAGCGATCGAGATTTCCCCATAATGCCCCACGGGCCCACGGGCATTATGGGATATGTTAATGCCCGGCAAATTTTGATAGCCCTAAAATCAGCTGAACTGTCATAATTTTAGAGAAAAACGGAGAGAAAGTGCAAAATGAGCAAGGAAGATATTCCGAAAGTGAAATTTATTACCCTATCGAAATAGAAAGCAACGTTATTGTGAACAAAAATAACATGGCCAACGGCAAAGGCCGGTGGAGGCTCCGAACAGCCAGAAAGGAATCGAGAGGTTCGTAAATAAACAGAAAAGTTCCGTGAAGAAAATAGCTAGTGACATAAAAACCTTATGTCGGTTCCTGGAGTCAATAAACAAGGAAAACGTAATATTTGTAACCTTACCTCCAGCTGACTTCGACCACCTGTTACTTATCCAAGTTCTTCATCGAACATTCCCAAAATTAGCGGCGAAGTATATGACTTTACGAGCCTGGAACACCGGCTTTCGTGATTTCAAATAGTATCCAAAGATTCCTCTCGGATGAAAATTCCCCAAGGCTAGTCAATATCCTTTGGAATAAGGGCTTCGAAAAGCCACGTCCATTTTTTGCTGCAAAGCGAAAATATCTTGTTCACAAACTGACAAAGGCAAAGCTCCAACTTCGGTCCTTCAAATTGTCCACGGCAGTGCCTTTCCCGGTACTTCTGAGGAAAACAGCCAAGCGAGATTTGCTGGCTGCTAATATTGGCTCAGGATGCCACTTACAGACAGACACGCTTGGCACAAATGACTCTAAAATCGATCACTTTGCTATGTTTTCAAAAGTTTCCAACGTAGAAAATTGATTTTTTTTGGGAGGATGAAGACGGATGACCAAAACAAAATCCGATGATTTGAACTACCGTAGACATCTTGATGACGTCACAGTTACGTCATATATTCATTTATAATAGGTTTCTCGATGTTTCAATTACCTTTAACATCATGTTGACAACAAAGAAACCGAAAACTCGAGTTCGATTGGTTAAGAGGGAGAAAAGTTATTAAATTTTGAATTTTGGTAATTTTCCAGTCAAAATTTGGCGGGAAATATTCAGAACAGAACCATTTACAAAATAACTTCTTCATTCATCTTTTAGAGTTTTAAATATGTTTACGACAATCTAGCAATCAAAAGATTGTTTTTAGAATTTTCAATTCAGTTGAGAGGAATTACTTTAAAATTCACAGTGAAAAAGAGGATACGTCATTATGACGTCATATATTTTTGTAAAACGTCTTTTAAAAATAACTATTCGAGTATTTTTCGGGTTTTAAAGAGGAAATGTACTTACTATACACTGAATAGCCGCAATACCTTTTTTTACGTTTTCTTTAGAAAAACTTATTCCGTCTCAATTCGTCAACGATAAAAAACAGTGTTGCCTTCAGAAATTAAATTTAGTCAATCAATCAATCAATCAATCAATCAATCTTTATTTAGACACGGTGTGGCTCATCAGGTATAACATTTGGAGTAAAAGATATAATAATTATATTAATTATAGTGATATGAACTACTACAAACATTATGAAACTAATAATATTGGTATACTAAAATATTACTTATAAAAAAAAAACTACTAATATTGGTATGCTAAAAATACTACTATATAAAAGAATTATAATTCTACTCTACAACTCTATAATCCCTATTATAGTAATTCCTGTTTTACATGAGCGCCGTGTGATCTAAATTAATTACAATGGCGTATTTGTGAAGTCGTAGCAGTTAATTTTATTCTTGAAAGATATTAGAGATTTTTCCTCCCGTATATCACTTGGCAGGCTGTTCCATAGGGTTGCTCCACGATAGCTGAAGCTGCGCTTGCAATAATTTGTGCGTGGATATGGAACAGCAAGTTTGTAGGAAGAATCTCTAAGAACATAATTAGTAATCTCATTTCGTGCTATGAATTTAGAACAAAGATATTCGGGAGCAAGATTATTTAGACATTTGAAGACCATTATCGATAAATGAATAAGCCTCTGAGTCTTCAGATTCTTCCAGCCCAACGTTTTGAATAATCGTTCAGCATTGGAGTCATATGAAGCGTTTAAAAGAACACGGGCAGCACGGTTCTGGAGTTTTTGTAGTTTGTCACTTAGACCCTTGTTAAAATTTTCCCACACTTGACTACAATAGTCAAAGTGTGGTTGGACCAATGCATTGTACACGCTTAGTAATACTTTAAATGGAACAAAGGGTCTGATACGTTTTATGGCTCCAATGCCGGAGGCAATTTTCTTAGACGTAATTTCAATGTGTTTTTCCCACGACAGGTTTTCATCAATATGCACGCCTAGTGATTTGGCCGTTTTGACTTGCTTGATTGCAATATTATTTATAGAGGATATGACGGTTTGTGATAGAGAATGTAGTTTTTGTCTAGAACTAATAAGCATGAACTCTGTCTTACTAATATTTAATGTTAGCTTGTTAGCTCTAAGCCACTCATGAACGCATGCTAGATCAGATACAATGTTCTAATCATACGGATAAATTCTTCAAAATAACGTTGATTTGACCTTCCAGGACTGTGTTCATTTTGTAGTTCGAGTCGTAAAACAAAATTCAAAAGGGAGTGAAAACTACAAGACAAGACGCACGCACGCCAACCGGATGTAAAATATAAAGTTCCGGTTTTATATTTTTTATTTTGTTTTCCAACTAAAATAGTGCCATATAATAAATATCTTAATATTAACCTCGTCCGCTCGGTCTTTACGGGAAATACCAAACCTCGGTCTTTTATGTACGAACCTCGCTATCGCTCGGTCCGTACTGTCAAGCGATTATTTCTTATTTTTGGCTCCAAAAGGGGCGATTATTTGAGCGGGGCGATTATTCAAGCAGGGACGATTATTCAAGGAAATACGGCATTTTAATTCGGATTTTTCTCAGACTCGCTCGGGGTGGGCTTCCTGTGGCAGGGGTCGGACCTAGCCCTTTCGGTCGAACATTGCACCTGGGGGAGGGGGGGGGGGGGCTTGCTATATTGTTAAATTGACGAGTTTGCTCGGCGCTCCTTTTAGGGGTAGCCGTACTTTTGAGGGCGTCGTCCTGTTCGCATGAGTTCGTTACGCAACCCGAGTCGTAACGTTAAGGGGTTTAGAATTAGAATACAACGTACACGAAGGAATCACTTTATGAATGTTAATTTATGCGTACATTAAACCTCCTTTATTTTATGTGTATCTTCAAAATAACTGCCGAGCACCCCGTCATTTTGGTACCGGAGTGCCCGCTCCTCCGAAAAAGCACCCATACGTGAAATAGTTATTTTTGTACTTAAAAAGTACGTTAATAAGAATACTTCCCACTGGGACATACAAAACACTCATTTTATTAAATGGAGGAAAGACACATGTTTGTCATCGCGATCCGTTCAGCCATTCAGTAGAGGACGAAGTGAAAGCACAGAGATGACCGTTAAGGGATTCAACGCGTGCTGAACTTTCAGGCTCCGAGTTATTGATCTGGCTTGAAAGATACAACTGAGATGACAAGAGTATACCCATAAATCAGACGGTTTTGTATAGGCCGAACTCCTAGTATTAGAACTTAAATACCTACGGGGCGTTTATTTTGACAACCTAAGGCTTGGTTAGACTGCGCTAAAGCCGTCAGACTCGACAGATAGGAATTTAGCCTTCAGGTGAGTCTCTTTAAGTTTAATTCAGATAATTATCATAGGAAAACGTCTAGAAACTTCGATTCCGACAAAAGCATTGCATACCGCGGGGGTATCTGGAGAATAACTTATTGACGAGTGAAGAGTTTATCTGCTTCAACTTCATACCTGATAAGCTATAAGACCTTAACGCTTAGCTTAAAATAAACTGTTTGGAAATTGGCCTATTTGTTCAGTAATTTGAAATGACATTGATATCAGAAGTTAAGCAGAAGAGCAGCTTAACAAATAATATTTAATACTTTAAAACTAAGTTTCGACGTAGTTATTTGCTGTAACTAAGCGAAAGTGCAAATAATGTGTCCGTTCAGTAACTTTCGTGAACACTAAAGTGGCAAAAGTGTTTGAACGTATACACCAACTGAAGTTATTACGTGTTACATGCTAAAGTAAACTGCTCCTCGGAAAGAAAGATATCAGAAAGACATCAGGTGAACTGATCTGTCTTGCATTAATATTACAGAAGACAATCCACTATTAACTAAAGTTTAAACGCTTTTTTCCGATTCAGTTCATCTTGTTCATACTCCTTTTTAGTCAAGTCACATTTAGCTTAGCAAGGTTTTTAACTGTTTTCTGAGGTGAAATGCAATTGATCTAGATAAACTGTGAGGTCATGTGCCACATCCGGGCTACGCGCTCTTCACGATCAGCAAATGTCCTCTGTTTTGTGTCATCGCATGGTTGAAATGGTGGTAGATTCACGAGGCGCTAGCGGATAACAACAACAAATGAGAATTGTAAAGTGAAAGAACCTTGCCACGAGGAAAATGGTGAGAGAAAAGTGCATCTAGCGCGCTATCATGCAATCGATCCTCTTATTTCCAATGGCAATTAGCCAATCAGAACAAGATAAATTGAGTAGTTGTTGTAAAAAAATACTTCAAATAAGCGGGAAAATAACAACTTGATCGAAACTCATCTTCACGTTACTTGGCCTGCACTGGCACGCGATGGATGATGCGATATGTTGGTTTGCCGCTGTGCAACAATCGAGAAAAACTTCAGTGCTTAAAATATTTGTGAACCATCAAAACATTGACATGATATTTCCCAGCACAACTCTGTATTCACTTACAATGCCAAAAACTGACAAAGTTTCAGTTTTCGAATGTTTAAAAGTGAAAAAGATCAAAGGAAAAAGAGAAAAATGAAAACGAAACCTGCTTTTAATCACTGCCAGCAATACGTTTAGATTGCTTGGCTGTTTGTTTCGGAAGCCAGTGTACTTGCGCCTTCAAACCTCAACATAATTACCTTAATAGTGGCTGCTTTTGTCTTTTTTATTCATTTTTAGATAAAACATGCAACTTACCATTAGCGGAACACCAGATATTTTACTTACTAAACTGCAAAATCATATTTAAAAAGTAATTTCGGGATTGACGCCACGATATTAGCTCCGTGAATCAGTTTGATTTTGTTCTACTCGTTATAGCATATGACTGACTGATGAGAACAGAAAGAGGTCGATACTTCAGCTCTTTTTCAGCATTGGGTTCTGTAAATCAATAGTCTGCTAAGAAAATACTAATTTGTTTCAGAAATGCGACGGGAGACCGCTCAACATATAATTCCAATCAGGATGTTGTGAAATAAGAGAGGACACTACTTTAAACATAAAGTCCACAGACCGTCTCACTAACATTTATGCTCCGTGTTTTAACCTGAAAGAATTAAGTGAAGAAAGCATGCTCGTCTTCCTTCGCAAAAAACACCAGCATCATCACGAGGCGATTCGCTGCATTCCGTTCATTCCGGTGATAGAACTAAATAGAAAACAGACGACACGTCTCATCAAATCACAGATAAAACAAATTCATTTCCCTAAAGTCTTTAATCTATAGCTAGATCCTATATCATTATGTTTTGTATTAATTGCAGAAATTTGGATTTGGCCTTATTTTAGTTGAGTGAAACGTTTGTCATTAAATTAAAAAGAACAATCATACAGTCAGGGCGTTACTTACTGATGTGAACTGTGAAATGTCTCAGCTTCCATGATCGTGTTGACTTCCTCGAGTATTTTTCTAGCTTAGTGTAAGCTCTGGAGTCTTCCCCAAACTTAACCTTCAATCGGATATTTGATAAAACTTCATTTCCGCCACGGCGTCCTTTTGCCTGGAGTCGCGATCGGTCCAATGCCTCATGCCAATACAAGTGACAATATTAACCAGATAACTGGCCGCGTTAACTTCAAAGACTCAAGATAAACCAAAACCTTCCGACCGTAAACGGTCGCATTTCTAAATCAATTTTAACTTCTCTGATTAAGTAAAACGCCGATACCGCGAGCACTGACATATTACGAACTTTGTTCACTAGATAATGTATAGTAAATTAAGTCAAAGTCGAGGAAAATCTAAAACACTTTCCCTATTGTTTTAAGTTGTTTGTGCACTAATTGGACAATCTTTCCAAGATATAACAGATACCAATGCGCGCAAATCAAAGATTTGTTTCGATGTCTTTCAGACTTGCAAAGATAACTCTAACTGAAGTGACTTCCGGTCTACAGACACATTCTAATCAAGGACCCTTACTCTTGCCATGTGCAAGCTATTTAGGCGTCACTTCTGTCATGAACCTTCCATCCCCACCCACCCGACCCCTGAACAAGAAGCCGAAGACTTATCAGCCTCGCAGTCGTGCGGGAATCTGTGGGGGCCGGCCGGAGCAAGAAAACGCAACCCCACCCCTAAGAGTAAAAAAATACCGTATACTTTAGGAAACGTAATCTCTTTAAAAACGATAAACCTCGATTAATTCACCCAAGCGAACTATTCGATAAACAACCAATCGATATCTGTAAAAACAGATCCAAGTGGCGTGGGGTGCAAGCGGTTAAACAGTTGATGACGTTGAATTGTCCGAAGGCAACACCGCAACATAAATCAAAACTTTAGCACCTAGTTCAAGAGGGGTGACCCTAGTGGTCATCATGAACTAAACCTAGATAAATCACAAACGATTTCTTACGGCTCAACTCTCACCGATAATCTCGTCTTTGGTGCGCAATTTGATATCCTCTACTAGTCCTCGTTATCGCTTCGAAGTTTATAATTTTAGGCTTCTAATTGGCCATTTAATGAAATTAGCACGCTATTCGCGCGAAAAGGGCAGTTCGCTCCTGAGATGCTTGAGAGCAATACGAAGGCCGCCGGTGATAACGAAACTTGAGATCGCTCCACAATACACGTCTGGGGGATTAGAAACAAATAACAAAAACCCGCAAATTCATTTAAGGTTTTCATAGTCTTAACCGGAACACATTTTTCACTGTCAACTAGTTTATATTAATGAGTTTCACACATGGTTGCGTTAACGCGATTATAGAGGCCAGCGAGTAGGTGCGATTATCCTAACCTACCAACAGTGATAGTAAAGCGGCCTCTTGTAATATTCTTGGGTTGCCCCAGTCCCTGACGCCAGGCGCCCATCCACGCTCCTGTAAACCGGCAGAGGAGTTGAGTGCCGCCATAACACACGATGGAAGCTAACCCCTTTTCAATTGAGAACATCCTAAAGAAGGATTCCAACTCTACTTCGTCTAGTACTGGTGAAGAAGAGCAATCCAAATCCTCTGCGGCTCTGTCTTTGGCTGCGAAATTAGCAGGTAAGTGTGTAGTTGTAAAGTTATGTCCTATGAGGGTTGTACTCACATATAATGGTTTAGCATCGCCACATAGGTTTATATGCTGAATGATAAGTGGTGTGCTAAAAGTGTAATCTCCCTTTAGTTAATGTTGTCGTGATTTGAAGGTTTTCCCTGAACATGGTGTGGTACTTCTACAGTAATATATTTAGTAGGCGCTAAATATTAAAGGTAACAGTGCAAGCATTTGGAGAATAGGATTAGCTCGTGTTGAAATGACTACCTAAATGACGGGGAAACATATTAGTGAATATCTCCGATAAGTGAACATGTCGATTGATATTTAAAAGAAAAATTTACCCGAGGAAATTTATGTATCATGTTAAGCACCTTACGAAGTTTGTATTCCTGCTTCCACGTACAAAGTTTTATTCTACATGACACTGATGCAGCGAGCGTTTAGAGTCGAAGGAGTTTTAGAAAAACGTGCACATATGCTGAACTTCATTACGCCCACACAAGACCCTCAGTACCTGAACTGTGTTTATTGTTTGATGTTGTCCTACTATTCTCGTTTGGCTACCTTTAAGAATCGTGTCTGCCCTTTTCTCAATATTGACGCTGATAAAGTCCGCATGCCGAACTTTTGCGTGTTGTGCTTATCCGGAGTTTTCACGGGACTCGATTTAGATGATGTATTGTTATAGATCGTGTATATGGTATATGTGATGTTGTCGTCTCTAGAAATGCTACATTCAGGAAATGTTACAGGAAATCTGCATATACCGATTGAAAGAATAACCCGGAAAAGAAACTCATTTGAAATCTCCTTAACCCCTCAGAAATTTGTCCTTAGAAATGATTTACAGAGTTATGAGGAAAATCTCGGATCCATCTACTTGGCTCTCACAGGCGTTTTGGGATCTTCAGACGCAATGCTGTAAGTCGAAGCCTTGGAGATTTCAGCGGCGCCAGGAGAGATGTCAGATCAAGATAAGGGCTCTTAATGCGTACAAAACATGCTATGAAAGAGGCTTGGATCTCTTATGTACAGATAGGATTAAAGCTCAAGAAACCATAATATGTGTAAAGGCTATAGCGATAATCTAAAGAGACTACACTGTTCGTCATACGCTAGTTTATATTACGTTAAAGTCTCTGTAATCCTCTCGTCGGCTATTTAGCAGACTCCTTGCGCGGTTTTTATCTGGTCGGATCGCGTGCTGATGGCTCGGGCTTCCTTGTCTTTGCAAAATGTAGTCCAGGCGCCCACAACGCTGAAAGATCAAGACTCTAATTCGTGCCTGCTTCGAGAATTTCTCGATATCCGTAAACTTTTTTCACGTGCATAAACGTAAACAGATACTACACTTCAAACTGTTCCTCCTACCGCAGAAAGTCTACAAAAAACAAGCGCGAGAAATTGTCGCAGGTCGTCTGCGTAAAACCTTCCCTTAGTCTGTAATGACAGATTTGTAATTTGAGGAAATATAGTTAAAGTATTTTTTAGTTTACACAAGGTTTATGAAGACATTCCAGGTACTCAGTCATAAGAGTAGAATAACTCTTTCGGTGTTTCTGTGGAGTATGTACAAACACGGACGAGGATGATAGACAGGAGATAAGGCCACGGATAAAACTTGGGCATAAGCTAAAAATAAATCACGAAAAATGAG
Source organism: Actinernus sp. WN-2022 (assembly GCA_030867875.1). NCBI lineage: Eukaryota > Metazoa > Cnidaria > Anthozoa > Actiniaria > Actinernidae > Actinernus > Actinernus sp. WN-2022. The sequence goes on along the minus strand of JAOWCC010001751.1, from coordinate 57,008,452 downwards.
GTTAGGATATGAAGACTAAATCATATTAAGCTACCATAACAAATGCGCGACTGGAGTTCAGCTTTTATCACAACCTGAACCTATAAAGTTCCCCAAATTCCAAACCAACTGCTGGGAAAACAGGCAGTTCTATGACTACTCTGCTAATAAGAGTGTAAATGTCAACCCAACGTGAGTGTAATCCTCGATGTTTTATTCCGTTCATTTACGCTTTTACTTATTAGCAGACTTTCGGCAGCATTGAAAATCGGATCCTTAGTAGATCTCACATTGAAAGAGCTGCTTGTTATGTGTAAATGGGATGTAGCGGGTGTGCAGTCCTAGCATCGTTCGTCACATGTTGTGTTGTTTGGACAGGTAATTAATTATTCCTCGTAGCGAAAAGAAGCCGGTGGAAAGCCGATATTGTAGACTTGCAGTAAGAATTCGTAGCAAACCTCTGGCTATAATGGATACTTTAACTTTCTATTCGATGCAGATTACGTGGCCTAATAGCTGGAAGACTCTAAAGAAAAATGATAAAGAAAAGACCATCAATAACACCAAGAACTTGAGCTTTCATTCAGCATTTCAGCCCCTCGTTAGCACTACAGATAAACATTACTCTAAGTATTGCTGTAGAGCCCACATATGGGTGTTAGATCATGAGGTATTATCCGAAGCCTAAGCCATCCATCATCGAATGATTCGTCTTCTTAGAAGTGGCCTCACGCGCTCTGACGCCAGGTTTGAGTTGCCGCATGAGAAACTGTGTTTAACCTTCTAACATCTATGACTATGCCTTGAAGGGTAGCCGTACTTTTCCATTCCAAGTTAAGATGTCCAAGATATCGGGTACGCCTTTCTGAAATATAATATGAGTTTTGAAGCAGTAAGTATTTCACGAAAGCATAAATAAGAACTGCAGACATAAATTACTTTTACTGGCACCGCCTTTTATTCGACAGGTTAGTTGTATATACACACCGCCGCATACACCGTATTTCCCATGCGTTTGTTGCGTTAAAACCGAACCTGTTTTTAGGCCATTCACTCGTAACTATAACTATAGTTATTGCTGTCGTAAAATAAATAAATAAATATTTTGCTGAATCACAAATACTGCCACCAAAAGCGGACCTCGTTATACGGGCGAACCGAAAGGCGGTATTGTCGACATGTCTTGAGGTAGTAAGTTGACTTCCATCCGTAACGATACGAAGGCTTTCGGTGAATACGTATTTTTCAGTCGGCTAAACGCAGAAAATTAAGCGGTAAAACCTGGACAATACTTTCAAGATCATTGATATTATATAATAATTTCACAGTCAGAAGGACAACGCCTAGACTCTGCTGGAAGGGATGATGGTACCGCACTGACACGAGGAAATCATAAATTGTCTTTTTCTGCCAAATCGAAACTGTTACATTAACTGATACGTTTAAAAATGATAGTTCATATATTTAGAATTGAACAAAAGTTGTATTCAAGAGTCTCTTGTTATATTCCTGTGTGTTACTTTAGACTGAGTTATGTGGAAGCGGTTTACGATAATGTAGCAGTACTAGATTGGAGTCCTATCTTGTATCGACATCTATGCTAACAAAGGATACATCCAAGGAAATAGGATTATTCTAATACCTTTGTAACTTGATTAACTGTTGTGAAAATCACGTACATTTAACAGCATATCAGTTCCCACTCATAGAGTCTAGAATGGTATAATAATGCAACTGAACTACACATCCTTCGTGTCATACGTGATTAGAAATAGTACTTGAGTCAATTCAGGCCACTGGAACGGACTTTACCCACAAAGCTGTACCTAATTATCAAGTTTGGTGATAAAACTCGAGATTTTGTAAGCTATTTTGATGAGAGTATCTTAACCCTTCTCTCGAGGATACACATTCCAGCATACATCTAGATAACACAATTAGCAACTTAGACAAAAACACGGCTCGCAATTTCGATTTTTTTTGTGTGTGTGACCAAAATGACCAAGTTTCACAGTTGCGGCCCGCCGCAGTTCAATAGCCAACCGAAGATTGTTATTCTCTTTCAATTCTATTTCGCAGACGTCATTTTAGAGGCTCGAAAAGAGAAAACCCGTCGAGGTAGCAGACGAACTCGCACTGCCTTCACCCACCAACAACTTACAGCTCTGGAAAAGGTGTTTTCTAAAACACACTACCCAGATGTAGAGATAAGGGAGCAGCTCGCTGTCTCTACTAACCTACAAGAGGCAAGAATACAGGTGAATAAATATAGTAAAGGTGTTTGCTAAAACCCACTACCCAGATGTAGAAATAAGGGATGAGCTCGCTGTCTCTACTAACCTACAAGGCTTTACCCTCAGGCAACATCGGAGACAATTTATAGGTTAGAGCTGGAGCAGCAGCCAATTGAAAATAATTCTCATTGAAAAGCCTGGTATGTCTGATAATACGGATGTATTATTTTGGTCGACTGGATTTGTAGTGTACTCCACGATAGGTAGCGATAGTTTATAAGCCACGATCATTGATTCCTGGCACCCAATATTAAACTTTTACGAAATCAATCTCTCCTTGTTATTAAATGGCCGTACATTTTGTCCTGTTTGCATTTTATGAATATTGTGAAGTATGAAGTGTTTCAATGACAAGTTCGTTTTTCTTCGTTGAGTTGGTGTTTAATTGATCGCCTTTTCCGTTTCTCTTTTATCAATGCCTCACAAAATATTTTGTGATTAACAACATTTTCAGAAGGCGGTAGCCCGGGGCAGTAGTCATTGACTTCAGTCCACATGCCGCCGATGTATTCTTTTCACTGCACTCTTTATTGAGCCTGATCAGTTTTGTACGAAACTTGTATTTGATTATATATTACGAGTAAATAACATATATTCACCGCGTGCAAGAATGATTGTTCACAGTGCAGTGGCTAGTGTGATCCATGCCATATATGTCACTGTTATGCTGTTAACAAACATTTACGATGTCCTTTCATCAATATATACGCGCTCTTGTCGTGATAAATAGCGATTGTTTAGAACTTGAAACTACTGGAAAGTGTAGTAGTTCATTGTTAGTGGGCAGAAGGGATGCTCACCTGGTCTGTGACGATGACCGATATGCCAGGGACCCTGACTCATCTCAGGTATCAACCTTGCAAAACCTGACCCCAATCTAAGCCACTAACAAGCCTACACCGGTCAGTTGTAATACATGCTCGCATTACAACCATTAAACGGATTGGACGTGTAAATAATTTGTGTATCGGCATAAATGTGCGCCTCTTGGAGCACGAAGCAGTCGCCAATCCCATTGTAACGAATCTCGCACCCAAGCAGGACCAGTCCAATACCCTAAATCAGCATAACTATTGAACCCTTATCGACTCAGGCGATACAGTTCCTCAGCTTAGTGAATACAAAATTGAAATCAGAAATGGTAAAAGCGAGACTCCAGAATACGTAGATCTAAAATAATCTTCCTTTTTCAGGTTTGGTTTAAAAACAGAAGAGCAAAATACCGCAAGGACCAGAGGAGGTCAACAGAACGAGAGAACCTAACCAGCATGCACAAGGATGACGAGATTCAAGGTGTTGTGGCCCCCGTATTCTATCAGCAGCCACATGGACACATGACTCATCCTGGACCGCCCGCACATTACTGGAATCACTCTCTACACAGCGAGTGGGCTCCGGACACCTCAATGTTAGCACCAAATGTAGCCTGTTACGTACATGCACAATTGCCGCCGCCGCCTGAAGTGAGCTACGGTAACCTCGTTTTACAAAGAGCACACAGAGAAGATATGTGGAACAGTTACCCAGGAACATATTAAGTAATACAGTGAATAGGGATCGTGTAAAAAGATGTAAAGTACTGAGCTCAGTCATCCAGTCGCTTATTGGTCATATTCGGTCATGGGAGAATCAGAGTAGAATATTTCTCATCCTACGTATTCATTAAAACTAAACAAGATACTGTACATTTTGTTCAATGGAGTTTAAGGCCACAAAAATACATAGAACAATGATGTATATTTTCGAAAAAGCATTTTTAACTTTCTTCACGACTATAGATTAGCAGCCAGTACAATCAGCCAGAGTCAATGTATGGCGAGAAATACGGCTGTAGTCTGTGCCAGAGTCTTTGCGGTTTTGCTGAACCTATAAAACACTGTCGGCACTACATCCCGTATATAAATGTAAAGTTTTCTTTCACACTTAAGGTGCCCGTATATAAATGTATCTTTTTTACACTAAAATGTGTCAAGCTATCGCGGCGTTGCCGTACTTTTAAAAACATAGCAGTTGAAATGCTTCTGATTTAGAATGGCGAACTTAATCAGTTTAAGCAACTCGAAGGAACAGTGAATACTTATGGCTTTAAACCGGCGCCGACTTAATTATTACTACAAACTGAACAAGTATGAGTTTGTAACTAGACCTTACAACAGTTTTGTGCAAACTACAACTAGATATATAATGGGTCAGTGTATCTGAAACCTACGATATGCAGATAGCCGAGGACAAGGCGGACAGCTTTCCATCTTTACTTGTCGCGGATTATTAAACTAAATCCACGCTGAGCTGATTGCCAATCCGGAAACATTTTATCTTGCCCCTGTGCGCAATGTAAATAAGCGTACAAAACAGCCGATCATCTGGGTCACTACTGGCTTAACTCCTGTGTCTTTATACATGACATACACGAACAGGTTTATACCATTATATACTAATATACTGGCTTAACTCCTGTGTCTTTATGCATGACATACACGAACAGGTTTATACCATTATATACTAATATACTATTAACTGTCTAGTTTCTTGAAGATGTTATCCTTTCTATTCAGCTTAATTCTATAATCGCATTTGACTCAAACATGCACCGCATTCCTGCTATAATAGTCATGTGTGCTCATTTGTAACAATACAAACGATTACTGAGTGCAAAATATCTCATCTACTGAGATGCGAGAAATTGAATCCAATCAGAGAGCTGTGAGCCGAATAAAAACTAAAACGTCTGTGCTTTGACAAACTGATAACAAAATAAAATTCAAATTGACTCGAGACTGACTCAAAATTAGTAATCTAAAACTAACTTATATCATGCAGTTTTCATAAACTTAATTACTTCTTAAAATCATTACCCGCTGGTTATGACCTAGTGATATCAATCTCACATTGTTTGTTTTTCGGATTCATGTGTTATCATAATAATATTAAGTTTAGTATAATTTTTGTTCACTTTTGAATCCCGTTTTAGCTAACTAAGGTTTATTCAGTCTTTAAAAGGATTCTGGCTTTCTGCGTTGAGCAATCACATCAACTCACAAATCGAAGTGTAATACCTCGCATAGCTCACATAGTTGTCTTTGTACTTTAGCTAGCTAGGCGTACTGTTCATGTTTTATCAACATTTATGTAGTTCATTTATGCGGTATTCCACCGTCCTATACAGATGATCTACGCTTTAGTTGTCGATCACCTGGCATGAGTCGAAGCCTGTACCTGGTTATTATATTGAATCCACAACATAGCTATGTAAGTCCTTAGAATCTTACTAAGAACCCTTGAAAAGATAAGCAAGAAAAAATATTTTAGATGTATTAGAACTCGCTTCCCCGCGATTGTATCCACGATGAGCGATGTAGCTTTAAATGTTCTTTAATCTTATTGTTTTCTTTAACATCCCACACAAGTTGCAGCTACAAGTCTTTATTTAACCAAATAATACAGCAAATATTTGCTGTATCTCGTGGTATATCTATCTGTTTCATATTTGTGAATTGTAGACTCGCCGCTTGTCCTTTAATGGTCTGCCTGTCTTCTGTGATTAAAGACACAAATGATGTAATCTCCAGCACGCGATACTCGTCACAGTATTATATCGCAAAGACTGATAACTGAATGTGACGCGTTTAGAAATGTTTGTGTTTTAGCAGCAGCACAGCTCACGTAACTTGAAAATGAGAGTTTAAAATCAGTAAGAAGTCAGCCGTGAAGATAATTTTTTAGCCATCGAGTGCTTAGACAATCTCGTAGTATGTATAAACAGGAACAAACACCCTGTTAGTTTACGAGATAGCATCGGGATGATGTCCTTAATAGAGTAAAATTGATAATTATTTCGATTTCCGAAATGGCGCCAAGGTATCTTCGCGATCCATGTGTTCATGATATCACTGCTACCGCAATCAGACAATCGAGCAACACGATATCAGTGGGTTATATTAGGAGCAGTTTAAACAATTCGATGAGTTTACAATGCACTTAACACTATAGGTGCCCATTGCTAATACTAAATGTGGACCACCACCTGACCCCCACTCGGCTTCATCTCAGTGGCAGTTGCATGTAAAGACTTTGCAGGTTCCGCAGCAATCGATAGATTCCGCACTAAAAGGAGAACCCCCAGAATGGTTTGCCAACAGGCAAAAAATAACCACCAAAAGAAGTACTCTTGTTGAGCTCCAATTTATAGCTCCAACAGCCGAGAAAAGAATTCTAACCCACGTCGTCTGTAAAAATAGGCTTAAAAAATCTACACTCTTCCTTTTAGACTCCCTGTGGCCTGTGTGGGCTACCTGTGCTTGCCTAGGCGAAAGAAACCGAGATTCGTGTATGTCCTCATGTCCTCATGTATGTTTGTACTTTTTAGAATAAATTATCTCGGCCTGGGAACTGGTAACTACACGATGCTCAGCCGCCATGTGCACAAACGTCGAGTATTATTTTCCCAATCCAATGCAATAATGTTTAAAAGGTTAGCAAGTACGGACAGTACGATATACCAAAGCCTGGGAAAAGTCACTGCTATCTCTGTAGCATTCGATAAAGTCTGATGTCCAAACTATATCAAGTCAAACATGGTCTGTTTTCTCGGCGCGGTGACCACAGGGAGTCCCTAACCGATACTAGAATTCGAAACATTAGTTTAGATGCGTGTGGGTTACCTGTGGTTTCTTTGCCGCGCGAGAGTGGTTGTGAATTTATCGTAGTCTGTTTAATGTTTTTATCCCAAAATTGTTTATTCGCAGCCTAAAATTCGGACAATAAATTTATCTGGCTGTAAAATAAACCAGCTAAATGTGTAGCTTATTTATTATTCTGTAGTCTGCATTAGTTTTAAGACACCGGATAATGTTTTGAGCCGAGTTTAAGCGTTTGAGTTCACCGATACCTGTTCGCTGATTTTCGCTGCCGATCGCCTTGGTAGTATCGTCGTGTACCGTTTAACCAACTGCGTCATAAAATTCCCTTTGTTACCCACGTTTGCTATGAATAATACGAACATCCGAATCGACACTTTAGAAGGATTTACGTTATCCTCAGTATGAAAAAAAAACCGCCTGAACCGGGATTCGAACTCGGGCCGGTTAAGAATCAATGCAATGGCTTACCCACCACCAACACAAACCCTAACCATTAGACCACGAGAGAATTCGTTGATTGCAGTCGATTTATATCAACTATCATTAGCATGTTCATAAAATATTCGTTCTATTATTGTATAATATATAATATATTAGTGGTACGACAACCCTCCGAGCGCGCGAGGTGTGATTCCCCACGGATCTCAACGGTACACGATCGCCTTGCTATAAAGTATTGAAAGGGAAGACACAGCGTTCAGAAAACCGACCTTTGCAAATTTCATAATCTCTAATTCAATTCACATGTGTGAGTTGTTTAAGCATTTTCTCACTCCTGATGTGATTTTTTTGGCAAGCCTTACAGTTTAGGACAACATTTGAACACATTTCATTTTCGTTTTTGTGAGCCGAGGTATTTACTTTTTCGCTGCAACGTTGTTGACCAAAAAAACGACTCAGTAGGGGAGGTACCAAGAACATTTAGTTTGACAAAAAAATATATACTTTATATATCTTGTAATATTTTTACTTGCATGGTTATCATTGTTTTCCTTTCTGCCCTTTTTCACTTTCCTTTTCCTTATTCCTTTTTTTCTCTTATTGATTTCCTCCACTAAAACAAACCAGAAGATGGTTTTACTATGTCCTATTACTATGTATATTACTATGTCCTATGTCCTATTACTATGTCCTATTAAAAAACTAATGCACTTTTGAGGTATTTAAACGCTGTTGAATGCACTCGCGTTCGGCTCGTACCTACTACACAGAGTCGTGTAGGACGCGAAGAACCATCTTCTAATATCTGGATTCTGATTGGTCAATACTGGCGAGTGCATAAAAAGGAGTGCACAGTTGCATGCTCTCAGCAAATGAGTTTGCTCAGTATACTATAAACAAAACAAAGCACGAACCGCGAGTGCTATACCTGATTTATGGGCACTGAGTGATATTTTGAAAGTTCTCAAATTACACTCGCCTAGTCTCGTTGACATACATACACTTTATTTATACACGAGTAAACATCAGTAGTAGCATAAAACAATTACAAAATACAGAGATTGTAAAAAATAAAATATGCCTACTGTTTTACATGAATGTCGTGTGTTGAAGTATGGTAGTTAAAAATAGGGAAGTTAGGTTACGATATAGATAATCTTTTCTTAAAATTACTTATTTTATCGGAGGCTCTAACATCCTCGGGCAGTGCATTCCATATCTTTGCCCCGTCAAAACGAAAGCATTTTTTACCGAAGTTTGTGCGCGGACGAGGAAAGGAGATTTTAGTCGACGAGCCTCTGAGATTATATTGTATAGCTTCGGTTCTTCTTTCAAACATTTTAGTCATATACTCCGGTGCAAGGCCGTGCAGTGCTTTATAAACCATGACTGCTTTTTGAATGGCCCTTTGAGATTCTAGTCTTTTCCACCCTAGGTTACTCAGTAGCTCGTCAACATGGGTATGGAATGGTAGACCAGTTAGTATGCGGGCTGCTCTGTTTTGTAGTTTTTGTAACTTGTCAGAGAGTCCTTGGTTTAAGTTTCCCCATATGCAGCTACAATAGTCAAAGTGGGGCTGAATTAATGCTGATTTAATGAGGTGTGTGTGTGTGTGGCCCAAAACACGTTAAGCAAGCGGTCCAGAGTCCTATTCCTGACGCGGACAGGCACATCTGTACCGACTCTTCTCTGATCTGATAGCTTGTATAGCTTTGAATTCCCTTAACTGGGAGCTCTGTCAGAGAAGGAGTAAAGTTGTGCACCGTCGGTCTCCTGGAAGAGCAGTCGTTCGATTGAAGGGGCTACCAACGTTAAATATAAAGAGGTTATTACACGGAAAGTTGTGTAATACGGCTGGGTATTTTTACGAGTCAATTATATATTTTCGAGCCTGAAAGGCGAGCAAAAAAGGTTTGTTTTGGCTTACCTTACTGCTCTGTTTGACAAGAAATCTCGAGAGAAGAAACCTCTCAGCCTCAGTTGAAGTCAAATGTCGGCGGCGGCCGCGCATTGAATTATTTTTCCCGCGCTAAAAGCTGATTGGCTGTTACTCAAACAGCCCCATTTCGATTGGCTCGCGCGCTTACAAAACCTTTTAAGTGTTGAACAAACCTGTGCAAACCGGTTTGTGACCCGTGTAATACGGTCTCATATTTGCACTCGTTTTAGCCCGTATTTGCACTCGAAAACGGCAAGTCGTATAATAAAGAACGTTACTTGATTATCAGAACTTTCAAAATATCACTCAGTGCCCATAAATCTCGTATAGCACTCGCGTTCTTGCGATTTCCTTTACTTACCTTATTACATGAAATTTTGGCGACACTATAATTTAATTAGCGAACTTAGCGATTTTTGAAATCGCTATATTAAAATGCAACAAAACTAAGTGTCGCTAAATTTAATCGTCGCGAAATTAACGTGCCTCCACATGGGTACTTTATACAATTGAAATACCGCCATCTGGTCATTTCGCGCCATAACGCTGTTCGACAGCCAAACCCACACACATCGATTATGACGTGTACCAAGGCAGCAGTATAACACATTTGTGCACATTTCAGCTTGACAACGGAAATGAATTCTTCGCTAGCATTAAATTTTGCATTCCCACGTGGACTCCGCCGATTCCACGTTTATAACGAAGTGTGGAATCCATAATACAATACAATATATACCATTTATTAATGTCTTACATCCGAGCCAGAGGCTCATGTTTAAAACGTCCGACAACAAAAAGGCAAATAATAAAAATAAAAATAATAAACATATAAGATACATATAAAGACTAATAATATCTAAATTATAATATGAATATTTACAAATAATCTAAGAATATAATCCCAATTGCCCGACCCACTCAAGGTAAACCAGCACTCGACCTAGCCCTAACACAACCCAAAAACTGTTATATTATAACAAATATATTGTGTTGGCATTCTTGATGGTTGTAAGGTATATGAATTATGGTAATAGCGACTATTGTAAGCTGGTTGGATAAGATTGTGCCCACCACTCCTTAAACTATATTTAGATTGAGGAACTTGAAAAAAGTTAGCAATATATCTAGGACCATTTTCCTTCAAACATTTAAAAAGTAGAATAAGTGCTTGTTCATATTTTCATATCTTCTGTAATAGCTGCAACCTGCTGTCAGTTTTTCGACAGGAGCTACAAATTGTAGAATCACTAATACTTTAGTTAGCAGGGTTGCATCTTGCAGCTTGAAGCCACCTGCTTCACTAACTCCAGTGTCACTTGCACTTACAAGCCCCAACTTCCTGCGTTTATTACGGGTTAATTGACCCTCTTGCTGCTCTAAAACTTGAAAAGAACTGTTCATGAGCTTTTCAGAAGATACATTTCGAATATCTTGAGGCTCGTTTTCTCTGCTTTCCTGTGCTGCTGGCACTTCAGATTGATTTGGTGCTTCGGAATGGCGACTTCCGGTCTTCAACTTCGAGCATTCGGCAGCTTTACCAGAAGATTCTGGTCTTTCTTTGGCAATCTCCCACGCTTTTTTGCCGTGAAAACCTTTCCTTTTCTTTCTTTTTATACTCCTGAACTTCTTTTGGTCGTTTGTTTGAGATTTTTCCATAGATACACCGAGAAACTCACTTATTCACATAAACAACAGTCAGAACTTTAGAACATGCATCGGGAAAAAAATAGAGCTCTTTGAGCCCCAAAAGAATCATGGGTAGGGCAAACATTCTGGAATTAAGAACTCTGGACTACAGGATAACGGATCGAAAAAACAGGTTTATAGCATTTTTCTTTTTCTTTAAAACCCCATAGCAACCAATTTCTTTGAAAATAAACAAACCGTTGCTAGGACAAATTTTGAATAGTCCTACTTCATACTTCATACTTCATACTTTATTCATCTTTCCTTAAAAAGGCTTTTCAAAGACAAAATACAAATACAATACAACTACAGTGTACATGATAATTTGAATTACATCTATTAATTTAACCTATTTTGAGTTTGATATAATTTGCTCTTCAGCTTTCGCTTGAAACTTAAAACGTCTTTACTTAATTTCAGTTCATTATCTAGTGAGTTCCATATTTTTACTGTTCTGTAATAAAAATTTCTCTGACCACTCGCAGATTTGAATAAGGGGATTTGTAATAATTGCGAGTTTCGAGTTTCACGACCACTAATATTGAAGCACTTCGTGAATTTAGATATTAAATAACCTGGTGCGGAATCAGTCATGCATTTGAATGCCAGAGTGGCACTTCTAAAATACAGTAGCTTATCTACTGGGAGCCAATTTAGCTCTTTTAGTATAGGTGTAATATGGTTATACTTTTTGGCCCCGCTAACAATACTGCAGGCATAGTTTTGACATGATTATAGCTTACGTATGTTTCTATTAGATGCATTTGCCCATACATTCGAGCAGTAAAGCAACTTACTAAATACTAATGTATTAATAATAGTAATTAAAGTGTTCGTATTAAACGCGTGTTTAACACGGTTTATTTGTGCTAGTCGAGAAAAGCATGAAGAAACGGTCTTATAGTAATGTGTTCATCGTAGGTTAAGTTCGTGTCTAAGATCACGCCCAAGTCGATCTTTGGCACTGGATACTGGTAACAGCTCCTTTCCTAGCAATGAAATCTTAAAATATTCTAGTTCAGCTATCTTCTGTTTACTACCAAATACTAAGAGTCTAGTTTTATCTGGGTTTAATAATAAGCGGTTCTGACAGCACCACTTGCCCGGGGGGGTACTCCTATTTGTGACGTATTATGTATGTGCCGCCCGGGTGGGTCAGGGTTTTGAGCTCAGTTTGGGCAGGTAGGGTGAGGGTTTTGACCTGATTTGGGCAGATCAGGGTAAGGATTTGAGTATAATTTGGGTGCAGTCAGGGTCGGGGTTCAGTATTTTTTAGGCAGTTCATTTTTTTTAGCTACTATGTCAAAAAAAGACATTCTGTTGCCGCATTTTGATCGCCTGCCCACATGCAAGCACTGAGGTTCCCATACATCGTGACGCCGCTAATTCGTACTTCAGTACAAGTTTATCTATGTACTTCATCTGCTGATTTGTTTACCCAATGCCACGTCCCGACTTGAAATGTTCCGTATTTTGCATGAAATCCCGGTACGCGGTATACCAGCCAGGATATATATCCGACCGTGTTTTGAAAACAATTTAAAGAAGGGGCAATCAGGTTTTTTTTTTCCCAAAAGGGGGCAATCAGGGTTTTGGAGCTCGGATTGGGTCAAACAGGGTCAGGGTTTGAGCCTCTTGGCCTCACATACATACCCATTTTTCATGTAAGTACCCTCCCCGGGACCACTTGCTGACGTTAAATAAATCTTCTTCTATATCAGTTATTGTAGATGTCTTCTCTCTCAGATTGAATGATATAAGTAGTTTGCTGTCGTCCACATAACTCTTTGCAATACATTTCTGTGGTACAGAGGTGAGATCATTCGTATATATACTGAATAGGAGTGATGCCAGTATGCTCCCTTGAGGTACGCCGCTGACCATAGTAAGAGGCTCAGATAGGGCTGAGTTAATTCGGACAACTTGTCGTCTGTCACTCAAGTAGCTACGAAACCAGTCTGTGCATGAAGGTGAAGCCCCTACATCTTGTAGTTTAGAGATCATCAGTTTGTGGTCGACGCTGTCGAAAGCCTTACTCATGTCTAAAAGAACCAGAGCAGTTAGTTTGTTGTTGTCAATGGCCTGGAGAATCTTATTAATCAACTGATTTTGGGCGGGAAATTTCAAATTTTAATTTTAAAACACATATCTAAAAAGACCGATAAAAAAACACGAAGGATTGATATATTTTCGAAAAATGTGCCATAAATAATTTTTTGACCAAATAGAAGGGTTAACCACCACCTTAAGACCTGGTTATAATCAACATTACTACCGAGATTCAGAAGTGTTTTTAGCGCATAGTGATTGGCAGATTCAAGTTTACTATTTTAAGTGTTTGTTAATGCCTAGTAAGAAAGGGCTGCAGAACTCAAGGTGAGGGAGAATATAGGCCTTGTATAGCTTAAGAGCGACATCAGCTGGCACTTGTCGCTTTAGACGCCTGAGTGCTCCAATTTTCGCATATACTTTCTTTAGTACAGCTGAGATGTGTTCTTTAAAGGACAAATTATTATCAATTGTTACGCCTAGTATTTTAAGCGTGTCTTGTACAGCAATAGGCGAGCCATTTACTTGCAGGTCAAAAACGTATCTAGAGTTTCCGAGAATCATGCCCTGAGTTTTAGTGTTATTAACTACAAGATAATTGGTAGTGAACCAATGGGATAACTTAGCTAGATCCTGATTTAAGAAGAACTCCAGAGTAGTAATATTGGTGTCCGACGCACAAGTGTTAGTGACGTCTGCATACAGTCTAAGTCATGAAATGTCTACTGCATAGTTCAGGTCGTTGATGAATATCTTAAATAGAAGAGGCCCCAGCAGACTTCCCGAGGGACGCCACAAATCGTAGGCAACCACTCGGAAAACACTCCATTTACTTGCACCCTCTGTTTGCGATCGGACAGATAAGACTGGAGAAACTTGATGGCTCCATCACTGACACCATAATCCCTCAATTTGGCGAGCAACAAATAATGACAAATGGAATCAAAGGCTTTAGATAGGTCAACAGCTACTGAACCAGTTACCTTTCTTTCATCCAGTGCCAAGCACCAGTCATCTATCATCTTGATCAGCGCAGTACAGCATGAGTGACCACGCACAAATCCAGACATATTTAATGAGAATATAGGATAGAACGATTCATAAAGTTGATCATATTTCTTTCTTTTTCATATTTCACTTTAAGCTCTCTTACCGTCATAAAAGTTTTGAATAAATTCGCCAAAGTTCCAGTTCATGAAATCGCGAAAATGAAGTGACTAAAGTTCCAAAATTTACGCAATCGCTAAATTAAAGTGTCGCTAAATATGGATTTTTAAAAATCGCTAAATTAATGTGTCGCTAAATATGGATTTTTAAAAATCGTTAAATTAAAGTGTTGCTAAATATGGATTTTTCAAAATCGCTAAATTAATGTGTCGCCAAAATCGCATGTAATAAGGTATAAATTAGAACTAACGCGCGCTCTGATTGGTTAATTGCAGATATATTTCACTAACGCGCGTTCTGATTGGTTAATTGTAGATATATTTCACTAACACGCGCTCTGATTGGTTAATTGTAGATATATTTCACTAACGCGCACTCTGATTGGTTAATTGTAGATATGTTTCACTAACACGCGCTCTGATTGGTTAATTGTAGATATATTTCACTAACGCGCACTGATTGGTTAATTGTAGATATATTTCACTAACGCGCGCTCTGATTGGTTAATTGTAGATATGTTTCACTAACGCGTGCTCTGATTGGTTAATTGTAGATATATTTCACTAACGCGCACTGATTGGTTAATTGTAGATATATTTCACTAACGCGCGCTCTGATTGGTTAATTGTAGATATGTTTCACTAACACGCGCTCTGATTGGTTAATTGTAGATATATTTCACTAACGCGCACTGATTGGTTAATTGTAGATATGTTTCACTAACGCGCGCTCTGATTGGTTAATTGTAGATATATTTCACTAACACGCGCTCTGATTGGTTAATTGTAGATATATTTCACTAACACGCGTTCTGATTGGTTAATTGTAGATATATTTCACTAACACGCGCTCTGATTGGTTAATTGTAGATATATTTCACTAACGCGCGCTCTGATTGGTTAATTGTATATATGTTTCACTAACGCGCGCTCTGATTGGTTAATTGTAGATATATTTCACTAACGCGCACTGATTGGTTAATTGTAGATATATTTCACTAACGCGCGCTCTGATTGGTTAATTGTAGATATATTTCACTAACGCGCACTCTGATTGGTTTTGGGAAATTGTAGATCACAGCAATGATTACAAGAATTCAAAACAAGAAGTGACAAAGTTTGAGCTGTGGACCTTTTTTTTCAATATAGAAGTGACAGTGAACTCAAAGACTTTGCCGATGTCACAATGCTGCGGTTGGACGTGTCTTGGGCGACAGAAAAGAGGAGAACTTAAACTGACAAGATCGATTAGCTGCCCTTAGTGGAGACTACGTAACTACTTGTGCATTTTATTCAAAATAAAGTAATACCTGTACTATTCTGGCTTTCATGTTCTACAGCTCCAGTCGTGTTTTGGTCAGACCACAAGACACAGCAAACCCGGGCCAAACGCGCTCTGATTGGTTGATCAGACCTTTTTTCGCTAATCATCAACATACAGATGACGTCACTGTGCCGTGGGACTGTTAAGATTATACACTGCTTTGGTCCCTAAAGAAATGAGGACAGACACGCAGCGCTTACAACATAATTTGCTCTTTCAGACGTAAAAAACGGCTATATAAAAACTAAGAATGAAAAGCCCGAAGACTACAGCAAAGCTGATATACATGCAACGTCACGGTATTTGCTTATATATTTTCTATATATAATAACACCTACCAAAAATACAATATCTCCAAAAGGGACTGGAAATAATAATAATAATGATGATGACGATAAGTACTATTTACAGTCGAAGAGACAGTGTGTATGCAATAAGAGAGCAGAGCGTAGCGTGCAGAAAAATAGGTCCCACATGGAAGAGACGGTGTGTACGCAATAAGAGAGCAGATGTACTTTGTGATTTCAGGACAGGGGAAGTCGGTGATCGGTTGTTACACCTTGTCATACTAACGCTAGCATGTTAGTATCCTGTATCATTCCATACAGGATTCTAGTTGGCTTATACACGACTTTCATAATGGCCGCCTCCGGCCGCCTCCTAATTTGCATAATTTGGAAGATAAATGTGTAGGGGGAAACCAATGCTGCCACATGAAAGATCACATTATAACTAGTAATTGTTTTGAGTTTTGGAGCAATGTGGAAAATTGCTGTTGAGCTATAAGCATTTGTAATGCAGAAAAATATGAAAGCGAGGCTAGAAAGGCCTCCGTTGTTTTTCTCATACAAATCTCTCTAATTTCAACTGGATGTAACTTCATTGTTTTATAAGCTACAGCACTCAACTTTCACAAGTTCACTAATGTCGACATGCTCTTTCACATGGCAATGTTTATATTTTCTATACATGTGGATAAACTACCGAAACGGGAAATCACATATGCAAATTAGGAGGCGGCCATTATGAAAGTCGTGTATACTGCTAAGTAATTATTGGATGAGGTTGAGCATGATAGCGAAAATTATCAAGACCTCGGTCTGTGTTATCAGCCGAAGGCTGAGGCTGATAACACAGACCGAGGTCTTGATAATTTTCGCTGTCATGCGTAAACCGAATTCGATGTAATAAACGAGCAGCAGTATTTTATCAGGTTTAAAACTCGAGGGCGCAGCCCGAGAGTTTTAGACCTGATAAAACACGTGCTGCGAGTTTATTAAACGGCTTCAAAAACTTATAATGGTTACTTAATGAACCTTTGTATTCACAACGCCATGCAAAATATTCGAGTAATCACCGCCTGCGATTACGAACATCTCAAGGGATTGACATGAAAAAATTACAATACTATATATGTTGGCAATGAACAAACTAGGGCAAGAATGATCTGCACTTGAAGGATTTGGTGTCTTGGTTGACATCGATAAAGTTCAAGACTTGAAAAGCGATGTGACTGACATGACGGCAGACTCTAAATTTTTGACTCCGGCACAAAATACGAAGAGGATGTTTGTAAGTTTAATGCACGTTTATATTATTTTACGGCTTTGAGTTTGATTTAATAATTGGAACTAAACAGTGGCTCGGTAAACAAGTAATGGTAGTTGGATAACTTCATTTTAAAAATAATATCTGTGTATCTCGGTAGTCTGCTGATATTAGTCAATTTAGTGCAAAATTTATTATCTACAACCTTCGCCATTTAAGTACGGACCGCCCGACAAAATAAGGCTATTCAGAACACTGAACGAACTCCTCTGACACATCGCGGGCATTTGTTATGACTTCGCTTGTCCCCCCTCCCCCTTCACAATGTTGGGATAGAAAGGCAACATTTTAGTCTGCTCAAAAACCAACATTGAAATGGGGGAGGGGGGTTGTGTTAAAAATAGCCGGAAATTGCTGAAGCGGTCCGACTTAAATGGCAAGGGTTGTCAGAGCGGACGGCATTTAATTAGCTTCAGTAGATTGTGCCAGCTTTTTTGAGCCGCGTTTGTTTCGAAATGGACACCAAATGAAATTCTTAATATGATCATACATACAGTGACGTCATGCCTATGTGACGTCATAAAAGTAGGGGGGAGGGGTGGTGTGCATATGAAAAAAATATAGAATTACAGCTTTAAAAAATAAAAGTTTAAAATTAAATACACTTTTACTAAATTTATTAATACCGATACACATTTACAATTTCAAAGTCATAATCACTTGTGAATATTCCTTTAATGAAGCCGCGCATGGGACAAAATTTGAAACGGCTTAACGAACTTTCAATCACGACTCATATCAGCTGTGTTAATAATGGCGGAAGCTCGAGGGCCGAATTCAGCGAACAATATATCTAGTGACCTATAGTAGGGCCGACACTGAGAAATTTCCCAACAGAGAAAGCTTTTCCCAAGCCGTTATCGAAGGATGGAAGCAAAATAACAACAAGGTTATTCAATGGCTGGTTTCTTTAGAGGTTCACGCAGAGCTTGAAGTGCCAAATCTGGAAACGAATCGCTACCACTATCACATGGCGCTGATGTTAAAGACGAAATCAAGGTGGTTGTATGTAAAAAGATATCTATCGTAGTCGAAAACAAATAATAAAATGCAAAAGCAACAGTTGTAACTGACTCACTGTACTTTTAGCGCGCGTGACAGTAGCCGGAAGTGATCATCTCTACAATTCTCCGTTCATTTCTCCAACACAAAACGATGATTTCTGCCTGTAATTGCAAGCCTCAGCCAAGAAAACTTGCTCTATAGTATGAGTTTTGGACGCTGAACACGATGAACTGAGTACTTTGTGTGATACAGGCTTTCAACATAGAGTTTGCTCATTTCTCCCCTCATTGTAAATAAAACTCCATCTAAAATTTGAATTTATTAACCGTTACAACGGAGAAATGTTCAAACCAGCATTTCGGGGCATCCTATGTACTTCTAGAACGCTTTATATGACACAACTTAAACAGTATATATGTTATGAAAACGTTTTAACGGTATAAGTGCATGGAAATACGTCTAAATAAGTGACTTTGCATGGGGAAATGGAGAGGAGAAATGCCGATGGAAAACAACAGCTTATGCTGTTGCGTGACTGCTGCCGTGACACGGCTGAAATGCAGGGCCGAACGGGGAAAAAGGCCAACAAGCCATAGCAATAGTTCTGGAACGGATTAACATTTTATAAACTGTGTTATTTGTTATATATTAGACAGGAGTGGGTTATGAATAAATTTGTAAGAGCAGGCTTGATCGGCCGAGTCCGAGAACAGTTTTACACTATGCTCAGTGGGTAACGTAACGGTTACAGTTACCACGATTAAATCGGCAGTGACAGTTCTCAGGATATGCAACCGTTGTTGTCCTTTTCCATCTCTAGTATCTGGTCCTATGTCCCTTCTGTTCTACAACAGTCTGCAATCTTTTTGGCATGCTTTCAACAGCGTTGTCAACGAACTGTAGTGGGATATTATTCAGATGCCGGGATACACGAGCTTTGAATTGCTCGAACGACTCGCGCGTAATTTTCTGTTTGATAGCGTCTTCTCTAAAGATGACTTAATTATGTTGAAACAATTCTCTATCGGATTGTGATCAGCACTGCGAGGCGGAATCCGGTGGAATTCTGTTTCTATACTGAGTAGCTATATATAGATTGAAGGGCTTTGTGAAACACGCATGCTTCTAGACTGATGAAACAATTTGAACATTTGATGAAACGCAAATGCTGCAACGCAAATGCAGCAAATACTGAAAACAGTAGAAACGGATACATCTACAGCATAAACGAATCCCCTTTATCCACTTTTTTGAGCATTGAGTGTGATCACTGAACCTAATTGTGCGAAAACAATTAAGTAAAATATTTGGATACGCCCTCGGATATTATTTTACCCGGGGTATCGGGCTTTTTCATCAAATTTGCATTGACAAGCGCATCCGTATTCCCACCAAGTGCTTACTGCCCCCTCTCGTTTTGAGCTGTTTTCGTTAAATTCCCTGGACGTTATTAACAATTATACCATGTGAGCTACCTAAAATCTCGCCTCAGACAACCTTCGCCATTTAAGTACGGACCGCCCGACAAAATAAGGCTATTCAGAACACTGAACGAACTCCTCTGACACATCGCGGGCATTTGTTATGACTTCGCTTGTCCCCCCTCCCCCTTCACAATGGAAATGGGGGAGGGGGGTTGTGTTAAAAATAGCCGGAAATTGCTGAAGCGGTCCGACTTAAATGGCAAGGGTTGTAGGTACTTTATGTTCCATGTACTTTTTGCTATCTTTGGGTCTTTATCAGTGAATTCTTAATTAGAATGAAACTTTATATGAAATTTCATGTTCATTAGTATTCTTTATATAAAACGTTCATCCTAATTAGCATTTCAATGAGAAAGCTGAAACATCAATAGAAATTCCAAGAAATTCCAAGAAATTCCAAGAAATTCCATGATTGTCTCAATCATTAACCCCGTTTCCCCCTGGGACAGAATTCAAATCCCTCATCGGGCTTTTTAGAATGATGAGATTTTATCAGGTATAAAGGAGCATGCACGTGACTGATTTGCTTCATCTGATTGGACAAAATACTCATTAATTATTCATGAGTTTTTGAAGTTACCCATAGAAAACTGCAGATGGTCCTTTTAGTTTGGTTGAAATCGACTTTCAGTTGGAGATATGAGAGCGACAACAAAATTTTAAACTGGCTTAACCCCCTCTCCCCCCCCCCCCCCCCGAACTTCATTTGCGCGAGTATTAACCCAAAATTGTAATCTACAAGTTGAGTGAAATTACATAAGGTAGGCTGGTTTTTATGGCATTAACTATGCGCTAGATACCGAACATTAATTAAATATTTAATGATTGTATTATTTCTATGATTATCGTTAAGAATTATTATTATTATTATTATACAGGAGGCATGTTTTATAGCTCGAGGACTAAAAGAGTTCTTGTGCCTGTCGGTACCAGAAAACGATGTTTTGAGCTTACTAAATTTAGAAGAATGTAGCTGATACTTAGACAGAGTAGGATGTTGAATGTCTTTTGATATTCTGTCCAGTTCACGTTTAGCTGCCTTATATCTCCTATTGCTGAGTTTCTCCGAGGAGTATCTAGGGGAGACAAGGCGCAAATCACCATGGGCTCGGACACAGGGTCTTTAAAGTGCATATAAGGCCTGGCCAGTTATTTTGTTTTCAAAGCTTAGACCATAAAAGGTAGGGAAAATAACGAAAAATTATTTAATACCGACTAAACTTCCAAATTTAGATTTATTTCCGCGCGCGTTCGGGGACTGGGACGAGAATGAAACGTGACGTCATCAACAGAACTCGTCTCGTCGCGGGTATAAAGCGTTGGTATATTTGCAAAATAATTGAATAGATAACTGAGAAAGATGATAATATCGCGATAAACTTTTCGGAGAGCTTTATTCGGCAAGGCCTTTCATGCAATGGCGGATCGAGCATGTCCTGGTGATGACGTCAAACTAGACCCCAGGCAACACAAGACACGTTTTAGGGCAACTTTGAATGGCCAATAATACACCACGACAAATAAATCAAATCATTTTTTTATTCCGGAATCCTTTGGCTATGGCCTTCGTAAAAAAAAAATTTGCCAGGGCTTATATGCCCTTTAAGAACTGGTCTTTTCCTAAGCCAAAGTCACATGAAGGTGGATACGGATGGCATTTAACTGATAAGCTACTATACTGAGATCAGTCCGATGACGGAAACAGGTTTTATATAAGCTATAATCGGATCGCTTCTAAACTATATAAATCTTAACTAATTACTGTTACGGATATGTATTTACGCTATAATGAGTACAGTAGGTTTGTTGTATAGTCAGAAACACTGAATGCAAAGGAAATGGATGAGATGCTTTACAACGTCACATGGCACGGAGAACTGAATCTGATACTGAAAAACACTTGAGAACTGAACATTGTTTTGTTTGAGCGATCTTACACAGCAAGATACACAAACCACGGGTCTTAGGCCTGCCTGAACCTGCATTTAAATCGATAGAAGTATAAGGGGCTTGAATTGTGACAGTACATCAGTACTGGAACAGTACATCGTGTACACCAGCCTGAACTTCACTCGCTCTGTACAAGCTTCAGTGATGGAAGAGCCGATATGAAATCATGTTCACGGAATATCCAAATATCGTGACAGTAATATTAATTAGAGCTAACAAAAATATTCATCCACAGGGGACATGTAGAATATAATAACTCAGTTCATAGACGTACTTTGAATGTGTCAAATCTACAGCGGTTCACCTAAGAAGAAAAGTGTTTTTTTTTATGTCGCAAAAATTAATGAGCTCTGACGTATATGAACTTGACTAATTGGCACGATGTTGACTGTTTAGTGGAGTTGGATTACAATAGTGTTGGATTGGAAAGCAATTATAATCTAGATCTCAGTATTTCTTTGATTTTTGTCAGCAATATGTTCAGGACTTCACAATCAGAACAGATGATATTTTCTTTACTATTGTCATACGGTGTTTTTCATCTGTAAGTGATTACACCGTTATGATCAAATGTTAGTTTTACCCCACAGAACATGGTCTGGGTCGATCTACTGACTAACGTGGATTGATTTAGACATCATTTAAATACTTTATCGTCTAATAATGAGAAACCTCAAGTAAGGTGTTCATACCTACACCAGTGACTCCCTAAAGAATACAGAAGCTAAGCGACCTATATATCAAATCGGGGGGACTCTCCCTCGTATCAGTCCTAAAACTCGTTTATCAATCGTTCTAAATGTTGAATTAAAGACTGCCAAACGGAGTTAGGTCAACTAATGTGTCATAATTAGCTGTCTTTATCCTCGCCAAGTCCTTGGATACACTCCGCTCGATCAGTTAACTTAACTGTAAAAGTGGGCCTGACATCAGCACCGTATTGTTAATTTCAATATAGGTGGTCTCGTGCTTCACTTCTCGCCTGACATAAACACGAGCCTAGTGTACGAATTTCGCGAGTTAGTTTTAACATCAGAGACTGCAAAAGCCAATTGTGTTTATACGCCAGGAGTTTTTAGCTGGCTAGCCTATGCAGGCTCCCCCCGTGAGAAACACTGACTTTCTAACGGCACCTGAAACAGCCATAGAGGCCTGATCAAATCCAGGACCCGGCTAAATCACAGATCGAATTGGAATTTAGCGTGTTGGGTTTTTTGGAGGTTTCTAGTGTCATATTTATAGCAGGCGGGATTGGATAAGCACCATTTTTGTGATATGGTTGTTATGTAAACTGCCAGGGGAATTTACTAAACCACTTGAGCGAGGGATTTGGCGCGATAACACAACCAACGGGATGGTGCATTAGCTAAGCGCATTATGATCGGAAAAACAGTAAGGACTTTACAAACTTCCTACTAAACTACTAATGGTATTCTAGTCCATTATAAGCTTTACAGACCAGATAGGAGGCAGGACATGAGATCAGACTTTATAGGAACCTGTCTCTCTGGCGGACTAATGCTAAATATTGTCGTCCGCTTTGAAAATACTCTACAAGTTTCCATTCGTGAATCAGTTTATTAACAAATTTAAGCAAATGAGATGAACATTTTGCCAGTCTCTTCCCTGGCATCGTACAAGTTGTTAATGATACTTGCTCGCTGTGTGATTTGGCCAGATTGACACTGACACCCCGGGGGGGGGGGGGGGGGGGGGGGGGGTGCTCGACCTATCTTTTAGGGGTTAAAATCGTTAGCAGTGCTATCTCTTAGGGGTCTTCCAAAGGTCTGCTATCTTTTAGGGGTCTCCGAGACCCAAATTTTTTGTGGCCGAGAAAAAATAGCGCTGGATCCTCGAGCATGAGACCCCACAAGTTGAATCGGTATTTACGGCTTCGATATAGAGTTTGATCCATCCGAATATTAAAGACGAGGTTATGGGGCAGAGCTTTGTCTCTTATTTCCTTTAGTTTGCATAAATTTGTCTTTTGGAGTGCTATCTTTTAGCTTTTAAAAAATTTTTGCTGTCACACTAAACAATATTATTTGTATTAAAATGTATTTGAACTAATATATATTATAAATACAATTTGTGGCGTCGAAATATGCTTGATATTTCGTCCGCGGACATTATCTAGTGATCCGAGAAGAGAACAGTTCGAGGATCAGATAATGTCCAAGGACAAATATCAGGGCATATTTCGATGCCACAATGTAGGTTAATTGTTGTTATCATCCTTCAAATATTTTCTTTGACGCGCGCATGTACGCTCACAGGGGGTGTATTCGCTGATTTTTTTCGCTCGTGGAGAGAAAATATCGGGTCACGTGACGCATTCAACCAATCACGCACGAGAGAAAATATTTGATGGGTTCTAAAGTATAATCATATAGTTATTGAGGTTATGACTTGTATACTGTATATTGTTGGTTTTGTTTTAAACCTGGTTCGAAATGCTGTCGTGGGGTGGGTAGTTTAGCGGCAAGTGTGTTATAAAGTGATTAATAAGTCGCTAATATCTCACTGCCGCATAAAAGTGTAGTTTGAGTATTGGGCACATTGCTTCGTTATGGGACGTTTTGAAAAGCGATCGAAAATTAATATTTTTAAAGCAAAATTGTAATTTATTCTCATGGTTTAGATTGAACACTGACCTGAACGGCCAAACTTCTGGACAGTAGAATGCAAAGATCTCCGCATTCTGATAAGATTCTCAGACTGAGTTAAAGCTTCTTTGCATGGATTTAACCCGTAGCATTAAAAGAAAACCGATAAACATTTCAAGCCGTTATTAAGGTCGAGGTCATTCCTACCCGCCTAGCGAAGGAACAGATGTTCATCGTACACAACAGTCGACGGCACACTGGAAGACGGTAGGGAATAATAGTAATAACAATAATAATAATAATAATAACAATAATAATTACTGTTGCTGCTTCATTGCATGAAAAAAGACACAATCAAGGCATCGGCTAACTGGTCCGAGTTTGACGAAAACGCTGACCATTGCAATTCATTGCACAAATTGCACGCCGTCCTCCCAAATTTTCAAACACTTCCTTCATTCAGTTCTTATTTACTCAAATATCTTAGAACTCGTTAAAATACAATAACTTTCATATGGTCTTTCTTGTGGTGGGGTTATTTTTTTAAATTAGTTTTGAATTCGTTTAAATTTGCACACTGGGTCCCAGTCCTTTTGTAGTTTACGGCTAATATGTGTGGTACACTTGTGTGGTATTAATCTCTATTTTATTCAGTCGTTCATAAAGCTCGAACACACGGCAATAGACCAATAGACCGGCAATACGCACTAAAGTCTTTAATTATCCGGCATTTATTACTCTTTGCAGGAGGAGTTTTTTTACTTGCAAATGATAGAATAGAATAGATATATAGAATAGTTACTTTTAGTTATCCATTGCCGTTTTTTGCGCGCTGAAAACAAATTGTTGGAATTAGGGTAAAATCACGAAGCAATATTTCAAAAGGATTTTTCAAAAGGAATCGAAGGTGAGGATAGGAATGCTCGACAAGTATTGCAAACGAAGTCATAATTCAAGCTGTTGAGGTATTTCGTCACACTACTCCTTAAAATGACGACTTGATTCTCAGTGCAGCGATATCTCCCAAAAACGACCCGATATTTAGCGCTAAGTTGCCATTATTGCCTTCAAAGCAAAGTTAATTAGTGTGTTGTTGTACATGGAACCAATGTAAGTTAATTAGTGTGTTGTTGTACATGGAACCAATGTAAGTTAATTAGTGTGTTGTTGTACATGGAACCAATGTAAGTTGGGGGTTTTATTGTGATTATCAGAACATGAACATTTTAGCACCATACATTTACTGTAATGTTGAGAACGTCCCAGAGGGCAACATTTTCTAAGTGTCACGCTTGAACTGCGCATGTCCATTCGATTTTTCTGGCCATGCATTGCATTTGAAAAAGGCTAAGAAATAGAAAATACAAGTATCGCAGAATTCCCAAAATAACGAGTAACGACCGATCCGTTACATTCGGAATTAGCAGCCCTAAGTTAGCTAGGGGCCGCGGCAACTGTCGGGTATATATATAGTATTTTTATTTTTTTTAATATGCCTGTCTAAAAAGATAAGTCTTAACGTGTATTTTAAAGCTAATTTAATACCATAGAATACAATACAACACAATACAATACTTCATTTACCGTGGTCAATACACTTAGCTACATGGGGCAACGTCCTCGCAGACACAGACAAGACGCAGAGTCTGCGAGGACGTTACCAGCTAATGTACAGGTATGCCACACACAAAATAGATATTGATAATAATACAATACAATAGACTGCTTGGCAGTGATACAATTCTAAGCTAAGATGAAATTTTGAAATATAAAATACATTAATTAACAATACTTCTCCTATTCTAGTAAAAACGTTTACAATCAAACTATTAAAATATTATATTAAAAACATAAATTAATCAATTTATGATTATTATAAAAACCAATGTTAAAAACGTATTTAAAAAACGGTCAAGTCTAATGTTCTTATATTACTCTTAAATGCGGTATAGCTTTTTAATTTTCTTAGAGCGTTTGGTATAGAGTTCCAGGATTTTAATCCATACGTGGTGGAGTTTACTTTCGGCATATTTAAGATATTACTATTGCTGGTTTGCACGTGACGTCATAGCCGCCATGTTGGTGCCCTTAAACAATAGATTCCTCGTTAGCTTCTTTTGTTCTGTACACCAACATGGCTGCCATGCCCTTTGTCATGCGAATCTCTGGGGATTGAGTGAAAACTAGCAATAGCGATGTTTCATGTTTATGCTAACGTGCCAACCATGATTTGTAAAGCCCTCTTTGTGTTTGGAACCAATGGATCTCTGGTTGGCACATTAATAATAATAATAATAATATTTTGACAGGGAGGGAGGTCCTGTATTAAAAATATATATTTCACTAATATATGGCAAACAGGAATAGATGACGAAACATCGCTATTGCTGCATAGTTACCTCACTCAGTTCATACTGACAGTTGTTTTATATTTAAAATTGTTTTATATTTAAAACTTTTCTGGCAGATTTCTCTGTTTTTGTGGCTGTAGATTTTAGATTATGAAAAGAAGCTCGTTAACTGAAAACTGACCGGTTCTCCAATCACACCACTGCATGAGTCAAGCTGCTGTGTTAAATTAGGTTCGAACACCTAAAGTACCTTCGTCGGTGATAATTTCTCTCTGAAAAACAGAAAGAACACAGTTAAGATTTGACTCAGTATTGTGTATACTGTTAAGTACTATATGTGACAGTGTGATATGTCAATCGGTTTGTATACCGTTATATGTGTTGTGATATGTGTCCGGTTAATATTCTAGAGTGTGCACAGCAGATCTACGGCAAACTGAACTTGGACTTTGAGTGATGATATCTGAAAGAAAATGAAAATTGAAAAAACATGTACGATATCAATGGACACCTATTGGCTTTCTACACGATCAATTGAGACTGTTAGTCTTTCGAGAAATGAACTTGATTGAACAATGCTGGAATCCGTATTTCTCAACTTTAGGCTGATAAAGCAAATAGATACATGACTTCCTAGAAAGGCTTAATCTTGTCTTGTAACAATAGAAACACCATGCATGGTAGATATGCAATATGAGGTTTAAGCTTGCTATAGCCATGGAAAATATTATCTTACCAGTTCATGGTAAGATAGTCAGTTCTGCTTGTAAGTTCTTTATGTAATTTAAGATCTGTTTCCGTTCTTCTTTTGCTTGAAAATTGTTAATACGATCGTCTCATGTACATTTGCTAACCCCCCACCTCGAATAGCATTTGCTAAATGTGGGTGGGTTAGATTCTTTGTAATGTAATTGGTAAATTGAAATAAAAGTGAAGTTCAGTGTAAGAATATACATCATGAAAGAATACGAGGTTTTAAAAACAGCTTTTTTTGTTTTCGCTTTCTGAACTGCAGCATTTCTACTTTCTTGACCTCAGTTTGTACCAAGATGTTGTAGGCTGTACAACGAAAACAAAACAACTACTGAGGCCCTATCAGAACCTGCTGAAAAGTACAATGACGGCATGTAGGTATAATAACGCTAACTGAATTTATATTATTATTTCATGCAGTTCTTTCAGGTTTAGTCCGTAATACCAATACGTCAGTTTCATTATTAATTACTTTTTCAATTTCTCATTAAGTAACGTTCCTTGCTGTGCCAATTACATTTCTGTGTTCAGTTTTTGACAATTGATCATAACGACATAACTTGCCTTCCTCTTTAAGCTATCAACATCCGAAAAATGCGAACACATAATCTTTTGATTAAATTTTAATCCATCTACTACTTAAATGTTTACAAAGACTGCGATGATAAGCTGCAGTACATAGTAATCTATTACATGGCCAGAACTACACTCTCACAACAGACTTCACGATTAAACGGTCATGGGCTTTGAAAGATGCTACGAAATATCAAGCAGCATAGTTTTCTCGTGTGTTGAAAGGATAGAGGAAGAGCCTTGAGGTTGTGACACCCTAAGTGATCCGTCTTAGAGGTATGCTTTTAATAGCAATAACCCTCTTTGCGTGATCCTGTGAATTAGCCTTCCATTTCCGCGATCCCTTTCTAACGCGGGTTTCTTTTGACTATTTGCGTTGTGCTCCGCCTCATCGTTTTAGAAGCGGCAAGGAATGTCTCACATCATGAACAAAATCCACAAACAAATTATAAGCAAGCGAGAGAGATTAGCAGCCAACAATAGGATGGTCGCTGACCTCAGTTGATGCATGCAGTCTTTGCCCTCTCGCCACCATCATTATTTGGTAAACAAATAATTCACGGTGTATTAGTATACTTTAATATAAACAGACGTTAATGCTGTTCTCTGACATTAAGCAGAAAGCAAGGCAGAGAAGATAAAATGCCATGAAAGCGGACGAGTGACTAATATACGAACTGGCCCTGGGTAACTCAAAACTGAT
Source organism: Actinernus sp. WN-2022 (assembly GCA_030867875.1). Lineage (NCBI taxonomy): Eukaryota > Metazoa > Cnidaria > Anthozoa > Actiniaria > Actinernidae > Actinernus > Actinernus sp. WN-2022. The sequence continues at coordinate 56,979,898 of JAOWCC010001751.1, read as the reverse complement.
CAGCAACTACAAGGTGCGGTCATCTTCCTTAAAAAATAAAGGTAAAATAGGCCCACCATAAGCATGCTACATCTACTGGTTCAAAACAGGTTAGATATTTCATCTACTGGTTTAAAACAGGTTAGATATTTCAGTCTGTGTGCCAGTCGTTGTGTCAGGTTCTTTCACCCTGACAAAAGAAGGGAAAATATTTAAAAAGTTGAATGTTTATGAAACGTTTATCGTTCCATCTAGCCAGTATATTTCTCTTGTTTTCTATCTAACAGAAATTTTGATCGGGTCTGTATTGATTTCTAAAAGCCGTCGCAAACATTGTGATAGCATATAAATATTTTGTTAACTGGAATAGTTAAAACTCAAAAATACCTGTCCAGCTCACGGGTTGAGACACAACCGGAGTACCATACACTCGTGACAGACTCGGTTATGTAAACTGACATATGAATACATAACTGTACATGTATACCGAAATTTAAATAAATAAACCAAAGCGATATTTGATCCGGTTTACTCTTGTAAACTGAACGAAGAATACTTTCTTCCCCATGAATCAGTTGTACTAAGACGTGTGAATTATACGATTTTAAAAGTTGTAAACCATTGATTTTTTTCTAAACTCTTCTCCTTCTACTTTCCGTCTCGCTGTAATATTGGAACTCGTTCAATCTATATCTGTTGTTTTCGATATTTATTGTAATACGAAGTAACAAGCTGTGATACTGAGCGTCGCAAACAGTTACATATAAGAATCTGATCTATATACGGTTTTGAGCGGTATATTATTCTTCAAGAACAATTCACTTCAGCTATTAATTCTGATGTTGGATTCGAATATATTTGCTTAAGGAATTTCAGAAAAGCGTTTCAAACTTCCCCGTGGACAAGTAAACACTAAATGTTTCTCTACACACTATTTTGACAAAAAGAAGAGCCATTTATCAAGTTAATCCCGCACTTGAAAAGTTCAACGACGTTCAGTCGACCTGACTAGTTTCATCAGCTTACTGGAGAATAATGAAGATCCATTACTGTCTTTTGAATAAACCAAGTATTTGAAGAGGGTGTCTGAGGTTCCTTGTCCAACCATGAACTGAAGTAACGGTAATCGTGTCATGCTGATCACAGAGTTATCCAATACAGTATTGAGGATGTGAACAATATGGCACGTCTGTCACTGGATACATTTTTTTAAAGAGCTCGGCCAAATTTCGCACTGACTGGGTTAAAAGGTTTTTCTAAGCGCTCTAAGCAGGAAGACTGAGTTATTTGTAAGTATTTGGGCAATCTTACTGAGTGTTTATCCCATGCCTCAGTCGTAAGATGTTGAGCTGCTTTACGGCTTACAGATCCTGCAGAAGACACCAAGCCATGAGTCTGGGTCATTCTTTAGGTGAACTGTCTTAGCTAAAATGTCTCCAATAACTTCACCAAAAGTTGTCTTTCTTTAAAAAAGAGAGGAATGACTACACAATAGCTTTATTTTGCCTTAAATAAGCTACTGATATTTTTAAAATCAAGGTTATAGCATGCATGAGTGCAAAATGGATAACAAATATAGTCTCAACGCCGAGCGAAAAGGAAGGGTGTGTATGGCTATGAATAATGAATCTATGGTTTCGTCAGTACTTTATTGCGCTATAAATCAATGATTTACCAAGAAAGGAAAACTAGCGGAAAAAGACCAGGGACGTACCTCATGTAGGAAAGGAAATAATGTGGAAAAAAGAGAGCCAGAAATCTCGCCTGATGTGTAACGAGATTTGGTCGTGTTCACCACACCCATAATCCACTCATTAGAATAAACATTACATTTCTCTCTTGCACGTGAAATACCAACTTTTTAAACATCAAAGCACAACAGGGTGGTATGCCATGATAGAGATGGAGAACTTCAGCAGGTTTTCTGTTAGACATTGATTGGAATAAATCAGTGCTTTTGCTTTACAAAATTGTCTTCGAATGTGACCCCGTAAATGTGTTCAATATGGCGTAGCGCTGCATCAAAGCTAAACAAACATTCAACTACTCAATAACGAAAAATCGCCACTATAGCTAGGCTTTAGTTAAGGAGTTTATGTATCATAGCTGTTGGCCTAAATCGCCTTATATTCTACTTGAAGTGAATGCAATGTATCCAATACCTTGAATGAGGCTTGCGTGGTAAAGTCGATGGGTCGAGACAGGCTGGCGTCCAGTCGGCACTGCCTCGTGACGTCCTCGATCACTCACATTCAGTTTGTTGCCAGCGTTATCCGTTTCCAAAGCTTTCTTATAACATCAATTGAACATTAGCTTTTCGTGTGACTGCTTGCGACTACGCCGCTCAAGAAGAGATTTGTTTGTACCGCGGCTCAGACCCGACAGGACCGCACAGGACCGCATTCACAAAGGACTTTGGTAAGTTGTTCATAGTTTAAAATGGAGAATCTAACACTGAATCATGTTCAGTTTCTCAAGCTGATGTCGTCGAGTGGTATTTCTCGCACCTGGTCCTTTCTCCTTTTCGTTTCCGACTATTGAAAGAAAGCGTTGGTTTGTATTACGAGATTTGACCCCTCGAGAAACCCGAAGAGTCTTGGAAATTGCAGATAAAGTTCGGATTTTTGACATAAATGAGGATTACCAGATATAATTTCAGACTTCGTGACGCTTTTCTTGTGGCTTCATTGTCAGTCTAAAATGTTTTCAATTTTTTACCGCATGACTTTCAACTTGAGAAAGAAATTATCAGCAGTAAAGAAAACATCAATCGTTAGTGTTGTTCCACAGATCAGCTTATTTAAACCATAGCGGATCGGTTTTCTAGTAGAACGTCATCTTCAATTTATAGTAAACCCTTTTCGTGGGTTTAATTATCTCAGTTTAAGGCGTTGATAGAGTGTTTCCCTCGAGGTAGTTCCTGTACCTATTTTTATTAAAATCCCGATTGTATCTTTATATTCAGGTAAGGAAGCATTTGTTAACCTATCGATGAATCTGAGTGATAGAAAAGTTCTAAATCACCTTGTGCTAGGAGCTGATTTCCAGGATTGTGTTTTCTCGTTATTATTTTAGTCAAAACAATTAAGAATCCCACACCAACTACACCCATTTCACGGCTTTGTAATCTTCAAACTTTAATTAGCATCACATCCTTGAAGCTTTGCATCAAAAGTCCCTAAGCCGGCCTTTATGGTCTTGGTAGGCGTGGCCAACAGCAGTCACTTGTTACTGAATGTTGCATGCAGTAGGTTGAAGCCAATAATGCATTCTATGATGATAACATCATCTTAATTAATTAAACGAGTAAAATCAGCAATCGTCTCCAGGGAGGTCTAACGTAAGCATGCGATCAATCACTCACGGCATTATGTAGGATCGCCGGAATATCTTCAGTAAACATTAGGATCAGTTCTTGATCTGTGGGCTGTGTACACAAGCTTGGGTTCGTGGGTTCGTGACTTGATTGAAGTCCTTTGCTGCTCGCAAGATTTGCTTAGTCCCCTGGCCATCCAACTGTGTCCATAAACGTTGGTCTACTGTTTGCTATCAAGTCAACAATTAACAAATGCTGGAGGATTAAGATCTTATGCCCTTAAATGCATTCACATGAGATTTCTTGGACAACATAAACCTTTTTGGTGATGAAAGGCAAAGCTGGAGTTTGTATCAATCCTCCAACTGATGAGCTGTTCACAGGGTGATTCACAAGATGATTCAGTTTCCTTGAGGGTTTGTACTGATTTGTCAAGGTGATTTGTCAAGAGTACTAGAATTCATACATTTACAGAAACTGAATCGGTTGACGGATTCCGGCTTTTGTTTTAAAATACGTTTAGTAACATATCACTTCTGGCCATTAACTATTTATAACGTAGATTTATTGTACTGAAAGCGATTAAGGATTCTTTTCGCCTTACTGGAATAAATCGAGGTCTTATTAGTTAGAACTCTTAGTCTCTTTAGCTTGAGAGTCTTTAGCATGTTACGAGATAAGCGTTTGCAAGCGTGTTTACGTGTTGTTACACCAAGCCAGCCTTTGTCACTGATAGCTATTTATACACTTGAGATCAACAAACAAATGGTTTGCCGATACTTTACGTAGCGTGTGGAAACTTAGGGGCAAAGCTTAGGGTCTGTCCGGTCACTGTACTTCTTAATATTCCCCTATCGTGATCATAATTGCAAACACAGGTGTCTGTGGCATTAATTTCTACCAGAAGACAAACTTCACAGACTGACTTTAATTTCCTTAACTGCGCAGGATAACGGTAACAAGGAGAGGGCAGAACAGCATTAATCCACTCTTCTCAGTCACCTCACTGTCATTGGGGAAAACTTCAGAATGAGTTCTGATCTACGATCTTCTTCCTTCACGATTGATAACATTCTGAGGCCAGACATCCCAGATGTGTCGCAAGAACCGCGATCAGCCGCTCGAGCCTTGACTTTAGCAGAGCGATTGGCAGGTGAGTCTGTGATTTCTCTCGTATACTAGAACATAAACAAGTTTACAAGTGTTCTCAGTGACACAACCGCGTTGCGCCACCGTCATATTTTGCCAAATCTAACTCGCGCTTGTAGTTCAGTGTTGACGTTGGGCGAAGGGCTAACACTACGAATCCTTTAACATTGTAAATTACACATTATTGCGCATTTAGGCCGTCTGATCAAACTAAGAACTGATATAACAATGTAGCAAAGACAGAGTATTCGGCTAGGGTTATCCAGTGTACTTCTTCCCATTAAAATCACCCATATATATCAATCGAGGCTTTGCCGAGCCAAGCTTTGGACTGATCAGTAACAATAAAAAGCCACAAACAGCCAATGCTTCGTTGAACGTGAAACGATATTCACCAAAGTTATGCACTAATTAATATTTTCATCTCAACTGATATCCCGAAATCCGTTAACATTCTCCATCCTCATTTTTTAAAGATCCTGCATGCTTCAAAGATTCAACTATAGCCATTCTCAGAGTTACTAGTCGGTCTCAGCCACAGTCAGTTTATATTACGTTTGCGGTGCTTTAGAATGACAACCCATGATAATCAAACCGAACATCAATTTACGATAAAGAGTTATTTATATGTATTTGAGGTTAACAAAGGGGAGGCCAACTCATCAGATTTACTTCCAGAACACAGAAAGGTTGCCGATTTGATTTACAGCCTGCGAATTGCAAACAAAAACGGGTAAAATCACAACAGGTTACTAAATTTGTAAAGACAAAATATAATAACTGACGAGATGTCGCTGATTCTTCGCACGTCAACATCACTTTCATATGTTGATTGTAAGCGCTATGACTTGTCTGACTTACTGACAGTGTATTCTCCTTGTCTCGTCTAGATATTATACTCGAAGTACATTATGGGTCTTCTAGAGCGAAGCATCGGCGCACGCGCACTGCGTTCACTCACCAACAGCTGCAGGTTTTGGAAGGCACGTTTGCCAAGACACACTATCCTGATGTAGTGATGAGAGAACAGCTAGCCGCCTACATCAACATCCCAGAGTCTAGAATACAGGTAATTATTGGCACTCTACATGATGCACACAATTATATGATCCGCACTATAGTGGCCAAGTATCTTTTGATGCTACTGCGGCCCTATCCTAGTAAGAATACGTCATAATATATAGTCCATATGTTTGAGGAGGGCTTTATAAGTATTCAGCTCTGAATTGTTCTGGCCATGGTACCAGTTGAATGCATGGCTAATCAGAATGTTGAAGGCTGTTTTACCAGTAAGCAAGTTACACAAGAACTTAAATACATTTAAAAATCAATGAGAGGACAGCCAACAAGCGAACAAGTCTTAATGTTAACTTACTAATGCCAACAAGCGAAGAAGAGGTCAGCTAGTTTCTTAATGTTAACTTACTAATGCCAACAAGCGAACGAAAGGTCAGCTAGTTTCTTAATGTTAACTTACTAATGCCATCAACAAGTGAACAAGAGCTCAGCTAGTTTTCTTAACAAGAGCTCAGCTAGTTTTCTTAATGTTAACTTACTAATGCCAACAAATGAACAAGAGGTCAGCTAGTTTTCTTAACAAGAGCTCAGCTAGTTTTCTTAATGTTAACTTACTAATGCCAACAAATGAACAAGAGGTCAGCTAGTTTTCTTAACAAGAGCTCAGCTAGTTTTCTTAATGTTAACTTACTAATGCCAACAAATGAACAAGAGGTCAGCTAGTTTTCTAAACAAGAGCTCAGCTAATTTTCTTAATGTTAACTTACTTATGTCAACAAGCCGAAAAATAGTTTCTATTTGAGTAGCACAAAATTAGGAATACTGGATGTACTGTTCTTTGTTGAGTGTTGAATGGCTTTTCATTCTCGGTAGGTTTGGTTTAAGAACAGAAGAGCAAAATACCGCAAACAAGTTAAAGAAGGTGACGACCCAGCAACCAATAAGAATTACGACAGTACTTGCATCCCCCTGGACCCCACATGGGTAACACGTGGCTACTGCCCTCCCGGCCCAGCATACCCTGCGAACTGTGTTCAGGTCGCGCATGCGCATCATCACCTACCCTGGTCAATTTGTCCATACAGTGGATCACCTGCATGCTCTTATTATGAAACTCATTTAGGATCTACTGCGGCGGCGCAGCATTGGTCTGGACCTTCGCACTGTGCACAGTCTCCTGTGATGAGCCAATCACCTTCATTGGACTCTCAATGCAAGAAAAGTCCTTAGTTTAGCGACACTATTAAAGTCAAAGTGTGACAGTATAACCATACAAATAGAAAGTGATTGGTGTGACACACAGAACTCAAGCCATTCTAGTTCAGTCACCGCTAAACAAAGTATTGCGAGGGAAATGTTCATTCGCTGCTACACTTTATCTCGGAATGCTACCTGACAGCTATTAATTTAAGCAGTGGTGTAATGCTTTTCTATTTTCTATAAAAAAAATGTTGTGGCTGAATATGCCATCCACTGCCAGAATTCATAGCAAATCACATTGTTAGTTTCTGTTTTAATATATTACTCAATTTCACCAATTTTTTTCTTGAGGGACCACCTTATTAAAGAAAGGACCGCAAATGTTAGAAAAAAATAAATTCCATAAAAACAAACATTGAGATAACATAAAATATTGGGGAAAGTTTTTCAGATGCAACCTTAATTAGAGGATTAAAATACCACCTTGACTTGAGAGGCTATTGCTACAGATATTCACGTGGCAGACGTACTTGATACCACTCTTAGTAATAACGGGGCGCATTCATACGGGATACAGATCATACTGCTGTTCATTGCACGAGATTTAAAAGAAGAACACGGTTGGCAAGAACCGCACGAAGTTCATTAGGAAATGGACAGATGTTTCAATCTATACTATTATAAAGCATGCATAATGCCAGTTAAAGAAACCTCGGCTGAAAAACAATATTTGTTCTCCAATGTTCCCTGCGGATGTCTACGTCTGTTGCTGTGTTTGTCTCCTGGTCCTGTCAATAAAACTCATTTGAGTTTCTCACGTGCCGCCATCTTGGTTCTTATGACGTCACAGTGTTGTCCTATTGTTGCACAACAAACAGGGTATTGTTTTCTGACAATAGATGCAACACTGTGAAGTCATAAAATCCAAGATGGTGGCGCGTGGAAAATTCAAATGAGTTTTATGGACAGGAAGACCGGTCCATGTACAATGTATAGGAGACAAACACAGCAATAGATTTGGCAAGCATTTGAGAGCAAACATTGTCTTTCAGCCGAGGTTCCCTTTAAAGCTGATAAATTATTGTTTTATGTATATCTTATGTCTTTGGAGCATGTGTGATTAAAATGTATCGATATGTTTTACAAAGATCGTGATTGGTCTCATCAACAAAATTGTTGCGTTAGCTATAGATGCTATAGCAGGTAGCCACTCCACCCCACCCCACCGAGAGGAACGAACCCAGAGGAGACGGCTGAAATTCAGGCTACCCCACAAGGTTTGTGTGTCTAGTAAGTTGACGCAAGACCTAACATTTATTTATCCTGGTTATCAAAACCCTGGGCTTGTACAACTTCGTAAGGGGTTGTAGGGGGCTTATATCTGGGTAAAAACATTCCGAAATACAGAAACAGAAAATACAGAAAATACGTTGGATAGTCAGTTTAACCACAAAATGTGATAGAGCTTCATCGACACAATGATAAAAGTGGACTAGATGCTTATCTTGTTGCACTGCCGGGTGGCGGTATAAATTTGACAAGCAACTCAGATCTAGACCGAGCTAAACCACAGATCGACCTGGAATTTAGCATGCTGATCTTTATTGACTTGATTAGGGGAGGGGACCGAGGGGAAGGGGGCTTATAACCGGGAGGATTTGTTTTGTTAGCAGACTGGTGACCGTGAGTTTACGGTGTGATCAGGTGATCGTGAAAGGCCTGACATGTGCACGCCTGCGCAGTACAGTTGCGAGCGACCACCTCTTCACAGTGACCCACTGAACCCGAAGACCATTCTAATTTGTTACTCAATGAAAGATTAAAAACAATCAAGACGGTGAAACATTTAACTTGTAGCATTAGTCATGGTGCGGCTAGAGGTATGGGGTGAACGGACATTTTGGCTCCTAGTTCATTTATCATCAATATTTTAGACCTGCACTATTCGATCTGATAGACCAGTGTGGCAATCTTACGTTTTCCTTGCATTGCGAATGCTCAGCGCTCCTTTTAGGGGTACAAATTCTCCTAACCGTACCTTTTAGGGAGTCCTGTTCGCAGGGGAGCCTGGGTGGCGCAGTGGTTAAGCGCTTCGCCTCTCACCTCTGTGGCCCAGGTTTGATTCCCGGACGCGGCGCCACATGTGAGTTCAGTTCGTTGGTATCTCGCCCTTGCTCCGAGGGTCTTTCTCCGGGTTCTCCGGTTTTCCTCAAAAACCAACCTAAATTCTAATAGACCATTTTCTCAAGTATGCGCACGCAACAGGCTTGACGGGCCGGTAAATACCTCACGTGGGCAATCGCGTAGTGGTTTCCTATAATAACCCTCCCTATTATTTCAACCAATACTAAATCCAAGCTGCCTACATGAAGTATTTATTGGCGGGCCGTGAGTTTTGTTAGCTTTTGTTAGACTCGTTCTGATGCGTCAGCCTTTGTTATTCAAATTATCGGCTATTGTTAAAAAATTGGCGGCTATTGTTCAAAAAGCGATTTGGCGGGCCAATATTGCGTGCGCATACCTGATAAACTGGTCTATTCGATCCTGGAGTTCGTCGTAATAAGCCTATGCCTTGGGAGACCCGGTAAAATAAACCATTCATTGTTATTTTATTAGTAAGTTACGCAACCCGAGTCGTACATTTTAGGTGTTTATAGAATTATTTATTTTAAGGCTATATTACAACACGTGATTAAATACGCGTACCTTTTAATTTATTATATAGGGGTCAAAATCATGATGTTTTTTAAAACTCTTGTAATGTATACGTACAACAACAAATGTTTATTAGCACCTTGTACGACAAACGGTACATCGGTTTGACACTAATAATCGTTGATAATATAACTAACCAAATACAGTAATAGCTAGCCGGACTTAGGAATAGATTGAGATGCGTACCTTTAAATGACCGCGAGCACGTCCGTCGTTTTCGTACCCCCCCCCCCCCCCCCCCCCCCGGGTGTTTTAATCTGAAATAGGGTAATCAATTTTGCCTTTTTAGTCTGGAATAGGGTATGAGTTTGACATGGAGTATGATATTGCACATGTTCATTGATTTCTCTTAGTTTCTCTTGTTATTTTGAGATTGATCCTCAGAATAAATCGAGAAATAGACAGAACAAATTACGTTCTGGGGAAAATATCATTGGATTAGATAACGCGATTAAAGGCAACTTAATAAAGCAACTGAGAATACATGAAATAGGATACAGATTGTCGCGATTTCTGGGTCAGATCTGGAATAGGATATATATTGTAAATCATATATTTTGGTCTGAATTAATAATAATAATAATATATTACTCTTTAACCAGGGTCAACCCTTCAGCGTTAGCTTGTATCATGGGTGCCCTGGATAAGGGTCAGGGTTAAAATTCCGGGGAGTAACTCCCGCAACCCCCTTACCCCCCCCTCTCCCCTTCCCTGCGGGAGCTGAAGTTTACTACGGACGTTTTACTTATTTATTCATTCATTCATTCATTCATTCATTCATTCATTCACATTCATTCATTCATTCATTCATTCATTCATTCATTCATTCATTCATTCATTCATTCATTCATTCATTCATTCATTCATTCATTCATTCATTCATATTAATTCACCATGTGACCATGTGTCAAGTAAGGCAAGCAGGACGCTGAATTTTATCTCAAGGAACTTCTATCATTCTACTCATGAGGTTAAGGCTAGGCTTTACCTCACTCTTGTTCGCCCCATGATGGAGTATGCATGCTCAGCATGGGATCCTTATACTCAGCGTAATGTAAACCAGTTGGAAAAGGTGCAAAGGCGTGCGGCACGGTTCGTGTACCGGGACTACTCGAGGGAGTTCAGTGTCAGCTCCATGTTGTCAAACCTGAACTGGCCCCTCCTTTCTAAACGGCGGGAGTGCCTCCGCCTAAGCTTTTTTCACAAATCCACCCTTGGCCTCAACGCTATTGAGCCAACCCAGTATGCCGCCCTATCTACAGGGGTTACACGGCGGAAGCACTCTAAAAATTACAATCACTTCAATGTGCGCACTGATGTCTTCAAGTACTCTTTTTTTCCCCGCACTATTCCTGCCTGGAATAATCTCCCAGAACATGTAGTAAATACAAAAAGCCCCGAAAGCTTTAGTAAGCAAGTCCTATCTTTTCTGCAATAAGCTTATATTTAGTTGTTAATTGATTTACTGATTTATGTATTTATGTATTTATTAATTTATATTGGTTGTATGCAAATAGCTTTACCGATCAAATAAACAGATACAGATACATTCACATTCATTCATTCATTCACATTCATTCATTCATTCATTCATTCATTCATTCATTCATTCATTCATTCATTCATTCATTCATTCATTCATTCATTCATTCATTCATTCATTCATTCATTCATTCATTCATTCATTCATTCATTCATTCATTCATTCATTCATTCATTCATTCATTCATTCATTCATTCATTCATTCATTCATTCATTCATTCATTCATTCATTCATTCATTCATTCATTCATTCATTCATTCATTCATTCATTCATTCATTCATTCATTCATTCATTCATTCATTCATTCATTCATTCATTCATTCATTCATTCATTCATTCATTCATTCATTCATTCATTCATTCATTCATTCATTCATTCATTCATTCATTCATTCATTCATTCATTCATTCATTCATTCATTCATTCATTCATTCATTCATTCATTCATTCATTCATTCATTCATTCATTCATTCATTCATTCATTCATTCATTCATTCATTCATTCATTCATTCATTCATTCATTCATTCATTCATTCATTCATTCATTCATTCATTCATTCATTCATTCATTCATTCATTCATTCATTCATTCATTCATTCATTCATTCATTCATTCATTCATTCATTCATTCATTCATTCATTCATTCATTCATTCATTCATTCATTCATTCATTCATTCATTCATTCATTCATTCATTCATTCATTCATTCATTCATTCATTCATTCATTCATTCATTCATTCATTCATTCATTCATTCATTCATTCATTCATTCATTCATTCATTCATTCATTCATTCATTCATTCATTCATTCATTCATTCATTCATTCATTCATTCATTCATTCATTCATTCATTCATTCATTCATTCATTCATTCATTCATTCATTCATTCATTCATTCATTCATTCATTCATTCATTCATTCATTCATTCATTCATTCATTCATTCATTCATTCATTCATTCATTCATTCATTCATTCATTCATTCATTCATTCATTCATTCATTCATTCATTCATTCATTCATTCATTCATTCATTCATTCATTCATTCATTCATTCATTCATTCATTCATTCATTCATTCATTCATTCATTCATTCATTCATTCATTCATTCATTCATTCATTCATTCATTCATTCATTCATTCATTCATTCATTCATTCATTCATTCATTCATTCATTCATTCATTCATTCATTCATTCATTCATTCATTCATTCATTCATTCATTCATTCATTCATTCATTCATTCATTCATTCATTCATTCATTCATTCATTCATTCATTCATTCATTCATTCATTCATTCATTCATTCATTCATTCATTCATTCATTCATTCATTCATTCATTCATTCATTCATTCATTCATTCATTCATTCATTCATTCATTCATTCATTCATTCATTCATTCATTCATTCATTCATTCATTCATTCATTCATTCATTCATTCATTCATTCATTCATTCATTCATTCATTCATTCATTCATTCATTCATTCATTCATTCATTCATTCATTCATTCATTCATTCATTCATTCATTCATTCATTCATTCATTCATTCATTCATTCATTCATTCATTCATTCATTCATTCATTCATTCATTCATTCATTCATTCATTCATTCATTCATTCATTCATTCATTCATTCATTCATTCATTCATTCATTCATTCATTCATTCATTCATTCATTCATTCATTCATTCATTCATTCATTCATTCATTCATTCATTCATTCATTCATTCATTCATTCATTCATTCATTCATTCATTCATTCATTCATTCATTCATTCATTCATTCATTCATTCATTCATTCATTCATTCATTCATTCATTCATTCATTCATTCATTCATTCATTCATTCATTCATTCATTCATTCATTCATTCATTCATTCATTCATTCATTCATTCATTCATTCATTCATTCATTCATTCATTCATTCATTCATTCATTCATTCATTCATTCATTCATTCATTCATTCATTCATTCATTCATTTATTTATTTATTTATTTATTTATTTATTTATTTATTTATTTATTTATTTATTTATTTTACACCATATGTATTCTCTACATTTTCTCCAAGAGTATTAACTCATCAAAGGAGCTTATGTGGTATAACTTAGTACATACCCCCATTCATTCATTCATTCATTCATTCATGTCGAGCTTATGTGGTATAACTTAGTACATAGATGTGAATGATGTGAAGCGATAAGATAAGAAGGGAGCTTATGTGGTATAACTTAGTACATAGATGTGAATGATGTGAAGCGATAAGATAAGAAGGGAGCTTATGTGGTATAACTTAGTACATAGATGTGAATGATGTGAAGCGATAAGATAAGAAGGGAGCTTATGTGGTATAACTTAGTACATAGATGTGAATGATGTGGTATAACTTATGTGGTATAACTTATGTGGTATAACTTATGTGGTATTTAGTACATAGATGTGAATGATGTGAAGCGATAAGATAAGAAGGGGAAAAGGCAATGACAAGAATAAAATTAGATAAGCAAAACTGACGTGTCGTTATTCAAAGGTGCAGAAAAACAGGTGCATTTTACAATTATATTGATACGTATAAGTTGCTACATTTCAAAAGCAAATTAAATAAATGAATATTCAACAATATATTATGGATAAACAAACAAACAAACAAACAGAAAGATTGGTGAGGACTGGCAAGTTAATTAAAACGAATTTGTACTCAAAATGAATCTTTGAACAGCTAAAAACAGATTGTAATTGTCTAATTTGCCCAAGAGGTTTGAGCCATGTAGTAATAAGGTGTTTTTTTTAGTTTGACAGCCCAGGTCAAGAGCTATCTGTGCAGCAGGGGAAAATAGTTGGACGCGCTTAGCAGCATACCGGCCGGGACAAAATAAGAAATAAAGTGCGCACGTAGGTGTTTTGGCAGTAGTTCAAAAGATTCAATTTTAAAATACCACTAGTTATAATGAGCTGGAAGATAAGGGCATGTCATTCAATCTCCAGTAATGGTCACCAGTAATGGTTGTACCTTTATTACACACGCATTCCGGACTAGGATTCCAAGTTATTCTATAAAGGTGCGAGTTCATGGCACAATGACCCATTCGCAGTCTTGTATGTATTATCGAGGCATAGCGGCTGAGAGAAGTGTCATAAGTACTATTGTACGTTTTTGGATGAAATGAATCTCGGAGCCATCTTCGTAAACAAGGAGATTGATTCGACTGAACGCAAAGAAGGATCAAGATCATTTCATTGGCGTTTTATTGTAAGGATGAATTCGATGGGTACTATTGCTGGCAGTCGTAATCAAAAGGCGTGTCTGTTAGGGTGCCGGGTACATTTCCACTCCATTACTAGTGACAACAGTATATAGTGTTGTATCAATTGATCGCGTATGCGCCGCGTGTATTGTAAATGTCAAAAGTTCAGTGTAAGGTCGTTAAAAGCCGCCCTCTATATCTGCCCTAAATTCCATAAGTCCCTAATTCTATTATCGCCTATCAAGTTGAGCCGAGCGGATACTTCTGACGCCAGTGTTGATAACATCGTTGACTTGATTAATTTCTCTGCGTCTGAGATAAGCGACTTATCAGCCGCAATGACACCGTTTACGGCATCTACGATTGTTTAGGTGAGATATGATTAAAAAGATATTCATTATCGTTGACACTAATTGAATTACCGCCGCCATCAACAAAGCGAAAGGGCGTCTGTGATCATTTGCCAAGGGTTAGGAGATTCTAGACTTTGATCACATTTATTTTTAACTGTTTCCAGTATAAAAATTAAACTTTATCTGAATGTCAGGAGGCTCCTGGAATGATCGTATTACGCGAGGTGTCAGTCAAATTAAATTCACATTAATCATGCTGTGATATGATAAATTTGTAAAAAAATGAGTTCAAACAAGAGATCGTATAAAACCATCTTGACTCCACTTTATCAAAATCATGACAAATCACCGGTAAGTACAGGTTAAACATGAGCGAAAGCACTTCAACCGTGTTTTGGTGCAGAGGGGACACATATGTCCAAGTATCAGTAGGATCGGGCTCCCGTACTAATTTCCCTCCAATTAAGATTGAATGCAAGAGAAATTTGGCCTTGGCCGAAGAGTTTCGCTAACTGAAGCATCAGATGCCCCCGGGTATAGAAATCACTGTTTTGGTCTGGAACAGGGTCGTAATTTTTTGGAAGGGCCTCAGGACGGTTTGAGTTATTCACGGTCGGCGAGAAAAACGTAGCGAGAAAATATGTTTCAATTAAAAAAAAAAAAGGTTATTCACGGTCCCTTGCCACTGCAAACACAGAGTCCGTTTATCTGTTTATGATTCGAGTGGAGCACAACGCCTCGCACCATATCATCATATCAGACGCTAGCCTGGTCTAGAACAGGATATCTTTTTGCCATTTTGCCTGGAACAGGGTATCTTTTCGTTGTTTCTAGCCTGAAACAGAGTACCTTTTTGCCATTTTGTGAGGGAACAGGGTCACAAAAATACAATTTCTGGCCTGGAACAGGGCTCAGCGGCACACCCCCGGGCAGACGCTTCGCATTGTCGGCAACAGCGTCTTTCCCGCCATGAAAATAAGACATTTAACGTTATTCAGATTCCTATGAGCTAACTAGCTAAGGCTTAGCATTCTTGATTTTACACGAATACTTTCCTGCAGTTTCAAGGTTCCATATGTTGTTGGTGCAATACATTGTAAACCACCTGGGTTACATCTGACTGAGGCAAACATCCTACGGGATGCCAATCTCCCGCCGTCGATATTCTCGGCTTACATGTCTCAGTAAACCGACTCACACAGGAGAACCATTGTAAACGTATGGAAGATACACACTTTCAAACTCCGTAAATCTACGTGGCATCCTAAGGATAAAGCAGATTTACGCGATTAGGATTGTTGATTTGAACTTCAAAGGATCAACGCTTGCGGGGCTTTTTCGAATTCCATTGATCGTAATGGGAGTGGCGGAGAGCCGTGGTTAGATCAGGCTGACAGAAGCCATAGCACGAACCACATAACTACAATGAAGAAGCAGCATTTGCTAAAACATTTTATTATCAGGTCAGTTAAGAAAAAAGAAAACATTTGTGGAAAAATATATGCTTAGCGTTGGATCTAACGACTCATATAACGCGACTGATCTCTCATATGTTCAAAGGAGTACTTTCAATTGTGTTGTCGTATCGCTATTGTAGGGTTTATAGCGCCAAATACACTCGTGTTCTGCATTTAAGTATATTTCTGTTATAGTTTAAAGAACCCTTTTTTCACTTAACGTTAAAATGAGCTGAATTACCCGAGGAGAGCAGATTCTGTTCCGTACTGAGTTTGTTGTAATTTAACGGCTGCCTTTCTTACAAGATGTGAGCGAGGACGCACTCACACGGCCTTCCTCTCATCGAATATGGGTCAGTTCTAAAAAGGTTAGAAACAAGTGTTTTAGATTCACTCTTTCTTGAACAAGAATACATAAGCACTGATTGCTCAATCTAGTTCAAGCTAAGCGGTAGCCAGATGGAATGACGAATTGAATGTCACAATCAGAATTATAACCTATAGAATATGAATTCTTCGCTTGACAATCTAAGAACTTGCACACCCAAAAGCATTGTTGTGTATTCACTGTAAAAAGTTGAGTTTGCAATGTCTTCAGCTCGTTCTGTAATAATTCTCGCAACATGCATATGGGTAAAAGCTTCTTGCCGGTTCCACAGTGAAACCATGTAGTCCCAGAATAAACAGTCTGATGCCAGTATATATCTTTTGTCCTCTGTTTTTCTGTTGAATTCAGGTTCTTGTTACAACAACTAGTCTCACTGATATATTTATAAGATTTGATTTGCTATAATAGTTATAGGAAAGCGCTCTACAACTCATCAGTACAGAAACTGAAGGCTCAAACCATATCTTACAACACAACCCGTATAAAGTTGAATACATTTGTGTACAGTGTACAATTCGCAGCTTGATCGTGAATAAGTCGTTGCCTATCAACGCATCGTGTCATTATTTGCAAACTGAAACCATGCGGGATAGTATTCCATGCTGAAACCAACAAGTTTCACTGGAGTTCTAAATTCTGAGTGTGGTTATAAAAGGCACCTAGAGGCCTGAAGTTGTTCAGATCAAACTAAAACTACCAAAAGTATTTGGATCTGATCAGTCTCCATCAATATTTACATACTCCAAGTTAAGTTTGTCTTTCGGATTCCATCAGTAAATTAAATGTAATTATAAAGTAAATGATTTTCCTTTTAATGCATTTCGAGTCCACCAAGACAAAGCTATCTGTTGATAGTCGGACGGTGATCAAGGCAAAGCTCTTCGACACAATGTTTGATCCCAAAAGTAAATCTGACGAAGGCTTCATTTCGCTTGACTGTGCCGTGAAGGAGAAGAATTATAAAATGTTATAGAAGAGCATAATTACTAGCAGACAAGAGAATGGAGTATTTCTGACTGAGTATTTCTCTTTAGTTCTCATTTAGTATAGTTTGTCCTGCTCAGTTTTACTGAGGACTATTCCAACGCTGCTCAAAGTGTTCTCTTGCTTTGATGTCAAACCAAAATCACTATAACCACTAGCGCTTTCTGTTCTCTCAATCTTTCAAAAGAATCGAAAATCTTCAACACTTATCATGTCCACCGGCGCATTTTTTGTTCTGAACATTCTCTATTTGAACAATTACTCAGTACTACTACTTCTAATAATAATCATAATCATAATTGAGTTGACGTAATTCCGTCTCAGCAGCTAGGTACAGGAAATTGTATTTAATATTAGAATGACTGATTTGATACCACCATCAGTAGGCATGTTTCTTGAAGGTTTCAATCCTTGTTTGTCATGAATCCTGCAGTGTTATTCGTCCAAAGTATTGCGATATACTTTCACTGGTTTTAATATTACTTAACAAGAGAGTATTTAAGCCAATTGCAATGGCAGCAACAATCTTGAATAGAGCCTCAAAGAAACCTTACAGGAACATCCATATATAGCCTGCAAAACAGGTCCTCAGTGTTATTTCAACGCAAAGGAAGTGATAAAGTATTTTGGCCGCGTGAAAATGGAAAAAGGAGGCTGGCACGCATCTCGCTCCGCTCGTTTCACAAACGAACTCCCTTCGCTCCGGCAAGACCTACTTTCTGGCCGTCTCTGCTCAAAGCGCCTGTTCTGCAGGCTAGAACGTCCACGATCGGTAGACTTGGTTCTTTGCCTTGACCGTCCACTTAACATTCCTATCTGATATCTGAGTCGTCCTTTTATTACCTTGTACTTTTGTATGGACGAATCGAGTATTTACTCACTCTTGTCAGTACGATTAGCATAACCGACAGAGCATTTCTCGTGTCATTTGAAACCACTGTCGGTTTCACGGTGATCATCGGCCAAAGCCAAAGCGAAGAGAAGGCAGTAAGAAAAATAGGTTCGCAATGCGAACATCGGCGAACATTGATTTTGGCCTGAGGCATGAAACAGGCTAGAGGCAAAGGGACAGGATCTAAACCGAAGGTGAACGAAGGCTGAATGCAGTATGGGGGAGAGATAGAGGAGGAATGGGGTTAAGATGTCCAATATTAAGTCCTGTGTAAGGCATGTGTAAGCCAGTGTAATCAAAATACAGTATTTCAAGTCAAACTGATATCAATTTCCCCCAAAAGCAGTGACAAATTAGTTCCACTTGGGTTTCTTCATCATGCTCTCCGTTGATGTAGTTTAATATTTGAAAAATTAAAATCTAGCTTATAGACTTGGCATCCAACAGTTTTCCTTAGCAGTTCTCATAGATTCACTAAATTCAACAAAATTCAAAGATTTTAAGATCAAACTTTGACATGCAACATAGGCTCCTGTCCTCTACTCTTAAATAATGTTGAATAGAGTCCTTTCTTAGAATGTCATTAGGCTGCCGTTTATTTAAAATTGGTTGGGACAGATGCAAGTGGCCCATGCCTAAGCTTTCCTTATTGTAACTGCACATTGCAGTCTGATCATGTGACATTCTGAGGACAATAATATTGTTTTTGTTCTTTTTATGTTTGCATAGAAAATAACTGAAAGGAACAAATGCTATGTTCAATGATAACATCAACCAAAACAATCAATTGATTGTTCACAATGTGTCATAGCAGAATGTATGTATTCCCTTGGGAATGGAGTTCACTTAGGATCCCCGCACCCCTCCAGATATTTACGTTTTCCCCTACTCAAGCTCTGTAATTTTCTGGCTGCAAAGACCCTTTCCAACTCAACAAATACGATATAGCAGTCATTATTTTTATTTATTTCACCCTAACAATATTATTATTATTGGATAACTAAGGATGTACAGTATTGTACAAAGTACCAATAAGAAACGTCTGTCTCAGTCTGTCGGGCTGTCCCCCCCCTCCCCCAAGACAGACAGACATTTTTATTTGGAGTCGTTATTAAAATATAGTACATTGCCTGTAAATCAAATCAATAATAAAATGATAATAGTGTCAAACAAGAAAAGCTTCTGAAAGGAGGAATTAACCAATAATATTACATTGGAGGGCAATAAGAGATTAATTTGAGATGACAAAGCAAAAACTAGCATATCTACCCCCCATGTCTGAGTAGCATACTTCATACTTCTGTGTATGTTTCTTTTTTCGCCCTTTTTTTTTGGGGGGGGGGGGGGGGGGGGGAGGTATAGATATTTTCTGGAACGAATGGCCAAGAGGGAGTAAACAGGAAATTACAAAATAATATCATTTAGAGTCACAAAATTCAGATGCAAGCCAGTCCAAAAAGTAAGAAGATTCATCAAGATAAACAAAGTGGTCACCTTTGGCAGATCAGTTTTCATGATAAAATAGGGCAATTCTCCATAGAAAACATACATTAAAGGTGAATGAAGGGCTAAAGTTACAATGATAGGCAGTTCCTTATGTCAGTTACTGTTACATTTAATTCAATTTTTTAAACAAATTATGTCAGGATCACAAATTATATCAAACTATAGTTCATTTTGCCTTATTTCAAAATATAACAGGAAGAGAATGATATTTATAGTAAATTATATAACAATTAATAACAGAGTTAACACTTCAGAACCACATACTTTAGTAACAGCAAGAAAATATCATCTAATCTTTGGTATCTCAAACTCTATACATATATATTACATGATAAACAACCCTGCTAGCAGAACCAGAGGTTCTTTTCTCTACAGCTAGCTAAAGCGTAAGAGAAAAGAACCTCGGACTGGCCGACAGGTACAGACTCAAGTTAGCCGGAAAGCTCCCAAAAGATTTTAGAGTGAGTCTGCCGTCACAAACCGTAGAAATCCTACGGGGATCCTGTCCAGTTATAATTGTATGCGTGTGCGTCGGTCAAGTAATACGGGACGAAATGCACTCACCATAAGCGAAGCTCCATAGACTATAATATAGTTTCGATTTCGCACGAACAACCACTCACTACCGCTGTGTTGGGAAATTATATTGTATCATAAGAAACGCAAAAAATTGTTTAGTCCTTTTATACAGTTAGTGCAAAACAACTGAGTTAGGATTTGATATTTCAACCAAATAATGTTCAAGAATTATTCAAAACCTCTTAATCGTAGTAGCTTTCTTGTCTAACCCGTGTCCACCCCCTAAAGCAAATTGTGATTCTACCGAGAGGATCTGGGAACTGATTTCACCGTAAACACACATCCGCTCAATAGCCTACATTGCGCATGCGCAATGGTCGCCTACAAATGACTATTTCTGCCGGTTCAGTTTGTTTTGTCTGCCAGGCTGTCGCAGCCTGTGATCAGTTTATCAGTGGCCATTATGCAGTATATGAGTTCAGTTACATGACATCGCGTCCGCGTTTTTTCTAGCAACAGAAGCATGATATTCAGTGTTGTGACATAACCAGCTGCGAGCGCTCCTATATGGGTGTCACATAAGCAGCTGCGAGCGCTCCTATATGACCTTGCTGTTGTTTTGAATAGCGGGAATAACTGGTAAGCTGTATGGTGTGTATAAGTTTAAAAGTTAAATTGCTGCAATATGAAACGTCGTTCTTCTGAGAATTATTACAGAAGATTAAAGGCTGAAATTCGACTAGTACCCAGTCCCTCGATCAAACACCCGCTAAACTCGCCGTTAAAGTAAATACGACAAGACATCCGCTGACCCCTACATCGACGTCAGTAGACCCCATGTTTTCTCATCCGTCTCTGAATTAAAATCTCCATGGTTTTAGATTTTCATTATCTTTTACCTGCGTCGCTTTAGTACTCGGGATGAAATCTGCCATTGTCCCATGTGTCCTTTCGGCCCCAAAACAGCTGTTGTCTCATTGCGCTCGCAACTGATTTTTTAAGTCGGTTTGTTTCGACAACGGAGAGAAGCTGATCTGCAATATACTTTATCTTGTGCTCTGACAACTTCTATAAAACATAAACAGACATTGATCAGTATACATATAGCAATAGGAAGTTACCTTCTATAACTGCTTCACCATGAAGTGAATTTGCGATGCATGAAAATCAAAGTTTAGGATCAAGAAAAGTGTTGTTGTATATAAACACTTCATTTAATTCTTCCCACAGCTAACCCAGTGACCGCAATGAACAGGTTAAAGCATGGATCTAAGTATTATTATAATCTGGCTATTTATAACATAAACTATAAAGTACTCTTTATCTGGAGACGAGAGCATTATGCCCCACGGGTGGTGGTTGTGGCGAGATTGCGCTGTTGTCCTACTTCAGTTGTTCGTGATTTACGCCTCGTTCGTGATCACGCCTCACAGTTATGTCGCACAGCGAAGGAAATGTCGAGGAAACTCTAGCTCGGTTTAGCTGTTAGTGAGAACGATAAGAACAAAGAGTTGCGTTCCATTACGTGCAGTTCTATTTTTCAAGTAATCAGTATAAGTTTTCACTTTTTCAAAAGAAGTAAATGTTTATGTTCATGTTGTGATTCTCTTTTTAAGTTTGCTTTTTAAAATAAACATGTGTAAATATGGCCTTAAAACCTTGGAGTTTAAAGGCATCAGAAAATACCGTGACAGCAATAACGGCTTTGTGATAAATTACCTGACTAAAACGACTGCCTTTCGTGCTTCACTTTACAGGATACAGAAACGTACGTTGTCATTACGAACAACAGGCACAGGGTGGGGAATTCTAAGGTTGTTGTTACTTCACCAGGAGATTAAAGTCACTATGAAAAGATGGAGAGAGCACAGTGTGAAACCTTTTACTTGTAATCCACATTACGTACTCGTATTCTCCTCTACTGAGAGAGCATTACAATGTTCTCCTTGTCAACCCTCGTATATATATAAGTAATACCTTTCACCATGAATGTGTCTATTCAATAGGTCAGTGTGCCTATGTAGTTTGCCTCAACATTTTACGATATCCTGCGTGAAAAACGGCTTCCACTGTAAAACGCTGCGTGAACACACATATCACTTGGCAAGGCCGGCTAATGCGGGAGAGTGAGGGGCAGAGAGGGTATTCTGAAACGTATTATTTAATACAAATGTCAAAGTATATCACACACCCGGTACAGTAGTCAAGCCGATAGGTTATGATATATCCAATGTCTAAGATTTTACTAACTAAGATTTCGCTCTTCGCATCAGCTTTAGTTTTAGACGCCTTACAAGCAACTTTGTTATTTTTCTTCGCATTGTTTCTATAAGGAAATAATGTTTGCTGTGCAGTTTGAAGAAGACAACTGATCAAGTCAGCTTGGTTTCAGCAAATTTTTAGTTTTTCATATGTTTTGACAAAAGACGATGTACAGCACGCGAGTGGTGCAAACTATCAGTCGGCCACTATAAATGAAGAACCGGTGAAAGATAAAGCTATTTTAATACAAACACATCTCAGTACAAATCTTGATGAAAAGCTTCGTGAGATTCTCTTGCGATGTTTTGAACCGTTTACTTAGTCGAGACCATCAATTAAAGATAGCTGTGTTTCTACGTCAAGCCGGCCAACGCGTGCTAGGCGAGGTCGTGACATCGCCGTAAGAGAACGACTGTGGATTACAAGTGTCTTTTTACACATCCGCCAGTGAAGTGCCCCCAACTGACTAGTGTTAATTATTCAGTCATCGTTCGATGAAATGCAGAGCTTAGTTGAGCATGGTGATGTCAATACAGGATTGAGTACTCAATAGATCCATTCCATGACAGTCGATTGTATCCTACAGAAAACAACCAAAAACTACAACCACCACTATCCGCTATTCCCTGATTTAAAAAGGAGACAATACTTAAACAAATTAGTGACGACAAGCTAAGGCACTGATTAAATGTCGGAAGAGCACCATCCGTTCTCCATCGCCAAACTGCTACAGGATGAAAGAGCGACCCCCACTTCAGCCGAAAGGAGAGAGGTGACTACACCTGAGAAGCTGGCCATTGCAGTTACACTGACAGGTATACAGTTTTCTGTTCTAAGAAGGTACTGACTTCTGATCCTTGTTTTCAGCAATGTTTTTCTTTCTTTTAACGAACTCGGTACGCTGCGGCTTCATTTGATATGCTCATATGCTACCGGATCTACAAATGGGCGTTATGCGTTCTCGTTCGTACAGCTTGTCAGTTCACTGAATGAACTCTATTTGTGCCGTAAGAAGCCACGTTTTGTTATTACAGGTTTTGGTGAACTAATGCCGCAAATTTCACATCTTTTCCGCCCTTCAACAAAGTTAAATATGCCGCATTCCATGAAAATTCGATCTGTCAAAAAAAATGAAAAATGGTTGGCGAAAGAATCAGGTTCGATAGCCTCGGGATCAACTGTACTTACAATCATCCAATCCGTGAATAGCGTTTCACTGTCTTGAACTGAATACGATTAAGCGATTAAGAAAAAAAACGATTAGAGAAAAACGACGGCGACTCGTGTCCCGTTAAAAGCTGAACTGAACAAGGCGGTAACTGGTTTAAAAGATCGAGTGTTTGGTAGAGCACTTGTCAACGGGTTTCGATTGGATTCAAGTGTAGCCTTACATATCAAAACAAGGCTCTGAATATGAGTTCCACCGTAAATGAAGCCATTAGTGATGGTATTAAACATGATATCAGTTAATTAACTAGAAACTAGAGCTAACCATGAGCTCAAACATAAGGATAAATTAAAGAAATGTTACCTACACCGAGAGGTCCCAAAGCAGAGTGGTGAGCAGAAACTCATTATTAAAAAGGTGAATCTGTTGCAGGGCATCCAGCCTTCGCTGCCCGAGGATATATTAAATATTTTAATTAAAGGTTGATCAATGATACCACCCTAGTAAATAATTTATAAAAGATTAGGGGATTATGACATCCATTTTAGCCTCAATTTGAACATGCTATGCATCATTTCTGAACGACGAGTGGAAACGTTTGACAGATGTTTGATAAGTTAAGTTAACAATGCCTTGATTTTCTATATGTGGAACTAGAATGTAGTTAGTACGTCATATCCATATACCATCTGTTCACCTTAGTGTTATGGAGTCCGTTGTGTTTGTTATAAACAAGAGATACCCCCGGGGGGTGACTCCCTTATGTGAGGGGTACATGGGTGGTCGTCGTACCTTTTAGGGGTCAAAATCAGAAGTTTGGTACCACTTAGGGTATCCACCATCAAACACAGACATTTCTATGTAAAGCGGTACCTTTTAGGGATCGGGTGTCAATTGAACAAAAAAGCTGTTATCAATTTACATTTTTATTATCTTTTAGGGGTCAAAATAAGCCTGAGCCACGCCCATTTTAGTACTTCTTAGGGGTCAAATCGAAAATGTCCGACGAGCATCCCTACCCCTTTTATATGGGAGTCCCCCCCCCCCCCCCGGGAGATACCAGCTCTAGGGTGTATGCTGACTACAGATTAGAACAATCCCAATGACATGGCCCCCTGCGTTGATGAACACTACATAGAGTGTTGCAATCTTTAGTGAAAAATGCGGGAAATCCTTCCCCTCCCCCTTCTTTCTCTCCCCCAGTCTCCTCTTCTTTCTTTTTGCTTCCTCACAATCCGAGAGCCTGGACCAGCCTCAACACTAGACATTCCATCCCCCACCCACCCCTCCCCGAGCGATTCCTCTTTGTCTCCATCATAAATTTATTGGATGGCGAAGATTGGATGAGAATCAGAAACTAGCCACTGTCGAGAGCTAGGGGAGAGACAGAAGAACATTGTTCAAGTTTATTTACACTTTTCAATTTAGATATTTTTTTAATATTAAAAAGAAAAGAGAAACATATATATAGATAAGATAGAGCTAAGATACAATCATGAGAGGCAAAATAGGTTGAATTATTGTTTAAGTGTGTGCAGTGATTGACATCCGCCATTGTACGTTAATTATGTTGGTATACTGTATGCATGATATACTGCACTCGACCATTAATACCATTTTTACCATTATTACCATTGTTCTTAACAAAGGGGTTGGTGTTGAGATGAAGCCTCTAACCCATGCCGGGACCGGCAGAAACAGGAAGGTCAAGGGCGCGGCTGTCAAGCGACGCAGAGCACGAACGTCGTTCAGTGAGTGGCAGCTAAAGACGCTAGAAGATGTGTTCAGGCAGTCACACTACCCCAACATAGGGACGAGAGAACAACTGGCATTCTACACTAACCTACCAGAGGCCCGAATACAGGTACGGCATGTGTGACCAAATAACATGATGCCACTGGCCTGTCTATAGTACGGTTTTGGGTCTGTGGGACAAAACGATCCTTCGATCACAACTTGTAAACTCTGATGAAGGTGGGCATTGTTTGCTTTTATCTAATATGGAATCTTTTCCGGTCTCCTGAAGACTTTCTACTAAGCGCTTTTTTAGGCTGTCACCCAAATAAAGAAATTGCGGATGCTCGAAATGTCGCCGCCTGGTTTTGCTGGTAATTTGACGGCCGATTCCACTGCCACATTCGTACACTCTGCCAATATACACCAACATGGCTTAGATATTCCGGCATACATAAAATAATATCAGTTTTAAACAAGAATTCGAAAAATCATTGGCTTTAATATACCGATTTAGCTTGTACATTTGTTGTCCCAATTCAGATCATATGACAGCTCTCCAGAGGAAATTGTACATTTCTTCTTGGGATACAGAAAAACAAGAAAACGTTACCCAAGGGAAATGAAAGTCAGGTGACCTGAATTGGGACAACAAATGTACAAGCTAAATCGGTCAATTGTACAGAATAAAATCGCCAAATAGTGTTTTGACCAGTTCTTAGAAAGAAAACAGTTCAAATGGTGCCAATGGACCCTTTGCACGTGACATCATAGCGGCCATGTTGGTGTACAGTTCACAATAGATTCTTCGTTAGCTTCTTTTGTTCTGTACACCAACATGGCCGCCATGCCTTTTGTCATTTGAATCTCTGGGGATTGAGTGCAAACCATCTATAAATCAATGTATTTTATGACAAGTCGGGAATGCTTCTGTCGTACTTTTCCTCGCCGTTGAATTCCTGACCCAGGGAGACCTCTGACAGCAGAGAATCCCTTTCTGTGAAAAATTTGATAAACTCTAGCTCGGTTGTAACCAGAACTGAGTCCAGTTATGGGCTTCAACATAAAATCCTACTTGTAACGGGGATCATACAAGTTCGGATGGGATTTTGAGGAGGCTTATAACCGAGATGACAATGATACATTCTGACTGATGTGTTTACAGAAAACTATTTCGACGTGTTTTGCCTTTTCACTCTCTACACACAACGTCATTGTTAGTGTTCATGATATCACTTGACTTGTATTGAAGCCTGAAACATTTCAATAATAAACTGTTCTAGTACCAGTCAATTTATGAGGATAGTGTTGAGGAAAATAGGGCTTATAACCTCCCTTTCAACCGGGATGGATTTTACTTTACCATAGTGATGGGCCTATAAGCGGGGGCTTATAAGCGGGGGTTTATAAGCGGATCTCACGGTGCACATTATCGGCTTAGCTTAATGTTCATTTCGTATGTTTGGATTTCCTTACGTAACCAAGACAACGAATCCCCGTACCCCATCAGAATTATTTCTATTATTAAATATAGTTTCACAACAAGTTATTATTATGCCATCCTTGTAGTGTTCTCCAGTGACCCGCTGTTTATATCCCATGGTTCTTCCTCGTGAAATCTTTATAAACCTGGACTCCTTAGCCAACAGCAACACGTGCCGTCAATCACGTGACGTCAATCAGGTAACCAGGCTGCGGCATGTTAATCAAAACAATTAATCGCAAGAAATTATAATTCTTCGATACTTCAACCGGCGTCAGACACATCATAACAGTACCCCCTCAATTCATTTATCTTTCCACTGAAATCTTGTATCGCAGTTACCTATTTTAGTACTTTCGTTGAGAAAAGCTCATAGACAAGAAAATAGCCTGGCGTGGTGGGTTTGTTTAGCGAAGGAGTGTGGAAAGTATCTTTAGTACATGTAAAGAAATATGTTGATGGTGAGGCTTGCTTGCAGATCTTTAGAAACTAACTTTGCTTTATCGAAAACCTCTTTTTGAGCTGACACCGGTGTCAGATGTAACGAGCGAAATGTAAGCAATGTTCATGCAAGCCACTTCGCTTTGGGGAACTTGTAAAACAATATCGTAGAGTAGTGTCTCGCACTGAGTGGTAATTGTGACTTCAGTGGAAAAGAACCAGTGCAATTATTGGATTGTTGTTGCGTTTTATTTTTCAGGTTTGGTTCAAAAATCGCCGGTCAAAACACAGAAAGCAAGCGGGTGCCGTTGAACATGTCACTGGCTCTGAAATAAAAAAGAAACTTCCACCTTTTGCGGAAACCTTTGCATTCTTAAGTCCACTTGAAAACCGTCAGCAAGAAAAGAAAGAATCTCAAAAGACGGACGTCCGGTCAGGAGAAGTTTTACGGATGGATTCACAGCCGAAGATGAAACAGGGAGATGTTGACCGCTTTTGCACCAATGTTGATCTAAAATACATTAATCATGTATCAACCCCCAGGTATACTGCAGTGAATTACGACCCCCTTGGTTACTATGGCAGCCCTGATAACCTGGTCAGCTGGTCCCAAGATGTATTTGTTTCCTGCAGAGTAAACGTCGGCTCTATTCAACACAAATCGGAGCAGTTCTGTAGCCCTTTATACACCACTTGGTAGATACGCATTGGTAGCCCTTTATACACCACTTGGTAGATACGCATTGCCTTGGCTCCTACCATTATAGAAACACTAAAAGCTGACGCAGAGAAAATAACGCTTCAACAAACTTAGTGTGACCTTGTTAGTTGAAGAAGAATTAAAATCCATTTTGTTCTTTTCAAATTGTTTTATTAGCAATGAGCCAAATGAAAACAAACTTTCTTGTTCAGATGGGCGGGGCATATCACAACGCGAGACGGCTATTGAGTCTCAAACAAACTTGATACTCTTAGCTTGGTGATTCCCGTCTTTTTATTTCACTTAACCACGACCATCTGCATTATACACTCTATTCATAATCATGAAACTTTCGGAAAATATGTGGAAAACAAATATCACAACCGAAAAGGGTATGAAAGATTGGGCAGGCATGCATGTTCTAGCGTGCTTTCCATTTTTACTTTGGCTGGGAAAGGCCTCTGCTAGCAGGGAGCGAGTGACCTAAGAGAACCGATCTTTGTACCTATGATAGTCTTCGCTAATCTATTTTTGGTTCAGTGGACGTGACGGCGCTATTTTAAGATTCGGTCCCAGGTCCTCAGGGATTTTTCTCGCTCCATTTCTTTTGACTAATTCAATGTCTTCAGGTCATGGGTGATGGAAGTAGAACAACGGCTAAAAGCCTTTTCCCCAGTTTTTCAATGCGCATATCTACTGCGCATGATGGTGAAATCTAAAATCATAGGTATAAATATCTATGTTTGGGTGTAGTACTAAATCTTACATATTTTAACACTTATTTGACATTGGCAATGAAAACTTAGTTCATTTGGGCGATTTAAGACGACTGTTATGAAACTCGCCCCAGTCCTTCCTCGGAAAGGGTCTGTTTTGGAGCTAAATTTGCGATATTTTGCAAAATATCTCCGAAACGAAAATGGTGCCCCCTTTTTCCTACATATATTTAATCACAGCAAGGCCCAACAGATACCAAAGTATAAAGAATTTTTAAATAGCTATTTTTACGCTCGTGTAGGGATACTAACAAAGCAGATGTTGTGTTCTGCTATAGTAGTCCACTTGCAGTATTATTAAGGTTTTTACGTGAAGTTTGGTATACATACTGCGTAATATCTTCATTTATTCGCTATGAACAGTTCTACCTAGCAGTTGATGGGCGCTGTTTACTCGTGTTTATGCTGTCTCTAAATCACTATAAATTGCAGCCACTTCACGCAAAAACGTTTTATTGCATTTTTAGAGAGACCTTGCTTGGCGTAACAACTGAGCGAAGTTCGTATTCCTACCTGAATCAGCAAAACCTGATATATATGCCAGACAATCAGGCTTCCGTAAGCATTATAGTACGGAAACGGCACTGGTCAAGATAATTGACCAGTTGTTGTTTGAGCTGGACAATGACCGAGTAAATGGTATGGTGTTGGTCGATTATCGAAAAGCTTTTGATATGGTTGACCACGCCCTTCCGTTGTCTATACTGGAAGTGTATGGGCTTGATGATCACTCCATTGCCTGGATAAAATCCTATTTAGACTTTAGAATGCAGTGTGTTCAACTTTCTGGTGTACAGTCAGAAATGCAGAATGTTTCCTATGGAATTCTACAGGTTTGATCTTGGGACCTTCGTTCTTTGTCATTTTTATCAATGACTTACCACTATACGTAGATAAAGCACAAGTTGATCTATATGCTGATGATACAACTCTGTCTACTTCGGCTGCCTACACTGATATGCAACAGATAAGAGAGTCTCTGTGTGAGTCCATGTCCAGTGTAGTAAACTGGGCGATGGCTAACAAACTGCCCGCGTTGAACGAAGGAAAAACAAAGGTCTTTATTGGGTTTTTATTGGGGCTGATTTGGTCTCATTTTTCAAAACGACCCCTATAAGAGCCAAATCAGCCCTAGTGCCTTTG
The DNA here is from genome assembly GCA_030867875.1 of Actinernus sp. WN-2022. Taxonomy (NCBI): domain Eukaryota; kingdom Metazoa; phylum Cnidaria; class Anthozoa; order Actiniaria; family Actinernidae; genus Actinernus; species Actinernus sp. WN-2022. The sequence goes on along the minus strand of JAOWCC010001751.1, from coordinate 56,949,897 downwards.
GGGCTGATTTGGCTTTTTGGGCTGAAACAGCTCTTTTGAATTTACAGTGTACTAATAACAGGGAAACGTCTTGCAGCCAAAATTGAACCAAGCGATGAGAACATTCTACTTTCAGTAGAAGGAACACACTATGAACAAATTTCCATTGTCAGGCTTTTGGGTCTTGAAGTTGACCAGGAATTGAGTTTTCAGGACCACGTTGATAAAATATGCAAGAAGCTTGCTCAACGTATTGGCATTCTAAATAGAATAAAACCTAAATAGAATAAAAACTTTTGCTCATTAAACAAAGAGTTCTTTACTGTAACTCTCATACTTCTCCAATACTCTGACAAATGCATGGCATTGTTTTGTATTTCATTGTATTGCTTCGTTCTACTATTGTATTGTATTGTTAAGCTATTGTTAATTGTATGTCGATATAATACAATACAATGCCATGCATAAATTTGTCAGAGTATTGGACAACCCTCTAGATTGCCAGCTTTCTCTTAGTCACTTCCAGCCCTAGATTTTAACTTAGTTTTTTATGATTATATTGTAAACTGAGTTTTATATATATAGCTTTTAAATTTTTAACTTAAATTTTGCATATTTCGAATCTAGTATATGTTGATATTTATATGTCTCATTTGTATAATTATGTAATTAGTGTAATAATATTTAGATTTAGAGGGCTACAAGTTTATTAGTGTAGTTAACACTATTACGTACTACCCTCGGTAAATAAAGCCGTTATTATTATTATTATTATTATTATTATAAATTAAAACACATCTGATAGGTCAGAACAAGAGATTTATCAAGTTATCGAATTCTGAGAAGGGAAGGGAAGGTGAGGGAAGGGAGAAAATGAAATCATACAGAAAATACTTCATTCAATAGATTGTTTTATTTCTTTTAAAGGTTATAACGGGCGCGCACAGTATAGTATTCAGTGGCCCCATTTGTCATCTGTGATTTAACGAGGAGTCATATGCTGTTCATTCATTGATATTAAATCTAAATGGGATGTTAATAGACTGGTTTACATTTGAAAATGTACCAGCATCTGTGGTACAGTCTCTGCGCTGGACAAATTCAACCAGTTAAGGGTCTGGCGGGAATCAGTAGCCGGAGAATGTAGAGGACGGTTGAGAATCAGCTAGGCGGCTTTATTATGCAGTATTTGCATGTTCTGCATTAGAGTATAGTTATCTTTGTCCCCCCACACTATGTCGCCATAGTCGAACAAAGATAAGACTAAACTGTTAAAATATAACAGTCTAGCAAACCGCCGTGGTAAGAGATGCTTTATTCTCTTTAAAAGGCCTCAGCGTTTGTTGATTTTGGCCGAGCGCTGTTCGATGTGACCAAGTCATATCAGAGGAGAATGCAACACCGAAGTAGGTAAAGTCCTCAACTCTCTCCGCATCACTGTTGTGGACTTTGACTGAGATGGAGGCGACGTTACGAAGTTTCCTGCTACTTCCAATCAACATGACTTTTGTTGTCTTGGTATTCAAAGTTAATTGATTATCACTGAATGGCCAGTCACTAACTTTCTGAAGATCTGCATTTAGCTTTACTTGCAAACCATTGACAGAGGCAGAGAAGTAATACTTAGTTGGCAGTATAAAAATCGGCCGATAATTGGTTGTATTGTTCCTATCACCGAACTTGAAAAGAGCAATAACTTTGGCGCATTTCCAAACAGATGGAAACGAGTGGAGCTTGAGAGACTAAAATGCAACAGTTTAGTCACAGATGGTGAAATAACAACGGCAACATCTTTAAGTAAACAAGCACTGATTCTGTCTAAACCAATCGCCTTATTAGTCTTTAGGGACTTCAACTGGTTAGTAACAAAGGGGTCATCAATTGGCTGGAGATGGAAACTAACGGTAGTTATATCAGGACTTGCAGGTGTAAAGACTGGAACAGCAGCAGACAGTTTATCAGCAAGAAGTTGTCCAATAGATGCAAAGTGCAATTAAGTACAGTAGCGATCGATCGCACCTCCGTGTGTTGAACTTCGTCCGAGATTATGCAGTTTGGAATTGAGGGCTGATTCTTGCGGCAAGCCTGGGGGGGGGGGACACATGGTACTCCCTATAATGGACTATACGGGGAGGCTCCGCCCAAAAGGGGTACCTTTTCAGGCTGGAGGTATATAAAAGGGTAGGGATTTCACGAGGTGAAGTATAGAAAAGGGTAGGGAAAACTGTCATTTAGGTATTTAAAAGGCACTTTCAAAATATATCGAACAGACGCACCTAACGGCTGATTGATCCAAGTATTTTAAGGGGTTACTCAATTGAAAAGTTTAGTAAAAGTCGCTCGATTATTGTGAAAGGGGTATTCCCCGGGGCGGCAAGAGACATCATATACAGCCTTCCGGGGTTTATTAGAGTAACCTTTGCTATTTTGAATCAGATTGGTGTAGTAATTAGATTTACTGAGCTTAATTTGATCATTTACAAAGTTACGAAGCTTTCTAAACATTCGCCAGTGATAAGAAGAGCCCGATTTCACGGCCTTATGACGATGAAAGTTACGATCATGCATGGCTTCATTTAGTTTGCTAGTCATCCATGGAGAGCGAACGCCATTAATACGACGCCTCTTAATTGGTACATGGGTGTCAGCTATATCAAGAAACAACTGGTTCCAGGTGTGACCGGAATAGTTAATGTTCTCATAGTTGTCAACTAAGTGCCAAGGAACATTGTTTAAGTCCTCCAAAAAAGCGTCGCGATCATAGGATTTAAACGATCGGTATTCAACTGACCTGGGAGTTGCCTTTGGTTTCCCAACCTTCAGAACACAATAGATCAATGAATGGTCGCCAATCGAGATCGTAGACAGGGTTCTACTACATGGTTGCTACTGGCTGCGCAAGCGTGGCTGCTTTGGCGCCCGCGATAACAAGTCTTCAGGACCAGCAGTACTTCTCTCAACATATTTGACTTATTTTAATAGTGAAACGGGCCATTGTGTTTTCTTCTTGCTGGAGCTTGATTTATCAGTGAGAAATTCTCTTAGTTTTAAGTTAACAACTCGCTAAATTAATAGGTCATTTTCAACGAACAGTAAACGGAGAGATGTTAAATTACTAGGGAAGACAGATTTTAATAAGGACGGAATCATGCCTGCTTGCCAACAAGGCTGCTGACTTTTATTACTTTAAAATCAAATTATTTTTCTATTTTAACCGTTTATTGTTATTTTAGATTGCTTTTTTTCAGTAGCATAATTTTATAGAACATTATTATTAATATAATTAGAGGTAAATCAGTTAGGTTAGATGGAGGTACACATCAGCTTATATAGCTGCCCACTCCCAACCTGCTTGAACAAATAAAGTTATGTATGTATGTATGTAGTGAAGAATCGGTTATTTTTCGAACTTGAACACTTATTATTAGTCTAGGGATCTTGAACATACTTAAAATTCAGTAGGACAGCAGACTCTTGAATTTCGTCCTTGGAAAAACCTGAACAAGATTATTATTTCTTGTCGTTGACTCTTTTGGTTTTTATTCCAGCCACTGCCAATACAATTTTTCAGTAAACAGAATTCAAATTTTAGAGATTTGAGAAATTGGGAAAGAGCTAACTGACTAACTAATCTAAAGCGAAGCTGGACAACAGCAAAGATCAATTAATAAGCCGTGTATAGGGGAGTTTTATTGTGTGCTTCTGTCCTGTAGTTGATGATCGGGGTCACTTGTGTCGTGAAGCACGTCAGCACTGAAGTCGGTAAATTTAACTAACTCATTTCCAGGAGCTTAGCTACTCATTAAAAACGTTTCTCGGATTTACAAAGTAAATAGGAAAAGCTTCAGTCTCGTAGACAGTCCCAAGCGGGTAGAAACTCATTCACAAAAAACACTCCGTCATGGAATATCTGTTGCAGCAAGATAACTACAGCAAAGCCGTACTCTATGTCACATTTCCACGACACACTGAAGACTGGTTTAACAAACTTTTATTAGAATTTGTTAAAATGTGCAACACACTAACAGCACCTGGGACAGCTCTGGCCTGACAGACCTGTAATCCCCCAATCGGACTCGAGACGATTGCATTTCCAAAACTTATAGTTAATTATAGTTTCATAATCACAGGAAAAATAACTTGCCGCGGAAAGAAAAGATCGATAGGTTTACCCTCGTAAGAACGGAAAATAGTGTTGCGCACCATCTGCCGAGAATCTGAGGGATAGGCCAGCTAGAATGCGAAGGGAAGAGCTTATTAAACTGATTTAATGAAAGTTAGTAGTTAATTTAGGCGGGCGTTTGAGACGCCTTACTATAACAAACAATTCGTCAAGATATTAGGGACTTAAAGTTAAGGATCAGATTTAATCACAGCGTATCATTAAAGTGTCGTGGCATTTGGTGCGTCCCACTCACAGGATGCAAACAACACACTAAACCACCACTCAGTCAGGCCCATTTTGACGTCGGGATATAGTAAGTATTGTTTGTGGAACGTGTTTGTCGTTTTCTATGCCCCTCCCCACCGTTTTGTCCCGCATGCTGTGTTTGTACCGAAGCGATTACTATTCAAGTCAGAATCAATTCAGCGTAAAGTGGAATGGATCAATATAAATCAAGCACTAAATCCCTCCTAGCTTTCGATTGTCAGGCGGCTAATAATGAGTTTCTAATGTTGATAATCGGTCACACGTTAAGAAGGCTATAGCAGCTCAATATTCATAACATACCACAGCTTAGTGCACTCTTATATAGTATTTTTAGTAGAATTTTTACAAGAAGGCCTGAGTTATCTCTGTATTACAAAGACAAAAATACAGAACATAGGTTATAAGATTCGTGGGGAAAAAACGAAACTCCTCACTACTTACTTTTGACAGAAAGTTCGCTCCTTAGTAAGAAGTCCATTTACTTCAATTTACCTCGTGAATGTGAATCATCGAGGGATTTTTAGAGGTAGGTTTGACCTCATTGTCTGTAGTAACTGAAATTTGTCGGGTAGAGTATCCAGTTCTATACTTGTTTTAAAATAACGCTAGTGCATTACTAAATGAACTACAATCTCTGTTATGTTCAAATGATTTGTAAGGAAATGCTGACTACTTGTTTTCGGGCCTTATGAAGGGGTTAACAACTACGCGACATGAAACATACGTGTTTCAGAAGCCCCAGTCAGCTCTTCATGAAACAAAGATCATTCGACACAATGAATCTGGCTATGATTCATTCTTTTTAATTCTATAAATAAGAGGATACTCGAACATATGCACACAACTCAACTAGGAGGGAAGGAGAATTACTTTCATTGATACTACCCTGAGTATCAACCGTCTAGACTCAGTGCAAGGCCGATTGAGTTGATTAATAATTAGTAGAGCAATTGGTGTTCGAGATAATGGCCCGGGGATGATGGATGCTACTTTGATTACTCAGCCAAAAAGGCAAACTTCACTTAACTCGTGACTGCCTTGAAAGACTGATAAAACTGTGCAGTGTATATATAATGTCTTAATCTGAGACGGCATGATGGTCTGCCAATTGGAATCTGAGGGCGACGGAGATGGCTTCGCGAAGGAATATTTTTCTCAGTTATTTCAGCGGTCTCCCATGTGGTCCGGCCGGGGTTTGAATCCTCCGACCTCCCGTACTGGAGACCGACAGTCCGTTACCAACTGAACTCACCGCCGGGGAGGGAGGACGGAACCGCTGGCAAGGATGAAATCTAGAATCAAGTTTTCAGTAACAAACTGAGACGTCGGGCAGGACGAGCGAGCTAACAAAGGGTAGCAGAATACTTCAAATAAAATGCTTAACATACTAAAGCCCAGTGCTTCCTGTAGACTCTGAATTCAACCAGTCAGACTGACAAAGCACTGCAACGTGGAATTGTTTTGATAACTAACATAACGTTTCAGAAAATAAAAGGATTTTAGAAAAAACTTTCGGCCCAACAAAGAGAGGAATTTTGTCCAGCGGCATGGGTATTAAATCCAATTTCTAATACCCACTTGAAAATGTAATAATTATTGTGGTTTTTAAGTTCATAAAGCTCAACGTGTATGTATTGATTCACACGGGAACTCAGTAAAAAGCATAATTTTTTCTTACAAATATGTAACCCGCTTTGGTCGTTTAGACCAAATATTGATTGTGATTCTGGCCGCAATGGCCGAGTACAATGGTTTGGGCCTGGAGCTTATCAGTAAATCCTGTTGTTTTGTCGTTAGTTTATCTGTTAGAATACGCATAAGATTGGACTCCATTCAGGAGTCAATTCTCTGTAAAACTCTCCACATTCTAAATTGATAATAAGCGGCCGGGATTTCGCTCATCAGAACTAAGGGGGTTTCTCACGCCTCGGCTCCGGGAGGGACTCACTTTCCGCATCTAACACCTACACAACACCTTCTAATGAGATTCTTTGCAAACTGTGACTGTTCGATGGCCTCAAATCGTAAGAAGTTTTTCATCTCTCCTACGAAGTTAGTCAATATTTAGACAATCTAGTTGTTATTCAGCTACAGATACTTTTAGCCCAGTCCGTGAGCTGGTCTTCTTCCAACAACTGAGCATCCACTGAATGACGTTCTGAGTTGTTTAGATAGAAAACTGAAGCTCGACTAAAAAAAGAGGGGTATTCAAACACTACTAGATCCATTAAGGTAAGAAGAATGTACTTTGACCAGTATAATCTGGAATAGCACCAACGGTAATGATGGGTACTGATCGCCCTGTATTGATACACTTTGTATAGTGACGGCTTTCAAATTGATTACTCGTAAAGCACAGTTCACAATATAATAAACTTGTGGGTGCACAGGATCACACAACGCTGTTATAAGTGAGGCACAGTTTTAACGGATCTCTTGTGGTAGAGATGCTTGTATAGACCAGTTCGCGGTAAATTCCGACGTTTTGAAAGGGTGCAAACATGGCGCGAAATACAGTGTTTGTATGGGAATCGATGGGAATCCGATGCCAAATAAGATCCGTAAAATCGAATTTCTGAAATATTCTTCAGATACAAACTTAAGATATCAGGAAAAAGATTAGCACATCGAAATTTGAGGGATGTAGCTGTGCTGGGAAACGTGCAATCGTGTTTTTAGTTTTCCATACGTTGGCTGTAAATTTTCACGCGGAATTTGACTCGTTTTTACACTCACTCGTAGTCACTGTCCTAATAAGACATTTTAAACTGCAGGGCCCGTACTACGTCAAATATGTAGGGTCGATTTAGTTGATGGTATTTCGACTGAAAAGCTGATGTAATGAGGTTGTAAAAATATAACTAGAAGATACTCAGTAGACTTTTGTGATAATTTGTCTTTATCCCCGTCCAAAACAAGTTGGCTCAGTAGCATTTCTAAAATTATTGTGGAAAGATATTTGGTTTCAACAATACTTTTCTTGATTTCCTGCGCTGTTCAGTCGAATTCTTAAAGTGTAGTAAACTTCTCAGAGCGCAGTTCATTTGTTTTCAGAACTGTTTAGGTATGTCCCCGTGGTATGTTGTACCTTATTCCTAGCAGTTACAGTCGCCACTAAAGGAAGGTGTTTTAAACGAAATTAGATATATTTACGTCAGTGTTCCCTTTCTGATCCTCCCTTTCTCGCGTCGAGACAAAATTATAGAGCAGAGTATAGCTATCAGTAGATCAACATTGAACACGCTGCACCCTCTACGTATGCATTTATAAGAACGGAACAGTCAACAATAACACATTTAAATCCAGGCTAAAGAGCTTATAGTTGTCCTGTACACTACTGGCAGTTATGAAGATAGTTTTTTCGATGAGATTTCAACAGATTTAAAGCCATATCTTGCTCGCTCTATCGAGAAACTTCAATCATTCCTATGACTTCCAAAACGCGCACTCATTCTATCAACTTTACACTATAATGATATTGTCTTTATCATTGACCTTATCAGTACAAAAAACACGCCATACTACAAGTAGAAAGGTCGCACTGATTGAAGAGGCTAGAGGCCGCATGGCCCCGTGGCCCGGCTATAACGAGGGGTTATTGACATCGGCATGCATCAAACAACATGAACAAATTCGTCAACAGCGTGTCTGTCTCCTGTATCGACTGAACGCAGCCCCTGGCGATTCAGTTGCAAGTTCAAGTGATAACACGTTGTACGGTCAAAATGTCGGCTACACCCTTGGAAGATACTACTGCAGGTCTGCTGGAGGTCAACGGCAAAAACGCAGCAACCTGACTTCGAATTTGAACAATAAGTGTGTTTCTAAAGAGCAATCATGCTTTACTAGATTTACTTTCGGTTTTCATCTATCTACCACCCACAGCTAAAATATTGGATGCATGCTACCATCTGTAACATACTTATCAAGTATTGGGCAAATGTCTTACAAGAAGTTTAAAGTGAAGAGTTAAGTCGCACTCAGTTGTTTTGTGATAGTTTCTGTACTTATTTCTGCTAAGAGCCACTTAGTTCTAGCACCGTAGAGAACTCTTCGGCAACAGGGTTTGATGTTAAAGCTCAGCACGTTGGTGACGATAAGATCTCACTAATTAATTACTAGTACAAAGATCTTACTACCTTCAGGTGGGGTAACTGCAGGCCTAATTAAATTACAATAAATCAAAATGACAGCTTGAACTATCAGGCTACCATCCTCAACACACACCGGCTTAAACCAAAGGGAGAATTTGGCTTTTGATCAGCTACGCGCGGATTTTTTTCAATAGAACACAAAAGCCAACTTGTGGGTTTTCCAGATAAGTTTGTTTTACTCCCGCTGAGCCAGTTGTTTGCTGCAGAAGCGCGTTAGAAGCGGCTACGCGTCGCGTTTGTCAGTTACGGAGGATTAGTTGAAAGGCATTCTATCTAATCTTTGCATGTTGACACCAATTAAGATATTCTAAGCTTTTTGTCCAAAGAAATAACATCAATATTTCAGTAAACGATTTCAAATGTTTTTCTCTCCAACAAATCGGTTACGCAGGAAATCTAAGTTTGTTCAGTTTCTTCGTTTATACTGTTAACTGTAACGAAATGTATCAAGAATATCCGAGAGGTTAAAATCTAACATTCTCTCCGCCCTAAAATCCTCAAATCAAATTAAAAGTTGCCTTAAAATACTGCTTTGCTTTCGAGTTATCCTAAAGGATCTTTTGGGATTAATACTTACTCGATAGCTTTGTAGGTATAATGTTGCGAATGATTCTGATCGAAAAGGGCATATTAATTGTTCCGTCAGTTCTGTGATTAAAAATACAATTCATACACATTAGTCGAATGCGGTCACTTTTTCATCAAAATATGATCCGACGGTGCATAGGTATCTCATGAAACGAGAGAACAACCGAGATCGAGTAAATGTTAAAGAGGACATTAACTAATCAGAAAATCCGCAGCGGGTAGTAATTAAGTTATCATCTGTTGTACAGGGCTCGTTGCCTTCTCATGTCATGGACACGTTGAGCGAGCCATATTTGACCAAAGTAAGCACTTAGTCGACCCGAGCAGTGCTAACACAAACTGATATCTGCGTTTTCTTTGTAAACAATTCTTGAAATCACTCTCTGTTTGTGTTTCAGAGATAAAGTGGTCCTGAAGTTGAAACAGAAGTTAGTTCGTGACTTCTTTCCAAAAGAATGGCTGATTGCATACCATCAGTTTCTCGTTCATCATCGTTCACGATTGAGAATATTCTTGGCACTAAATCATGTTCGCCGTCCTCTACGAGTGTGCAAGGCCAATCACAAGTGACTACCAGCGCTCTAACACTAGCCGAACGTTTAGCAGGTAAGACACAGGTTTTACATGCAGAAACAGTGCTGATAGATATAGGCCCGCCTCTACTTGGCTACACTGGGACGGGTTTATCGGTAGTTTAACTGAGTCGCAACACTAGTACTTCTCGCACGAAAATGCAGAAATAAGATAAACATACATATGTTTGGGATTCTAACCGTACTGCTGTCCACAGATTATATCATAGCATCAGAAAAACCAGCAAAAATTTCGCTCCAGAAGTATCTGTATGTAATCCACCCCTCCACACTATGTAGCAATCGTATCTTACTTTGCTGGTAGCTTCCGTGCGAGTGAACTGGATGCTGTAAGGAGATTATTTCTTGTTGTGTGCTTGATTTGGCCTTTCAGTAGACAACACTAGTACTGATTTCTAATGAAAACCTTTAGATTGATAACACCCTTTCTATTGTGGTGATCGTTCTTCCACTGTATACCATGCATTGTTAGGGTAGAAAACTATCTTAGCATTTCATCGCGGTAAAATGATTTTATATATCTAGGTTACTTCTTTTAAAGTCATAGTCAAGGGCAGACAGAAACCCTTTTTAAGTATTTAAAAATGAAGAAACTTTCTAAATTAACCACTGTAGTTAATTTCTCCCTATTGTCGGACACTTGGGATATTGCTGTAGGGGTCAGATGAAGCCGCCTGGCACTTTATCTAAATTTGATCAAATGGTCCGATCTCAACTGAGTAAAGTATTGTTAGATAGTTTCGCTAAAGTAGTCCTTGTGTTTAATAAAACTTTAAAAGTAGATAAGCAGGTTTGGGATTCGTAAGTTTTATATCAGATAACTTATTCCCTACTTCATTTGCATGAAGAAATATAAAGTAATCGAAAAGGCTGTAGCTGTGCTTGGTCAGAGAAGTCGGCGAGTATCAAAAGCAGTTCGCCCGTACGTCTTTCATCGGGATTCAATAGGGTTTCAGTGTTAATATGTAGTGTCAAATGAATCAGTATATCTTTACCCGTTGACAAGAAACTCTTCTCTCCTGAATTCACTTATACAGCTTTGGCTTAAATCGCCCTCCGAAAACATATCGTTTCCTTTCTGACAACAACAGCGCAAAACGTTGATTTCGTAGTTTTCACAAGAAACATTTTTGGGGTGAAAGTTAGCGTCAGTGAATCAAATTAATTTGGTATAGCTGTACTGTTTCGATCGTTATGGAATGGGATATTCGATCGTTCATGGAATGGGATATTCGCCACGTCTTCAGTGCAAAACACGTTTAAATTTTTCAACTTTACCCGCAAATTAGCCAGCTTACCTTGATTTTATTCGCCGCTAACTGCGTCTTTTGAATGCATTTTTTTTTAAACTTTGTGTGAGCATTTTGTATATCAAACCACTAACATAATGGTAATAAACCTATTTAATGTCAGTTCTCTAATGATGCATGGTTCACAGGTTGAACAAAATATAAAAGAACAGTGCATTAGTTTGACTAGTTTGTATGCATTGATCGGCCGCCTGATACTCAGAACAAAGTACTCGCAGCTACACGAGAATTCACTAAGTGCTCGACTTAACTGAACTCCAGCTCATGGTGTCAACAAACTCAGTCGTTTCTCGTATTCGTGTGTAAGGTGTTCGTGGCGTCTTAAAACGCCGATCAGGCTGAGTGTAGTATGATTAGCTACTTTCCCCGGCTGAGCATGAGACCTTATACGAGTGCATCCAACAGAACACAAATACAGTGGAACCTCTCTGTGCGACCACCTCTCGTAGGCGACCACCTCTCTTAAGCGACCACTTACCAAAAGCCCGTTTTGTCTCTCAGTCAATACCTCTCGTAAGCGACCGCGACCACCTTTTGGGCCACTGAAATCGACAACTGAAATCGTTCATACAATCTTCGATTAAAAGATTTTTCAAGCCATAAACTGTAAATATTTTTTGACACTATCAATCCCCGTTTATCTGTTGAAGTTCCTGTTCACTGAAAATTTTAAAGGTTTTGAGGTTGGAGCACTACAAACCCATAATAATAAACTGTAGTGATAAAATATGTTGTTGTATTGATATTTCCTGTCCCTAGAGACCAGATATCATATTACTAAAATGTGGGCTTCCTGTGGTGGCTACTCTCGTAAGCGACCACCTCTCGTAAGCGACCACTTTTCCAGGTCCCGAGGGTGGTCGCTTACGGAAGGTTCAACTGTACTCACTAACAGGGGTATGGTAGAGAACAAGTGGTAATGTTACTGGAAAATCAAACTTTAAAAAGCCTTTTAGGTTTCCTGTGCATTGAAAACACTTTTTGTGTACAACTTACCAAAACCGTTTCAAATAAAAGACAGCCGTTTCTCGGTATCCCATCAACTTTCATAAACTACTTAGTCTCGCCGATCGCAGGTGAGGGGTAAGCAAAGATCCCTTTTCACTGCACAAATCGTGCTACGAACACTGATTTTATTGTGAAAGCTGAACGGTATGGAATAATTAAGTTGTATCTAGTTTTATTGTAATGAACTATGAATTTAGCCTAATGGCTAATAATTCTCAATAAAGTTATTATTATTAAAAAATATTAAACTTAATGAAAATGGTAGATAGGAAACCAGAAGTGAACCGATTTAATTGAGTTTGTAGGATAAAAACGAATAAAAAGAAAGAACAGATTTCATGTGTTTATCATATAACCTACATAACTCTCGAGAAATATCAAGATGATATGTCGAACATGCTACAAACTGGGTTAGAATCTGTTTGTCTTCCTGATAAAGTATTTGGGTGATCATAGATGCGCTTTGCCTTTTTTCGGACCTTAAGAAACATAAACTCAATGATGGTAAAGATTCACTCATCATCAAACTGTGAACAATAACTGCTCATGCAGTTTCTCGTTTTCTGGACATACCACGGATTACGTGATAGCGCGCTAGAATCACTTTCCTCCACCGTTTAACAAAGCTTTTCCGCTTGACTATTCTCGTTTGTTGTTGAAAAAGACAAATGTACGATAGTTTACCGGGATATGTCCTCTTATTGATCACGTTTTTCGTCATCTCATGGTCAACATTTATTTTGGATTATCCCGACTCAACCATGCGACGACGCAAAACGTGATCAATATTAATAGGACATACCACGATAAACTATCGTATTTTTTTTATAAATAGCACCCATAACATCTTCCACTGTGTGTTTTTTACCAGATATTATCCTTGAGGTCCATTATGGCTCTTCTCGGCGTGGTAAACAGCGTCGCACGCGTACTGCGTTCTCACATCAACAGCTTCAAGTACTGGAGAATACTTTTACCGAGACTCACTATCCTGATATTGTAACGAGAGAGAGGTTAGCGTCCTATACGGGCCTGCCTGAGGCGCGCATTCAGGTAAGTTTGGAGCGAACAGAAGAATTTAATATGGGGGGAGGGCTGTTCTGTTTTGGTTTGCACTTGTTTTGTATTTTCGTTTGTTTGTTTTTGTCTCTATTGTGTTAATTCATTTCTCTGTCTAAGGTTTTGCCTTTCACTATTTCGGTTTTCCCGTCGATATGCTTTTGATTAGTTATGCATTATATTATTGTACATAAATTAAAAAGCTTACCCAAATTAAAGCGCATAACGTAAGCCATTTACGTGTCTGGCCGTGTACAAAAAACTATTATAATATGAAGACTTAAACACCATTCTACATTGTTCATTAACAAGCTATTAATTACTATTCTTTTGCGTCCTTCAAGAGTATTAAAAGCAGTATTAAAAGCAACACCAAACATTCTTTGCTGATCGATAATTAAAGCTGAGATAGCACCAATCCTACAATTGATATTTAAGAACTGGAAAACTTCCAAAGGATTGGTTTGTGCCAACGTAATTGCCATCCATAAAAAGGGTAACCGAAGCTCTCCACTAAACTACAGGCCTGTTTCGCTCACATCCATCCCTGTAAGATAATGGAGCATATCATATACCATCACATTATGATACATCTCGAGAAATACGAAATATTATCGAAACATCAGCATGGCTTTAGAAAAGGAAGGTCCTGCGAGACACAGGTAATTAATACTCTCGAAACAATAACAAGATCCTTGCATGGATGACGGAGGACAGACCTTTGATATTACCGTACCACACCAACGACTCCTCCATAAAGTGCATCATTACGGTATCCGTGGACCTGTCCTTTCTTGGTTGAAACAATGGCTGAAAGCAAGAACACAGCGACTCGTAGTTAATGGAGAGTTTTCTAATGTAATACCCGTATCATCAGGGGTTCCACAGCGAACGGTGTTAGGGCCTCTGATGTTTCTCCTTTATGTCAACGACATGGAGGATGGAATAGACTCTAGCATACGTCTCTATACGCTGATGACTGTTTACTATTCAGAGACATTGAAAATAAGAATGATACACTAATGTTGCAAGAAGACCTAAATAGACTATATAAGTGGTCTGAGTCCTGACAGATGGAATTTAACGCGTCAAAGTGTATATATATATATATATTCTTAGTATTCACCGCAAAAAAAACTGTCGCAGATGAATTTGCATTATTCACTCTGTGGAAAAGAATTAAAACCCGTCGAACATCATCCTATTATGGGCGTGCAACTTCAGTCAAACCTAAAATGCAGGAATCATCATATTGATGAAAAGGTTGGAAGGCTTATTTTTACGGATCTCTTGGCTTCCTTAGAAGAAATTTAAACTGTTGCCCTGAAGATGTTAAAGTACCTATAAGCCCTAGCCAGTTATCTTTGATTTAAAAGTCAAACTGGAAAACAAAATGACTGACATAGGAAAAATAATGTTTACAGTCATCAAGGAATCAAATTTCAATTTCATGTAAGGGATAAGGGACGGACCATTAGAAAATTCCAAAATTCCCAAAAAAAATTCCATATGAGGGAAAAGTATCAAAAAAAATATTCATGCACAACCAGCAACACAGAAAAAAAATTCCTACATGGAGGGGGAGAGGCAAGGCAGAGGCCAGGGACTGCACAAGTGTACAGGGATGCCATCAACTGCAAATGGTTTCCTTCTATCACTGTTTTTGTTGCAGCAACTCTTTTGTGAGAGGTACACATATGTATCCTATTAAAAGCAGGAGAAATTTACATAATTTTTCGTCTCTCAAAAAGATTTGTTTGAATGGGATTTTCACTGGTCTCACTTTGAGTTTGAATCATAAACGATCATTTGCCATGCAAAGTGATGCAGCTGTACACTTTTATAGGTATCAATATAAAAGTATAACTTTTAATAGGGGCACGCTAGCCCTGATGCCCTGATCAAAAACAAATTTTCACAGGAGCATGGCTCTTAAAGTTTACTTAGGACAAGAATTATTAAGTCATATCAAAATCATTGCACACAGAAGAGAACATTTGCTATTGGTCATCGCTTTGAAGTAAATGCGATTTTATTTGAGAGAGAGAACAACTTCAGTTTATAATGTGGCTTACCTGTTGATACCAGAACTATACGAAGGAGAATTATCTGCTTTCGTTTAAACGCTCCAAATTCTCTCCTACTGCAGCTCCCGCCATACCAAAAGTCACACAAGAAAAATAGTACGAAATCATGACGAAATAGAACTTTAACAGTGATTTGTACCACTCTAAACTTGAGAAACCTCAATGTTCTATACACCAGAATACTGCAAATTTATTCTTCTATCTGAATTCAGCGGTAAGTATTCAAGCTAAACCCAGGTAGTTCCTAAACCAGTAACGCCTTGTAAAAAATCACTTTACTCGCGAAAGCAAATTCAAATTTGTACGGCGCTTAACGCACAACGGACTTTAAGGTCAGACCCCCTCCCCCCATCCCCCCTTAACGTCCACCCATTGCTTTTATGCTTTTATAAAGTCAGGAAAAACAGTTATGAAATACACAGGAGTTCACTTATAAACAAAGTATAAAACAAGCTTACAGCTTTAATAGTTGCAACTGTACAGTCAGTTAGTACCTCGAATTCCCGTACGAGCTCATTTCGGACCTTGACTAAAATACTCATTATGTCACGACTATAAAACTGAGTTTCACTTACCTGGAGGTTTGACTGAGGTATTTCATGATACTTCTAATCAAAAGACCTTGTTGAAATTTCCGGGAAATTCAACAGAAATTGCGCTCTATGTAGATCTAGCTGACTGGAAACGTTTGATTAAAAAGTGTACTTCTATTGATGAAAATGTGTTTGTTCTAAATGCCCCACACTAACGTCCATGCCCTTACCCCCTCCCCCCCTAAACGTCCGTTGTGCGTTAAGCGGGGCATTTCGAATATGTCGACGGTCCCTAATCATTCCAACTAACAGTTATCAGTTGCAGATTAGATGTTACTTAACTTTGATTTGAAGGTAAGTGGAAGTCATATATCATTTTATTTGTTTTATAAGGCAAAGGTAGCTAATTTTGAATAGATTAGTACATAAAATATTTTCAAAAAAACAAAACGTGCATGAGATCGTAGCCGAAAAAAAAATTGCTGCACAGCAAACTGGAGTAAAAAAAATGCATGCAGCTTGAGAATCCCCACCCCCCCCCCCCCCCCCCCCCCCTAACCTAATTATAGTTCCTTTTGCTCTGTTTTTATGTCAGCTCCACTAATTAAGAGATCATTCTCTAAGATTGTAAGTATCACATGTCTGACACCTGAAAAACTACTGTATAAATGAAGAAATTCAATGTTATAACTCAATTCATTATATCAACTCATTAGCATAACATCCCTTAAATGACGTCATGTCAAGGATTTGTATTGATTTTTATAGCAATACTATGACCATAAATCGCGCAAAAATGATTGAACAATATTTAAAACACTTTACGGCTGCGCCCAAATAAATTATGTCTGGCTGAGACCCTCACCTGAAAAAGGATATTGATAACATCGAGATGGTCGAGCGACAAGCTGCTCGCTTTGTGAAGCATAACTACATTCGTCTTCTTGGTACGGTAACTAAGATCTTGGATGAGCTTGAATGGCCTACCCTTAAATTACGAAGAAGAGAAGCACGTTTATCCCTAATGTACCACAGTCTTCATGGCATCATGGCAATCAACACACCAGATTATGTCACTAACTGTTCCCACTCGGTATCTCCATCCTCTCCGTCTGTCACACTTAAGCACTTCTACTGAGTGACGATGGCGAGCGGACGTACATTACTTCGTTTTTTAATAACATCAGTATACCTTTTGCTTAGTATCTCTGACAATCCGATACATGATCAGAACACGGCAAAAAGGTTCTGCAGCCACCTACATGTGATGAGTTACCATGGAACAGCCGATATTATGTCTCTAGACCTACTGCATGGAACTGGCCGCCATATTTTATATCGAAGAAGAGGGAGAGCCAGCACTATTTGTCATCTAGAGTGAGCCGCTATCCAAATTCGTACCCTACCTTCCAGCTTGTGAAACTAACTACAAGTGGTGATATAAGCTCCAACCCTGGTCCGAGCAATGTGAGTGAAACAACTTCAACGAAATGTCCCGTCTGTGAACGAACTATCGCCCGAAATCACAGGGCTCTACTCTGTAACACCTGCGAAACTAGGAACCATATCAAATGTGTTAATGTCAAACCGAAGCAGTTTTGGACAGATGCTACCGATAGAGATACTAAACTGGAACTGTCATGCTTGTATTAAAACAAGAAATGCGGAGCGAGTTACAACTCTGAGTGATTTGCCACTCATGATCAATGGAACATTGGGCTTCTTTGAAGACCGCTCGAATGACTGCTCTCTAGTGTACGCAGAAGTAAGCAAAGACTGCTTTGTCGCAAGTCTTGAGTCATCAGCTAAACATTTACGTGTGGCGCATTTAAATATCTGTAGTCTCCGAAACAAAATGGACGAACTGAAAATCCTTCAAAAGTCCTGCAACTTTTATATCATAGGAATCACAGAAAGCCATCTCGATAAAACGATCCCAGATTCACACATACATTTAGACGGTCTTAAGATGTTACGTAAAGATAGATCAAGTCGTAAGGGTGGAGGCTGCGTGCTTTACTTTGCTGAACATTTACGTGTTGTACACCGTAAAGACCTGTATACAAAAGATTTAGAAGCGATTTGGATTGAAGTTAAGTTTCCCTCCACCTCCGCACTGTTTCCAGTTGTTTATAGACCGCCTGATAATAGGGAATTTTTCCAGTTATTGAGCTCAACACTGGAAAAGGCATGGCTTAAAACGGGAAATATATTTCTAATGGGAGATTTGAACTGTGATTTCTCCAATATCATGAGTGAAGCCACAAATACAAAACTATACGATATGTTTGAAATGTTTAACATGCGTAATGTTATTACTAATCCCACCCGGGTTACAACCAAGTCAAGCTCCTTGATTGACTTAATTGTTACCACTAGAGAGGATTTGGTTTGTAAATCAGGTACTTTCCCTCTGGGGATCTCGGACCATCACCTAGTATATGCTTTATTACGCCTCAAGCACAAAAGAGCTCCACCAAAGATAATTAGCATAAGGGACTTCAAGCAAATGAATAAGGAGTGTTTTAAAGCTGATATGGAATCTGCTCCGTTTCAAATCGCGGACATTTTTGACGACCCCGACGATTCACTCTGGGTCTAGAACTGGCTGTTCGAAGACGTCGCCAAAAGACACGCGCCGCACAAAACGATATAGGTACGAAGTTGTTCTTCTCCCTGGATGACTTCAGAGATACGATTAAAAATGAACCGGAGATTCAAGCTTTTTAAGAAAGCAATCAGTACTAAGGATGAGGAAACATGGGTTAAATATAAGAAGTTAAGGAATGAAATTACGATGGACATTAGAAGAGCCAAGAAGCTCTTCTTTAAGAATCAAATCGCCAAGGTGAAAAATACGCGTGACTACTGGAACTTACTCAATAAGGCCACTCGTCCAAAGGTGCGGAAAACAATCGGGCCTTTGAAGCGGGAGGATGGAAATTTAGCGGTAGACGACAGTGAAAAAGCGGAAATACTGAACACATATTTCGCCACAATAGGAGAGAACTTATCGAGAAGCCTACCAGATCCAGTTATTTCATGTTCGGAGGAAGCAGAGAAGCCAGATGTTCCCGTCCTATCTAGTGTCTGCTTACGAGAAAGTGATATCAAGAGGAAAGTTGAGGCATTGAAGTCCAACAAGTGCACTGGGCCTGATGGAATATCTCCTAAACTAATAAAGTTATCCGGCTCAGCAATAAGCTCACCTCTGACTAATTTATTTACATTGAGCGCAAACTCCGGTACTGTTTTCAATGCCTGGAAAATAGAGAGGTTATCGCCAATCCACAAACAAGAAGATGAATCAGAACGAGAGAATTACAGGCCAATCTCTATTCTAAGTGTGCCAAGTAAAATTATGGAGTCCTGCGTTGCTGACGCACTAATTAGGCATGTTTTTGAAGACAACAGTCTTATCACAGATAAGCAGTGGGCATACCGAAAGGGTTATTCAACTGAGTTGATATTAGCACATCTAACTGAAATTCGGAGAAGGGCAATTGATGAGCATTTAGTTGTAGGAGTAGCCTTCGTAGACTTTAAGAAGGCTTTTGACTGTATATCGCACTCTAATTTAATACATAAATTACACAATAATTTCGGGATAAGTAGCTCTCTTCTGTCATGGATTACAAATTATCTTAAGAACAGAATGCAATATACGATAATTAATGACAGACAATCAAATGTAGCACACATTACGTGTGGAATTCCCCACGGTTCGGTCCTAGGACTATATTATTTAGTTTGTACACCAGTAATATGCCTAGGGTTATCACATCGGGCACCACCTATATGTATGCAGACGACACAACAATTTACTGTATTGGAAAATCTATATAGATGGAGTGACAGTGGCACTTAACAAAGCTCTGGATGAGCTATACACGTGGTGATTAAATAATTCGTTGACGCCACATCCCTCTAAGTGCGAAGCTATGATTATGTCTAGACGTGTTTTCCACGGTCCATTAAATACATTAACAATAGGCGTTAATAGAGTTAAGTGGGTCACAAGTACCCGCCTACTGGCTATTTATGTAGACAATAAGCTGGACTGGTCTAAGCACGTTTCAGATGTTAGGAAAAGATTTGCTAACAAACTGTGCCTTCTCAAAAGAAGTCACTTTTTACCAAGACATATGCTAATGGCTCTATATTTTAGGGTAATACTACCATCGATCACGTACGCGTTACCAGTATGGGGAGGCTGTCCGAGTAAGGATAAATTTAATACACTAGAAATTGTGCATACTAGGGCAGCAAGAATTATCTGTAATTTCCCCCGTGATATGCCTACGGAAGATGTATGTATTAAGTCAGGATGGGAATCACTCTTTGGCACATATAAACTGCACTTAGTTAAGTTGGTTTATAAAATGTATAATGACCAGGTTCCACCATCCACGTCCACTATAATAACGAAACGCAATAATAGTAGAGGTTTAAGAGGTAAATATAGAATTACTGTTCCTAGGTTTAACACCTATCATATGAAGCACTCCATTTCACATAGAGGTGCAATCGTCTGGAACGCATTGGCCGATAATTATGACCCCTCAGCTAGTGTTAACGCATTTTGTAACATGGCAAGAAAGGCTGAAGCAATACATGACATTAACTTTAATGCAGTATCGGTACAAAATGTGCATAAGGGTAATGATGCTTTTATATTTTATTGATTGCGCTGTTAGTCGTAGGATTTCGTATATAGTAATGTTATTATTCATTAATTTTAAACATAGATTTAGATTCATTTATAGGCAATATATACTTTAGTTATTTAGTAGGATTCCTCATATATAAATATTATTGTTAAATATAGATGTTTAGGCAACATATATTTTAGAACCAATTGGTTATATATATATAATTTTTTTTTAACGACTTGATATATTAAGTTCTTTTACATTCTTCTGTTGTACACGCCCCACAAGCACTTGTGCTTTAAATATTTATCGTGTTTAAATAAAAGTTATTATTATTATTACTCATATAAGTATAGTTTCTGGCCTAGAACTAGCATTGATTGGAACTCCCTACCACCGCACGTTTTGGAAAAAACGACCGTGAAAGCTTTCTATGTAGCCACGAAATAGTTATTTTTTCTTAGTGACATGTGACTAGATATGTGTTTTTGTGGTCTTCAGTATTTTTACTTTAAACTTTATTTATTTATTAAACTATATTTATTTATTTATACATTGTATATATTATTTATTCTATTTTATTTTTATTTCTTTAAACAGTTTTTCCTTAGTTTTCTCTCTGCGTAGTACCCACAAAGTGTTGCAGAGTACCTTAGTAGATGTAGATGTAAGGACTAATTGGATCAATATCGTACTATTTGTGCAGGTGTGGTTCAAGAATAGAAGAGCTAAATATAGAAAACAAGAAAGGGAAACAAAGGACAGCACGAGTTCTGCCGTAAGCAAAGCTAACGACAAAAGGACCGGCTCTTCCGGTAAAGGCGATGGCAAGAAATCAGATGACCGGAAAAATAACGTTCAGCTTCTGCCGCCTAGCATAGTATTCCCTTCCAAATCCCCGGGGCCCGTTCTCGAGCAAGAACATTCCTATAACCCTAACCGTCTGCCAAGCATTACCACATTTTGTCCAAATACTACAACTGCGTTTTCACCATACATTCTGCACTCAACTCGTCAACCGTTCTGCTGTTACGATGAACCGCTCCAGTGCGCGCAGGATTTCGGCATGACGACCGCTGTGCATAATCCCGAGGGAGCAATGAGAACAAACGGACCAGGACCTCTTTTACGTGGTGACAACTATGGGAGGTTAGGTTCGAGTGTTGATTTATGGCGTACGGCAATGCACACATTTCATTGGGAAAACGAAGCTCGGTATAGACCATATTGATAAAGAGTTACAGATACTAAGAATAATTAACAATTATTCGCCGAAGGGGAAGTCGATATTGGTGAATATTCACCAATATCGACTGAGCCTGAGGCGAATAATTGTTTTAGTATATACAACACGGGACCTGCTTTTGGGCACTGCATTTTGTTGAATTTCTAAAATTTCCGCATCGGAAACAATCGCGAAACGTGAATTTACGCCTGCCATTTTGTTTAAAATTTATCCCGAGTTTTGTAGGTGGCTATTGCTCATTAGTATAAACCAACTAGTGGACTATTACAAATCCTGCATTCTGATTGGCTACGCTACTATAGGTCTATTTGTGATAGCCCATGGTAGAGAAAAACCGCACGCATTTTCACGAAATAATAACAGTTTTTCAACTTCAATTTGTTTCTTTCTATTATTTTCTACTGTCCGGCTAGTTAGTTTATACTAAAACAATTAGACCTCTCGTCATCATGGGTTACGAGTTAAATAGCCCTTTAATTATTCCGAGATAGCGAGCCAATTAAATTGCATGATCTATGTAGGTTCCCGTGTTGTATATACTAAAGATATATATATTCCACACAGTTTCTAAATACTCTTCAAGTGGAAATACATGTCTCAAACATTTTAAATGAAAACCCTCGTTCAATAATAATGACAACAACGATTCTTCTGCAAGCACTGGCAGAAAGTTGAGATCTAACGAATTTCTCTTCGAGAACCGTGATAGGCATATGTAGCTCAGTGATCGTCAGTCTGAGAATAGTTTATTGAAGACCGTAACTAATCCGGTTAAACCAGATCATCATACTTGTCAGTCGTACAGCTTGATCACGTGGAGCGGCTGATTCGATTCAACACACTATAGCTACAAATTAAAGCTAACAAGAGCATTGTTACAGCACACTTAATAGTTGCTTGATGTGTTGTTATATCTTTCGATGAAATCTAAGAGAAATAGTTTCAATAAAATGTAACAGAAGGCTTGAAGTACTTTCAAATCCCGCCTTTCATGGAAAGTAATCATGGAACTTAACAGACATAAGTACATCACAAATAAACTGAAGTATTGGTTTAATGGTTCATCAGAAAGACCTCGAGAAAGTATATGGTTAGAGGAGAACAAAAAAATAGAAAATATGACAGAACTTATAGATTCATTTTAAGACTAATAAACAAACTTTTTTTTCCATCAATAGAAATGAATTAAAAATCAAAGGCTTATAAAGCTAACAACAAACTTTACCAGCTTAAACCCGGTTACTAAGGGACTAGTCATAAAGTAGGGGGTTGGTGATAAAATTCGATTTTTCAAAGGCTGGATTTTATGTGGCCCACCCCTGGATTATATAGTGACCACCTCTATTTTGCAGCTGAAAAACATCATGACCCGGCACCCCTTTAGTACATTTTGGCCTACAAATAATGGTAAACACATAGTACAGTTATTATATAAATTGAAGGTAATGTTCTGTATTATTGTATCTCAACAATCAGCCAGAGTCTCCAAAAAATCGCCTCGATCGGTAGGTTGTTTACCTTTCAAGTGTAAAATCCAAGCAGATTTTAGTGTGACCCACCCTCAATGCGGTGGCAAAATTTCCATGACCCACTCCCTAATTTTCATCACCCCCTCCCCCCCCCCCCCCCCTTACTTTATGACCAGTCCCTAATGAAAATCGTAGAATATAGAATTATGACAATGCACTTACTCTTTTCCTTTAATTTATAAAATGGGTAAGTTACAATCTTAGTCTTAAAAGTTGAACTGTTCTAATAATAATAATAGTCTTTATTGATAATCAAGGAAACAAATTCCAAACAACAAACGTGTTTGGATTACAAATGGCTGAATAAACATCTATTTATAAAAACGCTCTTAAAGCGTTCTGTTCTTACACGAGGAAGAATATATCAGAAGAATATACCCTGTCTCGAAGCTTGCGTGTTTTCACAGGAGGGAGTAAGTCAGCTAAGGCAGTTGTGGTACGTGTATCAATAATTCTCTCCCACAACTTCATACAGTCCTTTTCAGCCAGAATATCTAAGATGCGATAACACTTTTTAGAAAAACCTGACTTAAAAACTCTGGCAAAAAAATTATCTATACGACTAAGATATTTACAATAGAAGGCACAACCCCATTCTGCGCTGTTTCTTCCCTTGTTATCATAACTGAATTACAGTATAGACGCTGGAAAAACCTAGCTATGTCCCTTTGCTTTTGGAAATAGGCTTTTTTGCAGAAAACAGTCACGTGCTGATATATTACTTCAATAACCAATTAATTGAGCTTGTGATCCCATGGGAGAGGTTGCAAACCCTACCTGAACGGCAAACAAAGTTCGAAACGCTGTCAGTAGAAAGATCGACAATCGATTGGAGGTGGAAAATAACATTTACAAACAGGTTTGCTAAATAACACTACCGATCTCGTACAAGTGCCTTTAAATAAATGAACTTAGATTTTTGCCACCCAGCACAACCACGTGATTTCATTCCTGCAAAAGGCCCATTCTATTCATTGCATCGTATCGTATACACGACTTTCATAATGGCCGCCTCCGGCCGCCTCCTAATTTGCATAATTTGGAAGATCAATCTGTAGCGGGAAACTAATGCTATCACATGAAAGATCACATTATAACTAGTAATAGTTTTGAGTTTTATAGCAATGTGGAAAATTGCTGTTGAGCTATAAGCATTTGTAATGCAGAAAAATATGAAAGCGAGGCTATAAAGGCCTCCGTTGTTTTTCTCATACAAATCTCTCTAATTTCAACTGGCTGTAACTTCATTGCTTTAAAAGCTACAGCACTCAACTTTCACAAATTCACTAATGTCGACATGCTCTTTCACATGGTAATGTTCATATTTTCTATACGTGTGGATAAACTACCCAAACGGGAAATCACATATGCAAATTAGGAGGCGGCCATTATGAAAGTCGTGTATTGTCAAAGATCTGTCAAGTAATCTAAACTGAGAATCAAACACCCGGGGGGGAGGGAGGACTTCCTATATTGAACTGACAGGGGTGCTCGGCGCTCCTTTTAGGAGTCACAATTCTCGTAAACGTACCTTTTATGGCCTCCTGTTCGCACGCGTTAGGTACGCAACCAAAGGGGTTAAGAGTTAGAATTTTAAAATTCACGTACGGAATCACTTTATCAATTTTAATTTATGCTTGCATTTTATGGGTTAAACTCGTTATGGTTTTAAACCTCCTTTAATTTATGCGTACCTTTTAGGGGTCATATTCAAAATGACCGCCGAGCACCCCGTCATTTTGGTACCGGAGTGTCCCCTCGCCCCCGGGATCAAACAATTGCAATAAAAAGAATGAAAACAGAGTGCGTTATGTTATGTTGACTAGACTGTCTCTCTTGTCAGCTAGAGTATCTTGCTAACTTGCTTTTTATACCTAACTCAACATAGTGGATGGGTGTTTTGGATTACTTCAGAATAGCATGCTCCTTTCTTGATGACAGATTCTCATCTCTGTTACTTCAACAGACAACAGCAGTGAAATTCGTTGCCAGTCTTCTCTCAGTTTCCTTTGAACATGTAATAATAATAATAATGGTTTATTAACAGTACTTCCACAGGGTGGCTCTTCGCCTGTTAATCTAAATAATGTAAAATACAAAATGTTGATAAAATATGACTAAGATATAACTGAGATGTAATGATCACCGTACTAAGGATTAAAATATGGCTATACGTAACTATTGTAAAATTAATCAATGGAGACTGTCGGCAGCGCAGTTCTTTAGATATCCTTTCGATAACCGACAAAATTCAGCAAAGGTTGCAGAGTTCCTAATATTTACAGGTAAATTATTGAACACGGATGAACTGGTATCCTGGAAGGTGCCATTTTCAGGTGGGACCTTTTACTGTTTAGTGCTAGCTGACCGTAGCTGTTCTATTGGGTATGTACAATTCTAATGGAAGATAAAGTGGCCAGTCACTATAATGAAGGGCCTTATATACAAGCTTTAGCAAGTGAAATTTTCTGCGTTCTAAGACGGGTAGCCAACAAAGTTTTAAGATATCAGTTCTACTAGCATAACGATTGAGAACAAAACCAGCAGCAGCAAGTTGGACACGCTGTAAGCGTTTGACAAGATAGCCAGGAATTGGGTGTAGCACAACATCATTAAAGTCAAGCTTTGGTAAAATGAGACTTTCAACTAAATGCTTCCCCGGGATGCTTCCTAAGCATGAAAGGTGCTAAATGTTTCAGTTTTCTAATAATGGATAAAACAGAATAACAAGATGATATAGTAGAGTTTACATCATCAGTCCACTTTAAGTGCTGTTGAATTTGTGTCCCGAGAAGGTGAGCAGAAGTTACTCTTTCAAGCTGTTTGCCACCTACAGAGAGATGAATAGTATAGTCATCCAGATTATGTCATGTCCATTTTAGTTCTCATTTACAATCCGTTTCCAGCTTTACCATTTATGTACGGCGCCAGGTTCCAATTAAAGACTCTTAAGATTTCTTTTTTCCGTCTTTGTCGTGAACTTCTGCTCTAGTCAACCTTCGACTAAAGTTGTTATATCGATGAGATGGATCTTATCAGTAAAAGCATTTCTAAAACTCAGTTGCGCGTGCGTGGTCTTTCGGTACGGACGTTTCCAGGCCCTTTTTGGTCGAAGTTCAGCGAGACAATGAGTAAAACGCGCAGGACTGGGACGAGTCGGGATAAACAATCCAGAAAGCTACTTACCTTTTTGTAAACCAAGCACGTTGCACGTCATAGCGTGTGTTGGGTAGTGCCATACAACGTGCTTGGTTTATAATTTCGTATTTGGCCGTGCCATTTCCATTGTGCACTACCAGTTCCTCTTCGGAGAGATCCACATCGCTATAGAACTTTGCTCACATCTTCAGCTCCCACACGTGTTAGCGTGGTGGCTGAGGTTTAAAGCAGCTACAAGCTCGCTCTTGGTTAACCAGGTTCTGATGCCTATGATCTTTAGTGGGGCTGATGGTCTTGGGGGCTATGCCATGCTGATGAGTCCTAACAAGGACGAAACAGCTTTACATGGTTGCCACTCCACGGGTAATAAGATGTGAGCATGCGTGTTAGACGCTAGCTACGTCGTAGCGTGTGTTGGGTAGTGCCATACAACTTGCTTGGTTTATGGACGGACCATTAGAAACGTTATGGGGGGAGGGGGAATTCTCAAGCTGCATGATTTTTTTTACTCCAGTTTGCTGTGCAGCAATTTTTTTTCGGCTAAGATTTCTTGCACGTTTTTTTATTTTATTTTATGTACTAATCTATTCAATTTGGAATTTGGAATGGGCTTTAACTTGATATCGTACTGGAAACAAAATTGATTTCAACTGAAATAGTGGAAATACATAGAAATCTGCATTTGCAACTGTACCTAATCCTTTGAATGATGTACCGCATAATCTGTTACTGTTTTCATATTAAATCTGCAATATATATTTAACTTATTAAGTTATTCCAAAATTAGCTATCTTGTCCTGGGATGATAGAGAATAATAAAGTTCTGGTTTTTAGACATTTTAACATTCCAATGTGCATTTGTTATCTTTCAGTTGAGTGGTTTACGCTATTTGTTACAAAATAAAAGCAATTACTCAATACTTATTTTGTTTTATTTCACAGGTTTTCGGTCCTCATTCTATGCTTGTATACATTATTTTTTATTATAAAAAAAAATGTTAGAGTAGAAGAAAAAAATACTTTGTTCTGGTTTATAATGTTAACATTAATATAGCGAAAGAGATCATTTATCAAATAGGCAAAAGAGCCTATAGCAAACAAGTCGCTATATTCATGAATAGAGAACACTCATTTATTATCAGATGGAGTGAAATTCAAATTGAAAAAAATAAGTTTAACAATTGTCAACAGCTGTTTCACTGTGTCTTATGGCTTGGGAAGAGTACGTTTCATGCTATGGAAACTGCATTTATATGTTGACGATGCAATGTCATCCCATCCTTCTTTCCTGTCATATAAAAGAGGTCAAGGACAAGAGATGCAGCATTTTTTCTTTCAATTTCAATGTTAATATTTACACTGAATGAATGAGCAGGTTTATACTTCCGATACACAATCTTGCTCTTTGCTGTTTTTGCTCAAACCTGTTTTCACTATAAATTAATCGCTTCAGATTTCTAGGATGAAGTTTGGAAATTCCATGTAGAAATTTTTTTTCTGTGTTGCTGGATGCGCATGAATATTTATTTTTGATAATTTCCCTTGTATGAATTTTTGGGGGGAATTCCCCCACCCCCCATAACTTCTCTAATGGTTCGTCTCTTACCTTTTTGTGTACCTTCACCTATTATCCCATCTGACTGGGTTCTGCACATGCGCAACTTTTCATCCAATCACAGCCGCTTTTGAACAGAAGCTTGGAGAAAAAACCGTCAAATAAAATATTCTTTTATACTGGTGGCTAGGCTTAGCCACAAATATCACGTAAAATCGTCTAAATATCTTTCCGGAAATTATCAAAAAAAATTCTAAATATCCCGGATTTTTTTCTAAACATCTCGAAAAAAAATCTAAATATCTTGTTATATTATAATTAAAAATTCCTCAATTCGATAACAACTGGTTCCTAGTTTAATACGTTGTTATTATATAGAACCTTATACAGCCATAAGGTAACAATGATTGCATTTGGATATCAAGTTAGCCGTCAGCTTCAACGAGATGAACTTCAGGCATTGGCACCGCCATTTTGCTCAAACTACTGGTTACCATAAAAGTTATGGGACACATTATTCACTGAGAGGGAAACCGCTGGACTAAAATGTTATGGGCACTAATTATTGAGCGAAACAGCCTCAGTTGTTAACGGCACAAAAAAGTATGCATAAAAAGTTAAAAACTATATGAAAATCAAAATGAAATCCTAAATTTCTCAAAAAATACAAATATCCGGATATTTGTGGCTAAGCCTACTGGTGGCAAAACAAGGAAAACTCTGAAACTCTGAATTTCTAAGGGCCTGAAACAAACATAGGGGCTGATCAAAGTCAGGGCCCAGCTAATCCACAGATCGAATTGGAATTTAGCGTGTTGGTTTTTGCGGAGGGAGGAAAACCGGAGAATCCGCAGAAACACCCTCGGAGCAAGGTCACAAGGTCACAAGGTCGAGATACCAACAAACTCACATATGGCGCCGCGAACGGGAATCGAACCTGGGCCCAAAAAACGAAAACAATAGAAGAGCAGCTTAAAAATATGCTAAGAAAAGTGTTTCTCTACTAATTTATCAAAGAAATTATGAAAAAATGGGATCCGGGCCGAGTCAAAATGAACCAGTTAAAACAAATTACCACTGAAAACAAGTTCACTTCACTTCACTTTTATCAATTTCAATTTACAAATTATATTACAAAGAATCTAACCCATCCACATTTAGCAAATGCTATTCGAGGTGGGGGCATCGGGTTAACAAATATACAAGCGACGATCTTATTAACAATTTTCAAACAAAATAAGAACGGAAACAGATCTTAAATTACAAAAAGAACTTACACGCAGAACTGACTGCTAAAATAAGCCAACGATATTAATCTACTATAATTTACAAAAGATTTAAAGACAATTTCCTAGTCGAAAATAAAACAGGAAGTTGAATTCAAGGAGAAGAGCCAAAGATGGGAAAAGTTATGGATTTGCTACATACTGCATAAAAAGTAGATAATTTGTTAACATCCACATTAATGAAACTAATTTCAATTGAACCTCTTGCCATCAGCCTGTATCAGAAAAAGTTCGTTCAATTTGCAAATATTTAAGAAATACCATTAATTTGCTCAATCTCCTCACCCTCATAAACGTATTAAGTGATAATGTATCCGTGTTTTACCCTCTCCCTTGCCATTTTAGCCCTCCGGCTTGAACACATGTTTACACCTCAATCTCAGTGCCATCGGATTAGCTGTTGACCCCGTGAAAGTTGCCGTACATTCACTTACGTGCATACGTCGAGCCTCAGCTCGCGCAGCAGTCTGTGGGGATTAAATAATCCGGCGTACACACACGTCTGTCATAAATCTACATCGAAATCTGTAATCTGCAAAGGACTAACCCGTCGCTGCAGATGTATACTGGCCAAATGTGCATCAATGAAAATATAGCGATCAATAAAGTTAACCAGCTTTAGTTATCGAGAGGCCGAGCACCCAACACAGGTTTGCGGCTACACAGTATACGCTGAATTCACAAACTAAATTCCTTCAAGCAAGCAGAACTGCACAACGTTAAACTTCGGCAAAGCGATAAAAAAGGCACTGACTGAACAGTCAGCCAGACTGCGCAAAAGAATGGCATCGCTGTTATGCTATAGTTGAATCTAATTTTAATAAACGGAAAAATACTTGATACGATCAGTGGCGGGCCAAACAAATTATCAAGTCGCTGACTGTCCCTGAACTTTACATAAAACGATAAGTGTAGTCAAAGGTCGTTAGCTAGCAAGCCATTTAAGATCGTCCGTAAACATGCTGATATGTTACTCGTTATAAGCCGAGGCTGCCTCCGTAAGAACACAATAGGCCCTCTTGCATGCATGTAGCCGGATCAACATACCTAGTCAAAATAAGTCAGTTAGAGCCATAACTCCCAATGTTGACGGCGGTGATATTCGTGTGTTACTGAACTTTCAACCAAAATGATGCAGTTTTTGTTTTGTACTCTGAGAAGGCTGAGTTATTGTCTTCCGGAGTCCTGAGTCATAATCGGTTATGTTCTGTCATGGATTCCTCTAAATGCTAATCCTTTGCGGTATGTACACGATACTAGAGAGCATTTTTCTGGGCACTAATCTAAAAAGAATTTATTTGCGGTGAGGAATTAAAACCCACAATCTTCGAAAATTGTTATCCCTGGCACCGACAGTATTGTAAAAAGGCGAAAATTGCGTCCGCCACCACACATTGCATACATCACTCAGGCAGTGCGGCAGTCTTCCTGAACCAGAGTCTAGAGATTGACACTAATAATTACCGAGAGCTTTGACGCTAAATTAATGTCTTTTTGCGAACGCACGTAGCACAAGTAGTTTATTTTTGTACCACATATTTATTTTTAGCCCTTCCAAGGAACATGTTCGTGTGGTAAACATTTAGTCAACCACTGTACTTAATCCTTAAATCTAGTTAGACTGTAGTGCAAAAAAACAAACAGGAGAACACCGCGCGCATTGAGTCACGTTAGTCTCTATTTAATGCGCTGAACTGCGAAACAAAAATAATAAAAAAGAAAATTACGCATTACTAACCGAGATAACCAAGGTTTTACTAAGCTAACCATCATAAACCGTGTTTTACTAACAAACTATCACAAACCGTGTTTTACTAAACTACTATCATAAAACGTGTTTTACTAAACTACTATCATAAACCGTGTTTTACTAAACTAGCCATCGTAAACCATGATTTACTAAACTAACCATCGTAAATCATGTTTTACTAAACTAACCATCGTAAACCATGTTTTACTAAACTAACCATCGTAAACTACTAAACTAACCATCGTAAACTACTAAACTAACCATCGTAAACCATGTTTTACTAAACTAACCATCGTAAACCATGTTTTACTAAACTAACCATCGTAAACCATGTTTTACTAAACTAACCATCGTAAACCATGTTTTACTAAACTAACCATCGTAAACCATGTTTTACTAAACTAACCATCGTAAACCATGTTTTACTAAACTAACCATCGTAAACCATGTTTTACTAAACTAACCATCGTAAACCATGTTTTACTAAACTAACCATCGTAAACCATGTTTTACTAAACTAACCATCGTAAACCATGTTTTACTAAACTAACCATCGTAAACCATGTTTTACTAAACTAACTATCGTAAACCATGTTTTACTATAGGCACAAACGCATCAGGACAGTAGCTGGGACATATGACATGTTCATGACAGGATATTTTATTTTTGATCCTTAGAATTCGCTGTGGTTTACCCACGGAAAACGAAAGGATCTAGTTATTGGTTGTAGAGGAAAGGAAGCGTTTTTTTATTAGAATGTTTCTTAGGAAAGTTAATTTAAATACGCGTGCATGTACTGATCGTTTTAAATAAAATACACTGACATCACATCGTACGCGTGATTCCACATGGACTGATCGTGATTATGAGTTCTAGCGGAGAAAGTACTACGAATCAGTATCCTGTGAAACCTGCATTCAATAGCAGCATTGCGGCTGCGTCATAGCCAGCGCCATGCACGATGTGAACAATATCACTAATACTTTAACCGACATGAGAACACATTTATGGAGTATCCGTACGAATGGAATCAGTACCAACGGTACCAACCGACATGAGAACACATTTATGGAGTATCCGTACGAATGGAATCAGTACCAACGGTACCAACCGACATGAGAACACATTTATGGAGTATCCGTACGAATGGAATCAGTACCAACGGTACCAACCGACATGAGAACACATTTATGGAGTATCCGTACGAATGGAATCAGTACCAACGGTACCAACCGACTAGAGAAAATGAGATGAATGTTCAAAGCTGTCGAGAGACTTAATATCCGAACTTAGAAAAGGTAAACACTCCCTGACTATCAACACGTTCTAGAGTGTGGGTGGTGCTGTACACGGATAATAAATGTCTTCCGGAAAAAGGAAACCCAGACCTCGGGCCAACCCAGCAAGCCGCTGACACACTGTGATTAATGAGCAGATTTTCCGGATGATCCGCTAACTATAAACCTGGATGTAAAGCATTCTTCGCACAAGACAGAACCCGAGACGCCTCACGGAAGGATTAGCATTCATTTTACAAGGTCAAGTAAATGGAAGAGTTACCATTTAACTAATACTATAATCCTTTGCGTAATAATTCACACTACGCTAGAGGACAACTGACGGTGGGCATGAGCCGATTCACGCTCAAATCTCTCAAAGCCATGTCTGGCATCTCTTACTCGCTGTTGTAATGCAATTAGAATCTGAAATCGAGAAGTGAATACGAGGTTGAGCTACCGATACGATATCGAGTTATGACAGTGATTAATGGCTTCACGTAGCCGGTTATTTACTGGTTTAAGGGATTTTCTGATTTGCTATATAAATGTATCGCTTCCTAATCGCATCAAGAGGTGACTTGTGTCGTTTTCATACCAGCTCTACTTTACTCGTACACATTGGAACGCACATCTTGCTGTCAAACGACAGTAATTAATTTTACCAACCAGCGACAAAATATTGTCATTATTATGACACTAAAGTGCACCTGAAGTAAGAAGATATTTTTATCAATCCGCAAATCCTTGTTTATATAAGTAGAAGAGCAAACAATAAAATCTCCAGTAAATATCCACTAATAAAACCAAATTAAAATAGGTAACAGAATCTATATCTCCAAAATGACTCCTGTGATACACTGAACGCGTCACCTTATTACTATTTATAATATCTGATCATCTCAGGAATTATCCAAGAAATGCATAACACCTGTATGTATGTATAATCTCGTAAACAACTAATGGTTTCACGCAGTTGTAAAACTTTGCTGCATTTTTGGCCGTGGATTATTTGGAGATATCAAAAGTAGAGTGCTATCTTCGTTCTGTTGTGTTAGACACTTTTGACATTTCATTGAGACTCATTCGGTAACCGAGAGTTGTGTATTGTTTGTTGTTTGTATTTGTAAATCCAAGGCAACCAAGTTTACTGAGCACATTATCAA
Organism: Actinernus sp. WN-2022; assembly: GCA_030867875.1. NCBI lineage: Eukaryota > Metazoa > Cnidaria > Anthozoa > Actiniaria > Actinernidae > Actinernus > Actinernus sp. WN-2022. The sequence goes on along the minus strand of JAOWCC010001751.1, from coordinate 56,916,533 downwards.
CAGCAGTAATTAAAGTGTAATGAATCACTGTCAGCCAGAGGCCATTTGGTATTACTTAAACTCGCCTTCAGCTCCCACGAATCCATACATGCAAGTTAGTACTGGCTTCCTGACACGAGAATGTGTTAGTTCGTGGATGAACTAGGTCTTCGGTTGTGATCGTGAAAAGTTGCCATTTTCATGGTTCATCACCGAACATGCTAAGCGAATCAACTGACACTGACCACCTCCTACTGATTCCGTCAATATATGAAAGACAACCGCTGTCTTCACTTCTTCATTTCCCGGTTTTAGTTTTAATTATAGGAGGCGGAGAACTAGTGGTCTGGTCCTGAACCATACCATAGCACCGTTAGTGGATGATCCTAATGAGGCTACTGCAAAGGAGAAGACGGGTGGTGAATGAAAGTTGAATCTCCTCAGTCTACATCGCATGCTGTAAGTAACATCAAGCGAGTTGTTGTATTGTTTATTCAGGAGCTCCTGGGTTATTTTATTGATGGATCTTCGTTTGTCTGCATCAAACGAAACAGTTGCAAGCACGAAGATCAAATTGGATCCGGGTAAATTATCTTGATCCTGAATCATTACGCAAGTCGTTGTTCATTTAATGCACTACAAACCTCTTTCCACAAATCTACATCTGCATTCCTTTGAAAAAACAAACAATAGAAATCTTCACTGAACTTGTGTTTCAAAAGGGTAATGATGTACGTCCATTTTACCGGGCGAAATTCAGCTAACGCAAAGTGGCCTACATAAAATTCACAGTAATACCATAAAGTTTTTAGAGATACGTGTCAATAGAATTAGCAGCCACTTGAGCGTGTAATTTGCCACTTCCTGACAAGGAACTTCTGTCCTGACAGTACGCATGATAAATTAGAATAATTTCAAGCCGCCCCGCTAGCGGATGCACCCCATCAAAGATCATTTGTATCGCATTATTAATGATTTTAAATTCCACTGTATAGGGACCTCATAAAAGCCAATCAATGGAGCCAAAGTCGTCTTCCTTCAGCATCGATAGACTTCTTCAGTTGAAGACCGGCACAGAACACTGTAGACATTCTGGAACAGAGAAGAAACAGCAGCATTTCACAACCCCGCAGGCAAGCATGTCATTAGCTGAGAGACTAGCAGGTTTGTTCCAATCATATTTCTTTGAGGGGAAATCATAAAAAGTCAAGTTCAAATCCTTTGGTAGGTTATTTGTTCATTGCCTCACAGGGTCAGCTAGCTAATGTGACCCGTGACGCCTCGCGTAGAAGTCGCCCAAACACATTGACAGTGGAAGACTGTTGTCATATTTATCGCGTGCTCGACAACCCTCTCGGATATCGAAAAGGCGTTGCTTGCTTTGCGAGACTAAAACAATCCAGTTCTAATCTTTCCTTTAAAGGCAATGGGGACTTTAAATGCGGTCAGTTTATAACGATAACTTAGCCACCCTGGAAGTCGGACTAGGATACTGATTGAAAAACGACGTTTTGTGAGAAAGAATTAGGGAATTCTTTTGAGACAAAAGTTGCGATTCGGCGAAGTACTTTGGTACAACTCAGCTTTGAAGTTGGCGACGGTGAGTACATGCTCAGCTTGTGTGCTGTAACTTAATAACATCACCACACTTGTTGTATACACTCTATATCTAAGGCCACGATGCTACTAGCCATAAATTTAGCATTCGATGAAAGAATTTTACTACGAACATGTATCTATTAGGCATACTGATTAATCTGGGTCACATAATATTCTAAGCATCTGCAAATGAAATTCGCTGACAGAATAGGATTATGAAAGAAGATTAATGTGTATTCGAAATTGATCTGGATGGATCTGTAAAATTCCCTGTTTCTTTCCCATCAGCGATTTCAGCTTCTTTCCTAAAGCATAAATGCTTTTCGTCTAATTCGAGTGCTCGTCCATTTAACGAATACGCACTGTGAGTGTTCTTTGTCATATGGCATAGCACTAGTCTCTCTTGTGTACGGCATATCTGGTCCGGATATTCGCTTCTATTCTTAACGACCTTCTCTACGTATACTCGTGAACAAGATACTATTTCATTGAATACTGAACAATTTAAAAATAGCTTTTAAAACCCTTGCCGAGGTCTTAAAAACGTTTATTTTCTACCAATAAAAAATGCGCAGTCAAAACCAGCCAGTTTCTTTCTGCGAGTCTCTCTACATCTGTGTTTAGGGCCCACTTTTTGTCCCAGTCAGTGAAGATTGCGAGAGTAATTAACCCTTGTTGTATTTTAGTGAAGAACTGAGTTAAGGGTGCTTTAATGACTCAGTATCGTCCTCATACACTCTAAACATTACATACTCTGAACGATAGCGTGTTTTCGAAGTGCCCGGCGCGCGTTTGTCATCTATGATGCAAGACTTGTTCGACTAGTGAAATGGCAACGAATCCATTTTAAAATAAGAAATTAGAACGTGGAAGAGATGTACTCGAGACTATATATATAGGAGGGTTGTTAAATAGTATGAACTGAGATCTAAATCACGAACAATCATGAGTTACAACTGAGAGAGCCAGACTGAATGAATGTTTATTTGTGCATCTCAAGAGTTGGTATTGCCCATCATGGACTCACCACGACAATTCGCCCTGCTGTTTTGTAGGCAGCGCAAAAATAACAGTAGTCTCTCTGATTGTATTTTGAAGCTCAGTAGTTGACTAGAATAATAAGGCAAAGATGTCAGCTATATCAACACTGTTTCTCTGTTCTCTATACTGGACACTAACACTGATCCTGATCTAAACTAAGGCAGAGGTAAACCCAAGTGCGCAACCTAAATGGCATATACTGTGTGGTTACTGCTCTGTTGTGATAATGTTTGGCGTTTTTTTTACATATTGCAATTAATAATTAGATCTTAATTTCTTACGAGTATCGGAACAGAAATCTGCGACGCCTCACTTGGCTTCTATGACCCGCTGGAATCTAACGCACGACAAGTTGTTTTTTTAACTGAGGATAAAAAAAAAAAATATTAGTTATAGCAGGCTGAGTATTACAGCTTAAAGCTGGTGGGAGCCTGCTTTTACTCCTCACACACTCCTCACTACATTAACTGTTTTGGGCACACTACACTCGGCTCACGGTTGATTTTTACGAAGGGAGGAAAACCGGAGAACCCAGAGAAAAACCCTCGAATCCAGATAAGGAATCAACAGCAAACCTAACTCACATACGGTGCCCGAGCCGGGAATCGAACCCGGGACCGCAGCGGTGAGAGGCGAGTGTTTAACCACTGCGCCAACCTGCATCCCCAAACTTACTCCTGAGGAGTACATACATCCCCAAACTTACTCCTGAGGAGTAAGTTTTATAGAGAGTTTGGTTCTTGTGTCCCAAAACTTTACTCCTTGTTAAATAACTGATTGCTAGAGCAAGAATAACCAAGTGAATTGCCAGAATATCCTTAAACCTGAAACGAATGATTATATTATTGTTAACAATGATTATAGTTCTAGAAACTGAGCAAAAATGTTAGTAAGTTATTGCTTCTGTAAAAAAAAAGAGTTAAAGATCATGAAAACTACACGGATTGTGGGCTTATAAATGGCTGCACGGTACTAGCATTTAGTTAACTCATTTAATTTGTCTATCTCATTCTCTTTCTTCATCTCCACGAAGGCCTAATCGAGTAAGCACTGAAAGTTGACAATTCCGAAGCAATAAAAATAATAATAATAATAATAATAATGGTTTATTAACAGTACTTCCACTGGGTGGCTCTTCGCCTGTTAATCTAAATAATGTAAAATACAAAATGTTGATAAAATATGACTAAGATACAACTGAGATGTAATGATCACCGTACTAAGGATTAAAATATGGCTATACGTATCTATTGTAAAATTAATCAATGGAGTCTGTCGGCAGCGCAGTTCTTTAGATATCCTTTCGATAACCGACAAAATTCAGCAAAGGTTGCAGAGTTCCTAATATTTACAGGTAAATTATTGAACACGGATGAACTGGTATCCTGGAAGGTGCCATTTTTCAGGTGGGACCTTTAACTGTTTAGTGCTGGCTGACCGTAGTGTTCTATTGGGTATGTACAATTCTAATGGAAGATAATGAAGGGCCTTATATACAAGCTTTAACAAGTGAAATTTTCTGCGTTCTAAGACGGGTAGCCAACAAAGTTTTAAGATATCAATTCTACTAGCATAACGATTGAGAACAAAACCAGCATCAGCAAGTTGGACACGCTGTAAGCGTTTGACAAGATAGCCAGGAATTGGGTGTAGCACAACATCATTAAAGTCAAGCTTTGGTAAAATGAGACTTTCAACTAAATGCTTCCTAAGCATGAAAGGTGCTAAATGTTTCAGTTTTCTAATAATGGATAAAGCAGAATAACAAGATGATATAGTAGAGTTTACATCATCAGAAATGATAGACAATGGACAGTTTCAAATCAAGCAAACTTGTAACTCATTTTACAAGCAAAGAAAAGCTGGACTCACTATCAACACTGCATGAGCAACATGTCGTTGACCCCTAATAAGTACAAATAGTTGGATAAAATCGTGTCAAAGGATGTAATTAATTCAGTAGTTGTTCGGTATGGACATACCGGATATAAACTCGAGCTGACAGATGACAAAGTTTATAGATTCCATAAGGTAGTTTTTGTTTTGACATGTTTGTGAAAAACATTCCAAAAGAACGGAAGACATTGAAAACTATTGAAAGAAACAGCTGTACGTGTCGTGTCATTACACAAGGTCATCTTAGCATTTGCTCCTTTGACTTGGAGTTCAGTTTTGGGGCCGCGTGCACTTGTAAATTACGTGTGTTGCTGTGAGCCGCTAGGGTTCCTCGTGTGGAGTATAAATTGTTGTTCATCATGTTAGTTGGCACAGGCCCAGTTCTTTCATTTGTACTTGTTTATCATGGTCTAAGTATAGGAGGCCTAACATTTCATTTCTCCCATCGCCGCATTCAATAAACTGAGTTAGAATCTCTGTGGGCTTTCTATGGACTTACTATGCTCTTTAGAATCGAACCAATATGCCCCCCCCCCCTCTCTATGTACTTGGCCAATTTTGTTTAATCCTACATCCTACTTTCGGATGGTCACTGCCGATAATTGTGACTGACCTAGCTACAAAATGGACTACTGCCCAAGTCTAGTACTCAGTTTACACCGAATGTCATACATATTTAAACTCATATAATCAACTGAGAGTCGATTGAGGTATGCTAACCTCCGTGGGAAGCGAGTAGCAGCTGACGTTTCGAGCAGTAGCCCTTCCGGTCAGAGTAAAAGAAGTAGCTTTTATGTCATGCGGATTGAAATTTGGTGTCGTGCGTAGTTCATATTCGGAAACAGAAGCTGATTGGTTAGATTCCCTCGGCCAATTTTCTGGATCTCAAGTGATAAATTGAGCTTGACAACCGAGTGTTCTGATTGGTTCGTTAATGGGCCTTTCGCAGGAATGCAATCACGTGGTTGTACTGAAGGGAAAATATCTTAATTCATATATATATTTAAAGGCAATTGTACGAGATCGGTAGTGTTATTAGCAAAACCTGTTTGTAAATGGTATTTTCCACCTCTAATCGATTGTCGATCTTTCTACAACAGCGTTTTTAAAGATAGCTTGCCCTCCAGCATCCATGGCAACGCCTTTCCCATGGGGATCACGAGCTCAATTAATTCGTTAACGTAGTATTATATCAGCATTGATCAAGTTGATCATTTTATTTTTTTCCCATGAGGATCACGAGCTCAATTCATTTGTTAACGAAGTATTATATCAGCATTGATCAAGTTGATCATTTTAAATACCTAGGCATTTATCATTAATGAGAACCTATCTTGGTCTGACCATATCGACAACATTCAAGCTAAAGTAGCCAAGATGCTAGGCTTGCTTAAACGTATCAAACATTTCAGTACTTCCTAAGAAGTCTAGAGAGCTTATATATCATTAATACTCTGATCCTACCTGCACTAGAAAAAAAAATTACGGTGACATTGTCTGGGAAGATAAATTAATAGCACATTTATGGTTCGGATTGAAGCCTTACAAAACATGGCTGATAAGTTAATTCTAGATAAGCCGAAATATTCTTCTAGCAGTGAGGCTCTTGACAGCCTCGGTTGGTATCGCTTACGGATAGAAGGAGATTTCACAGATCTTGTTTTATCTCAGTTCAAGTCTCTTAATATAATAATGTAGATTTTGATTTTAATAATGCTTTTAGGTATGAAGTCCACTCATATAATACTAGATATACTAGATCTAGATGAATGGAAACAGGCGAGAGTTGTTCCTTTGTATAAATCGTGAAGGCGGTCACGAAGATATGGATAATTACAGGCCAATTTCGATCCTCCCAGTAATATCGAAAATTGCTGAGAAGGCCGAGAATGTTCAACTTCAGAAGTACTTGCAGAGATATAACCTATATATTGAGCCCGGTTCAATCAGGTTTTAAACGACACCACTCGACCCATACTGCAGCGACTTATTTTTGTGATACAATAAGGAGAAACACTGATGCAGGATAATTGACTGGGGCCTTATTTATCGATCTAAGAAAGGCATTTGACACTGTCCCCCATGACGCCCTTATTTGCAAACATCAAGGAAATCTCCCTAGAGGGGCTCACAAACTACTTGTCAAACAGAACTCGGGTCGTAAGTATCGGAAATGAATTATCCAGCCCTATGGCTGTGTTTAGTGGTGTGCCACAGCAGTATCCTAGGTCCAGTTCTGTTTACCTTATACATCAACGACCTACAGTTCTCTAACGTGATGATGTATACGCGGACGATACAGTGATCTATTTGTCCTCATCACAGACATCGGAAATTGAAATAAAGCTAAACCTGGAACTAATTAATTTATCGCAGTGGCTTTATTCCAATAAACTCGTGCTGAACATGAAGAAGACAGAATTTATGGTGCTTGGCACTCGTCAACGACTTGTGCGTCAAGATGGTGCTGAAATCGGCATAAGCTTGAATGGACAGTCTCTTAAATATACAGAGACTTTTAAGTACTTGGGTGTGTGATGGATGATATATACCCTTTCCTTCAATGGTCATATACAGTACGTGAAAAAGAAGGTATCCAAGATATTTGGGATGTTCTCCAGAGTAAGGCCTTTGTTAACGTTATAGGCTGCTAATCGGCTTTATAAGGCCATGGTACTTCCAGTACTAGATTACTGTAGTGTTATGTTTCACGGCTGCAGGAAAGGGAATGATGAGGAAATGGAACGGATACAAAGATGTGCCAGTAGAATAGTCTACTTTAACGCAGCTGATAATCTATCTATCGATCAAATACTGGCTAAGCTGGGATGGGAATTACTGAGCCACAGAAGAGACTCGGAGACACATGTCTTGAAACTTGTCAATGTCCAACTATTTCCAAGAGAGAATCCATGATGTTCATAATTATAACACTAGGAACAGTGACAATATAGTTCTATAAAAAGGAAAATTAAAGTCTACCAAAAGGGCATTTTTTTACAAAGGAGCTAGAATTTTTAATGATTTTAAGAACTCTTAAATAGTTTTTATATGTATTTATAGTAGTTTTTTAATTGTAGATTTTAACTTCGTTATATTTCTTTATAGGACCCGCATTGATAGCAGTTTTATAACTGACGTGGCTATCCCATCAAAATATGTTATAATTATAATAATTAGTAGTAGTAGTAGTAGTAGTTGTTGTTGTTATTTCGTCTTTATTAGTAGTTAACTTTGTATATAAGTGCATTTGAATATTTTGGTTTTCGTCATCCAGCGTCTCTAGACTCAGTTGTATACTGACGGTCAGACAATAGGGTCACGGCACTGCATTCAGGTATCTATCAAGAGTTGGTATGATATTTAATTCAACTAATTGTTATTCTTTCTGGGTCAAAAAGGCGTGAGAAAGGCGACTTGCAATCTCAGTTATATTTAACTCACATTGCTTGCCTGGTTATAAGTAATGCATAAGTCTAAATAGAGTTTCTTCTGTAACTGCTGTGTTAGCAGTAATGTACTCTTTGTTTTCGTTATGTTTTCATTTGTTTATGTTTGTGTTTTTATTTGTCTTCTTGTTTGTCCCCTCAAGGATTCTTCGACTCAGTCTCCTGTCGCGCATGCGCAGTAATAATGTGCCATGCTGAATAGAATCTAAAAATAGCCGGAGTGCGTGACTGTATTCTCCTCTCTGCCTCATGACAGTTAAATTCGAATCAGTTGAACAGCAGTTGAAAAGTAAAAAGATTCATCATGAATCGATAACAACACAGATATTACCAGCACTGTCACGCGTACAGAGTGATGACGTTCTCAGAATAATTTTCAATCATAATGCAGAGGTAAACACAAAGTGTTGAGCATAACACTGAGGCATTGAATCATTCATACAACTTTTAACTTTAAAAAGCATATGCGGGTTAAAGTAGCGTATTCCAGTGTTAGTGGGTAAGTTTGTATGTGTTGATTATGTTGAATGTTTGCCATCATTCTCAGTGACAACAACCTGGTGACAACTTTTCAAATCACGCAAATTAATTGTCAAAGACACTCCCTTCTCCAAGAACATCATCCTCGGAGACCCAGAGGCAGTTAGTGAACAGGAAACGTTTTGCGCCCGTCGTCCACTAACTGGCCTTGGGTGTCCGAGGTTGCAAGAACATTGGAAAATAAAGCGTTTTACTATGGGATTGACAGCTGTGGCGGGGCCATCCTAAGAATAACTAAGCATCAATACTTTCAATACTGTGGTATTTGTTGTCCAACCTCGATGTAATATATGGAAGAAAAAAGAGGGTCACCTTTTTCGTTTCGGAGATATTTTGCAAAATATCGCAAACATACTTTTTCCGCGGAAGGACTGGGGCGAGTTTCGTAAAAGTCGTCTTAACTCGTCCAACTGAACTTATTTTGCAGCCAACGTTAAATAAGTGTTCAAATATGCATTGCCAACGTTAAATAAGTGTTAAAATATGTAAGATTCAGTAATACACCCGAATGGGCCTTTCCAGATTGTGCTAGTAAAAATAGAAAAAGTTGCTCCAAAAAAAGCCAAAAGGTTGCTAAAAAGTTGCCAAAAACTTAAAGAGCTGCTCAAAGAAATAAAAACAAAACAAGAAGTCTCCCCCCGCTCCCCCCCCCCAAAAAAAAGTTTGCAAAAAAAGTAAAAAGTTGCTCAAAAAATCTAAATGGTTGCAACTTGAATTGGAAAAATGCTTGAAAACTGAACCTCTAATTTCTTATTTCACTTAATTTGGGGGTGTTGTTCGTAGGCAGCGGTTTATCAAGATTGAAGGGCACACAAAATTAGCGTTTTAATTGCCCTATATCATTATGACGTCACGGCTTGTTTATGAGGGGGACAGAATCGACATGAACAATAGAATTTTGAACCAAATCTGCTCTGCTGAGGAAAATTTAACTTCGAATTGTCTGGTTTCCACATATCAGCTGTATCAATGTTTATCCCACAATATTTACCGTATTTGGTGGCTGTTACCGCGATTTGCTTTGTGTTGTTGCTGTTTTGTCCCCCTGCCACGACCGTGATCCTTGGCGTTTAAACACTGAATAGATTGTTTTGATTTGACGTCATAATGATATAGGGCAATTGAAATGGCAGATATTGCATCTCAATTTCTCAAATTTAATTTAGCAATTTCATGCTCAAAATCTCCAAAAAGCTCATATGTTGCCCAAATGTTGCTCCGGAAGGCGAAAGTTGCTCATAATACCAAAAGGCGCTCAAAACGCAAAAAGTTGCTCAAAAGTTGCTGAGCACAATCTGGAAAGGCCTACACCCGAACACAGATATTTTTGTACCTATGATTTTAGATTTCACCAACATGCGCAGTCGACATGCGCATTGCAAAACAAGGGAATCCCCTTAACTGAATTTCACTTTTAGGTACAAAGGGTTGTGCGCAGTCGACATGCGCATTGCAAAACAAGGGAATCCCCTTAACTGAATTTCACTTTCAAAGGGTTTCTATCTCACACTCAGCCAATCACTGATTGGGTGGAAATACATTTTTAAAACTGTGATTGTAGAAGGGGGGTATATTTTTTCTTTGAAAATTATTGTGGGGGGTACAATTTTAATACACTGGATAAAAAAAAACAGTGTTTAGATTATTTATCGGTTTACACAACAATATCGATAAGTAGACGATGAAGACTTCGCAACTTTATTACAAACTATGGCCGGCTCGGTCCATACACACAGAAAAAAATAACTCGACCAATATCCCCCCCCTCCAAATCCGGAACGAACAAGCTTGGCCAATAACCTCTATTTAACTTGCTTTAGATCACTGGGCCATCCCTATTTTTGACCGCATTGGACCCAAAATTTTGGCGTTTTAAAAATATTGTAAATTAAAGAAACAGTGATATAACGCGAAAGAAAGCCACGCAAATCAGTTGAAAGGTCAGTGAATACGACAAGTCGCATAAAAAATCGGCTTCGGTTCTTTCAAATGGTTGAATTACTTCCACTTCCATGCCGTCTAGAAGGTTCCAAGCTGAATTGGAACCTTCTGAATTGGACCCAACTTCCTGCAGACAAGAGAGCAAGAAGAATATTAAAGGAGCATGTATCGGATGATAATATTTACACCAACTACTTTACTGCTGTACTATGCACCGTGGTATTCTTATTTACACCAACTACTTTACTGCTCTACTATGCACCGTGGTATTCTTATTTACACCAACTACTTTACTGCTCTACTATGCACCGTGGTATTCTTATTTACACCAACTACTTTACTGCTCTACTATGCACCGTGGTATTCTTATTTACACCAACTACTTTACTGCTCTACTATGCACCGTGGTATTCTTATTTACACCAACTACTTTAATTTACTGCTCTACTATGCACCGTGGTATTCTTATTTACACCAACTACTTTACTGCTCTACTATGCACCGTGGTATTCTTATTTACACCAACTACTTTACTGCTGTACTATGCACCGTGGTATTCTTATTTACACCAACTACCGTTTACTGCTCTACTATGCACCGTGGTATTCTTATTTACACCAACTACTTTACTGCTCTACTATGCACCGTGTTATTCTTTTTAATGTTTAAATTGTGACGCACAATACGAGAAGGAATGGACTAGATGTCATCATTCCTAAAATCACTACAGAGGCCACCGGGAACGGTTCTTTTTACTTAGGTGCTAAAGAGTTTAATGGACTACCTAGAGCAGTAAAATAAGTATCGTCGTTGTTAGTTTTTAAATCGAAATTAGGTGATATTTTTAGATTTTAGATATTAGTAATTAATTATTATTCATAATAAATTACACCAGTCTTGTCGGAGTTAGTTTATATCAAGTTAACATCTTAGTTATTTTAATATAGTTTACATTTTATTGTTCCTTTTGCTGTAATTTTCCAGGGCACCGGCCATTGATAACAGCGTTAGCTGAAGGGTTTACCCTGGTTAAAGATTTAAAAAATCTAAAAAGTGAACCTTCTCGATGAGAAACCACATTTGCATTCTGGCCACATTCTGGCCACATTTGCATTCTTCTTTGATTTGCGACTGGTGAGAAGAAGAATTCAATCAGCGCCTGACTAGGATCTGCACCGATCAGTAAGCACCTGACTAGGCCCTGCGCCAATTACAGCAGCTTTTGTAATAAGCCAATCAACAGCGGTTGTTTTAATACATGGAAGCTTTCGGCCTTTAGTAAGCTTCTTGTCAAGAAACCGAACCAGTACTTCAGGACAGGGGCAACGAAAATCTTTAAAAGGAATTTCAAATAACATAATTATTGCATTCTGTTGCATAATGGTAATGCGACGTTTTATCTTGCAGATATTATCATTGAAACGCGTGATGGTAAAACCAAGAAGAAGCCACGACGTATGCGGACATGTTTCACACCATATCAGCTCCAGGTTCTGGAGAATACCTTCGCCAGTACACATTACCCGGATGTTACACTAAGAGAACAGCTTGCTTCGTACATTAACCTACCGGAAGCCAGGATACAGGTAATTCAAAGGAAATGTTTGTTATTCGTATTGAGGTGAATCCACACATTAATAACAGGCCACTTGAACACTTGTCGAAAGAAACGAATAGGTTTAGTTTAGTGTGTAGAAAAGGTTCATATGAGTATTATGTTCCACATTAAACAAATTTGAGTGCCATACTACAGTAAAACAGAAACACATGTAAACTAGCTGTTGAATGTTCAAAGCATACAGAACACATAGCAAGGGCACCCAACGAAGTTTTCGGTTAAAAAGCTGTTCGGGAGAGTAAGTTAGCCTAAAACTTTCGGATTTGAAAACATTGTCCCTAGAAAATTGTTTTCTGAAATACTGGCTAGAAAATTTGTTTTCAATCCCTAGAAAATTATAGAAGAAAAGGGAGACTAAAAGGTTTTCCCTAAAATATTCGTACGTCCCAATTCGTCTGATCAATAGAGTCAGAACAGGAAAAAACAATCCCGAAAAAATTCGTACCTCCACAGTACAAAACTTTGCAACATGAAGTTACTTGGGCTAGAAAATTCTTGTTATGTTCTAGACTACTAACAAATTCATACGCCGGGAATATTTTGCCATAGTATTTTCGGTTGACGCGATTTCCACCCAGAAAATCCGAACAGCTAATAGCTTTCTAGGCGCCTTAAAATGGCCAGATAAGCTGCAGACAACTGGTTTCAAACGAATTTCAAAAAGTACTCGTTGGGTGCCCTTGACATAGCGAAGTCAAGTGTAACTACAGTAAAACAGAAACACAGTCAGAACCATATGACCCTGTATGACATGTTAGACAAGTTAGCTATTGAAATTTAAACTGAAAACCATTCCGCATACAGAACACATAGCGAAGTCAAATGTAACTAGAGTAAAACAGAAACACAGTCAGAACCATATGACCCTGTCGATCAGATGGTAGACAAGTTAGCTATTGGAATTTAAACTGAAAAGCATTCCGCATACAGAACACATAGCGAAGTCAAGTGTAACTACAGTAAAACAGAAACACAGTCAGAACCATATGACCCTGTATGACATGTTAGACATGTTAGCTATTGAAATTTAAACTGAAAACCATTTCGCATAAAGTAAAACAGAAACACAGTCAGAACCATATGACCCTGTATGACATGTTAGACAAGTTAGCTATTGAAATTTAAACTGAAAACTATTCCGCATACAGAACATATAGCGAAGTCAAGTGTGTTAACTGATTTTTTGCTTCAGGTGTGGTTCAAAAACAGAAGAGCAAAACATCGTAAGCACGACAAGTCGCCTGACAGCCCCCCACGGGAAAACACTAGTGCCTTCTCGCACTTTGAGCACAGGAAATCAAGTCATATGTCGAGTTGTGTATCTTTGCAAGCGGCCCCAAGCATTCGCTCAGTCAGTCATTTGAAGGACTACGCCGACACGCACAGCAGAAATCTATCACCACCGCTGCCATTATACCACTCACTGCTTAGTTCTCCGTGTCGATCTCTCGCACAGCCTCAAAGTAACGGGCCATTCTGTCCTCTCACATACGGCAGAGAGATCCTGCGTTTTCCTCACCAGCCCCCTTCTTTCGAAGTGCACAGCCCATTGGCTAATGAAGGATTACGTAATCACAGCTCATTGGCTAACGAAGGATTACGTGATCACAGCTCATTGGCTAACGAAGGATTACGTAATTACAGCTCATTGGCTAAAGAAGGATTACGTGATCACTGCAGTGTAGCGAGACCTTCATTTGGATTCAACTGACTCGGGTCAAGAGTATGCGTTTCCAAGTCATCCGCGAAACGTTACAAAGCCGCCTTGGTGTGATTTTACAGCACTGTTTTGTTGATTTATATATAACTGAACTGTAAATAGCTTACTCATAGTATATCGAGTATATTAGATAAGTATGGGTAATCATACGGTTGCGAATGCAATGCAAAGAGTACCATAATCAGTGCGTGAGCACTCTTTCAAAAAGACATGAGTGTGAATTAATTACAATTAAATTGCACTCGAAACCCTATGGCTACTTGTCACTCATATAGGCCTTTTTAAAACTCACGTGGCATGTTAGTACTGGAAGGAAAAACTTTTCAATATGGCTGCGATCTCGGCGACCAAGTGCTGCAGGCCGACCAGTCATCAAGTCTTTTCATTACAACTACTGCTTATCCTCGTACTTGCGAATGAAAGTGGCTCCACCATGATATTGAAAACTTTTTCCTTCCAATACGAACCTTCACTATCTTTGGCCAGCAGTAACCAAAAGTCACGTGATTTTGAAAAAGGACTATACTCAACAACATTTCTCGTGTCGGACAAAACACAAACAAATCAAAACACAATTTATAGAAGTACTGCTACAGCACCTGAAATATTACTGTTTAGTGCTGTAAATGGGTTTACAGTGTTAGATATGTTTTCGCCGTAACCACAGCGCAGCAAAATCTGTTTTAAGCATTCGGAAATGTCCGGAAACACTTCGCAATTTTCGGAAAATCCGTTCGGGGGAAATCCTCTACAAAAACATGACTGTGAACAACTTTATGTACTTCGATTTCTGTTTTCAATTTAGAGATTGTCAAATTCCTGATTTTGAGCGCAATTACAAGCAAACAATGCAATTACGCTTGAACTGCACTGCCGTCTCAGCCAATCAGAATCGAGACATTGTGTTGAGTGTAATAATGTGTTTGAAGTAGCAGTAACGCTAATTTACAAAAGAAATCAGAGACGCAAATTTGTCGTTACCAATAGACCTTTAACACGTGGCGGCCATCTTGGAATAAAAACATTGTCCATGCCAGTCCAGCTCGGTTAAACACGTTTTAGAACGAGGCTGGGTGGGCGTGAACAATGGTTGTATTCCAAGATGGCCGCCTCGTGATCAAGGCCTAGATAGCTATAGACAGAGACATCAAGCTTGGACATCAAAATGTTGTCAAAAACTCTCCTAGCATTCAATCAAAAGTCGTAATTTATGAAGCATCAGTTGCAATTTATTTATCTGCTGTTTTATATTATAATATATAAGAGGATTTAAGCCGTTCGAATTATACTGTATAGGATGCCAGGCCATATACAGGCCATATTCTATGTCGTTGTGTTTTTGTAAAATATATATAGACATACATATTCATAGCTATTGTACATGCTGCGATACGGTGAAGAAAGCTTTCGGTGGCAGCGAGAATGAAAGGTTCCATATAGCCTTTTCTTGTTTTACCGTGTTTTCCTAGTTTTTCCAAACCCCGAAAAACCAAGAATGACATGTTAAAACAAAATGAAAAGACCAAGAAAACATAAAAAAAACACGAGAGGCAATTATCGTTACTTGTTTTTCAGATAGAACTGATCCTATCTATCGGGAAAGAAAGAAAAACAGGCGAAAAACAAATGAAAAACAAGTAAAGAAAAGTTTTGAAAAACGAGAAACAATATGGGAAAAACACGGAAAAACAAGAAAAGATTACATCAATGGTAACCAGTGCATCATGTATAATTATAACTGACTCGCACGTGCTACATTGCTACATTGCTACCTTTACTCACCGCCTCTGTCGATGGAATAACTTATATCACTATTACATCAATGGTAACCAGTGCATCATGTATAATTATAACTGACTCGCACGTGCTACATTGCTACCTATACTCACCGCCTCTGTCGATGGAATAACTTATATCACTATTACATCAATGGTAACCAGTGCATCGTGTAAAATTATAACTGACTCGCACGTGCTACATTGCTACCTATACTCACCGCCTCTGTCGATGGAATAACTTATATCACTATTACATCAATGGTAACCAGTGCATCATGTATAATTATAACTGACTCGCACGTGCTACATTGCTACATTGCTACCTATACTCACCGCCTCTGTCGATGGAATAACTTATATCACTATTACATCAATGGTAACCAGTGCATCATGTATAATTATAACTGACTCGCACGTGCTACATTGCTACATTGCTACCTTTACTCACCGCCTCTGTCGATGGAATAACTTATATCACTATTACATCAATGGTAACCAGTGCATCATGTATAATTATAACTGACTCGCACGTGCTACATTGCTACATTGCTACCTTTACTCACCGCCTCTGTCGATGGAATAACTTATATCACTATTACATCAATGGTAACCAGTGCATCACTATTACATCAATGGTAACCAGTGCATCATGTATAATTATAACTGACTCGCACGTGCTACATTGCTACCTATACTCACCGCCTCTGTCGATGGAATAACTGATATCACTATCAGGAGTCAATAACTCATGGGTTCTGTCACTATTCATTTACTCCCAAATTCATATCATGTAACGTTGTTTAAATGTATATCCCTTGTACTTCTTGGACAAGTATTATAAAGTTTTATTTAAAAAGCCGTTTTGTACTTTTTTGCCAGCAGAATCTGATGTGATGTGATCCCTACTCGTAAAAGCCGTAAAGGATGGGAATGTCTTGATACATATTTCAATAAACGTGTCGGAGTTTAATCGTGGGAGCCGTTTTTTTCTTTTCTTATTTGTTTCCGACACTGATCCATACGCCGTCAAACCGGTGTTTCTGGGCCATTGCCTGAAGCCAATGAAAATTACCGTTACATCCAGCACTCACGGTTGTACCTGGTAAGGAGTAGATTATCCAATCAGGGCCGAGGTTCTGAACCTAATGTTCGCATGGCAGTGAGATTCACAAGCTATTTGATTCCGTAACGTTAATTTTCTAAAAAGACGTTTTTATGACAGTTTTGCCTGGAACGAAAGTAACGCTACTCAGTCTTGGTTAAAATTACGAAACCATCTTTTTTTAACACGGACAATTCTTCAATAACGAATTGCATTGCCCAATACTTAATACCTGACTGTTAATTACATATTAAAAACAGGTTTCCAACTGTCTGTACGTATTAAAAACAGGTTTCCACGAGTCTGTACGTATTAAAAACGGGTTTGTACGTGTCTGTACGTATTTGGGTAAAACAAAAACTCAGTTGGACTGGTCTTGTTAGCACACCACAGGGGTCCCGGTATCTAAGAATGAAGTAAAGTCAAGTTCTTGTAAATAGAACGGTCTGTGAGTCACGTTTTCAAATAAGACAATACTAATCATGATATAATGATATCCCCCGCGTGTGTGTGTGTTTGGTTATTATTCTAGGTTCGACAAAAGAGAAGGTTGATACCAGTCTCTTCAGTGCCGGTTGTTTAGGCTTGGCACTTTCATAACGTTTCCTTATAACCTAAAGTTTCACGTTTGTGCAAATAACAAAAATAGGCATATCTGTCAATCATAAATTAGTGATCTTTATGTTGAAGTATAACAAAAATAAGCATATCTGTCAATCACAAATTAGTGGTCTTTATGTTGAAGTATAACAAAGTTTGTACTTTCGGCGGGATAATAACAAAAAAAGAAAGAAATGAATGAATCAGGTGACCGTGCTGCTCATTACCGCTGACCACCAGACGATCAATAGTTCCCAGTCCCCTCGTCCATGTTGAATATCTCATGTAAAGCGTTATGAAAACGAGGCGAACGGTGCATGACTCGTCCGTGAATATGAAACAAACAAGGGAATTACCTTTTCAACAAATCGAGAGATTCGCTTTACAAACGTGTAATATTTATATCTACGTAGCGTCTCTCGAGTAGTAATAGTAATAATAATAATAATAATAATAAAATATATATTTAAAGAGGTGCCCCAGTCATCAAACGTGTTTTTCATGGAGGTCCTCATAAAAAGAAAAATATAGGGTTAAAAATAGATATAATAAAATAAATAAATAAATGGACTAAGAATAATGACTAATAATAAAAGTTACAATAACAACGTATAGAGATAAAAATAGTTTCCAATAAAGAGTCTTAAAATTTGCGTAAGTAACTGGTGTCATTGACATTAAGATTGTTCCATTCATTGACAAAGAAACTACATGATTGTTGCTTGCCCCAGTTAGTTCTTGAAGCAGGAACCCTGAGTTACATTCGGCCTCTTGTGTCGTAATTATGCAATTCATGGGCATATAAATTGGCCGGAAAATTGTGTGGACTATTATGTTGATAGATAGAATTAAAAACAAAGCAACATCTATGGAATTTACGACGTTCGGATAATGGCCGCCAGTTTAAGGATTGTAATGCTGCTGAACTAGATAACCTATTACTAGGTAGGTTTAAGATTAATTTAGCAGCCTTATTGTGCAACAATTGGAGACTATTCATTATTGTCTTATTGTCTCTGTTCCCCCATACTAAATCCCCGTAATCAAATAAAGGCAAGATCAAAGTGTTAACAACATTTTCCCTAGAAGATCGAGGAAGTAGATGTCTAATTCGGCGAAGAAGGCCAAGTCTCTGTGCCACTTCTTTTGGATCAGTTCCACCTGGTCAGCCCATGAGAGATTTTCACTAATTATCACACCAAGATACTTGTAGGACGTTACACGTCCAAGTTCATCCTCCTCGAACCTGAGTGAGTTCCCCAAAAGATTTGAGGGGTTTGGTTCCTCCAACTAACATAAATTTAGATTTAGACACATTAAGGGTAAGCTTATGTTCGTTAAGCACACCTTAATACGTGAAAGATCATCATTCAGCTTGTCCTCTATAGTTCGGATGCTGTTGGAGCTGTACAGTAAATAACGGTATCATCTGCAAATAATGATGCTTGGGTATGGGCTAGGCATTCGTGTAGATCGTTTATATACACAAGGAACAAAAGGGGACCGAGTACTGATCCTTGAAGTACCCCAGTTGTTAGTGTACGTGGTGAAGTCGATGACCCACCAATAACCGTACGTTGTATTCGATGGGTAAGGTATGATCTGAACCAGGATAAGCAATTTTGATCAACACCAACAGCGGTTAGTTTCTTGAGTAGGACCGCATGATTTACCGTATCAAATGCTGCAGCCGTATCAAACGCATCAGCGTTCGCCTCGTTTTCATGCAGTTTTACACTTTACATGACAATGGCGGAAAACTGTGGGGGTGTATTGAGAGAAATAGCGAGGTGCAAGAGTACTTGTAGGTTTCGATACAAACATAATCTAACCTCTCTCTAGCCTCCTTAATACTAAAAGAAATAGCGCGGTGCAAGAGTACTTGTAGGTTTAGATACAAACATAATCTAACCTCTCTCTAGCTTCCTTAATACTAAAAGAAATAGCGCGGTGCAAGAGTACTTGTAGGTTTAGATACAAACATAATCTAATATCTCTCTAGCCTCCTTAATACTAAAAGAAATAGCGCGGTGCAAGAGTACTTGTAGGTTTAGATACAACCATAATCTAACCTCTCTCTAGCTTCCTTAATACTAAAAGAAATAGCGCGGTGCAAGAGTACTTGTAGGTTTAGATACAAACATAATCTAATATCTCTCTAGCCTCCTTAATACTAAAAGAAATAGCGCGGTGCAAGAGTACTTGTAGGTTTCGATACAAACATAATCTAACCTCTCTCTAGCCTCCTTAATACTAAAAGAAATAGCGCGGTGCAAGATTACTTGTAGGTTTAGATACAAGCATAATCTAACCTCTCTCTAGCCTCCTTAATACTAAAAGAAATAGCGCGGTGCAAGAGTACTTGTAGGTTTAGATACAACCATAATCTAATCTCTCTCTAGCCTCCTTAATATTAAAAGAAGTTTCCTGTGTTTTTTGCAGGTTTTACGAGATTCTTGTTGGGAATATCCTGTCACGTAAAATGGTACAGGCGCTGTGTTATTTTGTGAAAGGCATTCTGTCGATTACAATTCTAATATATAAGAATCTTTCGGGTCATTACAGGTAAATGAATGGTAGACGACGTGCAATATGGGTTTAAGATTTGTCAAGAAATTTTTGAAAGGCCTCATTCTTTGAAAGAATAATTCATTATAATTTATTTTACTACTATTAAAAGTCGGAATGAAAAATGTCGCGAAAAAGGTTATGTTCAGCAATAAAGACGTGAAAGCGTTTAACAAATTTCCGCGGGTAAATATGGCTGAATGTCAGAATTAGCATAACCCAGCCGCAGGCTATTGGTAAACTCGCAATCTGATTGGCTAGTCAGGCACCGGCTATTGGTAAACTCGTAATCTGATTGGCTAGTCAAGCGCCGGCTATTGGTAAACTCGCAATCTGATTGGCTAGTCAGGCGCCGGCTATTGGTAATCTCGTAATCTGATTGGCTAGTCAGGCGCCGGCTATTGGTAAACTCGTAATCTGATTGGCTAGTCAGGCGCCGGCTATTGGTAATCTCGTAATCTGATTGGCTAGTCAGGCGCCGGCTATTGGTAATCTCGTAATCTGATTGGCTAGTCAGGCTCGCTCTTGCCGGGTTTCTATGGACTTTGGTAGTTGACTCAGGGCTGCACACCTCGCTAGCTATCTGCCGACAGAAACCTCGAGCTCGCAATGTAATTGTTAAATAGTTCCTCGCCAGAAGCACTCTTTTGTCTTTTAATTACATGTTTTTTTTAATGTTAGCAGTTAAATAATTAGTCTTTAGTTTATTGAAGTTTTAAAAGTCTTTATTGTTTTTAATTCTTCTGTAAATAAATTGTTCAAACATCAGTATTGAAACCCCTACAATTGAGCTCAGAGGAGTAGCAGCGGCCTGGCTCCCGTACACTGACTTCATTCTTATGGCAAGAATACCAACATCGTATCCATGGAGATATCATCACCTCGATCGAATGTTCTGTCGCAAATCATTTGCCTACATCTGGTGAATATCATGAATACTCTTGAGTTTAAAAAAATTCCTCAGTAATAAAGGCCCAACACCATTAAGGAATAAAACGAGAAGATGTGCCGCGGTATTTCGTTGTTTTTTACCTTTGAAATACTTTCAAAACCGACTAACGAAGAACTGGCAAGGGCAACGAATTCCTGTCTTGTGTTCTTGTGTTTCTATCAGGATTCCGATTTGAAGGCATAATTATATCCCGGAAAGCCGGCGTAAAAAATGTTTCATGTTTTCCCAACCGGGGGGGGGGGTACTCCTGTGTGTGACGTATTATGCATGTGCCGCGGGGGTGGGTCAAGGTTTTGAGCTCAGTTTGGGCAGGTAGGGTCAGGATTTTGACCAGATTTGGGCAGATGTTTATACTAGAAGAACAATTCTCTGGATTCATATTATTCATATTATTGAATGAATCTGGAGACTTTTTCCTCTTGTGTGAACGACTTCATCGCTCAATCTGTCGTCCGTTAATAATCGTATAGGGATCGGAGTTCCCGTCTCTCTTCAAAACCAAAACCACCCAACATCTAATGACTTAGTTGTTCAGTTATGAGTTGTACTAATAAATAATATATACACAATAAATAAATATTTTCTTTCTTATAGCAGGCTGAGTATACAGCTTACAGTTGATGTGGGCGTGCTTTTATACTGACCGTGTACAACACTCAGCTCACATGTTTACGGAGGGAGGAAAACCGAAGAAAAACCCTCGAATGTAGATAAAGAATCAACAACAAACCGAACTCCCACTAATTCAGTGGCCGAGCCGGAAATGGAACCCGGAACCGCAGCGGTGAGAGGCGAGTTTACCAAGGCGCCAACCTGCATCCCACTTAATGGCGTCAGTATTTCCATGACTATAACTGCGGCTTTAATTTAACCGCTGATGTTGGCAAATGAACTGTACATGATTGTGTATCAAAGCCGAACTGAACCGGAGAAAAAGAACAGTTGAAGTTTGAATGACGTACAATATATAAATTATTAGTTGAGATGGTATATTCCGACATGAACCCCTACCGAACCATAACACCAAACCACAGTTATCAGGCGTCGTAACTCAACCAGCCACGTCAGACTAATTATAATCACTACCCTGGTTCCAGAGGCATTCCCCTAGGCCGAAAAGTTAGGAGTTGAGAAGAGCGAAGAGAAACTGATGTTGTTCAGTATGCTTCGCGCTTAAAACTGACTAGAGAAACGACTGAAGAGAGGACTGAAGAGAGAGAGAGAGAGAGAGAAATCTAACAATCTCTGGCACCCAAGGTACAACAAACTTATATCTCACCTTTTAGAAAACAAGTGAAATTTCGAATTCAGACTCATAAGTTTTTGTTAGAAGCTTTTCTTTACACAGATTTACTTAACACTTCAACCGATTTATCAATGATAGAATCTGCTAACAGCGGTTTCAAGCCGGGTTACCGTATTTCTTAAAGACATTTGCATTTTTTTTCAAAATAACTTTTAATATCGGAAGAAAAGATAAAAAGCATAAAGCTGAAAGTCGTAAAGATGAAAAGCATAAAATCTCAGAAACGTTAACTTTGAAAGAAAGAAACGAGTTTACTGAATGACAATTTTGATCAAACGAAACGTTAACAATGAAAAATCGGTAAAATCCCTGCTGCTGGACTGAGAATAAGTACACTTTTGGCATAAAGTCATTTGTACTGTAAAACAATAAAACAACATGACTATAACAATAGCAACCCACAAAAGACGGCAAAAACTGAATCCCTTTTAGTAGAAACAGTCACCATTAATATTAATTTATTGTTCGTTAATAGAGGTTATTTAGCCGTTTAGTGTCGACACTGCGTGGTGAACGGACAGTTTTTACAATTTTCAGTTTTATCTCAAAGAGAATCAAAGTATCGAAAGATATATTCGAGTGGTTTTTGAGTGTATTCTTCGATGTATCTTTGAAAACAAAAAGAATACTACAGTGAATGAATAGTCTAGTGAAGTGTTGTTTTGGAAGTAAAGAGAAAAGTCCTTGAGTTTTGGTGAAAAAAAAATATCGACTCCAGCTGTGCCACGCTAGAAACAAAAGGATGAAACTGTGGCATGGATATCGTCCTGGCAAGTTATGATAAAGAACGGGTATACAGCCGAACGTATCTCATTGAACTCAACGCCACTCAGAATAATATTAACAACTCACTTCCCCTTTGAAAGTTCTCGATTTGTGAAAACATAAACAGAGTATCAGATTTTGCTATTGATTCATTAAAATTGATTTTTCGCTTATTTTTCGTTTTCTTGATTGATAAAGATGCACTGTTCCCACAGAAGAAGAGAAAGCACATCTTTGGTTTGACGGTTAACTAAACTACAAATCAGTCCTGCCTCAAGACATGACCTATAGTTAACTGCTGTAGCCAAGTTCGTTGTTCGTTTTAAACGTTACATCAAAAGTCAAAAGTGATTTACCAAAAGACTAGTGGCGGTTTGCAACGGGAATGTTTCAACCGCTCAGTGGAGAGAATTCCAGATCGCTTTCTAAAGCATGTCAGTGCTCTGATAACAAGTTGTTAAAAGCAGTTGAAATGTTAGCATATCGTCATTGCTATCGTTATCCACTGGCTTTTTTCCGTCGCTGAGACGGATAAACTGATAGTTGATTTTCGTGTCAGCCTTTCAAACAGTGCTTCTTTGAATCTTCTTCGGACCAGTTCTGTATTTGGATTATCCATCAAATAGATTACACTTAAATCCTAGTTACTTAACTTATTTTAATAACTCCACGTTTCAACCAAGTAAACCATTAATTATTTAATTTTGAGATGCTTAACTTATACAGTTTGAGTTGAGCACAATCTTATATCCAAAGCTAAAAGAGCGCAGATATAAACTATACTGACAAACGAAACTGACACTTCAATTTTCGAGTGCCCTAACTCTTCTAGTTCCTGTTTCATCGATTGTTATCACTCTATTTTTTGTATGGATATGTTAACTTGTAACACTGGGAACGGTTACACCTAACAATTAGCAAAGATATACGACTCAAGATTTCTTCTTCCATGAATGTGAATGCATAGAAAAACCTTTGGCTTCGTTTTCCGGAAAGCAGTTGTTTGCATCAAGAACAAAATACGAGTTTAACCACTGCTTAACAATACCCAAACTGTCTAGGAGATAGGCATAGGATTTGTTTCTTCCTAACTTGCCACTGTTCAATAGATAGATATCTGAAACAAGTATTGACATTCAACGTTATATAATTCAGGCAGTTTGAAAGGTTCATGGGTTCGTGATCCATTCTCGTTAGTTCAGTATTCTAAGCCGGTGTAATAGAAGACATCCTTGCTGCATTTCTAACTGAATTACTGGACGGCGGGTTTTTAGCAAACAAATCTTACAATATGTTTTGTAAAGACTTCAGGGGATAATATTCAATCTTCGATGATTAATTAAATGCTAATTAAGCGTCCTCCATAAGCTATAATGAGGGAGTTGGTATCGGTTCACCTCTACGAAACTTTAATGCTACAAATAAAGTTATTGATGGGGTCCACTTACCCTAACCATGCTGACGATGCCAGGACTAGGAGCGCCATAAACTGAGTCACAACTATCTCGGCTGAAGCTATACGCGAGAACATCAATTTCCTATGAGATTGTCAAATTTTAACGTTGTAAAAGACAATATATTAATGGGTGAATATACAATTAGTCTTATACTACTTGCTTGATCACCTAATTTTACTCTTTTCGGAACTCCAGACTTCCAGTATCAGTCTACGAAGACTTTTCCCTCAAGCAGATAGTCTCCATATTTTTCAAGTACTCATTGTCTTTTTAGTTCTTTTATACAAATCTGAATACCGTCTGAAAGAACACAACTTAATTACTAAGTAGCTGTCAAAACCGTCACTCGCTGCAGAACTACTGAATTATTAAACGTAAAGCAAAATGATACGTTTAGAGCCGCTACAGGACAAAGCAAAATTAACAGTATTTTGCTAACTCACAGAAAGTTAGCGTAGAGGTAAGTGACGATTTCATGCCTGAGGTGGGGAGTAATTATTATGTGGATAACTTATTCAACAGTTTTATGATATAACACACGACCAGATTCGTAAATCTGAAGTTAAGGAACGAAAATATAATATATAGGTAGCTGTTTTGTAAACTATGTAATTATAAAATTTAAGTTTAAGGTTTTTCAACTACTTGAAGAAAATGAAATGGAAAAATCGTTGGAGCCGCAAATGGTTATCTTCAGTGTTTTCAACGCCAGATCCGCCCACACTCGAGAGAAGGAAGTACGAACTGATTCCGTGGATCACCTGACATTGATTTCTTTTCAAAATACAATTTTCACTCTCCCACCTGGTATCAGCTCATAAAGTTTACTGCGACTGAGAACTTGAGAGCAGACTGGCTCAGGATTCTATTAGTGTTTTTCATTACCCTTTCTACGTGCTACCATAGCATAATGCTTCATAGTCCCAATTTTTAAACCGCCTTCTGTATACTCTATCACTTAGTTCATATCGAACAAAAGCCAAGCTACAATAAAATAAAGCTGAACGCCAAAAAGTTACAATTCGTTACAATACAGCTGGAAAAGAGCATCACCTCTCGGATAAAACCCCTCTGTTTGTCAACCCTCTTGAATCAACTAAAACATTAAACTATACCAGCATGCTGTTTGTAGTCACGCCAGTTGAAATGGCTAACATGTAGCTGGAAAAGTTTCGTTTCATTTTTTAGAAATCGCTTTTTACTCCCGGATTTCTAATCTTTAATTTTCCACCTATTTTCTTTAGATTGTTTTTCATTTTATTTTCTCGTAAACTGAACAATACTGGAGAAAGGATTTTTTTAATTATTTTCACGTAAAAATAGTGAAGAATGAAGGTAATAACTACTCATTTAGAAAAAAGGTTAGCTATGAGTCAGTCAAGTTTGACAATCACTCAAGAGCTTGAAGCTCGCCCTTCGCAAGGTGCAAGTTTGAGTATTTACCGGAAGAGGAAAGTTTCCATTTTAGGTTTTCGCTTTGCCTTCCAAGTTAGACAGATTTCCGTCTACGAGAAGCACTGTATCAAAATTTGAAATCTTTCCCAGAAGCATTGTTGTGGTTTTATCTGTTTGAGTTATTTACTACATAACCTCCTGTCACAGCCTACCCCGAGGGAACACATCACGGACGGCTAGAGTAATAACTTGGGCTGTATTTAAGGTTGCTAGGGAAGTTTTAAAAAAAAACATCCGAAACGAAAAAAACATGCTTGTATTTCAAAGCTTAATTGCTTTTGATTTTTGACGTGAAACTGACAGACTCGCTGATCTTTGCTTTCTTGATCGTCTAAGGATTTTTAGGGGGTTTAGTGGTGATGTTTTTCCGGACAAACTTCCAGGGCTTAAGTGAATGACTCCGTGAGACTTTTTGGTGTTGATATCACCTGCAAAGTTTTTGTTAATTACTTGGCTGAATGGAAAGCGATATTATGCGACCGCTGGGCCCTAACAGGCTTCAAAAGGCCTCAAAAGAGAGATCCAATTTAGTCAGTCTAATCACCTTTTAATTGTTGTCGATCTATTTAGTTTAAACGACAGGCTTTTGTTCCACAACGTGCGGGGATCGGGGACAAAAGAGTGGATGTGTAAGAGACATTATCTTTGGAGTGCAAAGACTGGTGACAAATAGCCGTTTTACATTGGAGAATGTATATAACACAAACACACAGTTTGGAGTGCTTTTTATGCAAATTTCATGGCAAAGCTAAGCCACGTTTTCTATCAGCACGACCTTTGGGGTTGTAGAGCTAACGACAATGAAGCTAGTGTCTTCAAATACAAACAAATCGCTCCTCCAACAACCCACAAACAAACATATTCAAACACCAAACGAAAAATGTTTGTTGGTAGTTTTAAAAATGCATTTGTAAACCAAATCGAAGGCCAAAATAATGAATTTCAATTTTGAGGGATGTTATAGAAACACAAAACCTATAATAGTGTTTATTGGTTCCAGTTATGTGCATTGCAAATTTTGGCACCGAGTTCTTAACAGTATTCTATCATATATATGATAATCCTTTCTACCTTACTCTTTTGAGTAATCAAAGATAGCGAAGATTTTCGCGCTTTGTCGGAAAACGAAAGCGAATTCACGACTCGGTATAATCTTGAGAATGACCCCATGAGGAGCAAGAGGAAAGAAATGCCGAGTTTGCTTCGCAGTATCCTAGAGCTTCAGAAGTCCTACATTTGCAAGGTTCTCCGAGAAGTAATATCCTTCGGATTACATTTGCCTTCATTCCCCCAGAACAGATTAACCCTCAGTTGACGGTTTCGGCTGGTGGCCTGCCCTAGATTTACGGTGCATACAGCCTCATAAATATCCCTAAATAAACAACAACAAGAAAGCTTTATTGGTCAAAACAGAACCTGAATATTATTCTAAAGCAATATTAATTGCATTGTGAATATTCTTGGAGCGATTTAAGATAAAAGTTGAAGAATTTTAGAAATTTACGAAAGAAATGTTACGATTCTTACTTTGGTCAACCAAACAACAGCTATATCATTTGGGGGGGGGGGGGGGGAATAAACTGGTAAGAAATCTAGCAATACGTTAACAACACTCAAACTAAATTATAGGCGAAAACACTCGTTTTAAATATAAACTACACTTCAGGATCATTGTTTTCACAGCTCAGCGCGTTTTCAATTCTACAAAGCAGTCAAACATTCTGTCCGCTGTACATTGAATGTCAATCGAGTAGTATTCAAGACTACTGTAATACATATCCAAAATATTTCTGAAATTAATTGAAAATTAGTGTAAGTCAAATTATGAATAAACTGACTTTAACATGGAAGAGTGTTTTACAAAAATCACAATCAGAAGACTGATATACTACGACGTAATTGAGCCTTGCATAAACTCTCTTCTACTTACTCTCCTAAATAGTATTCTTTCTATAGATCTTCTTTACAAAGAGAAACTAAGTCCTGTAAAACGACAAATGTTTTAGCCTGTTAAGACAGTCACATAAATTTATCCTTTAAAATTGGAATAGGACTGAAATTGATTGAGATAGTGGTATAAAGTATATGGAAGAATAAAATGAATTTATCGTTTGAGTTTCAATCTTCCTTGTGTACTAAAGTTGGATTCTGTGGGAATATCTGGAGATCTTCAAAAATGACCAGTTTGGCAAGGAACGCGTGTGGTTTTAGTGAAGAACATGAGAAGAAGACTTGCTCTGTTGAGGTCAGGTGCCCGCCCCAGCCACCAGGGGAGTTCTCTCCGCTCATCTCTTGTAATCACCCATTTTTGGGGGAATTGAAAGGGAAAGATGGATGGTAACAGATAACAAAACAATACTTAGTATTAATTGCTGTCCTTTACTAAAAGAAAGCAAAGATAATTATCGAATCTTACAGACATTCGGAACGGCTTTGTCTATAAACCGAGAATTGTACTTGCTAGTTTAGTTCAGAAGCTGCCTTTGAATTTCATATGACTTAGAATGTGTAAGTCCATCGGAACAACCTTGGTTTTTGAACTAGCCGTTTTTGTTTAAAATCCAAACCTTTTGTGTTAACCACACAATATACATTCAACTGATAAAATCCGATTTGATCAGTTCCCGTTTATGTTATTTAAGAACGACATAACTATGTTTTTTTTGGAAGATATCATAAAGTTTTAAACCTGCCCTTTCAGTATTTCAGATACTAGAAAATGTGATAGTAGCTTCGAAGCTATACAGACGATGTCCAATATATATTACTCACATATCATTTTGGTTATATTACAGCATTGAGCTTTTCAGTATTGTTTATACGAAAATCCAGACCAACCTCAGCGCTTCCTTCAAACAAATAACCACACCGCAACTACAAGAACCTTAATGGCAAACTTGCATTCCATAAGCTTACCACTGACAACAGTCGCCGCCAATCGGAAATGTTACCGATATAGAAGAAAAACAGTCCTTTTTCCTTCAGAGAATGAACACTCTTTCGATCGACGCTCGCTTTTGTGACGAAATGACGACAAATTTATTACATAAACTAAAGCACATTCGGTCAGACAGTTTAAGTTCGCAATTTTTCCAGCCCCCCTTGGGAACACGTCACCTGTACTCTTCCCTCCAGTCGAAATCTAATGTTTTGTTTACTCTTGTCTGCATTATCAGGGGTCTATACTGAATCTAACAAACATTGTCGATATTTCCTCCAAATGTTCTCTTCTAAAAGTTTTAAAGTTGTTAAGGCTATATATTGTTGAAATTTCGAAGTATTTAGAATTCTTAAGGAAGACAAAGTTATATTTAGATGCCGTTGATCCAAGGTCGGCAGCTTAAACAACTCACCCGCGCTTTTAAGTCAATACAACACAGCAAGAATTGATAAAGTATCGGCTTCCTTTGACTATAATGGAGCAATTACTTCCTTCATCAAATAGACGATCTTTATGTTTGTCTTTTAAAAGATACGGCAGCCCTTTCCTTTTTCTTTTCTTTTCTTCTTCTTCTGTTTTTTAAAGCACATAAACAACGAAATGAAGAAAAATGCCAGGCCGTTTCTCAGATTTCTCTCTGCCTTTTAAATGAGAATGTATCAGTTTTGCAAACCCATGCGCCGTTAGCTCTAATTTCCATGCACTATCTATTAAAACTAATTCAATTGCCTTTTGACGTAAAGGGCATCTGTTTGAAAAGAAACATGGAGGAAAAAGTTTACCATATAATTTCAAAACAGAAACTTGAAGTAAATTTTAACTGCCTGCATTTCGTTTGAATCGAATCCCTATTCATTATAAATTCAAATCCCAACGTCATGTTTGCGACTCAGTTCAGGCCTGCAATAAAATGGATGTGAGAAGTTTTAATACATCAAATAAGACCAACTGTATTTGAAGCTTGAAGGCTGTTTTACTGTTTTCTTTTCAATACGTTAGTTGTTTGGTCGGCTTCAGAAAAGCATTGCCATATCTCTGTTAGTCTCACACAGGTGGTCATTCAGTGACTTGAAGGATTGGTAGAGAAACCTGCAGTGGTTTTGTAAAGCTTGACTTTTACTGCTCTTTGTCTGTCTAACTATGGTGCATGTGATTTTCGATTAGTGTCAAGACAATTACTTTCTTTGATGCTAGTCTGTTGAATGTACTGTACTGTAGATATGTCGCTCTGGTAACTCGGCAATTCACTAATTTATTCACCTAAAATTCGACTGCCCACAACAAATTTTATATTCCTCAAGGCTAAATTTTCGAAGAAAAACAATTTCAATGACAAAAATAGTTGTCTAGTTTTTTTAATGGATAATGTGTTTTTTCTTGAATATGTCGCGTTTAGACTTGATCAAAAATTACCCATAAAAATGAATGTTTCTGCGGCGTAATAAAGTAAAGAAGACTACTTTTTTGCTGTGCCTGAGTTGCTCGCGAATGCCTTAGTCAAAATCTTGAAGCCAACTCCTGTTCGGCCAAATCATATTAAAATAGACTGCAAGTAGAGTTAGTGTGTTAACGTGGTACCTGCTCCCTTTCCATGTGGCGATTTTCTCTGGGTACTCTATTTTGATATCTGTTTATAGTACACCAGCCGAACATCAAGCGAGCGCTTGCGGGGAGCTCGACTTTCTGTAACACTGAGTTGCATATGCTGTAAACGTACAATTCCCGCCCCCTCAACAAAAGGAAGACGGCTCATTTGGGTTGAAGTCGTTACAAACTCTTAAACAGCCACAAACGAGTATTAAAATAACTTATGATCATTTGTTGTCTGACTCGTGTTCAAGTTGATTCGAAGGGGTTTCTTGTGGATAAAAAGCCACAAATATACGATAGTTTGAAGGGGATTTGTATAGTTTTTCCTCCAAATCGACATAAAATTAATATATAATAATATCGGGGGGAGGGGGATGTAGAACATTCTAGCCAAGTTATGTTCGATTCCAAACGGTTAGTCTTTTTAGTTTTAATCAAATTCAGTTACGATGACATTTTATTTACCATTTGCTATTCGCCTTTTTAGTGCAATTGCTTGGCAAGTTTTGTGGGCACAATAATGGTCACTTATATGTTCGTAATAAGTCCAAAAAAGAATCGGGAAACTAACAATATCTCGGCTTTCGAAAAGTTGTTTGTTAATGGCTGCATTTTATTTATTAGAAATCTATGAAAACAAAAGGAAAAAGATCACATCATTCAGATTTGCTCCTTGTAAACATAAATCATGATGGTAAACGATTTATTTCTTGAGCTGAGTATTCGGTCGGCTTGCAAAAATGTCATCCATAACAAGCAAAATATTATTTTCCCTAACAGTCCTATGAAAACAATCGTTTTAGTCGAAAATCAAAATGCACTCAAAGATATTAAAGTTTGTTTTTCTACCGTGAAACTAAAACTTATTGTTCCAGTGAAATGCTTTGAAAAAGTAATATAAATTATATTGTTATTTTTAAAATGCCTTGAAATAATGTTTCTGATTAACTGGGCAAAACGCCGCCTCGAAAACAAAATAGTTCTTTTAAGGCCGGAAATTATACAACACATGTAGTTTAATTGCTTTGGGGTTGTCTTTCAAAGTATCGCTCTGTATACCACCTCATTAGTGGACTGGATATCCCAGGCCGCTGCCACCACAACGGTCCGCGTCTGTTATCATGAATTAACAAATCTATAATATTTATAGCAACATAGCATGGTTTCACAGGGGAATAATATGATCATAGTAAATATGTCGGGCGCGGGCTCTCTAGGGCTTCACTTAATCTATAATATTTCTACCAACCTAGCATGGTAATAATATGATCACAGTAAATATGTCGGGCGGCTCTCTAGGGCTTCACTTAATTCTGGTTCTCAAACTATTCATTTGAGTGAACGGTAAAGTTTAAATACGCTTATCACAGTTTTACTGGCTGCCGATATCTAATTTCACCCAGTAATCGCATCTTTTATCGCTTTTTGTGAAGTGAATCTTGGAGACGGTTGGTTAACATTGACAAAATTGTATAATTTACTGCAGTCAAATCTCTAAAATACATAATTTCCGGTCCAATCTGAAGTGAACTATCAGTAGAGTATACACACAGCCTTGTGGACTTAATTAAATCTAAATGAGGTGGTTTTCGGCGATGCGCTTGTCGGCAATTTTTTTTTTGCTTTGTGAATACGTTACTACTTCGTCGAAAGATTTTTGTAGGATATATTGTATTTTGTTTAATTGTTCTCTTAAAGAGATATTATATCATTTTTATCGTCCCACCCTCATTTTCTCATAACAATCATCACCTGAGATTTATGACCGCGCCGAGCATGCGCACTAGGCCATCGTTAATTTTTGTCAATGTGATAACGTGCCAGTATATTCAAGAGTTCATTTTCTGAAATATACTTCCCTAAGTGTTTCTTGAGAGAGACTCGCCGGTACATTTTTGACAAACGACTTGGCTTGAAGCATAATAAAATATAATCTGAAATCGGACATTAATTCGCCCGGGGGATATTCCAAATCAGTGGCATATATAAGTTAACCGAGTTTTTAATGATATCATTTTATAAAAAAATTAAACTACACAGGAAAGTGAGCAGTGACAAAGCATTTTTCTTGATTGAACAAGAAATCCATAGATGGTTTAAGAGAGAAGTTACTGTGTAATTCGTGCTCGGCCCATTGAATCGATTTAGCTTGCGTCATAGGAGAACATGACAATGCAGATTTAGCACGTGCCCTGCAGGAAACCTTTGCAATCATAAAGTAGCAAAACTAATTACATCTGTAACTTTTTATGGGGCAATTTCTAAGTAATTTCCGGCGGTGAGATGTCGATGTGATTTCCTCTAATGAAGGTTGAACAGAAGGTGATCCATTTACAAGGTATTAATTTTGCGGTAAAACTAATAGAATAAAATAGCTTGCACGGTTAATACGCGCTTTTTTCAATAGAATAGTTACTAGATAAATAGATTAACAGGGGATAATCAGTTTCAATTCTCTTACAATCAGATAAGTTACCGAGGCGGTGTTGAGGGCAACAAAAGGTTTCGACCCGGTTGAAGATTACAGGCAATCTTTAAAGCAAACAAAATAAATGACATTGAAGACAATCTTCCCCGTGGCTATTTTCTCGAATGTGCTTAGACGCACTATAGGTGTCTGCGCGATTTATCTTTTTTTCTCATTGAATGTTTTTAATATGATCTTAATTTATTTGGTTCACTTAATTATCGAGCTCGCGATCACGTTAAACAACTTCCAGTGGTGTTTCTTAAACAAGCAAAACAGTTGAAATCCCTTTTTGAAATCTAAAAGGCAGGTATTCTAAAATAGATGATATCTCCCTCGATAGGGGAGCTGATAACATCAAGTTGTTTTAAGAGGTAGTTTACTTTATAATGACAATCTTGTCATTAACAGAGAAAAGCGATTACTTTCCTATTTCTCTCCAGGAACCCAACTCGTTTTTTCAATGAAACTCGTTTTTCATCATTTTTTCTTCCAACTCATTGAAAAGGAGAATAGTCAGCGGGACGATTTGTACGGGCATTCGTGATGTGCTAATTTAACACTTCGTTCCCTCTCTCTCATAGAATACTGGCAGGGTTAGGGGGATTTATTATTTAAAGTCTCTTCCAGTTAAATTAATTACGAGGTCGCGCCGGTAAAGTAAAATGAGATGTTGTTCGCATTCAGTACTGGAGGAAGCAAGTCAGATTCTATAATCCATGACAGAAATGAGTGGCTTTTTGTCCCGTCTGCATAACAAATAGGCAAATCGCAAGAAGAGAGCATTTGCTTGAAATCCATGCGCTCACACTAATGCTCCGCGCATGAAATTTGCCTTTCAACGTACCGCGTTCGTAAAGAGAGTTCACAGGCGAAATATTACCAGAAAACAGCGGCGATCATAAAACGTACCCGGTCGAGAAAGAGCTCAATAGACAAGGCGGTGCACGCCTCTACACGGTCCATACCATGGAAGATTAAGACTACGAAATATGGTTTTATTGATCATTTATCTATAGTAGAATGAGCTTATCCGCGTATTGATGTCATGCTCAAAGCACAAGAAGCCCATAAGTAAACCTGGTTGTTATTCGTAACACAAGTGGCCATGAGGGTGTATACAGAGATGGGGTGGACGTAGACCTTACGAGAGGGGTAATTAGATTAGGCCAAACTGACTGTGACATCTCACGTGGACTCAACGCATTTAGTCACCATCTGTTGTGCTATTTATTATTCTATTAACGATAAACAACAGCTGGTAAATGCATGCTAAAATTCCATGTGAAAATTTCCACAAAGAAGTACGCTGTGAATTTGGCACGATTTCTCGTATTCACCCCATACTGAATCCCACTGGCCAGGCCTTGCCACTGTGATCTATTAATAATCAAGTACACAGCTGCGGGCTAAATATCTTAGTTCTGATTTAATTTGATTTTAAAAAGCCCTAAATGGATATAAATTCTGGATGAACAAGAGAATTTGCTCAGTCACTGGTGAGCAGGCGAAAGGTACCTCGGCAGCTTCAACAGCCAAAGGTTAGAGATTATGCAAGTGCTATGATCCTCATTTCTTCTGATTGATTTTGCTTTTGGTTCGCTGGATCAACTTCACGAAAACTAATCCCATGTGATTTTTCCTTTTTCAGGCTTCACATAATATTCCTACTCGTCGTTGGAGCGAATTTGTTTGGGACAGCATCACCAACCATGGCCCATCAAGGTAGATGAAGATTATTTTTTTACAATTTTTCTTATCACTTATGTTTTACATCCACATAAACAAATGGCAGATCCGTTTGCAAAAACAAACACGTCTAGTACTTTGGGAATAATCGCAAACCGCGCTTCGTCAACTTTTGAGAGTCAAATCACCACAGCACACACTGTTACTTCATTAGATTTGGTAACTTTACCCTAACAAAATAAAAGGTATTACCAGATCGTCAAATTTCGCTCGAATTATGCACAATCTTTTTCACTAGAAGGTCGAAGTGTAACGAGTTAAGTTATAGTTAGGTGCAAGTTTTTTGGTGGATTTTTACTCCTCGAGTTGCTTGCCCATTTCTTAGCACATTTGTTAACCTCAGCATGCTAACTCCAAAACTCCAAATGTATTATGCTTCTTGAAAGTGTAAATATCCCAACACGCCTAAGAGAATCTGAACGAAGTAAAAAACCTGCGACGAACATCTACGCGATAGTTCCAGCTAGATGAAAAACGCAGAAACTTTTTTCACCAACTGTCACACCTTCTGAGCGCATACTCTTTTTACTGGGAGAACAGCTCTATAACACCATCTTGTTTTGAATCCTGCTCATTAACTTCGGCACAAAGCAATTTTTCGGCAGAGTTTGCTGTTCCCATGCGACTAGATCGTACGAACTCGTCAGAACCTTCGACTAAAGTGGCGCAAGAGTTTGTTATGTAGTACCTGCGTTAAACTTTACACGACTGTCGTAGCGAGAGAGTAGTCTTGATCTGTTACCATTTGTATTAAGTGGACGACGGTAGACAACAAGAACACGGAGAGTTTGATGGCTAATTAAACCTCGCCTTTTGTTACTTTGCTCGAAATCTACCAAGTTTAAACACCTAGAGAGTAACTGGCAGTGTCATTAGAAATGATACGTGTTCCTCTTCAAACCAAAACTCGATTAGTTTTCAATAATATTTTGAACGTACAATTTATCTTATGTTTTTTTTTTACATTTAACACATCGTTATGGAAAAAGCTCCGGTGAAACACTGAATCACGTTAGGAGTCGTCATAAACAAGTTAGAAAGTATAATAGTATCTTCTTAACGAACTGCCAAAATGACACTGGTCAGTCAGGAATAGCTTTACGCTCTCTTGGTTGGATAACTCTCGATGTGCGCAGGGCTCAAATGAAGGCTAGACTCTTGTTTAAAATACTTCATAACTTAGCGCCCGAAACACTGTCCAGCATATTTCAACAATAGAGCACAGTCGGCAGCGACTATAATTTACGAGGATCCACTACAAAGGTTTTATTCCTAGACCTAGAACAGAATTTCTGAAAAATAGCCTGAGCTATAATGGCTAAATTATGGAACGATTTACCAAACGATATAAGAAATTGTGACTCATTAGCCTCATATTTTTCGAAACTGTCTTCCCCTGGCCTTATATTTCGTCATTAGAATAGCAAGTGTCGATTAACCTAATATTATACGTATAGTTTATTCATTAAAATAAAGTTCCTTATTGATTAATGTGTACAAGTAAATGGTGTAGATCTAGATATCGTGTATTTAAATTTTAATCATAGGTTTTTACTATTGTAATTCATTTTATGATACAAACTTTATATTTCTATTTTTTACTGAAATAACTCGCTCCTCGTGGAAACCAGCAAACTTTAAGTGTGTATAACTAAAGTTGATGTTATCCCATCCTAGTGAAATGTGCAACACAATCCCTCGCTTAAATCATTTTAAAGTTTTCAATTAATGACATAGAATTCCAAAATTTATAAAACTATAAAACCAATGAAAACCTATATAGAATTCGTTAGACTAGCCACCCAGAAATCAAAGTTTGGTTTTACAAGACGAAGACAACTTAATGCCAAATTCAGGAAGAGCAATTCTCTGATGAAAGGAACGAGTAAAATGATTTAAAAAAAAAAAAGAAACCAGCTAAAACAAGAAAATTAAGAATATGAAATGTCAGATAGAAATATTAAACTCACTTTCGGCGTTGAATTATTAATTAATAAGCCATATTTCCTAATTTCAGTCTAATCATGAAGTACAAATCTGTTGTTTAATATGTGAAGAAAAAAAAAGTTCAGAACCAGCAAAAAGACGTCCAAACTTGCTTTGTAAGTCTGGACAATGCTGTCTGAAAAATGTCTTGTTTGGCGAGTCGGAGGTTTATTGTTCACCTGGAGAACACAAACGCCACATGCCTGTGTCCTAGAATGGAGTGACTTTCCTGCACAATTAATGTGTCGCCATAGTAATCGAATGTAAGCTCCTTAGTAAAGGAAACTCGCCACAAAGAGGGTTTTACATCCAACGGGGGGATGTGCTTAATTATGCTCAAAGCGTTTAAAAGCCGTTGGCAATTTTTACCTTAAACAAAAGGAAAAAGGAAAGCAGAGTAACAAAATCTGTTTCTTTGGAATTATTTTGATAAAAAGCTAAGCTGGTGAAACTCCCTGTGGCCACCTGACTAATAGCAGTTTCATCATTAAGGCGCATAGGGATCAATGGCTAATTAATATTAATAGCGCTTATACAAGAAATGACGAGTCCTTTTAATCTACTGCAAATATCTTACCTAAGTTACCATTTAGTCCATCAAGAGTTTCAATTATTTCAAATTTTTGATTATATATTTTTATTTATGAGGACCATTCACTTGCTTTATCTAACAGTAATTAACACTTGGCTGAAATAGGGTTCGTTTAATGAGCTGTTTAATTAGTTCAGCATATATAAGTATGGTTTAAAGTAGTTTTTTTAAGAACTGATGACGTTATGATGAATACTTAACTACAAGACAATTATAGTTACAGTGACATTCATGGCTCCAGCCTCCATGATCCATTTTTGTTTAACCTTAATGTGTTCAAGATATAAAAGATCACTGTTTTCTCAACATCTGATCAACATTTATTGTATCTTCTTTACACACATTGGTGCCGTGAAGCTGGTCTTGACATTTTAGAGACTTAACTTAACAAGTAAATGCTGAGCCTTAGCATCATTTTTATTAATACTGGTGTGTTTACAGTCCCATTTCAGTTTCAATTCCAAGGCCATGGAGGGATGAACCAGCTAGGAGGAGCATTTGTAAATGGCCGACCACTTCCAGATTATATTCGCCATCGAATCATCCAGTTAGCTGCATACGGAGTTCGCCCGTGCGAAATCTCTCGCCGTTTGCTGGTATCTCATGGCTGTGTAAGCAAAATACTCGGTCGGTACTACGAGACCGGATCAATAAGACCAGGATCTATTGGTGGAAGTAAACCAAAGGTAGCTACACCTCCAGTTGTAAACAAAATACTGCAATACAAACAGCAGAACCCGACTATTTTTGCCTGGGAAATCCGAGATCGTCTTGTGGAAGAGAGCATCTGTGATCGCGAAAACACCCCAAGCGTTAGCTCTATTAACCGCATCCTGAGAAACAAAGCAGCTGAGAGAGCAGCGCAGTTTGCTATGATAGAGAGAGAGAGGCAACACCTTGCTAGCCTGTATGGCCTTCACCCGTGGGGATCGGCCATGTCAGATCCTCCCATGCAGTGGCCATATCCAGCCTTCCACCACACCTCTCCCAGGTCAGAAGAAAGGTTGCTTCAGCAAGACTTAGAGAGGAAGATTCTAGCCGAGGCTTATTCAGAGGAGCTCACGACCAAGTCATCGGAGTACAATCGCCGTGAAAACAAAGAAGGTCGCAAACTTGATGAAGGTGGGTTGTCGATATCATGAAATCTTATTTATTACAGTGACTTAACATGAATATGATCGGATTTCCCTTTTTATTTAATATAAAAGTTTAGTGAACAAGACTCTCAGTTTGACTAAAGAATATTAAGGCTTAACCTATTCGACTTTCTCTTTACAGAAGAACTCCTGACACCAGAACGCGATTTACACGTAGACAAAGAAGATACGGAATCGCTCGTGAGTCGGCCAGAAGAGAGAAGTACAGTGGACGAGGCCGAAAGCCGTTATCATGACGACAGGATAAGAGTTGAGGACACCACAGCGAGCGACACGAATGTTAATGACGTCAGCAGTGACGAGGAGACGAATCGAGGCGATGGCGACTCACAGACCAATCAAAAGAGGAAACTGCGACGAAACAGAACGACGTTTAGTCCCGATCAACTAGAGATGCTCGAGAAGGAATTCGACAAATCGCATTACCCGGATGTGGCCACTCGCGAGGAGTTAGCAAACAAGATTGACATGTCCGAAGCAAGGGTTCAGGTAAATCACTTGGGTTTACTTATTTGTTTGGTTTTCGTTTGTTTGAAAACTGTTTGAAAACTGAGCGCTGAATTAGCTTCAAAAGTAACGTCATACAAGCTGCATCGACTTCTCAAACAAACGGCTGCCAAAAAAGGCCAGCCTTCCCAGCAGTCCACAACAGTATGTCAATCTTTTACCCCTTTCATCCAATGAACAGGCCATAATTGAGATTTCACCGCCTCTAACTTTGGTTTTCATTTGGCAGGTTTGGTTTTCTAATCGTCGCGCCAAGTGGCGTCGCCACCAGAAGATCAGCAATCTACCACACATGAGCCACCACTCTTTACTGGGCAGCTGTTTCCCCATGTGCCGTGAATGTGATCTAGCTAACAGACCGTGTTCAGTGATAGGAAGTCCCTATGACCCAACACTCACTTCTCTCAACATAATATCACGAAGAGACATTTCATCGACCGCGTCGTCTTCAGCTCTCATTGAGAATCACGCAGTGACCAGTCAGTGTTCGTCCCACGAGTGTTCCTGCTCTCGAGTCTAATTAATTATCAGTTCTAAGTTTATTTCTGAACAATGAAGCGGCAGGTTACGTTTTGATGAACAGGGTCAATTTCAATGAATATGCTTAGATACATTAAAACCAATTCATTGCCATATCTATCATTTGTAAATAGGCTTACCGCAGGTGATGAGCTGGCACAGTGTAAATAACCATCTGAACCTACTCGGTATTTTTTTTTACTCTCATGCTTTAGTTCAATCAACTATACAAATCTTGGAAATAACGTTTTTCTTTGTTCTTGTTGCTCGAGGTCTTCGCTACTGAGTAAATACAGAAGTATTGTACATATGATTTAATAAATTTACAGAAATTGATCTTTCGCTCTTGTAAATTTGCCATTCATTGCTGGCTCTTTCAAGAATCTGAAATGGTCGGGGGTGCTCCGGTATTTTTAGGGTCTTTTAAGCAAATAACAAATGCAGCTCAAATCTGGTATTTTTCCCGAGATACATAGGCCCTTTTAGGCTTAAATTTTTTTTTCAGCTCGATGGTTGGCGAGACAATTTACTATCGGCATTGGATTTATCGGTTTATGGTGAAACCCCGCGCGAAACTGTGATAGGCGGGATGGCAGGGGCGGGTCCAAGATTTTGTGAAAAGGGGGTTGCAAAAAGAATTCTTTTGAAATCTAGAGACAGTGATTTACAGTGATCGTTTGAGGGGAGAGGGCAGGGGTTGCAATCCCCTGACCCCACCCCCTGTGGATGGGATTGGTATCATGCCAACGGTATTTTAGGGCAGTGCATTGTCGGTGACCACCAACTCGGTATTTAAGCAATACATTGACGAGTATATTAAACATCTTCTCATTAATTATTCCACGCAGATGTTTTGTTGTTGCAGAAATAAGGGAAATAGGTTTTGCCTTTTAGAAGCACCGAGCAACACAGGAATAGTTCTTTACCCAAGGCGTTAAGACTTTGATATCAATGGATATATATCTGTATACACGTTTTTTAGCTCATATTCCATGACATGTCTATTTTATATTCTTATGATCTTTTACTTCCTGTTAGTTATATACTTTCAATCTTGTAAATCCATTGTACTTTTTAAATTATAAGATGGGTTCATTAAAGTTAGTAAACGCACGGCATACAGAACTGATTAGATATTCAGTCCGGACTAGCATTTGTTTGATACAGAACTGATTAATAAAAGATCAGTTATATCAGATACTAATTAATAAAACATCAACGTCTGTATCACTGATATGCTTGTAACACTGATCAATACAAGACAAGACCATTTTTATTTCACACCGATTCGAAAACGTAAATAACAGGAGTAGAATGAAAAATGCAATGGATTGAAGTCATTAGATTACAAATAAGGATAACACAATGTCTGTGTGCAGCAGCCAAAGTAGCGCAAGGCTTTAGAGTTGGCTGCTCGGTAATTAGAAAAGTAAAAATAGCCTGAGCTCAGTTACAGAGATATATGACTAAACAATTTAAGATAATTAGCATGCATAACAATGATCATATTGATAGCTATGAAGAAAAAGGTTTGATGTGAAAATTATTATATACTATGATGCGAGAGACGAAGAAGAAAACATACATACGACTGCAATAGAAATGAGAAAATCAGAAATTCAGTAATAGTTGAGAATTAAGTTTGACGATTCAAGAGTTAAGTTTTATATAGTTTTTTTGAAAGAATTAGCTGATAGGTCTTTTAGGTCAGGAGGGATGCTTTTCCCATAATTTGGATGCAAGTATTTGAAAGTGAATTTGCCATAATTTGTTCTTATACGAGGCCTAAGTATATTTTTTCTGGATGAGTATCTTGTATTATGAGTGTGGATACTTGATACAGGGATGAGGAATTCAGTAAATATAGACACTGTTTTAATCATCGGTGAAAATGTCAAGTTAAAACTTCTGTCTTGATAATCAGATCTAATCAGTTCTGTATGAGAGTTTACAGCGGTATCCACGTGACACGAATGCTACGTTTGGATTGGTTAGCACCCTTATGAATTATTAATGATTTTA
The DNA here is from genome assembly GCA_030867875.1 of Actinernus sp. WN-2022. Classification (NCBI taxonomy): domain Eukaryota; kingdom Metazoa; phylum Cnidaria; class Anthozoa; order Actiniaria; family Actinernidae; genus Actinernus; species Actinernus sp. WN-2022. Next base: position 56,875,237 of record JAOWCC010001751.1, on the reverse strand, counting down.
CTTCAATTATTAATTTATTTTACAAGTAAGCGTGGTTTCTATGGTTTGTAATTACGAGTATTGCGGTTGGACTATTGTGTTTAGTTATCATGGATTATTAGAGACCTTTAGCAATCTGGGCCGGGTTGTTCGAAGCAAGGTGAACTATAACCCTAGGTTAGCGCTAAATCTGTAATTGCAATCTGTACAGTTTAACCCTGGGTTAGCGCTTAACCTTGCTTCGAACAACCGGGCCCAGGACGGCAACGGCAGTGACGACGGAACGTAGAAAAGTGTTTTCTCCCGAAATATGGTGTTTACTATTTCCTTGTTCGCCTTGAATGGTTTTTCACAACCAGATTTTCGAAAAATATAATGACTATAGAGCTCCTTTCACGCCGAACGAAAAAAAATTTAATTTACTTTCTTACGTTCGCGTTGTCTTTAAAACGTACAATTTGGGGTTTTCACGTTGTGTTTTTTACAAAGAACGGTGAAAATGTAGGCGACTGCGTGCATTTTCGCGTGCAGTTATTGTGGTGAAAATGCACACAGCGGTCAAACGTCTGCGCATGTGTCAAAAGTCTTGCAACAACAACCTATTCCAAAACAAATTCAAAGCGAGCCGGCGGCCGTCACTGTTCACAAACCCGCTTTCAAACCTTGAGAACTTATTTGGTAAATTACGAAACAATTTGGTAAACTCACAGTTTGAAGTTTGTTCAATTTCCCGTCGACTGTGAAAATAAAAAGCTTAACTTTCACGTATTTTTCTTAACTTTTGGGGGTAGAAGTTCACTGTAATATGTTTTAAGGTAAATTTTGCGCGGGAAATTCGCGCTGCCACCCACGCGCAGACGTTTGACCGCTGTGTAGTGAAAATGTAGGCGACTGCGTACATTTTCACGTGCAGTTATTGTATTTCGTAATTAAGGCTATTGTTTTATGCCGTCGTCCAAGACGTTGCCGTCGTGGTTGCTAAAGGTCCCTAATATTATTGTTGGGACTGGAGAGTTCAACAAGCGATTCAGTAGAGTATTCGACAGGGGTTTCAAAGTAACAAGAGGTCTCAATAGCCCACTCGCGATATATGCTTCACTTGTTACGCACAAAGGTTTGAATACGAGGCTCCGGGGTAAACTAAATTAATTATATTCTTGAGAATAGAATAAATGTAATTCGTATTCAAACCTTTGTGCGTAAGAAGCGAAGCATAGATCGGGCTATTTGTACCACGTGCAGTGGTAATCTTTCTCATGAATAATTTATGAGTAATACTACTGTGCGTGACAAATGAAGCATAGATCGGGCTATTTGTACCACGTGCAATGGTAGTTGTTCTCATGAATAATTAATGAGAAGTACTAGATTAGTAATGCATTAAATTGCAACTAACCCCTTTTGCAATTTTTATACATATGAATCTTTGAAAGGTTTTGAGTACTTCTGCGAAGACATTTTTGGCTTACAGAGAATACTCTATATGTTCTAGGCTTGTTTGAAATGGTGAAAATTTGACCTTTCCTGACCCATGACCGCGCAAGAAAAAGCCTGGGTCGATTCTTGATCTTACGTCACCTCATTAATGCATTATTCTCCATGTCGCCTTTCCATCACAACATCATCGATATATAGAGAATATACAGTCTCTGAGATGTTAGTAAAGAAAACAGTTATTTTAGACAAAATGCTAAATATTTATTCAAATTATTGCAAAGTCGAATGAGTTGGATGACGTAAGATCAAGAATCGACCCAGGCTTTTTCTTACGCGGTCATGGGTCAGGAAAGGTCAAATTTTCACCATTTCAAACAAGCCTAGAACATAGAGTATTCTCTGTAAGCCAAAAATTTCTTCGCAGAAGTACTCAAAACCTTTCAAAGATTCATATATATAAAAATTGCAAAAGGGGTTAGTTGCACTTTAAAATGCACAAGCCTCACAACTATTTCCATGTTATTGATGTCAATTCTAATCAGGGTTTGTCCTACCTTGCCCCAGATAACGATGAAATATATATATTGTCAGTTTGATTAGTATTTCAGTGCAGTGCCTTTGCAAACACAAGAACCAAAGTTTCGAAAGTTGCCTAGATTAGCTTCTTAGATATTTAAGGGGGCCAGTGCCTCATTTAGTTACATATTTTGTTTCCTTTTATATTGTATTCTTGCTAAGTACAAATAAACATGTTGTATTTGGATGATTTCTCTAAGTAGCAGTACAATGTGTTGTGTTAGCAGCACAAATCTTGTTTAGTGTTATCTGGCAGTTCCAAGGGCAACACTTATTATCTCTAGTTATCATCTTGTTCTACGTCTCCTTCGTTCATAGCTTCAGAAGGTAATTCTGTTGATCCGTTTTCTTCCTTAGAGGGTGTGTGGACGGCGGGTTTAATTGGAGTTTTCTTCTTTGGTGGTCGCTTTCTCCTTTTCTTGGTCTTCTTCTTGTTAGGTTCGTCAGCTGTAATCCAATGTTGTAATGATCAGTACACAAAACACTAAATAGTCAAGTGGCTTAGTGACATGATCGTTACAGAATTGACAAAAGCACCAAATTTGGCACACAAGTAGCTTAGGGTAGTACCATCACTATTAGAGGGGGTGCCTAATGTAAATGTTCCATGAACATGATTTATAGAGAACATTTTTGTTTTCGCATTCTCTCACATTTGAATCCTAAATGTCCAGCACTGTTCCAGAAACCTTTGACAGGCTCGAAGTTTAACCCTTCGCAAACTGAAGTTTGGTACAGCTCTGTCCTTCTCGGCCACAACATGCTCGATAACATGATGAAAAACATGTGTCTCCGAGCTGAAATCAACCCTGCCTATACAAACCACTCCGTCAGATCAAACACAGTGAGAGTTTAATTTTGTCTGCGACGAACTAAAAGAACCGCCATATCCGTGCTGTCACAGGGCACAAAAGTGACACAAGCCTCGAGTCGTACAACGACCGCCCGACCTTCGAACAGTTCGCAGAAATGTCAACAGCCCTGACCGATTTCGTGAATTGAACTCCGCCGATCGCCAAATAGTTCCTCGACCTACAGCGAGTGTTCAGAGCCTTCCTCAGCCATCTACTGCACCTCAACAGCTATCTTTACCCTCCAGTTCTGGCCATGTAAACGGATCCCCAAACGCTGCCATCCAGGTTCAAGAAAATGTGAATCAATCGGTTTCGTTCCAGTCACAGAGTTTTACTCCAGCACTGATTTCTGGTGGTTCTTTTGTCAATTGCACCTTCAATTTCAACTTGAGTCATCCTTGAACTTTACAAGCTTTAGTACAGTGAAGAGTAAAACATTTATCGAGGAAACTGAAAATGACAGCAAAACTTTCCGGATTGAATATTCTTCACGCACTGACAGAATTTGTAGAGCTGCGAAAGCACGTGTTGTTATGTAAATTTTAAAACTAGCAGCTCGTTTTGGTGCGCGTGCGCTTTTCGATAAAATAAAACTTCCGGTCGAAAATATATTATTCTAGTTGTCGCTTTATTTGTTTGTTTTTTTAGGTTGCCTCGTTGGTATATACTAAAACAGTTATTATCTATTATATCCATCAGCAAATACATGATCAGGTTGACAAAATAGAGCTTTTTCAAAAAATCTTTTAAAGGAGAACTGAACCCTAAATCAATCCGACGACTATACAAATTTGTATTCAAGAGAAATAAGTTCTGCTATTTTATTTCTTTGTGGTGCAGGTCTAAAAAGAGGAAATACGTTTTGAAGGTCGAAAAATTGCCGATTCTCGGCTGATAAAGCTAGTTTGTGTGGCGGCTCAATTCAGTGCTTTTTCCTACGTATCATACGTCATGCATACCAAGGAAAAACAACCACACCTTCAGCACAATAGTGCGCAACTATGAGTAGTTAGGCCATCTATTCAAATCCGAAAACAAAACTAATTCATTTACCGTATAGTACGTCACAGATTACAGGAATTGAGCTGTCTGTACTTAGCGGCGGCTGGGAGGAAGATTTGCAGATTTTCTTTCCTTTGACGCAAAACACAGTAAAAAAATGTATGAGTCTAAAGTTGATTTTAGGCTTCAGTTCTCCTTTAAGAACTAGGTCCCAGTCCCACTCGCTATTTCCAAATTTCAAGATGGCGGCATCCAGGCAACTCTGAAAAGTATGTAAGGAGTTACCGCTTAAGACTCCTTTTTTATTGATTTTTATAATTTTTATAATTGTTATGCAAAAACAAGTGTTTTTTTTTGTTTTCACGAAAATTGCTCATCAGCCTTCCTTATTCGAACTTTCAGAAAATGCTCGATGCCTTCTCTTGGAATGTATGTATTATTATTGTGTTCTCTTGGGATGTATGTATTATTATTGTGTTCTCTTGGAATGTATGTATTATTATTGTGTTCTCTTGGGATGTATGTATTATTATTGTGTTCTCTTGGAATGTATGTATTATTATTGTGTTCTCTTGGGATGTATGTATTATTATTGTGTTCTCTTGGAATGTATGTATTATTATTGTGTTCTCTTGGGATGTATGTATTATTATTGTGTTCTCTTGGAATGTATGTATTATTATTGTGTTCTCTTGGGATGTATGTATTATTATTGTGTTCTCTTGGAATGTATGTATTATTATTGTGTTCTCTTGGGATGTATGTATTATTATTGTGTTCTCTTGGAATGTATGTATTATTATTGTGTCAACCGAAGAACTAAGGTGTCCATTAAGAACATGTGGTACTAATGCAGGTGCACAACCTGTTTACGGCTCCTTTTTGGATAATTTCTCTCAGTCCAAATTACTTAATGCTTTGCCTGTCTCCATCTCTCTACCACAAAACACAAGCGTTGATCTCCTGATCGACAAGAAAGCCTCATGGTACAAATCGTGCCATTTAAAGTTTAGTACCTCCAAGTTAAACAAAGCAAAAGATAGGGAAACTCGAATAAAAGACAAAAAAAAACAGAAAGAGGGCGATGAAGGGCAGACTTGCAAAAGACGTAGACTATCTGCACACAATGTCGAGAACTGTATATTTTGTGACTGTGGTAGTGAAAACTCCATAATGTTTGCACTCTCGATGCAGATCAGAATATACAGTGCATGGCAACAGAACTTCAAGACACCCGGCTACTGACTAAAATATCTGGGGGTGACCTAATTGCGATAGAGGCAAAATATCACCTAACATGTTTAACAGCTATGAGAAATCGCTACAGAACTCATCTCGTAAGCAAACAGCAACATTCTTCGAAGGAGATTGATGAAAATATGAATGAGTCTCGGGCGTTTATTGAGTTGATAGATTATATCATATTATATCTCTTGATAATGATGATATGTTGTTTCTTCTTTCTGATTTACATTCACTTTATATTACTAGACTTAATAACTTGGGAATCGATAAGCAAGTAAACAAAACAAGGTTTAAATTAGCTTTATTGGAACAATTTCCTGAAGCGCAAGAACAGAAGGATGCGAAAAGAACTGTCATCGTGTTCAACCAAGCCATGCGGAGTATAATAAAAGAAGCTGTATAGCAAAGAAAGTTTTCGGACGACGCAGTAATTATAGCCAAGGCTTCCGCCATCGTACGGAAAGATATGTTTTCTCATAAAGGCTTCAAATTTTCAGGTAGTTTTCCAGAGAACTGTCAGGAGAACTCAGTGCCGGCAAGTCTGAAGTCGCTGGTATCAATGATTCTTAACGGGGTCAATCTGAAAGATCAAGGAATCCCAAGCATGTTTAACAACAGTGTGCCAAACAATTATTTTCAATGCTAAGAAAAGATCAACGTCCGATTCCAAAACTGGACAAACTCGGCACTGCCTTTATACCTCGGCTTTAACATTTATGCCTTAACGAGAAGCAAGATTTACCAAGTTATATCAGATGGGAATATGCGTGTCATATGATCGCGTCATGGAATTAGAAGAGAAAGGGGAAAGCTCCCCCAGTCCCCCTCTTCTTTTTATCGCCTGCGTATTTCTTTCCCACTATCTGAGAGCCTGCAACAGCCTACATGTTTGTCAGCATGAACAACATGTGTGCAGCTCTTGGCGAGTCACGGTCTAAATCCCTTCCAGTATTTCATGCATTCAGTGGATGCGACACCACATCGTCATTCTATGGCAAGGGAAAGAAGTCAGCGTGGCAAACCTGGAAGTTGTACTGATGCAGATGTGACATCGACGTTTGAGTTTCTGGCAACTAATACTTTCAGTCAACTATCTATCGACTCTCATCATTTCAAGCAAATTGAAAGATTCACAGTCATCTTGTTTGACAAAACGAGCCCTCTGGATTCCATCAATGAGGCAAGGTTGGATCTTTTCTGCAAGCACAGCAGGGCAATGAAGAAACTTCCACAAACTCAAGCAATGTTGGCCGCGAGCAAAGACAATCACACTTATCGACAAAATCTCGGCAAATTTTGATCATGTTCTCAATAATTCTTATTATTTTCCTTTGTGTCACTAAAGGATGCCCTTTTGCAACATGTCCATCGTGCTATCTACCAAGCCAGTCTCTGGACAACTAGCGACCAGACACAGCAAGCAGCACCATCACCAGATCAGTTTGCTTGATACCGGGACGGTGAAACCTGGGTTCCAAAGTGGATAAGTTTACCAGAGGTGTCGTGGGCATGTAGCGAGCTTATCAAGTGCAGTTACAAAGGATTACGCACACGATGCAAATGTGCCAAGGCCGGCCTAGATTGTACTCCACTTTGCAGATGTAACTGCTTTGCATTGGACGCTTAAGAACAGGTTTTGCTGTAGACTGGTTAGAAGATAACAGTAATCAACTCATTTTAAAACATCTAACAAGAGCCCATCTGGGCTTTCACTCGGGCCACATGAGATTGAAGATGAAATACACTTTCATTTGAAATCCTCTTAGTAATAACCAAAGGGAAGAATTATTAGCAGTCTTTAGGAGTGGCCGGTAGCGCGGTGACTTTCATTCTCTGCTCCCCTAGTATATATATACATGTATGTAATTTAATATTTTTGTTTTCTCGTATGTAAATTGAAGTAGTTGATCTTTTATTGAAAACACTACTTATTCATGTGTGTATGTATGTTCAGACTACTATCGTGCAGCTAGCTAGAGTCTTGAGATATCTGTCAGCAACTCGCAGCTAGTTAATAAATTAGTACTGTTCAGACCTAGTAACAATAGTAGGTTTTACTTTTTGTTTTTCCGTTCCAGTCGTAAACAGTCCGAGTCAGTGACCAAAGTGAAACGATCGAGCTGCTCGCGTCCGTAGATATATATTTCTTCGTTTGCACTTTTGACATGATATAATTCTTCAAATGGCACCATTGTTTTATTTCTTATGTTTAATAATACAGTTCTCAGCTGTAAATAAAATAGAACATTCTATGGAAGATTTCTTGTCCTAAAGTTTGGAAACGTAACACATGCATTTGACGCTAGAAAGTTCAGTACTCGCAAGGTCAATTTACTAGTGGCAGTTTACTAGTTTGCACTATCGGCTGTTATGGAATGGAAACATACTTTCACAGCTTAATATGTATGTCGATTGGTCAGAAGGATATCTTGTTTAAATGCTACGGTCCTTTCGGCATCAGGAAATTTTTAAACGGGAGTTTTCGTACAGTATTTCAAGCTATGCTGTAGTGCGAGTTCAGTTACGCCACAAATGTCGGTGAAACTAATACCGTGTTCATTATTGTCGGTTTTCTCTATGGGTTCTCATGTATTCAATAATTACTTCTTGAGCTTCATATTTATGTCGATTGGTCACAATGATTTCCTCTTTCACTTTTTCCCTTTAGTTTGGACATTAGGGATATATCCTTGGAGATTTCGTACAGTTTAGCGACCGTTGTGTCGAAAGTAGAAACGTTCGTTTGTCATGAAAGTGCGTAAACAAACTGTCACAAGCGGTTTCATAGCAGCTCGATGTTTGACTCCCATATAGTCGATGATAACGTATATAGCTTCATATGTACGTCGATTTCTCACAAGGATTTCCTCTTTCAGTTTTCCTCTCTCTTCTTTCTTGTTCGGGTAGTTGCCCCACTGAGCCGTAACCACAAAACGAGCACAGCATTTCAGTTGGCATACACTGCATACATCTGCTTAACTAATTAGATTTGTAAAAATCTTAGCGGATCATGTAAATATTCCGCTTGGCTCAAATATGAGGGTTTCTGCCGTCAAAGTTCATTTTTTGTTTCAGTTTTCCCCATATTAGCAGACTTGTATAATGTCTCGAGCTCTCCGAATCCAGTAGAAAGACTCTGGTTATTCTGTCGTAAAACATGGACCTGACCCAAATTTAGGTTGTATGGACGATGGAATAGATTTCTGACAATGACAAGGTATTTGAAATTGATATCTCCTTGTCTCGCCTCGTCTGACAGCTTTGAGCTTTCTTATCTGAGCGCGCCTGAGGAAATCTAACCTTTGTTTGCGTGACCAGCACAGTGCAATCTGATTGGTTGGAATTTGACCTTTAACGCATGCGCAGAAGCCGTCTGACATGAAATAAAAAAAATAAAAAAAATAACCACTTGCATTTTAAGACTCGGCGCTGCCACAGGCAGCCCGAGTAATTAGCATACCTTTTGAAGAGAATCAGGAATATTGTTATCGTGAATAATGTTATGGGATGCGGACTGGAGATATCCACCCTAAAACGCATGATTAGGATATACGCTAGAACAGGAAGGTCATGTAGAATTTACAGGATTCTTAGATGATGAAGGTTTATGATCACTTAGTTGTGAATAATAACAGTAAAAAGGCTAAACCAAATATAAGGAATCTTAAATGTCCGAGTGACGTTTCAATCAGATCCATTATTCATTATTTCTAGTATTGGTTTTAAATTTTGATAGAGATCACATGAATTTTTTGCCTCTAAATTTTGGTAATTCCTTGTGAAAAATATGCTTACTAACTATGGTCTATTCAGACCGGATGTAAAAACGCCAAATTGAACACTTGCAATGCATTCTGGGTAAGAATAACCTATCTCAGACTAATAGAACAACACTACTGGAGGGTCATCTCAAGTACCAAAGATAATCCGAAGTAGTTTGACTGTGCTTTCTCGGCCATTTTTATCACAAAACAAGTGGTTACCATTTTGGCTTGGTAACCAGGCAATTGATATTTCGCCATTTTACATTTATCGCGATATCTTGAGTATTTGAAGGATTCATTTTGGGCACCCTTTAAATATTTACATCCTAAGGAAACTTCATGCTAAGTTTGGTGCTTTTGTAACCATCATGCTAATTAGGGCAAGTCAAGCTTATTGCATGCCCCACTCCAACACCCCCCCCCCCCCCCCAAATATATATGTGTGTTTAGAATCCTTTGTTTTCTTGTAATCAGTCTAGGAGGACACTGTCCTTGCTCGTGACGTCACCTCGTTTCATTTAACTTCACACCATCTGCGCTAATAACAGGATTATAAAACAAGTAATTTGTTGAACTGTCAAAGCTAACCCTTGGTCTAACTTGAGACTGCACATTGATTCTAACACTTGACAGTTGAAATGAACAAAGCTCTCTATTAAGTAGGAATGAGGCTAGCTACGCCATTGGCTCTAGCCTCCTCCGCCAGCATCTCTAGTTTACGAACTCGGATTGTGGGCTTCCTGTGAAAAAAAGAGAAGAGGAAGATTGGAGCCCCTCTCCAGTCCTCCTCTTACTCTCCTCCAGTCACAGGTAACCCAATTTAAGATGTTTTTCGCGGTTTCAGTTACTTAGAGATGCACGTGGTGCTACTGTCTAGTCACACTCACTGGATTCACTAGCGGATCGTCTGTCGGTAGTGTCAGCTGACGGAGTAGTTGGCGTCCGTGTGGAAGAGCAGGATACAGTCATACACGTCGGTCGCCCATTCATCTCGTAACGTGCAAGCAGTTGAGCATCTTCTTCAAACTGAAATGAACATTACGAACATTACGATGGTCGAAGAAAATTGCCGTCCGTAACACCGAACAACACTGCGCACAGTGAACGAGGCTGCATCGTGCATCCCTTACTGTACACTAGACTACATCGTGCATCCCTTACTGTACACTCGAGACTGCATCGTGCATCCCTTACTGTACACTAGACTACATCGTGCATCCCTTACTGTACACTAGAGACTACATCGTGCATCCCTTACTGTACACTCGAGACTACATCGTGCATCCCTTACTGTACACTCGAGACTACATCGTGCATCCCTTACTGTACACTCGAGACTGCATCGTGCATCCCTTACTGTACACTCGAGACTACATCGTGCGTCCCTTACTGTACACTAGAGACTACATCGTGCGTCCCTTACTGTACACTAGAGACTACATTGTGCGTCCCTTACTGTACACTCGAGACTGCATCGTGCATCCCTTACTGTACACTCGAGACTACATCGTGCATCCCTTACTGTACACTCGAGACTGCATCGTGCATCCCTTACTGTACACTCGAGACTACATCGTGCGTCCCTTACTGTACACTAGAGACTACATCGTGCGTCCCTTACTGTACACTAGAGACTACATCGTGCGTCCCTTACTGTACACTAGAGACTACATCGTGCATCCCTTACTGTACACTCGAGACTACATCGTGCATCCCTTACTGTACACTCGAGACTGCATCGTGCATCCCTTACTGTACACTCGACACTACATCGTGCGTCCCTTACTGTACACTAGAGACTACATCGTGCGTCCCTTACTGTACACTAGAGACTACATCGTGCATCCCTTACTGTACACTCGAGACTACATCGTGCATCCCTTACTGTACACTCGAGACTGCATCGTGCATCCCTTACTGTACACTCGAGACTGCATCGTGCATCCCTTACTGTACACTAGAGACTACATCGTGCATCCCTTACTGTACACTCGAGACTACATCGTGCGTCCCTTACTGTACACTAGAGACTACATCGTGCGTCCCTTACTGTACACTAGAGACTACATCGTGCATCCCTTACTGTACACTCGAGACTACATCGTGCATCCCTTACTGTACACTCGAGACTGCATCGTGCATCCCTTACTGTACACTAGAGACTACATCGTGCATCCCTTACTGTACACTCGAGACTACATCGTGCGTCCCTTACTGTACACTAGAGACTACATCGTGCGTCCCTTACTGTACACTCGAGACTGCATTGTGCGTCCCTTACTGTACACTCGACACTGCATCGTGCACCTCTTACTGTCAATTCGAGACTGCATACCTCGATGCAATATTGCGTGCAGTACTGTTACCATGGTCAGCGGCCACTTTCAATATAGTGATTCACTTGTCATGCACAAAGTTTCAATATGAGTGTCGGAGATAAATAAAAAATATTCTTTTTTTCGGACAATAGAACAAATTTCATTTGTCTCGCAGCCTCACCTTTGTGTGTGACACATGAAGCACTACATCGAAAGCCTATTAGCCATAACGTGCAATGCCCGGGGGGGGGGGGGGGGAGTCTTATTCTTATTTAAGTGCTCGTCGAATTTTTTAGGAGTTGAAATTGGTGTTCCGGTATTTTAGGGTCTTTTTAGCGATAACCAAATGCTTCTAAAATCTGGTATTTTCAGGGGGAACATAGGCCCTAGGGGTTAGTGTATTTGCTAGGTGAGGTATGTTTAGGGTATTTTTCCAGCTTTTACCATGAGCATCACCGACTTTTTCACCCCGAAGTTTGCCTTTCCATCCAACGAGAGTTAATTGCACAGACTACACGTACAAAGATGCAAACACGTGCATGGATTTAGTCGGTTGTGATATGCAGCACCCACTTAATACAACACCACCCATGCCTACATTGTCAGGGCTGAGTGACCAGGCACGCAGGTCGCCATCTGATGACACGGAGAGCATGAGGAGCCTGGCCTGGTGATCACTAGTGAAGGGATCTTCTACCACCTGGAGAGATTTGATTCTAGAGTTGGAACAAAAACATCAAAGTGTTGGTGAGAATTAAGATAATTTTACACAGTTGCTACAGCATCCATTGAATAAATAGACTACCCTACAACACACCAACTAATTCAGCAACACATACGGCCTAACTTCAAGGGTTTCTTGAATCCTTATTCAATGCATTTTATGCCGTTACTTTAAGGATCTTATCTTGCTAACTTTACCTGCTTTCGTGCCCTGTAACAATTTGTAAACACTTCTCCTTTTCGATATCAAAGATATGTATTCCATCGAATTCCCCTCCAGCAGCTAGAACAGTCTCCTGTGACACAGGATAACAGCGTGAGTTCAATACATGTATCTCTACTGGTCACATCTAAAGGCATGGCTAAACGAGTCCAACATCGTCCAACACTGATGGATGAGATATTGCGGTACACAACAAGGATTCTGGGACCGAAATTTACCCAAAATCCTTTGGGTAATAACTTGAAAAACAACATCCTTTTTTCTCTTTTAAATGTGGTGTGTATGTAAATGCAATTGTAATTATAATAAATAGTGCAAAATAAACTTGGGCACGTGTGTGGATTTAACAATGTTGTACAAGCTGTACTCGAGAACAAAAGAAATGTTGTACGACAGAAATAAAACTGCGTTCACTATCATCCTACATGGTAGCCAGACGAGTCCAACGTGTTGGACGATGATACATAGCAATGTGGCACTGATTTGGCCACGACTTATATAAAGCGTTAAGAGTTAAAACACTATATCGATATGACACTTACAGTCAGAAACTGCAGAGCTAAAACAGGTCTTGGAAGCTCCATGGTGTACGATAGGGTGGCAGTCTGCATAAAAGGTACAAACAAAAGCTCTCATGACTAGAAGAAAGTGTATTTCGTAAAATGAATAAGAAAAACAGTTGTTACACAAGTTGTTACAATCATTGTTACTATGGCAAACAAATGGTTTCCCACAATCCACTTCACTATATCTGTATCTATATATATCCAATCAATCACTTACATCAAGAAAGCTACACATTCAACGGCTGTATGAAGAATGCTGTATACCTTAACATTTATCGTGATTAGAACCTTCTTTTAAGAAGTAACCCAGGGTTTAGTCTAGAGCATGCCATTACAAAACTCCCTGGTATGTTTGGGTTGCTTGTATACAATGTACCAACGTTTTCATCATGCTTGTTGGGCTTACTATTAGATTGGGGATTCCAATAATTTTCTGGTTTTCAAGTGTACATACTGATACATATATTCTTTTATTAGCACCTTTTACATTTTTGTACCTTGGTCTTGATATCCAAGAAAGCTAATAACTATCTAAGTATAAAAATAGATTATACATAGACTGAAATTGGTGTGTATCTTGGCCCCTTATCATAAAAAGTGTTCCCCCTCCCGCCATTTTAATGTCTGCCATTTTCGTTTATTAAGGAATCAAATGACGTCATTTAAGTCACAAGCCAATTCTAGTTCATTTTGCGCTGTTTTTATGTCAACTCCACTTATTAAAAGGTATTTGAATAAGATTGCAAGGTATTTGAATAAGATTGTAAGGTATTTGAATAAGATTGCAAGGTATTTGAATAAGATTGTAAGGTATTTGAATAAGATTGCAAGGTATTTGAATAAGATTGTAAGGTATTTGAATAAGATTGCAAGGTATTTGAATAAGATTGTAAGGTATTTGAATAAGATTGCAAGGTATTTGAATAAGATTGTAAGGTATTTGAATAAGATTGCAAGGTATTTGAATAAGATTGTAAGGTATTTGAATAAGATTGCAAGGTATTTGAATAAGATTGCAAGGTATTTGAATAAGATTGCAAGGTATTTGAATAAGATTGCAAGGTATTTGAATAAGATTGCAAGGTATTTGAATAAGATTGCAAGGTATTTGAATAAGATTGCAAGGTATTTGAATAAGATTGCAAGGTATTTGAATAAGATTGTAAGGTATTTGAATAAGATTGCAAGGTATTTGAATAAGATTGTAAGGTATTTGAATAAGATTGCAAGGTATTTGAATAAGATTGTAAGGTATTTGAATAAGATTGCAAGGTATTTGAATAAGATTGCAAGGTATTTGAATAAGATTGCAAGGTATTTGAATAAGATTGCAAGGTATTTGAATAAGATTGCAAGGTATTTGAATAAGATTGTAAGGTATTTGAATAAGATTGCAAGGTATTTGAATAAGATTGCAAGGTATTTGAATAAGATTGCAAGGTATTTGAATAAGATTGCAAGGTATTTGAATAAGATTGCAAGGTATTTGAATAAGATTGCAAGGTATTTGAATAAGATTGCAAGGTATTTGAATAAGATTGCAAGGTATTTGAATAAGATTGCAAGGTATTTGAATAAGATTGCAAGGTATTTGAATAAGATTGCAAGGTATTTGAATAAGATTGCAAGGTATTTGAATAAGATTGCAAGGTATTTGAATAAGATTGCAAGGTATTTGAATAAGATTGCAAGGTATTTGAATAAGATTGCAAGGTATTTGAATAAGATTGCAAGGTATTTGAATAAGATTGCAAGGTATTTGAATAAGATTGCAAGGTATTTGAATAAGATTGCAAGGTATTTGAATAAGATTGCAAGGTATTTGAATAAGATTGCAAGGTATTTGAATAAGATTGCAAGGTATTTGAATAAGATTGCAAGGTATTTGAATAAGATTGCAAGGTATTTGAATAAGATTGCAAGGTATTTGAATAAGATTGCAAGGTATTTGAATAAGATTGCAAGGTATTTGAATAAGATTGCAAGGTATTTGAATAAGATTGCAAGGTATTTGAATAAGATTGCAAGGTATTTGAATAAGATTGCAAGGTATTTGAATAAGATTGCAAGGTATTTGAATAAGATTGCAAGGTATTTGAATAAGATTGCAAGGTATTTGAATAAGATTGCAAGGTATTTGAATAAGATTGCAAGGTATTTGAATAAGATTGCAAGGTATTTGAATAAGATTGCAAGGTATTTGAATAAGATTGCAAGGTATTTGAATAAGATTGCAAGGTATTTGAATAAGATTGCAAGGTATTTGAATAAGATTGCAAGGTATTTGAATAAGATTGCAAGGTATTTGAATAAGATTGCAAGGTATTTGAATAAGATTGCAAGGTATTTGAATAAGATTGCAAGGTATTTGAATAAGATTGCAAGGTATTTGAATAAGATTGCAAGGTATTTGAATAAGATTGCAAGGTATTTGAATAAGATTGCAAGGTATTTGAATAAGATTGCAAGGTATTTGAATAAGATTGCAAGGTATTTGAATAAGATTGCAAGGTATTTGAATAAGATTGCAAGGTATTTGAATAAGATTGCAAGGTATTTGAATAAGATTGCAAGGTATTTGAATAAGATTGCAAGGTATTTGAATAAGATTGCAAGGTATTTGAATAAGATTGCAAGGTATTTGAATAAGATTGCAAGGTATTTGAATAAGATTGCAAGGTATTTGAATAAGATTGCAAGGTATTTGAATAAGATTGCAAGGTATTTGAATAAGATTGCAAGGTATTTGAATAAGATTGCAAGGTATTTGAATAAGATTGCAAGGTATTTGAATAAGATTGCAAGGTATTTGAATAAGATTGCAAGGTATTTGAATAAGATTGCAAGGTATTTGAATAAGATTGCAAGGTATTTGAATAAGATTGCAAGGTATTTGAATAAGATTGCAAGGTATTTGAATAAGATTGCAAGGTATTTGAATAAGATTGCAAGGTATTTGAATAAGATTGCAAGGTATTTGAATAAGATTGCAAGGTATTTGAATAAGATTGCAAGGTATTTGAATAAGATTGCAAGGTATTTGAATAAGATTGCAAGGTATTTGAATAAGATTGCAAGGTATTTGAATAAGATTGCAAGGTATTTGAATAAGATTGCAAGGTATTTGAATAAGATTGCAAGGTATTTGAATAAGATTGCAAGGTATTTGAATAAGATTGCAAGGTATTTGAATAAGATTGCAAGGTATTTGAATAAGATTGCAAGGTATTTGAATAAGATTGCAAGGTATTTGAATAAGATTGCAAGGTATTTGAATAAGATTGCAAGGTATTTGAATAAGATTGCAAGGTATTTGAATAAGATTGCAAGGTATTTGAATAAGATTGCAAGGTATTTGAATAAGATTGCAAGGTATTTGAATAAGATTGCAAGGTATTTGAATAAGATTGCAAGGTATTTGAATAAGATTGCAAGGTATTTGAATAAGATTGCAAGGTATTTGAATAAGATTGCAAGGTATTTGAATAAGATTGCAAGGTATTTGAATAAGATTGCAAGGTATTTGAATAAGATTGCAAGGTATTTGAATAAGATTGCAAGGTATTTGAATAAGATTGCAAGGTATTTGAATAAGATTGCAAGGTATTTGAATAAGATTGCAAGGTATTTGAATAAGATTGCAAGGTATTTGAATAAGATTGCAAGGTATTTGAATAAGATTGCAAGGTATTTGAATAAGATTGCAAGGTATTTGAATAAGATTGCAAGGTATTTGAATAAGATTGCAAGGTATTTGAATAAGATTGCAAGGTATTTGAATAAGATTGCAAGGTATTTGAATAAGATTGCAAGGTATTTGAATAAGATTGCAAGGTATTTGAATAAGATTGCAAGGTATTTGAATAAGATTGCAAGGTATTTGAATAAGATTGCAAGGTATTTGAATAAGATTGCAAGGTATTTGAATAAGATTGCAAGGTATTTGAATAAGATTGCAAGGTATTTGAATAAGATTGCAAGGTATTTGAATAAGATTGCAAGGTATTTGAATAAGATTGCAAGGTATTTGAATAAGATTGCAAGGTATTTGAATAAGATTGCAAGGTATTTGAATAAGATTGCAAGGTATTTGAATAAGATTGCAAGGTATTTGAATAAGATTGCAAGGTATTTGAATAAGATTGCAAGGTATTTGAATAAGATTGCAAGGTATTTGAATAAGATTGCAAGGTATTTGAATAAGATTGCAAGGTATTTGAATAAGATTGCAAGGTATTTGAATAAGATTGCAAGGTATTTGAATAAGATTGCAAGGTATTTGAATAAGATTGCAAGGTATTTGAATAAGATTGCAAGGTATTTGAATAAGATTGCAAGGTATTTGAATAAGATTGCAAGGTATTTGAATAAGATTGCAAGGTATTTGAATAAGATTGCAAGGTATTTGAATAAGATTGCAAGGTATTTGAATAAGATTGCAAGGTATTTGAATAAGATTGCAAGGTATTTGAATAAGATTGCAAGGTATTTGAATAAGATTGCAAGGTATTTGAATAAGATTGCAAGGTATTTGAATAAGATTGCAAGGTATTTGAATAAGATTGCAAGGTATTTGAATAAGATTGCAAGGTATTTGAATAAGATTGCAAGGTATTTGAATAAGATTGCAAGGTATTTGAATAAGATTGCAAGGTATTTGAATAAGATTGCAAGGTATTTGAATAAGATTGCAAGGTATTTGAATAAGATTGCAAGGTATTTGAATAAGATTGCAAGGTATTTGAATAAGATTGCAAGGTATTTGAATAAGATTGCAAGGTATTTGAATAAGATTGCAAGGTATTTGAATAAGATTGCAAGGTATTTGAATAAGATTGCAAGGTATTTGAATAAGATTGCAAGGTATTTGAATAAGATTGCAAGGTATTTGAATAAGATTGCAAGGTATTTGAATAAGATTGCAAGGTATTTGAATAAGATTGCAAGGTATTTGAATAAGATTGCAAGGTATTTGAATAAGATTGCAAGGTATTTGAATAAGATTGCAAGGTATTTGAATAAGATTGCAAGGTATTTGAATAAGATTGCAAGGTATTTGAATAAGATTGCAAGGTATTTGAATAAGATTGCAAGGTATTTGAATAAGATTGCAAGGTATTTGAATAAGATTGCAAGGTATTTGAATAAGATTGCAAGGTATTTGAATAAGATTGCAAGGTATTTGAATAAGATTGCAAGGTATTTGAATAAGATTGCAAGGTATTTGAATAAGATTGCAAGGTATTTGAATAAGATTGCAAGGTATTTGAATAAGATTGCAAGGTATTTGAATAAGATTGCAAGGTATTTGAATAAGATTGCAAGGTATTTGAATAAGATTGCAAGGTATTTGAATAAGATTGCAAGGTATTTGAATAAGATTGCAAGGTATTTGAATAAGATTGCAAGGTATTTGAATAAGATTGCAAGGTATTTGAATAAGATTGCAAGGTATTTGAATAAGATTGCAAGGTATTTGAATAAGATTGCAAGGTATTTGAATAAGATTGCAAGGTATTTGAATAAGATTGCAAGGTATTTGAATAAGATTGTAAGGTATTTGAATAAGATTGCAAGGTATTTGAATAAGATTGCAAGGTATTTGAATAAGATTGCAAGGTATTTGAATAAGATTGCAAGGTATTTGAATAAGATTGCAAGGTATTTGAATAAGATTGCAAGGTATTTGAATAAGATTGTAAGGTATTTGAATAAGATTGCAAGGTATTTGAATAAGATTGCAAGGTATTTGAATAAGATTGCAAGGTATTTGAATAAGATTGCAAGGTATTTGAATAAGATTGCAAGGTATTTGAATAAGATTGCAAGGTATTTGAATAAGATTGCAAGGTATTTGAATAAGATTGCAAGGTATTTGAATAAGATTGCAAGGTATTTGAATAAGATTGCAAGGTATTTGAATAAGATTGCAAGGTATTTGAATAAGATTGCAAGGTATTTGAATAAGATTGCAAGGTATTTGAATAAGATTGCAAGGTATTTGAATAAGATTGTAAGGTATTTGAATAAGATTGCAAGGTATTTGAATAAGATTGCAAGGTATTTGAATAAGATTGCAAGGTATTTGAATAAGATTGCAAGGTATTTGAATAAGATTGCAAGGTATTTGAATAAGATTGCAAGGTATTTGAATAAGATTGTAAGGTATTTGAATAAGATTGCAAGGTATTTGAATAAGATTGCAAGGTATTTGAATAAGATTGCAAGGTATTTGAATAAGATTGCAAGGTATTTGAATAAGATTGCAAGGTATTTGAATAAGATTGCAAGGTATTTGAATAAGATTGCAAGGTATTTGAATAAGATTGCAAGGTATTTGAATAAGATTGCAAGGTATTTGAATAAGATTGTAAGGTATTTGAATAAGATTGCAAGGTATTTGAATAAGATTGCAAGGTATTTGAATAAGATTGCAAGGTATTTGAATAAGATTGCAAGGTATTTGAATAAGATTGTAAGGTATTTGAATAAGATTGCAAGGTATTTGAATAAGATTGTAAGGTATTTGAATAAGATTGCAAGGTATTTGAATAAGATTGTAAGGTATTTGAATAAGATTGCAAGGTATTTGAATAAGATTGCAAGGTATTTGAATAAGATTGTAAGGTATTTGAATAAGATTGCAAGGTATTTGAATAAGATTGTAAGGTATTTGAATAAGATTGCAAGGTATTTGAATAAGATTGCAAGGTATTTGAATAAGATTGTAAGGTATTTGAATAAGATTGCAAGGTATTTGAATAAGATTGTAAGGTATTTGAATAAGATTGCAAGGTATTTGAATAAGATTGCAAGGTATTTGAATAAGATTGTAAGGTATTTGAATAAGATTGTAAGGTATTTGAATAAGATTGCAAGGTATTTGAATAAGATTGCAAGGTATTTGAATAAGATTGCAAGGTATTTGAATAAGATTGTAAGGTATTTGAATAAGATTGTAAGGTATTTGAATAAGATTGTAAGGTATTTGAATAAGATTGCAAGGTATTTGAATAAGATTGCAAGGTATTTGAATAAGATTGCAAGGTATTTGAATAAGATTGCAAGGTATTTGAATAAGATTGCAAGGTATTTGAATAAGATTGCAAGGTATTTGAATAAGATTGCAAGGTATTTGAATAAGATTGCAAGGTATTTGAATAAGATTGCAAGGTATTTGAATAAGATTGCAAGGTATTTGAATAAGATTGTAAGGTATTTGAATAAGATTGCAAGGTATTTGAATAAGATTGCAAGGTATTTGAATAAGATTGTAAGGTATTTGAATAAGATTGCAAGGTATTTGAATAAGATTGTAAGGTATTTGAATAAGATTGCAAGGTATTTGAATAAGATTGCAAGGTATTTGAATAAGATTGTAAGGTATTTGAATAAGATTGTAAGGTATTTGAATAAGATTGCAAGGTATTTGAATAAGATTGCAAGGTATTTGAATAAGATTGCAAGGTATTTGAATAAGATTGTAAGGTATTTGAATAAGATTGTAAGGTATTTGAATAAGATTGTAAGGTATTTGAATAAGATTGCAAGGTATTTGAATAAGATTGCAAGGTATTTGAATAAGATTGCAAGGTATTTGAATAAGATTGCAAGGTATTTGAATAAGATTGCAAGGTATTTGAATAAGATTGCAAGGTATTTGAATAAGATTGCAAGGTATTTGAATAAGATTGCAAGGTATTTGAATAAGATTGCAAGGTATTTGAATAAGATTGCAAGGTATTTGAATAAGATTGCAAGGTATTTGAATAAGATTGTAAGGTATTTGAATAAGATTGCAAGGTATTTGAATAAGATTGCAAGGTATTTGAATAAGATTGTAAGGTATTTGAATAAGATTGCAAGGTATTTGAATAAGATTGTAAGGTATTTGAATAAGATTGCAAGGTATTTGAATAAGATTGTAAGGTATTTGAATAAGATTGCAAGGTATTTGAATAAGATTGCAAGGTATTTGAATAAGATTGTAAGGTATTTGAATAAGATTGCAAGGTATTTGAATAAGATTGTAAGGTATTTGAATAAGATTGCAAGGTATTTGAATAAGATTGCAAGGTATTTGAATAAGATTGTAAGGTATTTGAATAAGATTGCAAGGTATTTGAATAAGATTGTAAGGTATTTGAATAAGATTGCAAGGTATTTGAATAAGATTGCAAGGTATTTGAATAAGATTGTAAGGTATTTGAATAAGATTGTAAGGTATTTGAATAAGATTGCAAGGTATTTGAATAAGATTGCAAGGTATTTGAATAAGATTGCAAGGTATTTGAATAAGATTGTAAGGTATTTGAATAAGATTGTAAGGTATTTGAATAAGATTGTAAGGTATTTGAATAAGATTGCAAGGTATTTGAATAAGATTGCAAGGTATTTGAATAAGATTGCAAGGTATTTGAATAAGATTGCAAGGTATTTGAATAAGATTGCAAGGTATTTGAATAAGATTGCAAGGTATTTGAATAAGATTGCAAGGTATTTGAATAAGATTGCAAGGTATTTGAATAAGATTGCAAGGTATTTGAATAAGATTGCAAGGTATTTGAATAAGATTGTAAGGTATTTGAATAAGATTGCAAGGTATTTGAATAAGATTGCAAGGTATTTGAATAAGATTGTAAGGTATTTGAATAAGATTGCAAGGTATTTGAATAAGATTGTAAGGTATTTGAATAAGATTGCAAGGTATTTGAATAAGATTGCAAGGTATTTGAATAAGATTGTAAGGTATTTGAATAAGATTGTAAGGTATTTGAATAAGATTGCAAGGTATTTGAATAAGATTGCAAGGTATTTGAATAAGATTGCAAGGTATTTGAATAAGATTGTAAGGTATTTGAATAAGATTGTAAGGTATTTGAATAAGATTGTAAGGTATTTGAATAAGATTGCAAGGTATTTGAATAAGATTGCAAGGTATTTGAATAAGATTGCAAGGTATTTGAATAAGATTGCAAGGTATTTGAATAAGATTGCAAGGTATTTGAATAAGATTGCAAGGTATTTGAATAAGATTGCAAGGTATTTGAATAAGATTGCAAGGTATTTGAATAAGATTGCAAGGTATTTGAATAAGATTGCAAGGTATTTGAATAAGATTGCAAGGTATTTGAATAAGATTGTAAGGTATTTGAATAAGATTGCAAGGTATTTGAATAAGATTGCAAGGTATTTGAATAAGATTGTAAGGTATTTGAATAAGATTGTAAGGTATTTGAATAAGATTGCAAGGTATTTGAATAAGATTGCAAGGTATTTGAATAAGATTGTAAGGTATTTGAATAAGATTGTAAGGTATTTGAATAAGATTGCAAGGTATTTGAATAAGATTGCAAGGTATTTGAATAAGATTGTAAGGTATTTGAATAAGATTGCAAGGTATTTGAATAAGATTGTAAGGTATTTGAATAAGATTGCAAGGTATTTGAATAAGATTGCAAGGTATTTGAATAAGATTGCAAGGTATTTGAATAAGATTGTAAGGTATTTGAATAAGATTGCAAGGTATTTGAATAAGATTGTAAGGTATTTGAATAAGATTGCAAGGTATTTGAATAAGATTGCAAGGTATTTGAATAAGATTGTAAGGTATTTGAATAAGATTGCAAGGTATTTGAATAAGATTGCAAGGTATTTGAATAAGATTGTAAGGTATTTGAATAAGATTGCAAGGTATTTGAATAAGATTGTAAGGTATTTGAATAAGATTGCAAGGTATTTGAATAAGATTGTAAGGTATTTGAATAAGATTGCAAGGTATTTGAATAAGATTGCAAGGTATTTGAATAAGATTGTAAGGTATTTGAATAAGATTGCAAGGTATTTGAATAAGATTGTAAGGTATTTGAATAAGATTGCAAGGTATTTGAATAAGATTGCAAGGTATTTGAATAAGATTGTAAGGTATTTGAATAAGATTGTAAGGTATTTGAATAAGATTGTAAGGTATTTGAATAAGATTGCAAGGTATTTGAATAAGATTGTAAGGTATTTGAATAAGATTGTAAGGATCAAATGTAATGTCTGATGCCTGAAAAACAACTGAAAAAATAAACCAATTCAATGTCATGACTCAATTCATTATTAGGTCATTAGCATAATGCGACTTAAATGTCGTAATTTCATGGATTTTTTAATGCATTTTAAGGCAATAGGACGACCATAAATTACTCAAAAATGGTTTAACAAGATTTACAACACTTTATTGCACCCTAACCAACTATTTCTGGCTTATATTAAACACTTTAAACAATATGGAATAAATCTGGTTTGCATTTGCCACAGCATTAGTACATATAAAGTGACTTACAGCCAGTTTGTAGATAATGATTTTATTTGCAATAACAACAGCATAGCAGTCTCCTGTCAGTGACCATCTGATAAGGGTAGCAACTAAAACAGAAACACAATTACACAGGCCAAAACTTGTATACAGCAACTAAAACAGAAACACAATTGCACATCAAGCCAAGACTTGTGTACAGAAACTAAAACAGAAACACAATGACATGTATACATCAAGCCAAAACTTGTATACAGCAACTAAAAAAAAGACAATTATTACCATATTTACTCAATTAGATGCCCCTGGTTTCTATTCAAAATTTGGTCTTGTCGGCCTGGCGTTTATTCGAAACCAGCGTTAATTCGAGACACACCGTTTATTAAATGGGGTACATTTTTCGTTATATTTCAATCTCACTTATTTCCATTTCTGACATTCATTTAACACTAGAACAGCTATAGATTCCTCATAATCAAAGAATTTCAAGTTAAAAATGACAAACAAAATTATTGTAAATGGCATAAACATTATGTCTTTCTTGATTCACAAGAATTTATAATAAGAAAGCAGAACATGGCCTGTTGTTGCCGTGGTTGTTTAAAACCTTAGTTAGAATCACTTATAGCGACTGACTCGAATAGATGTCAGTATCTCGAATAGATGCCCTTGGCTTCTATTTAAAATTTTGCCTTGTCGACCCAGCGTTTATTCAAGACCAGCATTAATTTGAGACCCAGCATCTAATCGAGAAAATCTGCTACACCTCAAGCCAAAACTTGTACACAGCTATTCCAAACATAGTGCTGCAATGGTGAACTCGTGGATGTCAAATGTATTTTGGTCTGTTCTGAAGGGTAAATTGCTGTTGTGATAGCCTGTAAAACCATGTGACCGATGACTTCATCATTACGACATCACCACTAAGTGATTTATGGGGACTCAATACCATGCCTGTCAAAGTTTGAGCTGCCTTGAGTGGCATTAGAAGTGAGGATGATACAGGCATGTACCCAAAAGCATGTGATCAATGATGCCATCATTACAACATCACCACCAAGTGATTTATGGGGACCCAATACCATGTCCGTCAAAGTTTGAGCCACCTGGCATTAGAAATGAGGGAGATATGGGCATGTTATATTAAAATCATGTGACCAATGACATCATCATTTGAGCCACCTGCCATTAATATTAAGCGAGTTAGGCATGAAAATGTACAAGTGTTTTACATCACTATCGGCGCATGAGCACACATCTCCTACATGAATGAGCACACATCTCCCACATGGTTAACACATTTGCTCACTCGCATATAAATATGGTAGTGGTAACTTTATAGTTAGTAACAAGAGGGGAACCAGCAATGAGGACTTGACCAATGTCAATTCCAAGGGCAATTAATGTTCCACATTGATCCTCAATTATTAATTAAATTAAATATTGATTACTATTATCACTTTGCATTCCAAGCATTCCATTCTGCTAACATCTTAGTGAGTGACATGTTTCACCAACCATCCAGATAACTTGTTCCTGCACTTGTGAGCATCCACACATTAAAAAGGCTGTGGCCAATCCAGAGGATTTGGGGGTTCAATCGAACCCCCTTTCTCTCGCTCGAATTTTATGGTGTCTGTTTAGTCTGCATATGTGTTATTAGTATTCAGTTCAATAACCATATGAGGGATTCACTTTTTTGTAATATTTTTTGCATTTGTTGGTGCACAATGCAACATGCATAATGCAATATACAAATAAGAATTTACAATGATTCCCACGCATGGCCATAGGGAAATACTTAATTATGGTACATACCGAAGTACAGTAGAATACCATACATTACACTGTCAATAAAGCCATTGTTGAATAAACAGTTTGTTATATATACTCTTACATGTGACTGTTTACAAACAACTAATTAAACAATAAACAACAGTCCTTACCTTCTTTTATATTTGTGACATATGCCGATCTTCCTGTTATCAGGTTCCATGTTCTGGTGAAAGCAAGTTCTGCATTCAATGTCAACTCACTTAGGTCTAGATTCGTTAATTGATCTTTCACACATTCCTCAAATAAGAAATGCACTTTCTACTTACCTTAGATGTTTGTCTCTAGAAACAGACATTGCTAATCTTCCTGAAGGATGGACGGACACTGAAGTCACTGGACCCCTGAAGCAGAAAACATCAGGGCAGTCATATAAACATCAGGACATCATATAGAAGAGAAGAGGACATAAAACACAAATTATAATGTTCACTAATGTCTGTACTCACACAATTTAGCCCACAATACCCAGGGCCCAAAATTGTGACCAACTGGATACTAATGTGACTAAGAATTGAGTGTTGGTAACCAGAGTTTCAGAACTCGTCCCCAGCTGGCAACAGTCATTTTGCCAGAAGCAGCTGAGCTGAAGCAAGTCCACAGCACAAAATGGTGGCAAAACATTTTCACACACCGTGCAGCGTGCGACAAGATTGACCCTCCCTTACTCATGCTCACTTGGGACAACACATTAAAGTAAGGTTCCTGCCAATAAATGGAGTAAACCCTGTGTTAGTTTACTGGGTGCCATATTGTTGCAGCCCTTTCTTCCATCAGTCTTTCCTTGCTTCTCTGTTGTTTATTCGTAGTTTTTTTTTTATAATGCAAAGAAAGGTCCAGAACTGCATTTTTTACTGTCAAATAAAATATTTTGATTTTATAAATTTTCAACCAAACCTACAATTTAGCAACCAAATGTTTGGTTAGTCGCCAGTTGCCACCTTAATTGAAAAGCTAAATTTGGGTCCTGTACACATATACATGGATCCAAAACTGCTGCATGCAGTTCATGAACAATAAATTGGTCCAGGTATGGTCCTGGTTGAGGATAAGCTCATTATTACTGTTGTCTAGATCTGTTGGCTATTTACACTAAACTTACTTGTGTCCCTTGAGTGTCTTTAAACAGTCCATGTCTTACACTCCCAGACACAGATAGTTCTATCTTCACTTGCACTCAACATGTGTGTGTTACCAAAGAATGTCATACATGTAACAGAACCTGTAATAAATGTTACTCATAATCACACTATATAAATTATGCACATTTACAGCCTCAATAGTTCTAATATATGAACCATGTTTATGTCGTGGGGCAATTCTGAACACTGGTTCAATTTGTTTTGAACCAGGGCAAATATTTTTGAACTGGGGCAATTCTCAAGATTCTAAAAAGGGATTCTTCAATTAGTTCACATGACTATTGAAGAAGGGTTACTTGTACAATGTATAGTCTGTGTTGTTTAGTGACTTAGCCCTAAAAAAACATATTAAATTATTGACTTAAGCCCTAAACACCCTAAATTAGTGACTAGCTCTAAACCACCCCTAAATTAGTGACTAGCTCTAAACACCCTAAATTAGTGACTAGCTCTAAACACCCTAAATTAGTGACTAGCCCTAAACACCCTAAATTAGTGACTAGCCCTAAACACCCTAAATTAGTGACTAGCTCTAAACACCCTAAATTAGTGACTAGCCCTAAACACCCTAAATTAGTGACTAGCCCTAAACACCCTAAATTAGTGACTAGCTCTAAACACCCTAAATTAGTGACTAGCCCTAAACACCCTAAATTAGTGACTAGCCCTAAACACCCTAAATTAGTGACTAGCTCTAAACACCCTAAATTAGTGACTAGCCCTAAACACCCTAAATTAGTGACTAGCCCTAAACACCCTAAATTAGTGAGTAGCCCTAAACACCCTAAATTAGTGACTAGCCCTAAACACCCTAAATTAGTGACTAGCTCTAAACACCCTAAATTAGTGACTAGCCCTAAACACTCTAAATTAGTGACTAGCCCTAAACACCCTAAATTAGTGACTAGCCCTAAACACCCTAAATTAGTGACTAGCCCTAAACACCCTAAATTAGTGACTAGCCCTAAACACCCTAAATTAGTGACTAGCCCTAAACACTCTAAATTAGTGACTAGCTCTAAACACCCTAAATTAGTGACTAGCTCTAAACACCCTAAATTAGTGACTAGCCCTAAACACCCTAAATTAGTGACTAGCCCTAAACACCCTAAATTAGTGACTAGCTCTAAACACCCTAAATTAGTGACTAGCCCTAAACACCCTAAATTAGTGACTAGCCCTAAACACCCTAAATTAGTGACTAGCTCTAAACACCCTAAATTAGTGACTAGCCCTAAACACCCTAAATTAGTGACTAGCCCTAAACACCCTAAATTAGTGACTAGCTCTAAACACCCTAAATTAGTGACTAGCCCTAAACACCCTAAATTAGTGACTAGCCCTAA
Organism: Actinernus sp. WN-2022; assembly: GCA_030867875.1. NCBI lineage: Eukaryota > Metazoa > Cnidaria > Anthozoa > Actiniaria > Actinernidae > Actinernus > Actinernus sp. WN-2022. Next base: position 56,847,926 of record JAOWCC010001751.1, on the reverse strand, counting down.
ACACCCTAAATTAGTGAGTAGCCCTAAACACCCTAAATTAGTGACTAGTTCGAAACTCCCTAAATTAGTGAGAACCCATTGTGGATGGTTAGGGTGTTTTTAAATGTATGGGAAGGGTTTGGATTATTCACAGGATCATCGACAAAGCATATACAGTGTTTGGGTACATGTACTAGGTAATATTCTGCAGACTTGCCCCAATATTTGTGTTACTCTGACTTTATTGTACTTAATGAAAAATAAGTCTTGTGCAGGGAAATAATCATGCAGTAGGTGTATAGTTCACTCATGTTTTTGTTCACGTAATTACGACAATTGTAAAAATCTGTAAGATATACTTTTATCAATGTGAGGGACAATGGTGTTTGCCGGTGAACTGGTTTTACTATGCTAATCGTTTTTTGCTGGGCATGAAAATGGCACAATAAATTTTTATGCAACAAAACTGACACTGACAGTTGATAACTTTTTGAGTTCTATACATGTAACACCTGCCTGAGACTGATTTCATTCACTGCAATTTTTGGCACTTTTTCTTGTCCTCCCTGCACAGTCTATATAATGACAGGAGAACATTCCTTTGTGCACAACTTCTTTGCCATCTGGTTCTTGTCAAAGTATTTTGCTCCGACTCGAGAGATGACAGTTCTGCAGTCTATAAACAATGTCAGAGATTCTCTTCTTTCATCGCTTTTTACAGATATCGCTTCACTCTTCCATAAAATTTTTATATTAAAATTAATAGGCCATTTTGACGACGTTGCAGGTTGATGATGCTGCTGTTGCTGCCTTTTGTTATTTAAAACAGATAGCCATTGTTCTAGCTGCATGCGCAACATCGTCAAAATGGCCCATATGAAGTGAGAGGTGAAATCCTATTCTCTGGTTTTATTTTAGTTCAGTTTTAACTCTATAAAAGTCAGTCTGACTTTGTTAGCAGGGCACATGAGCCAATAAATTTAAGTGACCAAAAGGGGGCTAGTAACTAATTTCCATAAGAAAAGCTATATTATTCCAAAATGTGACTGGATCTCCAACGCAAGTCTCTGTGGTGCAGTTGGTAAAGCTCTGGTCTTCCAAGGCATTCTTCCAATCGAAGGGTTGCAGGTTCGAGTCCCACTACCGGTGAATGAAAAATTGAAACAAAAGTAAGTAGTAATGATGTGTCATTAATTAGTGAATTACAAAGTTGGTTGAGGGTGACTAGGTTAAGAAAAGGGACTAGGAAAAAGGGACTAGGAAAAAGGGACTAGGAAAAAGGGACTAGGAAAAGAGACTAGGAAAAAGGGACTAGGAAAAGAGACTAGGAAAAGAGACTAGGAAAAAAGGGACTAGGAAAAAGGGACTAGGAAAAAGGGACTAGGAAAAAGGGACTAGGGACTAGGGACTAGGGACTAGGGACTAGGGACTAGGACACAGGACTAGGGAAGGGAAAAGGGACTAGTAACTGTAGAGAGGGAGGGGAGAGTGTAAAAAAACTAAATCCCTGTTTTTATTATGCTCCCAAAAATAAAATGCCTTTTTAGAATCTTGAGAATTACGGTACCCCAGTTCAAAAATATGCCCTGGTTCAAAAATATGCCCTGGTTCAAAACAAATTGAACCGGTGATCAAAACTGCCCCACAACATTTACACTTAGGCATTTACTAAGGTTAGAAAAAGTGCAACAGAGTTGAACACGACTTCAAGAGAGCAGCTATTTCTCTGTGATGTCACAAACCAGTACAAACCACAGGATCCCATTAGCCCATCACAAATACCAGCTCCAATAACTGAGGTAGCCAGATAACAAACAACAGGATGCCACTGAAGTTTCTTCAAAAAATATATCAGTATATATAAATGCTTTCTTCTTATATACATCAAGGTAAAGATGACTATGTAGCTGGGTCACTCAAATATTGGTACAATCCCAATACTTTAATATTATTTTATCATTCACTATACAAACTTCAATCCTGCAGTACATCTAGTTAATATGTTCAGATATTATGACCACTACTTTACAGATACGTCTCTGTTTTGATAGATTGTTATAATTAATCCCACTTAATTCTATAACATTGTGTGTTCTTGCCTCGAATAGTAGTTTTAAGCTTATTGCGGGCCAGCAAGTATTTCTACTGTAATGATAGGAAATATCAATAAAAGTTGTTGTTATATTATAAGAATGTGAAAACTAAGGGCACACTTTATAGCACAGTGTAGAAGCTATAAAAGAACTAAATGCAACGAGGTAACAGCAGTGCCTATTCCTGCCACCCTTGCCCGAAATGAAGTACAGTTTACAGGCCTAAATAGTTGCTGAATAACTCTAGCCTCACTCCAAACATTTTTTAAAGGTTTTCCCATGGTTACAAAGTGGACAAACATTGAGTGTCCGATAATATGTATTGCTTGTCTGGACAATAATAGGTTTGTCAACAATGGACATCATCAGTTAATTTTTGGAAACAATACTGAAATTCAAAAGGAATCAGGTAAAATATATGCAAACTTAGTCACAACTATTAAAGATCACAAAGAAAGGAAAATATTGGCAATTGCCCTCTTCATTATACAACTGAAAGTGATCAAAGCAAACTGGCCGATAATAGGTTTACTTACCTTAAATGGTATTATTTCAAAATTACTACACAATAGCCTGACAGTTTGGTAATGTACCGATCAATTCGAAACATCAACATCAACATCCCCCTCCCAGGCAACTCCCCAGGCATTTGAACTTTTTGAAGTTTGGGTTGTTCAAATTCCCCTCCCCCGGGCCAAAAATGTTGTTCAAATAGCCTATTCCATGGTCATATTCTCCGATCAAATGTCCCTGCCCCAATGCAGGACAATAAATATAGTATTACCGTAGTTGTGATGTGGGACATGATTGTTATTAGTGGTGGGAGAGTGAAAGAGCCAACAAAAATGTATTGTCTTCGTAAATAAAGATTAAAATGAAGTTGTCTTCAAAATAATTATTTATATCTTCTTGAAGCCTAAATGTTTTCCCATTGTTGTAAGTAACTTGGTTGAGATAAGCAATGCATTTCAAGGTACATGTTATAACGGTGTCGAAACGCTAAGTTGTAACTTTAGTTCTTGTGAGACTCGTGGTCATGAATGAAATGGACAACAACACAGCAATAAAGCAACGATCGAGCCGTGGTTGTTGCGGGACGAGCTGTATATTAAACATTTTCATAAATTAAAAGTGTGTATGGATGCATGTCAGTTCAAGTACACCTGGCAAGATCACTGCCCTTGACATTTTAATGTTTCCAAGGTATTCTTTTAATATGTCGAGATGTATATAAATACTCATATAAAATTAAGAAATTTACATATATATTTTAATACCTTCAAATACAGTGAAAAGCCTTTGGAGTCCATTTTGTTAAGCCAGTCACTTAAAAAGCAGAGTTAATTGCCCTTTGAAGTTGTCTAAAATGACCTCCTGCTCCAATTCACGGTGGGCACAAACGACCATAAAAACGGCATCAGTTCTATATTTAAAAAAGTTTTCAATGCAGACGATTGACTTTTGGTAGAAGGATGTAGAATCGCAAAAGGAATATAACCTGATTTTTTAAGCTATGTTACTACCATCGTGACGTCACAATGACGTCATTTATCCATTTGTAATACGTTTCTTGCAACTGTTCATTATCTCTAAAAACGAAATGTCGTATATTGTTAAAATCTACTCGTGATGAGAATGAAGGAATCGAAAACCCGATGTCGATTGGTTAAGGAAATCAAAAATAATGAAAGTTTGAATTTTGTCCATTTTCCCGCCAAAATTTGGCGGGAAATAAACAACACAAAAGCATTTATGAAAACATCGCTTCATTCAATTTTTAGAGTTGTAAATATTGTTGCATGACATTTTGTCCAATCATAAAACACGTTGGTGGCTAAAATCGTATGTTTTTTGAATTTTGATTTTTTGTCCATAACCGGCGTAAAATTGAAGTCATATTTTCGGCAACGTCATTATGACGTCATACTTTTTTATACATGCCCTTAGAAAAAAATCCTTTGAGTGATTTTCGAGTTTTAGTGATGAAATGCACTAGTCTGGCACTCAAAACCCACATTATTTTCTTTTCTTGATTTTTTAACAATAGGCAGCCTTATTTAGGTATGACACCTGACGTCACTAAATATGACATCATAGCAACAGTCATTCCTCTATAACTTTTGCTATAATAGTCGTAGAACGTTCAAATTTGCGCCAAAGGAATGTGTGTCATGAAGGCCCTTTGATGGTGTAGTCTGTTTGTAACATCTATTAAAGGGGGAATTTTACCAAAAAAGGAGGCATCACTTATGACGTCACAACAACGTCATCATACTAACATAAAACACCTAAAATATGTAGTTTCATTTTGTTAACAAGTCACCAACATTTCTTCAAATTGAGACTATAAGTAAAGAAATGGTGTTAATTTTAATTATTTGTCCACGCTCACTGATGCCGATTTTGACGTACTTTATGCCCGACGTGATTCTGCTGAGAATTCTGCGATGATTTCGACACAGCATGTAACATGAAATCCAGATTCACCCCACCTCTCCCATCCAGTGTTAAATTTCTCACCCACAGGACAGCCACTTATGTCAAATTCCCTACTCCTGGGCACGGCAACAAGTCTAATGCCTGGGGTATGCTGGGGGGCAAAGGGTGGCCTTCACCTCCTCAAAGTACTGCCTATCCAAACAATGCCTAACCCTGAAACAATACAAACCCTAAAACAATGGAATTCTTTGTCAGTGCTATCCAAATGGGATCCAATAAAATGCAAGGTTTTGAAAGGTGAAGGCCTCTTGGGGGAGGGGGGAGGGGGGATGTTGATGTTAAGAATTGATTGGTACATAACAGTCAAATCCAGTATAGATCACATACCTTCGTGCTGATGAAGGGAACCAAGTTCTCTGTGATCCTTTAAGTTAAACAATCTGTTTGTAGACATGAGAAAGAAATGTTTCACAGTATCTACATGTATACTGGCATGTACATGTGGGCTTGCATGCAAGCCCGGGGTAATTACAATCAATGAAATCGATATCAAATGAAGGGCTGTGTGCAAAAAGTGATTAAATGATGATTTGAAAACTCTTCAGTTGATTAGCCAACTTCGCTTTTTGATTAAGAAAACCTGTAATTGGGCCATTCCACAGTATTTGGGACATGCATGGAACTCTGAATTCTTAACTTACAAGATCATTGCATTTTCCATTATTTAATAACTAAAGTATAAAAAAATATGATTTTGAAATGTCGGCACACTCTTATCTTGTCATAAATTATCATTAATTAGCTGAAATACAAAAATTGCCTGATTACGGAGGGGAAAACCCCAAAAATCCCTATGACCCTACTTGCTTTATGTCAAAAACAAATAATAAATATCAGGACACACAGTTCTTCACATGCACTAATAGATAAACAAAAAATAATTTCAGTTGCTGTTAAGGGGGTGTTGCTATAGGTCGTCCAAGAGGGAACTTTCCCTTCTGTGACAAAATTAGGTATAAAAGTTTTGATATTTCCAAAACAGTCAAAACAAAATTCACAAAATTTTATAAACTTCTGAGTTCAAGTTCAATACAACTATACAAATGAAAATAATTTCTGTACTGCAAGTTTTCTTTGTTCTATTTCAATAATAACAAGTGTCACAGAGGGGGAAAATATGTCACGGAGGGGAATTAAAACTTAAAGGGGCTATGTCAAGGTAATTTTGGCCGAGAGTGACCTGGTGTCTAAAATCATTTCAGAATAAAAGTCCACCGTGTTCTGAAATTCGATCTCGCGTTAAAACAAGCTGAAAGTGTATGATTTAAATCCATTTCCATCGAAGTTTTCCTTAGCGTTATACATTGTTTTTTCAAAATAGATAGTTAGTTTGAATATCAGTGTTTAAATTGAAGTCAGAATATTTTAGAATAATAGATCATTGGCGCTCCACCATCCTCTGGTTTCAAGAAGAGAGGTCGGCCATCTTTGGTTTCGACAAAGGTCAATCGGTACAAGAACAGAAAGATTTGGCGTCTTGAACATCCCAGTATTTATCTCCGCAAGCCACTATTTGAAACATGTAGGTCTGTTAAAGCTTCTGGGACGTTTGTGAGTGACTCCAGCTTCGCCGCGTATCTACTTTCCCTCGAGATGAAGCGAAAGTGATCGATCGTAGCACTTGTACTACAAATCTGAGATCCCAAATCTGAGTTTGTTATGTATTTCTACTTGGTCTTCATAGTTCGTATGCCCATGCTAACAAGATGAGAGTTCGAGATGACATTGGTAGCAAGGGAAAAGGAAAAAGATATCGCCCAGCTGCTGTGAATTATGGTAAGCCACAAGTCGCCACTATATATGCTTTGACCTTTGTACTGTTAGTGTTAGCGAGGGGAGATATTGGTAATCGATCACTTGTATCCCGTTTGTCATCGACGTAAGGCATTTTTGTTCTGGCGTGAAAATCAAGTGGGATCTTGCTGTGCCATTCTTTTCAATTTTATGTAAGTTTTGATTTTCTTGCAGCTCTACTGGCAGCTTCTACTCCGATCAAGAAAACTGCTACACTTGTGTCTCCTTCGTCGTCTGGAAACGGGAGAGAATCGGAAGTCGATATCACTGGCGTATCGCTGCATTATGTCCTTGATGATAGCGTTATTGTTGCGAAACCCGACTATACCGACTCTGAAAGTGATGCTGCTGAATCACAGTCTTATGTTGGTAGTGTAAGAAAGTCAAAAGTGGTCAAAAATTTGCATGAAAATTAGAACGCATTTAACGTCAAATTTAAAGTTTGATTTCCTTACAACAGAAGTCCGAAATCCTACCACTTCAAAAGCTGTTGACTCCTGATCGGATTCTTCATCAGAAATTGAGGAGAGTTTCCATAATTCATGTTAAGTTCTGTAAATTAAACCATGGATCGTAAAAATGAACCGCGCAAACTGATCTGAACTTAGCCGATCACGTTTGTTTACATGTGCAGTTGGTGATTGTAGCATGACTTCAGTACCCTTGACAGAGCCCCTTTAAAAAGCGGTTGAAATTACTTAGAAATTGCATAAAATGTATCATTTTCATACATTCAACACAATATAATAATTATGTTGTTTGTACCCAAATCAGATAATTGTAACCTCTGAGCATGCTCATAGCAGCAATGCATTATGGGCAAAAGTTCATTTGAGCATGCTCATAGCAGCAATGCATTGTGGGCAACCTTTGCCATGTGCTCCATGTAAATGTAACTAGTAATAAGTTTGATTGTTCATAGGCCTTGTTTATGTTCCCAGGATAAGTACATAATGTTATATAAGTTAAATTAACTCCAGTGGGATTAATTAAGACAACATTTGTATGGCATTGTTATGGAACAAAACTTTCCCCTCCATGACTTCCGCGCGCGCGCCGCCGCTCCGTGACGCTGGTCCTTTTGACTTACCTGAGTCCTAGCTGGAGAAGTTAGAGAAATTAAACATTTGATTATTTGATGTCATTTGTTAGTTGATGAACTAAAATTTTATGTTTAATAAAACTTATGTTTAAAGTTGTAGCTTTTATATATTCACAGGAATTTGGGGTTAGTTTTGGAATTGTACTTTCTGTGACTTCTCTGTTCCCCTCCATGACAGCTAACATTAAAAATAATATCTCCCTGGGTATTTTACAAAACATTTTTAAATTCATCACACCTAAAGAGCTATTAAAAATGGTATACATGATGGTTCAAAAGTTTGTTTAAATTCAAGTATCTAATTGTTAGGCAGCTTTCAATCTTGTGATTTTCCCCTCCATGACATGCAAAATACTGTGGAATTGCCCAATTCCTAATCTAGAATGTTAGGATATCACTTGAAATCTCAAATAAATGAAATAATGCACAAATTAAGCAAGCCATCGAGTCATTTCTACAACAAAAAGAGTCTATTGTTTTGCTATTCTAATAGGTGGGGGGGGAGAGAGAAAAACAAAATTGTCGCACACACGCTCATTTGTTGTATATTGGGCGGGAAATCGATAACCGTTTACAGGCTGAATCTCGAACTGACTTTCGCTAGCCGCCAAGCTGGAGAGATGGTCGAAACTGGCAGAGGTTCTTGTATGGAATGGCGGACTAATATTTGGAAAGAGCGACTCTGTGTAAAGTGTTGTTGGACATCATTAAGTTGCCGGCTTAACTAAAAAGTGACTAAAATGCGATTCATTATTGCTGGAGATTCACAGAGTCACATCTCCAGGCGAAGCAAACTGTGAATAATTTGGAGCTAAAAAGGCCATTTTGGTAAGTTTCGTGGTCTGAGCTTTCCAAAAATAGTCATGTCAGGCCTTGTTTGTGCTTCGCCTGGGGACTTATAAAAGTTTCTTAAAACAAAACCTGTCAAAATTTTTGCTGTGTACCCATAATTCCTTTCGGTCCATGTTAAGTCCAAAGGGGAGCCAACGGGTCTCAGGTCTAATCCTTGTCATGCCCGAAATATAATTTTTTCAAATCTTTTCTTTTCCATGATTGACATTTTTACATACACGAACTTCGTAAAAATTGACTTCATTCTGCGTAAAAATACCTAAATGCGACCGTAAAAGTAAAAACGAAATTGAGCGACTCAAATCGTCAATTCATTAGTTTTTGCATACAGCCCTTCAAATATTAATTGATTGATATTGATAATTGATGGACAATCGAATGAAGTATATTTTTGTGATGCTTTATCAATAATATTGGCTTTATCAATAGTATTCATTGGTATCGATTAGTATCATTCCTTCAACAATTGTACATGTATTCACGTCATTTGTGTTCAACGTGCAGCTCGAGTGGGGAAACAAGCTCAGATTGAAGGTTACCGAGCTGCCCTCGATGGTTCACAACTTTGAATGCGTTTCCACATTCCCTCTTCTTCTTCTGGGCCATAAACTTTCACCAACTTTAACTTTGAACGAATAATGATGTTAGCCTTTTAAAGGTGCTATATCATGGTACTGTGCATATATGACAAACTGATGATTTGTGAATTACAGTCTACCTCAGAAAGAAATTCTCAGTGTGGTGAGATATCCAGTAAAGTTCACAAAACACATGGATTGACAACTTTTCAAGTCATAATGATATAATGGCATTATTATTTTCAACAGCGATACGATACTGACTTCACTGCCTATATTCTCGCTCTTGACCAGTGCAGCAAGCAAAACCATGCAGCCGGTTTACATGGACATTGTTTTCATTTAGGCCCAACTTTTCGTGAAAAAGCACCTTTACAACCTCACAGCTATCCTATGATGTGAAATAAAATGAAAACCAAAAATACAAGCAAGTAATAAAATATAGCTGTACCATTCTTTACTGCTGTTTATCTTGGATGTACATGTAGGAAGAATAAAATCTTGAAAATCTTGCCAGATACTGTGCAAAACTTCAATCTGTGAGATAGAGCACAGGCAGCCCAAGCTAATGATTTTTACAAGGAATGTATGGAAATTTTTAGAAAAAATCTAAAACTGTACTAAAATGATCAATAAAGTCATAAAATCTTAGCTGTGTGTTGTAAAGTTGTTCCTCTTCATCACTGATGTGTTTATTTCTGGTTTGAGGCACTTCTGGGCTTTTTTCCCCTTCCCCTCATGGCTTTTCTTCGGAACCAGTGATGAACGAGTGCCGAAGGAATTTGACACCTCATGTTTTTTCAAAGAGATTCGGAGAACGAAGTCATTGTGCTCAATCGACCAATCACAATAGGTGAAGTAAATGTCAAATAGAAATGTAGTTGATTTCTTGATTTAATTTTCTTCAAAAGCTGTTTCAAATGTAAAATAACCAAAAACGGAACTGACCAAGGTAAGTTGTACAAGAATTTGTTATAGACGATTCTGTTGAACTGACTGCAATATGAGAGTGAAAAAATACGTCCATGTAGCGGCTAGAATATGGTGTGACAAATAGGTCAGTGAGAACTCGTACAGAGCCTAACAGATGTACAGTACAGAGCCTAACAGATGAGCAAAGAGCAGTTAGAACTGCCGAAGCAGAACATATTAGGGAATTTAAGCAACCAGCCGATGGCAATGACGATGGGATGTAGAAAAGTGCCTTTCTCCCAAAATTTGGTGTCTACTATTTCCCTTGTTCACCTTGAATTGTTTTTCACAACCAGATTTTCGAAAAATATGACCGAGTATAGAGTTCCGTTCACGCCGAACGAAAAACGGATTGATTTACTTTCTTATACGTTCACATTCTCTTTAAAACGTACAATTTGGGGTTTTCACGTTGTGTTTTTGCAGAGAACGGTGGAAATGTAGGCGACTGCATGCATTTTCACGTGCAGCTATTGTATTTTGTAATTAAGGCTATTGTTTTATGCCGTCGTTGAAGACATTGCCATCGTGTTTTGCTTAAAGTCCCTATTAATATCCTGTTGAGTAAATGAAACCGTAATGCGTCTGAAAAGCCTTGGACGAAAATGGTGTGTTCTAGTGGCATTTCCGCTACTGTATTTGACGATTCAAAGAAAACTGTCCATTCCCATTACGCTCTTCCTTTGGCTGATATGCCTTCTGTTCTGCATATTTCATCGTTCAGCAATTGGTCGATTGAGCACAATGACTTCGTTCTCCGAATCTCCTCGAAAAAACATGAGGTGTCAAATTCCTTCGGCACTCGTTCGTCACTGCTTCCGAAGAAAAGCCACATTTAACCACAGGCTGCCTGTGGTTCAACTAGCACAGGCAGCCCATGAAAAAAAGGCTAAGCTGATTGTTACAGGCTAGGTTGGCTGCAGAAACCGTCGAATTTGAGTATACTTACAAAGCGAAGAAATAAGCGATGGATCGATTAAATGAGTGCTAGAGGAATGTAAGAAAGGGTTTCTGGAGGTAAAATTCTGAAAGTTTGGATTTTCGAAGAATTACTAGGCTTTGAAGAGTCGCCACATAGACTAATGGCGTTTCGTGTTTCCTGCCTTCTCAATATTTATATAGGGGAGGGGGAAAAAGCCAGAAGTGCCTCAAACTAGAAATAAACACATCAGTGATGAAGAGGAACAACTTCACAACACACAGGTAAGATTTTATGGAGTAACTGCAGAATACCCTGCCACTTCAGGAATGTAATTAATTTTCCATTGTTTTCTATTGTTTTAATAGAACGCTTACCCAACCATTTTAACAAACCCTAACAGTACATTCCTGAAGTGGCAGGGTATTCTGCAGTTAAGCCGATTTTATGACTTTATTGATCATTTTAGTACAGTTTTAGATTTTTTTCTAAAAATTCCCATACATTCCTTGTAAAAATCATTAGCTTGGGCTGCCTGTGGATAGAGGTCTAGAAATTCCGCCTGCTCCCCCAGCGTACTTCAGTAAATAAAACCATACATAAGTAAGGTCCACAGTCACGTGTCAAGCTCATACCTTATAGTCTCGTCAGTACTACCAGAAGCCAGAAGTGACCCTCCAGAGTCAACAGCCACACTCTTGACACAACCAGCATGGCTTCGATCCACGAACTTTGGTTCGAATCGATAGCTCTACAAATAATATGGTTTAAAATTTGTTTAATCTTTCCTCTCAGTCGTATATCTATATTGCTTACGCTACAGGGAGAAGTCATACCTCATCGTCATCGGTGCCTTGTAAGAGATCAAATCCAATCAAAAACGGATCGTAAGTCCCTACCACGACCTCCATCTTGGATTTGGTCTTGTGCCATGCAGCCGCGCCTTCTTCGCTGCTCAGGCTCCAGCCAATACTAGTTGCCTAGCAACATAATAATAATAATAATAATATTTTGACAGGAAAGCTTTGTGATTTTCAGGGAGGTCCTGTATTAAAAATTATATATTTCACTAATATATGGAAAACAGAAAAGATAAATGGTTGAAATAAGTTATGTGCCAGTAAGATTTAAAAAATGATAATGTAGTTGATTGTATAACTTCAGAGTCTAAAGAGTTCCAGTCTAATAGTGCATGGTAGGTAAACTTCTGTTGTCCCCAATTCCTACGTGCGAATGGTAAATGTAGATTGTGCTGACGGCGTGTATTATATGTATGAAAGTCGTGATTCTTCTTTAATTTAAAGTTGAAGTCCACCATGCTATTTAAGCATTTGAAGATAGTAATACAGCGATGATAGCGCCGTCGAAGGTACAGTGGTTTCCAGTTTAATAGTTCGAGTACTTGAGATGCAGAAGAGCTTGAGAGAAAGTCGAGCATAAGTCGAGCAGCATTATTCTGAAGAGCTTGAAGGTGATCCATGAGGACGGTATTATTCTTATCTCCCCAGACGATATCGACATAGTCAAGTAAGGGAAGGACAAGAGATTTATAGAGAGTTAGCCGCGCATGCAAGGGCAGCAAATGCTTTACCCGGCGGATGATGCCAAGACGTTGATTGACTTTATTACTGACTCTATCCACCTGTTCTGACCAACTCATGTTCTGACTGACTGTCACTCCTAAATATTTAAAAGAGTCAGTTCGGTCAAGAAATCCTTGAGCTTGCGTGCGCTGCCATAAATTACGAACTTGCATTTAGATGTATTCAGTGTCAAGAAATTGCTGTTAAGCCATTGACAAATGGACAGAAGATCAGCGTTCAATTTATCTTTAAGTTCCTGGGCATTAGTCGAAGAGCAGTAAATTACTGTATCGTCAGCGTAGAGGGACACCTCGCAGTAATTAACACATGAGGGTACGTTATTTAAATAAACAAGAAATAATAATGGTCCTAAGACGCTTACTTGAGGAACTCCGACAGGAACTCCGACAGGAACTTTCTTGGGAGAGGAAGAGACATTTGCCAAGTTGGTGATTTGGCTTCTGTTAGATAGATAGGACTTGAACCAGTTCACACTTGTGTCAGAAAAGCCAGCTGTTACTAGTTTGTTGAAGAGAATAGTATGGTCAACAGTGTCAAACGCAAGTCCAGGAAAACAGCACCGATTACTAGACCACTGTCGACGTCCATATTCCCAAGGATAGTATCGGTGAAATGAGTAAGAGCGATCTCTGTTGAGAGTTTAGGCCTGAAGCCAAACTGCCTCGGTGTAAGGATCTTTTCTTCCATAAGGGAATTATATACTTGTGCATGGACTGCCTTCTCCAGGATCTTACTAACTGTCGGGAGGATTGTAATCGGCCTGTAATTGTTGGCGTTGCTTCGATCACCAGATTTGAAGAGAGCTGTTACTTTACCAAATTTCCAGATAGAAGGAAATGTAGAAGACTCAAGTGAGCGATTGAATATCTTGGCAGGAGTTATGACGCTTGCAGAGTCTTTCAGCAGTCTGGCGCTAATGCGATCAAGGCCAATTGATTTATTTGTCTTGAGCATTTTTAGTTGTCTATGCACAAAATTTTCTTCAACTGGAATGAAGACAAAGTTTCGAGACCTAGCGATAGATTCACCTGAAGGGGATCGTGGATAGAAAAAAACAAGGCTTGCTTTTATTTTAGCAGCCAATTTAGTTCCTACTGTTGAAAAATGATTATTTAACACTTCAGCAATCGACTTTGAGTCAGTATGTGGTACGCCATCGACTTCAATACATGAAGGGATTGAGGATGTCTTTCGCGAAGTAATTTCGTTCAGTGTTTTCCATAGTTCACCGCTATTTCCCCTGTTCCTAGTAATAAGGTTTAAATAGTAATTAGCTTCTTTGCATTTTTTGACCAGGTTGTTTACGTAGGATTTTATCTTTTTGTACATGGACCAATGGAATGACGATCTTGATTTAATGGCCTTCCGGTGGTGGTAATCTCGGTCTTGCATGGCGTTGCATAACTCTGAATTCATCCAGGGCACGTGTATATACCCTTGATTCTAGATTTTTTAATTGGAGCATGTCGATTGGCTGTATCCGTAAATAGTTGGTTCCAAGTTTCAACTGCACTATTGGTGTCCAATTGCTCGTCGACGACATTCCAACATAAAAAATGTTGCACGAATATATCCTCGATCGTGACTCGCGAAACGGATAATAATAATAATAATAATAATGATTTATTAACAGTACTTCCACTGGGTGGCTCTTCGCCTGTTAATCTAAATAATGTAAAATATTAAATGTTGATAAAATATGACTAAGATATTACCGGAGATGTATAATGATAACAGTACTATAAGGATTAAAATATGGCTATACGCATCTATTGTAAAATTAATCAATGAGTCTGTCGGCAGCGCAGTTCTTTAGATATCCTTTCGATAACCGACAAAATTCAGCAAAGGTTGCAGAGTTCCTAATATTTACAGGTAAATTATTGAACACGGATGAACTGGTATCCTGGAAGGTGCCATTTTCAGGTGGGACCTTTAACTGTTTAGTGCTAGCTGACCGTAGTGTTCTATTGGGTATGTACAATTCTAATGGAAGATAAAGTGGCCAGTCACTATAATGAAGGGCCTTATATACAAGCTTTAGCAAGTGAAATTTTCTGCGTTCTAAGACGGGTAGCCAACAAAGTTTTAAGATATCAGTTCTACTGGCATAACGATTGAGAACAAAACCAGCAGCAGCAAGTTGGACACGCTGTAAGCGTTTGACAAGATAGCCAGGAATTGGGTGTAGCACAACATCATTAAAGTCAAGCTTTGGTAAAATGAGACTTTCAACTAAATGCTTCCCCGGGATGCTTCCTAAGCATGAAAGGTGCTAAATGTTTCAGTTTTCTAATAATGGATAAAACAGAATAACAAGATGATATAGTAGACCTTTAACTGTTTACTGCTGGCTGACCGTAGTGTTCTATTGGGTATGTACAATTCTAATGGAAGAAAAAGTGGCCAGTCACTATAATGAAGGGCCTTATATACAAGCTTTAACAAGTGAAATTTTCTGCGTTCTAAAGACGGGTAGCCAACAAAGTTTTAAGATATCAGTTATACTAGAGTAACGATTGAGAACAAAACCAGCAGCAGGAAGTTGGACACGCTGTAAGCGTTTCACAAGATAGTCAGGAATTGGGTGTAGCACTACATCATTAAAATCAAGCTTTGGTAAAATGAGACTTTCAACGAAATGCTTCCTAAGCATGAAAGCTGCTAAATGTTTCAGTTTTCTAATAATGAATAAAACAGAATAACAAGATGATATAGTAGAGTTTACATCATCAGTCCCCTTTAAGTGGTGTTGAATTTGTGTCCCGAGAAGGCGAGCAGAAGTAGCTCTTTCAAGCTGTTTACCACCCACAGAGAGACGAATGGTATAGTCATCTAGATTATGAACCCGAGAGAGCTGAGCAGTGGAGAACAGCATGACTTTCGTTTTTTCGGGATTAAGCACGAGGTTAGAAGCGACGGACCATGATGTTAATTGGTCAAGGGCATATTGTAGCCGGTCCTCGCACTCTTTAACTTTCATGGGCTTGCCGTGAGTGTATATCGTAGTGTCATCGGCATACTGATATGGTCTCACCAACTTCATATGATCAGATAGGTCATTAACACACAAGTTAAATAAGACTGGTCCAAGGATTGACCCTTGGGGTACCCCGAACGTAACTTTAATTCTTCGAGATGTCCTATCATCAATCTGGACATACTGTGTGCGTCAAGTTAGATAGTTGACAACCCATCTCAAATAGGACTTCGAAAAGCCTTGTTTGTGTAGTTGCACCAGTACGATTTCATAGGCAACGGTGTCGAATGCCTTTGAAAAGTCTGCAAGTATCGCCATGGTGACCTCCCCGCGTTTCATAGCACGTATAATGTAATCTCTCATGGCAAGCATAACAGTGATAGTTGTGTGGCCTTTACGATATGCACTGAGTGAGTCCTTTAACACATTTTCATCAGATAGGAAGATTAAAGAAGCTTTTTTCATAAAAGACATATTGTTTAAAATTATCCTATATTTACTCTGTTTTAAATAATGTTTGAAACAATTCACAGAAGGTGCCTGTTTTAGGGCGGCTGGTAAGGGATTCCAAGCCAATGGTCCTCTATATCTCAGTGCAGTTCTACCTATGTCTAAATTAAATCGAGGTAGTACAAAGGTGCTCTTATTACGTAAGCTAAATTTGGGATTGATATTAAGGCTGAATAGGCTAGTAATCCTATCTGGAGTTAGATTATTATGTACTTTATACACTTAGGGTGAGCAATTTCTTTTTATAAAAATGATTAAGAGGCTCCCATCCAGTGGCCGATAAGGCATCTTGATCTGAGATATTACTGGGCAGCCTATGTATAATTTTAGCAGCCCTTACATGTACATGTTCTAGTTCATTCATTAAGGAAGGCAAACAGGTAGGGACAAGTAAAATAGATTGCTTCTAAGGTGTTCTTTGGTAGATATTTAAATCTTCTTAGTTGGTTAACCTTCTTTCCAAAAGATTTACACATAATTTCAACGTGACTGTTCCAAGACAGTTGGGAGTCTATAGTGACTCCCAGGCTCTATGAGACATGATCATAGCCTCAGACTTTCCAGTATGTATGGTGAGTTTGTTGTTTCTACACCAGGGCCGGGTTGTTCAAAGCCCGATTAGTGTTAATCCTGGATTAACTCTGCACAGAACCTGTTACGATAATACTTCCGGTACATGTGTACTTCCAGTTGTGCGATATTTGGCACATGCCATATTTAGAATAAACGGCTTGTTCACCTAACATGGCGTCTTGTTCGTTGTCAAATGCTAAACATGGTGTCTAGAAGCGGGATTTTCTCTTTCTAAACGGGTCGAAAGTAAATAAAAAAGCACCCTGAAAGTTACATAAAGCAATCTCCGACGAAGAGACCGAGCAAGCCCAGTCGGCAGCGTCGCAGAGCAATCCGACAAGCCACAACGCGACGAGCCACACTTCTTCATTCAGAGGCCTGCAAAATCTGCCAATTCCTGAACGAATGCAATGCCAAGGAGACCTTCCATCCAACTGGGATTTCTTCAAACAGCGCTGGCAAGACCAGGCGCGGATCCAGACCGGTTTACACCGGTTTACGGAAACCGGTCAAAATTTCCAGATTTTTTTAGTAACCTTAACATTCGATTAAAACTGGGAAGTCGGAAACCGGTCAGATGTTTTTCTGGATCCGCGCCTGAAGACTATGAAGTAGCCACAAGTTTGAACGAACAGGAACAACAGGTCAGATTAGCTACCCTTAGATCAATAATGGGGAGAGAGTGTATACAAATTCTCACGAACTTAAGCCTAACCACAGCACAGTCGGGAAGCGTTGACCAAATCCTGAGCGCTCTAGAGGGTTATTTTAGACCACAAAAGAATGTTGTCTTTGAGCGATTTAAGTTCAATAGTTCCTTTCAGTTACCCAATGAAAGTGTTAATTCATACCTAAATAATCTGAGGCATCTAGCATCAACTTGCGAATTTGATGCACTCACGGACGAACTGATTCGAGATCGCTTAGTCATCGGAGTCAAAGACGACGGGTTGAAAGAACGCTTACTGAGGGAACAGAGCTTAACACTAGACAAAGCAATAAAGCTATGCAAAGCCAGTGAAATTGCGAGTGAGCATCTAAAGTCTATGCAATCAAAAACAGTTGAGGAAATCAATGTTTTAAAGCAGCACTCGGCAAGAAAACCACGTGCTAAGGGTAGACACCCCGCTAAGCCAAACAAGCAAAAAAAAAAAAGCTCAAAAGATAAGAGTAAGTCAGCTGGATCTAAATGCACCTATTGTGGGCAAAATAAGAAGCATTTCAAGAGAGAGGACTGTATAGCTTATGGTCAAGAATGTAATTATTGCAGAAAGAAAAATCAGTTTGCATCAGTTTGCAAAGCTAAAGCCCAAGATGAGGTAAAAATAGTTTCAGAAGAGAGTGATACCGAGTCAGGTTTGGATTCAGATTCCTTGTACAAGATAGAAACACTGTCAACAGTTAGTATCAAGGGTAAACAAGTTTTTGCAAATCTAGATTTCTGTCTGACCGACTCATGCAAGCACAACTACAAAAACAAAATCTCATGCCAGCTAGACACAGGAGCAACATGCAACGTCATCAACTACAGAGATACATGCATACTGATGCAGACAGCAGAACCAGTGCTAGAGACTGAACAGTCCAGTAAAGCTTAAATTATTCGACGAATCAATCATGAAGCCTCTTGGGCAGATAAATTTCACAGTAAAGCACAGAGGGGAAAGACATAACCTGAAGTTTCAAGTAGTGGGTAAATGCAAAAAAACACTTATTTCATATGAGAGCTGTGAAAAGTTAGGGGTATTGAAACTTGATTTAGATGAGGGCAGTGTAAACAAAGTTGAGAGTTTCAGCAAACCCGCAGTCACCAAAGAGACAGTTGTCAAAGAGTACAATGACGTCTTTCGTGGTCTAGGTCACATAGGAGACTCTACATTTGTCCTTAATCCAGAGATTAACCCAGTACAGCACACACCCCGTCGTATACCAATTGCGCTCCAAGATAATGTTAAAGCTAAGATAGCAGAGCTAGAGAGGAATGGATCAGCAGCATGGTCATAGTTGCTAAGCCCAATGGGAAAATCAGAATCTGCTTAGATCCACGAGATTTTAACCAAGCAGTTCTACGCCCTAAGCCGGTATCAAATGCCTACACTCGAAGAGATGCTACCCAGGCTAGCTAAAGCTAAAGTGTTCAGCACCTCAGACGCTAAGGACGGGTTCTTGATGAGAAAAGTAGCTTGAAAACTACTTTTTGGACACCATTTGGCCGCTATCGTTATTTACGCATGCCATTCGGAATAAATCTTGCACCGGAAGAGTTTGAGTGTAAAGCTGCACGAGAAACTTGATGACCTCGCAGGCATTGAAGTCAGTCTTACGTGATGATATTCTAGTTGTAGGTTATGGAGATACACAGCAAGAAGCCGAAGCCAACCATGATGAGAACTTGCGAATACTACTCGACAGAGCCAGACAGGTAAAGTTGAAGCTGAACAAGGACAAAATGAATCTAAAAAAAACTGAAGTGAAGTTTATGGGACATGTCATCACAAAGAATGGGCTCAAGCCAGATCCGGCGAAGGTATCAGCCATCCAGGAAATGCCAAGACCAACAAGTAAGAAAGAGTTAATGACGTTACTTGGATTTGTTAGCTATTTGTCCAAGTTCCTACCCAGGCTCTCAGACGTTGTTCAACCACTACGAGACCTCACCACAAAGAGTAGTATAGCCGGAGTTAAAATGATACCACCTCCCCAGAGAATCCGCCGGAGAGCCCGCCGAGCTCCCCACCCTCCTCGATATTTTGGACCATAGTGAAATTAGCCCCGTGTAGGTGTTTTATGGTACCGCGTATATCAAGCACAAAGAGTTTGGCGTAGATAAATAATTGCCAATTGTTAATCTACCTAACACGTGTTGAGGTAGAAACATAATTGCTAATTGTAGCCGGAGTTACGTCGCGGCAACCGAACGGGTCGCGACGTAGATAGAAAATTAGGAATTAGAGAATGGTATGTATATGGTATATATCGAATGCGAAAGCATCCAATAATGGAGAAAGGTACTTGTAGCTGGTTGATGCTTGGGAAGGATACGAGGTGCGTAAGGAGTTGTTCGAAGACAGAGTACTGCACCCAGCATAATTTCCAGATACGAGGTGGGAGCACCTCACCCACCCCATGTTCGAAGTGTGGTCGCGGCTGTCGTACGAGTTACGGGCTTTGCGCAGTGCCAGCGTCTCCGTGAGATAAAACGCCGCACTAAGAAGCGCTTCGCGAAGGTGTTAGTGGAATTGGAGATAACGACCCCACTTTCCATTTAGAGAGAAGTGAGGTATAGGCATTAGCCTAAGAAAATGGCTACCCTCAAAGAACTACGCAGACAAGCGAAGCAGTATGGTCTTCGAGGTATCTCGAGGCTCAACAAATACGGTCTCAGCCGGGCAATAGCTGAGGCCCGCGCCCCCGAATGGCAAAAGAGGTTCCGACGGACCGTTCAAACGGGGAGGTTCCCAGCCCTTCAAGGGGATCCCGAAAACCCCCACAAACGTACCCAACGTATACGTGAAGTCCGACGATTAGGTGAGGAGGTCACGGCAAGTCTAAGGGCGCAAGCTGTTGTGGCACGGGCTAGAGCTCACCCTCAAACCCGTATACCTCACCTCCGATGAATCACACGGCGGATCCAGTGAGGTCCCCGTAGCGAGTCACTGGCACAGAGTCTCGCTCGAGAGGCAGAAACTATTCTCGATGAGAGGGATAGTATGCTCGAGGGGGAGGAGAGAGGCAGGCGTACCATTCAGTGGCGCTTCTTCCGAGGTGTGGCAGGGGACTTGACGCCTAGGATCATGGAGAAGTTGACTGCGAATGTAGCAACGAGCTTCTACCTACCGTACAGCTACACCTATCGCATTCGCAACGTCAACAACGGGCGTGTGATGCTCTTCTCCAAGA
Source organism: Actinernus sp. WN-2022 (assembly GCA_030867875.1). Lineage (NCBI taxonomy): Eukaryota > Metazoa > Cnidaria > Anthozoa > Actiniaria > Actinernidae > Actinernus > Actinernus sp. WN-2022. The sequence goes on along the minus strand of JAOWCC010001751.1, from coordinate 56,827,571 downwards.
CAGTCACAGGTTCCACATGGATACATACACTAGGCGAGGCAGAGGAGTGGGTTGCTGACAAGGAGAGTGCCCGCCTCAACCCCGACAACATCGATCGTCCCAACACCCAGTGGGCATTCGTGAGGTGGATCCACGTGGATGTCAAAGTCGTTCTCGATCGACAGCCACTGTTGGGGACAGGCCCACTGCCCCACTGGCTTCGGCAGAAGAAGAGAATGATCGCCCTTGACCAATACGATGACAACCTATGTCTTTGGCGCTGCCTTGCTGTACACAATGGGGCGCGCGTAGACAGATGTACCATCGAAGCTCCAAAACTCGCCCAGGACTTCTATCACCTGGCAGTACCTATACCAGACAGCCCCAAGACTTCGCTAGACCAGCTGGAGAAGATTGAGTTACACTTTGGGATAGGCATTCGGGTGTATGAACCTACGGAGGATGGTGCCTGGCATCTGACGCGGCAGGCGCCCCACTACGAGCACATAATGACGATAGGGATATACGACTCACACGCCTTCTATATCAAGAACACTCGCAAGCTCGGGCATATCTACGTATGTAACGATTGTAAGAAACGGTTCACAAACGCCTCAAACCTCCAACGCCATGCGGATCGTTGTAGTCGCGGCAAAACGAAGATCGTCTGCCTCGGAGAAGCAATCAAAACCCCCCAGTCCGCATACGAAAAAGCTTTCTGGCCGGAGAGCACGGCAAGCAAAGCATCCCTACGCTGGCTCCGGCGTGAGTCGGAAGCACGCCAGCAGCATATCCACCACGCAGCCTGTGGGCATGGTGGAGAGCGTTGGATCGAAGGAGCCCCTGTCGATGGCTACGAACCCCTTTCCCAAACCATCTTCCAATTTCATGGGTGTTACTACCACGGCTGCCCAAAATGCTTCACCCGGGGTACAGACCTGTACCGCAAGACCTGCAAAAGAACGGCAAAGCTACGTGAGGCAGGCTATACCGTAGTGGAGGTCTGGGGCTGCTCCACGAAGAAGACCAACGAGCCCGTTCCTAAACCAACACCAACCTCCTACCCACACGCCATATAGTGTACGACTTTGAGGCCTACCTCGATGGGGTAAAGGGACGGCAACCAACAGACAGATTGACCTTCGACAACGTACACGTTCCCATATCCGGAGGATACCTCCTATCCATGGCGGAGTTGAAGGACTGTAAGCGCCTCTTCCGTGAGAAGGGAATGAAGACCTTCGCTGACTGACTACGATATTACAACGACCTCGACGTTCAACCTTGCCTCGAGGCCCTTGAGAGGATGCGTGGGTTCTACCACGAGAAGAGAGTTGACATACTCAAGGACGCGGTGAGTATCCCTGGGGTCTCCCTACAGTTCCTCCTCCGGGGAAGCGTGGAACGTGGGGCTGAGCTGTACGCCCCAAAGGAGGAGGCGTACCACATGCTGTAGGGGGCAGTGGTCGGAGGTCCTAGCATAGTGTTCACCCGATACCACGAAGCAGGTATACGGTCACACCAATACCCGCAGGCCAAGACCTGCCGCAAGATCCTGGGGTACGATGCCAATGCCCTATACCTTTCAACGATGGCTCACGACATGCCTTGCGGCAAAGGAAGGGTCGTTCACTATGAAGAGCCCGGACCAGCCGCCGAAGGGCTTGCCGAGTGCCTGCGGGCGGGAAAGTGGTTTGGCTAAGCCGAGGTCGACATCGAAATCCCCAGAGCGTTGTGGGCGAAGTTCGAGGAGATGCCACCCTTCTTCTACAATCGGGAAATCCCCGAGGAAGCGATCCCTCCGGAGATGCTAGCCTACCTCGAGAAGACAGGTCGAAAGCAACCCAATGGAAAGAAGCTCGTAGGGAGCTTGAGTGGGAAGAGGCTGCTGCTCTACGAACCTCTCCTACGTTGGCATCTCAATCACGGGGCAGTGATGACCGCTGTCTACCGCACCATCGACTACGAACCGAAAAAGGTTTGCGGAGCAAGTCACCGAAGCAAGACGGACAGGAGATGCGGACAAGAGCAAAACCCTGTTGGCAGATGTGTTCAAGTTACTTGGCAACAGTGCCTATGGGAAACTGATCGAGGCTTTGGAGCGGCAGACCAATGTCACCTACTCTAGCATGTTAAGGCCTGGTTCATAACGTAAAATAGATTTACGTTAAAAAATGCGTTCTGACAGAAATAACAGTTTAAACAAAATCTAATTACACCATAATACTAATATCCACTTCCTTAAATTTGTTAAGTGGATGGTTGTCGTATCACGTGATCGATGACGTCATAATTATATAAAATCGTTTCAGTGAAATGCGGCTGCGACGATAACATATGAATATAAAGTAACCCTGCTAAAACATTACTCCTACCGCAGTGTTTTAGATCACGCTTAGAAAACATGACTATCATGTAAAGATAAGGACCCATTTTGCATATGTTTGCCTAAATTACTCGTTAATGAAACAATGTAGTCATCTTTTCTAAGCTGATTTAGGTAAAAGGCTTAAACCTAAACTAAACACATCCACTCATCATCCTAGCTGTTTCAAACTCGGAGCCGTGTTTTTGATTTACTGATTTCGTGTTCTAAGTCACGTGACAGACCACGTGACACGTTTTACTACACATAAACCACTTAAGGAAGTCAAGAATGACGATATCTATTATCGTGAGAAACTTGGCGTACTTACCGTACTCGGCTGTGCTGAAATAAGGAAAACAGTTTTTACCCGAAATTTGACTCCTGAACCAGGCCTTAACATGCTTGAGTACACCAAAAATGAGAAGGTCGTAGACAAAGCCCTGCGCAGTACCTGGTTTGCGGACCTCGAGGAGGTCGGAACCGCATACGAGCTCGAGATCCGCAAGCTACAGATCCGAATCAAACGTCCGTTCCAAGTAGGTATCGCGGTCTACCAACTCGCGAAGCTACGTATGCTCGAGTTCTACTACGACTTCATCGACAAGTACGTTGATCGAAGGGATTTTGAGTACGTCCAGATGGATACAGATAGTGCCTACATCGCCATCTCGGGCAACAGCATTGATGAGGTGGTGCGATCCGAACTACGAGAGGAGTTCGCCACCCACCGTAAGGACTGGCTTGTCTGGGACTCGTGGAGCAACCGCACCCCAGGGCTCTTCAAGCTCGAGTTCGAGGGCCACCGCGCCATTGCCCTATGCCCCAAGGCCTACTACGTCGACAAACAGGCCACCCGCACCGTAAAGGGAGTGTGCCCAAAGTATCGATAGGACTGGCGGAACGAGCAAACGATCCCACCCGCTATCACCAGTTGTCCTAAATGTTGTCGAGCCGAGATGGACGAACACCGGAAGTGCTCCTCCAAAGGCATGTCGAAGCGGCAGCACTCCACGGCAGTCTCGACCGAGCAGAAAACAGAGGCTTCCGCTTGACGCCAGATGGGATGGCGACTTACGAGCAGCAGAAGCTCGGTCTCTCGGCCTACTATGACAAGAGGCGGGTGCTTCCAGATGGGAACCATACGGAGCCTATAGAGTACACTCTAAATACAGGAGGACTAGGATCCCCTTAGGTGGCAGCTCCATATCCCTAGGCACCACCTGTAGCTCTTCGCGCACGAACCCTCGCTTTGGCGCCCCCTCCGAATTTCTTCGAAATAGCGAAGCAAGGTAGTACAGCACGGGCTGACCCTTCGAGACCACACTTCGCGATATGCTGTGCCACCACGGCATTCGAAGGCTCCTTCCCTGTCAAGCGAGTCACCTCGCTATTCATGGCCTCGATGACAGCGGGCAGTCGCCGGACCCACTCTCTGGACCTTGCGCTGCTCCCTTGCGAAGCAAGCACCATCTCCTGAGCGTATTGGTATCCGAACAACCTCTCGGCAAGCGTCCTATTCGCTCGCTCAACGAAGCCCTGCGCCCTGTGGTTGCCTACCTCGCCTCGTTTGACCTTTGTATATACCATGTCGCTCCTAGGTTCCAGACATACGCCCCATGAACTCCCTCCCGGGGTCGACCTGTAGCAGCTTTGGCCATGTCAACGGACCGCGCTTGTAGATCCGCTCGAAGGCCGCAGCCACCTCGCCACTATCTTTAGAGGAGAGGGGCTCTGCTTCCTTGTATCGGCTCGCCACATCGATCACAACGAGGGCGTACTTATACGTCTTTCGCCCCACCCGATCATGTGGGAGGAAGAGCAGGTCGGCCTGGTGCACCTCGTTTGGCTTTGAGACAGTCCAGTGGGGTCTTGGAATTTCATGTGGGCTAGGTAGGAACATTTTCCACAGGGCCTGCTTTTCCAGCCAACCCTTCGCGGCAGCCTCCGACACCTCCGCAGCAGTTGCGAGCTTATCCACGGCGGCGTGACCCTTCCAGTACCCCTTAGGGCCGTAGAAGATCGAGGATAGATTTTCATCAATTGTGAGACATCCCAACAAAATGACGAGCCTCTAATACGCGGAAATACCCTCATTCTCAGAAGAAAAAACGTTTTTTAAAAGCAAAGCCAATGGCAAGCGTCCCGCCGCCGACATAGACCAACTCGCCCGTCTTCTGCGTGCTTGAGGGTAGATAGTAGTCGTTGAACTGGGGCTCCTTCAAAGAAATGCGGTGTATTCCAACGTGCACCTGGTTGTAGAGGGCCAAGGCGCGGTCCGTATCGTTGAGATCGTCTTCGGCGTGGCGCTGTACCCTCTCCTGTTCCTGAACCCAGTCAGCGAGTTTTTCCCGGTGCTACTGGAAGGCTGCCCAGTCTGCCTGGTACTTCTCGAGGGCCTTGTCGTGTCTATTTCGCTCTACAGCGAGTGCGTCGGGTTCCTTTCCAGAAATGGCTCTGGCGAGGTACGACCCTCCAACGAAGGCCGTCGCATTCAAAAGTGCCCCACCAATCCACTTCCACTTCACGTAGCTCAAGGTGGAAGCCGAAGGATCACTAAGCATGGATTCCTTTGTCAGCATTTTGGAGATGTAGCCAATGCCTGCTGCAAGTCCGATCAATATAGCAGCTTCTTTCACTGTTTGCATCAACTTGTTCTCGGCCATTGCTATGCAAGTATGCATACAGTTGCAAAGCGACGGCTTCAAATGGTGCACCTACTCCATGTCTCTTGGCACCACGCAAGTTCCGGAGGAACGGGGCGCCTGGGGCGAATCCGCGGCTGGTTGGGGCTTGCAGCATTTCTGTAGTCGGTGCGTGTTGCTTCGCAACTGCTTATACTGATAGTACAGCCCTACCAACGCTGCACCTACGCCAATGGCGGTAAGTGTGGTGTTGGTAGACACGTTCTCGTACTGGTAGTACAACCTGCTGGTCCAGCTCCCGTAGCTTCCAGCTTTGCTGTCTGCTTCGGTTCCGAAGGAACTGCCTTCGGAACGGACCTCCTCCCTTTCGCGCTCCAACTCGCGGCAAAGGGCCTCTCTAGCGCGGCGGTTGCTTTCTGCCAGTGCCTTTCCGGCGGCAACGCGCTTTGGATCCTTCACCTTTGAGTTTTTCTCACTTCCCAAGTGAGGCACAGTCTTCGGGAGGTCAGCTGTGATCCGATCCATCTGTTCCTCCTCTGCCATTTTGTATATCAGTTGCCTGTGAGACTTCAATTGGTTGATTGCTAGGAACAATATATTACGTGACCAGCCACATGGAATAAGGCACTAGCTAGTGCTACAAAGCGCCCTGCTTTAAGAGACAACAAGCCAGCCACAGCACTGATCTCGTTGCGGACTAGGTGGTCTTCTCGTAGGTCCTTGAGCAGTGCTTCTTGGGAGTCTAGGAGGACTAGGTATGCAACTGCGCGGGTAGCTAGACGCATCACAACATTGACTAGATACCGTATTATTTGCTGGGCTAGACCGGCCTGGTACCTCCTATGTAGGCGTTCTACGTCCTTCTCAGGTAGCCTAGCAACGTCTCCCAGAGAGAGATGATTTCCCAAATATTCCTTCGTTGTGCCTGTCGCAGCCAGAATGGAAAGTGCTTCCCGGTGATCGTCAGGTGGCAAAGACCCAGGCTGCCCACAACAAGCTGCTTCGACTTCGAGGGCAGGTGGTCCTGTGACCGTGCTGTCTGCAGTACTCTCACCTAGTAGGGCTTTGATTTGTTCCTCCATGGTATTTCGATGTATCATCAATACCATTGCAGTATGCTGCAGGTGCGGGTAGCTCTAATATAGTTGCAAAAGGATGGCGGAGACAGAAGCATATGCGGGCGAACTTATGGGTCCGGAGCTCCAAGGCCAGCAGTTTTTTCTCATCTCGCCCCAGCCCTCCACCGTAGTCCTCGAATAGGGTCTTGGCGTCGCCCTGCGAGGCGGTATGAAAGGCGACGACTACGGCCACATTTTCCCGGAAGGGCTTACAGATGCTAGTGAGCTGTTGGGAGAGCACCCAAACGGAAAGCCCAATGTGGCGAGCAGAGAATGCGAGATCCACGAGCTTATCGGATCTCCTTTTGACGTCCTTCGAGGCGACATAATCGTCGAGAATCAGTAGAGTATTGGTCCCTGCCCAATAGGTGGCACATACGTGCAGTGAGGCGTCGATGGCATTCTCGCAGGAACTGCTGGGTCAAACGACATAGAAATGAGTGTCTTGACGGGCAAAACCCCTATAGGTCTTGTTGTGGGCATACGTGGGGCAGATCAGTACGATGTAGTCGAACTTGCCACGGAATGCACCACGAATCTACTCCACAAGTTCCGCAGTTCGTAGGCCCTACTACGAGGGCGTTGAAGGGGATGTGTTCTACCAGGGCGTTCATCGTAGATTCGTTATACCTACGGTATAGCTGCGCGGTTAATATGTTATACTCTGGAGGACTCCATTCAATACCGTGAGCTGGGCATCAGCCAGCACATAGATGTGCATATTAACAGTCCCACTATCCCCACTCCTATGCACGCGGAGCTGTATGTCTTTTCCGCTACCTGTTTGGGCCAGGCCATCCCCATGTACGAACGGATCCTTTGCTGTACGACAGTCAACAAGAATGGCGAATCTGTTGTTGTGGAACTTGGTGGGGCTCATGGCCGTTTGTCCTCCGGACATGGCAAACCATCCTTGGCAGCCTCCCAGAAGTCTGGTGGTAGCATACCCCCTGGGAAGAGGCTGTTGGGAATTCCGTTGACGTCTACCTCGACCTTTGTGACGCCTGGATTGGTGAATGACTCGCTGTCCCGGGCGCCAGTGGTGTGCGGCTCCACGAAGAGGAGAAGCAGTCCAGCGAAGGAGCGCCGCGGAACGTTGACGTTCTGAGACACCAGAGTGTCGGACGCCTTGTTTACGGGTACGGTCTTGAAGTGGACAGCGTGGGTGTACAGGAAGGCAGAGCCTGTGGCATACGCGTCCTGTGCCTGCCTGGCAAGAGTGGCATCCTCAACGACCTCATACTCCAGCTGGATGTTGGTGAGCTTCTTTGTGCCTAGCTTGGCGGAGTCCGACCCTACCACTATGTCAGTGGCGGGTGCTAGAGTCAACTCAAATGAAATGATGTCACGTAGGGCGTGGGGATACAAGGCTCCGTGCTGCGTCAGTATGTCGGAGTCCAGTGGAATTCTGTATTTCGATCCATATGCGGCCAGGAGCGCGTTGTCTGCAGCATTCGACGTGTTCTTGTCGCCAGCCCCTGAGCGTAGCTTGTTTGAGTTCTCCGATTGGATGCCTGCTGGATCCGAGCTTCTAGCTCTGGTGTAGAGAGGTATAGATCGCCGCAGGTCTGTAGGAGGTCGGGTCGGGCAGTGTCTTCCAGTGTCTCGGCTCCCATTTTTTAAACCCGACGGGAGACCAGACAGCGCCCGACGTTGGCCACCACGCGATTGTTAGCATGGCCACCAGACAGTGCAAGGTCAGCCAAGAGCGCTAGGCTACCTGAAACCAGGACAATGTTTTCCCCTAGCGTTGGGACCTCGACGTAGAGAGTCTCCCCGGGGTTGACAGAGGATGATGTGAAGGTGCGCCTATACAGAATTCGCCGAGCTTTGAGCCCGAGAGGCTCCCTGCGTGCTTGTTTTGGGGCTAGCTTTGACGATATCATGTTGAATATGTATGTCATATAGTGAAGCTATAGCGAAGCAGATGCATGCCAGGGGCATACATATTCAATATGGATGTCGAGGTGGACCCAACCGAGAATCGGGGCACAAATACAGACCCAGATGAGACAGACAACCCTTTCGATACTGTACCAGGCGGAGCTGCAGGTGGTGGTGAGGAAATTCCCCTGAGCCACCACAACTATGACAAAGAAGGTGCTCGCCCTACGGGTCAGGCTGAAACATCGGTTATCGAGGTGGCGAGGGGTATCGTCTTCACCGAACGAGTCGCGAGAGGCACGAGTGAAGATACTCTCCAGGAGATAAAGCGGTTCTACCCAGATGTAGGCAGAACTGGTAGGCTAGAGGTATCTACCACGAAGGATGGTAGTGGTAGAATCTCGCTCCACGCGATGGGTAGCAAAGAGAAGCCTATCCCTTTGATCACTACTAATAGGGAGAGATACACGAGGATTGGGAAGGACCTCAAGAGGATTCTTGGACCCACAAGAAAAGAGGCTGATCGCGAAGTCGAACAAGCGCGGCAGCAGCTCGAAGAACGCCGCGCACGAGGTGAGGAAATGCTTCGAGACCCCGCGTCTACGGAAGCCCAGAGATAGGAGGCCCGTGAAGACCTCGGCTCCGTTCTATCGGAAGAAGAAGTTCTGGATCAGCGTGAAGAGGAGCTCCAGGAGTCTTTGTCGCTCAGAGAACGAGTCAAAGCCATCTTCAAAAAGTATGGATTTACCGTGCTCGGGGTGCTCGCTGCGGTGGGCACTGTGATCGGCGTCATTGTCGCTGCGTTACAGCGGAGTCTCACTAATGTAGCGAGTGGTGTTGGCAAGGGGTTAAAGGCAATCGGAAAAAAGCTGGGGCAGATCCTACCTGGGATGGTCGGGGCGATTGCAAGCTTTCTCTTCCGGACCGCGGGCGAGGTTGTGGGATTCTTGGCAAAGAACGCCTGGCTGCTTGTGGTGGGTGTGGTTGTGTTGTTGTCGGAGACAACAGTAGAGCAGCTGTCGGAACGACGGCGCCGCTAGTGGGACGCCACTAACGTATTTCGCTAACGTATTTCGCTAACGTATTTTGCTAACGTATTTCGCTTACGTATTTCGCTAACGTATTTCGCTAGCGAAATAGCCACCATGCGGCTCCGGCTGCAGCAATCGACGCCACTGCCAGATTGGTCTCGTGTTGTGTTGCCTGTACCTCCGGTACTACTGCTGTGTCTCCGGCACTGCTAGTGGGACTGTGTGAAGGTGTGGGACGGGGCTGTGCCGGAGGCACTACTGCATGTGGAAGGTGCTTCTTCGGGTGGGGTCCTAGCATAAGTTACAGAGCAACATGTGGAGGTGTTTTTTTGTTCTCCGCATTTACATCATCGTTTGCACCTAACCGCATACCCTTTGTGGCCTTCTGGAGATCGTTATTATAGCCTACGACGCTGTGGGTGTTGTTCACCAGATCAATTGGCAATAACCACACCCCTAGAGCTACGGCTAGGTTGAGGCTCTTTTTTGTTTCCTGAATAGCCAACTGATAATTTGCTATGCTTTTTATGAGGTCGTTTTCTAGGATTGATGCCTCAAGCAGGGTTTTGAACTCGAGTTGGGCGTTAATAGCACCCCCGTTGGTACCTACGATGGATGCACGCATGTTGGCTTGGGTCACTAGAACGCAATATACGAAAGCCTCGACTGAGCGATTTAGCCTACCCATGCCAACCCTGCCCTCGTAAGACCTCTCCCGATTTGGGGTATAAACCAGTTGAATTGTTTCCCTTCGGACTCGTCATTCCGAATAAAGGATATCAGATTTCCCATGTCCACCTTGCCCCCTTCATCTGCGAACAAATTGAGATGATCGGGCCATGAGTATGCTTCTTTGTCATAGCCTCGGATTACGTGGACGTTTCTGTAGCCATCACCCGGGTAGTAAAGGAATACATCCCCTAACCCGTGATTCCGACCTCCCTTCCATCGAAAGTCAGGTGTGCGAGACAAACCAAACTCGATGCAAAAGGCCTCCAGAGCCGCTTTGTCATAAAGGTTATCAAGTTGCTTGAAGGCGGAGTCGCCAGGGAGAGGTACGCTATGGGATCCCCCAAGTTCGTGTAGAATTCGTCGTATTGTGAAATATGTGTGAAATCGTAGGAACCCCTGAACAATAGGCGGATATGTCTTGAAAGCAGGGTCAGCCAACGACACCCCACAGCCAGCAGTTGCACACCATGTTGCTAGATTGAGTAGTTGAGGCCAATAGCTGAATGATGGAGCTGCCAGCCATTTCCTAGACTCCTTTGCTGTTTTATGCGTTATGACGGTCTCCTTAAATATATCCCGGACACCTGCTTCGAATGATTCCACAGGTGTGACGTATATCCGCAAAGTCTTGAGATTGATGTAGTGGGCACCACTAAGTGTTGTGCTCATAGCTTCACTATAGGGATTGCTGTGACGGGGTATTGCACACCTGAGGACCACGTCATGGAAGATGGGAAACCTCCATGCATCCCCCGTAGTGCGCCCTTGACACGCCTTTCGACCTCAACCGGTAGCTCGTAGCCGGCGCCATCACCGTAAACCAAATAACCGTCATCCCCATCTCGAAACACGACACTCGTTGAGTATTTTCCTGGCCCATCCACGTCTGTGGATACGTAGAACTGACGGAGGTCGGCCTGACGGTAGTGCTTCTTAAATGCTGCCCAAAGACCGTCATTTAACTGCTTTACTTTTTCTTCGCTCATTCTCGGCTATTGAAGCTGTTGCTTTGCAACTGTAGTTGATACCTCTAAATATCGAAAAAACATGGTCGTGCTCAATGTCACATGCCCCTTGTCCGACCATACGGTCTACTTCGATAGACCTCTTCCCATCCAGAGCATTTCACTAGTCGAGGTCACTCTTGAGAACAGCTGGTGGAACCTAGTAGAGAAGGCTTCGTTCTGGTGGGATACCGAAGGTGTTATGTTCCCATATGATATTGCCGCAGGGCATCATGACATAGCGAGCCTCCAGCCCTACTTCAAGCCCGCAATTGATGCTAGCCTTGTGAAATTCGTGAAATCCTTACCAAGGGGGGCTTGGATCCTAGTGGTCAAGAAACCAATCCGGTTTAGCAGAAATCTCTGCTGTGTGTTAAAGGAAATGAAGAGGGGGGGGGGGGGGGGGGGGGTGTATCACTCAAAGTAGGTAACCATGAACTGGTACCCAAAGATATCCACACAGTGTATGTCCACTGCGACGTGGTGGATTCCGGCTTCTCACTTCTCGATGGAAAGCCCTCGAAAGTCCTGGCTAGCGTAGAGATCCGAGGTGAGAGGTTCACAAAAGCACTACTTCACTATTCGTCACTACTCCCTCTGTCCCTAGGGACAATGCGGAGCAGCCTTCGCCTCACTGTTCGGGATGAGAAAGGTAACATCATAGACTTCCATGGTCGACCTCTACGGTTCGTGTTAAAACTAGGGGAGTCAGTGGAGTAAGAATCGAATTCCTTTTGAATGAAGCCGGCTTCCACAGCGAGTCCTGCACTACGTATTAAAGCTTGACCTGGCTTAGTCATAGTTGACACACGTGTCGATAATGGCAAGCGATTCGATTTATCCCTCACTTGCTACTGGGCTTGCCCTGGGGCCAGAGATGGCTGAGTGCTTTCGACTGCAGAAAGTCTGCGATACGCTTGCCGAGCTCGAACAGCAGGCAAAGCACTACGAGGTCGTTCGCAAAAAGTACTCCCGAGCCCGTGGTATCGTTCACGGGGTTTCTGTGGCCACAGGTAGCCTGAGTGGTGTTTTATCCGCTTCCGCTCTGGGTACGTCATTTACAGGCATTGGGCTTCCGGTTGGTCTCTCTCTAGGGGCAATTGGATTTCTTTGTGCCATTGTTTCGGCTTCGATGGCTGTTGCTAGTAAGAAACTCGGGGCCCACGTTTCGAAGCACGAAAAGACTGTTATGTTGGCTCGGGCAAAGGCTAATTCAGTGGCGGCTAAAGTTTCGAAATCCCTAGCCGACGGCAGCATTTCGGAAGCCGAGTTCGGAAGCGTTATTGGTGAGAAAGGGAAATACGAAGCACTTAAACTCGAAATACGACAAAAAAACAGGCAAGAAGGGAGGATAAAAAACGTCGAAGAACTTCGCTCCGAGATCCGAAAGGAGATGCGAGCAAAGCTAGGCAGTCTCGTGGGTTAAAAATCGATATTTCCTACGAGAGAAGTGAGCAAGGTGCTATTTTCACTTTGCAAAGAGCTTCACATAGCAAGCTATAGCAAAGCTATAGTAGCTGTCTACTTCGTATGCAAATTTCTGCCAGCCGCGTGACACAGTGGAGGAGCCACATTGCATCAGCCGCTAATTACCATATGCTATAGACATAAAAGCGTTTTTGTTTCCCAACGTCATCGTCTAGCACATGTGGCCCAACGGTTTGGTGATGGGCTTGAGAGAAAAGGGGAGCTTCTCGAGCTTAGAGTTCAAGTCTGGCGGGCCTGCTTACCGTAGTACTGGGTGGTGCGTTTTTTGGTGGGGACTACCGTTGTTCCACATCCCGCACACCAGGCACGACGATGCCTTGCCTTTGGCAGCTGTAGATGTCCTCGGCACCGAGCTGGAAGTGCTCAATAAGCCATTTGACAACGTCGAGGCGACTATCGCTAGGCAACATACAGGCAAAGCCCAGCGCAGCGTTATCGCAGGCTCGCGCATCCTCTATGGTGAGCTGAAGTGCTTAGTGAGCCACTTGGCGACGTCGAGGTGGCCGTTGAAACAGATAGAGCGTAACAAGTAGTTATCGCAGACTCGCGCATCCTCTATGGTGAGCTGTAAGTGCTCAGCGAGCCACTTAGCGACGTCGAGATGACCCTTTTCACAGGCGTGGCGCAGTGCTTTGGCATTGTTAGTGCGTGTGTCCTTGGCGGTTAGGCCGAAGTAGCCGGTGAGCCACTTGATGGCGCTAAGATGGCCATTTTTACAGGCAAAGCATAGCGCGTCGTTGTTACAGGCACGTGCGTCCTCAGTGGTGAGGCTGAAGCGGTTGGCGAGCCACTTAGCGACGTCGAGATGACCCCCCACGCAGGCGTGACGCAGCACATAATTATGTTCGGCACGTGCGTCCTCAGTGGTGAGGCTGAAGCGTCTAGCGAGCCACTTAGCGACGTCGAAATGACCCACCATGCGGGCGTAGCGCAGCACATAATTATTGTCGTCGCGTACGTCCTCGGCGGAAATACTGAAAATCCTAGCCAAATTGTCTCGCTTGTTATCGTCACGAACGGCTCTGAAACCGAACAGGAGGACTCGTCTGCGGAACATTTGGTCTACCTTATCGTAACGCGCCAGAGCTGCCGCATAGCCTATATGTTTTGAAGTTAAAGCAATGCTTGCGAATGACGTAGGGCCTGCGCACTCTACGATCTTAGACAGGATCTCTAGAGGGAGGTCTAATATCGTAGGCATAGTCTTAACAACACCCCGGAGAGTCGATGGCTTCATTTCTGCGAGAAGTTCTTCGATGTATTCATCCATGTGTATCACGCCACTCGTGTCTGTATATTATTAGGGTGAATCTCTAAATGGATGTATATGAAGCTTGGGTGGGTTAGGTAGCGGTTATGGACAGGTCTTATTTATTTTTATTTATTTACAACATTTGGGCGTAACGCCACAGGAAACAAACAATAGGACTCAAGGTCCCCTACTAGGCTTGTCTCCGCCATGTCAGTGGACCTACGATTTTACGTCCTTATCCGAGAAGACGTGAAGGTCTAACCATTTGCAGTTGGTTCACAAAGGCAGCACCTTCTACTCAGTTATTTTAAGACCCCGAGTGTTGGTCCGGCCGGGGTTTGAACCCGCGACCTCCCGCTCGACAGACCGGAGCTTAACCACTGAGCTAACCGGGAGGTGGTGTAGTCTTCTTATGCCTCCATAAAGAAAAGTAGCAGCTCAGCTTGTTGCCACACTTCTCGCAAATGTATTGTTTGGGAATCTTCACACATGGAGTCTTACGGTTTTCCGTGTGGCGTTTTAGGTACCACTTCCTATTCAAGCTTCGGCCGCAGTCGTTACACTCCATCTCGTATACTGTTTTTTCTATGGCTCTAAATCAATATACCAGCCCCACGATAGTCGCTGTTCAACCCGGCTTTAGCACCGTCTACGTAGGGTCACGTTTTGGGTGCGTTTTTTTTTCAGCTGTGCCAGAACCCCCAGTATTTATACTACTGGCAATTATTTATCTACGCCAAACTCTGTGCTTGATATACGCGGTACCATAAAACACCTACACCGGGCTAATTTCACTATGGTCCAAAATATCGAGAGGGGTGGGGAGCTCGGCGGGCTCTCCGGCGGATTCTCTGGGGAGGTGGTATCATTTTAACTCCGGCTATACTACTCAAAGGATGCTCACTTCTTATGGTCACATCAGCATGAACAGGCTTTCCAGGAAGTCAAATAGCTCGTGATAAGGTACCCAGTTCTGAAGTTCTATGACACTGAAGAAGAGATAACTCTGCAATGTGACGCTAGTGGGAGTGGGCTTGGTGCTACCTTATTACAGAGTGGGCAACCAGTGGCATTTGCATCACGCACACTCACAGCCACTCAAAGGAACTACGCGCAGATCGAGAAAGAGTGCCTTGCAATCGTATTTGGTTGTCAGCGTTTCAACCAGTACCTAGCCAGGAGAGATAAAGTCACCGTTGAGAGTGATCACAAGCCCCTCCAAGCAATATTTAAGAAGTCAATCCTTTCAGCGCCCAGCAGGCTGCAGCGAATGCTCCTCAAACTACAGCGATATAACCTGAACGTACAATACAAGCCAGGAAAAGGGATGCAGACTCAGTGCAGACATCTTCACCATCAAAGGGAAGGAGTACATCTCCCTGGTAGACCACTATTCTGACTTTATAGAGATTGATGAATTAGTCGACACTACATCGGTTACAGTGATACAGTTTCTGAAAAACTAGTAAGTCATGAGTTCCATCAGTTTTCTGTTGATTGGGAATTCGAACATGTTACATCATCTCCAATCTATCCCAAATCTAACGGGAAAGCAGAGTCATCTGTCAAAGTTGCTAAGAATTTGTTTAAGAAAGCGCTCAAGGATGGAAAAGATCCATGGTTAGCTTTGCTAGATCAGCGGAATACACCGACTGAAGGTTTAGAGTCTAGTCCAGCACAACGGCTTATGTCAAGAAGAACAAGAGGACTACTCCCAACAGCATCTACCTTACTGCATCCGAAAGTAGTAGAAGGTGTCAAGGGAAAGATCGAGATTAAGAGGCAGGAAGCAAAGTTTTATCACGTCCGCACGGCCAAGACCCTACCAGAGCTAGACGTTGGCCAGGACGTAAGAGTTGCACCGTCCAACAAGTATCAGCAGTGGAGGTCAGGAAAGTGCATAGAGAAGCTTTCGGACAGATCATATTTGATATTGATCGGCGAAGAGACCATTAGGAGGAACAGACAGTTTCTCAAGCCATCAGCTCAACCAGATGTGTCATCCAGCACTCAACCATCTGCAGAGGACTTACCAGTTCCAGAAGATCACAAGAGCAACAGCAACCCAGCAAATGCTACAGAGCCAGCACAAATGGCAGCAGCAGCGCCTAACACCACAAAGACAAACACCAAGGAATCACCACACTTCAGCAGCCCCCTGCAAGGAGGACCAGGACCAGAAACATCAGACCACCGAAACGCTACGAAGACTATGTTTAACAAGAGACTAGTATTAATATTAACTCTGTTGTCTCCAACAAGACACTGAACTTTTTTAGCATGTGCTCTAGTGTTACAGATCGCATATATATTCAGCTTGAAAGTTGTTATTTGCATTTTTGTTTTCAGCTTAAAAATACAATTTAGCTCGTATTTACAGAACACATTATTTGTTTACAAAGGAAGGAAGATGTTACGATAATACTTCCGGTACATCTGTACTTCCAGTTGTGCCATATTTGGCACATGCCATATTTAGAATAAACGGCTTGTTCACCTAACATAGCGTCTTGTTCGTTGTCAAATGCTAAACAGAACAGTAGTATGAGAGGCACCGAATTAGCCCTTTTTTTGGTGAGCTATGTTAATTTTTGGTGAGCTCTCATTAATTCAATGACGTCACGGTTCTATTGTCTTAGACTCATGAATAAAGTGCGGTGGTTTCTCATTATCTATTGTCTTGGACTCATGAATAAAGTGGTGCGCTCATGAATAAAGTGGTGAGCTCATGAATAAAGTGGTGCGTTATGTTAATTTTTAAGGCGCGCTCATGAATATCTATTGTTCCTTTGGATGAGGTCATCGATCTATTCGGGCATGTTTGGGCAAAGCCTATTGTTTGGAGGCATGTTTAGGCAAAGCCTATGCCCTGAAACCATTCGAAGTTGAATGAAAAGAGTAATAAATATCTCGCAATATCTAAACCCCTTTGTAGCGTAAATAGTAAGAACAAACTACTCGTGATAGGCTCTAAACTGTCTTTATTATTTTCCTTTACAGTTAATAACTCATAAGATAATTGTATACAAAATCCACTGTGACTCATAAGAGAAATTTTGCTATTGTCCTTAGGGATTAACGATAACTGAAGAGCCTATTGTTTGGAGGAAAACTGTTGTGATGCAAATTCTTCTCGAAAAACTGAACTAAATTACCAGATAATTAAACAAAGTTTATTCAATCTCAAAAACACCAATTTTAAAAACAGTTCA
Source organism: Actinernus sp. WN-2022 (assembly GCA_030867875.1). Taxonomy (NCBI): domain Eukaryota; kingdom Metazoa; phylum Cnidaria; class Anthozoa; order Actiniaria; family Actinernidae; genus Actinernus; species Actinernus sp. WN-2022. The sequence goes on along the minus strand of JAOWCC010001751.1, from coordinate 56,810,861 downwards.
TTTTCCTTATCCTCGCGGAGTTGATAACTTTCTTATTTCTCAGTTCTTGGGTTGATATAATGTACCGTGTTACAAGATTACGCTGATTTATGTTTCATTGATTTTTTTCTCAGTTCTTGGGTTTTCTTGTTGACAAATGCTACAGACAGTTGTGTTTTTACCGAGGAGAGGAAAATTAATGACCAAGGTAGTCTAGTCTAAAAACTATACTTCAACTAGAAATCGACTTAATAAAACTTATTTATAAAAGGTACAAATGTATTATTCATCGCGGAATCACTCTGTTCCGGAATAGGTTGTTTTTGGAATTGTTTATTCAACAAGAATTTTCGGTGGTGAATTGCAGCCTCGGTCGCTTCTTGCCATCCATAATCTTCCGTGTTCATCAAGTTTTGTTTTGTTTCCAAGATTTTTTGGAAATCAGGATCTTTTCTTAAGCTGTGAATCCATTTCATATCTTCGAACAACACTTCTCTTAGGTCTTTTCTATAGGTAGGAACCAAAGCGTTACTGGCTTTGATTTCAGCAACTTCATGACTATCCCCATCGTGTTCATACTTTTGAACCAACGCTTCCCAATCTTCCTGGTGCCGTTCTTTAGCTTCGTTACGAATTCTTTCCCAAACATCCTCTTCTCCGTCATAACTATCATCTGTGGAGTCCGTGCTCTCCTGAGAATCAGAGCTTTGATAAGAATCTTCAGTCATTTCATCATCTGAGTTGGAACGATTAGCAGCCATCGTTTATATCTTTACTCTTCAAGGATCGGGAGTATAATGTCAGACCCTTAAAAGTTTCCAACTTTATAGAAAACGAATTGGCGTGGTCACTATTAGCTGATTTAGCTAAGGTCTCTCAGTTAGACCAACATTGTAAGTAGGATTCCTAACCAACATATTTTCCATTATCAACAACTGGATTTACATTCCTCGACAAAAACTTTCTTTTTTGAAGTTTTGCTTCTTGTAAATAGGGTTTACGTTCTTGAGATGATAACCTATGGACTTGTGCCAAGTGGTTGGATAATTTAACAAGATACTTTGATCCACAATTCGGTACAGGGCAGTTTTTCAAAGTCTGATTTTCCATGTTCACTCGTTGAAAGTTAGTATCAAATAGCACACATCTACTTGATCGTCCCTTTTATCTCCTTTCGTCCCTTTTGTCTCCTTTTGTCCCGCTTTTTTCTTCTTTTTTATACTTTTTTTATTTCAAAACGAAAAAAAAAGCGGGACAAAAGGAGACACACGGGACGAAAGGAGATAAAAGGGACGATCAAGTAGATGTGTGCTATTTGATACTAACTTTCAACGAGTGAACATGGAAAATCAGACTTTGAAAAACTGCCCTGTACCGAATTGTGGATCAAAGTATCTTGTTAAATTATCCAACCACTTGGCACAAGTCCATAGGTTATCATCTCAAGAACGTAAACCCTATTTACAAGAAGCAAAACTTCAAAAAAGAAAGTTTTTGTCGAGGAATGTAAATCCAGTTGTTGATAATGGAAAATATGTTGGTTAGGAATCCTACTTACAATGTTGGTCTAACTGAGAGACCTTAGCTAAATCAGCTAATAGTGACCACGCCAATTCGTTTTCTATAAAGTTGGAAACTTTTAAGGGTCTGACATTATACTCCCGATCCTTGAAGAGTAAAGATATAAACGATGGCTGCTAATCGTTCCAACTCAGATGATGAAATGACTGAAGATTCTTATCAAAGCTCTGATTCTCAGGAGAGCACGGACTCCACAGATGATAGTTATGACGGAGAAGAGGATGTTTGGGAAAGAATTCGTAACGAAGCTAAAGAACGGCACCAGGAAGATTGGGAAGCGTTGGTTCAAAAGTATGAACACGATGGGGATAGTCATGAAGTTGCTGAAATCAAAGCCAGTAACGCTTTGGTTCCTACCTATAGAAAAGACCTAAGAGAAGTGTTGTTCGAAGATATGAAATGGATTCACAGCTTAAGAAAAGATCCTGATTTCCAAAAAATCTTGGAAACAAAACAAAACTTGATGAACACGGAAGATTATGGATGGCAAGAAGCGACCGAGGCTGCAATTCACCACCGAAAATTCTTGTTGAATAAACAATTCCAAAAACAACCTATTCCGGAACAGAGTGATTCCGCGATGAATAATACATTTGTACCTTTTATAAATAAGTTTTATTAAGTCGATTTCTAGTTGAAGTATAGTTTTTAGACTAGACTACCTTGGTCATTAATTTTCCTCTCCTCGGTAAAAACACAACTGTCTGTAGCATTTGTCAACAAGAAAACCCAAGAACTGAGAAAAAAATCAATGAAACATAAATCAGCGTAATCTTGTAACACGGTACATTATATCAACCCAAGAACTGAGAAATAAGAAAGTTATCAACTCCGCGAGGATAAGGAAAATGAACTGTTTTTAAAATTGGTGTTTTTGAGATTGAATAAACTTTGTTTAATTATCTGGTAATTTAGTTCAGTTTTTCGAGAAGAATTTGCATCACAACAGTTTTCCTCCAAACAATAGGCTCTTCAGTTATCGTTAATCCCTAAGGACAATAGCAAAATTTCTTTTATGAGTCACAGTGGATTTTGTATACAATTATCTTATGAGTTATTAACTGTAAAGGAAAATAATAAAGACAGTTTAGAGCCTATCACGAGTAGTTTGTTCTTACTATTTACGCTACAAAGGGGTTTAGATATTGCGAGATATTTAATACTCTTTTCATTCAACTTCGAATGGTTTCAGGGCATAGGCTTTGCCCAAACATGCCTCCAAACAATAGGCTTTGCCCAAACATGCCCGAATAGATCGATGACCTCATCCAAAGGAATAATAGATATTCATAAGCGCGCCTTAAAAATTAACATAGCGCACCACTTTATTCATGAGCTCACCACTTTATTCATGAGCGCACCACTTTATTCATGAGTCCAAGACAATAGATAATGAGAAACCACCGCACTTTATTCATGAGTCTAAGACAATAGAACCGTGACGTCATTGAATTAATGAGAGCTCACCAAAAATTAACATAGCTCACCAAAAAAAGGGCTAATTCGGTGCCTCTCATACTACTCAGAACCTATTGGTTGTCATGGAAATTATCCCTGGATTAGCACTAATGCTTTGAACAACCCGGTCTAGGTGTTTGTCAGATAAAGCTCTATTTATTTATAAGCCATCAGCTACTTCATCCACATTGTTACCAATGAGAAATAATGTTGTGTCGTCAACATACATGACCAGATTGCCCTCCGTAATAGTCACATAGATTATTAATATGATATGAGAAGAACCGGGGTCCAAGCAGGGAGCCTGTGGCACACCACAGCTAACTGGCTTGGTCTGAGAACGGCAACCATTAACTACAGCAAACTGTTCCCTATCCTTAAGGTAGCTAATCATCCAGTCAAGAAGATCTCCATTTATTCCCATAGCTTGCAGTTTATATTTCAGTATTGCGTGAGAGACCGTGTCAAATGCTTTCTGGAAGTCAATGTACACTACACCGACTACTTGTCTATTGTCCAGAGCCATTTTCCAGGTTTCTGTTAGGTATATTAGAAGTCCCTCAGTGGATCGTCCTTGACGGAATCCCCACTGATTATCATTTAGGTGTCCGACAACTGAAGAACATTTGTCTAGGTCTTCGCACACTATTCCCTCCAGTAGTTTGCTTGGGAAACTCAGCATTTGAAGAGGCCTGTAATTTCCTCTCTCCGAGGGGTTTTCCTTCTTGTGGGTAGTGTGCATCCTAGATATCTTCCATTGTGATGGGACAGCAGATTTGTGCAGACTATGTTTACAAACAGTATATAGACCTTCCACAATGGCCTCCCCGATAAGGTGGAAATCTCGAGGGGCTATAAGATCAGGACCAGAGGCTATATTTGGATTTATAAGCTTAAGGCATCGTTGTAAATTAGATTTATCCAATGTCACTTGTGAGAGGGTAGGGGTGACTGTAAAAATGTTCAATGTCCAAAAAATCTTCCACAGGATTAATTTTTGAAGCTAGATCTGGTCCTACAGCCACAAAAAAAGTCATTCATGGCCTCATGAGCCTTGGTTATCTTTTATTGGGCCTATAGTGCTTGGCCTCTTTTTATGAGTTATTTTGCCTACAAGTTTCCAGAAATCTTTACTACATTTAGTATTCTTAAACTCTTGTCTCCTATAATTAGCTTCTGCCCTCTTAAGAGTCTGGTGACTTCATTCCTGAGTTTTTTATATTCGTTCCACAGCTCTTTAGACCCTGTCTCCTTTGCACGCTTGAGTAGTTTAAACCGTTTATTCATAGTTTTCCTGATTTGGGAATTCATCCATGGCAAAGTATGTGAGCGTATTTTGACCTTCGTTTGTGGAATGTGAGCATTCAAAATATTTTTATAGAGAGTTTCCCAAGCCAGGTCAAATGTTCCTGAGGTGTCAGTAGTAATTAGGAGATCAAGAAGAGTAGATGTTGTTTCTGTTATTCATGACATTATGCAGATCGTGGCTGCCTAAGCACTGAGCCTTCTCCCTTCGTAGCCCTTGGAAATCAGATCAGAGTTAAGGTCGCCAAGGATTACTACGTTCTGTCTGTTTCAAGAAGATTGTAGAATTTATTGTAGGAGTAGTAATCATCTGGGGGTCTATAAACACTTGAAGGAGAAAAGGAGAAAAGTGGATTTCAGGAACAGTTGTTGAAATTAAGGGTCCCAACTCATACCTTGTAAGAGTCTCAAGAAATCAACGGAGGTTCGTACACGCGGATCATCTAATGCATGATGACATCTGCAGAAGTGATGTGAAAAGATACGCCCCAGAAGAAAAGACCATGAGCTTTCCCTGTGCAGACAGTCATGATCTCACGATCCCAACTACATCTACAGGAGCAGCTATGAGTGCAAGAAGTGTTGGACTTGCAGACAGCCTTACCCAATCGTTTCCTGCTAGTCCAGTGAAGGCCAGACCACCAGATTTAGGGACAGAACTAGGATGTTCTGATGTGGTTCCGGTTGCGGATGAGCTTCCTCAAGCTACTACATGTAGTCCAAATACTCCAGCACTCACAAGCCTCCACACTTCCATAAATACTAGATCTGGAAGAGTGGTCTAGCCACCCGAAAGACTGGACTTATGAACGGTTTTAAAATTATTTAGTTATAGCCTCCCAAGTCTGTTCTGTATCTACAAGGAAGGAATGTTATGTTGTTTCCGCCAATCGGAGCCACGTACGTGACTTGGAATAGGTGGCCATGTTGGGTTTAGCTGAAACCAGAGTGAGAGACGAAGAGACGAAGAGACATAAAACTCATCAAATGTCAGAATTGGCTTGGCTTGAGTACACCTGTGAAACCGAAATTGGACAGTCGATATGTAATTCTGACAAACAATGGAATTTCTTAAAGTTTCCCGGTTTGCTGTCGTATTTTTCGTGTGCCTGTTAGCGTCATTCCTTATTAGCTTCTTTTGTTGTCCTTCAACGTCTTTGTCGTTTGAAACTAGGGGATTGATTGCAAACCAGCAACAGAGCTCTTTAGTTACGATGCAGTTTTCCAGGCTTTGAAGAATTTTCTTTTAAAAATGTAGCACCCCTGAGATGTATAGCCTCGCCTTACCTCTCACAGTTACTCCCCCTCCCTCCCTATTCCTGAATGCCATATTCCCTAATGCCCTATTCCTTAATGCAATATTCCTGAATGCCGATATTCCCTACTGCCGTATTCCTTAATGCCATATTCCTGAATGCCGATATTCCCTACTGCCGTATTCCTTAATGTCATTACCTGAATGCCATATTCCCTAATGCCCTTAATGCCATATTCCTTAATGCCGATATTCCCTAATGCCGTATTCCTTAACGCCATATACCTGAATTCCATATACCTGAATGCCATATTCCCTAATGCCCTATTCCCTATCTCACAGATAACAATAATTGAAATAGGACTAGTATACGGTATATGTATTACGAGGTGGTAGTATACAATGCGTTCCTGGATCGTGTCATTGTAAAAATGGGCTTCCAAGTTACTGCAGCTTCTCCCAGGTATTGATAATACTGCTGAACTGATGAAAATAAACTGCCAGCCTTGTTAGGTCTTGCAAAATTCTACAGCTCAGACCTGGATACCAATGATGAGGCCTGTCTGCGGGATGAGTCCAAGGTGGACCTGAAATTCGAGCGGAATGAAGGATGGTGAACTTCCAGTTGACTTGCCAGAAACAGACTTTTTACAATTATTCACATCTTACTAAAATTCGCCTCACCCTTCCAGTTACAACTTCTGAAAACGAAAGGTCGAGAAAGGGCTAACAGTGCGCTTCAGTTAATAAAAACAAGATTGATGATCCAAAATCTGGATACAAGACTAGCTTGCAGCGAGCAAAATATATGCGGCTGTTTCAGTTCAAAGCATTTTCTGCATGAGGCAGTCTACTTGTTTGAATCAGCCGAGTCTAGTATGTTGCCATTGTTGTCGTTCCATCATGATATCACATAGACCCTATATGCATACGTCCTGGTGTCTTGCATGTCAACGAGGATGGTAGGTCCTCTGTAATGTTGAAATTGAAGCATTCTGTTTCACTGAACATTCGTTCAGTGCATTTCACACATCAACATAACAGATGACCTACCAGCCTCGTTGACATGCACAAGTCACCAGGACTTATGCATAGTCTAAACCATACTGAAAATAACGGGTTCTCATAACTTCCCCCTCAGGCTTCCAAACACAAAATCGTTTTAATGTTTTTTGTAATCTTTAAAATACATGGCATTTTACTATTTACTTTATGAAATATTTCGCGGAGAATCCTGTAAATAGCATTTTTCAAAATTTTCTGGGGATGGGAGAAACTCGCGACTTCGATCTGACACTCGGTTGGCTCGCTGAAACCCGTTCTGGTCAGGAGTAATTACCCCTTTCGAATTAAATAACGGTTAGTTCCTCGGTGACTAAACGATGTTGATGCCCTCGAGGTTATTAACACAATTAATACGAAATGCATACATGAGCTCAATTATAACCATTGTTAACAAAGCAATGTTGATCACGATACTCCAGCCGAAAACGTAAAACAATAGCTCTTTGACAGGTCCATTGTTAACGTTTTATCGCAAAATAATAAAAATATTATTGTATATACCGGTATGTAGTTTGTTCCGATATTAGTTTGGATATTAGTGATATTAGTTGGATATTAGTTTGGATATTAGTGATATTGGTTTGGATATTAGTGATATTGGTTTGGATATTAGCGATGAAAAACGAATGCCGCAGGGCGCAAGTTTTCAGTCTAGGGTGGCCCGACATGTTTTTAAAAGTTAGATGCTCAGAGATGCAATCTGGCGCATTTTGTGAGATACAGAATGGGTAGCCGTGCTGAGCCGTGCTGAGACGTGCTGAGCCGTGCTTCATACATTTACATACTCGAGCTGAAAGCGAGGCTTGGTAAATCGAATAAAGCACGGCCATGAATTCTGTATCTGGCTTATCGATCGTCTAGATGTAGAGTCATGTGTTCAGTTATTTTGGCGATCAGACTTATTTTGGCCGAGAAAATCGAGGACGAAATCTCAAGCAGATTTACAGATCACTTATCGCTCGGTGATTTCCTTTTTTTTTGCTTCATGAATTATTAATGAGTTTAATAACTTGTAAGAGACACATGACAATAATAGTAGAGTGGAATGGTTATGAAACCCAGCGACCTGCTTTGTTACATGTCTTTGGTAGCTTTTTTCAGCCATTACCGTGCACAAAACACAATAGAAATTCCAAGGTGTTAATTAATCAGCCAATAGAAACGAGAGTTCAGTCGTTCAGGGGACGCTAATGAACTATGACCGTGCACAATCTTTTGTCTTTCCCCCTTCCAACATAAATCGCAGCGCCTTTGTTAGCCCTTTTGAAGTTTGCCGGGTTTCCTATCCATTCCACTCTATTAACTATGGATACTAACCGGCAAAGAAGGTCGCTGGGTTTCATAACCATTCCACTCTATTAACTATGATTGTACCATGTAAGTGTCAAATGTATTTCGCTTTGCAACTAATTGGAGACACTAGTCCTACGATTTTACGTCGTTGTCCGAGAAGACGTGAAGGTCTAACCATTCACTGTTTTGTAAAGGCCAGGATTTGAACCCGCGACATCCCGCACGACAGACCGGCGCTAAACCACCGAGCTAACCGGGAGGCGGTAAATGAAATGTTAGGTAGTGCTGGATTGTGACGACGAAAGGAATACGGTTAGAATCTTGTGCAAGTTTAGCCTGTAAAGCATCGTTACGAGAAATATTAGCAGCAAGTTGTATTTGTAGATAGAGGAAAAGACGCTTATGATCTCGTTTTATAGCCTGCTTACAGGCTCTCGTTTTTTCCCGGAAATGTTAGTTTTCGGGTTCCACCCAACCCGAAAACTAATATTTCCGAAAAAACCTGAGAGCCTGTAAGCAGGCTACTCGTTTTAGAGTAAGATTTTAATTTCCTTCCCCCACTGAATTTCGTTTGGGCGGGGAGAAGTTACATAAGATAGGCTAGGCTAGTTTTTATTCTCTTAACTTTGGCTACACACCAAACATTAATTAATGATTGTATTATCGTTATGATTACTGTTAGGAGTTATTATGGCGTACCGAAGTACTTTTACCCACAATCCTTTGCGCGCGAACAACTTCAAATCCGTTGTAATATCACGGTAGAGGTAACAAGTACAAATGCTGTTGCCAATCCAGTTATTGAAGAGAAGAGGATTTCTACGTATTATTTTGACCGTGTTAGGTTCGCAAGGAATTGTGGTCCAATGTACAGTAGCCATCTTTCAGTACGGTGGATTGTGTTCGGCACATGAATCAACTGAAGTCAGAATTTCTTCTGAAATTCTTTATTGTAAAAAGCCATTCTGCACTCGTGACGTCAGTATTCAGACAGTGTTTGAGTAATTGGGGGAATGGGGGCGTGCAAGGACTACGAAATTCTGAAGCGAGACTGAGTGGAGATTTTTACTGGGGTTCACTTCAAATCCCCCCCTCCTCAATAGTCTATTACACAAAGAACAATGGATAACCTGTAATCTACTGGTAACAAATGGCAAGGTGACTAACTAGTTCAACTTCATAAATTCTACACATTAAGAAATTCTCCCATCATTTTTTTAGAATTTGTCGGAATCCTAACAACCCGAAAACATCCCTTCCACCACTTAACCTTTAAGTCCTCAGTTATACCACAGAGAATGAGATTTGATGGAATTTTCTACATCAACATTTATTATGTCGGTAAAGTCTAATGACATATAAAATGTACATTATTACCTCTAAAGGTATGACAATCATTCCCAAAAATGTAATAACAAGGTCACAATTTATTGCAGTTGGTTTGTCTCAACTGAAATAGCATACATTATCAGGCCAAGCACTATCGAGGGCTAGCCACTGCACTCTAAGTGATATTAGTATAAACCAACTAGTGGACTATTACAAATCCTGCATTCTGATTGGCTACCCTACTATAGGTCTATTTGTGATAGCCCATGGTAGAGAAAAACCGCACGCATTTTCATGAAATAATAATATTTCTGCAACTTCAATTCGTTTCTTTCTGTTATTTCTACTGTCCGACTAGTTAGTTTATACTAAAACAATTAGACCTCTCGCCCTCATGAGCTACGAGTTAAATAGCCCATTCGGCTGCGCCTCATGGGCTATTGACTCGTAGCCCATTCGGGCTGCGGGTCTAATTGTTAAATAGAAACTAGGTAAGGCCAAACAATACATTCTGAAGCACATAACCAGTCTAGGCTCCCTCTTCAAGTTATTGCCCTTGCATACTCCAAATTCTTTTTCAAAAACCAACTTTATAAGACAAGTTTAGCTGAACTTCCACATCACTTAAAATGCATGGACATTTGCTGTACAGATCCTAAAATATGTTCTATATCACTCATAAAAATCTATCAAATCTCTTACAAATTAGTGTCATTCTTTACTGGCTGCTAGCATATCTAATCAATCACCTTATGAACTGAAGTAACATCATTTGGTGCGTTTTCTTGGTTTGGTTAATATATTTTCAGAAATTATTATAATGCAACATTCTCATCAATGAAAGGCATTGATGCATGTAAAAGAATTACAAATAAACGCACTGTTATCAATTCATTACCTTAAATATAGTACAAGTGACCACCTCATATTTTTTATCAGCCTCTTCTTTTTACAGTTTTAATGTCTTTATATTCTCTTAGGTACAATATTGGCACTTTTAACAATTTAACTATTTATGAAGGAATGGAGCTTTGCTCAGTAGTACACGTTGTACCCTAACACCACAGGCAGTCCAAGCTAATGATTTGTACAAGGTTGTATGGAAATTTTTTAGAAAAATCTGAAACTGTACTAAAATGGTCAATAAAGTTATGAAATCTTACCTGTGCATTGTGAACTTGTCCTCTTCATCACTGTGTTTATTTTTTATTTGAGTCACTTCTGGGAAAATTGTTTTGCCTCCCATACTAAAAGAAAGAGAAGGCAGGAAACACGAGTGGCCATTAGTCTATGTGGCGTGTCTTCGAGGCCTCTTTGACAATCCAAAAGTTTATGTGTGTTTACTTCACCTGTTTGGTGAAAAGTTTGTGAGTCTCCCCTGCAGATTCCACCGTTCAGCAATTGGGCAATTCAGCACAATGACTTCGTTCTCCAAATCTCCTCGTTAGACACTCATTAGTCACTGCTCCTGAAGAAATGCCATTCAACGAAGAATCCCGGCTCGGTACATGCTAGGTTAGCTGCAGAAACCATCAAAGCGAAGAAAAAAGCGATGGGTCGATTAAATGATTGCTAGAGGAATGTGAGAAAGGGTTCCTGGAGGTAAAATGCTGAAAGTTTGGATTTTCTTAGAATTACGAGGCCTCATAGACTTGCCACACAGACTAATGGCGACTCATGTTTCCTGCCTTCCCTTTCTTTTAGTAGGGAAGGTAAAAATATCCAGAAGTGACTCAAATCAAAAATAAACACATTAGTGATGAAGAGGAACAACTTCACAACACACAGGTAATATTTCGTTACTTTATTCACCATTTTAGTAAAGTTTCAGATTTTTCTAAAAATTCCCATACAATCCTTGTAAAAATCATTAGCTTGGACTGCCTGTGCTAAACACTGAAACATTTGGTGAAATGTTTACACCAGTAAATTTGTACAACTTTCTACTGAAGTTGCCTCAATTAATGGCAGATAAACATGCTGGACTGTGGAGCACATTTGACAGTGCACCTTATTCATATCACCTCCACACCAGAAGTAGTTTGGTGACATGGTATCAGAGCATGGGAAGAAGTCTGGTAACCATGGTATCAGAGCACGGGAAGTCTGGTAACCATGGTATCAGAGCACGGGAAGTCTGGTAACCATGGTATCAGAGCATGGGAAGAAGTCTGGTAACCATGGTATCAGAGCATGGGAAGAAGTCTGGTAACCATGGTATCAGAGCACGGGAAGAAGTCTGGTAACTATGGTATCAGAGCACGGGAAGAAGTCTGGTAACCATGGTATCAGCACGGGAAGAAGTCTGGTAACCATGGTATCAGAGCACGGGAAGAAGTCTGGTAACTATGGTATCAGAGCAGTTTCTGTTATACCACACTGTTCACACTGTTGTGTTCTTTTGTTTCATTATTTTCTGCCATCAACTGTAAGTTTTTCTCTCGTGACAAGCCAACTGGCCTTGCTTTGATTCCTTTATGGTCAAGGTCAATACACTTATATCTTATTTCCTATGAAATATTGCCAATACCTCAATACCACTTCAGGGTAACATTAAACCAAAAACGACCAAATGAAACATAGATTACTGAGAAAATATAAAAAGTTTTTAGGCGCATGATTCATCCACAAATTCATTGAAATGGCTACAAGTAGTGTTTCACGTCATTTGCACTTCAAACAGAATAAAAGTCACCAAAGTAAAAAGATTACCACCTTCACATTATAATATAGGACCATATCTACGCAGACTAATGGTTGTTCTGAATCAGTTGGCCCAGCATGCCCCATTACAGTTAACCACATTATCTTACTGTCAGTCCCAGAGGTTCAGGAGTTCTATTCTTTTGCTAACACAAGCTTTGTTGCCGTTGGCACTCAACCTAAACCCATAGAAATCAGTTCTGTACATTAATGGGCTTGCCATCTTCCAATAAATAACCGACCACTCTTTCAATGGCTACCAGTGGGTTGCACAGCATTCCAAGTGGTACTGTATATAGTTGTGTTATAGCCATTACATTTAACTGTTCTTCTTCCATGGGGGACCAACAACGGATGTGGCATTTAGTCAATTTTGACGGTAGAGTAAATTTTCCTGACGAACAAGCTTGCCCCAGCATAGCCCAAAGTACCTGAATAACACAATTTGGAATTCATCAGCTACTGTCCTTCATTAACAAATAGATTCTATCTGCCATGCATCTGTCCTTTTATAGATGCACAGATGACATCAGAACATGAAGAGCACCACGAGATGTGTGCCATGAGCCGCAGTCGAGTGGCATAACTGATGTTCTCTTCACATTTTGGCATCTGTGCATCAAAAAGAGGACAGATGCATGGCAGAATGGAACTGTTTGTTTTACATAATAATCGCAAACTAAAAACTATGAATATATCCAATCAAAACGATTGAGCACACTGATGACGCCATCCATGTGTGTCCTCTAATGTAACGCATGTGTTTTGGACGTTTGGTAATATAGATACATGACCATTGTAACAGTAACTCAAGATACAATGGTTAAATAAATAAGAGAGCTACTTCTATAAGTATAATTTAGAAACAGTGAGTTGTAAATTAAGATTTTATTGTTTGTTTCTGGTTTCTTTAAGGAAATTGTGGCCATGTATAACTTCACATAATCACTATTGCGTTTTTGCTGTTGTTACAAAGGTGATACAAAAGTATGAGCATTTAATTGCACTCAGATTATTGTTGGAAAACTTAAAGTACAATGCTAGCTCTTGATGTTTAAATACTTTTAATAGAGTAAAGAGCAAAAACATTTAAGTTGTACAATGTATATCAAAAACAAGTTCAAGTGTTTGACCATAATATCACAAAACAAAAAACAAATGGATCTTGAAGGGTGCAGCAACAAGAGATTTATTGCTTTTGAGGTGTTTTGATACCAAGGGCAAACATGCAGAAAGAGTTTTTATTTGGCTCCTCAAACAATACCTGACCGTAGTGTATTCATAAATCATTAGGAAGTATGGTTTGCCAGGTATTATGCTGCATTCAATTATTGACACAAGGCTTGTCATTTTTATTTTCTCTGGTTCATTTCAACAAATGGACTTAATAGTGTAGAGAACAAGACTGAGAACTAGAAGTTGTGAGCAATCATGAGGTGCAGGTTCAAGCCACACTCTGGATGTGGCTTTTTATGTTGATCTTTTTCTTAACTTCTCTTCATGTACACCCATACCTACATGTATGATATAATCTTCAAGTCTCTAAATTGAAGAGCTGTGTGCAAAAAGGGTGTAAGTGACTCTTGATCACATTCTAAATTCTCCATTAGAAAACAATGGAAAGAATTTAGAATGTGATCAGGACACACTTAAACCTTTTTGCACACAGCTCTTCAATTAGTGTTTGAACCATATTGGAGCAATCTTGGTATGGCAATTATTTAATTGGATATCCCATATCAAGATTCAATGCATGTGACAAATTCCCTATTTCACCAGGGCTGTTGACCTCATTAATTACTCATGAGTCTGAGAAACCTATTTCTTGTTTTGATACTTACCACACATAATGCCGAGTCCAACACTGAAGAGAGCCATGTAACCAAAATAGAAAGTGGTCTGGAAGAAGCCATACATCCTAGCAAATAGATGTCAAATGATGAGTATATTAACACTAACTGCAATGTTAAATTACATTTTTGTAGCTTATACATACATGTCTAGTGTAATACAAATGTAAACAACTTAGGGTGTGTTCCATTGACCGTATTCCAGAATAAGAACACACAATTACTTCTACAAATCACTAGTATTTGGATTTTTTAGCCACTGAAATACTAAATAATATATCCTGGATATCATGTCAGCAAGTGTTCGTAGCTAACACTGCAAACACAATGTACATGTACCAAGGGCACCCAATGAAGTTTTCGGTTAAAAAGCTGTTCGGGAGAGTAAGTTAGCCTAAAACTTTCGGATTTGAAAAAATTGTCCCTAGAAAATTGTTTTCTGAAATACATGTACTGGCTAGAAAATTTGTTTTCAATCCCTAGAAAATTATAGAAGAAAAGGGAGACTAAAAAGTTTCCCCTAAAATATTTGTACATCCCAATTCGTCTGATCAATAGAGTCAGAACGATCTGGGGAAAAAACATTGGTTGGAATGAGAAAAAAAAAAATATTATCACAAAATCATTTAGTGAAGCGGCCACCTAAAGTTTTCGAGAACACATTTTCGTTCCCTAAGAAATTCTGACATCTAAAATCCGAAAGAATAAACCTTTAGCAAATGGAGGTCACCTACAAGAATTGCTTAAAGGAAAAAAAAAAAAACTAAAAAATTCGTACCTCCACAAAACTTTGCAACATGAAGTTACTTGGGCTAGAAAATTCTTGTTTATGTTCTAGACTACTAACAAATTTGTAGGCCGGGAATATTTTGCCATAGTATTTTCGGTTGAGGCGATTTCCACCAAGAAAATCCGAACAGCTAATAGCTTTCTAGAATACGTCAAAAGAAATAGTAGGCGCCTTAAAATGGCTAGATGACCTGCATACAACTGGTTTCAAACGAATTTCAAAAAGTACTTGTTGGGTGCCCTTGATGTACCTGAAGGACTATTCCATCTACATTGTACATGTATTCTCATTCAGGAATATGGTCAATCAAACACACCCTTGCACTGATCGGATAAACTTACTTTGTCTTAAAAAAGTAGTAATAGAAGGAATAGATGTAAACATAGCCAGCCGTGGATGCAGCCGATAGAAATGCAGTCCACTGCCTGTAACAACAAGACTTAAGCTGTTATAATAGTATGCATTCTGAGCCCACCCTACATGTATATAAATATTACAGCCACTGTTTTATATAGCATGGCAAGGCAGTATTATAGAGCGACTGACCATGCTTACACAGAGATAATCTTCCAATATCTACTGCTTGTCTATAGACGGTCTAAAGTTGACAACAACTATGGAAATGGCCTCAAATTTCAGACATTTTACTTGCTAAATGCAAGTTGATTTTATATAATCCTTCTTTCGCACAGTAATGGACCTGCTGTCTTCCTTTGATGCTTATATATCATTACTGATTCAAGCAACATAGAAAAAGGAATAATATCCATGCTCATCCTCTTTCCCCAGCTCTTTCCAACATGGTCGGAAATAATCATGTGAAATATTCTAATCAAAATGCAAACTTACTAAAGGATATTGTTACTTGTGTCAGCAGAAATTGAAAATGCAAGTGTCCTTTGATTTTAGCAAGTAGATTCTTTAGGCACTTGCTTTCTTTAGCAAGTGAAAATGTTAAATTTAAAGCCTGCATTGCCAGGTTACTATCTACATCTCTGCCAAACAAATCCACCCATTTGAGGAAACAAAAACTTAAAATACTTTAAAAGCAACAACAAAATCAGAAGAAAATAACTATGATACAAGAGTTTATGGGACACACTGTATTTGGAGTCATGCTCTGTAGTGTGGTCCCTATCATGCTTTGTTTAATTTACTACTCTCATTCACATTTTTTGTCTCTATTCATGGTAAACAAATAAACAAACAAACAAGTCATTTTTGTTAACAATACAAATATCATGAATATTAATGAGAACACCGCTCAGGAGAAAAAGTCTGGAGAGAACACTGGCTAGGGGTCTTTGGGAGGGGAGGGGAGGGGAGGGGAGAGAGAATTTTGATATACCGGTACATGGAACACGTGTTGATATGTGGTTTGTAGAAAAATATCCTACTTACCATCTGTAGTCTTCTGCATTTAGCAGGAAATAAGTACAGACAATAGTAACACAGATAGTGACAGTAATTAGGATGCAGAACACGAGAAGCATGAAGCCAAACACGTAGTAAATCTTGTAAGCCCAGAAGGATGTGAAGATAAAATACCTAGAAAATAGTAAGTGAAATTTCACTTTGTGACTGCTTCAATGTTTCCTCAACAAGCAACTTGTTAGCAAAACCAAAAAGTTTTGAATTCTTAAAATTTCAACAACAAACCGCATATCAAATTATACCACACATGTGCAATGAGGACTTACATTTCAATGAATATGGAACCAAATGGCAGAACTCCACCAAGGCAAATAATCACTGCTGGCTCCATGAACCTGAAGAATAAAATATCCTTAAGCTGTAAATTGTCTTAATACTATACTAAACCTACTGGGCAAGCAGTGTAAGCAGACCAACTTACCACTTCTTTTCAGGAATGGGTCTTGGCACAGTATTGACTCGACAAGGAGCATTAGGCGTCCCTGACAGATTCCTCCCAAGCACCGTACCAACAAGGTTTAGTGGCAGAATAACAAAAATAACAATGCAAGCTACAGCAACCTGAAAATACAGGACAAGCAAGCTCCATTATTTGTTACTAATAACATCTAGATCTATCCCGTATGGCAGCCTGATATGAATCAGTGTTCTCCTTTTGAGAAAGCCAGGGGGTATTTACTGAGTTGCTGAGTGCACCATCTTGAAATTCTTGAACTCGTGGGTATAGCGTACGGATACCTTGGGAACAAGGTTGGGAACAACTCTGTTACACTCTGGGAGAATTTGAAGATTGTGCCAACGAACAAGGGAATATGACAACGACCAATATTGCAGAAAATTCCGACCATCAAGCAGTAAGAATAAGTATAATGATTGAGAAAAAATATTAAAGCCAGGTGGCATCATGTTTGAGCCGGCCTGTACTGCTCGTAACGAGCCACATCATTGGCTTACCCAACAATACAAAACACCCTAACCTATAGAACGAGCCACATCATTGGCTTACCCAACAATACAAAACACCCTAACCTTTAGAATGTGCAGTACAAAAACAATAGAGCTACAGTATAATGGTGCAATCAGAATACAGGTTTCGAGTGGTACTGTATTAAAAGGGTTGGAGAGAACACTGCAAATAACTCACCATTGTACCAAAGGGAATGGCTCTTGAAGCGTGATAGTAGATGGCAATGAAGTTGATGAGGAATGCCACTCCACACACCAAACTGGGAAACAAGACAGCTCCCAGCATCATCTGCCGTATCCACTGTCTTCCTGTAACCCAATGAAACATTGTTACCTTCTTGATACACCTATTACGTGTTATTACTACTATAATACCATGATTGCCGTTGTTTTCTTTGTTCTCTGAGGGGCATTCAAGTTCAACCCACTAAATTTCCCTCATTATGCATGCAAGAGAGAAATTTAGAAATATGTATTGTCTTCAGGAGGGAGATTTTATGTAAATTTCTAATTTGCATTAAATCTCCATCCTGAAGACAATGCATATTTCTAAATCCCCTGCAAGCGTAATGAGAAAAAATTAGAAGACAATGCAGGCTGCACATGAGAGGGTCAAAGGCTTCAACTCTTGTTCCCCTCTGCAGCTCTGGGCTAGACTAAGTAACAGACGGTACTTGCGTGACTACATTGTACAGCTGGGGCCAAAAGTCTTGAAACACTTTGCTTCCATAGCGCCCCCATTCCCCCTGTGAAATGTTGGTTACAGCTGCGTGATTTAATGACTACCTCTCGCTTGCAACTCTGACTTTGCACCGGCCAACATTGATAAGGGGAATGGGGTGTTTCAAGGACTTTTGTCCCTAGCTGTAGCTTCCCATCTAAAGCATCTCTAAACGGCTTTAATTCTGCCATAGTAAATAGGCTGATTGCTGGGGTTTTCTCTTATTTATTTATTTATTTTATTTTATTTCAAGATTTGCCCAAGATTCGCCACAAAAAAGACTGTACAGGACTTCATGGCGATAATTGATCCCATCTTTAACTTTGAGCGCAAATCTAGAGAGCCAGTAGTTTATCTCTTCTAATTTTGGAATTGCTGTTCGAACATCATTTTCTGGCCTGAAATCATGGAAGGCTTCTTCTCTGGCTTTGCTCCAGGATTGATAGACATTAGCACTCCAACACATGTGTTTTTAGTGTTTTTAGGAACTCTTTCCTCCCTTATCTTACAACATCCTGTTCTGAAACAAATACAAAGCGTTCTGCCATTTTAAAAAGAGTGCTAGTTCAAATGAAACCAACAAAGGCTCTAAACCAAATATTGATTCAAATCGCTTTTCATCTATTTGAGCTCCTATATGCAGCTCTGGGTTTTTTGCTGCCCTTTGTTCAAAACACAAGACATGACCACAGTGTCACTGGTACCTCGCCAACTAAACTCAAATATACTAATAAAAAGTTCCCTTCTTCAGTGATCATAGTATTACAAACTTATACCATGGCAATTCATGGTATTAGTGATTAACTCGTCCCTCGAGCCTCAGGAGGATTTGTAAAGTCCAGAAATCCTCCCTTGGCTTGCAGGGCAATTGCAATTTAATCACTAATACCCCTCATGTCATGGTATTACTGTCTTATAATGACATACTGTATATACACTACTATTGCATTTCAAGAACCAAACAAATGATGATATATATGTAGCATACTCTTTTCAACATAACATTCAGTTTTAAGCACTAAATGCATGACTGACTGACAAAAGAACAAATAATTATTATGTAATTCTGCCAAGAACACACAAAATATGCACAAGACAGCACTACATGTAAATAGGAGACTGTATTTTGGGCAATCCCTTTATGTAGGACGACACAAATTTTTACCAAAAATACAATAGAATACAACACAATACAATTCAATACAACAATAGAACGCAACACAATACAATACAATAGAATACAATTTGGTAGCAATTTGTGTCGTCCTACATGAAGGGACGGCCGTATTTTGGGTAGTTACAGTCAAATGGCTTCCCATGGTAAATCCCATTTCTCAAGCGAGCATGTCTGGCTTTTGGTTATTATGTAAAGAAAATCTTGTCTCTTGGCGAGACATAATAACTAGGGGTTATTAGTTGGCTTCAGTTAATATTTAATATGGCTGTGTATTTTTATGAGTATTTCATATTTTGGCAAGTCTTTATTGTTTATGTCTCAGGAAATTAGATACATGAAAAACTCTGACAAGGTCTTGCTATATAAATATCACTACCGTATTTACCTGTGCATAATACACACTTTTTTTCCCCTAGAAATGGCCTTCAAAATCGCATGTGTATTAGTATAGGTAATCATGGATTCGATTGCAATTCATTTGAAGTGAGATTCCCACAGAGTATCAAAATTACATGAACCCATAGGACGAATGCAATTGGAGCTCTTTGAAAAATCTCACAAGTTCAAAGTAATCCAGAATTGCACGAGAAAGCCATGTGATTTACTTGTTAATAATATTCATCCACATATATTAATTTTGTGCTTTTTGTTGTGATGTTATTCAAAGGATTTTGTATCAGTTTTTCAACTTCTCCTGGCTGTAAATGTGCAAGTCTCTCTTTGTTATTGTTCTACATTGTTGCAAAAGTTTGGACACTGTCAATCCAATTTATGAGTTCTGGGTGGATATAGTTTGTTCACATCGGAGGTACAGTATTGTGCAAAAGTCTTGCAAACACCTTTCGGCGAATTTCGGGGCTTTACGGCGAAAATGAACGAAAATTTTCACGATCCGAAATTTCGAAAATTCGTTAAGCCCTTTGTTGAATCTGTGCGACATTTCGCAGTGCTCTGCGACATGTTGGCACGAAAATTCGCTGCACTCTACGAAATATCGTGCGAAATTTCGTTTGATACTCTGCGAATATTCGCACGAAACTTCGCTTCTTCGATATGTCGATCCTTCGATATGTCGATCCTTCGAAATTTCGATCCTTGCCCGTCAAAGATCAAGTTACCTTTTCCGGCTCACTCGGTCAATTCGACCAACCTGAGTGTAAACTTTATTCGGACTTTGACTAACTCAACTAATTACGGCTCACTTTCGAACGGTACAGGAGGATAACTGTAGAGTTTACTTCAGTTCAGTCAGTATAATCAGGCTAAGAATGGCTCCGCTAAGAATAGAAATCCGATGCTTTGAACCCGGTTTGAATCGAAGGCCGGAAGGGTAATAAACGAAAGGAATGCGTTACTATAAATCACACGCACGTCCCAACTTCGGAAGTGTTCAATGTTGTAAACGTTATCCGTATATCCACAATAATATTCAGATCCTTCAGCCTTCCAGATCTTTGTAAAAGTCGTTCCATAAAGTTTTCAAGTAAATTCGGACCATGCAGTTATCGAAATATTGTGAGCCGTAAAATAAACAAAACAACGGCTGCTCGCTTAGTTCCCGGCGGTGCGTGGCCCGCTTTAAAGCTTGACTCACTCGCTGTAACTGAGCGCAAAGCATAACACCAAATAAACTTTTGCTTCAGTGTAGTTTCACATTTACAGTAGAGCCTTGTCTTGTTACTAGTATTAAAAGGTTTCGGCAGAAATCATTGTAAATGTTTGCGTATTAAAATCTCAAATCTCAACTCTTCTGAATTTCCACGTGCAATCAGTCAGGCGTGAACGTGTCAGTCTGATATTTTACTGAACATCAACAGAGTTTTGAAGCAACGTTTGTCATATTGAAAGACGTGCAAAAACTTCTATACTCTTACCAGAAAACTTCTACTGGGAAAGTGCAATTCCTTTTTAATTAAAAGAGCTTTAATGCATCGGATCAGATCAGTCAGTTCGCGTAAATGGAAATTAATTACGCTCCCGCGGTATTTGTGTCAGAAATGAGACACGCGTCTGGCTGACAGTTCACGATTGACGGGGACTTTTATTAAACAAGAATCTTGACTTTTTGACGCCTCTGGTACGCAGAGTATTTACCAAAACCATCTTACTGTACGTTTGTAAAACTGTTTGTCATGAATTCGAATTTGTCACGCGTTAATCCTGGTGAAAGAAAGGTTAAAATACAATACTGTGCAATTGACACGTACGCTTGCCGAAATTTCTTCTAAATTTCGGATCACGATATTTCGGATCACGATATTTCGATAACCTGGCCCGAATTTTCGTTTGACAATAAACGAAATATCGTCGAAATGTCGCTCGCAGGTTGGCGATATTTCGCCTTGGCATTAAAATTTTAGCGTATCTGATCGATTCTTCGTCGAAATTTCGAAATTTCTTTGTTCGTAAGAACAAAGAGCGAAATTCGTCGAAATACGTTTACATGACTTTTGCACAATACTGTATTACATGATTCAGCACTGGTATTCCACGATTTGGCACTGGCGTTTAGCATAAATACAGCTGCTCTCTCGAGGTAAGTTTGGGGGAATTCGAGAGCAGAACAAACACGAGACCACAGGTAGAGTGTTTGTAACTGCTTGAGAATTCTTCCAAACTTACCGAGGTTTGCATGAGCCTGTGCAAACATGGAAAATCTGTTTCATTTCTTCTATAAAATAATAACTATTTTGATAGAAGATGCACTTATGGTGCTCGTCGTGACACCATTTCCATGTTTGCACAGGCTAATAAAAACATGGCTATCAGCCAATCAGAATGCATGTACTATCTAAATTATTTTATAATTGTGAATAGTAATACTTCTTATTACCTCCTTGCCGTGAATATAAACTGCCACCAAAGTATCCACTCACTGGTGCACATGCAGCATAAACAAAGATTGTAGCACTCAGGATAGATCCCCGGCTGAAGAAATAAAAACAATTCAACACATTTCATATTAATAATTTAATTAAATCAAGCTAAACAAAATGCAGATAATAGGTGGGGGTCACGCAAGACCACTAAGTCTATCTAAGTCAACTTAAGGTCAAGCCGAGCTAAGTCAGCGTAAGTCCACTTAGTCCAAAAGTATTGAGACAGACTTGTGGTCATGCTAGGACAGACTTGTGGTCCAGTGTGAACCCACCTTACAATGTATGTCTCCTTCTGATAGATCTACATTGTACATCCACATTTATTAAGTCAGAGCTTTTGTTGAGTTAGCATCTGTAGTTATCATCTCTTGCTGTCGGTAATGACACTATATACCCCTCTAGTTAAGCCAGAAACATTGGAGTAATCTTCGATGACACTATGTCTATGTCTCGCCAGGTTAACTCTATTTGAAAGTCGGCGTTCTACCAACTAAGGAATATTTCTAGAGTAAGAAAATATTTGTCTGTTAGTACTACAGAAATTCTTCTACACGCATTCGTTACTACTAAGTTAGATAACTGTAACTCCCTTTTATATGGCCTACCAAAACAACTAATCCAGAAGCTACAATATGTCCAAAATGCTGCCGCTCGCATTATATCATGCACGTGTAAATACGATCATGTCACACCTACTTTAAAGGAACTGCACTGGCTACCTGTAAACGAGCACATCACATTTAAGATTCTTCTACTTACTTATAAGTCCCTTAATAACCAAGCACCTGTCTACTTAAGAAATTTATTACACATCTACAAACCTAACAGAATGCTCCGCTCGTCATCTGACACACTTCGCTTGACTCAACCGATGCCTAGACTTAAAACCTATGGTCAACGCGCATTTTCTATATTAGCACCTCAAATCTGGAATAGCCTACCTGTAGAAATAAGATCCAGCCCGAATGTGAACATCTTTAAATCTAAGCTCAAGTCTTATCTTTTTTGCTCTGCTTATAATCTGAACTAGTTATGAATTATTATTACCCATAATTATGTACTACATTGCTACATAGTTTACTTATTACTCGTTACGTTAGTAGATAAGAATTAATTAATTTGTTATTTATACATTATTGTAAAGCGCATAGAACAGATATGCTATATGCGCTATATAAATATATTATTATTATTATTATATCTTTGCAAACTTTCAGATTTTCCATTGACCACTGCGGTTTTTTATGCTTTTTTACGACGATTTTCAAGCAATTGACAACATTTTACAACACATTCACAATGATCAGCAACGGTTTTGAAACGATTCACAGTGGTATATACATGTAGAAGCATTGTAATGCTTTGACTATTGACAATGGTCTACAATGCGTTGAAAATGGTCTACAATGCATTCTCAACGTCCCACAATGCGTTGAAATGGAAAATGGATTTATCGCTGGATTCCTTATACCTGGTTTTTGCGTGAAGGGTCACATTCGGTTGTTTCTGTTGACTTTGATCAGTCCCTATGGTTGTTTCTGTTGACTTTGATCAGTCCCTATGGTTGTTTCTGTTGACTTTGATCAGTCCCTATGGTTGTTTCTGTTGACTTTGATCAGTCCCTATGGTTGTTTCTGTTGACTTTGATCAGTCCCTATGGTTGTTTCTGTTGACTTTGATCAGTCCCTATGGTTGTTTCTGTTGACTTTGATCAGTCCCTATGGTTGTTTCGGTTGACTTTGATCAGTCCCTATGGTTGTTTCGGTTGACTTTGATCAGTCCCTATGGTTGTTTCGGTTGACTTTGATCAGTCCCTATGGTTGTTTCGGTTGACTTTGATCAGTTCCTATGGTTGTTTCGGTTGACTTTGATCAGTCCCTATGGTTGTTTCTGTTGACTTTGATCAGTCCCTATGGTTGTTTCTGTTGACTTTGATCAGTCCCTATGGTTGTTTCTGTTGACTTTGATCAGTCCCTATGGTTGTTTCGGTTGACTTTGATCAGTCCCTATGGTTGTTTCGGTTGACTTTGATCAGTCCCTATGGTTGTTTCGGTTGACTTTGATCAGTCCCTATGGTTGTTTCTGTTGACTTTGATCAGTCCCTATGGTTGTTTCGGTTGACTTTGATCAGTCCCTATGGTTGTTTCTGTTGACTTTGATCAGTCCCTATGGTTGTTTCTGTTGACTTTGATCAGTCCCTATGGTTGTTTCTGTTGACTTTGATCAGTCCCTATTGTTGTTCCATTACAATAAATATTCAGTGTATCAGTGTGTTTTCAGTACACATCCTGGTCTCAATAATAGAATTAAGATCACATCTTAACTGTATGACACTAAGCCAGACCACAACTAACTAAGACCACATCTTAACAATATGACACAGAGACCAACCATAACTTCTTACCCAGTATAGAGGTCTCCCATGATAGTAAATACCACAACTAGGAAGGTGACGGCAGACAGGTGGAAACCAGTCCCAATAAAGCAAGAGAATAGTAGACGGTGAGAGGCCGGCCTGAACACATCACCATGAACTTGTTTCCAGCCGTATTCATCACCAAGGTCCCTCTCCTGATAAACAGTATACACTATTTAGTACAAATACAGTGTAACTAATTGTTTTATATGCTCTTGCTGTTAAAAAGAGATCCTGATGTTGAAAAAGAACAGTATTACAACAGCCATTAACAATTTCACAAAAAGATGTTGAACACCAAATATATGTAGTATGGTCTCCAGAGATAATGAAATAAGTTTAGCTACAGTACCGCCCAGAAACATATGTACATTTGTTCGCGAAATCTTTGCGAGCAGATCGCGTGCAGTGTTCGCAATCTGTTCCAATTTGTTTTGGAAACTGTTCGCAATTTGTTCGCAAATTGTTCGCGAACGCAAGGTGTTCACGAACAAACATCGCGAGCATACAATACAGCCCAAAAATTAACACGCACAAGAAGTCCCGCAAGAACTTCTTGCGGCCCCAGAACCCGCAAGAAGTTGCAAGAACACGCAAGAAGTTTAACAAGTTGATAACTGCCTTTTTGCGGCTACACTGCAAGAACGTGCAAGAAGTCCACTCAATCATAGTTAATAGAGTGGAATGGTTATGAAACCCAGCGACCTTCTTTGTTATATAGTGTCTTTGTTAGCTTTTTTCAACCACTACCCTGCACAAAACACAATAGAAATTCCAATGTGTTAATCAATCAGCCAATAGAAACGTGTGAGTTCAGTCGTTCAAGGGACACTAATGAACTATGACCCTGCACAATCTTTTGTCTTGCCCCCTTCCAACATAAATCGCAGCGCAGTTGGTAGCCCCTTTGAAGTTTGCCGGGTTTCATAACCATTCCACTCTATTAACTATGACTCAATGTATTAGAACTTCGAGATGCGAGTACAGCGAACGCTAATTGCTAATTCGTGTTTTGTTTACATTTTTGCACAGCAAATTATATTGAGAGCCTTTCGGTAATATTTTTTGACAAACTCATTTTCAAAGACAACGAGATGTATTTTAATATTTAGCTTTCGTTTATGGTAGTGTTTCGCTGCACTCTATGAAATATCATGCAAAATTTCGTTTGGTACTCTGCGAATATTCGCACGAAACTTCCCTTCTTCGAAATGTTGATCCTTCGAAATTTCGATCCTTGCCTGTCCAAGATCAAGTTACTTTTACCGGCTCACTCGGTCAATTCGACCAACCTGAGTTGTAAACTTTATTCGGACTTTGATTAACTGAACTTTACGGCTCCCTTTCGAACGGTACAGGAGGACAACTGTCAGTATGATCAGGCTATAAGAATAGAAATCTGATGCTTTGAACCCGAATCGAAGACGGAAGGGTAATAACCGACGTTACTATAAATCACACGTCCCAACTTCGGAAGTGTTCAATTTTGTAAACGTTATCCGTATATCCACAATAATATTCAGATCTGCCAGCCTTCCAGATCTTTGTAAAAGTCATTGCATAAAGTTTTCAAGTAAATTCGGACCATGCAGTTATAGAAATATTGTGAGCCATAAAATAAACAAAACAACGGCTGCTCGGTTAGTTCCCTCACCGGCGGTGCGTGGCCCGCTTTAAAGCTTGACTCACTCGCTGAGTGCAAAGCATAACACCAAATGAACTTTTGCTTCAGTGTAGTTTCACATTTACGGCAGATCCTTGTCTTGTTACTAGGGTTTCGGCAGAATTCATTGTAAATGTTTGCGTATTAAAATCTCAATTCTTCTTGGAGTCTGAATTTCCATGTGCAATCAGTCAGGCGTGAAAGTGTCAGTCTGATTTTTTACAGAACATCAACAGAGTTTTGAAGCAACGTTTGTCGTATTGAAAGACGTGCAAAAACTTCTATGCTCTTACCAGAAAACTTCTACTGGGAAAGTGCAATTCCTTTTGAATTAAAAGAGCTTTAATGCATCGGATCGGATCAGTCAGTTCGCGTAAATGGAAATTAATTGCGCCTTCCCGCTGTATTTGTGTCAGAAATGAGACACGCGTCTGGCTGACAGTTACGATTGACAGAGACTTTTATTATATAAGAATCTTGACTTTTTGATGCCTCTGGCACGCAGGGTATTTACCAAAACATCTTACTGTACGTTTGTAAACTGTTTGTCATGAATTCGAATTTGTCACGCGTTAATCCTGGTGAAAGAAAGGCTAAAATACGAAATTGTGCAATGAACACGTACGCTTCGGATCACAATATTTCGATAACCTGGTCCGAATTTTCGTTTGACAATATGGGAAATATCTACAACACAAGCATGATAGCTTGATTTCGTAGCTTGAAGAAGTGATGATCCACGAAGTCATATGACTAGCGAGATGAATGCCAAGAGTTGTTCCGCGATCAACGTTCCGCGATCAACTGCAAACACAGAAGTTGATCGCAATCATTGCGCGAAATTTTCGCAAGCAATTTGCGACCAGTGCGAAAAATTAGCGAACAGATTGCGAACACTGCTCGCGAAAAATTCGTGAAAAATGTACATATGTTTATGGGCGGTACTGTATATAATATACTGTACTTGAATATTTGAAATGACAGTCACTGACAATGTCATTCTAAGAACATTGCACATGGGCTACAAATGAAATGTGGCTAGATATAATTTAGTTAAGGTTACTGGATACCTTTCAAAATGAAAAAGATGGGGAATTTTTTTTTCACACAGAAATGTAGTTTTAGTAGTAGTATCTCATATACCAAAAACTCTGTTCAAAAATAATTAATATTGACAGAGATTACCAAAAGGAAGTTTTTTAACCAGAAGTAAAATGTTCTGTTTGATTGACAGCAGATCATTAAACACATGACAAGTGCTCACTTGCCGGTAATGATGGTGTGGGGAAAGCTAGTGCATATTAAATTCATGTTTACGTTTATTGAGAAAAGTTTTTCCAAACACGATTCCATAATTCCATTGGTTGTTGGCCTATGTCTTCCAAAAAGCAAGCAGGATGCCCTTAGCTTGGAAACAAAGAAAAAAGAAAAGCAAAACAAGGCCAAACAATGCATATGACTACGAGCCAAATAGATCCCGTGTATAAGCCGCACCCGTAGATAAGCCGCACCTGTAGATAAGCCGCACCCCAAGTTTTGAAGCTTGAATTTAGGGAAAAAACGGTTTTTTTGAAAAATACAAAAAATAATTAGAAATCTTTTGTCCGAGTTCATAAATGCTTGTACTTGATGCCAAACTTCTTCCAAAAAAAAGAATAATCTTTTGTTGGAGTTCATAAACGCTCGTACTTGAAGCAAAACTTCATCAGATTGTCATAAATACATAATCGCAACTTTAAATTTAATTTGATCGAATATGGTTTGACTTGCCTTGTCATTTCTTGTGTATATTTTAACCTGCAGTCTTTAAATCACTCCAGAATTCTTCCGCTTTTATTCTCCCATTAACTAACAACAATTCCAAGGAACCGCTTTCCTTTAATCGCTAGAACAAGAAAGGTTTTCTGGCAAAACTATACTTGCACGAGTAGGTCTGAGGTCCGCCATCCTGGATTTTCATTAACTAGTGCCAATCTCCCACGTGTAAAATTGCGAAGAATGCCTGGTTGTTTAGATCCCTGCTTTGACAAGCGCTGCGAATCAGCATGTTTTGGAAGATAAATAAGCTTAATCACGTTTAAATATTCACGAAATTCTAATATATTAGGTCTAAGGTGGGTCTTAGAAGAGTTTTTGCTTAAATTCTTTCAAACTGCGTGTTTTTTTCAATGATTATGCTTAAATTGCTATATTACACGATCGGATGCGATTTGAACCTGATTGTAATATTATACGCACCGTCGCATAATAAAAGCTTCATACAGGTTCATGATATGTAAATATATGTTAATGTTGGGTCTCCTTTCTAGGTGTTCCCGTAGATAAGCCGCACCCCCGATTTTGAACGAAAATTTTGGGTGAAAAGTTGCGGCTAATCTACGGGTCCACTCAAAACCCAACAAGGGTTCGTATTTTCACTTTCAGACAGTGCCGAGTGGTCCACATCTGAACATAATAAAAGAAGAATTGATAGGAACCAGCCGAGAGAATATTTGTTTCCAAGAAACCCAGGCCAAGAAAGCTAAGATGGAAACGTAAAGTCTGACAGTGACTCTGAATCGCTTGAAAGATCTCACTATTTTATTTTTATTTAAACATATTTATTCCATACAATTGCCCCAAGAGCAGAAGCTCATCTGGGAGGCTCTCGTACAACTATTGCACACATTTCAACAGAGGAAGTTGGGAGCGAAACAGAAACAACAGAAAATAGATAACATTACATATGAACTGAAAAGCGAGATGTAGCGGAAATAAAATCTTGAACAGCAAGGAATAATTTACAATTTGAATTAAAGTCAATATTGGTACATCCACGAAGTAAAAACATTAGCTTGTCAGAGTCGTTAGAATTAGACCAGAAATTTGTTAGGCACTCTGCAGCCGAGTTAAGTAAACGAGAGCAATGGGCTTCGAAATGGGGACAATGTAACAGGTAATAATAATAATAATAATAACTTTATTTAAACTGTAAAGACCGATCAGTTAATCGAAAATGATTAGCTGGTATCAACCGGTGACCAGTATTATAGATAATGTATCTAAAAAATCTCAATATATAATAGTATAATAATAAATGTATGAATGAATAATATTATAATAATAAAAAATACATATAACTGTATAAAGCTTGAAAAGGATATCTAAAAAATTATCGTAAACTACATTGATGATTGTTGTCATCAAGTTCTAAAAAATGCTTGAAAACGCCAGCCTTAAAAGTTGATAGTGTTTGTAACTCCCGCAGCTCTCTAGGTAAGTCATTCCATTCTCTTGCGGCTGCGCATTTAAAAGACAATTGGCCCATTTTCGTTTTCGTGGCTATAACATGTAAAAGTGTGGAGTCCCTAAGATGTCTATTATGCATTTCTGATCTTTTAACAAGGTACCCTTCTAGCTGATGCGGACAGTTAATGTTATGTACAATTTTATACACGAACTGGAGCCTTAAGAAGTGCCTTCTACTGTTAAGAGATAACAAACAGAGCTTGGCACGCATGTCTTGTGAACACGTCTTACGATTAGCGGCAAGAATAATCCGCATAGCCTGGTTTTGCAGTCTCTCTAAGCGCTGTGAATTGCCTTTACCGCAATCACCCCATATAATACAGCTGTAATCTAGAATAGGTAGTACTGTTTGCTTATAGATTCTTAACAATATGCTACGACTAAGGAATGATGAAATTCTATTAAGCATTTTAAGCTTGGGATAAATTCTTGATGATATATAAGAGATGTGTCTGTTCCAATTTAGACAGCCATCAATATAGACTCCTAAGTATTTAAAATGTTCAGATTGTTTCAATAGCTTTCCATCGAGAGTAATCTGTAGGAGGCGTGTATTAGCTACTGAATGTCTAGATCCAATCATCATTGCCTCAGACTTCTTGTGATTACTAATGAGACCGTTACGGTTTAGCCAAGCGTCTATGCGACTAAGGTCTTGATTGATGCACTGTTCAGCTACATTAACATCTTTCGAGCTTGCGTGAATTTCTGTGTCATCAGCATACAGCACAACGTCACTGCTTTGACAAGCGTCGGAGATCCCATTTATATGTATGTTAAATAGAGTCGGTCCAAGGACCGAGCCTTGAGGGACTCCGTAGGTGATCTTCCGCTGTTTGGACTCAGTTCCGTTACACGAAACAAACTGAAGCCTCTCAGAGAGATAGCTCTTAAACCAGTCATGTTCGTTGTCCTTCACACCATGTTGCGCAAGCCTCTGCAGGAGGACGTTATGGTCAATGTTTGTTAGTTTCCCACTGGTATCCACACTCACATACAGGAGAGGGTATACAATTATGGCAAAAAAGATTGTCGTTTAAGGTGCTATTTTTCAACCTAAGTCTAGTTTGCAGAACAGAAGGATACCTAGTACCAATTTCAAAGAGCTTGGGGCACTTCCCTTTTGACAACAACCTATTAACTGAATTTTTGAATTCAGCAAAAGAGGAAGAATTCCTTATATAGAGAGCCAGGGAGTTCCATCCAGAAATAGAAGAAGGAAAAAAGGAGTTTTGAAATCTAGATGTGGAGCAACTTATAAGTGATATGTTCTCGCTATTACGGAGTGAATAACTAGATCTGTGAGAAACTGGCGTGGGTAAGACGGAGGAGAGATAGTCAGGAACCAAATTATTCTTAATTTTATAAAATACCGAAAGTTTATGAATATGACATCTTGTTTTAAGTGTATCCCAGGCAAGTTCATCTAACAGGGACTGGCAGTTAGTTCCTTTAATGGCGCCCAATTAGAAACTTCGAATTAGGCAAAATAACTTCACACACCAGTAATTCAAGATCAGGTATTTCAAACTCAATTTTTCTCTTGAAAGCGAGACAATTGGCCAGATAAAGAGCAACACCCCTGCCCCGGCCGTTAGGTCTATTTCTAATTAAGGGTAAATGGTAACCATTCATGCGTAGTAGGTCATTAACATTTGAATTAAGCCAAGTTTCAGTGTCAGAGAGCAAAAGCATCAAAATTATAGGCACCCAGGAAAACAGAAATTTGGTCGAATTTATCTTCACTGAGTAGACTACGGACATTTAGGTGAGCCAGAGAAAAATACTGAGAAGAAGGACCGGGATTCAAATGTACGTCGGATGACAAACAAATTACTAGAATGTAAAATGCCAACATGAGTGCGAATACCACCACGGAACTCAAAAATAAATTAACATGAAAGTGAAAAAGCCGAAAAGTTCGCGAGTTAAAAATTCCAATCGCTGCCCGATAGCATTCTAACGAAATACCCATGGCCAAATCATACAAAAATAATTAAATCTTACCTCTGGCTGCAGGTTATAGAAGGAAAAAATACGGATAAACACAAAATGGACATGTCTAATACAAAGTACAAATAACTGAGTAAAACGAATACGAAAACAAAACTTTAAATCCATACTTCAGTGTCAAGCCAAGTACGGAAGGGTCAGAGTTCAATCATTTCATTCATCTTCATCTGGTCTGAGCTCTTGAATATCGTCAGAACAACGAACAATGTGAATAGATTCATCATATAACTTCGCAAAAATCTTTTCATCGCTCGCCCATGTTGCAGCAATATGATCCGCTTCTCAAGCTTGTTGGTAAATCTCTAGGTTGTAGGCAGTGAGATCCTCATTAATAAGTATGCCCTTCATCCCTTTCAGCTTGCGGCGGTGTTTAATAACTTCAGCTTTAGCCCTGTAACCCTTGAACTTGACTATCATATGACGGTTACCATCCCTTGGCTTTCCAATCCGGTGGATACGATCAATTTCGGAATCGCTAATCTCCACCCCAAGCTTGCTTTGGAAGAAGTTAGAAACTTTCTCGTAGCAATTTTCCTCTGGCTCCTCTTCAATCCCACCAATACGAATAATATACGTGCGCGAATACTGTTCATTTGCATTCGTTTTAAGCAGTAGAATGTTGAAGTCTTTCCTCAGGTTATGAATATCCGAGCGAAGTTGAGCATTTTCCTTTGATAGACCTTGAACTTTAGCTTCAAGGGGCTTAACAATGGCGGCTAACTCGACTTTAAGTGCTTCTTTCACTAGTGAAGACATAGCCTTGCTCATTGCATCGCTTGTAAGTGAATTGGCAATCTCTTCTTTAATAAGGGAACGCATTTCTTCCCTGAATTCATCTAAATCTGAAGAGGTAGAAGGCAGTGAAGATTTTCGTGAAGATGATCTTGTAGTAGCAAACATGACGGTGACAGCTCTCGAAGGCAACCGATAAAGAAAACTCCAATAGGGCAGCCAGAACTCAGTTAAATAGCTGTAAACCTTCCGAATTCAGTAGATTTTACATTCACATTAGTATTCCACAGAAAATTTAGAGTACAGCGTGAATATAAACGGAAATATTTATGATAAGAGTAAGAGCGAAGAAAAAATGTTGCTCCCTCACTCCTTCACTCCCTCACATTCCAATCTCGCTATTGCCATGCTGTTTCAAACGCCAGCAAATCACTGTCTCTTCTACTAACTATGCTGGCATTCAAGGCATCTCTAGGTGTTCACCTTGGCTTTTCCCTCAAGGTCTTTTTGTCTTTCCCATTTTTCAAGTCACACAAGAAAACTAGAACAACCAGCTATATTAATATTTTTTTAATGCGGTGCGTAGCTTTGATCGGAAATCAACATTGGTGGGAAATCTTAACAGATAGTGATGAACTGTGATGAGAAATGATTGGCCAAGAGCTCGCTATTGTTGGAGAGGCGGGGATTCAGATTCATGCACCACAGACGGCTAGATTTTTTGAAGTGCTATTTTCTACGCTTTCGATTTTCAACCAAAATAGAGTTTTAAAAAAGCTCCCACTTAAGAGGAATTTATTCGATTTGTGTGAAATTTTCACAAAATGTCAATTGATATCACAGCTGCAAAAGAGTGTTGGGGAATTCTAAAAAGAGAGCTCTTGACAGCATTTCAAGCATATACACTCAGACTATGTTTTCGCTTTTTCACAAAGAGCATGATAACTTTTGAACTAAATCGAATTTTGAAATTCCCTGACACCCTTTTGTAATACAATTCCTCTGAAATGCGACAAAGCAAACAGATTTTAAAACTTTAAAAATATTTTTGGAGTCGGAGCTTCTGAAAGCCATCTCACTAGATCAGAGAAATGGGATGGCGAAAAATTGGAGATTTTCAAAGAACTCAAAACTTTTTATGTATTCTTGTAGCCAATTTTATAAGCTTTAAAATGATACATGGATGATTTATCTACGATGTTTCCTCGAGGCACTACATAATTTAAACTGAAAACGCACCCTGAAGGTATCTGGTAACCTTAACACAAGTCTGGTCAGCAGTCAATGAAATGTGGCTAAATAAAATTTAGGTGTTGTTAACCTTGAGACAAGGCTGGGCAGTAATATCAGTTATGTGGGGTGCTACAGGGGTTTTGTATTTGGTTGAGTACATGTACCTCACTCAGCATTTTTGCTGATCATTGTGGATCACTGATACAAGTGGTTTCCTTGTGTTCAATTATTGTTGATTGTTGCGGATCTTTGCTCCCTTCCCCCCTCCCTTACGGTAAGAATTGGTCAAGGTAAGTTGTCAACTGATTTATCAGTGTAACAAGGTGACTGTGGCAGGGTTGCCATTGATACAGGTTGCCATGGATACCTCGCAGGTGTGCTATAAATTGCTTGCTGGCTCCCCAATCCTGTTTTGCCACTTACCCCTAACTATCAGAAAATAACCTACATGTACATGTACTGTAGCAGTTGATAAAAGCTTTCACAAAATTTCAACATAACCTTCTGTCTATTAATAAGTAATAGATAAAGAATTAGTGGCCGATCTTTATCCGATTTACAAACTTGAGCTGAAAGCGAGAGTTTGAAAATCGGATAAAGATTGGACACAAATTCTTTATCTTACTTATCAAACGTCTAGATGTAGAGTCATGTTTTTAGTTACTTTGGCGATATGACTTATTTTGGCCGAGAAAATCGAAGCCAAAGTTTATGTAAATCAGGACGAAATCTGTATCAGATTTAAAGATCACTTATCGGTCCGTGATTTCCTTTGTTTTTGCTTCATGAATTATTAATGAGTTTGATAACATTTTTTATTAATAATCGACATAACAGTACATGATTGTGTCCTCTCCATAATGACCAGACCTTCAGTTAAAATACAGTCTGTATACCTTAGGGGAGAGTTAATGTTCCTCTCTTTTTTTTTACAGTCATCAGATGATGAACATACATGACTGTGGTAAGCACTAAGAGGAATACATGGTAAGTACTGTCAAGTCTGACATGTCACACAGTAAGTGAATGAGATGTTAAGATTCTACTACAAGATTGTGAGCATTAACTTTACCATATCATCCAGCTATAATACTGATAGAAAGTGAATGAGATGTTAGGATTTTACTACAAGATTGGGAGTGTTGTCCCTTACCATATCATCCAGCTACATTGTATAATACTGATAGAAAGTGAATGAGATGTAAGATTTCACTGTTGTCCCTTACCATATCATCTAGCTCATCATCTTTGCTGTATCTGGCATAGTCCTTTCTCAGAGTTCTCATGAGGATCATACTCACAAGACCTACCAGGAAGATCACCATCATGAACGAATTGAAAATGGAGAACCAATGGATCTGCAACATCAACAGTATGATAAATAATAATTTTTAGAATGCAACAGAGACAAACCCTCAAAAACTACAGATGTTGTGCTGGGTAGTGTGTGTGTAAATGACCCTGACCAGTCATAATATTTATTGATGATAATAAAGAAAGTTTACCCTGTGCTGGAAGAAGCTAGGATCCAGGTATTTGTCATATCTTTTGGCAAATGGCACTGGGGAACTCTTCCACCTAACCTGGGAGAAGAAAACAAGATAAACAGTAAGAGAAACGGTTCTTGTGAGTTTACAGGGGTTTCATCAGAAGCTGGCAGGGGTTGGTAACGCTGGCTGTGTTTGACCTAAGTGCTGGCTATCATGGTAAAATATGATGGCTATTATAACAATAATAAACACGTTTATTTTGATATACCCCTTTCTTACAAAATAATGTATATTGTATAGCAACCAATATCTTATGCATGAATTCATATTACTTACATTGTATTAGATAACTACTGAGGCTGACAGCATTATTAATAATATTGCAGCCAGCTGGGCACAGCCTGAAGCTGCCATGCTGCATATTATTAATAATACTGTTGGCCGAAGTAATTATCTGTTGTAGTTATTGTTCCTTATGCAGTCCCATTGATCTCTGCACTATTCTTGCATACACAAAACAATGAAGTTATTACTTATTGTATATCATTTCAGGAGTGAATTACTGTACAATAAAACCATTGGGAAGCATTCTTTGCAGGATATTTTGTTGAATAACAGTTATTGATCCAAGGTTTCCATTGTTATTTTCTCTTCCACGTTTCAACAAACAGGTCTATAGTGTAGTGGGTAGAGGAGCGGACTACAAGTCAGGAGTGTTCATAAGGTTGATGGTTCGCGTCACACTCGATATGCCAGTTTTTATTTCCATCTTTTCCTTAACTTCTACACCAAGTCAAGTCAAAACTTTATTTAGACACAGTGATCTATCAGGTTAACTATACAAAAATACTAAAAGATATAAAATACCACAATTTAAATTATTCTAGCGCTAATTATAATGCCTAAAACTACTGATATGTACATGTATGAAATATACAATAATTTTTATAATAAAACGAAAAATCCCTGTTTTACAAAGATGCCGTGTTTGTTGTGAAATTGAAACCTCATATTTGAGCTTTGAAATTTATCAGCGATGACGCTTGCCTTATTTGCACAGGTAAGTTATTCCACAAAGCCACTCCCCTGTAACTAAAGCTCTTTTTGCCATAGTTAGTATGAGGCAGTGGAAGTATCAGCTTATTTTCCAAATTCCTTAGGTTATACTTTGAGTTGTTATTCCAATG
Source organism: Actinernus sp. WN-2022 (assembly GCA_030867875.1). Classification (NCBI taxonomy): domain Eukaryota; kingdom Metazoa; phylum Cnidaria; class Anthozoa; order Actiniaria; family Actinernidae; genus Actinernus; species Actinernus sp. WN-2022. The sequence continues at coordinate 56,775,054 of JAOWCC010001751.1, read as the reverse complement.
GAATTTTGTTGTAAGGTAAACCGGAGTTTCATTGTGCAAGGTTTTATAAACCATAATTGATTTAGCAATTTCCCGCTGATGGCTTAACCTTTCCCAATTGAGAGTTTGTCCGCGTGGCAATCATAAGTGGCAAAGGTTATGATACGTGCAGCACGATTTTGGAGTTTTTTGGAAAGGCCTTTACTGCAATTTCCCTAGACAACATTGCAATAATCGAAATGAGGTTGGATCAGGCCTTGAAATACAGTGAGTAGCGTTTCACGTGGGACGAAACTGTGAAAGCGCTTAATTGCACTAATACCCAAAGCAATTTTCTGAGAAATCATTTTAATGTGACTTTCCCAGTTCAGATTCTGATCTATGACAACCCCAAGAGACTTGGTAGATGACACCTGTTTAATAGGGACACCATCAATGTCAAAACTGGGATCTTCATTCAAATGCACTAACCGCTGTCAAGAGCCAATAAGGAGAAATTCAGTTTTTGTCATGTTCAATGTCAACTTATTGGCTGCTAACCAGACGTTGATTCTATTTAGATCCTCATTAATGTGCTCGTTGATGATGTTCATGTCACTACCGGCAAAAGTTAAACTGGTGTCATCTGCGTACATCCTTGGTTCAGAATAATTATAATAAACAGTTGGGTAGGTCGTTTATATAGAGCAAAAATAATAACGGTCCCAGTATGGTCCCCTGTTGAACGCCACTCCTTACAACTGTTTGAGATGACTTGTGGCCATTGATTTGGCACGTTTGAGTGCGATCTAATAGATAAGAGCTAAACCACTGCAATGTTGAGCAAACTGTTGGTAGCAAACTGATATTAGTGCAGCTACTTAGTGAACAAGTTCTGGCTGCAATAGTAATAAAACTAATGTGTTGATATAGTGCAGAGAGAGAACAATGGGGTTGGGTTAGGACCAGTAACTATTCTGTACTAATGACAACTTACCTCATATGTGAATGTAATTTTGCCTTTTGGGGTTAGTTTGACTTTGGATTCACTCGTCAGGTTAACATCAACAATCTGGTTGGTACTATGGCCTATCTCAATTTTCTTGTGGGTCCAAATGTAATATTCCTCTCCATTCTCACCAATATCACCAACAATGCCTAAAATAAAGATGATACTGTTATATTACTGCTATGAAAACAGCTACATTTGTATAAGACTACTGGAAACAATGTTACAAATTTATACACAGAGACATGAAACCAAGGTTACTGCAGACCTTGTTACAAATACACAGAGACATGAAACCAAGGTTACTGCAGACCTTGTTACAAATATACAGAGACATGAAACCAAGGTTACTGCAGACCTTGTTACAAAATTAATATACAGAGACATGAAACTAAGTTTACTGTAGACCTTGTTACAAATACACAGACATGAAACTAAGGTTACTGCAGACCTTGATACAAATACACAGACATGAAACCAAGGTTACTGCAGACCTTGTTACAAAATTAATATACAGAGACATGAAACTAAGTTTACTGTAGACCTTGTTACAAATACACAGACATGAAACTAAGGTTACTGCAGACCTTGATACAAATACACAGAGACATGAAACTAAGTTTACTGTAGACCTTGTTACAAATACACAGACATGAAACTAAGGTTACTGCAGACCTTGTTACAAAATTAATATACAGAGACATGAAACTAAGGTTACTGCAGACCTTGATACAAATACACAGAGACATGAAACTAAGTTTACTGTAGACCTTGTTACAAATACACAGACATGAAACCAAGGTTACTGCAGACCTTGTTACAAATATACAGAGACATGAAACCAAGGTTACTGCAGACCTTGTTACAAAATTAATATACAGAGACATGAAACTAAGTTTACTGTAGACCTTGTTACAAATACACAGACATGAAACTAAGGTTACTGCAGACCTTGATACAAATACACAGACATGAAACCAAGGTTACTGCAGACCTTGTTACAAAATTAATATACAGAGACATGAAACTAAGTTTACTGTAGACCTTGTTACAAATACACAGACATGAAACTAAGGTTACTGCAGACCTTGATACAAATACACAGAGACATGAAACTAAGGTTACTGCAGACCTTGATACAAATACACAGAGACATGAAACTAAGTTTACTGTAGACCTTGATACAAATACACAGAGACATGAAACTAAGGTTACTGCAGACCTTGTTACAAATACACAGACATGAAACTAAGGTTACTGCAGACCTTGATACAAATACACAGAGACATGAAACTAAGGTTACTGCAGACCTTGATACAAATACACAGAGACATGAAACTAAGGTTACTGCAGACCTTGTTACAAACACACAGACATGAAACTAAGGTTACTGCAGACCTTGATACAAATACACAGAGACATGAAACTAAGTTTACTGTAGACCTTGTTACAAATACACAGACATGAAACTAAGGTTACTGCAGACCTTGTTACAAAATTAATATACAGAGACATGAAACTAAGGTTACTGCAGACCTTGATACAAATACACAGAGACATGAAACTAAGTTTACTGTAGACCTTGTTACAAATACACAGACATGAAACCAAGGTTACTGCAGACCTTGTTACAAAATTAATATACAGAGACATGAAACTAAGTTTACTGTAGACCTTGTTACAAATACACAGACATGAAACTAAGGTTACTGCAGACCTTGATACAAATACACAGAGACATGAAACTAAGTTTACTGTAGACCTTGTTACAAATACACAGACATGAAACTAAGGTTACTGCAGACCTTGATACAAATACACAGAGACATGAAACTAAGGTTACTGCAGACCTCGATACAAATACACAGAGACATGAAACTAAGGTTACTGCAGACCTTGATACAAATACACAGAAACATGAAACTAAGGTTACTGCAGACCTTGTTACAAATACACAGACATGAAACTAAGGTTACTGCAGACCTTGATACAAATACACAGAGACATGAAACTAAGTTTACTGTAGACCTTGTTACAAATACACAGACATGAAACTAAGGTTACTGCAGACCTTGATACAAATACACAGTCAGAGACATGAAACTAAGGTTACTGCAGACCTTGATACAAATACACAGAGACATGAAACTAAGTTTACTGTAGACCTTGTTACAAATACACAGACATGAAACTAAGGTTACTGCAGACCTTGTTACAAAATTAATATACAGAGACATGAAACTAAGGTTACTGCAGACCTTGATACAAATACACAGAGACATGAAACTAAGTTTACTGTAGACCTTGTTACAAATACACAGACATGAAACTAAGGTTACTGCAGACCTTGATACGAATACACAGAGACATGAAACTAAGGTTACTGCAGACCTTGATACAAATACACAGAGACATGAAACTAAGGTTACTGCAGACCTTGATACAAATACACAGAGACATGAAACTAAGGTTACTGCAGACCTTGATACAAATACACAGAGACATGAAACTAAGGTTACTGCAGACCTTGATACAAATACACAGACATGAAACTAAGGTTACTGCAGACCTTGATACAAATACACAGAGACATGAAACTAAGGTTACTTTAGACCTTGTTACAAATACACAGAGACATGAAACTACATGTAAGGTTACTGCAGACCTTGATACAAATACACAGAAACATGAAACTAAGGTTACTGCAGACCTTGATACAAATACACAGAGACATGAAACTAAGGTTACTGCAGACCTTGATACAAATACACAGAGACATGAAACTAAGGTTACTGCAGACCTTGATACAAATATACAGAGACATGAAACCAAGGTTACTGCAGACCTTGATACAAATACACAGAGACATGAAACTAAGGTTACTGCAGACCTTGATACAAATACACAGAGACATGAAACTAAGGTTACTGCAGACCTTGATACAAATACACAGAGACATGAAACTAAGGTTACTGCAGACCTTGATACAAATACACAGAGACATGAAACTAAGGTTACTGCAGACCTTGATACAAATACACAGAGACATGAAACTAAGGTTACTGCAGACCTTGTTACAAATACACAGACATGAAACTAAGGTTACTGCAGACCTTGATACAAATACACAGAGACATGAAACTAAGGTTACTGCAGACCTCGATACAAATACACAGAGACATGAAACTAAGGTTACTGCAGACCTTGATACAAATACACAGAAACATGAAACTAAGGTTACTGCAGACCTTGTTACAAATACACAGACATGAAACTAAGGTTACTGCAGACCTTGATACAAATACACAGAGACATGAAACTAAGTTTACTGTAGACCTTGTTACAAATACACAGACATGAAACTAAGGTTACTGCAGACCTTGATACAAATACACAGAGACATGAAACTAAGGTTACTGCAGACCTTGGGCTAAAGTGAACAATCTGCACCGAAAAAAAGTGGTCGGTAAGTGGTCGGTAAGTGGTTGGTAAGTGGTCGGTAAGTGGTTGGTAAGTGGTTGGTAAGTGGTCGGTAAGTGGTCGGTAAGTGGTCGGTAAGTGGTTGGTAAGTGGTCGGTAAAACTGTGTCGGTAAGTGGTCGGTAAGTGGTCGGTAAGTGGTCGGTAAGTGGTTGGTAAGTGGTTGGTAAGTGGTCGGTAACTTGCGAACTCGAAAATTACGTGTTTGTCATCTCTTCACTAGGTCCAGTTGAAATAAAATACCATATAAGAACACTTCAAAGCTTCTAAAGATAGTTTCACAACACTTTAGTGTTCTTGCAACAATGAGGGCCAACAATAACATCGATAGTTCTTCACGAGCGTAAACCCGACGCCATTTTGTTTTGACCGCATGGCATCTCTGAAAGGCAATGACCTCATGATCATGCAGAAACCCATAACCTAGCTGACCTTAATTGGCTTTAATAAAAAAAAAATTACTTCGCGGCACGTTTTAATAATATATATATTTATTCGCGGCATGTTTACGCTAATAATAAACGGCCTCTTGTCGGCACGCTGGCGCTACTAATTAGCTGGCGCTACTGAGGGACGGGCCGACAAACAAAATAAATGGCATCTTGTTGGCACGTTTTTCTTCGCGGCATGCTTACGCTAATAATAAATGGCCTCTTCTCGACAAGCCAAACTTGTAGTTTGCAATAATTATAGTCTATATATAATGAATAAAGTCGATCACTGTTAGCACCAGCTGCTATCGATATCTCTAATCCAGATATCGATAGCAGTATGTTTATTTGCTGCGGGCTGCCTGTGTTGTTAAATGGCAAGATGGTAATCCAAGATGGCGCGGGTTCGCTAATTCACGGAGTGAATGCTGCAAAGAAGAAGATCAAAGAAGAAGAGACAAGTACACTATTTTCATCAATATCCAACTCTCTACAACATAGTAAGCGTATGTTCCAATGCATAAATGACGGGAAACCATCGGCATAAATGACGGGAAACCATCGAAACTGCAGTTCTCAAGTGTTGTCGGTAAGTGGTCGGTAAGTGGTCGGTAAGTGGTTGGTAAGTGGTCGGTAAGTGGTCGGCCGACCACTTACCGACCACTTTTTTTCGGTGCAGATTGTTCACTTTAGCCCAGACCTTGATACAAATACACAGAGACATGAAACTAAGTTTACTGTAGACCTTGTTACAAATACACAGACATGAAACTAAGGTTACTGCAGACCTTGTTACAAAATTAATATACAGAGACATGAAACTAAGGTTACTGCAGACCTTGATACAAATACACAGAGACATGAAACTAAGTTTACTGTAGACCTTGTTACAAATACACAGACATGAAACCAAGGTTACTGCAGACCTTGTTACAAAATTAATATACAGAGACATGAAACTAAGTTTACTGTAGACCTTGTTACAAATACACAGACATGAAACTAAGGTTACTGCAGACCTTGATACAAATACACAGAGACATGAAACTAAGTTTACTGTAGACCTTGTTACAAATACACAGAGACATGAAACTAAGGTTACTGCAGACCTTGATACAAATACACAGAGACATGAAACTAAGGTTACTGCAGACCTTGATACAAATATACAGAGACATGAAACCAAGGTTGGCTAAAGTGAACAATCTGCACCGAAAAAAAGTGGTCGGTAAGTGGTCGGCCGACCACTTACCGACCACTTACCAACCACTTACCAACCACTTACCGACCACTTACCGACCACACTTGAGAACTGCAGTTTCGATGGTTTCCCGTCATTTATGCCGATGGTTTCCCGTCATTTATGCATTGGAACATACGCTTACTATGTTGTAGAGAGTTGGATATTGTTGAAAATAGTGTACTCATTATATTTGTCTGTTCTTCTTTGCAGCATTTTCTCAGGATAAATGCCAAAAATGGTCACACTCAACTCCGTGAATTAGCGAACCCGACAATACTTGAGAACTGCAGTTTAGATGGTTTACTCTGCCATTTATGCATTGGAACATACGCTTACAATGTTGTAGACAGTTGGATATTGATGAAAATAGTGTACTTGTCTCTTCTTCTTTGATCTTCTTCTTTGTAGCATTCACTCCGTGAATTAGCGAACCCGCGCCATCTTGGATTCCCATCTTGCCATTTAACAACACAGGCAGCCCGCAGCAAATAAACATACTGCTATCGATATCTGGATTAGAGATATCGATAGCAGCTGGTGCTAACAGTGATCCACTTTATTCATTATATATAGACTATAATTATTGCAAACTACAAGTTTGGCTTGTCGAGAAGAGGCCATTTATTATTAGCGTAAGCATGCCGCGAAGAAAAGCGTGCCAACAAGATGCCATTTATTTTGTTTGTCGGCCCGCCCTCAGTAGCGCCAGCGTGCCGACAAGAGGCCGTTTATTATTAGCGTAAACATGCCGCGAAGAAATATATATATTATTAAAACGTGCCGCGAAGTAAATTTTTTTTTATTAAAGCCAATTAAGGTCAGCTAGGTTATGCGTTTCTGCATGATCATGAGGTCATTGCCTTTGATCAGAGATGGTGTGGCTCCTAAAGGAGCCGTTGTTTGTGGTGGGTCAGACTAATCTGATCGGTAGAATGCCTCATCAAAGGCCATTGGCAGCAGCCTCCCATCAGCTCTCATCGCAGCCATCTCTTCTCGGAACTTCCAAAGTTTTCTCCGGCATGTCTGACGCTTCTCGAAGAACAACGGAGAAGCACTGCGAGTCTACTAGCGCAGCTTTAGTTCCGTTAGGACTGGTAACAAGTGATGCCATGCGGTCAAAACAAAATGGCGTCGGGTTTACGCTCGTGAAGAACTATCGATGTTATTGTTGGCCCTCATTGTTGCAAGAACACTAAAGTGTTGTGAAACTATCTTTAGAAGCTTTGAAGTGTTCTTATATGGTATTTTATTTCAACTGGACCTAGTGAAGAGATGACAAACACGTAATTTTCGAGTTCGCAAGTTACCGACCACTTACCAACCACTTACCGACCACTTACCAACCACTTACCGACCACTTACCGACCACTTACCGACCACTTACCGACCACTTACCGACACAGTTTTACCGACCACTTACCGACCACTTACCGACCACTTACCGACCACTTACCAACCACTTACCGACCACTTACCGACCACTTACCGACCACTTACCGACCACTTACCGACCACTTACCGACCACTTACCGACCACTTTTTTTCGGTGCAGATTGTTCACTTTAGCCACCAAGGTTACTGCAGACCTTGATACAAATACACAGACATGAAACTAAGGTTACTGCAGACCTTGTTACAAATACACAGACATGAAACTAAGGTTACTGCAGACCTTGATACAAATACACAGAGACATGAAACTAAGGTTACTGCAGACCTTGATACAAATACACAGAGACATGAAACCAAGGTTACTGCAGACCTTGATACAAATATACAGAGACATGAAACCAAGGTTACTGCAGACCTTGTTACAAATACACAGACATGAAACTAAGGTTACGGCAGACCTTGATACAAAATTAATATACAGAGACATGAAACTAAGGTTACTGCAGACCTTGATACAAATATACAGAGACATGAAACCAAGGTTACTGCAGACCTTGTTACAAATATACAGAGACATGAAACCAAGGTTACTGCAGACCTTGTTACAAAATTAATATACAGAGACATGAAACTAAGTTTACTGTAGACCTTGTTACAAATACACAGACATGAAACTAAGGTTACTGCAGACCTTGATACAAATACACAGAGACATGAAACTAAGGTTACTGCAGACCTTGATACAAATACACAGAGACATGAAACTAAGGTTACTGCAGACCTTGATACAAATACACAGAGACATGAAACTAAGGTTACTGCAGACCTTGATACAAATACACAGAGACATGAAACTAAGGTTACTGCAGACCTTGATACAAATACACAGACATGAAACTAAGGTTACTGCAGACCTTGATACAAATACACAGAGACATGAAACTAAGGTTACTTTAGACCTTGTTACAAATACACAGAGACATGAAACTACATGTAAGGTTACTGCAGACCTTGATACAAATACACAGAAACATGAAACTAAGGTTACTGCAGACCTTGATACAAATACACAGAGACATGAAACTAAGGTTACTGCAGACCTTGATACAAATACACAGAGACATGAAACTAAGGTTACTGCAGACCTTGATACAAATATACAGAGACATGAAACCAAGGTTACTGCAGACCTTGATACAAATACACAGAGACATGAAACTAAGGTTACTGCAGACCTTGATACAAATACACAGAGACATGAAACTAAGGTTACTGCAGACCTTGATACAAATACACAGAGACATGAAACTAAGTTTACTGTAGACCTTGTTACAAATACACAGACATGAAACTAAGGTTACTGCAGACCTTGATACAAATACACAGAGACATGAAACTAAGGTTACTGCAGACCTTGATACAAATATACAGAGACATGAAACCAAGGTTACTGCAGACCTTGTGACAAATATACAGAGACATGAAACCAAGGTTACTGCAGACCTTGTTACAAAATTAATATACAGAGACATGAAACTAAGTTTACTGTAGACCTTGTTACAAATACACAGACATGAAACTAAGGTTACTGCAGACCTTGATACAAATACACAGAGACATGAAACTAAGGTTACTGCAGACCTTGATACAAATACACAGAGACATGAAACTAAGGTTACTGCAGACCTTGATACAAATACACAGAGACATGAAACTAAGGTTACTGCAGACCTTGATACAAATACACAGAGACATGAAACTAAGGTTACTGCAGACCTTGATACAAATATACAGAGACATGAAACCAAGGTTACTGCAGACCTTGTGACAAATATACAGAGACATGAAACCAAGGTTACTGCAGACCTTGTTACAAAATTAATATACAGAGACATGAAACTAAGTTTACTGTAGACCTTGTTACAAATACACAGACATGAAACTAAGGTTACTGCAGACCTTGATACAAATACACAGAGACATGAAACTAAGGTTACTGCAGACCTTGTTACAAATACAGAGACATGAAACTAAGGTTACTGCAGACCTTGATACAAATACACAGAGACATGAAACTAAGGTTACTGCAGACCTTGATACAAATACACAGAGACATGAAACTAAGGTTACTGCAGACCTTGATACAAATACACAGAGACATGAAACTAAGGTTACTGCAGACCTTGATACAAATACACAGAGACATGAAACTAAGGTTACTGCAGACCTTGATACAAATACACAGAGACATGAAACTAAGGTTACTGCAGACCTTGATACAAATACACAGAGACATGAAACTAAGGTTACTTTAGACCTTGTTACAAATACACAGAGACATGAAACTAAGGTTACTGCAGACCTTGATACAAATACACAGAGACATGAAACTAAGGTTACTGCAGACCTTGATACAAATACACAGAGACATGAAACTAAGGTTACTGCAGACCTTGTTACAAATACAACCTGTGCTTATATAACTGACTACAACACTGTACTATATAAGTGTTCATGTATGAACAAAAAATTATATAGCACTCTTGGCCTTGCACACAAAGTTGGTAAACATGATGAAAATGGAGAAAATTTAGACCAAAATTTGTTTTAAAATTGCTGTAATTTGTTATTTGATGAAATTTTATGAAATTCCCACCACTCTGACCTTAGTTTCTCGAATGTGGATCTTTATCTTCGAAAGTGCGAAGAACATATATCAACTGCTCTCAACAGAAAAAGCAAAAGCTGCGTAACAATGGCTCTCAATTTTAGAGTAAATTTTCATTGTGACGATTGCACCTTCTGGCTCGCACAATCTCCATTTTGCAAATCATGCAAATTGCACAGATCACACACTTTTTGCATCGTTCACACTTTTTGCATCGTTCACACTTTTTGCATTTTTCACACTTTTTGCTATCAGTTGTAACTACCATAAACAGCGGCAGATACGCCACACCTTTTTACCTAAAATCTTCATTGCAAATTATGGGTGTGGCTTATCTGTGAGAACATCTATAAAAGTTCAATAAATTTCCAGACATTAACTTTTTTTTTTAACAAAGTCAGACTGATAAAAACTACACAAAACAAAAAGAAAAGAAGCACTATAAGCATCACTTTTGCAAGCTTGGTGGCTCCTATGAGCCATTTGTGTTGTCTGTTTCTTGTTCATTACTTGTTCTGGATCCTTCCGTTAAATCTTCTTCATTAAAATATATTTAAGCAGTCAACAGTTGCTTTTCTCAAACAACTAAATGTCACCAGACACGGAATCTCCATTCTACCGCAAATATTTTTGCAGTGTTGGCATTTCCCTTCAACAGTTATAGTTCCTCCACGAGCGAGAAAATACCACGCTATTCTGGAGTACTCACTCACCAGACACGGGAAATGGGAAATGCAGTGTTGGCATTTCCCTATGACTTTCCTCCATGAGCATGAAAATACCATGCTATTCCGGAGTACTCACGTGGTAGATGATGACCAACTGTTTTGCCACTGTTTAGTACTTTAACAGTAAATTTCCAGCTCTCTATGAGCAATCAGTTTCTCCCTGATAGATGACTTCCAGATGTCCTTGTAGATGTGATAACCATGTACAGCAGAAGAAAAGGCAAACTTCTCACTGCGCTTCATGTTTTGATTTTGTTGTGTACACATAGCGCATTCTAGTGTCCAGTTTCCTCTCTTCAATAAAATGCGTGGTTACTAAGCTTTGACGAACGCGACTGTGAGCATGTTTTTGTTGACATGAAATCCAGGACTACATTTAGCTAACAATCGACCTTGGATGAAAAAGTACCAAATGCTATGAAAAGTTCTATTGTATATGTGTAGGTAAGTAGACATGAAATTTAAACACTTTCAGATTTAAAATCATGGGTAAGTCTATGGAGTAATCTCGTTGAAAGTTCGACGGGGCAAGTAAGGTGATGCAGATTTCTTAAATCTTGATTTTCCTTTCAAAACTTTTTTTCCAAAATTGGAGCTTCTAAACTCGAGGTGCAGCTTATCTGTAAGTGCGGCTTATCTACCGGTGTTTGTGGTATATTACTTTGCCAAGAAATATATTTACATTGATGCAAAACTATTCATAGTATCACTTAAATTTTAATGAGAAGCTTATGTATATTCAACATATGAATGCTGTTCACCAGTCAGTCTTTCTTTTGGATTTGTCACAAATTCTATTCTTGCTTTATGCTAATTTTGCTATCTTAGTGATACAATGGAAATCAGCCTTAAATTGTGCATATAGATTGATTGTCTTAACTCATAATGCAATGACTTTGATTCACATTAAACTCCAGCACACTGGAAACCAAGAAAGACTACATTTACAAATGTATGTAGTAACTCAGTGAGTTGATCTTTGGCATGGACCAGCTTTTCTTACTCAAGTTTTCTAAGTATGATAAACATAGAGTTCTGTTCATGCCAAATGAAAAACAGAGATTTTACTTTATAATGTGAAACCTTGAGTTTTCACCTTATGTACTTTATCAGACAACGGCCAAAATGTGTGCAACCTGCTTGCATTTTCATGTGCTGTGGGCCACAGAGGTGAAAGGCTAAATGCTTAACCACTACGTCACCCCGGTTCCCCATAACATCATGGTTTGCATTGCAAAATGTTTGTGATTTTCCTTATTACTACACATACATACAATGTACATGTACATGTGCAAAGTTGTTATTATTTTTACCCACAATTTACAGGTCTCCTGCTATGCACAACTACAAAAATAATCTAATTTGCATTTTCCAAAAACCTGTATATCTCTGGAACAAGATGAGGTATTAACAAACAGAAAACACCATAATTTATTCCTAATTACAAAAGGGTTTTCAACTGAGATCTTAACTTCAATGACATTTGATTTCATTAAGTTAACTACATGTACATGTATGTACTATACCATGCATGGAATAGGAATGATTTATTTTTATTTTTTCTTATTCCTTGGAATAAAGGGAACAGTAATGTATCTGTTTTCAAAATTTTAGTCATCAATCATGTTCATCAAAAGAAGTGCTCTCTAAAAAGACTCTCTCTTGCTCTGTTTTGTTCCATTTTGTTTAATTGCTGTTGCAGTAATATTGCCTCCAAGGGAACTAAGGAATATAGAGATACTATAGCTAGGTGGACTAACTGGACATGGAGATACATAGGGATACAACCACCTGGACTAGGTGGACTAACTGGAGTAAGGGATATGGAGATACTAAGGGATACAACTGCCCAGACTAGGTGGACTAACTGGACTAAGGGATATGTAGTTACTAAGGGATATGGAGATACTAAGGGGTACAACCGCCCGCACTAGGTGGACTAACTGGACTAAGAGATATGTAGTTACTAAGGGATATGGAGATACTAAGGGGTACAACCACCTGGACTAGGTGGACTAACTGGACTAAGGAATATGTAGTTACTAAGGGATATGGAGATACTAAGGGGTACAACCACCTGGACTATAGGTGGACTAACTGGACTAAGGGATATGTAGTTACTAAGGGATATGGAGATACTAAGGGATATGGAGATACTAAGGGATACAACCACCTGGACTAGGTGGACTAACTGATATGGAGATACTAAGGGTACAACTGACTAAGGGCCATGGAGATACTAAGGGATACAACCACCTGGACTAGGTGGACTAACTGGACTAAGGGATATGGAGATACTAAGGGGTACAACCACCTGGACTAGGTGGAAAGCATATAACATGTACTCTATTGAGGTGCCATGTGGTAGCAAGACTGCTGTGGATACCTAGACATTGTTGTGCCACAAATATACAATCTACTAATAAATTATGTTCTCTGTATCACGGGAACTGGGCTAATCAGGCATTACTCACCCCAAAGAGGCAAATCATCTGCAAGAGTAAAAGAGACAGACAAATGGAAGGAATTAGACATTGTCATTTCAAATTAAAGAAAATTCACCCTTGACAAGACTTAGCTGCAGTAGCCTTACCTAAGTACATCTGGTACCAATAGTGATTACGAGCTGCATACACTAGTGCCTCGTAGTCTTCTTGGGTTAGGGTGAGTTCACAGTACTTTGTGGGTGGGACATTAACTAAAAATAACACAACACCTAAGTCAGCAAGACACCCAAATAATTTGGGAAATTTGGAGTGTTTATTACATTTTTAGCACCTTTAGTTCCAATATACTGTATGACAATCCCATTTCCCAAAAAAGTCACTCAGGGCTCAAAACAATGGTTGAGTTTTACAGTCTTGCCTGAACTAATTATGAACTCCCATGGGCCTGATTAAATGACAACTTCTAGCAAACTTCTGACACACAAATCTACTAGTCCTGGACTATCAGACAGGAGATTTTTTGACCCCTGAAAGACACATCTTTACTTTAAGTAAGACCTCAATAAGGTTTGAGGTGTCATTTAGAAAAAAATAATGCTCTTGCAGCATTGCAATTAAAGGGAACTGAACCCTAAAATCAACCCAATGTCTACACAAAGATGTATTCAAAAGAAATAAGTTCTGATATTTTATTTTTCTGTTATACATCTATGAAGAGAAATTAGTCTTCAAGTTCAATTTTTCACTCAATTCAGTGCAAATTTTCTCATATCATACGTCACACATACCAGGTTAAAACAATCACACCTCCACCACAAAGAAAACACAATGGTCCACAATTAGAAGCCATTAGTACAGCTTTTCATTGTTGGGGACAGCATAGCCAGACTAATTTATTCCCCGTACCTGACATCACAAATTACAAGACTTGAGCCATCTGAACATAGCTGAGGTTACAAGGGAGGTTTTCGGATTTTCTGTTCATAGAAGTGCAACACAGAAAAATAAAATAACAGAAATTATTTATTTCGAATACATGTTCCTATAGACATTGGGTTGATTTAAGGATTCAGTTCCCCTTTAAAGCCACAGACATACTATATACAGTTTTAAAGGTCTTGAACAAAAGTTAAAAGTGTAGATGTTGCATATTTTGCAATACAAAATGACTTTGTCCGCCAGAAGTAGTTCAGCCCTTCAGGCTTTGAAAACATTTTTTCCCAATTATCCCTTTCAAATCCAAACTAAATTACCTAAAATTGAAGCACTGCTCTACACCATGTACATGTAGACTGTTTATGTCACATTCTAATTTCATCGCGCTAAAGCAAAACTGGCTTCTCTGAACATTTTTGCTTGATTAAACATAACAAAACTTTATTGCTTGATTCTTTGTAGACTTTTGGTCTTTGATGATTCTAACTTCTTGGAACTGGAGTATAAATCCCTTCCTCCAGCCATTGTTTGTCCTAAGAACTTTGCAGCCACTGCCAAAATATTTACTCACAAACTAAATTGTGATGCTTCTCTCTTTTCTTCTTCTTTTTTGAAGATCAATCTATTTTTATCGATCTACAATCTACTTTTACATTGTTGGGTATTACATTCACATAGAAATCTTTATTAACAAAAAGCAGTGGAGAAAATCACATGATACATGTAGCAAGAATGAAATAACATGCCCAGTGAATGACAGCAGCTGCAGGACTTTTCACTAAAACAATTTTCACTGACCATAATAGGACTGTTCGACATTCCCTTGTCCAAAACAAGTCATTATCAAAACATGTAGCCTACCCTCACAGACACTTTGACGCATGCAGAGCCATCGTCACAACCTAAAAATAAAATTCCCTGGCTTTTCCCTGACCTGTGGCAACCCTGAGCAGTCAATCATTTGAAAGTCACATTTTCTAGGCTTTAAAAAATATATCTTAGCTTGAGTTTTCTTGTGATACTAGATTAAGGATTTTAGATTTAGAATTTGTGAAAAAAATGTTTTTGAAAGACCTTAAAGAGGTACCTTTAAATGATACATCCAATCCACTAAACTCCAACTCAACCCCTTGTATATTCTCGCCTAACGTTTCATGGTAATGGTTAATAGTTTTCTTCTCTCCTCGGCAGAATGGCAATGAAAAGTAGTTGTAAGTTTCCTGCCTGTTATGGTATGGGCCAACAGTATTCATCCACAACACAACTTCCTCTGCATCTGAGTACTGCAGGGAAAAGTAAAAGTACATGTAATATTATTACAAATGCTTCTTTTGAAACTCGGTAACCTTTAGAAAACTCAAGGGGTTAGCATGAAAAGAGCTTTACTATACGTACAACATGCTCAAAGGGGCACAACATCAGCACAAACATGGTGGGAAATAGTGTTTTGCATTTGTACATGAACAATGTATGAGAATCCTATTTTTTCAGAACATGACCACCCCAGAACTAATACATTTATTTACTATTTTATTTTGATTACTGTTACAAATAATGTCATATTAACATAAACATGACAAAGAAAGGGGTAAGGAAGCCCAAAGAGAAACCACTAGGATTTTGAGCTTCCTCCTAATGAATATATACTTTCTATTAAATTATGGTGGTACTATAATAAATTATCGAATACAAACTAGTACACCTTAATAATTAACACTAATTAACAGACTGTTGGTCATAAAGAGATAAATAATACACTGTTTATAGAAAAATACTATGTTGATAAAATAAGCATCCTAGGAATGATTCAGTTTGGTTTTGAATTGCTCAATTATTTATTGCTGAAATCCACAATCATGCTACAAGGAAACTTAAAGAAAAAGTTAAACCAGATTACAGGGCTCACCCCACTGCCCTCAAATAATTATAATCAGCTTTATATCAAACATCTTTAGTTTCCAACTCAACAGAGATCTGGGGCACACAAAGTATGAATGGACAAAAGAACCAGCCATCACGACTGCCACAAACAAGTGGCTTAACTAATAAAGAACTGAAAGTTGAAATGTGTTTGAAGGAAACCATTTGGAAAAGCCACTTTCAAGAAATTGAATAACTGATTAGCAAGGCACTTGTGCCAAGCTATAAGACTGAGACTTTAATAAAGTTACTATTATTATAGACTACCTAAAGCTTAGTCAACGCTGCAGAGAAATTATTTAACGGCCATAAATATTGCTTTATTTTCCCAGCACCTTGACTTCAAAGTTCTTGTTTGATCATTTTCAAAAGTGTGATTTAAGGGTGAATATTGTTTAATATTTATGTTGTTGTTTTCTTCGATCTAAATAACTACTGCTTAGCAATAATTTGCTGAAATTTAAATCGAAGTCAGGTAGCTTGTAGTCAGAAACCATTCAAACAATCTGAGATTAAAGATCGATCACAACGTCGACAGCCACCATTCCACCAACAAAGCAATTCATACAAACCACCGCACAAAGAATAATACTTGAAACTGCAATTAAAGACAATGTTAAATACGGCTCCTTAAATACAACAAACTGATATCGCAAACTACAGAACTCAAATGTGGCATTTGACCACTGTACACGTCCCAACCTCCCAACAACAAACCACACGGGCACACGCAAATACACTGATCCCAGTTCTACATCGCCATTTTGACACCAAAAAAAAGACTAACTGTACAGGAGTTTTCCTTTGAAGTTATTAAGCTGAGCGATCTCACAAGAACAGACTGGCTGCTACCTAACACTGGTCAAACCCGTGTCGTCGACGACGTGTACATTTACAAGTGACATTCTTTACGAAGAGGACGTTAAACATAAAAACAGAAGCACGACCTTTAAATGGCCAAAACTTATACCTTGCGAATAAAATCTGGGGTTTCGTAGATTGGATATTAAATGATAAACATGCTGCCTTTTAGATTACCTCCTTCAGCTGAGATCGCTTTAGCGATATAAATAGAAATGTATTGAGGTGGAAGATTGAATTGGGCTATTCCATTTAAAAAATGTACCCCCCCTATCGAGGAACTTGGATTTCTTTGGATTTCTTCAGGGGTCCAACAAAAAAAATTGTGGAATTCTTTAGGGGTTCACCCCCAAAAAAGTGAATTCTTCAGGGGTTAAACCCGATCAGAGCATGGAATTCTTCAGGGGGTCGACATAATCGGGCCATTTTTGGTGGATTTCTTTAGGGGTATTGCACATTTTCCAATTTCTTCAGGGGGTTTGCGTTTTTGGTAAAAATATGATTCCTCGATAGGGGGGGTGCGGATTTTTAATGGAATAGCCCATTATATCACACTCGAGCAACTAAATAGTATTTCTACTCACTTTATGGTCGTGTTCGTCCGCTTCTATTCCTCTGAGAACTAAAATAATAAACAAATAGAAGCCCAGATATATTCTGTTCATCGTAAATGGTAAGGAAAATCCGTGATGAGGAAAGATGGCTTCGATTTCCACGGATTATTTCATGAAACTTGGTAAATGTTCAGTGATGGCGGACGCTTGCAGCCGCTGCGAACCGACGGAGCCTGGAACCGAACGCCACGTCGTAACTATACGCGCGAAGGCCTGTGGGAACTGGATACACGGGCTTGTGCGATTATAGCGGAACTGCACATAACCATACATATAACACGAGAATAAAATTTCGTTGGATGTTCTTGCCCGCTCGACCGACCGGCGCACCAGCGCGCGGAACATGTTAGGAATCAGCCTGCTCGATTTTGTTTGGCTATACGAAGGAGAATTCTCTGCTTTCGTTTTGACTCTCGAAAATCTCTCCTACTGCACGGGGCTACCGCCATACCCCCGCTTACCAAAGGTCAACACAAGAGAAAGCGTAAGATTTGGAACTTTAACAGCGATTTTTGCTACTCTAAACTCGAGACTTCTCAACGTATTATACATCAAAATACTGGAAATTTATTCTCCTGTTTGGATCTTACGGTAAGAAGCTTGAATATGCATGTCTAAACTGACTAAACTTAGTTTTCTGCCAACACCATTATTTGTTGTAAAGGCTTCACTTCAATTCGCGTAATAAAATTAAAATTTGCCCCCCGTTGAATCTTAATATAATCACTCTAAACAGTTACGTCTACGTTAAATAATATATAATCTGCTACTATCGAGGGTAGGAAGAAGCTATAAATCATTTAATTTGGCTTAAAGTACATATAAGCCCAAATTAGTTATACTTGATATCGATTGTACATCAGTGAAGTGAATAATCCAACGGTAGAATATTTCTTGATTTGGGTGTTACGTCGGTTTAAATTTCCAATATGCTGATGAGCACTTATTATACAAAAGCATGCCGGTAGAGACAAATTACCTAATTTTAAAGTGCACCTAGCCCCTTTTGCGATTGTTATACCAATGAATCTTTGAAAGATTTTGAGTACTTCTGCGAAGAAATTTTTGGCTTACAAAGAATACCGTATTCTATGTTCTACGCTTATATAGCTTGTTTGAAATGGTGAAAATTTGACCTTTCCTGACCCATGACCGCGTACGAAAAAGCCTGGGTCGATTCTGGATCTAACGTCATCTAATTCATTCGACATTGCAATAAGTTGAATAAATGTTTAGCATTTTGTCTAAAATAACTGTTTTCTTTACTAACAACTCACAGACTGTGTATATTCTCTATATATCAATGTTGTTGTGATAGAAAGGCGCCATGGAGAATGATGCATTAACGAGGTGAAGTAAGATCCAGAATCGACCCAGGCTTTTTCTTACGCGGTCATGGGTCAGGAAAGGTCAAATTTTCACCATTTCAAACAAGCATAAAACATAGAGTATTCTCTGTAAGCCAACAATTTCTTCGCAGAAGTACTCAAAACCTTCCAAAGATTCATATGTATAAAAATTGCCAAAGGGGTTAGGTGCACTTTGTTCTTTAGAAGTACAATTTACAATATGAGTGACGATGTTGTATCAGATATACAATAATGGCGAGCTGCTTCGGCGAACCATTAATAATAATAATATAATAAACGGCGTCCCAGTGGCTGACGACCAAGCTAAAGCAAACATCCTAAAGCAAACATTTTATTCTAACTTCACTAAAGAGGATGTGACCAACCTCCCAGATTATGGCTCCAGCTCAGTCCCACTAATGGGAGCATCTCTGTGTCCTCTACTGGTATAGCAAAACTTAACTCCAAACTGAACTCAAACATATATAATCGCCGTGACCATATAACGCACCAATACCCACGATTGCTCTCATCTGACTTGATAGCTCAGTTGGTAGAGCGCCAGACATGTAACCTGGAGGTCGTTGGGTTCGAGTCCCACTTGGGTCAGAGATTTTTTCTCTTTCCCTCGTAGGGCGTGCACATTTAGCACTACAGCTTACCACGTGACTTTACATCACATCCTTTACACTTACTATATAGTGCTACGCGGCAAACATGATTTCCTATCATAACTACATATACATATATAATCGCCGTGACCATATAACGCACCAATACCCACGATTGCTCTCATCTGACTTGATAGCTCAGTTGGTAGAGCGCCAGACATGTAACCTGGAGGTCGTTGGGTTCGAGTCCCACTTGGGTCAGAGATTTTTCTCTTTCCCTCGTAGGGCGTGCACATTTAGCACTACAGCTTACCACGTGACTTTACATCACATCCTTTACACTTACTATATAGTGCTACGCGGCAAACATGATTTCCTATCATAACTACATATACATATATAATCGCCGTGACCATATAACGCACCAATACCCACGATTGCTCTCATCTGACTTGATAGCTCAGTTGGTAGAGCGCCAGACATGTAACCTGGAGGTCGTTGGGTTCGAGTCCCACTTGGGTCAGAGATTTTTTCTCTTTCCCTCGTAGGGCGTGCACATTTAGCACTACAGCTTACCACGTGACTTTACATCACATCCTTTACACTTACTATATAGTGCTACGCGGCAAACATGATTTCCTATCATAACTACATATACATATATAATCGCCGTGACCATATAACGCACCAATACCCACGATTGCTCTCATCTGACTTGATAGCTCAGTTGGTAGAGCGCCAGACATGTAACCTGGAGGTCGTTGGGTTCGAGTCCCACTTGGGTCAGAGATTTTTTCTCTTTCCCTCGTAGGGCGTGCACATTTAGCACTACAGCTTACCACGTGACTTTACATCACATCCTTTACACTTACTATATAGTGCTACGCGGCAAACATGATTTCCTATCATAACTACATATACATATATAATCGCCGTGACCATATAACGCACCAATACCCACGATTGCTCTCATCTGACTTGATAGCTCAGCTGGTAGAGCGCCAGACATGTAACCTGGAGGTCGTTGGGTTCGAGTCCCACTTGGGTCAGAGATTTTTTCTCTTTCCCTCGTAGGGCGTGCACATTTAGCACTACAGCTTACCACGTGACTTTACATCACATCCTTTACACTTACTATATAGTGCTACGCGGCAAACATGATTTCCTATCATAACTACATGAACTCAAATAAGGCTTCCGGCCCTGATAACATCTCTGCCCGTCTCCTCAAGCTAGCTCCAGATGATTGTGCTTCCATTCTTCAGTTTATATTCCAACAGTCTCTAGACTCTGGCTCCGTCCCCCTGGACTGGAAATTTGCTTTAGTGAATCCTGTACACAAGAAGTGCCCTCGCTCGGATCCTACAAATTATCGACCGATATCTTTGACATGTAATATCGAGTAGTATCATGAAACACTTGGCCTACCAAAATCTTCTATCTCCCTTCCAGCACGGCGTCCGCCTACGTCACTCCAGTGAAACTCAGCTTCTAATCACTGCACATGACCTTGCTAAAGCTGTCGACGATCACCATCAAGTCGACCTTGCCCTCCTTGACTTCACAAAGGCATTCGACTCTGTTCCCCACAAACGACTGCTCACTAAACTTAAACATTTTGGTATTGATGGCAGTATCTTACACTGGATCGAAGGATTTCTCACTGGACGCACTCAAGCTATATACGGTTATTGGTGGCGTAAATTCTGATGTCTGTCCTGGGCCCTCTCGTATTTCTCCTATATATAAATGATCTGCCTGATGATATCTGCTCCCACATACGCCTATTTGCTGATGACTGCCTTTTGTATATCGAACTGCAATCTCCTTCGTCATCCCTCCAACTCCAATCTGATCTTGATAAACTGTCTTCTTGGTCCACGAAATGGCAATTGCGTTTCAACCCTGCTAAGTGCTACATCATGCACGTTTCTCGCAAGCGCAGCCCCTGTATTACCCCATATTTCCTATATAATAGACCTCTGACTTTCACAAAAACTCACCCTTACTTCGGTGTTGAAATTTCTGATGATCTCCGCTGGAACTCTCACTGCATGTACAAAAATTGCGAAGAAAGCTAATAGCACCTTGGGATTTCTTAGACGAAACTTGTATCATTGTCCACCAGCTGTCAAAGAAACTGCCTACCTTAGTTTAGTTAAACCAACTGTTGAATATTGCTGTTCTGTATGGGACCCTTACACTTTTTCAAATATCAATAAGCTTGAAATGATTCAAAGGCGTGCTGCCAGATTTGTGAAAAATGACTATTCCAGATACTCTAGTGTTACTAACATGTTAGAGAACCTTAAATGGCCTACACTCCAATCTAGAAGGCAATATAGTAGACTAAGTCTCTTCTATAAAATTCTAAACCATCACTGCGCTATCCCCATCGAGGATTATCTTACTTCGTCTTCTACTATTACTAGACGCAAGCATAATTTAAAGTTCAACCTTTTTTCTCCTAAAACTGATTACTTTAAGTACTCTTACTTTCCTAGAACTGTCCCAGAATGGAATGACTTACCAAGTAATGTTGTACTAGCGCCTTCCATTAGCTATTTAATGAGCAGCTTTATCGCCACTTAATGGCCTAAACAGGTTTCGGCAATTAATTAATCTAGTTTATTTAAATATGTTTATTCGTCTAGTTTACACCTCTTTATTTATTGAGTATTTATTTATTTATTCATTATTTAATCTTAGGTATCTTCTTTACTTCTTTATTTATTATTTATGTAATTATTTTCTTTTTGTTAGTACCGCCTCGGTTTGTAAATGCGCATAGCTGTACCGAGTAATAAATAGAAATAGAAATAGAAATATAATAATACTTTATTAATTACTCAAAAAACGGCTTTTCAGTACCGTATTTCCTCGAATAAACGCACTGTGCGTTTATTTAAAATTTCCATTTTAGGGTGTGCGTTTATTCGAAGGTGTGCGCTTATTCGAGGGTGTGCGTTTTAAAATAAAGTTAATTTTAATAGTTACGATAACTCCGAAGAATATAAGTTCTAAACTGCAGCACTATTACAGGAAATGCATCCCACGCTAATAATCGTCGACTCAAAGCCAACCTTCCAAGCACTCCTTGAACAGTACGAAACACTGGAGCGAGAAAATTAGAAAATGGCTCAGTAGTGCCTGGATGCTACACGACATTTACACAGAGCAGCGAGATGACACGGGTATTAAAGGATGAGCTGTTACGGTTACGCTTACAGGAAACATGTAAACACATGGACATAGCAATACATGACTTTGATTTACAGAATAAGAAACGCGTTGCACTATACTAACTGAACGGCAAGAGTTTGATGAAGACATGATCAAGACCAGCGTTGGAAGTCTGATTAAATCCGTTGATGAAAACTACCAATATTTTGTTCTTCTTCGGGGGGGGGGGGTGCGTTTCAGTTCGAGGGTATGCGTTTATTCGAGGAAATATGGTAATTAATTACAAATATAAAAATACTTAAAATACGAATATATATGTATATATATAAATATTAAATTGTCCTAATAACAATGATATAATAGAAATATACGAATGTAAAGATATGCCTAAGTACACCAACATTCCTCTAGGAGCATACTCTTAAAATCAACCTTAAAATTCTTGATATTATCGATACCCCTAATGCTGTCCGCCAGCTCGTTCCATGGGCTTTTATCGCACGACGGCCATGTTGAGTCCCAGGTGAATAAAAACCTTTGTTTTCGTCCGGTAAACTCGTTCTGAAACCAACCATTGCGAGACTACCGGGGCCAAAACTATTGTTTTATCCAAGATGGCCGAACTGCGATAACAGCCCATAGTCTTACTATCCTGAATAGAAACGAACGCTGACCAGCAGCAGATATATAACATATTGTGGTGTCTTGTGTTACGACTATGTACTTGCGATCTTAAGGTTACCGGATACCTTCGCGGGTCTCTCTCGTTAATAATTTTGTACGTGCGTTGTTTTAAAGAAAACTATAGAATACATCTGTAAAGCTTATGAAGTGCAGAGTACGCTGAATGGATTTGTTTAAAAATACATTTTATCGTAAAGCAATGCTAAGCCAACAAACGCAAAACTGACAAGGTTTATAAAAGTGAATTAGCAGCCTTCGGGTTAACGCATAAGAACAATTCAACTGCATAATGTTAATCAGCATATGACAGCCTAAAAAAGGGTGTGAGCATTTGTTAATATTTTACTTCATTCAAATGCAATTAATTCCTAAAGTTTTAGTCTTCAATAATGTCCGAGTCACATTACGCGGGATACTCTACGAGGAAAAATACTTTGAATACTGCTAAACGCTCACACCATTTTCTTTGTCAGCAACTTATCTGTCTTTTGGCTGAGTTTTATCAAAATTTGGCAATTAAGTCTGCATACGAAGAAAAACCTAGATTTGGCGTGTAAAGTTTTGTGAACATTTCACACCTCATCAAACTTCGAACCAACTAGCCAATGACTACGCAAGGACCCCTGGAGCTTCAAAGCAGTAGTGAAATTCGCGGGAAATTATAGACTCCGATGTGAACTCATCGCTGCTCGCGTCCTCAGTCTCTTCAAATGACTTGCTGGTTCTTGGTAAGCCAAACGACGGTTTAAGCCTGCTGGCGCTGCTTATATTTGGAGTTGACCCTGAAGTTGAAGGTTGTTCTTCGCTGCCTTTCGCACGTTCTTCAAACCACGAACCTTGGTCGCTGGCGGGTGTAAAGTACAGGTCACAGGTCAGGTCACAGGTCAGGTCACTTCTTATTATCTGTGAACCCTAGCTCTGTGAGTGCACTCGTCCGATGGTTAGGTTAGGTTTGTGGTTAGGGTTAGGATTTGTCTTAGAATTAGAAGTGACCTGACCTGTGACATGACCTGTGACCTGACCTGTACTTTACGCCCGCCGCTTTGTCGCTGTCCGCGAGCTCAATCCTAGTTTTACCGAATTCCTCCCTATCGCCGGTTTCCTTTCTTTTTCGGTCCAGGGTTCGCTTTATGTCTTACCCAAGGACTTTGCTTTTCTCTTTTGGATTTCCCCATACAAACGATTGATAAAAGACTCTAAATGCACGTTTGTTATTTCGAAGAAGGAAAGCTACAACAACAGTATGCAAATTACTCGGATAACAGCTCCCGCTAAAAGTGCCCGTGGCACGTAAAGGGTTATAACGCCTCGGTGATTTATTTAGTTTCCTTCTAAATACGTGTTTTTCTGAATAGATATGAGGGAACTAAGCCCTTCATACATTTAAAAGTCAAAACAGTATAGTGTATCCGATACAACATTGCCACGAATATTGTAAAGTACTTATGATATGCACCACATAAAATTTTAATTTTAAGCTTTGATTTCTCCCACCTTGCTATCGATGTGGGATGAATTAGCTTCTCACAAAAACATGTCCCACATCGAAGAGACAGCGTGTATGCAATAAGAGAGCAGAGCGTAGCGTGCAGAAAAACAGGTCCAACATGGAAGGTATGGTGTGTACTTAACAACAGAGCAGATGTACTATTTTGTATCTTTTATTATGGCCGAAGTAAATAATATAAAATAAAATAAAGCTCGCTATTTATTTAGTGGAAAAGAGAGAGCCATGAGATTGTTGTCGCGTGATCGCGCACTTTGCTTCAGCTGCTCCCGGTTACTAAAAATAGATTTTATCATATGACCCGTACGGCGCCGCGCGCGCTTTCCTTTCAAAACCATTTACAAAAGTCACGTAATGAGGGCCGGACGTGTATGGCGTGAGCGGGCCGGAAAAAGCTGTCCGGCCCTGCACATTTTTTCTTGCTGTTTTGCGGTTTGATCATATGATAAAAAATCTATTGGACTGAGTTAGGTCGGTCCGGACCTGTCCGTCCACTCAGTCAATAAGTACCTAGTATTAGCCATCGCGTGCTACAAGATTGCCTCTCTTACTTATGGTCTCTTGGTATAATATATGTATATTTAGACAAGCCTAAAAGCGGAGTTCCCAATTACCTGAACTGAGATAACGATCCGGAAAAAAAAGATAAATTACATAAAGAAACCAAAGTTAAAACACAAACATTGGTAGAATTAAAGGAAATAGTGCCGCTGGTTTCAACAGTGCGCGCGCAGGTGCATGCAGAACTTTTAAAGGCACGATGCTCGTGCCGCGCGCTATTTAAAGATAATGTACTGAGCCAGACTCATTGTTATGTGAACCTGTATAAAAAAGTCGCATATCGCGAGCCGCTACAGCTAGTTCCTTGGTGTATTACTGTATTTATTGCTTGCGGCGCTTGAGATCTGGGTTCCCGCGGGTAGGTCCAGTCCAGTTCAGTCCGTCACTTATTATAACTGTTATAATTAACAATTATTCACCTCAGTGTCGGTGAATAGTGGTGGATATTTACCGAGCCGCTTCGACGAGATAAATATCCACCACTATTCACCGACACTGAGGTGAATAATTGTTTTAGTATATACCACACTCCAGGTGAATAGCCAGCACCAAATGGTTATTTTATTTTCTGTCAAATGGACAAAAACTCGCGCGAGATGATCGCTGCTTTGCTCGGAGGTGAATATGAAATTCAAATTAAGCCTACAGGAAAGCAAGTAAGCAGGCTTTCAGTTTTCTCCTGTTGGAATACAATTGCTGCTGCTAAAAATTAAAATAAGCCCAAAAAAGTGAAGAGCAGCAAGCTAGTTGCTCAGTTGTCAATAGCGTTGATTTACAAACCAGTTAGTTTGCGACCGATTCAAGTGTTTGATTTGAATTTCGCGCGATAACAGAGATCGCTCAAGCGAAGCATCACACGAGCTTTGAATAGAGATATTCACTTGACAAAGGCCGAGTGACAACTGTGAGAGCGTAGAGGCCCTTTTATAGTGCGGACTTGGACCAATAACTACAATATGTACATAGTAGAACTATTATATTGGCATTCTATCATTATTATCACTATTATATACTATTACTATTATTGGGTCATTTAGTCTTTCGCATAATTTATAAATTTTAAAATCTTGTTATTCTTTTAAATATATAAATCATATTTTTGTAACCAGAATATTGTAAAGCGCACTTGGGCACCCTGGAGAGTGCGCTATATAAATAATAAAGTATTATTATTATTATACTAATATCCGTTAGACTCGAGACGGGGACAAAATCACTGCTCCTTTTTTGACCAGCCAAAACACAAAGACACTAGACATGGACAAAATATTGCCAGCCTCAGAGGAAAGACAACGATCCCTTGGATGTATTTGCCCAGGCCAATTTTTTTTTGCCTTCAAACAACTTTGTCTGTAGTGTGGATCGGCTCTTAGAAAAACTGTCACATTTTACATATTAATATCCCGATGTCTGCCTGTTATGAAATATTTATCATGTTTCTCAGGAAACATTTTCAGCGTCAGTTTAAAGCCAAAGGCTTTCTCTGGAATCTTCCTGGAAAGACGCCAGCGTTGGTTGTCTCTTGCTCGTTTTCTTGTCGACACCGGCCAAACCTTTGATGTATTATTAATAATGTTTAGAACGCCTTAAACAACCCTTGTTATATCTGAAAATTTAATGCGATACAGTTTTTGTGATCTCGAACAAATTAAACAATGGTATGCTAGAGTGCTGTGTTACGTATGAATTAACTTATTTAAAAATAAAAATGTTTTCCTTCGGAATTTAAAGAAATTTTACGCATATTGTATTGTGGAATCAGCAGGTTGTGTTAGAAATGGTAATGTATCAAAATGGTCCCGAAAAAAACCCTCATGCATATATGCTAACTTAATTAAACATGGTTATTTTTATAAAAACATAAATTACCTGCCAGTTTTTGTCGTTTAACTAATAGAACTGTTTGGAAACTGAATGTTCAGTCCGCAAAAAAAAGAATATATATATATATATATATTGAGAGATGGCGCATTGTATCATGATTCCATGTTTGTTCAACCTAGCGAATTGGACAGATGTGGATGATTGTATATATATATATATATATATATATATAATTTAACTTTGTAGCCTGTTTAATAATCGTTGATGCGAGTAACAAAAGCTTGTTTCTTGCTTGTTTCAGATATACACGTGTCCAGTCTCAACAGGTGAGTTAATCGGTGACGTCACTCGAGTAAACTCTACCGGTTGTGCTTTCGGCGCATCCGTGTCTCGTATTCAAATTGCTGTTTTTCGTGCATTTCAAATGGAGATCACCACAAACACAAGTGATTAGGGGCGATTGTCTGGAAATTGCCAGGGCTGAAGTAGCATCGAGGTCGTTTTGTTCGATAACACATACTAAGTACTCAGGAACTATAATTCCCTTCAAGTGAGTTTTCTGCCGTTGTTAATTTTAACCGGTCCTTAGGATGGTTGTTGATGAAGCGTTTGTGAGCGCTGGAGCCAAGCCCGGCTTGGAAATATGGCGTATTGAGGTTAGTGCTTCGATCATCCTCATTGACTATGCTTTTTCTGATCTGGATGCAAAAGTTATATTTTGCAAAACAACTTCTGTGTAATTTTGTTCTCTCTATATTTATACAAATACAAGCGTGGCCTCGGTTTACAAACTCTGGTGTAATTCGGCCTCATACGGCTGTGCTAGTTTTATAGAAATGACTAGTGATTTATACTACTAGTTTCTGAAGTATTTCTAGCCTTTTTTACGAGTTTTTACAAGAATCTGGTGAATCTCCATTTTCCATTAGGCTTAATTTTGTTTTCAATTTTCTCACAGTAGCTTCGACATATTAATTCCGTTCTCGCTGCTGTTTTGTGTACCTTGACTCTCTTACTTTAATCCACCATAACAAAAACTAAATTAAAATATATCCAGCCCTACATTCATTTATATTTCTCATCTGATAACTCTAAGCAAGAGGAAAGCTTTGAATATAAATATCCTAATAGGTCTTATTATTTCCGTGTACCTGTTTCTAGGGTTACCTAAAGGCTTCGAAAGCTAATGTCGGGATCTTTTTATCCCAAAATTTGACAAAATACGCATTAATTTTCACCTTCAATAAAACTCATGGGGCTAGTTCCATCAGAAATATTGAATTGCAGACAGACGATTGTGTGCACGTTTTCGATATAGAAATATGATAATATCAAACATACCTGCTCAGTGTAGCGTCTATAATATCCAGTATTATAATAGGGTGCGTTCGATTGACCGTATTCCGGAATAAGAATACACAGAATGATCACTACAAATCACTTATACTGGGATTTTTTAGCCACTGGAATACTAATTGTATCCTGAATATCATATATCAGCAAGCATTTGTAGCCGTTACCATGCAAAATGTGCCCGAACCAGTGATTTGCAGAGACTAATCCATCTATTCCAATTCCGGAATATGGTCAATCGAACTGACGCACCGGCTTAGTCAGTCCTCATTATTATAATGTAATCAATTTTCGACACGTTCCTATTGGCTGTTTACAATCACGTGAAAACAATTAAAATGGTATTCAAACGTTGCTAGAGTTGTTCTCTCGCACCAAGTATAGTTGGCAAGCTTTTTGGAAAGTTCTTCTATAGGAATAATAGAACAGCTCGATACTGAAAAATATGGCGATACTAATTATGAAAGCCGTAAGATGAACTGGGAAGCCTCGGCCTTTGTATTGGAAGAGTCGTTTTAGCATTCCAACGTCCAAAATTAATATTAATATTAATATTAAGCGAAGTTATCGTTTCATCTAGTATAGAAATGGACCATCTTGTACTCGCTGAACCGAGGATGAAATTACATGTTAAGGAGTCAAGTGTTCTCTCGGTGAAAGTACTGCAGCGGGAGGTACCCCCGGGGAGGTACCCACGGGGAGGTACCTATAAGTAAGAGAATATTTGAGCATCAACAACGTCGGCTAAACAGTACCAACACTTTTTTGCAGGCGGTTTTTAATAAGTATTTGTGCTGTTTGGGGGATTTTTTTTTTTGGGGGGGGGGGGGGTTTGGGGTCTGTTCTGTCCTCAGGCGTGACATGGTACAGGTATATTTGTTGTGTTTGGGAGGTGGGGTCTGTTCTGTCCTCGTGATATCGTGTATTTGTTGTGTTTGGGACAGACGCTGCCGTTTGTTTTGTAGAAAATTGATCAACCCGAGTTCTATAGCAGTCTAGCCGAAGAATCGCCTTCAATTCAGTGGACAATACTATTTTCCTCTATGCTCAGAGATTCTGTGAATACAATATCGACGTATACTATTGCTCTTATGTTTTGTGACGAACTTTTCAAATTCTGATAAAATACACCCATCGGTTAAAGACAAACATTCCTCTAATCTATAAACATCGTTTTATCGTTGTTTTTTATTGCTTTTTTTCCGGATGACTTTTCACCACATATAAACAGATTCATCCACCTGGTTTTGTCGACAGCATCGTTTTCTTGCAAGCCGTACATACGTAATAAATAACGAGTTCAACTCAAACCCAAACGTATTCGTATTGCATCTTCGGCAAAAATCTCGCGTTCGACAGATCTATGAACGATAACCTAGCAGTGGAATTGAAGTGTGCATGATATTTGTCCGCGGATCATTATCTATTCCAAGAAGCAAACAGTTACCGAGAGCGAAGCTCGAGTTTCGAGGAACAGGTAATGTCTATATGCAGGGACAAATATCAGGTCATATTTCAGAGCACAAAGTAGTGTTATTGTCTGTGTAATCCTTCAAAACAAGGGAGCCCTAATTATGAAGTAAATTGGATGTGAAGTGCTGCCGTGTGCCGAGATTGCTGCTATGAATTCCAAGTGAAATTGTGATGGACTTCAATTTGGGTTCCCTGTGGTCGTGGTGTTGATTATATGGATATTATATCGTAACGGAGAGAAGTCGTTATATCCATGAAACATATTGTAACACTAAAATAGCACTAAATAGTGATAATTAAACAATAAACAAACTAAGGATTTCGTGCTATTTAGTGCTATTTCAGCCGTTAGAATGGTTTCACGGGGTCCCACATGGTCAGTGCTAGGCCCATGTTTATTCCTACTGTACATAAACGACTTACCAGAGAGCTTGGATTCGACAGTTCGCTTGTTTGCAAATGATACACTGTTGTATCTTGCCATTCAATCACATTGTGATAATGACACCTTCCAAAGTGACTTGAACAAACTCGAAATGTGGGAGGGAAAATGGCTCATGGAGTTCAGTGCTGGCAAATGTCATGTCTTACGGGTTACTCGCAAACGGGCTCCTTCTGTCCACGACTATACTCTGCATGGCAAACGCCTCAATAATGGAGGATTCTACTAAATATCTTGGAGTGACATTCACACCAGACCTCCGGTGGAACTGCCATATTTCGAATATCACCATGCAGAAAAGGGAATCGAACGCTTGGCTTCCTGAAAAGGAACCTCCGAATTAATTCACCCACACTCAAATATGTGGCCTACAAGAGTGGTTCGACCAATTGTGGAATACTCATGTACGGTCTGGGATCTACATACAAGGGACAACATTGAAATGGTGCCGAGGCGAGCAACACGTTTTGCTCTAAATGAACTTGAATGGGACACCCTCGAAAGCAGAAGAAAAAAGAGCAGACTGACTATATGCTATATAAGATCCATAATGGCCTAGTTGATGTTGATTAAATGAGAAATATCATATCTTACCCCAATGGGGTGGACAAGTCGTCATCTTCACGAACATTCATATAAAGGTCCACTGACCATCATTCAGTAACAGATAATGAATCATCAATTTTCGTTTTTCCCGAAAACTTTACAGGAATGCAACACTTTGCCATCTACACTCTGTCAGTTTATTTAGAGTATTTTTTTGCTAAGTAACTCGTATCACGGACTCTATGTCTCAGTATTCTAATTATTTCATTTATTTTTCTGTTTATATATACTGTTTATTTATGACCACTGACCAAGCGTGAACTTGTAAGAAGATGGAGACAAGTATTGGAAAATAATAAATATAACGACTGCTCTCGTTTCACGGATCTACTGGACTACTCGATACTTTTGATGTGCCTCAAAAATCTACGCAATAGAAAAATGTATTTTTATTAATGGTATATATGCATTCATACCACTCTATCTCTTTACAATTCCTCACTCGGGAGTACGGTAACTATTAATTAACGCAAAATGTTTTGTCAAGTGAAAACTTAACACACGATTCTCAATAAGAGAGCACTTAGAGTTGTTTTTATTGATTACTCCTCAACATATCAAGAACTGTTAGATAAAATAGGATCTACAACCTTAAGTCATATATGCTAATAGTTACCTTATGGCTATTAATGGCAGTTGCACGCCTAAATATTTAAAGGATATTTTTTTAATTGAGGTCTGCTGCGTTTGGGCTACGTGGGTCAAAAAAGTTATTAATTGGGTTAACTCTACAACTTATGGCCTACATTCTTCAGTTATAGATACACGACAGCCAAGACCTGGAATAACCTAGCGGAACAACTTAGAACCACCATTAATTTGAAAGATTTTAAGAACGCTATCCGTACTGTCTTTTGATGATAGTTGTTGTACATTTTGTACCGAAATATTCAAATAACTTTTATTATTACTATATTTATATCTTTATTGCTACTTACATGTAAGTGTAATTTTTTATATAGTTGTTTGTCACTTGATAATTTATTTCAATTACCTTCGGAGATTATTAGCATCTTCGTGCTACTCTGTACATTCGAAGTTAAATAAAGTTTACGTATGTATTGTATGTATGTATGTACGAGCGTTTATTGACGAATCAAAGGGAAGACAATGTGCTTTCATGTATTTATTAACATCGCTGTTATTCGGCGACCAACGCCAACCATAGCGTCCTCCATAGATATCTCTGGTATCGGAAACCGATATAAAACAAATATAAAATTGGGTTACATGTGTCACACTGCTATTTTTTCCCATAGAAACTAAAGGTGGTGGCACAAGATACGGACACTTACAGCACGTTTTACTCTGGAGACTCGTACATTTGCCTTTCGGTGAGTACATCAACATGAAGTCATCTTAACTGCAAGTGATCGCCTCAAGCCACTTTAATGAACACGCCTGATGCAAACCCAGCCTAAAGCTCGTTTGTTATGATAACAACGCTCGTTATGTTCTGTTGTTGAACTGGACAGCAGACTGATGTGCGTTTGTCTTTTATTCCTTCAGACCAAACTAGTAGAGTCGCATTTAGAATGGGATATCCATTTCTGGCTCGGTAAAGACACCTCACAGGTAACTAGACGTAACTATCCTATCTCTCTTTCAGATTATTTCCTCTAAGTCACTCGATGGTTCATTTTCCAGAAGCCATCACAATTCTTTTTACGAGTCCACGTCATGGCTTATCAAATACTCGTTGTCGTTTTCAGGACGAGGCTGGGATATCTGCTTACAAGACGGTGGAGTTGGATGATCACTTGGGTGGTGCTCCTGTACAGTACAGAGAGGTCATAACCACGCCTTTCTATCTAACTATAATTATTGTTGTATATATATGTGTAGGTAAATCGCCTGATCTTCACAATCCATCCATTTACAGACTTTGAAGGACTTTAGCGTGTAAAAGGTCTGTAAACTGTGAACATTTCTCAATTGAGAACTCTGTAACTTCGTACATTTACAGTCATTTTATACTGTTGACGATGTCTGCAAAATATGCTCTTACATACTTTTTAAAAAGTCTGTAAAAAGTGTCTACATTTACAATTGTTTTAAAATGTTTGCAAAATGTCCGTGTAAACGGTACAAATTTACAGAATTCTCAATTTACAAGAATAATGCTCACATTCTACAGCATTACCTTTTGCATACTCTTTACATAGTTCTCAGTAAATCGGTCTGTGAATGGTTGTATATTTCAGTGCTTGTTCATAAAGCTTACAGTAAGGCAGTGTAAACCAACAGCCCGTTAAAGTCTGTTACTAAGTAAACCATTTTAATACCTTGATATCGCTTGTGGTATATGTCGTCCACAGGTTCAAGATCATGAATCTAGGAAATTCCTGAGTCACTTTGCAGGAGGAATCAAGTGAGTTATTTTGTGTTCTGCTAGAGAACCAAATTTTCTCTGAGCACATCATTTTCTTAATTTATTCCTCTGTTCTGTTTGTTTCAAGATATCTCGAAGGAGGCGTCGAGTCTGGATTTCGAAAAGTTCAACGAGGTGTTTACGAGACGCGATTATTCCACATCAAAGGAAAACGAAACGTTAGAGTATCACAGGTTCGTTAAAGTCTAAATGAATGTCGAGCGTTATCTATAGGTTGCTTACAGTTATTTGGAGTCTGTGACCCGTGTTCAAGACATTTGTCTCTGTCGCGGGCACATGATGTTGGGGCCGCCACAATAGTTCATTGATCTCCATAGTTCTCGACCGCGAGGCCCGATGGTTTGAGCGCGGGGTGAAGGAAGCCATTTACATCCGGATCAACCAACCTGATTTGAACCGTGACGGCCCCCCTCCGAATTTGGGACAACACCTTGCAGTCACGTGGGCCGAAAGCCCATGACTGCAAGCGAGCGTGACCTTTGCACACTTGTGATCAAGCTCTCAGTTGAGAGTGAAAGCTTTAGGTTTAATCTTTCAAACAAAATGTGTACAGAGTCTCAAAAGTTTTAATTTTATTCGAGATTAGTTATAAGTTAAACGTTTTACACACGACCCCACAAGTGGCAACGCTTAAATACTATCGTGTATAAATAGAGATGTTTGACCGATTGATAGATTGACTGATTGATTGATTGATTGATTGATGGAGGGATGGATGGGTGGATTGATGGATTGATGGATAGATGGATAGAGAGGATGGAGGGGATGGAAGGGATGGAGGAGATGGATGGAGGGATGGAGAGATGAAGAGAATGGATGGATGGAGGGGATGGATGGATGTAAGGAATGGATGGATGGATTGATCGATGGAGGGGATTGATGGAGGGGATGGATGCAGGGATGCAGGGGATGGATGGGTTGATGGATGGAGGGGATCGATGGAGAGATGTGGGGATGGATGTAGAGGTGGAGAGGATGGAGGGGATGGATGGATGGAGAAATGGAGGGGATTGATGGATGGATGGAGGGATGGATGGATGGATGGAGGAATGGAGGGGATTGATGGATGGAGGGGATGGATTGATGAATGGATGTAGGAGATGGAGGGGATGGATGGATGGAGGGATATATTGATTGACAGTTTGAAGGATGGACGGATTGACGGATGGATGGATATATTGAGTCCCTTAGATACTTCACTGTAAAATGCTCCACAGTTGAAGCATTGAGAGATTGGTATTTCAGGTGGAACTTCATGCGAAATCACTGAACAAAGGCGATGTGTTTATACTGGACAGTGGCCTGGATATCTACTGCTGGAATGGATCCCAGTGTAGCAGAGTCGAACGAATGAAGGTCAGTGAGATTGAGGTCAAGTTTATCAACCCTATACACAAACCCCATTTACACGCGCAAAGAAAAAAGACGGCACGGTACCCCTAACTTTGAACGTAAGGCACTGGTACGCTAAATTTGGCACTGGTACGCTAAAGAGGTGCCGAGACTACCTCTCGTAGCTAGTATCGGTACAGGTAAAATCGGCATCGTGCCGAGATTTGGGGTTCCGTGCCGTCTTTTATTACGCGTGTAAATGAGGTTTCAGTTATGAACAGAAAGGAAAATACTAATTTTCAATCGAGATAAGGCGGTTCTCGTGATCAGTTCTCGCAGCTCTTTTAGTAAGCTGTTACAGTCTCTGGCTGCTGCACATTTTACAGATGACTGACCGACTGTTGTAACAACTTTTCACGCAGGGAATAGAGGTTGCGAGGAGAGTTCGAGATGAGGAACGTGGAGGGAAATCCCAAGTACACATCATAGGTAGCACATCAAGCTGTCTAGTGCTCAGTTTACCAATATCGTAGGTTTTGTTTATTTATTTGTTATTTCAGTTTTGTTTCAGTCGCTGTTTTCGTTCATTTTTTCTCACCAGACGAAGGAAAGGATCCTGCTTTAGAAAATAAGTTCTTTACCTCGTTGGGATCGCGGTGTGAGATCGCTGAAGACGCAGGAGACGATGCTGAGTTTGAGCAGCTCAGCCAAAGTAGAGTGCAATTATTCATGTACGTCTCAGTTCTGATTCAATTAATCTGATTTATGTTCATGTACGTAGCTATGATGTTTTTATTTCTGAAAACAGGAATACAGTCTGATAGTTATATTAAGTACTCGCCACACTTTTTCATACTCAGTGCAAACTACACATAACACAATTTAGTATGATCGTATCTTGCTTGTCGTTACAGGGTTTCTGACGCCACGGGTTCACTGGAGATGACACTGGTCGATGCCAAGCCTCTGAAGAGGAGCCATTTAGACACCAACGTAAGGTTTCTGTTACTAACTCAGGCTCGAAAAAGGAAATATTTATATTATTCAGTATTCTAGAACGTTCAAGGAGAATTAAGAGAATTGAGATGTTTTCGTAAACATAAACAACAGTGAAAACAGTAAAAAGGTAGCATAACGTTCACTCATCCCGTCACTCACACAGAACGAGATCTCCTAGATCACTTCAATGAAATACCCACACCCCAATCTTTTCTCTTTTCTTGTCATGCCTAGTTCTTGCCACTCCACTCCCCCCTCTTCTTGACTTTTCTAACGTTAGTTTTAGTAATGATCGGTGTGTAACGTTGCATTTCACTTTCATCAGGATTGTTTCATCCTTGACTGTGGTAGCAGTGGTGTGTTTGTATGGGTCGGTAAAGGCTGTACAAAGAACGAGAAGGGTGCAGCAATGAAGAACGGAATTGTGAGTAGCATTCTGTGTTATAAAATGATCGATAAGTTGCGAAACAATAGGCCTTTTGCAGGAAATAGTCACGTGCTGATATAATACTTCGTTAACGAATGAGTTGAGCTAGTGATCCTCATGGGAAAAGCGTTGCCATGGAAGCTGGATGGCAAGCTATCTTTAAAAACGCTGTTGTAGAAAGATCGACAATCGATTGGAGGTGGAAAATAGCATTTACAGACAGGTTTTTCTGATAACACTACCGATCTCGTACAAGTGCCTTTAAATATATGAATTAATATGTTTTGCCCTCCAGTACAACCACGTGATTGCATTTCTGCAAAAGGCCCATTCTCAAAGTTGTCGAGCAGAATGTAGATTAAGGCGGCAAACACATCCACGTTCTAAATGGTAATGCACTTTCTTTAATTTCTTTCCAAAGGAATTTATTGACAAGAAAGGTTACCCTAACTGGACACAGGTAACCCGCGTGGTTGAAGGTGGCGAGACGCCGATCTTCAAGCAGTTCTTTTCGGGTTGGACTGATTCGGACGCTCAAGTGGGGATGGGCAGAGCCTTCAAATCTGCAAATCTCGGTATGTAAGGAAACTAAAAACTCGACTCACGGTTTTAGATGAATGATTGGCAGATCAGCTTGTTTCATTCGCTTGGTGAGATGACTCACTCTTCTTTACCTTTGTCGCTTTTCGTTTTTTCCGTCTTTCAAGCCAAGCAGAGCTACGACAAGTTTGATGCGTCGTCTCTTCATGATCGCGACAAACCGACAAAGAAAGAGATTCTTCCTGATGACGGCAGTGGTGTAGCCAAGGTAACGAACTGAACGTCAAATAGCAAGCCTCGTGTGTGGTGTTTCCTTTATAAAGATAAATTAAAGAATAATTATATATTATAAAGGAGCCAGTTACTTACTTACTTACATTATACTTACTTACTTACTAACTTACTTACTTAGATTATACTTACTTACTTAACTTACTTACTTACATTATACTTACTTACTTACATTATACTTACTTACTTACTTACATTATACTTATTACTTACTTACATTATACTTACTTACTTTACTTACTTACTTACATTATACTTACTTACTTACATTATACTTACTTACTAACTTACTTACATTATACTTACTTACTTAACATGCATACTTTCTTACTTACTTACTTAATTACTAACTTACTTACATTATACTTAGTTACTTAACTTACTTACTTACTTACACTATACTTACTTGCTTAACATACTTTCTTACTTACTAACTTACTTACTTACTAGCTTACTTACTTACTAACTTACTTACTTACTAGCTTACTAAGCAACTTACTCACTAGAGCGGATTTCGTAGAGTGAGACAAAAATACGACATGTGCGTAGCTACGAGGTACGAGGTACGAGGTACGAGGCTTTGGAACAGTCTCGGTAACGATCTAAGGTCAACTGCATCACTTAATAGTTTTAAAATTAATCTTAAAAGAAACACTGAACTACTGTAAATAACTGAATAGAATAAGTTAATTAGTATAAGTTAATTAGTTTTATATTACTATTATTATCATTATTAGGGTAGAATAGCGTAGTTATAAGCACGACCACATCAGCAACGCTGTAAATTTATCGTGGGTAAATAAATATTATTATTATATTATTATTATTAGCCTTACCGTAACCTTACCGTAACCGTACCGTAACCGTACTGTAACTTACTGTACCGTAACTCTGTAATTTATTTATTTATTTACGACATTCGGACACAAGGTCAAGGGAGAAGAAAAAATAGGACTCGAAGTCCCTTACAATATTTGATTGGATCAGTAAGACAAAACCTAGACTTTCTCAAAGTCCTTCTTAGATCCCGGCACGAACTCGCCTCTCGCGCTCGATTTTTGACCCAGTAATCGCTTACCCAGCGACTCAGCGAGTTCGACTTGGAGCAAGTCTAGACAAAACCAATTGCCGTATCTTGTCCACTCATACGAAATCCGCTCAAAGCAACTTAATGACTTAATTACCCATACAGTTTATTCATGTTGTTATGATTATTTTAGATTTGGCGCGTGGAAGAGCACGATCTGGTTGCAGTGCGGACCGAGCTGTACGGACTGTTCTTCAGTGGAGATTGTTACGTCATGCTGTACACGTATAAAGTCAATCTGAGAGAAGCCTACATCATCTACTTCTGGCAGGTTAGAGACCATAAGAGGTCCTCACTTTGTCTGACTGACGTCCCTATGGTTAATTTCAGGTTCCGTTAAAAAGTCAGAGTTTCGACGTCAGTAATGTCGTGGAAGACAGTAATAAAGTGGTTATTTTACTGCTGCTCGTCGTATTCAAGAGTAAAGTACAACGTAAAAGTGGAGATGTATAGTAGTGTCACAGTATTGGTTATTAAAATATTTTCAGGGAGTGACGAGCAGCACAAATGAAAAAGCAGCGTCAGCAATGCTAGTTGACAAAATGGACAAAGATATGGGCGGCGTGGCGACACAAGTAAGACTAACCCTCTGACAAATACACATATGCCTGTAGAAACTATAAAATGCAGTATTCCTGTGTATTCATTGATGTTAACATCATAAACAAACTGTTAGCTGTATCATCTATTTGCTGTACAGGTACGCGTGGTTCAGTACAAAGAGCCCGAACACTTCCTCCGGATCTTCAGAGGACGTCTCATCATACTCGAGGTAAACATTTAAAACTCCTAGTGTTTATTTTTCCATGCATGTTGGTACCTCAGTCTTGTTTAGTGAGAATGATCTTAAAAGAATAATCATTCAGTTAGCAAAATAAGCCGAACATGAACAATACGTCGTTGTCTTACCGACAGGGAGGCAAAGGAGAGGGATTCCGCGCAGGCTGCGAAGATGATACATACGACAAAGAGGGCAAGAGAATGTTCCATGTGAAGGGTACAACAGACCTTAACGCCCGGGCCATTCAGGTAAGATCGATTATGGTAACTCATGGCAACCAAGTTACCAAGCAGATGATTGACATGTAGACATCCCAATTTGC
Source organism: Actinernus sp. WN-2022 (assembly GCA_030867875.1). Taxonomy (NCBI): domain Eukaryota; kingdom Metazoa; phylum Cnidaria; class Anthozoa; order Actiniaria; family Actinernidae; genus Actinernus; species Actinernus sp. WN-2022. The sequence goes on along the minus strand of JAOWCC010001751.1, from coordinate 56,735,604 downwards.
ATGAACGAAGATGAATGTTGTTGAACAGCAGCGCACCTTCTGGTCTTGGCCTTCACAAACCAATTAAAGTTAAAAGATAGGATAGCAGATAGGTGGTTAGGCTGCATGATTTGTCTAGTTGTCTAAAGTTGCCATCATTATACGTAATGTCGTTTTTCCCCAGGTTCCTCGGCGTGCTGCTTCTTTGAACTCAGGCGATGTGTTCGTATTGGAGACGCCCCAGATAACTTACATGTGGAGGGGCAAGGTGACCTATTGAACTTTAAAACTTTAAAAATAATACTCATAATTAGCCAGCCTGCAGCTAGTTTCCTTATCCTTATCCCATCCTAGATTTATATAGAGTTCACAGTAACGAGGCTAACAGTACTGAGGTCGTCTCGTTTTATTTAACAACATGCCTCACGTTATCGTTCCAGGGTGCGTGCGCCGCTGAGCGCCGGATCGGTCGACTCGTCATAGATTTTCTCCAACCTGGCCGGTGAGTAACTTCATTATCGCTAAACAATTAACCTCAAACGATACTGAATTGGCACAATAATCATGATCACATGTTCTAAACACAGGGAAACCGAGGTCCTGCGTGAAGGTCACGAGCCGCAGTATTTCTGGGAAGACATTGGAGGTCGAGAGCCTTATGCGACGGGAAAGAGACTAGAAGTAAGTTAGGAGGTCGTTTGTATGACATCTACTTTAAAAAAAGATACTGTAACAAATGCTTAAAACTAATTATGCTGATGGGCAGTGATAAGCGATTTGCCTCGACCAATCACCGATTCTGAGAAGGTTACTACAATCGCTATAGTTTTGCTGTTGTTGTAGTTCTTTTTTCAGTCTGCAATACCCACCCAACCCTCTAACACACTCTCCAATACCCCACCCCCTAACACACACACATCAGTGATATTATCTTTGTTAGTAGTGAATAAACTACCAGACAGCCAGACTCGTTCAATGATCTCATCTGTCTTTTCCTCCAATCAGGAAGAGAAGCCTTCGTTCCCTCCCCGTCTGTTCCAGTGCTCCAACGCCTCTGGTGCGTTTAAAGTAGAAGAAATATTCGAGTTCACACAAGAGGTAAACAAATCATCATTTGCCACCATTGTCTGATTTAGACGTGTCCACTGCTACGACAAGGATTTAACCATTTTACACTGTTAGGAAAAAAGTTCTCGTAACTTTTTTGTTCAAACTTTTCTTTTGTTTCCATAAGGATCTCATTGAAGATGACGTCATGTTGTTGGACACGTATGACGAGGTAAGATAATCCAGACACCAACTTCGTTCCCAGGGGTCTTTACGCGGGTACAGGCTGGTCATGTGACCCAAAATTGCCCAGTACGTGCATCCGCCATCTTGGATTCATCATTGCTGAAGAACGGTTAATTGTTGAAGTGTGATCCCAATGAATTCCAATCGTACAATGTTCTACTTTTACTCTGTTTAGAGGAGAGTATTGTAAAAAATGCCAAGTTCTGATGAATTTGTAGTTGTTTTCAGCAAATTTTGAACACGCAATGCAAAAGACGATATCAACAGTTTAGTTTTTAAATCAAAAATGCACGCGCTATTCGAAATTCTCCAATCAACAGTCTAACCAATCAGCGGCCGAATCTCACCAGCCTGTACCACGGGTTCTTTCGACGCCATGTTGGATTAGGCGCGTACCATACCATACCATACCACACCATATCACATACCATACCATACCATACCATACCATACCACACCATATCACATAACATACGATACCATACCACGTAACATACCATACCACAGTATACCATACCACAACATACCGTACCACAGCATACCGTACCACAGTATACCATACCATACCGATATCACACTATACCATACCACACCATTCCACAGTATACCATACCATATCACACTATACCATACCATACCACACCATACCACACCACACCACAGTATACCATACCATATCACACTATATCATACCACACCACACCATACCATACCACACCACACCATACCATGCCACAGTATACCATACCATATCACACTACCATACCACACCACACCATACCATACCATGCCACAGTATACCATACCATATCACACTATACCATCTCACAGCATACCATCCCACACCATGCCATACCATATCACACCATACCATGCCACACCATACCATACCACCCCAACTTACTATTTCATTAAGGTGTGAGTACAAGGTACAGGCCACGCGTGTCCCTGCCACAGAGGCTTGAACTGCTAAGGTTGCGTTTTCAACTCTCTCCACTTTTCCACTTCGAAAAACGTTTTTATAAGTTTTCAAAAAGTTGCACATTTAAAGGAAAATATGTCACCGTTTTAATCATTATTTTTGTGTGGATGATTGCCGAAAACGTTTTGGTCTAGAATATTCGATAGCAGGTAATAGTACTGAACTACTTACTAATAACTCCATCTTCGCAGGTATTCGTATGGATCGGCGAAGGTGCAAACGACTTCGAGAAAAACGAGTCGCTCAGAACTGCTATGGTATGTTGGCGAAAACCGAAAACCTACTGAAATACTGAACGAAGAGTGGGTAAAGAAATAATATAAAGGGTGTCTGCTTGTTAGTCCGGCCTGAAATATAGCATAACGACGTCAAAGACCAACTATACTTCACAATAAGAAACGTTCTTGTTTCAAGACAGGAACTTTGACTCTGGTTCAGAATGGTTTTATTTAATTGAAAGAGTTAACCTCATCAGTTACGAAACAGATCATTTTTATTGCGGTAAAGCTATTGAGAAATAGGACGTGATGTATTTATCATTATTTCATACTTGACACGGTTTTCTTTGTTATTCATGAGGCTTTATTTGCCATACATACCCTCATTATAAATGCAAGGGATGTATGAGAAAAGTTCCCGGGATGTATCCAGATACATCCCGGGAACGTTTCTAATACATCCTTTGCATTTATAACGAGCAATTCAATACAATTCAACGTTATTTTGTTGTTTCTAGCTTATTATTTTCTCCAAGGAATTGATTCACCTTGGCTTCAGCCAAACTTACTAAATATCCCTATAATGATTTAGAACCTTTTCTCCGTCTTGGTACTCGCCCAAAATCTACCTAAAAAGAGCTACATCAATGAAAATTTTGCGAAAACCTCGTCAAGTATGAAATAAGACACTTAAATACCGAGAACGGAGGCAATAAGCCATATACATGTATATGGCTTATTGCCTCCGTTCTCGGTATTTAACTCTTACTTACAAGTGAGTGGTTATGACTTTGATGGCTTTTTAGGACTACATCAAGAGCGACATGTCAGACCGAACCCTGGACAGTACGGTGATTATACGAGTGAAACAAGGATATGAACCATTAAACTTTACTGGTCAGTTCCAGGCCTGGGATGCTACGAAATGGAGCGTAAGTACCCTCGAGAAAACCGACCTTTTAACAGCACACAGATGGAGAGTTGTACATACATACACACATACATTATGCATTTATCCACATGACGCCTAGGAGAAATCCCTCGAGAAAACCGACCTTTTAACAGCACACAGATGGAGAGTTGATTCATTCATTTTATTATTTAACTCATGTGTACAAAATAGCAGGATTATACTAATACAAATATTAATGATAATAACATTTACTTACAGTTTTGAACAAGTTAGTTTACAAATATAAGTACACAATTGAGTAAGGGCCGCCCTAAATAGCAGAGCTAATCGAGAGGATGACCCTTTTAAGCTAATTACATACATTATTCATTTATCCACATAACGCCTAGGAGAAATCCCTCGAGAAAACCGACCTCTTAACAGCAGACAGATGGAGAGTTGTACATACATTATTCATTTGGCCACATGACGCCTAGGAGAAATCCCTCGAGAAAACCGACCTTTTAACTGCACACAGATGGAGAGTTGTACATACATACACACTTATATAATAAACATAATAATAATAATCATTATGGTTTATTCAACAGTATACCCATTAAACTGGCTCTTCACCTGTTGAAGAAGCTAAGACTAAATATAATTAAGATACTAACTATTTTGAGATATATACAATGCAATAAATATATAAGTATAAATCAATACATAAGTCCCTAGGCTACTAGATATCAATAGTAACAACTTAATGACACTAAAACTATAATTAAATACAACACTGACTATGACCTATAATCTAATTACTAGGCTGGGAATATAAAATATATACAAGCAATAATAGCAGGGGAAGCAGAGAAATATACACATTAATTGGGGCGGCAGCGCACTTTCAGAATGGCCTTGGTTTGTGTACAAAATTGCCTATAGCTTTCGCAGGACACAAACATACATACACGGCACAAACATCATTCATTTATCCACGTAACGCTTAGGAGAACAAAAGACGATCGACTCATGAAAACACCCACTGGAACAATCTAATTTCATCAGCTAATAAAAGTATTCATAAAATCTACCACTAATATACAAGTTTGGTTTCAGTAGTTTACTATCTAACACTTCTAACTAACTTTCATTACAAACATCATTTAACGATATGAAAAGTGTTCTTAAAGTCGTATCATCAGACTCTTGAAAGCCATGGCCAAGTCATCGTTAACTCCCCCTGCCCCCAATAATTTATATGTAACTTATTTGTAGATTTCTTATACTAAAATGCTAATCTTAGTGATCAATTATTAATTAGGTAAAAGTCCATGACTGTTGTGCTCTATATACTATACCCGACTCATCATGCGACAGTTCCTCAAAATGCCCCAACAACAATATAATGACTGTCCGCGCAAACTCTTAATTCGCACACTGAATTCTATTAGCCGTACTGCCACGTGCATTCGTCCCCCTCCCCCCTTAGGTACTAAAGCAAAGAATTCCTGAGATGTAACACGCGCTCTCATTGATTGACCTGGACCACGTGACAGTTTTCAAAGACCAATGTTCCTGCGTGGGATACAATTTAAATATATCACGTGATCGCATCGTGAGAGAAGACGGCGGTGCAACATGTTGCGCGCGACACGACACTAGCTAGCGAAATGCGGGAAAAGAAATATCTGTTTACCAAAATGCCCCCCCCCCCCCAAAAAAAAAAAAAAAAAAAAAAAACAGATCACCTGAATCCTACAAGTTGTTCTCGACAGGCGGGCAAGACATACAATGAGATGAAGTCACAGATGGGAGACAAGATCGAGGAACTGTCCGAGGTCAGGATCACTGAGCAGGTAGAAGGGTCTTATCTTAGTTTTGTTTCTTGTGTGCTTCGGCACCAAATGTCATCAAGAAGCATTCGAGTTCAACTAATGTGATCCTCAGCGGAAACATTCAAAGTTATCAAACAGTTTTCAGATATTTGTGATTGTCCTCTTCAGTTTTGTCTTCTATGTTTTGTCTCCTGATTCATTATTTTCTAACCTCATGTTTGAAGGATATAAGGAAAGTGCTAAACAATAACCCGGACACATTCGTACCGGACAAGACGTACACGTATGAACAGCTAACAAGACCGACCCCTCTCATACCCAAAGGCGTGAATGTCACAATCAAGGAGGTGAGATATATGTATATAAAGTATATAGCGTTAACGTTAAGCGTAGATATCACAATCAAGGAGGTGAGATATATGTATATAAAGTATATAGCGTTAACGTTAAGCGTGGATATCACAATCAAGGAGGTGAGTGCACGAGGCTACATATGTATAAATTATATAGCGTTAAGCCTATAAGAGCAGCAGGCCTTCACCTCTCAAAACCTTGCATTTTGTTGGACCCCATTTGGACTGCACTGACAAAGAATTCCATTGTTTTAGGATTAGGGTTTGTATTGTTTCAGGGCTAGGCATTTTTTGGATGGCCAGTACTATTTCAGGTTCCGAGGAGGTGAAGGCCGCCCCTATAAGAGGTGCTCCAAGAAGATAATGCTTTACTTTAAATTATTTCTGAATTAATTGTTCACACTTTAGTACCCAGTCTAACACTGTCTTCTTTCTCTTTCATTCCTACCTCACTATAATAACCTACCACGTCCCAATTCCAATCTACCTCACTTTAATAACCTACCACGCCCCAATTAATAACCTACCACGCCCCAATTCCAATCTACCTCACTTTAATAACCTACCACGCCCCAGTTCCAACCTACCTCACTTTGATAACCTACCACGCCCCAATTCCAATCTACCTCACTTTAATAACCTACCACGCCCCAATTCCAATCTACCTCACTTTAATAACCTACCATGCTCCAATTCCAATCTACCTCACTTTAATAACCTACCACGCCCCAATTCCATTCTACCTCACTTTAATAACCTACCACGCCCCAATGCCATTGTTGTATGCAGGTCTTGAACCTCAGGGTAAAACCCACATTTTATTGTTTTAGGAGAGAGCGGGGCTGAATTCAAAACCTGGAATAGGTCTTCAATGTCTGATTCAATATCTGTCCCGGGTTTGAATTCAACTATGAAGAAGCAAAGACCGATACAACGTAGAATTTTGAAATTAGTGGTACAATATTTCGGCTGGCCACACCAGCCTTCTTCAGCCGAAATATTGTACCACTAATTTCAAAATTCTACGTTGTATCGGTCTTTGCTTCTTCATAGTTATTTTTTATTTGATAGCCGATTAGATCACTAGTTTGATCCAACGTACACCAGCAGGATTGTCGTTCACGGTTGCTTGCTTGAACAATTCGTCATTGAATTCAACCCCGTTCTCTCCTAAAACAATCAAATTCGGAACGGGCCCCTCTTCTTTCTACTGGCGGTAGAGTCTCCTTTAACAAAAGAGGCACTTTTCTCGCCAACAGGAAAGAGCGATACGAGTGTAGATTTGTCTCTGCAATAGCTGATATTACAGTGGCGTCTACGAAGAGCAGTGTCAGCGGTATTCACCCGAACGCCTCACTTCCATGTAATGAAGCACTCACTATTCGGTGATTCCTTCATGTACCAACACATGAATTGCTATCAAAATACAATAGAATTAACACAATACAAAACAATAGAACGAAATACACAATACAATAGAACACAATACACAATACAATTGGTACTAATTCATGTCTGCCTACAGGAAGGGAAAACCACTATTCAAACTGTGTATCTAAATTAGTCGTGCTTGTTTAAGAGGCGTTGGTGTCATACAAGAATGATGGTTTCAATGGTGCGTCATTACATCGAAGTGAGACGTTCGGGTCAATACCGCTGAAACTGCTATTCGAAGATGCCACTGTAATATCAGCTATTAATTATCTCTACACTTTTATCCATGTGGGATACTTAATATGATATGATAGAGTGCGCATGTCAGAAGTAAACTTATGTTAAATCATTTTCTGGTAAGTAACAAGAATCACCTAGTTTGTATATATTACTTTTATGATCAGTAAAATGGAATATTTAACCCGGTTGTAAAACATTTAAGCAGATTCGGCTATCTAGTTGTAAAAATGTTATCTATAATAATATCCAAACCAACAAATGAAAGCAGAAAATACCTTATTAAACTTATAACGAATACTTGTTTGTAGAAGAGAAGGCCACAAAAGAATCGAATTAGGAAAAGTATTACAAATCATAGTCAAACCTAGTTCAATATCCAGTCAACTAGAAATCAATGCAGATTGCATCAGAACAATGGAATTGGGGGCGTGATAGGTTGTTAAACAAGTTCAAAACTACGGGCTCGGTCTTGCATTGAAATTCAATGAAAAAATTAAGTAACTGGTATTGAAAAAGAATACGGATTGGAAAATAAACAAATACAATAAACTGTAGCAAAACATGAGAAAAAACAGGTCACACCTGAGAACCGAATACACATCTATCGAGTCTCAGCACGGGCTGTTAGACCACTCGGCCATCATACATATTAGATCTATCACTACCCAAACTAATGTCATTATCAGCGTGTAAACGGGCACGCACACATTAGATCTATCACTATCCAAACTAATGTCATTATCAGCGTGTAAACGGGCACGCACACATCAGATATATCACTACCCAAACTAATGTCATTATCAGCGTGAAACGGGCACACACACATTAGATCTATCATAATAATAAACTCTTTATTTAAACACGGAGTCTCAATCATACAATGATGCTCTTCCGGAGAGCCGTGATCCAACAATAAACTCTAAAAACATCATTTAACCACTTTCAACTACTATTACTATTAAGGTACGTCTTAAAAACAGAAAGACTACCAGCTTCAGTCAGATTTTCTGAGACCATTTCATAGACGAGCGCCTCTGTAGGAGTAGCTTTTTTGAGTGCCTCAGAGTTTGGCCAAGGAACGAACAAGCTATGTTCTGAATTACGTAAACTGTAACGGTGTACTTCGCCTGTTTTTGTAAAAAGCTGGGATAAACAGCCAGAGACCAGGCCATTCATTGTCTTATACATCATACATGCCATTTGGTCGTTTCGCCGTTCAGAAAGGTTTTTCCAACCAAGTTGCTGTAGAATGTCCCTAGATTTATTGTCGTAGTTTGACCCTGTAATGATTCTGGCAGCCCTATTTTGAAGTTTTTGAACTTTATCAGAGAGACCCTTTCCCATGGAACCCCATACAGAGCTGCAATAATCAAGGTGGGGGGCTATTAAAGAATTATAGATATAAAACAGGATATTAGAAGGTACAAATGGCTTCACTCTTCTTAAGACACCAAGTACCGGGCACCAAGTCCTTTGGAAACTTTCTTACAGATAGTATCAATGTGACATTCCCACGTGAGTAATTCATCGACGTGGACGCCTAGACATTTGTAGGATTTAACTCTTTCAATCAGTGAACAACCATTAGCTAATTAATAAAATCATTGTTCATTACATGTGATAGCTTCTCAGGGGTGTTCGATGCATACGTTATCAGCATACATACGAACATTTGATACCAGGTTTGAGTTTGGTAAATCGTTAATGTATAGCAGACATAGCAATGGACCAAGTAATGACCCCTGTGGGATACCACATGCAACTACATTTGAATCCAAGAGGATACCATCGATTACTGTTTGTTGGGTTCGCCCTGAAAGGTACTGGGCAAACCAAGATATGGTTTTGGGCTGTACACCATAAAGCATCATTTTTGATATTTTTGCGTGTGCCCGTTTATACGAACTAATGTCATTATCAGCGATATTTAATACACACAGAATACAGAGAGAAAGACAACACACAACTCCTCACAGGTCCACTTTTTAACTTTTTAGGCCGAAGTGCCGAAACGTTTTTAATACAATTTTTACAAGGACCTGTGAGGAGTTGTGTGTTGTCTTTCTCTCTATATTCTGTATAATTATTCAAGACAACTACTAGGAATCTTTGGATCCTCCTACTGGACGTTCATCGTTTGGTGACACCACAAGATCTCTCTCTCTCTCTCTATATATATATATCAAGCATATTAAGGCCTGGTTCAGGAATCAAATTTCGAGTGTAGCGATAAAAGGTACTCTCAAACGCTCGTTTTAACTCTCTGTTGTCCCCTTTATTATCACAATGAACGTCCTACATCCCGTAATATCTCCTCCCATGAGGCCAAGGAGTCACGTGATACAAATTAATAACATCCTCGGTCTCTATTATCTTCAAATCGTACAATGGTCAGCGGACTCCTATCCTATAAAGGTGGACTGTTTTACTTATTTCAGCCGAGTACAGTAGGTCCGGCAAATTTCGCACGGTACCCGTAAAACATGTCACGTGTTCTGTAACGTGACACGTGACTTAGACAACGAAATTAATAATTAGTAAATCAAATATGTGGTTGCGAGTTTGACTCAGAAACAGCGAGGATAACAAGTGGATGACTCCAGAAAAGTTGACTACGATGTTTCGTTAACGAGTTATTTTAAAAGCGAAGATATGTGAAATATTTATTATTTATCATTGATAGTCATGTTTTCTAACCGCCTCCCGGTTAGCTCATGGGTTAAGCTCCGGTCTGTTGAGCTCAAACCCCGGCCGGACCAACACTCAGGGTCTTAAAATAACTGAGTAGAAGGTGCTGCCTTTGCGAAACAACTGCAAATGGTAAGACGTAAAATCGTAGGACTACAAAAATAACCTTGTGAAGCGCATTCAGACAATACTTACGTTTGCAAAGGAGAGAAGCATGCCGGGATGTTGGGCAAAACCTCAACTCGACGTCATTGGACCGTTCTGTCGCAGTTTGGCTGACACGAGCAATCAGCTAGAAATTGGATTTCTTATCTCAACTACGGAAGATTTAAAACCCTTTTATACTGAACATTTGAGCTACTGCGCGATTGAACTGAGCTAAAGCGGATTGCATTCTACTTTGAACTAAGCAAACTACTGAAGCAGTCTTTAGCTTATCTAGTTACGCAGGTATACGTTGCGCTCTAGCTCTCTGTACTCTGTCAGCTACTGTGTGGTATTTCGTCTGTTATTTTAATCTTCATTATGCCAGAGTGTTGTAATCCAGGCCCTGTGCTCTCCCTCTTCTACGGAAATATCTGAAATACAAGCTAATCTTAGATATTTTATCTCCCTTCTCAGAGATATCTTTCAGATGAAGATTTCTTCCAAGTATTTGGTATAGAGCGCTATGAGTATGAAGCGAAACCGAAATGGAAACAGCTAGAGATGAAGAAGGCTAAAAAACTATTCTAAGTCGCCACAATATAATGTAATAATAATATAATATATACAACTTTATTAGCATTCCCATATACATAAATGGTATTGCTTTACAAGTAAATGAGCTGTCACTAAGCGAACGATTTTAAATCTCTGCGGTACGTGCATGTAGGCGATCAAGGCCTACCCCGGGTCCTAAAGTTGCCTTAAGTCGCCTTAAGTCGCCTTAAGTTGCCTTAAGTTGCCTTAAGTTGCCTTAAGTTGCCTTAAGTTGCCTTAAGTTGCCTTAAGTTGCCTTAAGTCGCCCAAAATTGCCTGAAGTTGCCTTAAATCGCATCAAGTCGCCTTAAGTTTCCACATTTTTTACCTCGATTTTGCTTAAGTTGCCTAAAGTTGCCTTAAGTTACCCAAAATTACGGCAACTTTAGGACCCGGGGTAGGCCTCGATCAATGATAGTTTAAACACTCCGGAAACAGGATGATCGACGAGCCCGTACACGTCTCACCATCTAACCTGATGGGTGTAACAGGATAAGACAGACACAGTTGTAATACTGGCGCATAGCGAATGTCTGGGGACAGACAGAAACGCTACAGTTTTAATATATTTTCAGTTTCTAATTCAATGGCTGATACGCTATAGTAAAGATAAATGCACTAAAGGTAGATAAAGTTTACAGAAAAATGTGAATGAATACATGGACTGAGAATTCAGTCAGTCCGATTTGCGTGGTTCAGACCTTGGTAATTTTATGCGATTAAACACGGCCGCTAGACGATAATAGCGACCGTAAAGTTATTCTTGCAACATTTGATCTAAGATTCTTTCCAATTTTAAACCGCTCGCAATTGTTACTAAACAGTTTCTAAGATTACCCAAGATTAGCTTCTGTATTATAAACGAAGAACATACCTTTATTAGTATGTCATTCCTATTACTTTTCCAGAAGCTAATCTTACAAACTCAGTATTCAGCAACAACGAGTAACTACCATGAGTCTGTGGTTTAAAATTGCAAATAATCTTAGATCAATTATGATTTATTATGAAGCTGACGGCCAGAAACTAATCTTAGGACCGTTTACAAGGAGATAGGGTTACCCTACCACTAGGGTTACCCTAGCGCTGGGTCATTTCCTCTTATTTTTAGCGATGTGTTTACAAGCAGGCGGGACAACTCAACTCGGCTGCCCGGGTTACCCTAGCGCTAGGGTTACCCTGTCTGAGAGCTAGGGTGACCCTAGCACTAGGGCTATGTTTTGCCCTTGTAAACGGTTTGCTAGGGTAACCCGCCTACCCGGGTTAACTCTATTCTAGAGCCAAATTTCACATTGCAAGTTTCTGAAGTTCTCTGGATACTATACAGCTGCAATAAAGGGCACCACAGAAAGAAGAGTCGACGTTAATCCACCAAAACCCGCCAGAACTCTACTCGTCATTGACTCGTGTCCGCCATGTTGTTTTCTATGCTTGAATGATTTCTAGCGGTTCACAGGCTACCAAAAAATCAGTAAAATCAAAATCACTTCCACAGATCTGTTTGAACCGGATAAAATGAATTCAAAGAAAAGTGGAAGAATAATATTAGTAGCAAATGTTTTCATTCATTGGTATGACATTTCATAAGAAACGGCTTTTTAAATGAATAATATATTTGAAAGAGACTTCAACGGCTTGTGTTGAGTTGACCCGGGCAGTAGGGTAACCCTACCTGAAACATTTTGCTTGTAAACCCGGGCTATCTTTGACCCTAGTGGTAGGATAACCCTATCTACTTGTAAACGGGCCCTTACAAACTGTTCGCAACCACGAGTGGATTAAAATTGGAAAGCCGAGAATCTTAGATCAAAGCGGGTTTGTACGGTGACCTGGAAGGGACATTTGGATTGCGTGAATATATTTTCTTCGACAGTTACTAACTCTCAATTCTCAATGCTCTCAATGCGTGTTACTAACTCTCAATTCTAACACTCATTGAGAGTTACTAACTCTCAATGCGTGTTACTAACTCTCAATTCTAACACTCATTGAGAGTTACTAACTCTCAATGCGTGTTACCAACTCTCGACGCATGCGCATCTAGCATGCTGTAGCGCATGCGTACACAGCTTGTACCAAGATGGCGGACGAAGGTATGAATACGGTGAGTAAAAGATTCTGTATTTAATTTGCTTTAACACATGAAAAATGTATATATGACATTATGTAGCTTATGAAACATACTTCTGAATCAACAGAGGCTGGAAATAGTTTACATAAATTATAAAATACTCTAATTCTTAGTAGGAATCGAGTGTTATTGTTCAAGTTTGAAGTGTTCTCCCTGATTCTCCCTGCTCAAATATATATGGCAGCTGTCAGAGCGATCTTGTCTCCAAACTTGCCCTTTTCCCCTTTTCCCCTCCTGCAGTGGTTTGATAAAATATGTGCACATGCATGCACAGTTAGGGCAGCTGACTTAGGCAGTTAGGGTAGAGGCTTGGGTGATTTGTCAATAACAATCCAATTTTTCTTTCTAACTTGATGGGTGGCATAGTGGTGTGAGTGCTCGCCTCTCACCACTGTTGTGTTGTCTCTCCCTTGCCACAAGGGTTTCCTTCAGGTTCTTATGACAACACAACAGACAAACTCAACTCACATGTGATACCAAATCTGGGATTTGAACATGGGTGACAGTGGTGAGAGGCGAGCACTCACACCACTATGCCACCCATCAAGTTAGAAAGAAAAATTGGATTGTTATTGACAAATCACCCAAGCCTCTACTCTAACTGCCTAAGTCAGCTGCCCTAACTGTGCATGCATGTGCACGTATTTTTATCAAACCACTGCAGGAGCACTCTTTTGTGCCGCTAAATCGCAAAATCGAATCAAACTATTTATGTTGCTTGACCCTGACAGCGCGCCACATGCACTATAACTAAGCTTAAGTATCATAAGTTTACCCTGCTAAGCAACGTACAAAGCGAATGGGAAAAGGGCAAGTCGCTCTGACAGCTGCCATATATATTTGAGCAGGGAGAATCAGGGAGAACACTTCAAACTTGAACAATAACACTCGATTCCTACTAAGAATTAGAGTATTTTATAATTTATGTAAACTATTTCCAGCCTCTGTTGATTCAAAAGTATGTTTTATAAGCTACATAATGTCATAGATAAATTTTTCAGGTGTTAAAGCAAATTAAATACAGAAACTTTTACTCACCGTATTCATACCTTCGTCCGCCATCTTGGTACAAGCTGTGTACGCATGCGCTACAGCATGCTAGATGCGCATGCGTCGAGAGTTGGTTACACGCATTGAGAGTTGGTAACACGCATTGAGAGTTGGTAACACGCATTGAGTGTTGGTAACACGCATTGAGTGTTGGTAACACGCATTGAGAGTTGGTAACACGCATTGAGAGTTGGTAACACGCATTGAGAGTTGGTAACACGCATTGAGAGTTGGTAACACGCATTGAGAGTTAGTAACTCTCAATGAGTGTTAGAATTGAGAGTTAGTAACACGCATTGAGAGTTAGTAACTCTCAATGAGTGTTAGAATTGAGAGTTAGTAACTGTCGAAGAAAATATATTCACGCAATCCAAATGTCCCTTCCAGGCCACCGTAGGTTTGTATTACTGAGGGACTTTATAAGCAACCAGGACGGCGACGGCAATGACGACGGGACGTAGAAAAGTGTTTTCTCTCGAAATTTGGTGTTTACTCTTTCCCTTGCTCGCCGTGAATTGTTTTTCACAACCAGATTTTCGAAAAATATGATGAATATAGAGTTCCGTTCACGCTGAACGAAAAACGGATTGATTCACTTTCTTACGTTCGCGTTCTCTTTAAAACGTACAATTTGGGGCTTTTACCTTGTATTTTGGCAGAGAACGGTGAAAATGTAGGCGACTGCGTGCATTTTCGTGTACAGTTATTGTATTTTGTAACTAAGGGCTTGAAGTCCCTATTATCAGCTAGCGCCCGTGGTTTAAGAAGCTTACAGATAAACAGCTTTCTTTAACTTTTCTCGACTGAAAATTAAATATATAAAGTATACTCTTTTGTTAGGCAAGAAGGATGACGAACTTTTTAATATCAAGTAGTTTATTCGTAATATTTATTAACGATATGCGGGCTGCATGGCCCTGCTTTTTTTATTCTTCAAAATAACTTTAATATAAGAGTAGCATTAAGAAAATACAACAATAAAAGGTAATGACTTTGGTGTCCGGAAATGGGCCTTTTGTCCAACTGAATTCTTTTGGCTACCCACCCCACCCGTTCATGGATGTTGACTAAAACTACACGAGCGAACGACTGAACACGAGTGAACACTACTAAAGCTACACGAGCGAACGTGTGAACACGAGTAAACACGATTCAAATTACACGTGCGAACGAGTGATACTAAAACTACCTGAACACGAGAGAACACGAGTGAAAACTCGACGAAAAAAAATAGGGCTCTGTGTATTCTGATTGGCTGTTCTGAACAATGCAATTTCACCGGAAGTGAGAACTTTATAGCAGTTTGATACAGTAGGGTTCCTAAGCCTACAGCACAACGAAAAGCCAGACAGTAAAGCCTTTTTGGAGGGTTGATTTATTTGGAACAAAGGCATTGAAAATTGGGGGTTATGTAGACTGCTCGCAGTCCCTCCTTTTCCCTCCATTAATAGTGAGTTTGCGAGCGGAGCGAGCGAAGTGACATTCTTCCGCTCGCTCCGCTCGCACGCATCCAATATTCTTCACTTCGCTCGCTCTGCTCGCAAACTCACTATCAATGGAGGGGAAAGGAGGGACTGCTCGCAGACTAGGGGTTATGTAAACACTAAATACCACTGTTTATAAAAATAGTAATTGTTAGTAGTAAGAGCTGGTTTACATCTGGGTAGGAGACCTTTAGGTATGATGTTGTTATCCTTGTAGAATGTGTAGTTCATCAAATGGTGTCGAAATCGAGTGAGCTTGAGTTGAATGCGTTTAGTAGCGTTGAACAGTTTTGTGAATTTCGGTGTACGAGCAGTGAGATTATGATGTCCGGCGTAATGCACTAGTCAATTGAAACGCCGGCCCCCCGACCCCCGGGGCATAGCGGGGAATGTAACATTTATACAGTGTTACATTTTGACCTTTTCCCCGCCCATCGGGGACAGTTGGCTGTTACAATACCCGCCCCTATGGCCCCGGTATGTGCTTCAGAATTTTCAATTGTGAGGAGGCATTGATGAATGGAATATACATAAGCTTCAATCTGTTGTTCCATTATTTGAAAAAAATACATTTTCTGAAGCACATTTTCTATTACTATACATGCTTTCCGCACTTTTACAGTCTCCACCATTGTCTTGTTTATCAGAAACCGTTGTCTGTCAACAAAAAAATAACAATGCGACAAAGGAACATAAAGAAAATGTCATGCAGTTGCGTTTAAATATATTTAATCTGATATTTTGCCGTGACGCAAACTTGAACAAAACCGGCTTTTTGCAAATAACAAAGAGTGTGTAATAATAAGCACTTCCTGATTCAGATCAGTGCATCTACTACTCGTGACTTAACTCAGTATAAACACTGCCTCTGATTGAAACACCCAGGGCTTGTTTAATTAACTACGATTTTTGCTCGTTGTGGTCCTTTTTTAATACCTATGAAACAATGATAAAGAGAACAAAATCACGACATGAATAATTCATGTCGAAAACGAATTGCTACGGCAATAGAGCAAAACATCGTGAAAATACAGTCTTTAAGCATTAATTTACCAAGCGTTTAGAACTAAAAATAGTGATGGGCAAAAAAAGGGATGATATCAAAGGATGCAACAATGTTTGATACATGTTGTTGCTGCACGGGCCCAGTCCAGCTCTGTCGTGGCTGGCGTTACAACCACCGCTGAAATCCCCGCAAATTTTGCAAATCGTTACTTTCCCCGTTCCACCGGAGAAACGCAGCGTTAATTGTGCGTTATATCACGGCCATGTCCCCGTTAATGCCCCCGCTATGTCCCGGGGGTCTGGGGGCCGGGGTTTCAATTGACCAGTGCATAAATGGTGATAGGAGTTTGGTGTTGAACAGCGGTGGGGCCAGGGTTAGTTTCAACGTCCATGTAGATAGCAAGAGAGAATATGTAGGCCAGCATAGCGAGGGAAAACAGGATTGTAGGAAGTTTTTTAGGTAGGTAAATGTTCCTGGAGGTGTGGTTTGTTGTACGGCAAGAGGTAGAGACATTGGTAGGAACGAAAGAGCCAATACGAACTCTCCATGAAGCGATTATCGCACAGGAAGCCCAAGCTCTGTTTATGTAAATTTGATTTATAAGGGTTTGTATGGGATTTTTAAAATCTGGCTTTTCGATAAATATACTGTAATAAAGTGAATAAAACTTACCTGGTGTCTATGATCTGTGTCTTGGCTGTGTCTGTACGTAGTTTCAGCGAATTTGGATGAATTTTGAATCCCTTACTCTTCATACTATAGAAGAAATGAAACTTCAAATCTCGGGTTCAAAGCCACTCACGTTTGGGTCGATTTTTTCACGAAAATCGCATCGATTTTACATTCTATCCCCATCAGCATACGCAGTGATAAATTTCCAGTCTATCTGTGCCAACCAAACGAAGATATCTGTATTTGCCGAGCTACAATCCACTATTGAGTCCGCCAAAATCTCGCCATAAGCAGCCATCTATGCCCGTGACTCGCCAAAGTGGTGCCACAACCGTTAACACAGGAAGCCCAAGCTGTGGAATTTTTAAATCTAGCTTTCGTTAGTTGCAGAGAAAGGATTTAAAATTCGCCTAAATTCGCTGCAACTGCATACAAACATAGTCAAGACACAGCAACCATTAAAATTTTCTAGAATATTTATTAAATCTCAATTGAAAATGAAATACCATAAAAAGTTGACAAAATTGGCGTTTGTTCTTGTTGGTTGCTTTTGTGAGTTCAAAATTAAAATTACAGATTACAAAACAGAGGCCAAGCCAAACTATTGTAAAAATTAAACGACCGCTTTTTGAAAAGCAAAAATTCAAAAAATCAAAGCTAAGTTAATGAATTCAAAATTACGAAAGAGAATCAAACCATTGTTTAACAAAAATCAAAAGCCAAATTCAAAAGCTAAAAGTGATTTGGCCGTAAATGTCCACTGTCGTCTAATGTTGTTAAATACCGTACTTCTGTCATGTTCACTTCTGTCATCAGTTCACTTCAATGTGGCACAAATACGTTGTTTGAATCACTTGAATATTTGTTTGGGAAAATTATAATCCGGATTTCGAAATCCGATAAAGGATTTAGTGTTTTTGTTTTTTTAGCAAATCCAAAAATGGATTTTGACTCCAAGAAATCCACTTCATGGATTAATCCAAATCGGGATTTATTTATTTATAATCTTTGCGGTTTTGGTTTTTTTCGAAAACTAAGGGCAGGGGTGGATTTAGGGGAGCCCCCCCCCCCCCCCCCCCCCCCTTTCCCCGGCCTTTCGTTGGGGCTGAGATACATGCCCCCCCCCCCCCCCCCCTAGCTAATAGCGCCTATACGGCGCGAGGTTCGGCCGCGGCACCCTCTTTCTGCGTTTCCTGGATCCGTTCCTGAAGGGCGCTTTCCACTTAAGAGAACTGACTGGTCTGATGGGCCAGTTATTAAATGGAACGCGTCAGTTCTAGGAAGTGACCGGACCAGTTCTCAGAACTGACACGTTATATTTTAATAAGTACTGGCCGATCAGACCAGTCAGTGCGCGTAAATGGAACCGCCCTAAGTAAAACGTTTTAATGAACGCGTGCACGACGTTGGACTAATTAATGCTTTCATGTTTACCTCAATCCCCCGCGCTCAACTGGAATGCATAGTTAACTGAGACCGCCGAAAATAAAATAGGAGGGCGCTACGCAAGTCCCAACTCATGCATAGCTATCATACCAGAAATGCTATCATACCGGAAGTATCAGATTCTTCCGTAAAGCACATTGTACTGTGTACCTATCCCTCCCCTGCTGCGGCACTGTTGTACTACGTCGAAAATGTCAGCTAAACATGACCAGCTAACGGACTCCTAATTGTACACGAAATGAACACAGCGGTAAATAGTTGTAAAATGGACGCAGATTATGACATGCTCTACAGAACCAATCGGCTCATCGTGGAGTTGATTATTGATTTGATTTCTGCTGCACGTTATATTTTTATTTCTGTTTATCAGAAGAGCTGGGTAAAATGAAAGCTCTGGTAGCCTCCAAGTCTGCCGCATGTCGTGATCAACACCACAATATTTGTTTGCAATCGTTCTTAACCTGAGCTGGCGTCGTCCTCGTCGTAAGCTATTCAGGCGCAAGTTGTTCTTTATAAACTCGGTAATATAGATCGTCACCTTGAGTTGTCAAAAACCTGTGGCGCTAAACGTACCTTCAGTAAAACAGTACCGTCCGAGATCTCCCACGACACATTTTTGTTCGGCTTTTAGTGAGGCTACGCAAGCTTCGTGACGACTAACCGAAGTCCAGGCATATAGCTGGCGGAGAGCTTTATAAATATTGAGTCATAGTTGCATTAGTTCTAACACCAGGTGGTGAAGCATAACCTGATGGCCTGCTGGTTCAGTTGACATCTCGGGTTCAGTTGACATCTCGGGAGCAGTTTAACTACGTGACAATCAACCATACAACGACCACATGCAATCACTAACGTTTTTGAACAGCAAAAATGTAATATTTGGCTCAAACCAGTTGATAAATAAACTGTCACGAGTGCTCATTAATATGGTATAAAAACAATGTAAGGGTTACTTATGTTTATGTGTCCGAGTCCCGGTGTGACGTCACCAGTGTACATCACTCATCTAACTAGTCATAACTTGCCATTCTGAGCCCTGAGCTGATCGAGCAAGCAGCTCTCTCGGCAAGTTCTTAATTCTTCAACGAATACTGATTACAACGCTTGGCTTAACGCTATACCACGTCCTACAGCAAAACAGATTAAAAACACACCACCAGAAACCTGATCAACTAAATTACTGGTGTAGTACGTCAATAAAACGCTTAATGGAGCATCGTTCATCCGGGCCTTCAGTTTGCGGCACTTGGTCATACCGCCAGTAGACTTGGTCAATTCTAGTGTAACAATGATGACAGCTCAACGGCCGCCATCCAAGTCTTTCTCAGGCACAGCACCGTCGTTGGAGAGGCTGAAATACGAACGGCATGGACAATCGCGGAAGCACGCAGCCGAACTTCAGGAACTTATCAACACCGCATCGACCATCAATTACAGGTGGCCGTGTCTTAGAAGAACTCTGTCTCTGCCTGACTGCAAAGAAATGAAGAGGCTTATAAAATCAAATTCAAAAAAATTTGCCAGTCAGTCTCTCGAAATTACGCAGAGAGTTCGAAGTGTAACGTTCGCTCCAGAGATTCTTCTCTTTAATGCTGTAGCTGAGAACGATATAGAAGAACTTAAGCAGTTGATTGAGAAATATGATGTGAACTTGAATCACCAGAGTCCCGAGGGTCTCTCGGCACTTCACTACACGGCACTGGAAGGGAGTTTTGAGTGTATGGAGTTTCTTGTTTCCAAGGGAGTCGACGTCGACGTTCTGGACTCGAAAGGCTGTTCTGCACTCGATTTCGCAGTTCGTGGAGGTCATTTTGATTGTGCCGCGTGCCTCATTAAAGCTGGAGCCGAGTTCAAGAAAATTGTAAATGGTTTGAGATATTAAAGCGCTAACCCCGCAGGTAACTGGAATGAGTTCAAATGAATGAACGGCGAGGTACTGGAGAATCATTTAACAGCTCACGGTTTATTGAAACTGAAAACTTGTTGATAATTATGCACGATGGCTTCACTGAGCCACAATTGACAAGGGAGAAATAGTGAAGACCTTTTCACTTCGCTTAGCATTGAAATATTCGAACTCCGAGCTAAATGCTATATATTTTTTCTCTGCCGGACTGACCAATCTTTTTAATAACTAACAGGCTTTTATATATTCGTTAGCCAGGAAAGCGAGATACTAAAATTAAAACGGGACTGACAGCTTATTTTTGGGGCACAAAGCTAAGTGAATTGATAGCAGATTTGAAGTAATCCGGTCATGTAAGCTTTCCATAATACTCGACGGTATTAAAGAAGCTATCGTAGCTCAGTCGCAGACAGTTATGTCAGTGGAATTTCCGTTTCCAGTTTTTATCCTGCCAGGAGCTAAACGGATGCCAACACACCTCAAGGGAAAGGCGGAAGCGCTGGTCTAACCCACCGAGATTTTTTCAAATAGAAACATTTTATTTTAGCGTCGTACTGCAAACGACCTCGTGATCATATCCAACTCATTTGTTGGCTTCTCCGGCTTTGAAAGACTCAGTTGTACACGCCGCATCAAGGTAATTATGTCTTCCGTGATGAGGACCTGTGTGGCATTTAGTATGTTTAGCGATTCAAATGCGTGCCCGGCCGGCCAGGGAGATATCCGATCAAAACTAAATCAAGGCATATGAACTCTCAGTTACGTCGATGAGAAGCGAAGTCGTAAAGGGAAACAGCGATTTCTCGACTCCACATATTGTCAATTGCTGTTTTACAACGTTTGGTTCAAACCGGGGTTGATTTTAAAGGCATGTTGCCCATTGTCCGATGAGGGAGGTGAAAATCGTTGTTTCTCCGCGAAAAGTGTTCTCGGAATGTTCGCTATTGAAAATTTTGTGTGAACGAGTCAGTAATAGAAATATGTGTGCTTATGTATGGTTTATATAAAAACCTCAAAGCTACTTAGCTATGATCAGAGTAATGATTCTTTGGTATTGTTCCGAGATTTGGATGATTACATTTCATTGTACGAAGTAAAAACACAGATTGAAATGGTATTGTTCTAAAGGCTTTCTCTAATACTGTGCAATTAAGTGGCGGTATTTCTTTTTAAAGATCAATTTGCTTCGAAAAATCTCAGGTCTTTGTCTTTAAATAATTATCAGAATGCGAACAATAAATGAGTTGTTGAGTTGATATTGGAACCAATTCAGTTCGGACCGTTTAGACTTGTATATTCACGCAAAATACTGCTTGAATCCCTCAATCTTCTAGAAGCCGTTGATAAGTGCATGCCGTAGGGCGAGAATAAAAAGAACAGACTTGCGCTGTGCAGGTATTTCTGGAATGAGAAAAATGATACGAACAAACCACAAGCCAACAAGTATTTAACAAAAGATACCGATCTATTACACACAATTTTAAAGAGATTGACCTCCAATGTTTACCCTCAAATTCTCGCCATTCTGGCAGCTTTTCATATAGGCCGGGAAAGATCTTCTGTTTGACGTACAGTCATATTTTTTTTGTTGATCTCTACATGACTAAGTCTCTTGTATTTAGTCTAGTAAGGCTCTAGAACTGAATTTGAACGGACTTCCAGTGTCAAGGTTAGCTCCTTCCTTCCATTCCTAGATGGTCAAACTGATTGGAAGATATTCATCACTCTCACTTGTCAGCACTCAAACCAATCTCGGTATGATCTGTTTGACAAATCTTTTTGCCAAAGAAAACCACTCGAAATTAAGTTTCGATATCTATCGCCTTGGAATGGCTACACATATATAAAACTCTGGCGCCTCTAAACCACTTGGATAACCCGCCTCAATTAAGATCACATTTTGCATTTGATTTAATCGCGACTTTTTTTATGTTATATATAGTTCCTGTGTTTTCTAAACCGTCGTAACTCATAAGGCTAGCTCGGTCTAAGTTCAATGTTAGGTAACAGAGAGAAAAACTCCTGTTCGCATGACGTCCCGACTTTAATTTTTCTGCACTTTCTCTAAAGAATACTTTAAAATAAATAAATACATTTTTGTTTATAATATAAATAATGGGAGCATCGTAAGAACGTGCGATTTCATTGGCTACTCAGCATGCTTGATTTTTTTAATGCACGCTCAAGAATTTATTTAACAAATATAATACGGTTCTCCTATGCAATATAACAAAATAATGCGCGCTCGAGGTCTTGAAAAACTGCGGATGTACGAGTGGAATGGCGGCGGAGTACATTTAGCAGCTTTTCAAGACCTTGAAAGTGCATTATTTTGTTTAGCCTGCTTGCCGGCTCTTCTGTAATTTTTTTGGTTCGATCTTTTCGGATTTGACCGCGTGCCACAGGTGACCCAATCCGAGAAAAAACGACCGAAAAAAATACAGAAGAGCCGGCAAGAAGGCTATATTTTGTTAAGCATTATAAAAAAATCAAGCACGCTAAGCGGCAACCAATGAAATCGCATGCTCTTAGGATGAATCCAAAGGTATAAATAGAAAAGAAGAACTGTACCGGCTACTTATTCAACCGTCAGTAATATTTCTCATTTACATTGTATATCAGGTATCCGTCATTCCCTTGGTTCCTTGTTGTCTATCACGCCCTCTCATTACATCAGCATTTGTCATATTATATCTTATTGGTTATGGGCTCCTGATCTTATATATTTTGTGTATTTGAGTTTGCAACGGTTTTTATATCTTCACAACTTGTAAACCCTGATGGAGGTTGGCGGCCGTGTCAGCCGAAATATTGGTTCAATATAATTATTGCCAAACCATACAAATCAGCCTTGAATCGTTCTATTAGTTAAATATAGTTATTCCCGTACAAATCAGCCTTGAATCGTTCTATTAGTTTTTGCTCCAGTAATTTATTATAAACATATAACAAAATAATGCACTTCGAAGCTGCTAAATACGCTCCGGCGCATTCCACTCGTGCATCCGCAGTTTTTCAAGACCTCAAGCGTGCATTATTTAAGGTTAGTACCCCATTGGCTCGGCTTTCTTTTTTATTCATAGGGCTTTATCTACGATAAAGACCGGTTGAACAACAGAGAGTTGCTCATTATAAATGCAAGGATTTATAATCTGTATAAATACCGTATTTGATCGAATAAGCGCCCTCTCTCGAATACGTGCCCCCCTCGATTATGCGCCCCCCTTGAACACGAAATTTGAAATAAGCGCCTCCTCCTCGATTAAGAGCCCCCTCCTCCTCAAGATACCACCAGGAAGAGGCCAATGACGAGGTGAACGTTATCGTAAATGATGAAGATGGGGACGATGATGTAGATGTGGAAAAACTACCTTCGACTTCAGCTACATCGTCGAAAACAAACTCTGAGTCCTGGTAATTTTGCTATTAAGCGCCTCTCCTCGATTAAGCACCTCCCTTGAACACGAAATTTGAAGTAGGCACCCGGGGCGCTTATTCGATCGAATACGGTATCCGGGTCTTTACACAGAAAAAGTCCTCGCATTCATAATGACCAACGTAAGGTTGTGTTCTCAAGCTGACAGTCGGTTCAATGCCCGATATGGGAGCTCAAACATAAAGCTTTCTCTCACTACCTGTTTAAGAACGCGAGCCGTCTCATCATTATGGGACGTGATTATTTTCACCATGCTCCAACTGCGCATGTTAGTGATGTAAATAACTATTCTATGCTTTTCACCACAATTGTAGAGCATTCTTTTCATGAAGCGTTTATCTAAACCAATGCATTCAGTGCTTTGTATAATTTACAAACCTGCCAAGGGCATTGTTTACTTTTTCTAAAGGTCGGCACACACGAAGGGACGGCAAGTCCCTGGGACTTGTCCCCTTGGCTAAACAAGGAAAAATATTGTCGCGGGGACAAAAGTTTGTCCCTGGGACTTGTCTCTTCAAATCAAACTGGTTTGAATTGAAGGGACAAGTCCCTGGGATAAAATGACAAGATTTTTTCCTAGTTCACACGAGGGGACTTGTCCCTTCGTGTGTATGCAACAAGGGATTTGTCCCTGGGACTTGTCCCTTCGTGTGTGCCGACCTTAGGAATATCTTTGGTGAGAAAACCTCGCCAATCTTGTAATAAGTCAATACCTCGAACCTCGGCATTCAGCCACATGTTCTCGGTATTTAGACCGCTGATGTGCGTCCTTGTGACAAATAAAAGACACGTTATTAGTATAGATAAATGACAAGGGTCAGGTTGGACTGAGAGAGGACGCAGCGAGGAGCACACAACTGAACTAGGCACGCTTTCAGCATGTCTCTCTTAAACGTTCCAGTTTATAATCTGGTACAACAGTTTCCTCTCAACACAACAGAGACGCTTGGTGCCCCGGGAGTGATCACAAAAGCGTGACATCATCAGGCAAAACGCCAATCGGCAGCTCCAGCGATGGGCCCGTCAGCCAATACTAACAACATGCGAGATATCAGTTTTATCTTGCTTAGTGAAAGGACTTTATCAAATATTTAAATGCTCTTCACAAGGGAGGACTTGAGACTGCTATTGTGGCACAAAGTGCTGCGATGCAGTTCGGCCTGATTACGAGTGTTTGATAGTACACTCCAGAATATCAGGCTGTTGTGCCGGGAGACTTACTCTTTCACGAAATAACACAACAGGTTCTTTCACGTCCCCCCTCGCATAGATTAGAAGTGTAAGGAGACAAGGCCAACAGCTTATACATCCCTACTCAAGGACAAGACCGCAGGGTTTCGAACCCGAGACCTCCCGCACTTTAGACTGTGCTCTACCAACTGAGCTCACCAGTGAACCCGCGACCTCTCGCACTCTAAACCGTGCTCTAACAACTGAGCTCCCCCTTCCACACTCTAGACCGTGCTCTACCAACTGAGCTAACCAGTGAACCCGCGATCTCCCGCACTCTGGACCGTGCTCTGCCAACTGAGCTAACAGTGAGAGGCAGTCTCAACAGAGAAGTCAAAATATTGCTCATTGGAGACGACAACAGATAAGAAGACATTGTATTGTACATATTCGATCGTTTGTTAATTAATTAAATCACCTGAGCTTTCTGTAGTCCTAAGTACTTTACATTTTATCTTGCTGATAGGAGGGCCGTGAAGATGACGACAGGCGCTAAGACAGGTATTTCCATATTCGATCGCCTATGGGTTCACTTGATGCTCGTAATGCTGAAAACATATTTTTATTATGTGTATCTACATTTGTATTATTTATTTAATCTTATGATTTCATGTATCTTTCTTACAGTTGGCTATCTTTGTATATGTAATTATTGTGTTGTAAATAGTGCGAAATAACTGAAACTACAAGTTTATCACACTGGGCCTTCCGCACGACTTATAGACCGAATTTAAATATGGCGATTTAAAATTTCGCTTAATAAACGATTTCCTATGAAAAACTGCCTCTACCGTCTAAAAGATCACCAGTTTTGCCGGAAAGTTTGGATAATATAGCAAGAAAGGCTTTAAGTATAGTTTACAAAACGAACAGCGGTGTTTTATCAGATTTAAAACATGAGGGTGCAGCCCGAGTATCTGATAAAACACTGCTGCGAGTTTTGTAAACGGCTTAAAAAACGTGTAGATGTATAGAGTCATGTAATTCAGCTATTTTGGCGATACGACCTGTTTCAGCAGAGAAAACCCAAGTTAAAGTTTATGTAAATAAGGATGAAATCTATATCACATTTAAAGGTCACTTCTCGCTCAGTGATTTCCTTTGTTTTTGCTTCATTAATTATTCATGAGCTTTAAAAATATATTAAAACTAGAGACTTTTGAATAGGCAGTATTATTTTATTTCCAAACTTACAAACCTTACTAACATGCATATTTCATTATAAATGCCACAGTTGTTCTCCCGTCAATTGCTGGTTTGCACGTGACGTCATAGCCGCCATGCTGGTGCCTTTAAACAATAGACTCCTCGTTAGTTTCTTTTGTTAGGGCACCAACATGGCCGCCATGCCCTTTGTCATTTGAATCTATGGGGATTGAGTGGAAACCAGCAATATTCCTTGACATATACCATGTAAAGACGACTTCAGTCGAGTACCTTTGTAGTACGTACTCTGCGACACGGTTTATTGTTTTGTTCCGTACTTAGGCTCCTCGACCGTACTGAACGGACCTCTTGAGTGTTAAAATAAAGCAAATTCGAATCATTTTAAAAATGAATTAATCTGAACTGAATGGCATAGAAATGAGTTACCTAATATATTTCAAAACTATTTTCAGTATGCTAGTGAAATCCATTCTTATAGTACGCGATATGCCACCAACAAAAAATTCTATAAATCACGCACAAGAACCAACATTGGAAAACAGTCTGTATCATCAGGAACAGTTGATCTCTGGCAAGAACTTCCCAGTCATTTAAAAAATCTCACCAATTTCACATTTCCTAAAAAAGTAAAACAATTTCTACTTCAAAAGCAATTTAAATCAAACCTTTAACTGCCAATGTTTGTTATTGTATGTGTCTGTATTTTCTTGTTCGTATTTTGTTTTATTTGTGTCACTACATTAATAATGTATCTTTACATGGCAAGGGGTTAACTAGAAAACCTTTGTTTATTTAGCCCCTAGACACCTTTAATATGTATATATTGTACCTTTGTCACTGACTTTTTCATATTTTGCTACTTTTTTTTCAAACAAGGAACTGTAATATAATAATAGGTGTGAAATAAAGATTGATTTGATTTGAACTTCCAAACCACGGCAGCTCAAATGTATGAAGCTAGTCTCTATTCCATCTCACTCAATATCATCATACAAATGGTCTCTAGCCTATCTAGGAACTGTTCATAACTATGGAGGAGGGGGAGGGACTGGAGTAGAAATTATTATTTGTCAGCAAGGTGCCAGAACGGACTGCCCCGAATGAACGCATGCATCGATATATATATATACACCCGATCAAAAAAAAGATGACACTCCAGAATATATATATCCCCATATGTGTCTTTGTTGTTACCTGGGAAAGCAATACCATGCATAGGGTCGATACGAGTACAATGCGCAAACAATCGCTTCGTTTAGTGCCTAAATACCTAACAATCTTTCTTAGCGCCAGTGGGTTTAAAGTTTACAAACATTAGAAATAAAGGAAAGTTAAAGTTCTAATAGCGCAGCATTTTTTCACATTGTTTGATCTTCTCTTGGGGCTTTAAACAAATTTAATGAAGTACCAGTTCGCTCAGAACACCTTTGCGTTAAAAATGGTTTTAGAAAAGAAATGCGATGTCAAATCATTAGGGGTTTAGTCACGTGCTCAGAACGCTTGAAAAGCATCAAAAACCCATAGTACACATAACCATTTTCATTAGCTTCAATAGCACAATTCGACCTAAACAAAACGCGGCCGCCTCTCTCGTCAAGTGCCTGAATTACCGTGCGGATGAAAAATTAAAAACATTGCTCACTTCGAAATAATACTGTTTGATAATCAAAAGAAATTTCTACAGTAATATATTCAGCGGAGCACGCGGTTGTGAAGGTTTTTTTTATGAGTTAAGGAGTTTGTATCGAAATTTCTAACAATTTTTTTCGGCCATGTTGAGATGATTTCCTTCGTTTCAGTAACACCAGCGTTATGTGACGAACTGCTACCAAGAAAGCAGGAGTGGAATTAGTAATTTGAAAATCTTCATCAAATTTGAACAAAATACTAAACCTAAAGCCATGCAATTGTAAAGGATTTTGTTTTGTATCACATTTTATCAGTAGTCTGTGGTGCCTCGTCTGCTGCTGCACCACTGTGGTGCTGCAGGAAAATGATCAGCTAGAAGGAAAATATAGGGGATTTCGACAAAACAAAATCATTCAAAAACTTAGATTGCAATTAAATCAGTGTTCTTCTCCTTACTTCGCTGACAATTTTCCTTTTTAAAGTAACGAAATCGGTTGGGTATAGAACGTGATAGAGATATTGATTTTTGAACATCCAAATAATTGCATTTTTTCTCGAAAAATGTGTTTTGGTGTATGTCTTATATCCGAGAGTTGCCGGCGGCACCACTGTTACACAAGCAACATGATTTATTTCTCTTCTAAACATAGAAGTAGAGGCTGAAGGAAATGGTATATGTTGAAATCGATCATCGCGCATTAAATTTCCGCGCTAGAATTCAAGTAAAACTACGTAATTTTTGGGGTAAGTAGCTAAAACAGGATCTAATATTGCAACTCGGTAGTTTCCAGTGAACAAAGTGATTATAGGTGACAGAAAGTTCGCTTTAATAACTTTAATAACTTTAATAACTCAAAATAAATGTCTCAACCGCGTGCTTTACCGAGGAAACTGTTAAACTAGTGTCGTTCACAACTAAATTTTATCCTAACAGTTAGGAATCACAAAACATATAAGTTTGGCTGGCTGCTGCAAGGAGTATTGAGTCCAGCAATCTTTATTGTGCTATTTGCTGTTAGTACTTTACTTTATATAACTTTCACTACAAATTAATTTCCAAATTGGAAGTGAGGCCAATCAGCCGAAAAAAGTAGTGAATTGCCGGATACGAAAAACTGAGATAAAAACCTATCATAGTAAGAAAAACCCGGAAACGTATTTTCCACACCTGTGCAAGATCACCTAAACCCGTGGAGTTTAAAGGTTGTTGTTTTATAATTTGTTATAAGCTATCATTCTATAGCTACAGTAAACTGCGGTAAATAACGAAATATTACTCCAAGCAAGAACAACGAAACTTGACCAAAGAAAATTAACATGTTCAATTTAAAATTAATGTCAATAGTGCAGCAACTTGCTTAGATTGTCAATTCTAATTAAACACTCCTTTAAATACTGAACTTGAACCAATCAACACTTATCACGCAACGCGTATTGTACAAGAGCCAATGAAACATAATTTTGGTGCTATTTTTTCAAAGCGCAGCAAAATATCCATTTTGGCCGATAATACGCGCGGATTTTTCATTCTTTCGGACACGATTATTTCTTCAAGAAAGAATCGCGGCCACTTTTCGTTTACGTTTGATCATGCTATAAAGTAAAGACAAGATTTTGTTTTTAAAGATTGAAGTAAACAACATATTTTTGTTTCACAGGCCTATCAATATTAATTAATATTTATCTCCGATTCTGAGTAGATTTTTTAGTGATTTCTTAATATAACAAATATAAGAGGCCAAAAAATTGTTTGTAATTAATACGGAGTATTGGGAGTTTTCAAGCGTCCCGATTAGGTGACTAAACTCCCTAATTGAATATATTAAAGAAACGAAAGTACATTCTACCATTATAGTGATTAATATTTTCAAAAATTTATATCTCATGCAGAATTTACTACAAAGGGAACAACACTTGTTTGATTTTTATATATATTTTGAAAGCCAAAATCATAACTAAACCCCTAGCTTTTATATTGTATCGATTCGGCCGCAACAAGACAAATAGCCTGGGACCTAAACATTTCGCAACCACGGCAGTTACGCGCGTGGTTTAACTGTATTATCTGATTTTGCCTGTATGTCAGTTTCAACCCCAAGAGAAACCAAACAACGAAAATTAATGCTGCACTATAAAAACTTAAACTTTTCTTTATTTCTAACATCTGTTGATGTCCATATCAAACAATTGGTGTCGTTCAGAGTAATATTTGGGCCTGACTAGATGCTAGTGAGGCATACGCTCATCCTTTTCAAATTTCGCTATCGAATCTTCACAAAATGATTCGATCTTTTTATTCGCACTTCCTGTAGCCTACGTTGTACCCGCCTCTCTTCTGCCGGCTCCCTACACTTCCTGAACGTGTTCTAGTATTCGACGATCCGTCCTGCTTTCCAAATATGGAATATATTGACCATATATGGAATATCACAGGGAGCTCTCAGGAACGACACTTTTCTCAATAAATTGTTTGATATGAGTCCCACTGGCGCAAAGTAAAATTGTTAGGCATTTAGGCACTAAACAAAGCGATTGTTTGCGCATTGTACTGTTACCGCTCTCTATGGCATTGCCTTCCCAGGCAAAACAAACACACACATGGGGATATATATATATTCTGGAGTCAGGTCATCTTTTTTTTGATCGGGTATATATATATATATATACAGTCGTTGCCGTTAACGTTGTCCAAGACATATCCACATATGGATTTATAGCCTTCTTTTACATAAAGAACGGTAATCAACCGTGAACGCGCCCTTTGTATTTGGTAACAAAGAGCAACGGTGGTCTAATGGTTAACGCTCTTGCTTACCAGTTCGAAGCCCCGAGTTCAAGTCTCAGTACGTATCGGCATCGCGTCTTTTTTTTCACTCCGAAGATTTTTTTCATTTCTTTTTCCCCTTTTTTTTTCTTCTTCCTGCATCCCTTAAAAGCTTTTATTTCAAAGTGACTATAAGAACAGAGTTCTTTTTAACCTTTGAAATGCCTAGGACACCTATCATCCACATATATTTTATTAAGGAATGTTCGAACATCAGTCTTTTGCAAAAGCTTCGACTGCCGCAGGGAATGTAGTATTTTGAACATCAACATCATCCATGGCAAAGCTTCAAAAGTTTGTGATCGTTTGCCAAACACTCGTAAACCTTACGCCGAGTACACTGCTTTAATTCCATGTGAGTTCTCTTCCTTCACAAAGAAAAAAGCTTCGTCAACTTATGCAAGCATTACTATGGGTTCAAAGAGAATTCTGGACAATTTCTGGACTGCCGGGTATTTTCAAAACAGTCTACGTGTCTCGCGGCCGATGTTTTCGAAATCTCGAAAAAAAATGAGGTCGCGCGCTCAGTCTGCCTAAGTTCAGAAAATCAGTACGAATGAAATCCATAACACTTGCTAAAATCGCTTCCCACTTCTAAACAAAGATATAATACTTTGAATCAGTGGGTACCTAGTATTTTCAAAACTGTTTCTGGTATATACACGTAAGCCCGGCACAGTGTAAAAAATACGCTTATTCAAATCCACAACCATCAACAATAATTGCTACACCGTTCTAAACGAAAATAGCGTAATTTGGGCGTACTCAGTCAGTGCTGGTATAATTATCTACTTCGAAAGTCTGGGAAAAATTGAGACCGTTTCAGGATGACAGTATTATTTTAGCTACAGCGTCCGTTCTTATCCAATGTCAAAAAAGAAACACATGTAAACAGAACAAAAAAACAAGGGGGGAAAAACAATAAAAACAATAAAAAAAATATATACGATTCCGAACTGAGACTTGAACTCGGAGCTTTGAACTGGAAAGCAAGAGCGTTAAAGGGGCCGTCTCACCCACAGTGCTTAGCGCGCTCACATGGCATAGCGGCCATTTTCGATGCCATCGAAATCCAGAGTTTTATGGCAGTGGTTTTAATCTTCTCTACATCTCTGCCATCCTTCCAGCTATCGTCAAAAAAATCATACTAGGTTGAACCTTTTTTATTGCTCTTCCTATTGAGTCTCTTATTTAAGTGTTTTTAAATTATTTGGTCATGCAAATTTTAGTTTTATTTCAGGTGGCCGTAGTGTTCTCTGATGGATGCCAGTCTCGTTCGTCCTCAACGAAAGGAAACAATTGTCCGTTTGTGTCCACGATTTCCACCTACAACATGGAGAAGCTATTCTGACCATTAATCTTTATATGTAAAGATATATTAGCGCTTAGTTCGAGTGTCTACTATCTTTGAGCCGATTTGGGTTTTTGAACACCGTGGCTGGCTTACGTGACCACAATTTGCAACAAAACTCCACTCGAAGAACAGTTTCCTAAAATCATTTTCAGGGCATTGGCGTTTAACTTGTGGAAACAGATCTCTCTCTGGTTTCGAAGGGCGGAATTCGGGCTTTTAGACAGTGATTTTGCCGAGATTTTCGGATTCACCGGGTTGATCATTTGAAGTTTATACTCGCACGAAATTTGACAAACAAAGCCGCCGAGACTGCATGATAATAATTTCCTATTCAAGTGAGCTGTTATTCGTTCACTGTTCTCTCTTGCACTGGTTCTCTGGCACCAGCAACGAGATTGCCTGCTAGCAGATGATCTCTCTCTCTCTGTCTGCAGGGAAAAATAAAACCGAGGGGAGAAACCTCTCTTTTCATAATTATTAGTATTCTCTGTTTATAGTACCGATGACAGGGTTCGGAAGCAACGGGTGAGCGGTAAATATTATAGTCAACAAAATATTATAGGCCACGAAACTCCGCTTGGTCGACCCGAAAAGAATTGAGCAATTTCCTAAAATCATTTTGAGGGCTTCGGCGTTTAACTTGTGGAAACAGGTCTCTCTCTCTGGTTTCGAAGGGCTTTCACACCGTGATTTCGCCGAGAAACATAAAGAATACGCTTAGTTAATTCGTGAGGTTCCCGCCGTGAACAAGGGGTCAAAGTCCCGGATATAAACAATAACAAAAGCACGCTAAGCACTGTGGGTGAGACGGCCCTTTAACCATTAGACCACCGTGGCTCTTATTTACCAAATACAAAGGGCGCGGTCACGGCTGATTACCGTTCTTTATGTAAAAGGTGCGAACTGAACAAAGGCTATAAATCCATATGTGGATATGTCTAGGACAACGTTAACGGCAACGACTGTATATATAATTCCAGAGGTTGCTTTTGTACTCGTATATCTAGAGTGCTCAATACCGTTAAGTAGAGCGAATGTAGAAACAGTTAACTGGTCACGGTTGTACTTTTGCTCGGTGGTCTAATAGCAAAAGTGGTCTAATAGCAAAAGTACAACCGTGACCAGTTAACTGTTTCTATATATATATATATATATATATATATATATATATATAAGAGTAGGTATGGGACGATTAACGTTGATGTAAAAACATTTTAATCACAACTCAGAGTTTCACGATCTCTCGATCGATCTATATACAGCAAATTGCAAAAATTATGAGGTGTCCAACTTTTCAACATATCGGGTGCATTGTGGGAACGAGTTCCCGTTACTGTCCCGCACTGAAACCGATGCGACAATGGCTACGTATACGTACTGTTAATGTCCATCTAAGGGTTTTGGATGTAGTAACTAAACGAAATTTTCCCAGTACTAAACAGCTTTTAAATGTCGTATTTATTTTTAAAAGCATCATCTCAGCAATAATCTCCGCAGTTATGAGCGCGTAGATTATTGTCGCGGTTCGTGACTAGCGCGCTAGCTGTTAGGAACGTCTAGCCCAGGTAGCAGAGTACTAGATGAAGTAAATAAACATATATTTTTCTATTATTAGCCTCATTATCTAAGGTGCAGACAATTTTAAGCCCTTCTTACGAAAAGCCTTCCAACCTTCACCAACAATATCGGGCCGTGTTCAACAAACAATAACATACAAAGGAGATACTGAAATTTAAATTCAAGGTACGCACGAATTTCTAGACTTAGGAAGCAATTATTTCTAGATCATTTTGTTTTAATCCAATGGCAATATTTGTCCAAAAATAGTAGTAAGCAATGCGAAAAATGAAAGCATTTGTGAATTTTAAAAATCATGATTCATTGGAAGGTTTGATATTTGATCGTTATAACATGCTTGGTAATTATCATATTTTCGGTAATATGCTAATGTTTTCGTTTGCAGTGTCGACGTTTTCATAACTAATAAAACCTTAGGGAACAAACTTTTACTTCTGAAATAACCTTTGAATGTATTTCCGTCTAGTACTCTCAGCTTTAGCCAGCGCGCTAGTCACGAACCGCGACAATAATAATAAATATCTCATCTACGCGCTCATAACTGCAGAGATTATTACCGGCTGATGCTTTTAAAAATAAATACGACATTTAAAAGCTGTTTAGTACTGGATAAAATTTTGTTTAGTTACTACATCCAAAACGCTTAGATGGACATTGACAGTACGTATATACGATTTACAGCGTCCAGCGACCGGTTCGGCGTCGGTCTCTCTGCGGGACAGTTACGGGAAATCGTTCCCACAATGCACCCGAAATATTGATATGTTTATACGTTGGACACCTCATAATTTTTGCAATTCGCTGTATATATATATACACTGAAACAAAAAAACTCTGCCAAAGACTTATATATATCATATATATATATCCTTTATATTTCCGTCAAACTTTTTTGACAGTTGTTGCTTTGGTAGACACAAAGAAACATAATAGGCTTTGTTTTTCTTTGTCTTTGACGGTAATGAACTAATATGTTTAACCGTGAAATTCTGGCATTTTGGCCAGCAAGGTTTTGATCACACGTCAGTAGCAAGAGCAATAGCAAATTAAAATACAAAAACCGGTAATTTTGTTGGGTCGATTTACAGCGTCCAGCGACCGGTCCGGCGTCGGTCTCTCTGCGGGACAGTTACGGGAAATCGTTCCCACAATGCACCCGAAATATTGATATGTTTAAATGTTGGACACCTCATAATTTTTGCAATTCGCTGTATATATATATATATATATATATATACACTGAAACAAAAAAACTCTGCCAAAGACTTATATATATCATATATATATATCCTTTATATTTCCGTCAAACTTTTTTGACAGTTGTTGCTTTGGTAGACACAAAGAAACATAATAGGCTTTGTTTTTCTTTGTCTTTGACGGTAATGAACTAATATGTTTAACCGTGAAATTCTGGCATTTTGGCCAGCAAGGTTTTGATCACACGTCAGTAGCAAGAGCAATAGCAAATTAAAATACAAAAACCGGTAATTTTGTTGGGTCGATTTACAGCGTCCAGCGACCGGTTTGTATTTTAATTTGCTATTGCTCTTGCTACTGACGTGTGATCAAAACCTTGCTGGCCAAAATGACAGAATTTCACGGTTAAACATATTAGTTCATTACCGTCAAAGACAAAGAAAAACAAAGCCTATTATGTTTCTTTGTGTCTACCAAAGCAACAACTGTCAAAAAAGTTTGACGGAAATATAAAGGATATATATATATGATATATATAAGTCTTTGGCAGAGTTTTTTTGTTTCAGTGTATATACATTATATATATATATATATATATATATATATATATACTCAATCTGCAGACATGCAGTACTGTTTCGCTCTTTGTGAGCTCATCAGTGCAGAACAGAGATGTCAGACTGAACCTTAGCCATGAAGCAAGCAAGCTTGCAACAAGGTAGTTTAAAAGGTTCACTGTTCTGACTGTTCACAGTTTAAAAGGTTCACTGGTTCACTGTATATATATATACATATATATATATATATACTCGTTTTCAAAAACATTGCTTTTGATTTATATATATATACCTTTTGTTCTCCATTGTTTTAGCTGTCAAATTTGACAAGGATACAAAAGGTATATATATATTTGCAGTGCAATGTTTTTGAAAACGAGTGTATATATATATATATGAATGCATCAAATAAAGGAACAAATGAATAACTTCTATCACGGCTTATAACATATATATTAGAGTCTAGAATATTTACGTTTCCTCCAGCATTTATTATTATTATTATTTATTTAAAAGCCGATGTATTTAGTTATGCAAGGTCCAAATAAAGTAATGCATGTCTAAGTCTGTCTATGTCAGAACACCAGAACCCCGCTTTAATAGAAATTAATTTTAAAGCCCTTTGAAGCTTTAAAAAAATTGAAGACCCCCTTTTCGTTAACATTTTTTGGAAAGTCCCCTCACAAACAGCAAAAACATCGAGACCCCCTATTTCTCCTCATATTTAATGAGCGGTTCCTTATCGGATTAAGTTTCTGTTTTACTTAGTTGTTTCTTCCCAGCTTTCAGACGATAAAGTGGAAACCAGTGAAATGCTTCAGTCAGAGCAGGATTCCAGTTCCTTAAGATATAGAGGGTTTGCACTCAATCCGGCCCCAGAGATTCAAATAACAAAGGGTATGGCGGCCATGTTGGTGTACCTAACAAAAGAAGCTAACGAAGAATCTCGGCTATGACGTCACGTGAAAACGCTCCATACTGCGGTAAATATCTCAGTGCCATATATGGTATGGGTCACAGCAGCCTTGTAACTGATCTCCGTTATCGACACGTGGTACTAAAGCTGAAATAGCACGTTCTGATACGTCAGTACACTACTGGATGACCGAGTCAGCGATATCGGGCTTTCTTTGGGTCAAACTATCTCGGGTTTTCTTTAGCCATACTCTAGACTCGGCAGTAGTTTCCGGCTTCAGATTGACTGGTCAATGTTTAATAATGGGACAGCTATTGAAATGGTTCCCTAGTATGTTGAATCTACGGAAAATATTCGGGTTTTTGTATTTTCAAAAACTGGTGTTGCTGAAAATTGTTGTCATACAACTCATTGAAGACATCATCGACCTGACATATGGCGACATCTCGTCTGATATCAGGCATCTTACCCGGCAGTTTGTACTCGATTCCTGCCAGTTCAAATTTAGGTGAGTAGTGTGAAAGTTCTCGTATTAGCGTACGGAGGTCTGCTAGAAAAACTGGAGTGATTGGGTCTCTTAATAATTTCCACAACTGGCGAAAAGCAGCTCTTGGTGTAAATCTCTGTTTGTTAGATTTGCCTCCCTGTAAAATCTGCCCAATCTTACAAATTACCAGATCCCGTCGGATGTTGAGGACTAAAGTTGGGAGTTTATATTGAGCAGCAACAGTGATGTTCCCAAATATACATCGTGCTAGTTCTTCCAGTAATAACTCGGCTCTCTTTGGACGAAACACTTCAGTGAGAGGTCCTCGTAAAGCGTGCCAGAGCTGGGCAAACGAGGCTGAACGAAACTTAGGCTCCATTTCTTCAATGTGGTCTTCAAGAGCCGCGGCAACCCCTTGGTCCAGTTTGTCTGGGAACACTTTACTTTTGTAATATGAAAGCAGCTTTGGGATACTGTTGATTCTTGTTTCTCTGCTGTTTTTATTGATTCTATGTTGTGGTAGTGGATGGAACTCGATGGAAGAACTTGGAATCTTACTCTCGATGTTCCCACTTCCCTGAGTGACAATGAGATTCATCAGTTTGATTAACAATTCAGCAATAGATGAAGTGTTTAATTATTAACATATATTTTTTCTTGTTTTCTTCTCCTAATCCACTCTAAACCAAGTCAAACATGAAACGTCTCATATTACTTCATTGGTCGCCATCCCTTTTAGTCCCGGGGTAATGGAATCCCTGTGGTTTGTATTGGTTTGTGACGTCACGGCCACAGGAATCCCATTAACCCAAGCCAGAGCGGGAGAAAGGAAGGGAGAGGGTCGATGGCTAGCAGCAGTCACAGGGAACATATAAAAAAACACTGATTTTCTAACGGGACCTGAAACAGGGCTGATCAAAGCCAGGACCCGGCCAATCCACAGATCGAATTGGAATTTAGCGTGAGCTTTGCGGAGGGAGGAAAACCGGAAGATCCGGAGAAAAAGCCTCGGAGCAAAGGCGAGATACCAGCAAACTTAACTCACATATGGCGCCGCGTCCAGGGTTCGAATCTGGGCCACAGATGTGAGAGGCGAAGCGCTTACTGGCTATCCCGCCACCCCAGCTCCACATAG
This sequence comes from Actinernus sp. WN-2022, assembly GCA_030867875.1. Classification (NCBI taxonomy): domain Eukaryota; kingdom Metazoa; phylum Cnidaria; class Anthozoa; order Actiniaria; family Actinernidae; genus Actinernus; species Actinernus sp. WN-2022. Next base: position 56,697,741 of record JAOWCC010001751.1, on the reverse strand, counting down.
TTAGATAGCCTGCGTACGGCGGGGGAGGGGGAAGGGAATGGAGCAGTCACACCATATTAGGGACTTTAAGCAACTACCACAGCAACGTCTAGGACTACGGCATAAAACAATAGCCTTAATTACAAAATACAATAACTGCACATGAAAATGCACGCAGTCGCCTACATTTTCACCGTTCTCTGCAAACTGAACAACGTGAAAACCCCAAATTGTACGTTTTAAAGAGAACGCCGAACGTAAGTGCTGTCTGATCAATCCTGACGGTTTCTGGGAAACTCCCACCCCTCCCCTACACTTCACCGTAACCTTTAATGGTTAATCATTAATAGAACGACGCATGTCCAAGGGAGGGGTGGGTGGGTAGTTTCCCAGAAACCGGGATTGAGCTGTGCTGTCCAGCACCCCAAATTGTACGTTTTAAAGAGAACGCGAACGTAGATGTTGTCCAGCACCTTAAGCCTAGATATAGGTCCCACAGACTCGATATTAGGCCCACTTTTTTTCTCTGTCTACATGAATTATATGCCCCTCTCGCTGAAGCAAACCGAATTGGACATCTATGCTGAAAACACAGCCATCTGGTCAAGTGGAACTAACTGCACAGACATTCAAAGGAGTCTAAAAGTCTAGACAAAGCTAACAGCTGGTTTAAAATTAATGGTATGAGTCCTAACACTTGCTCATCGGAACTGTGCAAAAACTATATCACAGCTACAATACTACGATGGAACTATGTATTGATAGCATCAAACTTGAAGAGGCCAGTAGGAGGAAAGCTCCTTGGAGTAGTCATTGACACAAACCTTTCATGGAACTTGCATATCAACTACCTAATAAAAAATTGTATTGTATTGTATTGTATTGTATTTTATTCGCCACTAATAGAATTTACAAAGTAGATAATACAAAGTAATATATAAAGGTTAGTGGCGAGGAAGCCTAAAAAGAAACCATTAAGGGCTTATGTGAATTTAGGCTTCCTCATAGGACAACAGCAAGTGGATAGATATAGCAAGTAACTATGACGAACTGGCGTTTTTTTCCCTTGTTATTGTTTGTGTTACCTGTATTCTTAATAATAATTAATCATGATTAATATTTACGAAAGAGATAGGATTTAAAATTTACTTTGAAAAGAGAAAGGGAGGCGGAGTTAATAAGTTCAATATCAAGTGAATTAAATAACTTTGGACCTTGAAAGTATACAGAAAACTGCCTTATGTTGGTTTTACATAAGGGAGTGCGAAAAGCTGGAGCATTTCTAGTGTTGTAATTATGGACTTGATCATTTGTTAAAAACATGTTGTTAAATTTAATTGGCAAAAGCTAAACTCTAGGATATGCCTCGTGAAGACAGCAAAGGTCCATCTGAATATTGCCTGCAGAAAAATGCTATACAATGCCCTCATTATATAGGCCATTATTAGAGTACTTTTGTACAGTCTGGGGAAATTGCTCTATTGAAAACCTGGAAAGACTGTTAAGATTACAGAAACGTTGTGTGAACGGCCTCTCGAGCTTCGATCCATGTCCATGTCCATGATAATTATTTGAAATCTGTCATTAGTTTCACTACACGTGATATGTTATTTGTACCTCGTTGTGGTGAGCTACCCTAGTTAGTTATCAATTGTTTATATCCCCTGGGTCCTCATAACATTGTTATAAACCACTCCTTAGCACAGGTTTACACCAATGATGTGTCCTGTTGATCTAAAAATTATCATTGGAACAGACCAGGAGCCCATTACGAGGAGCGTCCATGGATACTATACCCGTGAGTCAACGTATGATCGGTTTGAGCTATTTTTAGAATATGTTTCCTGGGTAACTGCCTTCTGACTCTGCTGCGATCGTGCATATGCTTGCCGTAATTATCGAGATTAAGAATGATCTATTGTTCTTTGAGGTGATTTTACTAACGCTGCATTGTTCTGACTATGGTTTGATTGGATTCCCAAAGTGTGGGCCGACGTGAACTCCCGTGAGATCTGTTCTAAATATAGCTCAATCCGGTCATATACGTTGACTCACAGACCTAGTATGGGAGATGGACGCTCCTGGTAATGGCTCCTGAACAGACCCACGTATGGCCGGCATTCGTTCTCGAGTATAAAATGCAGCCTTTCTCTGCTGCCCGAAGATCGAGGTAAATATCGGCGAAAGAAAAGAGTGCCGTCGAATTTGATTGACATACAGAGTTTCACATGATTTTTATGTTATGAAAGATTAATTTAGAGAATGTGCGAGTTCTGTAGCTTTGTTCCGAACTGATTTTTATGCGAGCGAGAGTCGCTTCGACGCTAAACTTTCGCGAGAAAAGAAAGATATCATGATTTATTGTTCGGCTCAGGAAAGAAGCAGTCCAGCCAGTGGAAAGACTCGGCCGAGAGTTCGTCCTCCATTTACACGACAAGCATATTGGGCACGGCACTCCTTGTGCCCGCGGGCTCATCATATCGGCACGGACACTCCTACACCGCGGGCTCATCATATTGGGACGGGCACTCCTTGTGCCCGCGGGCTCATCATATCGGCACGGGCACTCCTACACCGCGGGCTCATCATATTGGGACGGGCACTCCTACACCGCGGGCCCATCATATCGGCACGGGCACTCCTACACCGCGGGCTCATCATATTGGGACGGGCACTTCTACACCGCGGGCCCATCATATCGGCACGGGCACTCCTACACCGCGGGCTCATCATATCGGCACGGGCACTCTGGAGTTAGGTCGTGTAGATGAAGAGTGCCGTGCCCTAAATTATCGGCACTCCTTATTTTTGTCGTGTAGACGAAGAGTGCCGTGCCCTAAATTAACGGCACTCTTTATTTTTGTCGTGTAAATCAACAGTGCCGTGCCCTAAATTAACGACATTCCTGATTTTTGTCGTGTAAATCAACAGTGCCGTGCCCTAAATTATCGGCACTCCTTATTTTTGTCGTGTAAATCAAGAGTGCCGTGCCCTAAATTATCGGCACTCTTGATTTTTTTTATACAGCAGTGTCATTTATCTGTTCCAGCAAGTTTTTGTGTAACAACGCATTCCCTGTTTGACGTCACGCATTAGCTTCAAATACAAACCTTTGAAACTCATAGCCACAAATATTTTATTATCCAACTATTTACTTGATGTAGAAGCGGTTTTAATGAAATAAAATTGGGCTCATATGCACTTTAACTGGTCAGGCCAAACTGTCGTCAAGCTAAACGGAGCTAAAATAAATAAAAAAACAAATGCAGTAAAATGGAAGACTAACCACAATGCACCTGAATAAAATAGAAAAGGTAAAGGTAAAGCGACCTCAACTCGTGACAGTCTTGAAAGACTGATAAACGGCTCAGTTGAGGCCGACGGGAGACCTACGATATAACGGCGTCCTTATCCGAGAAGACGTGAAGGTCTAACCATTTGCAGTTGTTTCACAAAGGCAGCACCTTCTACTCGATTATTTTAAGACCCTGAGTGTTGGTCCGGCCAGGGTTTGAACGCGCGACCTCCCACACGACAGACCGTAGCTTAAAGTACATATAAGCCCTGGCTAAATATATTTCTTACGAAGAGACTAGAGGCCATAGACAAAGGATTCCGGAATAAAAATTTGATTGATTTGTCATGGTGTATTGGCCGTTCAAAGTTGCCCAAAAACGTGTCTTGGGTTGCCTGTGGACGAAAATCAAGCGCACGAGCGCTTTCAAAATTGGCACTGGGTCTAGTTTTGACGTCATCAACAGAACACGCTCGATGCGCCATTGCATTAAAGGCTTGCCGAATAAAGCTCTCCGAAACGTTTAGTGCGATATTATCATCTTTCTCGGTTATCTACTCAATTATTTTGCAAATAAGCCAACGCTTTATGCCCGCAAAGAGACGAGTTCTGTTGATGACGTCACGTTTTATTCTCGTCCCAGTCCCCGAACCTGCGCGAAAATTATTCTACATTTGGAAGTTCAGTCGCTAAAAAAATAATGAAAACATTTTTATTTAAAAATTTTGAAATTTCCCCCCTACTTTTAAGGTCTGTCTGCTGTCCAAAAAAAGCATAACTGGCCATGGACTTTAAACACTGAGCTAACCGGTAGGCGGTCAAAAAAACAAGTGAAGAGATGATGTCATCAGCTGCGGTACTATCACCGCGATTAATGCCTATCGGTTTGAAAATTCAAATCCGAGGCTATGTCAACCCCCAAATCAGGATAAACTTTCTCACGACGAAATGAAAATAACTACTCCGATTTACTCTGCTTTCCAGGTATACTGGAGCAAATTTGAGACAATTTTGGCAAAGATTCGAGTGATTCGAGTGGAATCGAATACGAAGATATTTTATTATTCCTCATAGTCTACCATAAACACGAATTTCGAAATCAGGTTCTGTTTTCAGCATCGATCAACTAAGCTGGTGGCATTTAAAGACAGCCGGATGGTTTGTTTCACGGGTAAAGCAAAATACACCACTGATAAATCAAGCTATTATTGAAGCTCATGGCTTCAATAATATCTCTTCGCATGGTAGACTATGAGGAATAATAAAATGTCTTCGTATTAGATTCCACGATTGAAGTATTACTCAATCGCTTCCTTTACTGTTAAACAAAAACACGTGTTTAGTCAGCTTAATTAATCGGTCATCATAGCACTGCAACTACAACTTTCACGTCAACTGTTTAACATTCCTAGCAACAAGCCTGGAAAATCCATCTTGAACATTCAATGAAGGAAAACTCCGTTTGGTGACGGACCCGCATGAGATCGAGGTTACCCAACTGCGAGATGCACGAATGCGTTTTTGCCTATTACCGTTTTTGGTACCAAGACGAGCAACAGCGGAAAACGGTAATAGGAAATACCGTTCTGGGCTTCCATAGTTATTCTGTAAATTGGCTGGTCTCATATTGTTTTAAAACAAAATATTTTACCGGACCGGTATATAAACCGGGTAGAAAGCAAGTTAGTTGGTCAGGTTAGTTCAGCCAAATTAGTATAGTGAACAAGCCCGGTTTCCATATAATCGTTACGATCGCTGAAAAAGTGCTAAGCGATCACAGCGATGATGTGGAAACCACTAGCCATCGTAGCCATCGTAACCGAGCTTGATGTGTGTCGGAGCCCATCTCATGTTTTGACAGTACCGCCTGACCGTAAATTTTAACCTGGCGTAATCACTTTAATATATTGTTAACATGAATTAGGACCTTATTTAGACTGACTTGACAAGAATCATTGGCCAGCATACTGAATACAATATGTAGAATTATACAATTCGTATTCTGAAGTAATTATAACTTACTAGTTCGTAGACTCCTGAAGAGTCTTCATCTGCCAACTGTGCTCTTCCATACGAAATAGCCAGCAGTACTGGAACAAGCTGTAGCAAGTATGTCCTCTCTATCAGTATGTTCATGACCCATTCAAAACTGCTTCAAATTAAACTGTAAAGAATATGATGTTCATATATTCGCTTAAGTCCCTCACAGCACTATGAAAACGGAGTTCTCATCCGTTATACTCGCGTTCCCTTCCAAGTTTCACGGCTTTACGCTCCTGGAGGTAAATGTGGGAACGCATGTCACTCGCTAGTCTATTGTCATTTACTATTCAACCCTAAGAACTCATTCGGCCATACTATGGTGTCTATAATCCAAAACCTTAACAGAAAACACTCTTCTCGATAGTCTTCTTGCAGTTAAATGAAAAGCATCAAAGTGAAGAAAGCTGGAACTAATCCTACACGTATTCACACCGAAACTGAATGTTTTATTTTTCGTTTATAATTTCGTAGAGTAAGTCAGAGAAGAGTCACGACAATGATGTGCTACATGCAGATGACCAGTGGTTTACGGTCGGAGGGATTCTGTAGCCACCAGGAGATATGCATTCCTGCCACATGCTTGTCCGCTATGCCTCACTACCTCTACTTAACAAATCCTCTTCGCCATTCATGCATATACACAATTAACAGGAAACATATCCAAAAGTCGAAATCAGAGATCGCTTTCTAGAGGTGTAGTTCTGGGACGCTATATAGACAAATTGTTACTAGAAAGCTAATCAAAATTGTAGAATGAAACTGTTTCCTAACAGACGTTGAAAAGTATTTACGGAAAAGTACGCGGAAGCTCAGAGTAACCAATGTTAACATTAAAAGCCTACTCCCAGAAATTTAGGATAGGGTGTGCCGCGAGATATCGAAACCCTGACCCTATTTAAGGGTGAAAAATTGTAAAATGGGTACCCTTCCCAAGGTTTGAAATTAAAGTATGAGACCCTATTTAAGGGACAAGTGAATACTCAGAATTTATTGAACAGATCGTTTTTATTTATCTCAGTCTGTGTAATACTTTGCGTTTATTGAAGATTGTACGTTTACCGGGCGTTGAGCAAATGCACGATATTGCACATCAAGAGTTAGGGGAACAAAAAACCAGTACCCTATGTAAGGATCGGATATTTTATTTAAGGATGATAATACAGAATATGAGACACTAATTAAGGGACCCCCCCCCCCCCCCCCCCCCCCCCCCGCCCAAAAAAAAAAAAACAACTCTAGAGGCCAAAGGACGAGGTGGTCGCCAGGGAGATCGGTGCTAGTTTTATGAGTGTCCGACTTAACGCCATCCTTTCTCAAACGAATAAGACCATTTATATGCGAGAATACTGCTATAAAAAATTATACCGCATTAATTGAACCCCACTTTGACTATTGTAGCTCAGTGTGCGATGGTCTAAGTAACCAGTTTAGTGATAAACTACAAAAGTTACAAAATCGTGCAGCCAGAGTGATTACCAAATCCAACTATTATGACACAAACTCTAATTTTCTTCTCAATATGCTAGGCTGGGATAATCTATCTATAAAACGTAAGAAACCGAAGGCAGTAACAATGTATAAAACAGTCCACAAGCTTTCACCAGTGTACTTACAAAAAAATTTCATTCCCCGTAGCACAGATTACAACCTAAGAAATTCGGAAAATAAATTAACCCTACCTAAACCACGAACTGACTACTTAAAGCGTAGCTTTAGTTATAGTGGGGCCCTATTATGGAATAATCTTCCCAATGAGACAAGAAAATGCGATTCTCTTGGTGGATTTAGAAGGGATATCGATAACATATTTTCCGTATCGGACTCCCACACGGCAATCATGTAAAACAGTGATATGTTAAGTGTATTTTTAATTGTAATAACTGATGATTTTACCGTGTTTAAATAAAGTTGATGTATGTATGTATGTATGTACATTTGCCGCGCGTGCAAAGCTGTATTTTGCTATAAGGCCCATCTCCCATTGGTAGCTGGAGAGTACAAAGGGAAATGCACGCTAACAAGAAACCCAGCCATCCAACAGGCTGTTGGGTGAGGTCAAGATCTAGTAGTAACAGGCACCGTACCAGCAGGTTGAGCAGTTGAACGTGTTTCAATAGCTTCGGGATCAATATTATAAGAGTAGTTTCAGTTGAATCGTGCTTTACTCCCAAGCTCAAACTCAAAGTGACATACGATACAATATATTATATGCTAATTATACTAAGACTAATTCATCTATGATTGACGTGTACATGACATATTGTAACATCCTTCCTGTTTTGGAAGTGTCTCTTGCAACTAAGGTATTACTAAAAATGGTAATCATAAAATTAATCACTATCAAACAGTAACAGGTTTCTAATAGTCTCTAAGTTATCTGTACATTGTCTCTCGTCCATCAGTCACACAGGATCACAGTTCGTTACCGCATGTAATCTCCCAGATATGATGGGGGTCGTCTGATGCGCTGAGGTCGTGCTGGAGTCTTGGGTGTGACTTCTGCAGATTTGCTGGTGTTGTCTGTACGCGGTTCTTCTGTAGGCTTGGTCGGTGATGTGTTGTCCTCAGGGTTTCCGACAGGTGTCATATCTGGTGTTTCCGCGATAACAGGGTTCTCTCTCGTCTTCTTCAGGTGGTAGCGGTTTCTCCTGTAGGTTTCTCCGTCGGGTGTTTCTATCCTGTATGATCTTTCGTCTAGTCTTGACGTGACTGTGCCTTTCTTCCACACCTTGTTTCCCATTTGGAAGGGCTTCATTCGTACTACATCGCCTTCCGTGAGTGCGGGTAAGTCGCGAGTGTGTTGGTTGTAGTATTTGGACTGTTGCTTTTGCCGCTTCGTCAACTCCTTGATATCTCGGTCTGGATATGGGATTCTGGGTTGCAAGACAGCTTTCGTAGTAGGCAGGAGTGTCCGTGTCCTCCGGTTCATTAGGCGCTGTGCTGGACTTGACTCCATTCCTTGTGTTGGAGTATTTCGGTAGTCGAGGATTGCGATGTATGGGTCTGTTCCAGCGTCTAAAGTTTTCCGGATGAGGTTCTTCGCAGTCTTCACTGCAGACTCTACTTTCCCGTTACCTTTGCTATTTCCTGGACTGCTGGGTCTGTGCTCGAAATCCCATTCATTAGCAAACTTCAGGAACTCCGATGATGCAAACTGAGGACCGTTGTCACTGATTAGTCGATCAGGGCATCCATGGCGGGCGAAATGGCTCTTCAGCTTCAGGATGACGGCTGCTGACGTAGTACTTGTGAGGCGGTCAACCTCCCAGAAGTTGCTGTAGTAGTCCACTGTTACCATGTACTCCTTCTTGTTCAGCTCAAACAGGTCAACTCCCACTTGTTCCCATGGTCGACTTGGTACTTCATGTGGCATCAGGGACTCTCTCTGGTTGTTGGTCTCGTACTTACGACAGGTTTCACATGTAGCGATCAGCTCCTTCATTTCGGCGGACATTCCAGGCCAAAATATGGTTTCTCGTGCTCTTCGTAGACACGATTCTGTGCCGAGGTGTGAAGCATGTAGCTTTTGTTTCATGTCATGTCGTAGGCTTACAGGAACCACTCTTCGCTGTCCGCGGAATATAACTCCGTCCTGTACCGATAACTCGTCCCTCACGCTGAAGTAGGGTGTTATCTGTGCTGGTACTTGACTGCGTTCCTCTGGCCATCCGCGTAAGATAACATCTTTGAGGATTCTCAATGCTTCGTCGTTCTCGATTGCGTGTTGGATCTCTCGAAGTCTCGAGCTGGATACGGGGAGAAAGGCAGTTGCGTTGATGCTCTCGAATTCAGCTCCAGTAGGGTGCGCGGTGGTCGGTAGGTAAGCTCTGGAGAGGGTGTCGGCATCATACCTTGTAGGCGTCTTGGTGCACACGCGAGAGACTTCTTCAGGATGGATTCTAGCGGTTATGGTCGCTCTGGATTTTCACGTGGCGTCCATATGTGTACTGGTTAAACTTCTCAAGTGGAAATACAATTGCGAGCATCTCTTTCTCGATTTGCGCGTATCGTTGCTCGGTGTCGGTGAGTGCTCTGCTCGTATACGCAATTGGCTTGCCACTCTGCACGAGGGCTGCTCCCAGGCCTTTCTTGCTCGCGTCACACTGGATCTCTAGGTCGGCCTTTGGGTCGTAGTAGCTGAGCATTGGTGCGGTGGTCACAAGTCGCTTGATTTGTCGAAACGCGTTCTCCTGTTCCTCCGTCCAGTTAAACTCGGTGTCTCGTCGTGTCAGTCGACGTATCGGCTCCATATGGTCTGCTAGTTTGGGCAGGAACTTCGCCAAGTAGTTCACAAACCCGTTCAATCTTTGCACTCCTTCGACGTCTTCGGGTCTTGGCATCTCTGAGACTGCTTTAGCCTTGTTGGGGTCAATCTTAAGGCCTTGGTTGCTGAATATGTGACCCATAAACGGCACTTCTGTTATACGCAATTTCAGCTTGTTCTTGTTGAGCGCGATTCCGCGTTCTCGGCATCTCTGTAGTAGGGTTTCTAACTTTCGGTCGTGATCTACACGAGCTGCTTCTTCGTTGTCGCCAACTCCGTAGACCAGGATATCGTCAGTGATGTTGAGTATTCCGTCCAGTCCTTCTAGGGCTTGGTTGACACGTTTCTGAAACATCTCACTTGATGCTGACAACCCAAATGGGAGTCTCCTCCATCTATACCTTCCGAAGGGGGTTGTGAATATAGTGAGTAGACTGGACTCGTCATCAAGCACGCAATGCCAGTAGCCTGCCGTCAGATCGACAGTTGAAAATATCTTCGCTTGGGCTAGCTCCGGCATCAAGTCATCTAGGACCGGCAGCTGATATGTTTCTCTCTTCAGTGCTTGATTCAACGGGCGCGGATCTATACATATTCGTAGAGCGCCTGACTTCTTACTGCTTACCCATGCTGTGGGCTCATCCACTTTGGCTAGGACGTCCAGACTCTCCAGTCGGTCTAGTTCTGCTTTGAACTTCTCTCTAAGTGCTGTCGGGACTCGTCGGGACGGCGTAATGGATGGTTCGGCGTTTTCATCAGTCTGTAGATGGACTGTACCGGGTAGAGTTCCCAGGTCTTTCGCGAATACTTCTGCATGGCGTCGGATTAGCTCGTCTGCTGTCTCGATATTTCGGACATTTTCGTGTGTTTTCCTCTTTGGCGGTGAAACTGAAACGAAATTATCTGAATGCACCGTTATCAGTTCCATTTGTTGCGCTGTACGTGCGCCTATCAGGGGTGTTAAATTATCAGGAACAACAACAAATTCAATAGAGTACCTCTTCCCGGTTTTAGGATTCTTAACCATCAAGCGGGTGGTTCTGAGGGGCTTCATTTCCGTTCCATTCCACATTTTCAGGGTTTTGTCTGATGGCGTTACGTGACTTCCGGTGGCGTGACACTGGTTAATAATATTTATCGATGCACCACAGTCAATCTGGAACTTAACTCTCTTATCGTTAATTTGCATTTCTGTGTAAACCTCTTTGGTGTAACCGGACCCTTGCGCGACTGCATTAATAGTTGGCTCTACTGTGATACCGGCGAGGAATTCATAATCGCTCTCGTAGCTGTCATCGTCGCTGTCATACTCTTGTTGTTCTGAAACTCCGTGTACATCTCCGCGAGATTTTCCTTTACGGCAAACTGCTGAGAAATGATTTCGGCCATTGCAATTTTTGGCAACGCTTTTGCCAGGCTGGACATTGCTCTTTCTGCATTGGGTGATTTAGGCCACAAAATTTGCAATCGTGCGCTGAGTTTCCTTGCTTTTGGGGTGTAACATTCCGATCATATTTTTGCTTCCTGGCATCTTTCCGGCTGGATTTAGAATGTTCATTCAATCTATGTACCTCATGTGTGTTACTAGTAGTTCCCGAAATGTTTTTCAGATGAGACGCTGCGGCCTCGCTGCTTCTACACAGATCAATGCATTTCTTTAGGTTTAAGTTCCTTTCTTGTAAAAGTCTTTTGCGCATATTGTTATTGTTTACCCCTAGCACAATTCGATCTCTGAGTAAACTTTCACCTAAGCAATCACAAAATCCACATGTTTTAGCTAGAGATCTTAGAGCGGCGATATAAGCGTCTATGCTCTCATCTTGCCCTTGATTACGGCCGTTAAATACGTATCTTTCGTATGTCTCATTTACTTCGCCTATCATGAACTCATCAAATTTTTCTATGATCTTGGAAAGAGTCGTTCGCTCTGTCTCGCTGGCGAATTGCATTCCATTATATATTTTCAGAGCATCAGGGCCAAGGCAATGTAGGAATAATGCTACTCGGTACTGCTCAGATTGGGTGCTTAGGTTGGTAATGATTGAGTAGTTCTCCCATACCTGTTTAAAACTGCTTCCAGTCTTCTGTGACATTACCGGTTGTATCTAGAGGTCTTGGGGGCGCTATCCCTTGTATCAGTGGGACTTGCGTCGCGGAACTTGGGCTTGAACTTGCTCCCTCTGTATTGGGCATGGTGTCTCGAGGCTAGACTCTATCGGGGTCTGTAAATCACTCTCTTGAACGTGGGTTAGTCCGAAGCTGCCACCATGATTCAATAGCTTCGGGATCAATATTATAAGAGTAGTTTCAGTTGAATCGTGCTTTACTCCCAAGCTCAAACTCAAAGTGACATACGATACAATATATTATATGCTAATTGCGTTCGACGAAGGAGAACGTATACTAATCTTGCAGTGGACTCCCTGTGGTCATGTGTGGGCTACCTGTGCTTCCCCAGGCGAAAGAAATCGAGATTCGTGTCCTCATGTCCTCATGTCCTCATGTTTGTACTTTTTGGAATAAATTATCTCGGCCGGGGAACTGGTAACTACACGTACACGATGCGAGCGGCCATTTTGGTGAATGCCAGCATGGCTTCTGTTTTGTTTCGCGATCGGTTAGTTACTTGCCTTATTTTCCGATAATCCAATGCAATGATGTTTCAAAGGTTCGCAAATACAATTGAGCAAAGCCTGAGGAAAGTGTGTAGTACATCTGGAGGACCTTGAACATTCAACTCGGCCATTATATATTTATTTATGCTGAACCCGAGACCGAGTGAACTTGCTGTGCTGTTCGGTTTGCCGATATCAAAACTGCAAATGGTCAAGATGCTATAAATCATACCTGAAGGCTGAATACATGGATATTAATATTTCAGTGTGAGTTGTCAAGAAGCTTTTTAAATACTACACATGTGTGCATCGTGGTGGTTTAAGTCAAACATGGTCTCTTTTGTCGGCTAAATACGACATCAGCGAAGTTGAGTCAAATCAATTGCAACTCACCATAATTTGTAAACAACCGAGTGAATTCTGTTGGCTTGCTCGCTGTACTGGATTCTGCTTTTCGCTGTACATACAGATACCGAAACTTCAAACAGTAAAATGACCTGGGTGAAGAGAAACAAGGTCTGAGTTTTCTAGATACGCGTAATCGCCGTATCTTGTGTGAGTTGCGACACTGTGTACATCTACTACAATCTACATTCAGACAGAGAGTTAATCTATACCGACACTTTGATATGCCAAGGAACTGGAATACCAACAGTACAAGGTGAGGGAAATTTAAAGTACTGACTTCATTGCTGTGTTCAATTAATCTACACTGAATTTCTAACGGACCTGATCAAAGCGATCAAAGCCAGGACCCGGCTACCAACATTGACCATAAATTGTTCTGGAACTAACAATGGCGCTCAATATTTTGCAGCCAACCTTGTTCTCACTTGAAAAATACCCGGGAAACATAATGTGAATGATGTATACATATAGCCCCACAAGCATCGCATCCAATGATTTAATGTTACACAAAGATAATTACAGTTTTATACCCAGATGCATCCCCTTGTATATTAACATATAAGTCAAGACATCAAAATTTTCACATTAGTTAAAAAACAAGCACTTTTGATCAGGATTACGTACACTGTCCACATCATTGCAGCAATTTTTCAGCTTTTCAGACTGTTACCACAGTGCTTTCTCTTTCAAAAAATATGTCGAACGCACTTTGATAATCTATGATTACTTCTAGTTATACTAAGACTAATTCATCTATGATTGACGTGTACATGACATATTGTAACAGAACGAGTCCCACAGGTAGATACGCTGAAGTCAGGAGCAGGTTTCCATCGTTGGACCGTTTGGTCGCTTTTCTTTAGTTAATGGTTCAGAGGCATTACTTTTCAAGTCTTCAACTCGAGTTTTCCGAATTTCTATCCGTTCGGTTGCTTGCCCGTGTTAGTTCAACTAGGCATTTGTTTGTATGCTTAGCTGCTCGGTCCCATTCACGTTAGTCCGGCTTCATTCAACGATTTAGACGTTAATCGGTAATATCGTTCTTTCATATAGTTTCTGTAAAGAACTCTGGTATATTGTATGTAGGAGCAATGCTCTTATTTCGGTTATAATGGTAGCGAACACGTACGTAACATGATAAGCTAGTATTACATCACATCCTCCCTCCTATAGAGTCGGGGGTGGAAGCGGAATCATTAACTTCCGTGATTCATGATTCCTTTGCCTTTTTTCCATACTTATTCATGATTCCTGGTCACATTTTCTTCATGATTCATTTAATAGAATTTCCAAATTCTCTGAAGGCTTTTAATGATTCATGATTCTCTACTTTCAAACTACAAATATTCCTGATTCCTAACTTTCAAATCACTAAATAGTCCATTACTGTCTATACATGCAACAGAGATCATTGTATTGTATAGCGTGGTCTAGTTCACATCGTCAAGTCCATGTTTAGTTATAGTTGCGGTAGCATACAGGTTGGCTATCTCATGTAATCTTTCAAGTTCGCTGGCTCTTTCAAGGATCGATCTCTGTGACCTTCCGATAGGTTCAGCTAATAATTCCTAACGATAATCATAGAAATAATACGATCATTAAATAATTAATTAATTAATTAAATAAATAATTAATGTTCGGTATCTAGCGTCTGGTTGACGGCATAAAAATCAGCCTATCTTATGTATTTTCGCCCAACTAGATTAAATTTTGGGTGTGTTATTTGCGCAAATGAAGTTCAGGGGGGGTAATGACAGCTATTGAATTTGTTTTGCCTGTCATTTCCCCCCCTGAACTTCAATATCTACCAAATTAAGAAGACCCCCTGCAGTTTTGCATGGTTTCCATTTTGGTGAAAACCCCATGTCTCTACGATGTTCTGTTCTATCCTTAAAAATCCATCGCCCTTTCCGTTTTGACCGCAAAGCATTCTGGGACAGTTTCATTTTATATCCCCGTCCAGAACTGGATTAAATAAAGTTGCAGCGCTAAAATTATAGTTTTGGAACTAAATACCACGAAAAAAACATAGTGTTTGCAAATTTGGGGTAAGATATGCGAACCCTCCAAAACTGAGGGGGGAGGGGTGGAAAATGATACGCATTTGCTGTTAATAACGGTGCCCTCCCCATTAAAAGTGTCTTGAATGAAGTTGCAGCTTTAAAATTTTAGTTTCTGTACTAAACACGATGAACACAACATATTTTTTGCAAATTTTGGGTAAGATCTGCAATCCTTACAAAACTGAGGGGGGAGGGGTCGATAAGCATATGCATTTCCTGTTAATAGTAGTACCTCCCCCATTACAAAGGGATTGAATAAAGTTGCAGCATCAAAATCATAGTTTTGGTACTAAACATGACTAATACAACATAAATTATTGTTTGGAAATTTTGGGTAAGAGTTGCGAGCCTAACGAAAATGAGGGGGAGGGGTGGAAAAGCGTATGCGTTCCCTGTTAATAATGGTACCCTCCCCCTTTAGAAAGGGATTGAATAAAGTTGCAGCAACAAAATCATAGTTTTGTTACTAAACACGACGAATGCAACACGTTGTTTGGAAATTTGGTGTAAGATCTGCGAAGCTTACAAAATTCGGGGAGGTGGAAACCATTATATATATGGTGATTATTATCGTTAGCGGTACCCACTTGTAATAATAATAATAATAATAATAATAATAATAATACTATAGGACAATAATACTATAAGACAACAGACCTGCTCTATTTACAATTAAGTGATAAACAAGTATCATAATAATGACAATAACAATCAATAATCAAATAATAATAATTTAATTAATTCAATAATTTAAGCTGTTAGTCAAGAACTAGATGAAATTAAACAGGCATCTATTAACAAAGACGTTTTAGAATATAACGGTGACCTCTATCCCGAAGCCGGCGTGATCTAATAGGAGGTAATAAGTCATCAGGGCCGTATTAAATCCGCTGTTCGCGATTTACGATCTCTGTTGGCTATATAATATCGGTTATACGATATTGCTTTTTACAATGCTCTGGTAAACAGATTGTCAATACGGCTTAAATATTTATCGTAATAGGCGCAGCCCCATACTTCTGATGCATAAGTAATGCACTCGTCAATAGGAGATATTGTAGTTGAGTCTACGAATAGCAGTTTCAGCGGTATTGACCCGAACGCCTCACTTCAATGTAATGAAGCGCCATCGAAACCATCATTCTTACACGACACCAACACCCTCCTAAACAAGCACGACTAATTTAGATACACAGTTTGAATAGCGCTTCATTGCATTGAAGTGAGGCGTTTGGGTCAATACCGCTGAAACTGCTATTCGTAGACTCAACTACAAATCTCCTATTGAAACTCCGGCCCCCGACCCCCGGGACATAGCGGGGAATGTATCATTTTATATACAGTGTTACATTTTGACCTTTTCCCCGCCCATCACAGGACAGTTGGCTGTTACAATACCCCCCAATACCCGTTCCTATGGCCCCGGCATGTGCTTCAGAATTTTCAATTGGGAGGAGGCATTGATAAATTGAATATACATAAGCTTCAATCTGTTGTTCCATTAGGCATTATTTGAAAAAAAAATCATTTTCTGAAGCACATAACCATTACTATCCATTGATGATATCAAAGGATGCAACTTGCCTTTTCCAGCGACTGTGTCCCTTCCGCCATAGACGTTGTTGATGCTCGGACCCAGTCCCGCTCTGTCGTGGCTGGCGTCACAACCACCGCTAAAATTCCCGCAAATTTTGCAGATCGTTACTTTCCCGTTCCACCGGAGAAATGCAGCTACATGAGTGGTGCGGACACTTTGGGAGAGCCTTTGGGCGAACCAGCCACGGAGATTTGCTTTTAATTTATTTGGAATAAGTTCTGAAATTCGGTCATAACATTGCATTAATTATTGCATTCCAATCATATTTGTGAAATTACAAGGCTTACATTTCGAAACTCGCTAAAATAGGCCATATTACTGACTCACTAAATGCAATTACAATACTAGAGTGTTCTATGATATATTAGAAATCAGGTTTGTGTACCTGAAGGGTGGATCTCCGGTGGTTGCGACGTTTTATGGCTTTTCTTTGACTGTACTTATTATCTCGCTTGACTCTTGACTAATCTCGTGATCTGGCGTGGACGCCGTAATTCGATCCTTACATATATTATTAACTTGGAGCTACGTTATCATTAAGAAATCACGTCACTAATCAAATATTAAATCAACTAATATAACAAACAATGTCAATGTTCGTATCATAACAAATTGTCCACAACAAACCCTCCGGGGCCGCCAACTTCGGCGCTGCGCATTTCGTGGGTTGCTCACTCCGCCTCGCTGGTGACGCAGCACCTTTGGACTGAACGCTGATATTCGCCTAACTTGGTCTTGACGCTGACGTTTCGTACAATACCGTCGGGTCTGGGGTAAGTCACCATCACACGTCCCAGATCCCACTTGGCTCTCGGCGCGTTGTAATCCACTAATAGGACGACATCTCCAATTTGCATTTGGCGGCCTTATCTCTGCCACTTCGCACGACCTCGACTGATCTGAGTTGGCACGTACTCTCGTATAAACCGTCGCCAGAAATTGTTGACCAACGTCTGAAAAACCTGAAGCGCTTCCTGGGGTTCTTCGTATCTTCATATGGACCGTGATGTACATCTGCAGAAGCTCTGCCTAAGAGGAGATGGTTAGGAGTCAGGGGTCTTGGGTCATTGGGGTCGTCAGACATGTAGCTGATGGGGCGACTGTTTATGACGGACTTTACTTCTGCGAACACCGTCGCCATCTCGTTCCACGACAGTGGTTTCCTATTGCAACGCGCAGCTCGTGCTTCGCCTGCTTTACCATGCTCTCGTATAAACCACTTTGATGAGGGCTCAACGGGGTATTGAAGATCCATCTGATCTGGTGTAGCATAGCAAAATCCTGTAGATGTCTTCTACCGTCTTCGACAAGCTTTCGCAGCTCTACTTCGGCTCCGACAAACGAACCACTATTGTCTGAGATGATCGTGTCCGGCCATCCGTGGTTTGCGGCAAAGCGTCGTAATGCTTGCAGAAAGGCTTCACTCGAGGATCTTTCGACTATTTCAAGGTGAATGGCTCTTGTGGTTGCGCATGTGAACACACAACCCTCGCTGATGACGCTTTGGTAGTCTTTTTCCTTCCGTACTTTAGGTTAAATGGCTGGAAGAGGTCGACTCCGGTTACTGTGAAAGGCGGAGACATCAACTTCAGTCTCTCTGATGGCAAATCCGCCATAAGTGTGACTGGCGTAGCTTCCGGCAATTGGTGCAATCTCGTGTCAATGTCTTGGCCAAATTTCTCCCTCGAAGTATCCAATATTTCGCCCTTGACTCACAGAGGGTTCTCTCTCGTCCGGCGTGGTTGACTTTCTTGTGTACTGATCTCATTATGAGTAACGAGATGTGGCTCATGGGAGGGAGAAGAGCGGGATGTACTTGATCGTAGGGTAACTGAGACCTGTTTAATCTACTGCCTACTCTGATGATGCCATCTTGATCGGCAAAGGGTGACAAGTTTGGGTAATCTGCAATCTTGAGATCACGTTGAGACTCTCAAACCCAGTATTCTTCTGCGGCTACTACTTCACCTGGTTGTAAGGGACCTTTCTTGATTTCTGCTGGATCCTTCAGATGACACTTCAGGTTGTTAATGAATCGCAGGCAGAATGCTGTAACTCTCGTCAATTTGCCCCAGCTTGAGAAAGCTGATGGATCTAGGAGCGCTGTAGTCTGGATGACATCGGCCATTGCGCTAACTGGCTTCTTCTTGATATCGGGGTCTTCGGCTTCTTCTTGGCATACATTTGCGACCTTCTCGATCGACCAATCTACCTTGGACTCTTTGAGGAAGAGTGGACCATTCATTCAACGCCCCGTGGTCAGCTCTTCAACTGATACTCCTCGACTCAAGTCATCCGCTGGGTTCTGATCAGTCGGTACGTGTCTCCAGCAGCTTGGATCCCACATCGACTGGATTTCGGCGACACGAACGCCAACGAAGGGCTTGAATGTAGCGGACTGGGATCTTAACCAGTTGAGAACTATTGTGGAGTCTGACCACAAAGTGACACTCGCTGGCTTCGTCTTGAACTCGTTAACGATGGTTTGCGCAAGTCTCGATGCGATCAGGGCGGCCATCAGCTCCAGTCTGGGAATCGTCGTCCGGCGTATTGGCGCTACCCTGGCTTTCGCTGCTACCACATGGACCTCTGGAACTTGTGTCGTCGGCCACAAGAGATAAGCGACCGCGCCATACGCTGCTCCGCTTGCGTCTGCAGACATGCAGCTCGGGTAAACCTGATGCGTTACGTGCTTGAGGCACCTCGGGAACTGGACACCCTTAACACTTTGGAAGGGGGTCGTCCCAGTCAAACTGCTTGGCTTTCCAGATGCCTTGAAGAGCGATTCTCGCCTTGATGGTGACAGGGGACGCTAGGCCAAGGGGTCGTATAGTCTTGAAATACTGGACAGAACTGATCTTTTCGTGAATTGCTGTAGCTTTACTTCCTTCGAGGCGAAACCATTGCGTCGGTTCGTGGATTCCATCCCACCCCGAGTGTCTTCATATCTTCCTCGCCAACTAGATTGACGGTGGGCGTCCGTGAAGTCTGTTCCTCGTCAGTCTCGTCCTCATCGGGTGTAGGTGATAGCTTGTTGCGCACATCTTCTTCTGAGCATATCCATTCTTTAATCTTAAAGGACCCAGTTGCGAGTACTTTGTCTAGTTCGTTGATGCTCTGGGCTGCTAACTCGGTGCTTGAACACGAGAAAATTGTCTCGCTGAAGAACTGTAGCCGCGTGCGGATTATGTTCTCGGTTTTCTTCTGCCATCCTCAGCATTACAAAGCTGGAGGGGGGGGGGGGGGGGGGGGGGGGGGAGAAGGAAAGAAAGAAAAGAGGGCCTAACACAAATCCATTCACTGGCTCGTGTTCAACATCCAGAATCTGGATGTTGCGCTGATTGGATAAAAAAAACAAGACTCAAAACCGAATGTGAACGCGAGCTTCACGCCCGTGAACACTGCACTAGCGAACTGAAATCTCTCTTTTACTGACGATTTAAATGGATTTCATAAAGGCATTGGAAGCCGCTTAACAGTTCTTACCAAATATTATTCTTAAGCCTGCACAAAAACTGTCTCGAAGGCATGTTTCTCGAAAGACACTGGACGTCCTGTTAAAAACACAGCAAGTTGAAGAAGGTTCGGCTTGGAGCGAGGGAACTTTTTCACATTCAAAACAAAACAAAACAATTCCCACGGCAACATAAACTTAACTCAAAACCTTCGAGAGAATTATAGGCTTATTATCTTTGAAGGAACAACAGAACTCTGTGCTAGTCATAGCACAAAACAGATGACATATAAATACCATATTAAAGTCCAAAATGTTCTTTACAGAGAGCGAAAAATGCGGCCAACACTTCAAAACTCGTGATGACAGTTATGTTAATCTCCGAAAACCGGAAATAAATTTCATTGGTTAAAAAGTGATGGCTCGATGACGTATGCTTGGGAGGCGGAAGGCCTTTCTCCATGGCTCTGTGTCAGTCTCTCTTTCCTTTTCTCTACCCCGTCTTCTCTTCTTGAGAGCCTCATACTCGGGTTATCCTCAAATCCACTCTGTTTCTTCGGTAGGTCCCACTGTCAGACTCGAGCTAGTAGGATCGCTCGTGAAGCCGCTTAGTAATGACAGCTTTCTTCCAGTCGGCATTCTTACCGATTAGGAAGGATCTCATTCGCAGTGTCGACTTCTGCTGATGGCCAGGACTGCAACTTCCACTGCTTGGCGAATTCTGCAAATTCGTCTGAGGTAAACTGAGGTCCATTGTCACTAACTACTTGGTCATGAATACCATCTCTGGCGAAATGGGCCTTCAGCTTCCTAATAACTGTAGTTGCTCTGAGGTCTGGCAAGGTGTTGATCTCCCAGAAATTTGAGAAGTAGTCGACAAGTACTAGATAGTCTCTATTGTGGAGAAAAAATGTCTATGCCGACTGCTTGCCACGGTCTGTCGGTAGGGTCATGGCTGTGCAGTGTTTTCTTCTGCTGCTTACACTCGTATAGGCTGCAGGTTTCGCATTGGGCAACATGCTCTTTGATCTCAGCATTCATTCTAGGCCAGTACATGCTCTCGCGGGCCCTTCTGAGGCATCCATTAGCTCCAATGTGTGAGCTGTGAACTTCCTGCTCCATTTCCGTTCTGAGCTGTCTAAGGATGACAAGGCGCTCGCCTCTGTATATTAGCCCATTGTGGACTGCAAGCTCGTCTCTGAAAGCGAAGTATGGCGTCAGTGGTGCTGGTAGGATCTTTCTTTCTTCCGGCAATCCCTGTAGAATCACCGACTTAAGCTGTTGCAAGTCTTTGTCAGCACCAGTGGCTAGCCTGATTTTCTCCTTTTTCTTGTCGGCCATTGGCACAAATCTGGTCGTATTGATGTACTAGAAATATGTCTGGCTGCAGTTAGGACTGCTGTCCGCTATGAAAGCTCTGCTTAGTGTGTCCGCCAAGTACATTTGTGGACCCAGTTTGTATTTGGCATTGAAGTCATATCTCTGTGCTTTCAGTAGACATGCAGCATCCCCTGATTGAAGTCGTTTGGGCGCGCTTCTAAGCGGCTTCTTGGTAATTGACTCCAGTGACTTGTGGTCGCTTTCCACTGTGATTGGTCTTCCGTAGACGTACTGGTCAAACATCTGTAGCCCGAACACGACAGCAAGCATTTCCTTCTATATGGATGCATATCTGGGCTCTGTCTCTGTCAATGCTCTGCTTGCGAAGGCAATGGGCTGTCCCTGCTGAAGTAGGGCTGCTCCCAGTCCCTTGTTTCTTGCATCAGATTGGATTGTCAGCTCACATGTGGGATCATAATACTTAAGGACAGGCGTGTCAGTGACCATTAGTGTTATCTGCTGCCTTCGCATGCTGTCCAGTCCACTGCCATAGCACATCGTTGCGTGTCAGGTGTCATAGGGGCTCTTGCATGGACATCGGCGAGTTTGGGAATTCACAAAAAAAACTCGGGAAACTATTAAAGGGAGTATTCATACAGTTGGTCGAACTGGACCTTTTCAAAGATTTTGGAGAGGGCGGTATATGGACCGAGATTGGACGAAAATTACTTTTTTAGAGTTTTACTGTCTTTCCTGTAGATGGGAGAGACTTTCCATTGTGTGGCCCATGATATAGTGGTGATACACAAATTTATTAGTTTGGCGAGAAAACAGGTGATGGCAGGTGTGGAGAGCTTCAGAAGTCGAAGAGAGAACCAGTCGGGGTCAGTGGCTTTGTTTGGTTTGAGTTAAGAGCGAGTGACAAGAGTGGCCCATGATCAACACTTCAATTCAGAGTGACAAGAGTGGCCCATGATCAACACTTCAAGTTAAGAGTGACAAGAGTGGTACATGATCAACACTTCAATTAAGAGTGACAAGAGTGGTCCATGATCGACACTTCAATTAAGAGTGGCCGGTGATCAACACTTCAAGTTAAGAGTGACAAGAGTGGTCCATGATCGACACTTCAATTCAGAGTGACAAGAGTGGCCCGTGATCAACACTTCAATTCAGAGTGACAAGAGTGGCCCGTGATCAACACTACAAGTTAAGAGTGGCCCGTGATCAACACTTTAATTAAGAGTGACAAGAGTGGCCCATGATCAACATTTCAATTCAGAGTGACAAGAGTGGCCCATGATCAACACTTCAATTCAGAGTGACAAGAGTAGCCCGTGATCAACACTTCAAGAGTGGTCCATGATCGACACTTCAATTAAGAGTGACAAGAGTGGCCCGTGATCGAGACCAATAAGATAAGTTTGACAAGATTGGCCCGTGATCATCGAGTTCTGAAGAGTCACAGGTTTGGCCCGTGATCATCGAGTCCTAAAGAGTCATCATAGATTGATATAATTATGATACTTTAAACTGCCTATGTGAGAACAAATCGACCCCGTTTTTATTTTATTAAATTTGAGTGTTCCCTTGGTCATTTTGTGCAATTAAAAATACATTTGGAGCGCGCGAACATAATCGTTTTCGTGTTGAAGTCATGCATAATTGTCAAAATCATGCCACAATTTTTCTGTTAATCACACGCATGACGTAAAGTGGAACATTTATATTCACAAAAGTAAAAATATGACAGGCGGCAAGGCTCCTCAAGTAAAACATACTTAGAATGATAATTAGACAAAAATGCACTGTATATTGTATTATTTACGAAGACAAATATAGATGTGCAAACCACTTGACGTCATGTATGTAATTAGCATATCAGGACATGTACATGATGACGTCATTACTACAACTACCAGAACTCTCTGCGCGAATTCTGTTGTTCCTCTAATTTGGACCATTGTCTTGGAATTCTCAAAGGAGTTTTAAAATCTGAATAAGAAAGAAAAATTGAAAAGGATTCTGGTAATGAAAATGTCCTATTATGCCGCCTGACTTCAACACGTAAAACGACAAGAGCCCATCTGGGCTTTCACTCGGGCCACTATATATATATACATCAATGCAACCACACACTCTTCTAAGGTGAGCACACACCACGAGATGTTTTGCATGTCCCCTCGTATGGCGCACCTTTATGTTTTCAGTGTCCAAGAGATTAGAACTATTAAAAATGTAAAAGGGCAGATATGACCTCCTCAAGATTCACGTTTTTGTTTGGCCCCTTGGTTGTGCAAGGCAGTTTTTTATTTGATATTATGCATTGCAAGAATTTTTCTACTACGCTTCACATTTCCGATGGTGTCTCCCCAAGGTATGAATTACAACAGGGCCGGGTAGTTCAAAGACCGATTGGTGTTAATGCAAACTCATTAATAATTAATGAGATAGTCATCCAACGGAGGAACTGTATTTGGTCACATGCATGGGTCTTGATACCGGGTGAAACCCTTGTTCGAAGCTTCAGATAACATTAATCCAATTCTATTAAAATAAAATTATAAATACATCTGAGACATTGAATAAATGTAGTCCATGGAGTTTTAGCATAGTTTTTGTCATACTCTACATCGATCTATACTATATAATTCCACTACACTTGAGGGTGGTCACTACCAGAGATTTGGTTGCATTCTCAGTGTTGGCCTATAATTTAACATTGTGATCCAAGAAGACAAAGCTTTTAGAACCAATTGCAGATGTCAGAGCAAAGGTATGCAGTACCAGTTCTCCCAGTTATTATAAGGTCCTACTTGGATTCGAACTCACTACCTCCTGCACAACAGACTGACACTTAACCACTGAACTTACTGGTTCTGTGATGGTCCATACGCCAAATTTTGTTCAGATAAAATTAATCCATTTCTATTAAAATAAAATTATAAATACATCTGAGACATTGAATAAGACAGTATGATTTTACACTGATTCTTTTTATGATTCAGATTTTTGGAGAGAACTGCTCGGGTATGTGAAATGATGGGAGATACTGTAGTATGAAATTTACATTTTCCTCTAGTTCGCTTTGGCTTTTTATAGTTACCCTACAGACTTTTCGACGTGATTTTACAAACAAACTATTTCTCCATTTAAAAAATAAATCTCTGATTTCTCTCTTCTCCGTCCTTACGGCTTTGTTTTCCAACTCGCCTCACTTTTCTGCTTTTTCCTAAAATTCGTTTAACTAATTAAGATGTGCTTGCGACTCGTTTTATGACAATGAGTGTTTGCAGCACGTCTCTGTGTACATGTGATTATGTACGCGTACGTGTCTGGTTCTTCGACTTAATACAATTTGCAGTTATCTTCTACTGGCATGTCTGCATTGTTCCAGAGATTGACGTATACAATCATGATCAGAAGGATAACACTGGATATAAATAGACTTGGTAAAAAAGTACACCGACTATCGCAAAAAATCGACAAAGAAATGCAGATATAAACACGCAATGATTTCAACCTCACCGTACCTTCATGACCTGACAAGACACTGTTCAGTTTCACTTTCCCGCTCAGCTTTGCTCTTGAGTTGAAGTTGAGTTTGGCTTTGTTAAAGACTGCTTATTCAGTTGTATGGTATTGTGCAATAAATTTGAGTATACCAATCCACAGAGATTCAAATAACAAAGCCGTGGCGGAAGAGAAGCTTAAACGAGAAATATTTTGTCCTCCTATAAAAACACAACATTTTGCCATTTCTATCGAAGAAGCCTTTGGTTTCAGCAGCAGATCAACACGCTAAATTGCCATTCGATATGTGGATTTGCCGGATCCTGGCCCCTTCAGGTCGTCGTGTAGCCTGAATTTCAGCCGTCTCCTCTGGTTCGTTCCTACCGAGAGAGAGTCAGAGACTCGTGTCGTATATAAAATCACTGGCCATCTGGGTAAAAAACGCGGTCCTTCGGCTCCGACAAGAGCGCCAGTTGAAATATCCTGAGCCTGTTGGAAGGCTTTCGCACGAGTGAAGTTAAATAAAACATGAAACTGCTTACATTTGAGAGATGGGACTCCAAATTAGAGAGAAATTTTCTCGCGGGACCACCATTTTGATTTACTGTATTAAATTGTGTAAATAAATTAACCTGGCGAGTGTTACGTGATCACCACAGTGCAATCTGATTGGTGGTGAACTTGACATTTAATACATGGGTCAAAAGTCACATTTTGCTGCACGGAACAAAAAAAAAATAACCGCTTGCAGATTAAGACTCGGTGCTGCCACAGGCAGCCCGAGTAATAATGTTCGCGCTCTCTAAATTTATTTTTAATTGCACATAATCACTAAGAGAAGACTAAAATTTAATAAAATAAATTAAAAACGGGCTCGATGTTTTCACTTCATAGGAACTCTAAGACACATGTATCACAAGACAAGTTCTTTAACGTTCAATATTCTATTTTGATCATCCTTTTCTTGGAAACCATATCTGGTCAGATAAATAGTGCTGCCTGTGGTGCGCGCAGACAAAAATCAACGTTTTTCACAAGCTTTTCTGTAAATCGACAGCTAAGTTGGATGGAAGCGTAGCTTAGTTATGCTATTAGACTTCTCGCCTTGGGTTTCTATCAACTGTTGAGAACTTTCCAAGGGAGACTTTTCGTCGTTATTGTTCAACACTAAATTTTCTTCCGCTCCGACAACTTCACGTCACATTATCAATTTTATCCAATCAGAATCTGAGAAAATGTAGCGGTGAATATAACGGCTGATACTTGAAGAGGAACGTATTTTTACAGGACATATAGCAAAACTATCCTCTATTTATGTTGAAATATATAACTCGATCTACCTGAAAATGCTCGAGCTTGTATTTATATGAAAATCATGCACATTATGCACGTTGGTTAGGGTAGCTTTTTGTGGAATTTTGGTCCAATGTCATTCAATTTCATTCTGTAAGATTTGATACGCTGTTGAAGTTTATTTTGTAGGAAATAGTTGCATTTGTAGTTTCTCGACACAGACTTCAAACCGTCAATTGAGTCTCCAAATTGTGAAGGCTTTGAAAAGTCCGTGGTAATTCGCTCATTAGAATAATTGAGTTAAACATCAGATGATCACATCGAGAATTTCCGAAATTCCGAGCACGTTGAACGAAAACCGGGGGTTGTGATTGGCCAGAGAATTATTGGAGAACCAATCAGTGCTATGATTGAAAATTCCGAAGGTCTTGTTATAACAACCAATCAGACACCATGGCGCCTTGAAGGGTAACTATGTCTCACTATAGACACACTTTGCTTGCTTGAGAGTTCAAAAGATTAGTGCAAGCCAACGTAAATTTGCATCGAACCCGAGAAAGACATTTGGAGCACAGTTCTAGATGGAAATACGGAGAATGCACTACAAGGACTTTTCATTAATTCAGTCTTGTAAAAATGGCCGTGACGCTTATGCATTTAATGTATCACTAGTTTGTATTATAAACTGGTATATTTGAGTCGCAGCGTCATATATGTATATATTACTTTTCCAAATTACACAACCGTGTTGGGAGTGTCTAGACGGTCAGTTCGTCAGGGCGACAACACGTCGATGTTTGTAATATATATCGCTGAAATCGTCTTGAGAGAAAATTAATTGTTTATATATTATACATCAGATTCTGTTTTCTATTTGTTATTTCAATCCAGTGAAAGAACTCCAAACAGTTCTTGAACGTTCCTCGATCAAATGGATTGGTGAAGATACCCGAGGGCCCTTGTAGATATTTGTACCGCTTTCTGTTGATTCTCTCATTCGTTGTCAAGTTGATTTTGATTTGGTAGGCCTGTGGAAATAAAACGACCACATATGCATCATTAGTGCTCGCCGAACCTACCACAACTGTTCTTTTGCTACCTTGGGTAGACTGTTTAAAAAAGGATAAGGGACGTTATTTATACTCGGATTTGAGGATTATTAGTTTTCTAGCTTAGATGATCAATTGAGATATCTGTCTGCAGACGCCTTGTTGGATGCGCACAAGATCCTGGGCACGAGGTTGGATTTGAACGTCTTGGAAGGCGCTCACAAGTGTTAAATGTTGTTTAACGAGAGGTCCGATAACAGGCATGTGTAGTTCGGTGGTTACTCTGTCGTTTATCGTGGGAATGGTAACCTTTTAAACATTGTTAAAAAGTAACACCTAATATTTGAAGTAAAAGAAATGAATCCCTACTACTAGCCATGCACGGTGGCAGGAAGGAACTTACCGGGCCTCCTAAACTTACCGCGCCTCCTAAACTTACCGGGCCTCCTAAACTTACCGCGCCTCTTAAACTTACCGCGCCTCCTAAACTTACCGCGCCTCTTAAACTTACCGGGCCTCTTAAACTTACCGCGCCTCCTAAACTTACCGGGCCTCCTAAACTTACCGGGCCTCCTAAACTTACCGGGCCTCCTAAACTTACCGGGCCTCCTAAACTTACCGGGCTTCCTAAACTTACCGCGCCTCCTAAACTTACCGGGCCTCCTAAACTTACCGGGCCTCCTAAACTTACCGGGCCTCCTAAACTTACCGAGCCTCCTAAACTTACCGGGCCTCCTAAACTTACCGGGCCTCCTAAACTTACCGGGCCTCCTAAACTTACCGGGCCTCCTAAACTTACCGCGCCTCCTAAACTTACCGGGCTCCTATAGCAGTCGTTGAGAAGCAGTCGGGAAAGAAGTAGAACAGAAGCATTACACAACTTACCTGGAATAAGACCAAGGCGAACATGAGGATGGTGATGATAATGAACTGCAGCAAACCAATCGCGTACGTGAAGCCCAAGCCATAGATTCCCAACATCGTGATGGCAAAATAGACCGTGATAGCTGCACAGATGTTGACAAACATAGTGAAGAGGAAGAAAGGTCCCCTGGGATATAAATTACACGGCAATTGATCTTGTTCCAGGCAAATTATTGAATAAATAAACTATACTTAAAAGCACTGTCAAGTATATGAGATTTTGATATTCTTAATAGTTTTTAGGGTAACTCAATATTGTTACACTCTATGATCATGAATGATCTCACCTATTATACAACCCCACACAGTTGTTTATGTACGGACAGTGTGAACGATATCACCTATTATACAACCCCACACAGTTGTTTATGCATGCACGTACAGTGTGAATGATCTCACCTATTATACAACCTCACACAGTTGTTTATGCATGCACGTACAGTGTGAATGATCTCACCTATTATACAACCCCACACAGTTGTTTATGCATGCACGTACAGTGTGAATTATCTCACCTATTATACAACCCCACACAGTTGATAATGTACGGACAGTGATGAATGATCTCACCTATTATACAACCCCACACAGTTGTTTTTGCATGCACGGACAGTGTGAATGATCTCACCTATTATACAACCCCACACAGTTGTTAATGTACGTATAGTGTGAATGATCTCACCTATTATACAACCCCACACAGTTGTTAATGTACGGACAGTGATGAATGATCTCACCTATTATACAACCCCACACAGTTGTTAATGTACGGACAGTGATGAATGATCTCACCTATTATACAACCCCACACAGTTGTTTATGCACGTACAGTGTGAACGATATCACCTATTATACAACCCCACACAGTTGTTTATGCATGCACGTACAGTGTGAATGATCTCACCTATTATACAACCCCACACAGTTGTTTATGCATGCACGGACAGTGTGAATGATCTCACCTATTATACAACCCCACACAGTTGTTAATGTACGGATAGTGTGAATGATCTCACCTATTATACAACCCCACACAGTTGTTTATGTACGGACAGTGGTGGTCAAAGTGTTGGATACAGCGGTTACAGATCCTACAGTGTTTAGCCCTCAGGGGTCGTACCAGACGACATGTGTGACACAGGTACTCCAAGGGGTTTTGACCTGTTCTTGCCTGCCATTCCTCATAAAGTGGAACCTAACAAAACAGTGATTTGATATAAAGTTCATACCTTTCCAACAACACTCTGGGCTGAAAATCTAAATGAACATTGATGAAAGTGAAAATCGAAAATAAAGTATTTTGACGTCTTTCTATACTCAGATGCCAGTACTAACAGAGACAACATCCAGTGAGACATTTCTATTGCCATTAGTTTTATTTAATATGTACAGCATTAATTTATAGTTTTATGTTTCTCACAGGACTTCTCTGCAAATCACTTCGGTGAAGATTGTTGTTGTTATTATTATACAGACTGTTTACAAACATTTACAGTGCATAGAGTACCTGTCGAAGGGCCATATCATAATCATCAGTATTGCACTGGAGAAATCCTGGGTTTCTGGAGTTTGCATAGTACAAACAAAACCACATTAAGACATTGGTGATAAAAAAGACATAGTGAATACCATGGAAGAACTCCCACGTCACAGGAAGGACCTTCAAAACAAAGAGCAAGTTAGCACAACAAAACAATGACATGGAAAATTGTGCTAAACACACAATGTCGGGGAAACCTGTAGTCTCAGTGGCTGTTAACGTTGTTCACTCACATCATAAAAGTAGACAGGGTAACCCCAAAGGAACAAGTTAGCAAAGTAAAACAACAAAGCTGCTCTTGAACGACCTGGAGGGCCAAACACTATATCCCTGAAAACAAACAAAACATGAAGAAAAACGTCTTTTAAACCAGATACAAAAGAACTATATAACAACAGCAATATTAAAATATTTTAAATTAATCTCACAAAGATGATGCTTGAAACTTAGAAATTAAGGAGGGGAAAACAGTTAAAATAATATTTATAATTGAATTTATAAGTAATATTATTTTTGCAGTAAAGCGAGTTATATTTTTGCTCCATAGTATTTCAAGAATCACACAGTTGTAGGATAACACGTTACCTGATACTGCACTTCACAAATCTGTTCAGTTTATTTTGAATGTAATGTACAACTTCTTTATGATCTCTCCCAATGGCCAACATCAGTGGTGTTTTGTTGTTTGTATCTACTGGGTTTAATTGCACATCCTATGAATTGGAAGAACATCAGCAGAATAAAGTAGAATCTCATGTATAATCACTGGGCAATATCCATCAGAAAGAACATTTAGGGCATGTTATACATGGGGGATATACATGGGGGTATTATGGCAGAAAAAAAGAGGGGAAAATAACCAACACTTGCATTCTTTCTCCTATAGCACAGCATTTTCATACTGACAATTAACATTTCAGTTTGCAACTAGAGGCTGTGCAAAGCCTGTACTCTGAATGTATTACTTGTAAACTGTGTTGCTCCATTTTTGTGTCACATAATTTTCAATGTTGGGTAGAATTCTGCTCCTTCCTATTTTGTCCTTGCCCCATTCTTCCCTCGTTCAAATGTTAGGGATTTTGATAAAATTTACACTGTGTATGTGTGTTATAAGTTTGAACAGTTTAAAGTTGTTTGAAAAGAATCATTCAACTAGATTTTGAGTAATGGCTCAAAATGTGAAAAAAGTGGGGTTGACTTACATCATAATTACGTCATTAGTATGTGTGATCGGTTTACAGTTTTGACATTATCAGTAATTTGTATCAATAAATTGTGTACTTTTCTGAAAATTTGAGGAGAATCAGGCAAAAATCGTAAAATTTATAACATTTTGTTTAAATTTGTTTAGTGGCTTCAGAGTTTCGATCGAGACACCTTAAATTGATGATAAATGCTGCTAATGATTAATCCTTAGTAAGTAAAGTATGCAAATTAAGCATTACGGTACTCCTAAATGGGGTCTGAATGTTACATCAATACCAAGTGAATACAAATACCCCACCCCACCCCACCCATCAACACATACCATATCAGCAATGTGTTCAACAGTTAATAAATCTCCACTGAGACAGGCAAGATGAAGAGCCGTCTGAAAAACAAACAAAATTAATTATCATTGCATGCTCAAAAGATACCAGTTAGATAATAGCAATTTTGCAATAAAATTAATATATTACTCTCAGGGTTCAAACAGAACTTTGAAATCCATCAACAAATGTCTGCTAGTTAGATGTTTCCCACTGGCAAAAACCAGGATGGTATATTACTAACAATACTTATAATATTATTCTATACCATTTCACAAATCTCTGATGGTGACCATCCTCTTTGTTGACAAACAAGGTCGACTTGGCGTGATATTCTAGGACTGCATGACTAAGCGAATGAGACCTTGACTTCTTAACTATAACCACAGTACCAATCGCACAGCTAGTTGATTGATAGAATGTGACCAAGTGCAGAAACAACTGGTAATCATTTTATATAATTTACAAGTTTGTAATCATGCATCAGATAAGAATTAAGCTTATAAATTGTTGTAAATAATATGCCTTGTTCATGGTTTCATACTCCAACTTGTACCTTAAAGGAAAATCGACTTGTAGAAATTTGCAACTGTGAAGATTTTTTTCACTTGCAAAAATCAAGAAATCTGCTACCATTTTGCAAGTTTGCGAGCCCCGACTCTCAGCCACAACACCTTAAACTTGAAAATGGCTCAAGAGTGTGTAGCACCAACATACATGGCTTTTGTTTACCTGACCAAACTTGTCCTTCTGCTTAGGATCAAAACCTGAATAGAGAAGAAGCTGCACAGTCTCACTGTGACCTGATGAGAATAACATTGACAACGTTTAATGAATGTCATGGACACATCCTGTACACAGGATTTAAACTAGGTGTGCTTTTGGGAACAAAAGTGACTGTTATATTGTCCTTACTCAAAATAAAAGATCATTCAATCAATGTGTGATCCAATCCGTGGACTGCTCAGTTCAGTCTGGATTTTTCAATGCAGCTTCATACAGATAATGCACTGAATTAACAAATTGATCCAGTTCATACATTTGGACTCAAAACTAACTCATCTAATCCACCAGATAACTTACTCTCATGCTTCCCTTAATTCAGTTTTTAGAGTTGTTTGATTAAATTACAAAATAATGTAATTTTATAACCACCTCAAAAATGTGTTTATAGCTTTTAAAGTATAAGAACTGGAGCATAATTCTGTTGCAGTAGAATGTAGGTGTTAATTTACTATTTTTCTTTCCCTTAATTTCATTGGTTGATACTCATACATTCAATAGAAAACCTGCAAGGTAATAGATGTCTTAATTACTTTATAATTTTTCATGCTTCAATTTAGTTTTGATCATACTTAATGAACTGTGGTCTGATTTCAAAGAAAATCGTATAATTTTGGTGAAAGTTCTCAAATCTTTTGTCTTCCCCCTTTCCGATTGGCTGGATGATGATTTCTTCCAGTTTTCAGAGTAAAAATGACCAACACTATACACAGATCAGCTTCCTTTATTTTTGACTGTGGACATCTCAAACAGAACTTAATGATGCATATTCAAGTCAATTAATTGTATTTGGGAATTGCTCATTACCCACACCCTATTGTCTATTGCTCCTGCTCTTTGGCAAACCATTACTTAAAAGCAATCAAACACACATTACTGTACTATTACTTATTGTCATGTTGACTAATCAGGTGATACATAAACAATTTATGTATAAACGGTTCTCAAAATAAGCTGGAATATATATGTTTCCTGCAAAATTCCCACAGTTAATAAGCTTCTAGGTATCTCAGCAAAGTGTTTCTGAGTTTTCTTCCTCAGGAGAAAGAATTTAATGTTCCTATCCTTGTGCTCATGAACCCCAATACCATTTGGAATAAAGCTTTATTTGGGTCTGTATACAGACCATAAAAATATCCCTGGATGTAAAATGATCCCCAAATCTGACGTAAAATGATCCTGGCCAAAAAATTATACCACAATTTTCAATTGGCGAGTTGTCCAGTGGAACATAGAATAATTAACTAAACAAAGTGAATTCAAAACTCTGTTTTAAAACACTGATTTAATAATGAAAGCTATCATTGGATAAGAAAAAAAGTGACAACTTGAACTGGCTAAACTTTCAGCTTCTTCCTTATATTATTTTGTTCCTATTTCAAACTGTAAATGTCAGTCACTGAGCTCCAAGACGACTGTATTTTATAACTTCTAAGCCTGGATGTCTGTGTGAGCGAGGTTAATGTATTAAGATATTGTGAACCCTGGTACTGGTATATATAATTTTCGTATTCTTTATTTAAATTGCTTTCATCATTGAGGTTTTTTCGGAAAAGATGATGACAGCGATAGAAAGGGGACTCCTGATCATGAATGTGTTTCAGAGTGAGTGAGGTTAGCCTGATAAGACCTCTCACAGAGAGTTCACTTCCATCCCCCCGAAAGTGTGCCCTTGATCATGATGAGGCTAGGTGAGTAAAAAACCTTTTTAGGTCTTATTATACACGTGCACCATAATTATTTCATTCAAGAGATGTTCCCACTACAGTAAAGAGCTGTTCTGCATGTTTTTTTATAGAATTGAGAAGAAATCCAAGCTACGTTTCCAAAACTAGGTAGTTAGATTAAAAGATTGAATTACACTTTTTTACCATCATGGTTTTCCTTAATAGTATTAGAGGAATAATAATAATAATACAGTTAGTCTGAATAAATTCATTCATCTAAGACACAGACAGACAGCAATAGAAAAGAGACTCCTGAATGTGTTTCAGAGTGAATAAGGTTAGCCTGATAAGCTAGCCACCTCTCTAAAATAGCATGAGTGAGTGTGTTACAGCCACATGAGAACAGGAATAATTATTATAAGGCTTTGTATGGGAATTAATCCAACTTTGGGGATTTCATCCACTAATTTAGTAAATCAAGAAAATAAACTTTTCTCTATAACTATGATATCCTATCATCCTCTTGTCTCTGTGGGGTCTAGGAACAACGTGATTGAACTTCTAAAAATGTAACTTTAATTAGCTACATGTAAGTACTCACCTTTTGCATAAACTGACACCATTTGTTAAATTAAAATTCTAAAAGTTCACAATATATTATAAATACAAAAAATGTTTAAAGTGTTCATATTTTCCTATATTTGAAATATATTGAAAACAAAAGACTAATTGTTGTCCCTTGTAAAATAATATTTGAAAACAAGAATGTAAATTTTAGAAATTATGAGCCAGAAAGCTTAGCTACCGGTAGTTAAAGTTATGGCTCTTTTCTTATTCAATGATAGCTTTAAGTGTAGGGCCGAACACCATGCAATTTTTATTTACAAATAGTTATAATTTGCAATGGTCAGGTAGCTCCACCTGGCCACAAAGTTCCCACATTCAGAGTTCATTTGCACATTTTAGGCAATACAGGAGTTTGGATGTCAATTTGTTATTTACAACTGAATTGAAAATTGGTTGAATGTATAATTACAGTAATTAGGATTCAGTAGTATTGACATTAGGCTGTCTGTACAGTAATGGTTGACTAAAAATCTCCCAAGGTTATTAGGGGAAGCATATTTAAGTACACATACATGTAATGGCCTTTTGCAGGATTAATAATCATTTGGTTCTATACTGGAGGGTAACAAAATATGCATGCACTTGTATGAGATTGGTACTGTTGTTAGCAAAATCTATTGGTATTGCTATTCTCCACATGCAGCCTCCAGAAAAGCCTTTTTCCATGGGAGCATGAGTTCAATTCATTCATTATTCAAACAAGTGATGTGACTGTTTCCTGCCTATTAAATAGAATACAGTCATGCATGTACATTGTATGCATCATTTAAAATGAGATTATAATTAAATTCAACTTGCCTTTAAATGCAGCCCAGTGAAGTGCAGTATCTCCCTCGCAATCTGTCAAAACAGTTTTTGCTCCCTTACCAATGAGGTATCCAGCCATCATTGTCCTGCCATACTGTGAACTAATCAGCAGTGGAGTGCAGCCTTTATTATCAGTACTATCTATAATGGCACCATTTTGTAACAGCAGATCCACAGCCATGATGTGGCCAGTGACACACGCCCAGTGGATTGAAAAAGGTCCATAGTCAGCTTTACTTTGTTTGTTGACATCAATGCCACAGTTGATGAAGAATTTGATTACTTCAATTTGACCTCCAAGTGCAGCCCAGTGAAGAGGGGTGTGGCCTTTATCATCATGCTCAGTTAGAATTTTCACGCCATACTGACCAACAAGATCTCTGCAGATTTTAATATTCCTACAATTGAAATTAACAGAGAAGATGCATAATGACATAATTAATAACCTAAAACAAGACTAGCCACAAAATGCCTTGAAAACTCTCTCATGTGATGCTGGGACCAACCATTCTCAGCTTCAATTGGATTAATAGTTGGGCAGTTTCTGTCACACCAATAACATTAAAAGAAAAATCAAGTTAATAATGAATGGGTTTGCAAATTTTCAAGATTAATTTGTACGTTATCGTGAAATACAGAAAAACTAGAATTGGAAAGATCACTTTCCATATTAGTTTTAATCTTTTGAAAACTATAAGGGGAATAATAGTGGCTATGCATAAATATGATTATTCATAATGTTTTGATCTGGGTTTATACTCGAATTAGAAGACAAATTTAGGCTGAATAGATCTAGGTCATAGACACTAGCCAGGAAGCTTAATGTCAAGATAATTATCTTTTAGTCAAGAGATGAGAAGGAAGGGTATTATTGAATTGACCATGAACGGTAACAATATTGGTTCCGTAGTATGGTATTCGCAAAAGGTTGTACAAACAATGGTGTGCTATAATTAAGGTTATTAAGGTTATTTATAATTATTTTTCTTGTCGTTTTCAGAGAATATTGGTGTGAAATAGAAAAATTGAATGATATTAAGTAAAGGGTATTTCGAGCGGAGAAACAAAAAATTGTGATGCAACAGCCGGGAATCGAAACCAGGTTCAACTGCTTGGGCACCATGATAACTACACCCCTGGGAGAAAAGACAAAATTTTGTTTTATCAAATCTAGAGTTTTTTTCTATTATCAGCACTTTCACATACAAGAATCGTCATGATCTACATAAAATTTAACTTCATAAAACAAAAAGCGAATGTAAATAATTGAGCTAAGAGTGTCACTCAGTAGACAAATTGTCACTTATGGCCATTTTTCACAAATATTTACTGTAAGACATTAGTATAATAGAACTGCTTTTAAAAGTGTAATGTTATTCTTATTAATGTTATTCTTTGAGGCTGTTGAATGTTGCCTTAAGTGCTTGGCTTGGTATATAACGTGTTACAAGATACAATGATACGGTGATACAGTGATATGGTGATACAGTGATACCAAGATAAAGTGATACGAATATCTCAAATTTCATTTTTTTAAGCGGACGCTAAATATTAAGTGTAGACCCAGTATGAAACGGACTGTTGTCTGGCTCACTTGAGCTCTTGCAGCCGTGGCGTACGTGATGGTAATTTATGCATTAACGGTATTATCTTTGAGCATGACTGCTTTGCAATTGTCTTACTATTTTGTTATTTTAACTTTGGAATGTGATGCATTTAACATTGAACCACTTTATTGCCCTTGTTGCAACACAAATACGAAATTAAATCTGAAAGCTTTATTCTCATTGACAATTAGACATGAGAACGTTCGTGACGTCTGTTTTCTCAATCACAGCTTTTGTATAAATATAACCTGAGTCGGCAGGCTCTCAAGAAGGGAAGAGAAAAGATGAGAAAAGATGAGAGCCTGACACAGATCCATATATAGAGAAAGGTTTTCCACATTTTAACCAATGAAATTTATTTGCAGTTTTCGGAGATTGACATAACTTTCAACACGTCAGCCTCGGCAATTTATAGTTTTGAAATGTCGGCCAGATTTTACATAGAAGTTTTTCAATCTCTGTAAAGAAAATTTAAAACCTTAGTATGGTACTTGTATTTCATCTGTTTCTTTGTTTTGTGTTACGACTAATTGTTAACATAATTCTGCTGCTGGCCATGGGAATTGTTTTGTCAATGGCTTAATACAAGGAATGTGATTTTTTTTGCAGCATTCAAGTGACATTCGCTTGCTGCAAGCCGAGAAACTTGCTGTGTTTTCATCAGCTTCAGTGGACTGACGGCAACAATGATGGTGACAATCTTTGTTTCTCCTGTTGTTCGGTCTCCAGAACAGTCTGTGAGCAGATATTGGGAAACAACTGGTAAAATTCCCGCCGGATGTCCTTTCTTTAGAGAAGCAAGCCTTCGAGACAACATTTTGTGCAGACTTAAGACTAATATTTGGTAAGAACTGTAAAGCACCTTCCAATGCTTTTATGAAATCCATTTCATTTGTTACTACAAGAGATATTTCAGATACCAAATAGTTGTTCACTAGCTCTAAGCATAGTATTTAAAGTAAACTCACGCGGAGCTGGCATTTTCACATCCGGTTTTGAGTCGTATTTTTATCCAATCAGCGCAACATCCATGGATTTGTGTCAGCTAGGCCCTTTTCTTTCTTTTCCTATCTCCCCCCCCCCCCCCCCCCCCAAAAAAAAAAGTGCCTGATACTCAGGTAATAAATAACCTGGCTGGCTAGTGACAAACGACCAGGATGCCAAGAAATTGTGCAGACAGTTAGTTCCACTGTAGGTGCTTGTAAGCAGGCTCATCATTTGAAATATGTCAGTCCATCCAAGACAGTGCCACTTGACATGTCAACATCCACGCGGACCACATTTGGTTTAACAGTAACAAATAACTGGAAGTAACAATAATGGAGAAATGGATATGTGATAGCTGAAGCTAAAAGCGATTTTTGCTTCGGGAGTCGTCACATATTGATTTTTCCACGAGAAACGTCCAGCAAAGTTTCTTTTCTAACACCCCCCCCTCCCCCCCCCCCCCAAGAAACATCAGAGCGATTTATCATTTTTTTTTTTCAAAAGTCACACACTACCTCTTCCCATTCATGTCTGCCTTTTTATTCCAACTTAAACAACTTCCTGCACAGGTAGCCCAAGCTCCTTTTTATTCATAGAAATGTATTTTCAAAAAGAACATTATAATTACCTATAATGAATCAATAGAGATAAACCTCGAATGGCAAACCTGAATACCTGGCAGTACCTAAACAGTTTTTTCCTTGAGATCTTGGACTTCGTATCACTGTAACACCATATCACCGTATCTTGGTATCTCCATATCATTGTATCTTGTAAAACGTTATATTAATACCAAGCCTAAGTGCTTGAGTCCCTTTTCAGTTAATAAACAACCCCCTCCCTCCTTGTGTTGTTGGAAAGAACCAAAAGCCATCCCAATCTGGCAATCACTGAAGAAATATAAAAAAACGTGAGCTAGTTTTTTTCCCCAGGGGATCCAAACACCAAGAACATCTATGAAAGCACAAGGCTGCTTTATGGTTTCGAGGTGTTTGGATCCCCTGGTGTAACACGAAGCTCAAGTTTTTGATATTACTAATAAATCTCACACGAAAACAATACCTGTGTTCACAATCATTAGGAAGTATTGTTCACCTGGTATTTTGTTGTATAACAAAAGGGTTGCGATTGTCATTTTTTCACGGTCATTTCAACAAATGGCCTGATAGTCTAGTGGGCAAGACAAAGGACTAGCCGAGTCAGAAGCAACCGTGAGGATGATGGTTTGAGCCACTCCTAATGCACCAGTCAATGTTAAGCCCCCCCAGGGGAGGGGGGCCGGGCATACCCGGGGGATTTGATTTAATTTCCTTTCCCGTGGGTGGGGAATAATAAGAAATTTGACGTAACACAAGAACCGCGAGGGTGGGGGCGTTTGACGAGATCTTGCAAGAGCCTGGAACTAGTTCAGCCGCCATCTTGAAATTCTTTTCCCAGAATTCCTTGAGATCCCTGGCCTGGGCGCCATTTTGGATGCTTCGTGTCCACGTGTGCATTGTTGAATAATTCATCCAACCAGCTTTTAAAAGGGCGCTTGATTTTCTAATTGATTTTCTGAGAAATGCCTCTGTACAAAGCTTGGGACGTAAATAGACAATCATTGATAGTCTCAGTAAAGAAGGCATATAAATGATTTAAGTACACAATTGCCATGCATATTGGTAGAGATCTAGATTGCACTTCTATCATTTTATTAGCCACTCGTAATGTTTTTGCCAGAAAAGTGTACTTGACCCAGAATTCGTGTCTTTTCTTTCTAGTCACATGCATGGATTTTGGCGGGAAAATGGTGCCATACTTAATATTGGTTTTAGATGTGATCACATTTGGATGTGTTCTCTTGGATTGAGTGCGACAACTGCAAATCCTGGCACCATCAATACTGCGTTGGCTTTGAGATCCCAACTGATGACTATAACTGGAAGTGCCCCCTCTGCATTGCAGAAGATCTTATGTAAACGTATCACTCACTATGAACTGATAAAGTTTGTTATATACAGTGATATGGAAATATGCATTCTAATTTATATCATCTTAAATCAATCAAAAATTACCCCCAGGGGAGGGGTATTTGACACCAGTGTTTTCCCCCTGAGTAAGGAATTTGACACAAGAACAGGCTAAAATGTCAAATCCCCCCTGGGTATGCCCGGCCCCCCTCCCCTGGGGCTTAACATTGACTGGTGCATAATGCCACTAGTGATGTTCCTCTGGTGTTTCATTGGGTATCAAGGTACATGCACCTAACCAAAATGGAATGACCCGATTGGCTGTTGAACTCATTAATTATTCATGAGTTTGAGAAGGACACATGAACAGCTGACCGTATTGTAAACGCGTCCAAACAAAACGAAGTACCCTAATATTGTGTTTAATTATTCTACTGGTAATCTACATTATAAGAACGAAAGGATGCTTCAGCCTACTGCAGTCACATCAATAGACACGATTTTAAACTCACTCATCGTAGTTGTACTCGGAAGACTAGATGTCCCTACCTACGTAATATTTATGCCTAGCGGCCCGATATTTCTCGGGGTAAAAAACGCACGTCTTTGTGTACTCCAGAAAAAGCGAGATTTAATAGAAGGTTCTACTAAACTTCACTCACCCAACTTGTGCTGCTTCGAAAATGTTCAAATCTTTTGGTTTGTTGGTTTCTCCACTTTGTGAACAGCACTTGTCGTCCGCCATCTTGATTCAGGAAGTCTGGGATCATCGGAGTGTGTTCGATCAGCGAAAATTTACCGAGGCGAAACAGGTAGGCTCGGTTTCCAGCCGTGGGGGTTTCGGTGAGCCCGCGATCCTCTCCCCACTCACGGCCACACAGCGGTCAAACGTCTGCGCATGCGTCAAAAGTCTTGCAACAACCAACCTCGTTCCCAGGGTCTTCTCGGTCAGATCCCTATTCCAAAACAAATTCAAAGCGAGCCGGCGGCTGTCACTGTTCACACCTTGAGAACTTCTTTGGTAAATTACGAAAATTTTGGGTAAACTCACAGTTTGAAGTTTGTTCAATTTCTCGTCGACTGTGAAAATAAAAAGCTTAACTTTCACGTATTTTTCTTAACTTTTGGGGGTAGAAGTTCACTGTAATAGGTTTTAAGGTAAATTTGCGCGGGAAATTCGCGCGGCCGCCCACCAGACTGACCGTAATACGCACGCGCAGACGTTTGACCGCTGTGTGACTCACGGCTGGGCGCGCGAGCTGAGGCATTGTCGGTTTTTAGCCAATCAAAAACTTGCCACTCAAATCCTGTCGCTGAATGTATTTGCACAATTTATATTGTAAACTTTTCAAAGCCGGACCAGAAGCTTTGAATCGCTCTTCCAAAAAAGCTGACTGCGGACCGCGGTGGCAGTGTTTCTGATACTTAGTTGGAGTGGACGGGTATTCTATACTTTAACCCAATTCTTTAAGTCCTATGTATTTGTTAAGGTCTCCAAAACATACTCTACACAAGTACTGAGCGGGAATACTCGACTCTAGCTCAGAATAGTTCCGAGATAATATCTGAACTTTATCCCCGTATTTCGGCTTTTAATTTCTGTCAGCGAGGTGTCTTGAGCGGCACTATTATACTGATTACAGAGTAACAAATAATTCAGCCTAGTTTCTCAATAATTTTAAATGGTGTTTGTTCTTGAGAATTCATTTCACACTTGGAGTTTTAGTTTACTGAGTTCCAGTGTGTTTTGAAAGTTTAGAGCCTACGTACGCTACAGTCGTGAAAGGAAAACGGCTTTTCTTGTCAAAACACGCAAATTGAATAATATAGGATTTTAATTAGTAGACGTCATAAAGTTATCTGGCTGTAAAATGATATACCATGCAAGATATAATTTTGAGGAAATGGTGGATATGATTTGTGACGTGTCACACTGTAACTAATAACATTCCTTCATTATCTTTACTGTCCATCTTTCACACAAACAGTCCCGGGCAACTCAGTGATCTTTCAGCCCGACAGTCACAGAGTGTAACAATCAGTCACAGATCATAGTAACAAGCAGTCACAGAGTGTAACATTCCGGCACAGAGTGTAACAAGCCGTCACAGAGTGTAACAAGCAGTCACAGAGTGTAACAAGCAGTCACAGAGTGTAACAAGCAGTCACAGAGTGTAACAAGCAGTCACAGAGTGTAACAAGCAGTCACAGAGTGTAACAAGCAGTCACAGAGTGTAACAAGCCGTCACAGAGTGTAACAAGCAGTCACAGAGTGTAACAAGCCGTCACAGAGTGTATCAAGCAGTCACAGTGTAACAATCCGTCACCGACAGAGCGTAACAATCCGTCACCGACAGAGCGTAACAATCCGTCACAGAGTGTAACAAGCAGTCACAGACAGTAACGAGCAGTCACAGAGTGTAACAAGCCGTCACAGAGTGTAACAAGCCGTCACAGAGTGTAACAAGCAGTCACAGTGTAACAATCCGTCACCGACAGAGCGTAACAATCCGTCACCGACAGAGCGTAACAATCCGTCACAGAGTGTAACAAGCAGTCACAGACAGTAACGAGCAGTCACAGAGTGTAACAATCCGTCACAGAGCGTAACAACCAGCCACAGAGTGTAACAAGCAGTCACAGAGTGTAACAATCCGTCACAGAGTGTAACAATCCTCACAGAGTGTAACAAGCAGTCACAGAGCGTAACAATCCGTCACAGAGCGTAACAATCCGTCACAGAGTGTAACAAGCAGTCACAGACAGTAACAAGCAGTCACAGAGTGTAACAAGCAGTCACAGAGTGTAACAAGCAGTCACAGAGTGTAACAATCCGTCACAGAGTGTAACAATCCTCACAGAGTGTATCAATCCGTCACATGCAGAGTGTAACAAGCAGTCACAGAGTGTAACAATCCTCACAGAGTGTAACAAGCAGTCACAGATAGTAACAAGCAGTCACAGAGTGTAACAAGCAGTCACAGAGTGAACAAGCCGTCACAGAGTGTAACAAGCCGTCACACACTGTAAAAACATAAGAGTCGTTTTGACCCCAAGGAGTGATTTCTACTCTTTAACCAAAGAGTAATTTTTGACTCTCTTCAATAGTCGTTTTGACCCCAAGGGTAGTTTTGACTCCAATAAAGAGCCAAAACCACTTTTCATAGGAGTTCTTTAACTCTTCAAAGAGTCACGCGACCCTTAGTGGAGTAAGCAGACTCTTCGTAAGAGTCATGCGACCCTTTGTAAGAGTCATGTGACTCTTTTGAAGGAGTCATGCGTCCCTTTGTAAGAGTCATGTGATTCTTTGAAGGAGTCATTTCACTAGAAGACATCACTTCATAAAAGTGAAAAAAAAAATGGAAAGCAATCCACTCCCTGATAAATTTCCTGTTTTGTTACATTTCATAATTTTTGAAGCAGTTAACATTGTTGAGTAAAAGGAAATATCTAGAAGAAAAGAAGGCACTGCCCACAGGTCTCGTTATAAATTCAGAGGAAATTAGCATGTAAATTTCTTATGCATTAATAAATGAAAAATATATTATAGTACAAAATAATTGCGTTCGAGCGAGAGCGAGAACGCATACTAATCTTAACGCGGGCTACCTGTGGTCCATAGGCGCAATCCAAACACGAAAAACGTGGGTTTGTACCTTTGCGCATAAATTAACTCAGCATGTCCATGATGCATTACGATTTACGGTGTTCGCCTCGTGGTTTGAACAGTGCCGGTGAGTAGTGATTTATCTCGGTAATATGCTGAAGAAATTCATAAGTGTTGCTCATCAAAGCGTGGTGACTGATCAAATTCGAAACTTAACCACAGATCGTCTCTTCTCGCGTCAATATTCTTGCTGCTGGAGCGGAAAGACAAGAAACACATCCAGCTATCGTTTATTTTACGGCTCACGATATTTCGATAACTGCATGGTCCGAATTTACTTGAAAACTTTATGCAATGACTTTTACAAAATAGTGAAGAAAGTTAACTTAAACATGGTTAGGATGCTATATGCCCGTAGTAGACCATTTAAACGAAAACATTGCTACACATTAATGCATGTTAGTATACATTACACATCAAATCTTATACCGTTACCGTTAAAAACAGTTAAAATATATTAGTTATGTTACTATATAGTTTTATACCCAGGGAGCCAGAGGCAAATCTTCCAAGTAAGAATTGCATGTGTACATATAGCAGATAAGTCTAGCACAAGGGTAACCAGTTGAATTGATATTCATACGATAATTGTAAACAATGAGAATAAATATATTCATTATTCAT
This sequence comes from Actinernus sp. WN-2022, assembly GCA_030867875.1. Taxonomy (NCBI): domain Eukaryota; kingdom Metazoa; phylum Cnidaria; class Anthozoa; order Actiniaria; family Actinernidae; genus Actinernus; species Actinernus sp. WN-2022. The sequence goes on along the minus strand of JAOWCC010001751.1, from coordinate 56,654,137 downwards.
TTCTGTTTACTAGTCCATTTCCTCTAGACGCAATCAGACAAAAGGGAATGATGTAAAAAATAAATAAGAAGAGGTATATTTTTTCGGTACTTACCTTGGTTTCACCAAACGAATACATTTCTAAAGTCTGAATGAAATTTATATTACTTCAAAATATGATTCTTTTCGAACGAACGCACTTCCTAACTGATAGTTACTCTAGTATTATGAAAATAGTCCGGAAGATCAATCCCATCTATTCCGCTGGGGTCCGCTTACAACCGTGTCTCCTGATACACGAGTAGAGACTGGAAACTACAGTACTGTAAATCGATCAGCGGCAACGCTATGACGCATGCTCATGAGTTATATCAGGTTTCGGCGGTTGAACTACAACGGTTCGCGGCGAAGCTAAGCACTTTCTGCATTCTGAGTGGTATTTTCCTACAACTTCGATGGATTTACAGAAGGTTAGCTAGTTTAAGAGTTTTGGAACCAAGCTAAGAACTCATCAAGACGTCGTTTGGACCCTGAATGGCTATTGGGCTGGTAACACGAAAGACTAAATACATGCAGTTCGAGATGATATGCCTGATTTAGCAAATTTCCTCTGGTTTTCCGTGGTGTGGACTCTTATTTACCACGATTTACGTCATCACATCGTCAAAATTTGTTGTGGACTCACAAGGCGCAGCCGAGTGAGTCCACAACAAATTTTGACGATGTGATGACGTAAATCGTGGTAAATAAGAGTCCACACCACGGAAAACCAGAGGAAATTTGCTAAATAGAGAGAGATCTCAAAATCAAAAACTCTCTAAACCAGATCCAAACTAGCCCAAAATAGCAGAGAATACGCAAGGACATAAAAAAAGGACACTCGAGGTACATTTATTGCAAAATGTTATTTCATTACCTTTATTTTACCATGATAAGAAATTAATGCAAACTCTATTAGTGAGATGACAAGGAAAATTTCTGGAGAAAACGGGGACTCTAGCGCGTGCTATCACGCAATCAATCTTGCTCCGAGTGATCACGTAATCTACCGTAGGATTTGTAAGATCCACAAATCGTGAGCTTGGGCTGCCTACATACATACATACATACTTTATTTGTTTAAGCAGGTTAGGTTAATGGCAGCTGCATGGATAGCTGATGTGGTATGTCGAGTTGCGACACTGTGTACATCTTGGTTATACAAATTAATGGATTCAAATTAACACTACAATCAGACAGAGAGTTAATCTATACCGACACTCTCTGGCTATAATAATAACATTTATTTATGACAAAAACTATGCTAAAACTCCATGGACTACATTTATTCAATGTCTCAGATGGTATTTTAATAGAATTCGATTAATTTTATATGAACAAAATTTGGCCCATCACAGAATCAGTAAGCTCAGTGGTTAAGTGTCAGTCTGTTGTGCAGGAGGTAGTCAGAGTTCAAATCCAGTATAAAGGACCTTAAAATAACTGGGAGAACTGGTACTGCATGCCTTTACTCTGACATCTGCAAATGGTTCTAAAAGCTTTGTGTCTTCTTGGATCACAATGTTAAATTGTAGGCCAACACTGAGAATGCAACCAAATCTCTGGTATATTATAGTGACCACCCTCAAGTGTAGTGGAATTATATAGTTGTATAGATAATTATATCTAGAGAGTAAATATATTTGTCCCCCAATAATATAGCAATACCATGCTAAATACATTGACTCTCTCTTCTGTTAGTAGTAGTAGTACTAGTTTCCCTTGGTGCCACCATATACATTTTATATATTATAAATACACAGGCTAAATCCAGTAGATTACATACTACATAAAACATAATCGTGACTGCTGCCTTAAAAAAATCTTTGTTATTGTTGTTGTAAATGGATGGGTAAATAATGCATGTATCAGCAGCTTCCATCAGGGGTGGATCCATGGGAACCTTGTCAGAATTAATTGTTGTTGCCCATTGGTGAAGGGGGGGGGGGGGGGGGGGGGGGGGTGGGGGGGGGGGGGGGGGGGGGGGGGATAGGGTGGGGAAGCTCACTTTGGTCCATGGATTAGGAACCAAGGGACCAACCTTGTATGAATTTTTACTATTTGTTGTGCCCTATTTGGACAAATCCCCAGGGTACCTGACCCCTGGGAAGCACTGATACATTCATAACACTGCTGTGGTAGCTGCCAGTAAATATGCAAAGCTACTGATACAGTTCAAAACTGAATGCTAAATCACTGGAGGAAGTTAAAATGAACATTGCATGTGTTATTTTAAAAACTTGTTGTCGAGGTTGTATACTTGGCCTCTTGTTGTCATTACGAGACAAGGAGATATAGATCGATGAGTCATTGTCAGAAATCTATTGTCTGGCATAACATTAGGCAATCTGTCAATGGTAAAACTGTTGACAGTTTGGGTCAGGTCAACTACACAGCTAAGGCATGTTTTACGACAGAATAACCTAGCTAGAGGGGCTGAATGGGGGGGTACCAATATCAGTTAACAGCTAAATTTTTAGCTATTTATCAGTTATCAGTTAAATTTTGCTGTTATCAGTTAAGTTATATAAAAAGACTACCCTAACCTGATTTGAATACATATTTGCTGGTATGAAATGAATAATAACCGCTAATTACTCGGGCTGCCTGTGGCAGCGCCGAGTCTTAAAATGCAAGTCGTTATTTTTTTTTTTTTTATTCAGTGTAGCACGCGATCTGCGCATGCGTTAAAGGTCAAATTCACACCAATCAGATTGCACTGTGCTGGTCACGCAAACAAAGGTTAGATTTCCTCAGGCGCGCTCAGATAAGAAAATTCAAAGCTCAGACTAGGCGAGACAAGGAGATATCAATTTCAAATAGTCATTGTCAGAAATCTATTCCATCGTGGGCAATGATGCAATACAACCTAAATTTGGGTCAGGTCCATGTTTTACGACAGAATAACCAGAGTCTTTCTACTGGATTCGGAGAGCTCGAGACATTATACAAGTCTGCTAATATGGGGAAAACTGAAACAAAAAATGAACTTTGACGGCAGAAACCCTCATATTTGAGCCAAGCGGAATATTTACATGATCCGCTAAGATTTTTACAAATCTAATTAGTTAAGCAGATGCTCGTTTTGTGGTTACGGCTCAGTGGGGCAACTACCCGAAAACTGAAAGAGGAAATCCTTGTGAGAAGTCGACGTACATATGAAGCTATATACGTTATCATCGACTATATGGGAGTCAAACATCGAGCTGCTATGAAACCGCTTGTGACAGTTTGTTTACGCACTTTCATGTCAAACGAACGTTTCTACTTTCGACACAACGGTCGCTAAACTGTACGAAATCTCCAAGGATATATCCCTAATGTCCAAACTAAAGGGAAAAACTGAAAGAGGAAATCATTGTGACCAATCGACATAAATATGAAGCTACAGAAGTAATTATTGAATACATGAGAACCCATAGAGAAAACCGATAATAATGAACACGGTATTAGTTTCACCGACATTTGTGGCGTAACTGAACTCGCACTACAGCATAGCTTGAAATACTGTACGAAAACTCCCGTTTAAAAATTTCCTGATGCCGAAAGGACCGTAGCATTTAAACAAGATATCCTTCTGACCAATCGACATACATATTAAGCTGTGAAAGTATGTTTCCATTCCATAACAGCCGATAGTGCAAACTAGTAAACTGCCACTAGTAAATTGACCTTGCGTAAATTGACCTTGCGTACTTTCTAGCGTCAAATGCATGTGTTACGTTTCCAAACTTTAGGACAAGAAATCTTCCATAGAATGTTCTATTTTTTTTACAGCTGAGAACTGTATTATTAAACATAAGAAAGAAAACAATGGTGCCATTTGAAGAATTATATCATGTCAAAAGTGCAAACGAAGAAATATATATCTACGGACGCGAGCAGCTCGATCGTTTCACTTTGGTCAAACTCGGACTGTTTACGACTGGAACCTGCAGTTTTATCGGACCTGCAGACTAAATTGTAAACGTGTGGCCGTGTTCAGGCTAGTAAATCTAGCTAGCTAACCACAGGAGGTAGCGAGCTTCTTTAGTCTGAACAGTTTTTCTGCTCTGCCTCTGGTGATTAGCTAGCTAGTGGTCGGTGGAATACTTTGAAGTTCCAAGCTACCTAGCGAGGTAGCTTGAATAGAATCTAGCGCGCTAAAAGCCCATCGATGACAGATTTTAGTTATTTTAAGGTTTTGAAATGTACACAAATGTCAAGTCAGTGTTATCATCCGATCTAGCCGACTTCTAGCTCTCGATCGCTACGACCACGTTCACTACTCGCTCCAAGGTAATTTCTCTTACCACGACAACTACCGGGTGTATTGTACGTCAATTGAGCCATCGTGGATAACGAGGATCGCCAAACACCAGTCAGTAGCAGTTTTTCGCACAGTTTTAATATTTTGGTTGAAATTTCAATTACGAAACACTTGCGCCAAGGGCAGTTATAGACCAAATTTCTATCTTTTAGAGAGGGTCTGAATGGGGGGGTCTACATGTCAGTTGTCAGTTAAAATTTTGGCCATTTGTCAGTTGTCAGTTAGCCCTAGTTAATCATTACTAGAGAAAATTTACAATGTTTGACCCACAAAAACCAAATTTGTCAGTTGTCAGTTATTTTTCGGTTGTCAGTTGTCAATAAAAAAATCGTCATTTGTCAGTTGTCAGTTATTTTTAAGGCTGTTTGTCAGTAGTCAGTTAACCCCATTCATGCCCTCTTTAGAGATAGAAACAAACCAGAAGAGGGAAAAACAAAAAGTAAAACCTACTAAGTTACTAGGTCTGAACAGTACTAATTTATTAACTAGCTGCGAGTTGCTGACAGATATCAAGACTCTAGCTAGCTGCACGATAGTAGTCTGAACATACATACACACATGAATAAGTAGTGTTTTCAATAAAAGATCAACTACTTTAATTTACATACGAGAAAACAAAAATATTAAATTACATACATGTATATATATACTAGGGGAGCAGAGAATGAAAGTCACCGCGCTACCGGCCACTCCTAAAGACTGCTAATAATTCTTCCCTTTGGTTATTACTAAGAGGATTTCAAATGAAAGTGTATTTCATCTTCAATCTCATGTGGCCCGAGTGAAAGCCCAGATGGGCTCTTGTTCAACATCAAACACTACATTTTGTCTATTCAATAGATTTTTCTAGTATCAGATAACTCTGATGTATCATGTTTAATATTTGACTATTATCAACTGGATCAAATCTGTCGAAAACCATCCGAAAAGCCAATAATAGCATGTGACGTTACGTCATTTTAATAAAAAATAATGAAATATCAGGTAACAGCTATCTCACAACTATCAGCTAACAGCTAAAAAAAGGTAAAATTCTCAGTTAACAGTAATATTTTTGGCCATTTCTCGGTTAATCAGTTAACCCCATTCAGCCCCTCTAGCTAGAGAGAGTCTACTGGATTAAGATACTGTTACATGTCTGTTAATATGGGAAAAACGGAAGAATCCTTCATTTAGCTTGATAACCATGTTTGGACTTGGAAGCAGAATTGAGACTTTAGATGTATTTTGTGAGTCCCAAATCGCTAGTTCCCATACAGACCTCCATACAAGTCATACAAACCGGACGGAGTAAAACGCAGGGCGCAGGGCACGCAGATTACGCAGGGTGTTCGAAAAAATAGAGTTACATAATTTAGTGCCTTTGAAATATCAGATTGCAAAGGTCAATTGTTCGCATGGCAAATATTATGCTAATTTTAGAGTGAAAGTAAAAGGGTAGCGACAAAACGCTGACCAGGACCACGGACCACCCCCGTGGACCACCCATAAATGTCATATATTTTTCAAGAATGAAAGTTTTTACATTTATAGCGAGTTTGACTTGTGGCAAGTCTAACATTTTTACTTTGTGTTCTGGTGACACAGACTGTTATCGTAGTTTTGCCTTACTTGCTGTTGCATTAAACAGTATCTAAAAACCTACGAGGCCTTGACTTACCTTACCTATTCCACTACAAGTAAAGGCAAGGAACTGTTTTCCGAGAACCGGAGCGCCATAGATATAGGAAGAAGAAAATTTCTGTCCCCGAAGCGCATCTTCTCTACATATATTTTATTTCAATTAATACACCAATTTCAGTCGGTACTTGAACGACGGAGCGGTTAGAGCGTTCATCACTCAATCCAGAAGTCCGGAGTTCAATTCTCGGAGCGTACAATTTTTGTCGATTTTTTTCTTCTTCCTCTTTTTAAGTTTTCTTCTTAGCGTTCTACCTTCCACACCAGTAGTATTCTTTAAACCCACCATCAGCCAGCTACAAAATTTATATTCGTTCCTTGCTGAAGTCATTGTTTAATAATAATAATAGCGTAATAGCGTAAATTTAATTTCAAGCTAAAACAGACAGACTACATCAGTTGAAAGAGAATTTTAAACTCTGTAATCACCGAAAATTTGAGATTCATATGTTAAATATTTATGGTGAAATTGACTTTTTCAAAAACTGTAAAATGGGCTGGGTGACAGAGTTTAATTCTTTACAAATTTTGAGATTTTTAATCGCTCATTCCTCAAATTATTTATTATCACTCAAATTTTCGATGATTACTGATTTCAACTGATGTAGTCTGTCTGTTTTAGCTTGAAATTTAATTTACGCTATTAAACGAGCAGAAATCAGGTAAACAATGACTTCAGCAAGGAGCGAATATTAATTTTTGTAGCTGGTTGATGATGGGTTTAAAGAATACTACTGGTGTGGAAGGTAGAACGCTAATAAGGAAACTTAAAAAGAGGAAGAAGAAAAGGATCGACAAAAATTGTGCGGTCTGAGAATTAAACTCCGGACCTCTGGATTTGAAGGACGAACGCTCTAACCGCTCCGTCGTTCAAGTACCGACTGAAATTGGTGTATTAATTGAAATAAAATATATGTAGAGAAGATGCGCTTCGGGACAGAAGTTTTTCTTTCTTCCTATATCTATGGCGCTCCGGTTCTCGGAAAACAGTTCCTTGCCTTTACTTGTAGTGGAATAGGTAAGGTAAGTCAAAGGCCTCGTAGGTTTTTAGATACTGTTTAATGCAACAGCAAGTAAAGGCAAAACTACGATAACAGTCTGTGTCACCAGAACACAAAGTAAAAATGTTAGACTTGCCACAAGTCAAACTCGCTATAAATGTAAAAACTTTCATTCTCGAAAAATATATGACATTTATGGGTGGTCCACGGGGGTGGTCCATGGTCCTGGACCCGGTCCATGGGGTGGTTCCATTGGGGACCGGGGGTCAGCGTATTGTCGCTACCATTTTACTTTCACTTTCACTCTAAACTTAGCATAATATTTGCCATGTGAACAATTGACCTTTGCAATCTGACCTTTGCACTAAATTATGTAACTCTATTTTTTTGAACACCCTGCGTACCCTGCGTGCCCTGCACCCTGCGTTTTACTCCGTCCGAACACAAACACACGTTTTTCTTGCCAACCACATTATATATGCAAATATATAAATGACGTCGTGTTTACAAACAGTAAACTTCGCTATAGCAAGAACAGCAGATAAAGTTACATAGAGGCACACAAATGACATAGCTAGCTCCATCACAGGATGGACAGGATACAACTTATAATATGGTACAAATATAAACATACATTTGAGACAATCGGAACCTGCAGTATAACAGAACAGAAGACTAATGTGTGTTACTTGAATAAGTAGTGTTTAAATTAAATGTCAACTTCTTTAATTTACATATGAGAAAAACAAAATATTAAATTACATATATACTTGGGGAGCAGAGAATGAAAGTCACCGCGCTACCAGCCACTCCTAAAGACTTCTAAATGCAGCTAATAATTCTTCCCTTTGGTTATTACTAAGAGGATTTCAAATGAAAGTGTTTTTCATCTTCAATCTCATGTGGCCCGAGTGGAAGCCCAGATGGGCTCTTGTTTCAAATAAAATTGCTACAATGTTTGCTTGCATTTCCAAATATTCACGATTCATTAATGGTGCAAATGATCTAAAAAGCCGCTTGTCTTATTTGCAATTATCCTATGCATGTGCAATTGGTTTATAGCCGTTAATTCGCACCACTGCACTAGTAAATAATGTTATAACTTAGTAAACTCACAGTGAATTACAAATATAAAATTAAGACATCAACCTGTTAACTTTTAAGTAGTTTTCTTATTTTTCGCGTGTGACGTTTAGCTATGAATAAGATTGCATGTGTCACCACAGGGAGCCCAGGCTCACGACATGAAGACAATATAAGGATTTGTATGAAACTTTATCGCTAGTATATATAGCTGATGGAAAATGATAATAAACATCCATTAAAGTTTACATACCACACATCAAATGTTGTCCAGCTGTCGTTTCTTGTCTGTCTTGGAGCCTTCAAGCCGCATTTCAGCGAGAAATATTTGAGCACAGGCTTCCCAGACTCGACGCTTATTAGTCTGTTAACTAAAAAAAAATTCTCGCTGAAATGCGGCTTGAAGGCTCCAAGACAGACAAGAAACGACAGCTGGACAACATTTGATGTGGTATGTAAACTTTAATGGGTGTTTATTATCATTTTCCATCAGCTGTATATACTAGCGATAAATTTAAAGTTTCATACAAATCCTTACCGTATAGTCTCCCTGTGGTGTCACTCGTTTCTTTTCCGAGACAAGCTTCGGGAGCCCGATTTGACTCGATCAATGTCTCGGAAACAGAAACCATGAGAAGTGCTTGATCGTGACCCTCACATGACACTTCATCTACAGACACTATGGTCGACGAACGGGACTTCTTCCACCTTAACCGCCTCAAAGGTTTCAACGATGCTGTATTCTCAATAGCTGCGACCATTTTGGTTCTACCAATTCGTAGACTGGAGATAGAATCTGTGAAAACAGAAACTTTATCTCACCTTCTGGATGAGAAATGGGTTCATGTGGTCGTGTATCTACTCGCCTTTCTTGTCATCTGCTCAGTTTGGGAGTCTCACGTGAATCGCTTTCGAATCATATCGCATGCAGATGACATTCTAGTTTGGCTGAACCTTACTTCCCTCATGTTTACTTGCTTTCTACCTTTTACCATAAACCTGGAGGGAACTTTTTACAAGAAGTACACCCCTATAATCTTGATTTGTGTGGACTTATTAGTTCTGGAATTCCTTGAAGTGGCCATGATTTTCTACAGCTTTCACAGTGAAGATTTGCTTCAAGAAGAGATTTTGGAACTACCAGCAGAACAAAGAAGAGAAAAAAGAAACTACATGCTACTTAAAAAGATGGTTAACCCGCTGCTGTTCATCCTGGCTTGCTTGCCTCAGTCTTGTAAACACTATTGCAGCTTGGGTCCTTTTGGGAATTGTGATCATCTCTCCTGTATCCATCGCTTTCTTGGGTTTCTCTTTCGAAATGTGATGAACATTTACATGGGCAGAGTGGACTTTGACCAGATGTTTGGCAACTATATTGATACAGAGCGCGTCGAGTGTTTCAGTGATGGTGCATTTGCTATTGTGTCTACTCTTCTAGTGCTAGACATTACTACAGAGAACTTCCCAACTGTGGCTGAAGTTGATAAAAATGGCATCGAAATAACTCTTCTCAACATGTGGAGGGAGTTCTTGACATTTGGTGGCACATTCATTATCGTTGCACTGCTGTGGTTTACACATCACTCCCTCTTTCACTACATCCGCAGCATGAATCAGTTTATGTTTGGTGTGCAACAATCTCTCACTTGCCTTTATGGGTTTGACTCCATTGCTTTCAGCAATTATGAACAAGTTTGCAGGCCATCAAAATGCCAGCGAAAAGCTTGCTGTCGAGTGTAGTGCAGTGGTTGTTTTGGTGCCAGCATTTTCCAAGCCTTGGTTTTTGTCACTGCATTGTGGAAAGGTCCATCACATTGATGCCAAATGCAAGTCCAAAAACCTCACCCAGAACTCATAATTACCTGGGTATAAAGATGACTGTTTTGCCTTTGATCTCTGCAATAGCTTACTATACAAGCTTTTCCACCAATTTTGTCACCTATGTTGTCTACCATACTGCTGTATTGGCCACACCCATCATATTCATCATGCTGAAGATATGTTTTGGCAGAGGAGGATATGGTGTTATACATCAACAGATTACAGTTGACTCAGAGATTGAAACTTGGGCACCAACAACTACAACCAAGAGAGCCAGAACCAGGATTCCACGGAAAGGAAAGGATATCCCAACTTCCCAGTCAATTGCAGTATAAATTACAAAGGGGTAAAAGTATGTTGTAACCTAGTGCAGGGAGATGGGTTCTACTTGCATTGTCATTGTACTTGAATTCAGAGCTTCAAGCTGAGGTGAACACCATGTTTCTTATGGTTGAGTGTACAGAAGTGAGGCAGGTCATGGTGAAGGCAAAATGGCTTTGAATTCAACTTAATCAAGTGTCAAAGTGTCAGTGAACCAGCACATTCACTGATCAGGGATGGAATCAAATAACAGCTAGTGGCTTGTTAGAGTCTAGAGGACTGACGCACCATTGATGGAACTCAGATCTGATGGCAGCATGTTGTAGACTTCATAGTTACATTGTACATGTAGGTCTGATAATAAGCAATTATTGGATGAGGTTGAGCATGATAGCAAAAATTATCAAGACAGGTCTGTGTTGTCATAACACAGACCAAGGTCTTGACAATTTCTCACTATATCATTTGTAAACCAAATTCAATAATTGTTTTATTATACACTTTTAAGCTCAAGTTTTAGCAAAACAAAAAAGCTCTCGAAAACAAAGCTAAATGAAACGCTGTATAAAATTACAATACAATATATTTTATTAGTTCATCCCTACTTATTAAAAATAATAATTCAGACTAATCTACCCTAATTAATTGGTTTGTTTACGATTGAATTTCTGATTCAAGATGTTTTCTTTCTGATTCAAGCTAAAAAATGCATTTATTTTACGAGTTTAGGAGAAAGGAATGACTAGAAACAGCTGAGCACTAAAATAGCAAAATGGCTCAAAATAAAAAAATTATATTGTCCTGCTTTCTAGCGTAAAATTGTTGTATTTGTTTATCATCGAGCACATGCGCACTTAGTGCTATAGCTAGCTACCGAGAATTGCTTGTTCTCAGCCAATCAGAATAGAGATGAGTAAAATGTATAATAATTAAGATTAAATGTTCTTGTATGAACAAAGGAAAATTAATACATTTTCCTTTTGTCTTTATTTGGTTTAAAACCTCTATTTTTGTATTAGCATGAAATGTACATTGTACTGTTACCTTGGCAACCATAAGTAATTGAAGATAATTTTCATAGTACTGGGTTCTAAATTTAGTTCTTACAACAGTCTCAAAATGTTGACTTCTAAATTACACATATTCCTTCTCCCTATTAAAGAGAAAAAGCAGTCATACCAAAATCGGGCTTCGGGCTCGTGCAATTTTGATACTCTTTGAAAAACCCACTCGTGCAAATTAATCCCAAATTGCACTCGAAACCATATGATTACCTATACAAAGGTAATAAAACAATTAACAGCTGAAAAGACTGCATATACTTGGTAATTTTTTTAACATCTTGGATGGTATGCTTTATTCTTCTGACCTCAGATAGATGTAATTTATACAATGTATGTCACATTTACATTGATATGACATCAGGCGAAACCCATATTAAAAAATCAAAAATCTCATAATTATTGTAGTTTTTGCTGGACACCAGCCTTCACTTAAAAGGAAGAACATTCTAATAATGTAGATGTTGTGTTTTCAAATCGTCAATTTTGGCACCAAAATCTAATGTTTGCAGTGACATGGCATTGCCAATCACTACAATTAAACCCTTGTCTTAAACTAATCTTCATACCAAGTTTTAAGTGACTTACATTTTATGTTCTAAAGTTATTGTCAAAGTGAAAACAGGGTCAATATTTCCCATCCTGGATGGTTATTGCTCCAGGCCTGCATGCCATACATCCCCTCCCCTTCCATGGAAGATATTGATAAGTGCATATAATAGTTCTTTGCTCTAATAAATTAGAGTACATTTGTATGATTAGAATAATTAGAAAAATTAGTGATAACCAATCACAACTTTTTATATCTAAAGCATGTAAGAACATTTCACTAGATTTGTAGTAGCAGGTTTCTAGAAGATTTATTAAGTTATGAGATATTAGTTATTAAACTTGTTTTGACTAGTGATCCTTGTGCTCATGTGAATGTGTAGTTCCCAAAAAATATCCTCCCCCCCCCCCCCCCCCCCCCCAACGGAAGGGATTTGGTCTTTGACCCCCCCTCCCCTCTGGAACTTCCGAAGTGGGCCCCCAAATTGTACCCCCCTCTCCAGACTTTTACCACATGGACCCCTCCTAGCCTGATTTTCAGACAGTACGAGGTCATCCGCTCATTTCCTCCCCCTCCCCGCCTGATGGACTTCATAGACTTTCATGTTCCTGACGTCATCAACCTTTGTTTTTACAATAAGCCAATACGAACACGCGTAAGAATTGAAGCGTGAAATGCAGAACAGTTGTGCAGTAGAGGCTTTTACTAGTTGGATCTATCAGCTTTTATGCACTGGAAAAAAACATTCTACAGCTTCAAACTCAGAATGGTATCCTGTATGAGCTGCTGTGGTAATTTGACGAGTATCTAAGCCCGCAGGGGCGGGCATTTGACAAACAGTGGGGTGGGGGGTGGGGCATTTGATCGGTGTTCAAAAAATACATTCTTTCTGTCAACAAATTCGCATCGCTCGCGTCGAAATGGCGAACGTACGTGTCTTCGAGGAATTCCAGGATATGATTGCGCATTTGTAGAGTCTTGATAGAGTAAACCTGCCAAATTTGAAGGCCACTTTCAGAGGTAAATTGCTTATGTTTAAACCTATAAACGTTTTGCTTCATGAACTTTGACCGACTGCGTGATATTAAGTGCGTGACAAGATTTGTGATAAGTTGAATTTGCTGCGACCCTCGACAGCGCGCGAGTTAAAAACTTAATTATTATATCGGTAAAAGACGGGCCGATTGGTGCCTGTTGCATACTTTATATACCAAGAACATAAACTAACATATTCAATTTCAAACCTTTAATACGTTTATTATAAAGTATATAACTGAAACCAAAAACGATCGAGCCGGTAGAAATAATTGTTCTCATCCCTGACCGGTTGCAGGTGATTTTCACCGTCGGTGTTTCCTGTGAATTGCTTGAGTCAGAGATTCTGAATAAAACAATGATTTCATTTATTTGTCAATAGTCTTTGCCTTGTAAAATGTTCTGATCCGGTCCCCGATGGTGGGGCATTTGAACAGCCTGGATGAAAAACTGGTGGGGCATTTGAAAAGTTTTTCTGCCTTGGTAGTGGGGGATTTGATCGAATTTTTTTCAAAATGTTCAAATGCCCGAGGGTGGCCCGGTGGGGGGGGCATGCACGGGTTTGGAATTGACTGATACATAAGCGGAGGAAGATTAGTGATTTACCAAAGCCCGTACGCAGATTCACAAACACATCGTTTCAATGAATACACGATTCCAATGATTTCTTCTGCTCTGGATATAGCTTCGAAATCCTGAAAACTTTACAACTTCGGTCGACACACTGCTCAAACGGTTCTTCCCGAACGCCATTTAGAAAAATATGCGAACACATTCCTTAAATTCCAGACTTTGCCTAAAGTGGAACTCCCATGCTACTGTTTCCAGGACAATCTTTTCAGACTAAATAACAGCCGTCTATATTTGCCGTCCGAGAGACAAAAGCGTACCCTGGTCCCAGAGGTTTTCTAGAGAGAGAACAGCCGCGAAGCGGCGAGCTGCGAAGAAACGCAGTTCGCTTCTCGCTGCTTCGCAGCTCGCTGATCGCCGCTTCGCGGCTCTTTCTCCACGGCTGTTCTCTCTCTAGAAAACCTCTGGGACCAGGGTAACAAAAGCGTGGAGTTTGACTAAACGTCGCGCGGGTGCGAATAGAAAAGGAAAAGTTGGGGGGGGGGGGGGGGGGGGGGGGGAGGAGGGAGGGAGTGGGGTGGGGAATTGGTCAAAAACAGATTTGCACTCGTTCCAAAGCCCCCCATGGTGGGGTATTTGCAACGTTGATTCAAAAATGTGAAAAGGCCCCATAAATGCTAGCCTGATTTTCAGACGGTACGAGGTCGTCTGAAAATCAGGCTACATAAATGCCCGTTTTTTGGGGGGGGGGGGGGGGGGGGTGAGCAGGTTGGAATTAATAGATTGAAATCTATGCTGGATTTCGTATAAAACAAAACGACATTTAATTCATTTGAAGTACGCAAGACGCTCATACAGGCTCCCTCATACATAACCTATAAAGACTGCATATTAAAGTACAGATCTGTCCGTTAGAACAGAATCTGGCATCAAGTGTACCCACCTTTCGGCTTTCCACCACAGCTTTACGGACTTCTCGTCCTGTAATTCAGGAAAAGCTCCGGTGACTTTTTGCAAAAACGTCGGGTAGCTTTTGCAGTTTTGGCGTTATCTTGAGCAACATACAGTCTGCGTATTTCGAATTCTTGTTTCTCTGAGTCAGGATGAAGGTAGGCCTTGACTTGGATTGAAAACATTGTGGAAGTATTGGGCGAGTAAACCGGCTGAATCTTTGCTATGAATTTCAACTTGGCTTGTTTGTCAGTGGATCAGCAATCGACTGGGATTTAATTCGAACGACTGCAGTCGGCGCATTTTATAACACTTGTGTGCGAGAAATGCGAATCATCAACAAATATGAAAGCGCATAGCTGAAGAACACGTATTAAATGACATGGGGTGACTGGATACTTTTTTAGAAGGATCCACAAGAATCATGCAAGTCAAGCTCAATCTTGCACCAGCCTAACGACTATTACATTGCTGCAGGAGAAACATTTGTGGTCACTCATTTTAATAGCCGTGGGAAGCATTCACAAATTATATACAAAATATTCCGAACGTAGATCGTGACCTGATTTAATACGACGTGTATTCCCGTGTGTTTGTATCTGATCAGCACACAGTATTAGAATGAAGTTTACCTATTGGGTTTATTAAATGCTACCTTTTCTATTATTTTATTTTGTGAAATTACTTCTGGAACAAGTGCGCACCACAGGCAGCCCGAGGTCTGCGGTTCTGGGGGTTCTATTTTTAGAATGACGCACTTTGTTAAAAATCATTACTCGGCTAAAATAGCGCTGATCGCATTTATAAGCGTTTAAATTTAGAACATTATGTCTTTACGAATTACTAGCTTATAAAAACCACACCAAACCTTCCACGACCTATTACCCAGCATCTAAGAGATAAGGAAGAGAACAAACTGTTGTGAATATTGAGTCAAAGGAAGACGTTTTATCTGTGCAAGAATCAAGTGACAAGATGGCTATTCAAATCAAAGCTTATTTTAATGTCGAGGCAGAAGAACCTGAAATCCGTCGCTTTTCCGTGGACGAAGGAGCTGCTACGAGCTTAGTATACCTAATAGAAAAGGTTCAGAGCCTGTTTCCACGAGTTCAAGGCAAAGCTGTAGAGCTTTTCTGGAAGGATCAGGACGACAAAGCTGTTGAGATGTCAAACGATGAAGAACTGGTCGAAGCCCTCGGCAGCAAGTCTTGTGAAGTGTTTCACATCCTGGTAAATATTAACGATGGACAAGCAGAGCAGCAAGAGGTTGAGGACCAGCAAGCTAGCTGTGAAGGATGTAAAATGAAGATCACGGATGCGCTGTTTATGTGTACCGTGTGCCCCACATTTGGTTTGTGTATGGCGTGCAAAGACAGGGGCGTACATCAAGGACACGAGCTGGAGAGAATATTGCCTGGCAAGTTCCGGCCATCTGGCTGTGGCCAATATGATGAGCTTCCTCAGCCTTTTGCAGACAGTGCCTTCAGAAATGATCCACATGGAGATGCTAGTGGCAGAGGACTTGGACCGTTTGGACGTCCCTGCGGGGTAAGAGGTATGAAGAGAGGTATGATGGGCCAAAGAGGCGGAATCTTTGGCCATAGGGGTGGGTTATATGGTCCCAGAGGAACCATGCTGGGCCCTTATGGTGGTATGATGGGTCCTAGGTGTGGTATGATGGGTACTAGAGGTGGCATGGTGGGACCTAGGTGTGGTATGATGGGTCCTAGAGGTGGTATGATGGGTCCTAGGTGTGGTATGATGGGTCCTAGAGGTGGCATGGTGGGTCCTAGGTGTGGTATGATGGGTCCTAGAGGTGGCATAGTGGGATCGAGGAGACGTGATATGATGGGACTGAAGGGTGGTATGATGGGACTGATGGTAGGTCCCAGAGGTGGTATGGGTCCCAGAGGTGGTATGATGGGTCCCAGGGGTGGTATGATGGGTCCTTATGGAGGTATGTCAGGTCCTGGAGAGGGTATGACATATGGGTGTCCAAGAGTCCAAATGGAATGCATGTGATGTAACAAAGTCTACAAAAAGAAGATTCCAAGCACCAAGATCAGAACATAAAAAATTGGCCTCATGTTATCCAAAACTGAACAGTCTCGCAGAACATAACTTAGATCATGTCAGTGGAATTGGCTTCATGTTACGCTCAAAATGTATTAATTATTAAAAGTTACTTGATATAAAGATGTGTATTTGGAAATATTTAGATCAGAAGTATATATTAACAGAATTAATATTTATTCTTAATATTATTTAAAGTGCCAATGAAATTAAAAATTTGATCCTGTTTTTAATTTATCAAATTCTAGGCTTCCCTTAAGCCATTTTGTGCAATTAAAAATAAATTTGTAGTGCACAAACAAATTTTTTTTTGTATCAAAGTCGGGCAGAATTGCCAAAGTCAGGCGACAATTTTTATGCCATTAAAGATATGCTAATCACATGCATGATGTCACAGGGTCTGCAGATTTATATTTGTGCCATAAATACTACAAAATAAGTGCATTTTTTGGGCACTCACATTAATTTCAACAACAAAAGTTACCATTTGACTTATTTGTTTCAAGTCATGTTCGTTTTTGATCAGTCATACTGATTGAATCAGTTGAATAGTACATCTACTGCGTGACTGCATGTATACTGCTAGACATAATTCTCATGCCATCGCAAGAAATCTCCAGATATATATCTAGAATTATTATTTTTCAATTTCCCAATTTCCCTTCCATTCAAATTGCTATGCAAATTTTTGGCACAAGACCAAAGTTGCAACATGTACACGTGTACTTTGCATTGGGCTACCATTAATCAACTCACTTTGTATGATTGATCTATATCTAATGCAAACTACATATGTTGCGACTTGTGTAATAATGAAAAGAAAAAAAACTCTGAATTTCTAACGAGACCTGAAACAACCATAGGGGCTGATCAAAGCCAGGTCCTGGCTAATCCACAGATCGAATTGGAATTTAGTGTGTTGGTTTTTGCAGAGGGAGGAAAACCGGAGAACCTGGAGAAAAACCCTCGGAGCAAGGGCGTCAGGTACCAACAAACTCAACTCACATATGGCACCCCATCCAGGAATCGAACCTGGGCCACAGAGGTGAGAGGCTAAGCGCTTAACCACTGCGCCACCCTTAAGCTCCTCCAAAAGACATGACATCCTTCAAACTCAGCAATCACGACTTACCTGTGCTTTCAAAAATAGAGTTAATTCAGGCTTGAATCCCTTGAAAAACAAAAGATAATAAATAAAAAGATAGTGAACCAAGGAACAATTATTATTTTGAAAATGAAAATTGGAAAGGCATTAAAAGGGTATTTTCAATCCTTTGACATTCACCTTAACAACCTGTCTCACACCAGTTTACCTTCCTTTTAACCACCTCCTCCCCTCCACTTCTCCCATGCACATGCTATTCACTCTAGGAATTGTACTATACATCATTCCAGTACTGTTTATTCCATTGTATGGAATAGTATGATATAGAGAATAATACTTGGGCACGCGGAGATATGGAATTAATTTTCGAGTGTTCAACTCGATATCTCACGAGTGCCAGCACAGCGAACGAGTGAGATATCGAGTTGAACACAAGAAGATAAAGTCCATATCTCCAAGCGTCCATGTATTGTTTTGTTTATTTTATAAACAATTCTTGGATCTGAGCCGATGTTTCTCAGTGCTGGAAATCCTTGTAAATCACTGTAGTTTATAGAATATATTAAAGTTATGCCTGAGTGAACAATACATTAAGTATGGTCTGCACAAGAGGTAGGCATTTCTAATGCATGGGATGTAAAAATTAAGTGCTAATTGTGGTATTGTTCCAATCGTCTACCTCATTGGCTATTAAATATCAAAATCTATCAAAACTTGAACAAGAATATCATTTTCTCTGGGTTTTTAAAAAACAGATTTGAATTGCATCTAGTGAAAACTCTCATAACTTTAAAAATTCAATGTGGGAAACATTTTAAAATTGAAAGCTTTCTTGTTTTGAACTCTTCTGATTGGACGAAATGTTTTCACACAAAGGTATTGTTCCAATCGTCTACCTCATTGGCTATTAAACATCAAAATCTATCAAAACTTGAACAAGAATATCATTTTCTCTGGGTTTTTTTAAACAGATTTGAATTGCATCTAGTGAAAACTCCCATTACTTTAAAAATTCAATGTGGGAAACATTTTAACATTGAAAGCTTTCTTGTTTTGAACTCTTCCGATTGGACAAAATGTTTTCACACAAAAGGAAAGTAGTTTTAAAACAGTTTCAGTGGATTTGATTTCGGAAACTTAATCCAGCCTTTGAAAGTCAAATTTTATCACCCAACTCCCCCCCCCCCCCCCCCCCCAGTACGAAAAACAGAAAATTCTACCATGGGGAAAGCAAATTGCATCTGAACCATAGAATTATACCTAGTTTTTACATGGATTGTTCCTTAGGGATGGGTCATTAATTATGTAGAGGGGGCAATTTTTGATGACCTGAATTTGTAACGAGACCTGAAACAACCATGGGGGCTGATCAAAGCCAGGTCCCAGCTAATCCACAGATTGAATTGGAATTTAGCGTGTTGGTTTTTGTGGAGGGAGGAAAACCGGAGAACCCGGAGAAAAACCCTTGGAGCAAGGGCAAGATACCAACAAACTCAACTCACATATGGTGCCGTGTCTGGTAATCGAACCTGGGCCACAGAGGTGAGAGGCGAAGCACTTGACCACTTTGCCACCCTGGCTCCCCATCCCCCCAATTCCTCTTCTAGCTTACCGGTAATATGGCCCCCTAATTTACTGCATGAAAACTGGGGACCCTCCCCCTATTTGCACCAGCCCTCCCCGCCTGGCCTGCTGACAAAAATCCTCTTTCCGGCAGAGGGACAGTCGATAAATTGACTGTGTAGCCTGGCAATTTATTGACTGTCCCTCTGCTGTAAAGAGGATTTTTGTCAGCAGGCCAGGCTACGTACAAAGCCGAGTTTACAATGGTCAGGTCAGAATTAACACGCAGTCCTGTACGAAGAATGAGGATTTTTTTTAAAGAAATGAGTTTATTTGGAAGAGTTAGGATAAGGATTTCTCAAGTCTGAAAACTTATGGGGTAAGAAAAACTATCTACCTTCACCTGACAGAGGAAATTATGTCGATCAGATGGGTTTTCGTGAGAAAAATCGGCCTCAAGTGAGTTGTGGTTTGAATTTGAGTGTACAGCCTTTCCTTTCTTTTACAGAGAGAAGCGGAGACAAACCCAAAGTGAGAAATGCCCCATAAACACCATTTCTAGAACCCAGAGAGAGACAACGGGACAACGGCAAACTCTCAAGGTAAGTTTATTTTCTTTATCTGAGAATTAAGGTGGCTCGCCTGGATTTTCCAGGGACGCACCATATCCACTTTGAACGGCTGCTACTCCACTGTCAGAGCACGGTCGGGCTAGCCACTTCACCCATTTACTAGAAATAGAATAAACTTTCCAAAAATGTAGGTTTGTTTGACATCGGTGTTACCATAGCAGCACAGCGTTGACGTCATGTGTTTGACATATCAGCAATTTTCTTGAAATCTAGACCTAAACTTTTAAAACGACCTAGTGTCCCTTGTAGTCTAAATGTAGGCCTTCAAGACTGCAAAGCTTAAAAAAATTGTATGAGAGCGTTTTCGAAAAAAAATGGGTTGAATATTTTCATTCAAAAAATAAACAATTCGCCTTACTTCCTGTTTAGTCGTCGAGAACTGCGTGTTCCGGACCGATTCAAACGCTGTTTTTAGCATATTTCATACCTGTGACATAGGACTACTTGCCATGAAAATTTCATTCCATTTGCTTTATTCGATTCCGGTTTATGGAATAATAAGTAATGTAATAAATATGCTCATTTTACTCAGAATAGTAATGTATTTGCTAAGGAAGCTGTAATTCGAAAACTAGTCGATAAATTTTTTTTTAAATCTTTTCACCTTAAATTCAACATGTACTACCCTTGCCCTGTAAATTTCAAGAGCATTGAATTATTTTAAGGGCGCGAAATAAAAACAAAAACACAGGGAACTTTTACATTCATCCACGCAAGCTTCATTGCTGTATCATTTTGTTTATAGTTTGTGTCTTTCCGAAATTTCTCTTTTGTCTATATTCTACATACTTGTGTGCTTTTGAACTAACAAGTTTACCATGCACGCTTGCTACACTTCGCTAATGCCGGAACGCTCGTGCAAATTCCGTTTTTAGTACAATAGTCACGCTGGCAGTTGTAACGCTGTTATAATATAACTTATAATATTTATTTACAAAAGGTTTTATAATATCACTAATACAAAATCTCGTTTTTAATTTATATTTAGAAAATGTGGTCTAGACGTCACGGGCACTTTTTCCCGATCTGGTTACTAAAAACACACTTATTCAACATTATCATCCCGCACTGCCAAGCTTCATGGTTTAACTAATTTGCATGTCATTGTCCTAAGAACAGAATTTGCACGAGCGTTCCGGCGGTAGCGAAGCGTAGCATGCGTGCATGGTAAACTTGTTAGTTCAAAAGCACACAAGTATGTAGAATATAGATAAAAGAGAAATTTCGGAAAGACACAAGCTATAAACAAAATGATACAGCAATGAAGCTTGCGTGGATGAATGTAAAAGTTCCCTATGTTTTTGTTTTTATTTCGCGCCCTTAAAATAATTCAATGCTCTTGAAATTTACAGGGCAAGGGTAGTACATGTTGAATTTCAGGTGAATGGATTTAAAAAAATATTTATCGACTAGTTTTCGAATTACAGCTTCCTTAGCAAATACGTTACTATTTTGAGTAAAATGAGCATATTTATTACATTACTTATTATTCCATAAACAGAAATCGAATAAAGCAAATGGAATGAAATTTTCATGGGAAGTAGTCCTATGCCACAGGTATGAAATATGCTAAAAACAGCGTTTGAATCGGTCCGGCAAACACAGTTCTCGACGACTAAACAGGAAGTAAGGCGAACTGTTTATTTTTTGAATGAAAATATTCAACCCATTTTTTTTCGAAAACGCTCTCATACAATTTTTTTAAACTTTGCAGTCTTGAAGGCCTACATTTAGACTACAAGGAACACTAGGTCGTTTTAAAAGTTTAGGTCTAGATTTCGAGAAAATTGCTGAAATGTAAAACACATGACGTCAACGCTGTGTTGCTATGGTAACACCGATGTCAAACAAACCTACATTTTTGGAAAGTTTATTCTATTTCTAGTAAATGGGTGAAGTGGCTAGCCCGACCGTGCTCTGACAGTGGAGTAGCAGCCGTTCAAAGTGGATATGGTGCGTCCCTGGAAAATCCAGGCGAGCCACCTTAAGTGAAATAATGGATTGATATATATACAAAAGTGGTCACACAGCTCAAATACAGAGCTTGGGCTGCCTGTGTTCTCACAGCAGTCTTGACCAAGGACTAGATTTGTGGCGCATTGCCTCCCACTGAAATTTGGGTGGGGTGTGCCTCCCAGGTCCCACAACCCTGACCCTATTTCAGACCAAAACCGGACTTAACCTAGCTTCTTCAGACCTGACCCCCAAAAATGTGTACCTTGCAATATTCATGTTATCAAATCCATTGTTATTTTTTGCCATGGTTTGTTCTCTTTCTCAATTTATTTTGAAGATCAATGTCAAATAAAATCTAAGAAAAATCAATGAACAGGTGTGGTCTCATACATGTACTTCATGTCAAAATCATACTCTATTCCAGGCTAAACTGAGACAAAGTTTGTAACCCTATTTCTAACTAAAACAGCTAAAAAACCATACCCTCATTTGGGAGGTTGAATGTATTATTGTGTAATGAGGCTACAAGCATGCAGCAAGTCTTGTTGGTGTATTGGTGCACAAATGTTTTGGCATTGGACTGGGTTCAACTCCCAGACATGCCTGCTGCCATCTTCTCAGACACACAAAGCATTCATGAATGGGTTTCAGGTTCAGCATACCTCTACTCCTCTCAATCTGGTTCCTCATAGTTATATAGCCCAGCTTTGTCAACCATTGTTTTCTCGGTTCCCAGCCCCTTGTTATCCGTGTATCATAAGAGTGAGTTTCAGTATGGGAGTAAAGGTTTCAGTTACTATTTTCACTGGTAAGTTTGCGCCGATATTGGCCTCGCCCCTGGCCATGGGAGACCTCTAGCCCCTGGGGATATGCTTTGTACCATAAAAGCATGCCGTTTCAGGCCTTCTCTTGGTCATAAACGCGTCCCGGGGGTACTCCTGTTTGTGACACATTATATATGTGCCATGGGGGTGGGTCAGGGTTTTGAGCTCAGTTTGGGCAGGTATGGTCAGGGTTTTGACCTGATTTGGGTAGATCAGGGTCAGGATTTGAGTTTAATTTTGGTCGGGGTTCAGAATTTCTTAGGCATCGGGTTTTATTCCCAAAACTAAGGGGGCATTCAGGATTTTGGAGCTCAGATTTTGGTTCAAACAGGGTCAGGGTTTGGGCCTCTTTGGCCTCGCATACATACCCATTTTTCATGTAAGTAACCCCCCGGGAAACGCGTACTACAGCTTAACGACAGACGTCAAGCTCCCTTTTTTGCCCCGCCCACCTCCCCTCAGCGACGGCGCCTTCCTGCTTGCCACACATCTTTGCATGTTCAGAAAATTACTTAAACCTCATTCTTAACTTACTCCACACATGCTATAGAGGTGCAACCTTCCCAGTGAAAAGCCATTACTATGGTATTACAGAAAGAATCTAATATATTTTTAGTTTTCAGATAAGAAATGGAAAGGTTCATGCATATGTGCATTCCGCAGTATACTAATTTCAGTCATAAACAAACTTTTAGCTTACACTGTAGTTAGTAGCCTTATTTATCATTTGGTTATCTAACTCACATTTTACATTTGTTTCGAATGTTTAATTTCAAGGAGGGCCACACATTTATCTGTGTATGCATTTGATTAAGTAAGAATTAAATACCGAGAACCAAGGCATTCAGCCACATACATCCTGAGGGCCATACGCCGAAGGGATGCATATGTCTAAATGCCGAGGTTCGAGGTATATAACTGACTTATTTCGTTGTTATATGATAACCTTTATTTTACTAACATTCCAGTGGATTTTAATATAAAGCCCTGATTTGGTATTCAAGAGGTTTATATAGGGTTAGGGCTAGATTCCATCCGCCAGAAGTACGCAATCCCAAAATGCACTGCACTAAAATACTTCATTGAGAGCAGGAACTGGTGTCTAATGAAGTAATGCCTGCTAATCAAACAGCGTGCAGTATAAAAGTTCTAAAACATAGGGCCCTAAGGGCAACTCGTGGATGGTCAGTTAGCTATTTTGGTATATACTAAAACTCACGTGACCAATGACGTCATCACCACTAAGTGAATCGTGGGAAAATAATACCATACCTGTCAAAGTTTGAATTGTCTGGCATTAGAAATGAGTGGGATATTGGCATGTACTTAAAAACACGTAATTGATGACGTCATTGTTACGTCATCGCCACTAACTGATTGATAGCAACCCACTATATATATAATAATAATAAAGTCTTTATTTCATGAGGGTAGCACAAAATAGTTAAAAACTAACAAACCTGTGGCCCTCTATAGCTAATAAAATTATATAAATATAGTTATTATAATAAAATATTAATAGTATAAATACATGGATCATAGATGAAAAACGTTAAAAATATATAATTACGATAAGCAAAACAATTGTTTAAAATTCAAATTGAAACCCTAACAACAAAATAGTACATGATAAAAAGTTGATAAAATCGAATAAAAATGGTCACACTTAAACTAAAAAATGATTTAAAAACTGCTGTTCCTTAAATAACACGTTCCAATAATGGCTTCTAAATGTAGCATAAGAGTTACTATTTCTAATTTCTAAAGATAAACTGTTCCATAATTGGCAAGTTGTTACTGTAAAAGTACGACCACCTTCAGTCTTGCGAGTAAACTTAGGACAAACTAAGTTAAGTTTACTGTACCGAGTGTTACGTGTGTGCCGTTCACTGTTAAGCATTAGCATGTCCTTGATGTAAATAGGCACTAGGTCGTTTAAACGTTTATATACTAAACAGCATTTAGCTAATTTAGCTTCTTCATAAAATGGTAACCATTTAAGACTATTAAATAGTTGGACGCTAGGAGCCCGACAGTCAGTGTTCATAATGACTCTCGCTGCCCTTTTCTGCAGCAGCTTTTCTGCAGCTTTTCTGCCATGTCTGTCCAGGTTTGAGCCAGCTGGCATTAGAAATGAGGGAGACATGGGCATGTATTTAAAATCACGTGACCTACGACGTCATCGTTACGTCATCACCACTAAGTAATTGGTTGGAACCCAATACCATGTCTGTCCTTGTTTGAACTGTCTGGCATTAGAAATGAAGGAGATATGGGCATGTGCTTAAAACACGTAATCGATGACGTCATCATTACGTCATCACCACTAAGTGATTCACCTCTACCATGTGTGTCCAGGTTCGAACTGTCCAGCATTAGATATGAGGGAGATATGGCCGATGACGTCATCATTACGTCATCACTAAGTGGTTTGTGGGGACCCAATACCATGCCTGTCCAAGTTTGAACTGTGTCTGGCATTAGAAATGAGGGAAATATGGGCATGTACTTAAAATCACGTGACCGATGACGCCTTCGTTACGTCATCACCACTAAGTGATCGATAGGGACCCACTACCATGTCTGTCCAGGTTTGAAGTATCTGGCATTAGATGGGCACCGTCAATACATTGTCGGAGATTGGCCATTGTATTATAATTATGCAACAAGAGCCCATCTGGGCTTTCGCTCGGGCCACATGAGATTGAAGATGAAATACACTTTCATTTGAAATCCTCTTAGTAATATTAACCAAAGGGAAGAATTATTAGCTGAATTTAGCAGTCTTTAGGAGTGGCCGGTAGTGCGGTGACTTTCATTCTCTGCTCCCCTAGTATATATGTTATTTAATATTTTTGTTTTTCTCGTATGTTGACCTTTTAATTTAAACACTACTTATTCATGTAACACACGTTTACAATTTAGTCTGCTGTTCTGTTATACTGCAGGTTACGAGTACTAATAGATGATTGTCTCAAATGTATGTTTATATTTGTACCATATTATAAATTGTATCTTGTCCATCCTGTGATGGAGCTAGCTATGTCAATTTGTGTGCCTCTATGTAACTTTACCTGCTGTTCTTGCCATTACGAGTCCATCTTGGTATTTATTGGATTAAAGATTATTAACTGAAATGCCTGTTGGATCTCTAATTAAAAGCTTTACCCTCATTCCCAAAACTTCAGTCTGCTCATCATATTAAAGAACTATAAAGAGAATTGTTGGAAGCCTTTAATTTCTCGAACCAAAACCTCGGCCTTGAGAGTTCATAAATTATTCTGTGCTGGCGAGCGACAGTGTTGCTCTCACAGTTCAGGACTGAGTTCAGATCTCTTCAGACTTCGATAGAGGATAGTAACCCATAACTGCTCAACCACAGTATATATATTTGCTAGTAAATCGCTATATTTCGCTATAAATCAGCTATTCAGTATACCTGTATAAACGTACAGAGAGATCGTACGAGATCGGTAAACCAGCCAAACACACGGTCAAAATTATTTTAGTGTTGGCCTACCGATCACGGTGTTTGCGCTGGTATGTATTATGACCAAGAGTAAAATGAAATGTGGCATAAAAAGCGCCAATAATTAATGCATAATTTAACGCATGCGCAGAAATTTTGCTGCACAGAACAAAACTTGCAGATTAAGACTCGTGCCTGCCACAGGCAACCCGAGTAACAAGTGAAGCGTGGAGCGTTATGAGTGAAGTTTAATTAGTTCATAAGCACAGTGTAAGGTAACACCCAGACAACTATTCACAATACAGGGTGTGGCGTTAGTTATCCAATCAGATGTGGATATTTGATTCGTATGTACTTGACATGTAACTCAGAGACACGGAAAAAAAAGAACCCAAACGAGACAAAATAGATAAGTTAATAGCTGATTTGAACAACAAGCTCAAAACGCTTAACTTTAGACAGAAGAAAACAGACGATGTGCTCTCAAAGCAAGACAAGTTGGGCTTAGAGAGACATCAGACATCATTTCAATCAATACTGGAGACAATTACCGAGTTAAAGGAAACAATCAAAGAGAAGAAGTTTGGTAAGGGTGAAAACGAAGACGCCATCGCGGAATGGAGCCAAGAAATCGACAAATACTTAGAATCAGGAGACGACGCGATCAAGAAAGTGGCACTTACACTAAAGGAACTGAGTGACAAAGAAAGGGAGGAAGATACGTTTGAAAGACACAAACAAAATCTCAAATTCGAAAAGGAGTTGCTCGAACAGAAGGCTGTCTTCGAACACGAAGCGAGGATCGCAGCCAAGGCTAGTACAGGTACTCTGTGCCGCGAAGTTACCGAAACTTTCGATTACTCGGTTTAGTGGAAGGGTACAAGATTGGCTGTCGTTCTGGGGGAAGTTTAAGTCAGAGATTGACGCGAGCAAACTGCCCAGTCTCACAAAGTTTGGGTACTTGAAGGAGTTGCTTGAAGACCACGTACGATCGGATATCGACGGGCTCCCGTTCAATGAGGATGGATACGAAAATGCAAAGGCTATCTTGGAAGCAGAATACAGTAACACAAGTGAGATAATAAACACATATACGCGAAATATTATGGAACTCCCTTTTATTAATGGGTCCGGCGAGTGCACGGAAGGTAAAGGACTTCTATAAACAACTGCGATTCAATGTGCAAAGCCTGGATACGCTGGGTAAATTGGGCGACGTGAAAGGGAACGTGAGATCGACGCTGGACAAGTAGAAAGGGATCAAAGCGGACTTGGTGCGTGGGCATGACAATTGTAGAGATTGGGACTTTAAGGATCTGTTGAGGGAGCATAAACGTTGGACTGACATCAATCCTGTTGAGGAAAGCACTCCGGATAAACCGAGGCCTTCGGCACATGGGCACCGTGGAACACAAAAGCAAACACCGCGTTCCGCGTTCTACAACGCCCAGAGTAAACAGGAGCCGCGATCCGGAAATGTCGCCGGCTGTGCGGTTTACTGCGAGGACGACTCTCACAAATCGAAAGACTGTGTTAAAGTGACTGATGTCAAGGAACGAAAGAAGATACTGGCGACGAAGAAGCTATGTTTCAATTGTGCAGCTGGAAAACACAGGGCCAATGAGTGCGCCAGCAAAGGCAGTTGTCTTGTTTGCAAACGTCGACTTCAATATGTGACAGCTTGAACGGAAGGGATCACATGCTTATCGCAAGAGGAGACAAGCAAAGTTCTGTAACTTATCCTGTTGTTATTGTGAAATCGAAGGGGTAAAATGTAGAGCATTGTTAGACACTGGAGCCCGAAGTTCATATGCTTCAGCTGCACTTTTGGATCAACTGAAAGGTCGTTCGACAACGAAGCAAATGAGGAAAATTGACATGATGCTGGGATCTACCACACGTGAGGTTGAGTTGTCAAGGATAGAAATTACTTCGTTGGATAGCAAATTCTCCATGGCTGTCGAAGTAACAAAGGTCAACAAGAGTGAACTGTTGTTTTTGGACAATCCACACTACAAATATTTAATTCAATCTTACGCACATTTAACTGGCGTACACATGGATGAGCCTGGAAATAAAGACAAACTTCCGGTTCACTTGATTTTGGGTGCAAGCGAATATGCGAAACTCTGCACCTAAAATTGGCGAGACGGGAGAACCGATAGCAGAGTTGACGCGATTTGGATGGACAACTATTTCGCCGGGGAAGGATTCTGTTGATCTAACAAACATGCTGCTATGTCAAACTTCGCATGTAGATTATGAAGAGTTGTGCCGTCTGGACGGCTTGGCAGATAACCCGCCAAACGACCAAGGAGATGTGTACACTGAGTTTAAAGAATAGCTCACGCGTGACGAGCAGGGATATTACGAGACCGGGTTGCCATGGCGAGGTGATCATTGACCGCTGCCCAACAACAAAGAGGGAAGTCTGCGCCGCCTGAACAGTTTGGTGCGCAAAATCGAACGGCAAAACCTGACCGCCAAATACAGCGAGATAACAGAAGAGCAGAGGGCGACAGGAATCGTAGAGCGCGCTGAAACACCAGCTTTGGGGAGAGACTTTTACATTCCGCATAAACCGGTTGTGGGAGCCGAAGCAGAGTCAACGAAGTTAAGAATTGTTTACGACGCTTCAGCGAGAGCGTATGACGGAGCCCCGTCACTCAATGAGTGTCTACACGCAGGACCACCATTGCAAAACAAGTTGTGGGACGTTCTCGTTCGTGGCCGTTTTAATCCGGTAGCTGTGACAGGAGACTTACAGAAAGCGTTTCTTCCGGTGCGAGTGAGGGAGAGTGATCGCGACGCAATGCGATTTCATTGGCGTCAGAACGAACAGTCGCCGGTAGAGACTTCAAGATTTACCAGGGCCCTTTCTGCTCGGGGGAGTTATCGAGACCCATCTCAGCAGTTGGGAGGAGAGAGAGCCTGAAGTAGTGGCTAGAATCAAGCGAGAGTTGTACGTGGACGACTTGATTACCGGAGCCACCTCTGTGAGTGAAGCGCATCAGCTTAAACAAAAGGCGACGGCCATCTTTCAAGACGCTGGGTTCAAGCTGCACAAGTGCCATTCGAACGTGCGAGGGTTGGAGTCGGTCGAGCCAACAATAGAAGCCGAGCCTACTTACGCGAAGCAACAGCTCCGGACTGCATCAGGGGGCGATTGCAGTCTCTTAGGACTTGGATGGAACAGAGGACGGGATACACTGAGCGTGTCCGTACTGGAAGAGAAGGCGAGCGAAGTTGGCTAAGATATATGACCCTTTGGGTCTCGTGTCACCAATAACTCTCAGTGGAAAGATAATGTACCGTGCTGTGTGTAACGAGAAGATCGCGTGGGATGCAAAGATACCGCCGAACATTGCTAAAATGTGGATCAAATGGGAACGAGGGCTGCCGCATAGCACTGAAGTACCGAGATCACTCGTTTTACACCAGGAAGATATCCAGCAGATTGAGCTACATTCATTTGGAGACGCATGCGGAAATGGTGTCGCAGCCTGTGTCTATGCAGTCATCGAACAAATGTCTAGAACGAGTCAAGGACTGATCGCAGTCAGGTCTAGGTTGTCCAAGCAAGGACTGACGATTCCACGACTAGAGCTTGTGGCCGGACACATGGCTGTTAATCTATTAAGCAATGTGAGGAATGCTCTAGATGGGCTTCCAGTGCACACTGTTGGCTGGACAGTTCAGTAGCTTTGTACTGGATCAGGGGACAAGAGTACAAACAGTTTGTTTCCAACCGCGTGCAGAAGATCAATAGTCACCAGGGGGTGACATGGCGCCATGTTCCCACAACAGACAACCCAGCTGATCTCGGAAGTCGCGGGGGATCTGTGCAAGAAGCTGACTTATGGTGGCATGGTCCAGAGTGGCTTGCGGACCCTGAGTGCTGGCCAGCGGATATACTGAACGAGCCGTCAGATGAGAGCAAGGCAGAATCCAAACTCGTGAGGCAAATGCTGGCAGTGGCAGTGAACGAGGAGAACGAGATCGAGGCTGTGCTGCGGAAGTTCCCGCTACAGAAAGCCGTGCGTGGATGCGGAGGTTCGCCAACAACAGTCTTCGCAGCCGAGGGATACAGCGGATTACAGGACCGCTGACCACAGACGAAACAAACTGACAGAGACTGTTCTGGGTAAAACAGGCTCAGGAGACCTACGACACAGAGAGAGACCGCGTGGCGTTGAACCTACAGTCCAACAAGGAGGGATTACTGGAGTGTCGGAGCAGAGTGCAGGGAGCTGCCGGACTCTAGCATACTGGCTTTACGCATGGTAGAGGAAGCGCATCTACAAACTATACACGGGGGAGTGGGTCTTACGATATCGAAAGTGCGTGATCGTTATTGGATTCCACGTCTGAGGCGAATGGTAAAAAAAGTGCGGGGAAATTGTCACGGATGCAGGCGTTTTCAGGCGTTAGCATACACAGCACCTCCACCACGAACCTGCCGACTACGCGCACTCAGGGCACTAACCCGTACCAAGTGATCGGAATGGACTACGCTGGACCAATACGATACAGGATATCCAAAGAACGAGAGGGATTAAGAGAGAGAGAGAGAGTGTGTGGGTGATCGAGAGACGGAGTGAGTGAAACATCGTGACAAGAGACAAACCGTGATTGTGATTAAACTTCAAGATCATAAACCTGTGAGTTATTGTTGATGAACGTGCATCAAGCAATTCACGACAACATCTTCTCCAGCATGACCAAATCTTTTCGAAACCTTGGGACGGTCATTCGGAAAGTCAACGGCGAGTCGTCGAGTCACAGAAAAAAACGTCAAAAAATTTATCTCGTATCCACCTAAACCAATAACCCGTTCTGCACATGCGTGCATCCACGAGTTAAATTACTATTGTGTATGGAATAAACGACCTTTTCATAGCTTGATTACGTATAGAACCTTCGCTTGATAATAGCTAATTGTGTTGACGCATGAAGTAGTTCTGGAACTTCCAATCTAACAAGGATTGTGTGACAAAGTTATTATTTAGTGTAGCTAAATGAAATTGATCTTTAAATCAAAATGCCCCGCTGAACTTTGAAATCACATATCGAAGAGGTTAAAACGAGTTTTTATCCGTTCCATATCGGCGCAGAATTGAGTTTTTGGGAATCTAACGCTACCCAATGTAACTTGCAAACGTTTTATCAAATATAAACAGTGCATGACCCGGAGGTCAACTGGCTGGTAGATCAAAGAAAACATGTTTTTTTTAAACAGGCTTATAATTTTTCTCACTGGTATTCTTGAAGGTTCTCTATCGCGATTTCTAACTGCAGACAATCTTGATTTGTGCCTCCTACTCCTAGATTGATCAGTATTCAAGCCTTTACTAGATAACAAACAGTGCTCAGCTGTTCGCGTTCGACTATCAAATTCAAACTATTTGACATTTCGGTGATATTTACCGTATCATTTCTCGAACTGATCACATTATCGTTTTTCTGTATATTACTAAGCTTTTCCATTGGCTTTTGTTTGGCTATTGTATGGCTTGGTTTAGCTTTGCTTTCCTCGCTTTCCAAAATATTGGCTTTCAATCCCCAGTGAGCATGCAGAGGCGATATCGATGTTAGCTGTTACAGTTAATTTCACAAAACTTTGGCCGTACGGATTGCCAAGTTCGTTTGGAACTTGGGAACTATGTTCCGAAGAATGCAAATTACTTTTGTACCTGTCAATCAAATTGTGATCTTCCAACTGAACTTTGGAACTTCGGTCTGAACATCACAACAAAGTTGCTCGCGAAGTTGGGAAGTTGGCGGTGAAGTTCGATCCCATTTTATTATGGCATATTCTTTGCAACCCGGTTCACAAGCACTACTGAGTGAGACAGACGAACTAAAAGGCTGGATGCTATATCTTTCAAAGGGGAATTAGATGATGATACATTTTGGCTTAATTTATCAAACACCCCAAGCGAACTCGTTTAGTACACGGTTGAAACTAAAACTTATCACCAAAGATCAAGTCAACTATATGTTCTGTGGTCAAAAATCGGTAAAGTGCTTGGTTAAGTTTTACCTGAAAAAAATGTCTGAAAATGGCGCCAAATTAAACCTGACTTCACCTTCTTTGGTGGTTTCTGTTTATCCGCAGCATGGCTAGTTGTTGCATTTGCGCCCTCTTGCTCAAGGTTGTGTACTAAACGAGTTCGCTTGGGGTGTTTGATAAATTAAGCAAAAATAATGTATCATCGTCTAATTCCCCTTTAAAAGATATAGCATCCAGCCTTTTAGTTCGTCTGTCTCACTCGATCAGTAATGCTTGGGAACCGGGTTGCAAAGAACATGCCATAATAAAATGGGATCGAACTTTACCGCCAACTTCCCAACTTCGCGAGAAACTTTGTTGTGAATTTCAGACCGAAGTTCCAAAGTTCAGTTGGAAGATCACAATTTGATTGACAGGTACAAAAGTAATTTGCGTATTTCGGAACATTGTTCCCAAGTTCCAAACGAACTTGGCAATCTGCGTGGCCACAGTTTTGTGAAATTAACTGTAACATCTCCTCGTCGTTCAACTGAACTTTAAGCTTACATTCATCCTGACGAGTAAAGAGTGCAGCACGTTCTATCTCTGAGCCTAGGGACGTATTATGAACGAGTCTCGAGGTTTGTCGCGAAAACAGTTGTACATTATGCACTAGTCAAAGTAACCCACCCCCCCCCCCCCCCCCCCAACCCGGGACAGGGTGCGGCAAATGTGGGGCAAGCGATCGCTTTTGACACGGTAGAGTGCCCCAGAGGGTGGGGGAAAATCGGTTATTTGATGCCCCACTATGGAGTGTGGGGGAACTGTGGGGCCAACGTGGGGCAAAATGTGGCGGGGAATTGTTCATAGAAGACTGTCTCACAAGTACAATTTATATAGAAGACAGTCCATGCCACTGCAGACTTCTCTGTTCTACTTCCGTGTATAGTTCAGGACGAATTTCAGCAATACTGTCACGTTGTTTGGCTTCTTCTGTGTTCAATCTCATTAGTACATGTAGATCAAGACCCTATTGAGCAATAAAAGACACAGCCCAGACCACTGCAAGCTAAAATGTGTGAAGTTTGTAAAACAAAAATGATTTATTTTTAGTGATTTGTCCCCTGGGGTGGGGGCATTTGTCTGCATTTACTGTCCACAATTGCCGCAATAGGTGGGGCATTTTCTGTTTTTTTGCTTTCCCTGTGAGGCAAAATCCCCACTAATCCCCCACCCTATCCCGGGTTGGGGGGGGGGGGGGGTGGGGGTTTACATTGACTGGTGCATTACCATCTCTATCTCTGTTGCACCAAAACGTTCCCAAAACTGCCAACACAGTACATTCAAGACATTAATTTCTCCTTAGCTAAGCCAAATACGCTTATAAATTTCCGCACCGCTTCTCTCGTAAATACGAACGCGACCAAATGTCTCTCCTTAACAATATAGTTGTAGTGATAAATTAATTATAAGGCATTTCAGAATAATAATTACCTTTACAACACGTCCAAATCCTTTCGAAGCGTCTTTCCGATAATTTGAAAAACTTGGACTCTGCCATAAACTCCGTCAATACATCTTCGGAAAATCGAAGATTATTCGGACAGCCAACGGAGAGTCCCCGGAGAGTACACAGAAAAACCGATCAACACACCATAAAACGATGAATAAATTAGCTTGGACCACTAACCCCAATAACTCGTGTTCTGCGCTTGCGCACATCCACGAGTTAAAAAGCGGTTGTTGACAGCAAATAGCAAATCCCTCGTGGCGTAAGGGATAGTGACGGTTAGGGTTTCGGTTAGGGTTTCGGTTAGTCTTCGTGAGCCGATATTTCTTTATATAGTAGAGGGAAGCGTACTTGTTCACCTAAATTTCTAAGTGCCGCCGATATTTTTTTATATAGTAGAGGGAAGCGTACTTGTTCACCTAAATTTCTAAGTGCCACTTTAGTTTGTACCCTAGAAACATAACATCGAGAAAATTGCAATTCGACCTTCTGGCGGATGGAATCTAGCCGCTTACGCTACCATCGTGCTCTCCCAACGATCTGCGTGCATCCAGAACTCTATTTACGCACGCTAAGCATTGGCCATTCCTTAAACTCTTCAAAGCAGCTTTTTATAGAAATCTTCCTTTGGTCTTCTGTCAAATGCCTACAACAAATGGCATGGAAAAGGATCGAACAACAAAGCCAAAAGCAGAAATATGCGAAGCAGCTTATTTACACCAGTGCGTTTACTCCTCTCCTAGTCCTTTCTAAATATTCTGACTGCAGCACAGCGACTGATCTCACTCCGCTACATTAGCCTGTGAACAGGCTCTCTTGTTCAGTATATTTACGACGTTGTCTACACCAAAATGCTCGATCAACTGTCAGCTCATGCACAAAGCAAACAAAGTATTTTTTTCCTGTAATTTGATGCCACTCTTGCTTTCTCCAACCTGTTTTTTTCCTGGGTCCAAGTTTCAGATAGCACTGAAATTATTTTCGTAGAGGCTTCCCTGCAAAGGTAACTGGTTTTTGTTATATAATCCAGTTTATTTGGTCATGTATTATCTATTCCAAAATTGGAATACCTCAAATCCTGCGATATCATATCCCTTTCCAAAATTATGTAGAAAACAAGAGCCCATCTGGGCTTTCACTCGGGCCACATGAGATTGAAAATGAAATACACTTTCATTTGAAATCCTTTTAGTAATAACCCAAGAGAAGAATTATTAGCTGAATTTAGCAGTCTTTACGAGTGGCCGGTAGCGCGGTGACATTCATTCTCTGCTCCCCTAGTATATATATGTAATTTAATAGTTTTTCTCGTGTATGTAAATTAAAGAAGTTGACCTCTACTTATTCATGTAACGTAGGCTTACAATTTAGTCTGCTGTTCTGCAGGTTCAGAGTAGCTGATAGATGAGTGTCTCAAATGTATGTTTATATTTGTCCCATATTATAAGTTGTATCCTGTCCACCTATGATGAGCTATTGTAAATGTATGCGTAATTAATTTGCGCATTCCCGAGTTCATTAGCCACCATGGCATAGTACATAGTTTTCTTTTTTCGTTGTCCGTTCTTACGTAAACATTACATCATTTAGTCACCCGTTAGTTACGTAACCTAGTCTATCGTGCAGTGTAACGTATTACGTAAGTTAGTTTTCTTCCTTTTGTTCGTTCTATTCCGCTTATTGTTTAATGCGTACTTTAATTCATAGTTCGTGCATTTTACGTAATATCTAGCTAACATATGCTAATCTGCGCCTAGCCTATTAATACACGACATTAGTTGGCGTAGGAACTTAAAGTGCCTATGAAGCTTATTTTTTTATTTTAGATATCAATTCTACATCAAGTGAATAGTAGAATGGTACAATATATCTTGCTTTGAATGCTGTGCCGCTGAGTTAAGGACGTTTTAATATCCAAAATGCTAATTACATGACGTCAGGGGAGGCATCAATTATTATACATTTTTTTTTGTTACAATTATTTTTATTATTTTTATTATCAGTGTTATACCCATGGTTGAAATAAAATGATGTTAGAAATTTGTTTTCTTATATCAGTAGAAACACCCATTCACAACCACTAAGAAGTGATTGCAGATGCCTCCCCTGACGTCATGTAATTAGCATTTTGGATGTTAAAACCTCCTTAACTCAGCGGCACAGCATTCAAAGCAAAATATATTTTACCATTCTACTATTCACTTGATTTAGAATCGATATCTAAAATAAAAAAATAAGCTTCATAGGCACCGAGATGCGACTGACAAAATGCGAGATGCGAATGCGAAACTATAGAGCTTCCTAGAGGACAATTGGTCAATATTATTCTAGTTGTTCGATTCTCTTTTAGTTTATTTATAACGTAATTTAATGTATTCTTATTTGTAGTTTTACGTTAACGGTAACGAAATAAACCAAGTGGTCAAACTGCATGCGTCGCCGCCGTTATTAGTAAAAACACCTGGGCCGAAGCTCTTAAATGCGACCAGGAGTTACAGCTATCACTATATTTCTCTACTGTTCATTCTACCCTGCGGCTCTTTATCGCAGCTCGCGTCCATATTGGTATTTATTAACTGAAATGCCTGTTGGTTATCAATATGTCGATTTCAACAACTATTCGTTTGTGGATTTTTCAAGTCGAGCGTTTGGCTTTTGGGACTGTAAGTGTTTTAGATGCCGTTATGGCACAAACTGAGCTTATTTCTCATTCTACTGGTGCTTTTACGAGTTTTAAACGTAATCGAGTTAATGAAACTCAGTGTAAAATCCAAATCGACACGAAATTATATTACAGAACTATAAAGGGAACTGTAGGAAGCCTTTAATTTCTCAAACCAAAACCTCGGCCGTGAGAGGATTCTTGTTTAAGTTTACCTTGAGAGTTGAATATTGCTTCGCTCATCATAAATTATTCTGTGCGAGTGTTTATTTCTCCGGGGTATTTCTGACAGCCAAAAACACGCTCAAAACTATTTTAGTGTTGGCCTACAGATCACGGTGTTTGCGCTGGTATGTATTATGACCGAGAGTAAAATGAAATGTGGCATAAAACCTACGAAACGTACCTCAAACAAGAATACCGTCCGATGGCAAAATCTATCAGCGCCACGAGGTCAACAAATCGACAAAGAAATGTAGATATAAACACGCAATGATTTCAACCTCACCGTACCTTAGTTCATAACCTGACAAGACACTGTTCAGTTTCACTTTCCCTCTCAGCTTTGCTCTTGAGTTGAAGTTGAGTTCGGCTTTGTTAAAGACTTCTTATTCAGTTGTATGGTATTGTGCAGTATATTTGAGTATACCAATCCACAGAGATTCAAATAACAAAGCCGTGGCGAAAGAGAAGCTTAAACGGGAAAAATGTTGTCCTCCTAGAAAGACACAACATCTTGCCATTTCTATCGAAGAAGCCTTGGTTTCAGCAGCAAAGCAACACGCTAAATTCCAATTCGATGTGTGTGGATTAGCTGGATCCTGGCTTTGAGTCCTTCAGGTCCGGCGTCGTGTCGTATATAAAATCACTGGCCATCTGGGTAAAAAACGCGGTCCTTCGGCTCCGACAAGAGCGCCAGTTGAAATATCCTGAGCCTGTTGGAAGGCTTTCGCACGGTGAAGTTAAATAAATCATTAAACTGCTTACATTTGAGAGATGGGACTCCAAATTTGAGAGAAATTTCCTCGCGGGTCGACCATCTTGATTTACTGTATTAAATTATGTAAATAAATTAACCTGGAGAGTATTACGTGACCAGCACAAATTTAATACATGGGAACAAAGAAAAAATAACCGCATGGGTCAAAAGTCAAAATTTTGTTGCACGAAACACACAAAAAAACATAACCGCTTGCATTTTAAGACTCGGTGCTGCCACAGGCAGCCCGAGTAATAGGTCCCTTTAAAATCATTTTGTTTGCCAATGTAAAAAGAACATGGTTTTTCCCTGTATTGTTGTTAATTTTCGAATACTGTACCTGGAAAGGACCACAGAAAAACGCATTTCACTTGACAGTAGTCTTTCTTCAATATATAAATACCACAAATGGACACAAGAATATGTTTGTACTCTTTTCTAAAAATTCAGACCTGTGACCCAATGATTAAGCCCCTCTAGGGAAAATGAAAGTATGTCACATATAATGATTAGGGCAGAAACGTTAGGCTTCACATGTTTATTTGTTCTATCAACTCTTGTTGTTATAACTAGTACCAACAAAGCAGGAATGACATTAAACATTTCCAACGTTGAACAGTGAGCTTTATTGATACTCTTCCATTACACTGTAATATCTCGGATTAAAAAAGAACTTTCTGATATTACTTTGAATTCTTATTTTCATTATTTGAGTATAATTCGATGGATAAATATCGAATTCTTCACACTTTTTTTCTTGCTTTTAGTACGAGTGGGTTTGATACCTTGAGTCTTGAAAATAATTCCTTTAAAATGTTAACTATAACTTCATTAGCTATAAATACTGAAAAAATATTCAGTGTTTGAAAACCTTGCTGTACATGTTTATAGTAGTTAGGGTCAGTATCTACCCAGCCTGGATTGGCACTAGGTAAATAACTGGAAGAGAGAGGACACAAGTGACTGGAATATTTGACAGCATGTTAACCTCTTGGTGGACATTGGACTGTATGTTTTTGCAAAACGTGTGGCCTTCTTTGTCAACAGACTTTCAAGTCTGGGCTTTGGTTTAAAAAAAGTTCAAACTGCATTTTTCCAATATCCTAGCATTACACCAGCTAATTTATCGTGTAAATCCTTTATTTTCAGACAAAACTTATCAAAATTGTTGCCATAAACCCATGAAACAAAAACTAAGTGATAGTACATTTCATTTTGTACGATAGAACAACTAACAAAGGAAAGCAATGCACATTGAATTCAAAGTAAAAATAATATAGCATTAAAAAGTTGCTTAAGCCTGACAAAGATTTGAATGTTGCTACAATTAACTTCTCACATCAACATTGAGACATTTTCTTTCAGTGATGTTCTTGCAATACTTTCCAGCTTCTCATTTCTTTTCATACTCAAACTTGCCAAATAAAAACAATTTCAAATGGAAAGAATGGGTGCATTCTATTTATATGTACTAACATCATTTATATGTACTAACATCATTTACATACGCAAAAAAAGATGGCATGGCACCCCAAATCTCAGCACAGTGCCAATTTTACCCGTGTTGAGGCTACCTACGAGGGGTAGTCTACCCACGAGGGGTAGTCTACCCACGAGAGGTAGTCTACCCACGAGAGGTAGTCTACCCACGAGAGGTAGTCTCTCTCGGCACCTCTAAATTGTAGGGTACCAGTGCCTTACTAAACAAGGACTGCTTTGTGTACACATTCAAAGTTAGGGGTACTGTGCCACAATTTTATAGGCACAGTGCAGAGATTTGGAATGCCGTGACATCTTTTTTTTTTGCATGTGTAAATGGGATTTTAGAATTGTCATTGTTAAATATTTTTTCTTGAAAAGCCCAAATAAAAATATTATAATTATACATTTTTCGTAGGAGTATGGTTAATGGAATAAGGTCTAATCAACTTCAACTAAAATATTACAACAGGCTAGCTAAAATCAACCCTTGCTATGTTGCAAAGTTGTTAATTGTGTCACACAGCTTATGTAGATGTGAAACAGTGACTCAAATAATTTATTGGCATGTGAGCATAACATATGAAATAGTGAATAGGATGTTATTTGATTTTTCTTTCAAACATTTGACAAAGCACCATGTAACAAATTATTTCACATCAATAGCAGTGTTTTCTTTCTAATACTTTCTTAAATATTGCCGGTTCCTTGTTGTATTTGAAAATAATTTACTAGACTTCAGTAAAAATCTTGACAAGGAAAACTATATCATAATATACATGTATGTATAATTATACCTACTACATATACTTCTCTTAACTCTTAAAGAAAACACTTATTGTCACAATAATTTTTGTCTAATCTTTTTTGACTATCTAAATTAACATTATCATAAAATTAGAATGCTAGTAGTCTCTTATTCCTACAAGAAATCCACCAACTTTAAAAGTAACCAAGTGAAAAGAAAAACATCTCATTATCACTTGGTTTCTCCATACATTTGCCGAGTTTCTTGTGGCAAGGGATTGCTAACAGTATAATCATTCGATGCTACATCATTAGCACATCATTAGCACTGCATTCTCTTAACCATACAACTAATAATACATGTAAACATTTGCTGTTTTCCTAAAAAGTCACTTGTGTTTTGGAATGAACTGTCACTCATGGGTACAAGGGGGGAAATGTACACAGGTAAACTATGCCATGTGGGAGAACAAAATCTAGAATCCTGAAGCTGAACCTGTTTTAGAACTTGTAATGAGAGCTTTGCTCAATAGGTTTTTAAAACCACCGTTTCCATGCAGATTTCCCATGCTATCAAATCAAAGTACAAAAACGTATCACTGACAGGATAATAGTCTACTTCGTCTCTAAGAAAAATATTATCCTAACAGGTGCATCACTAAAGTTTTAGAGAACCGATTGCTGTTTGTTTTATAGATGAACATGTTTCCTAGGTAGGTTGACTTGGTACAAATGAGGTGCAGTTCTTACCCTTAGAGTTTCTATCTCTCTTCCAACATCAGACTATAACCTACTTGATATTTATGTACAGGTAGTAAAATAGCCAGTTTGATCTGCCAAATCACTAGCTAGGACTATGTCAGGGAACTTGCCAGTACTTCATTGAATGCTGCTTCAAAGCAGCTACGGAGATCGCGATAAGATACCACCAGTATAGACTGCTCATCCCTTGACATTAAGCATATTTTCTCTGGAGATCCAGCATCAAGCTGTACAAATAAAAAAAAAACTTGTCAATTTTAACAATGATCCATTCAGGAGTTTATTAAAAGCACTATATGCAGGGCTTGCTTTTGATTTTAAAATATTGGAGTGCATGTCTCCCCTACCCTCAAAAAAGAGGAGATTTTCAAATTCATGCCAAGTGTGATCCCTGATATGATATTAAAAACATGAAAGGTTAAAACTGTTTTTTAATGGGTTGTTATCATTTTTATAACAATTAAAGACCAGCCTACCTTATTCAAGCAGGTGACAA
This sequence comes from Actinernus sp. WN-2022, assembly GCA_030867875.1. Taxonomy (NCBI): domain Eukaryota; kingdom Metazoa; phylum Cnidaria; class Anthozoa; order Actiniaria; family Actinernidae; genus Actinernus; species Actinernus sp. WN-2022. The sequence continues at coordinate 56,613,488 of JAOWCC010001751.1, read as the reverse complement.
TATGCGACAGATCAATTACGGTTGCAGCTGAATCGTTGACTTGATGGAAGACGTAATCTCTGAACAGCTTCAGCAGGTACCTGTCACCTGTTTCTGACCAACTGGGGTCCATACCAAACCTGAAATGAGACATAGCCATTATTCTTCAACTGAACAGCAACTCAACAATAACACATTAATAATAATACCAAATGGCACAAAATTATAAAATAAAAAGTGTATCTACTCAGGGCGCTCATTGACTATCCCCAGCTTTGAAAGAATTCTTAGAAGTCGTCCATTCTCCATTTCCTAGAAGGATGAAACAACACATGTCAGACACACACACATGAACACAGAAGTACAAGGCATATCAGAACCAATCAACAGTGACTTACCTTGGCCAGCTCTCCCTCAATGACATCACACTTGACCTGGGCAGCCTCTAGCTGAGTGTAGAACCGTGCTCCAATCATGGGCATGATGTCATTCACACTTTTCATGTGTGATGGAGGAGGACTGCTTAATAGGTATCTAATATAACGAAGATAGCACAACATAATATTAGTTTCTATTTAACAGTTAATAGTTTATGACTGTTGAGGAGCAAAGCTCCCAGTCAACTATCGGATCATAGAAACTTAGGAACTGAGAGTGACTACTCTTTTTAATTAAGTCTAATATATTGTTTTAGTAGGAAGCAACAAGTGTTCATATTGAAATAAAAAAGATCAGATAAGCTAGTTTTTGTGATTATTATTATGAGCTTTTACTAACAATTGTTGCTACTCACTATCACTCGATAGAATACAAGCAAAGCCACATTTTAAACTATCTACTTAACATAATTTTATTTCGTTTTGAAGTCAGGCGGAATTGCCAAAATCTGCTAATCACATGCGTGACGTCACTAGGTTTGCGCATTTATATTCACAAAGCCGACTGCAAGGATTCTATAAAAAAAAACATATGGCCATCTTCAAGGTTTCTCAAAGTATTACATATTTAAATTGAAAATTGGCCAAAAATGCACTTATTTTGTAGTATTTATGGGGACGAATATAAATGCGCAGACCTAGTGACATCATGCATGTAATTACCATATCTTTAACAGCATAAAAATTGTCACCTGATTTTGGCAAACGGCTGTATATATACAGCAACTATATACAGCAATTTTCATAAATTCTGACCCCCCCAACTATATCGGGTGCATTGTGGGTAAATGACTGCCGATCGAGCCTCAGCAAAAGTACCAGTTTACGAGATGTAGAGATATCAGACCGGTAACCAGACCAAACGTTTAACCAAGGATTTTTCTATATTAGATTTTAACAGATTTCCTATGTTAGATAATACAAAAACTCAAACTCTTCAAAAAATCATAAACACAAGGAGAAATTTTAACCGGAGCAACTGCCTCAATTTACGCCACACGAACAGCTGGTTGTAGAATCCTTCGTTGTCATATTGCAAGAAATAGTATGGAAGATAAATACAGGATGCAACTGGCTGAGAGCCGGTATTACTAGTCTATACCGACTATTTCAAGAATACTTTGGCGATTTGGCGTGTTTGCCGTGGTTTCGATTTGTATTTATAAATGTCACGCAAACACACGAATTTCCGTTTTTAAAATAATTATACAACAACAAATTTTACTTATTTTAGATAGCAGTATTCTATTAACTGATCTGCATTATTTGTATTCTGACGCATCCAGTGCAAAGAAATATTTAGCACTGGAACCACGCTGTGTTTACCAAAAACAATAGTCCTGGACTGATGTAATCTTGTGGGCTTTAAAAGTAAACAAAGTGCCCCGGAATTTTATCAAACGAGTCTCACATCTCTGAATGTCACAGAAGAAAAGAATGGAAAGAAGGGAAAAAGTCAAATATAGAGCTTATAATGTAACACAGAATTACACGCTAGACAGATGCAATTTATTAACGAATCAGAATTTAAATATTTCCGTTCATGTGCGTACATTTATCGTTTGCTGGCTCCGAAGCTTTGTGGAGCACACAAATGACAGGATTCTCTTCAAAACAAACCGAGAATGATACGAGATATTGTTATTTTAACCTGGCGTGTGTACCATTTTCTGCCGAATAAATCTTCTTTCAATTAATATGGAGCCTCTTAAAGCCATGAAGCAAATATAAATACTACTAATTTTAAGCCGGCAGTTAGTAGAAAATAAATATCTGCGGAGAACTGAAACTGAACTGAGAACTGAATGCAAATCGCAAGTTCGATAAAGTGAAATATTTAATGTCAAAATTAAATCGTAAACCCTAGAGTGGTTATCTTTCTGCAAACTGCTATTCCACTGTTCGTGTTTTTGTCTGAGTGTGCATAATATTTGCACTGTGTTAAGTTTGGTTTTGAAAACCACATTTGATATTTTTCATTGAAAACAATAACTCTAATTAACGTTCTGTGTTATATCAGTGCAAAGAACTAGAGCTAAGCTTTGAGAACTGTTTCTTGTTAAACTAAATCACCGAAGTTCCTTGAAAAGTAGGTAGACTATACCGGCACTGTGCCAGTAGTATTCTGTATTTATCTTCGATATTATTTCTTGTAACGACAACAACGGATTCTCTAAGATTTGTCCATTTGTAGTGTTGGTTCCTGAACTCACATTCAACAACAGTAAAAGTACCAGTTTACGAGAGAAAGATATATCAGACCGGTAACCAAACCAAACGTTTAACCGAGGAATTTTTTTCAATATTAGATTTTAACCGAAGCATTTTCTATGTTAGATAATAATATTTATTTCCCAACGCGTTGTTGAATGTGGAATCCATATTTCTTTGCACTGGATGCGTCAGAATACAAATAATGTACGCACATGAACGGAAATATTTAAATTCTGATTCGTTAATAAATTGCATCTGTCTAGCGTGTAATTCTGTGTTACATTATAGGCTCTATATTTGACTCTTTCCATTCTTTCCATTCTTTTCTTCTATGACATTCAGAGATGTAAGACTCGTTTGATGAAATTCCGGTGCACTTTGTTTACTTTTAAAGCCCACAAGATTACATCAGTCCAGGACTATTGTTTTTGGTAAACACAGCGTGGTTCCAGTGCTAAATATTTCTTTGCACTGGATGCGTCAGAATACAAATAATGCAGACCAATTAATAGAATACTGCAATCTAAAATAAGTAAAATTTGTTGTTATATAATTATTTTAAAAACGAAAATTCGTGTGTTTGCGTGACATTTATAAATACAAATCGAAACCACGGCAAACACGCCAAATCGCCAAAGTATTCTTGAAATAGTCGGTATAGACTAGTAATACCGGCTCTCAGCGAGTTGCATTCGGTATTTATCTTCCATGCTATTTCTTGCAATATGACAACGAAGGATTCTACAACCAGCTGTTCGTGTGGCGTAAATTGAGGCAGTTGCTCCGGTTAAAATTTCTCCTTGTGTTTCGTTATTTCACATTTGAAGAGTTTGTGTTAGAAAATAAATATAATGTGTATTATCTAACATAGGAAATCTGTTAAAATCTAATATAGAAAAATCCTTGGTTAAACGTTTGGTCTGGTTACCGGTCTGATATCTCTACATCTCGTAAACTGGTACTTTTGCTGAAGCTCGATCGGCAGTCATTTACCCATAATGCACCCGATATAGTTGGGGGGGTCAGAATTTATGAAAATTGCTGTATATATATATATATACAGTCGATGCCAAAAAGGTTGTCCAGCAGAACATAATATAATACTATAATATCCATTGTTTTGGCCTATTGTTTTGGCCTAGACAATAGCCCAAAACAATGGATATTATAGTATTATATTATGTTCTGCTGGACAACCTTTTTGGCATCGACTGTATATATATATATATATATATACAGCCGTTTGCAAAAATTCTGACCCCCCTCACCATATATAAATATATATAAAAAATGTATCAAACATTATGGGATACCTCTTCCTATATTTTTTTCTGAAGCCCTTGATGATAGGCAACTTGAAAAAAATATCAGCAATGACATCCCATAATGTTAGATATATGTTTGATATATATTTATATATGGTAAGGGGGTCAGAATTTATGAAAATTGCTGTATATATATATATATGAGGCACGTTTACACAAAAACAGTCTTAGACAAGAAGGCTCCATTTGTGTTAACATGCTTCATGTTGTGTGCTTCTTCACTTTAAGAGCCAATAACGCGCTTTCCAGTGTTTTATTTTAAGAGCAAATGACAGTATCTGCCTTTTCTGGCCTTTCGATCCCATAATGCCTTTGTCTCAGATCTATCCCATAATTTCTTTATTTGAGAGCTAGAGGTTAGGGTTAGGTTAGAAAAAACGCCATTTTCTGGTATTTCTACTCCAAATACGGCAAAATTCCATCAATTAAACTTACTCTACGGGAAGAGACCGTTGTTTTGACGTGTAGTACGTCGAAATCCATTAAAAGCTCGAGAAATGGCGCCACTTTGAAGAGTTTAGGGTAAACAAGTAACTTTGAGAGATTAAGGTTAGGTTACAAAAACCACATTTTCTGGTACTTCTACTCCGAAAACAACAAAACTGGCACGCTAGGATTAAAGTACTGGAAGAGACCGTTGTTTTGACGTGTAGTACGTCGAAATCCATTAAAAGCTCGAGAAATGGCGCCACTTTGAAGAGTTTAGGGTATTCCAACTCGGGGGCCTCTGGACCTCTCCTTGCGTGGTAAAAAAAATAACTGAAGTGAATGCAACAAAAACCTACATGTAGTTCGAAAATGTTCCTTGTTCAAAATCAATTTCACTACATTGTGTAGTTCCAAAAAAAATCCCCAATTCAGAAAATTGACCCTAGTTAAAAAGCATTTTCCTAGTACCCAAAAAACTGACTGAGATGAAATTCGAACTACAACATAAACACTTACATGACTAAGTTCTTGAGATCAGCAGAGTAGTTCATAGCAACATAGTCTAAGGACTGTTGGATGTGTTCTCTCTGTATTGACTGCAGTGAATAACAGCTGGCGAGAGCAAGAACCAGCTTGCCTAGGGACGTAAGGTCTTCTTGCTGCACAACAACAACAGTATCATAGTACCATCAAATAACAGCCACTTCAACTGGTCTCCAATTATAATCCAAGTCTTTGAACAAACAGGAATCCAAATAGATTATGACCAGTAACTACTTACAAGGACCCATATCAATGGTTTATGACCAGCAACTACTTACAGGGACCCATATCAATGGTTTATGACCAGTAACTACTTACAGGGACCCATATCAATGGTTTATGACCAGTAACTACTTACAGGGACCCATATCAATGGTTTATGACCAGTAACTACTTACAGGGACCCATATCAATGGTTTATGACCAGTAACTACTTACAGGGACCCATATCAATGGTTTATGACCAGCAACTACTTACAGGGACCCATATCAATGGTTTATGACCAGTAACTACTTACAGGGACCCATATCAATGGTTTATGACCAGTAACTACTTACAGGGACCCATATCAATGGTTTATGACCAGTAACTACTTACAGGGACCCATATCAATGGTTTATGACCAGTAACTACTTACAGGGACCCATATCAATGGTTTATGACCAGTAACTACTTACAGGGACCCATATCAATGGTTTATGACCAGTAACTACTTACAGGGACCCATATCAATGGTTTATGACCAGTAACTACTTACAGGGACCCATATCAATGGTTTATGACCAGTAACTACTTACAGGGACCCATATCAATGGTTTATGACCAGCAACTACTTACAGGGACCCATATCAATGGTTTATGACCAGTAACTACTTACAGGGACCCATATCAATGGTTTATGACCAGTAACTACTTACAGGGACCCATATCAATGGTTTATGACCAGTAACTACTTACAGGGACCCATATCAATGGTTTATGACCAGTAACTACTTACAGGGACCCATATCAATGGTTTATGACCAGTAACTACTTACAGGGACCCATATCAATGGTTTATGACCAGTAACTACTTACAGGGACCCATATCAATGGTTTATGACCAGTAACTACTTACAGGGACCCATATCAATGGTTTATGACCAGTAACTACTTACAGGGACCCATATCAATGGTTTATGACCAGTAACTACTTACAGGGACCCATATCAATGGTTTATGACCAGTAACTACTTACAGGGACCCATATCAATGGTTTATGACCAGTAACTACTTACAGGGACCCATATCAATGGTTTATGACCAGTAACTACTTACAGGGACCCATATCAATGGCTTATGACCAGTAACTACTTACAGGGACCCATATCAATGGTTTATGACCAGTAACTCTTACCTGAAAGTGAGGAATCATGGCATTTGGACTGTTACTTGGATCAAAACTAAGTATGTCAAAAATACCACAGCCATTTATCCTTAACCTAAAGAAAAACACAGCATTAGATACCGGTAACTGATGGTAAAGCTTCTGTTTGAATTTCTATTTTGTTATTTTCTAGGGATAAGTACATGTACAACAAGCGATTTAGAATACAGGGGATAGTATCACCACTTGAACAACCAAACACCAGAAAAATACCTATCCACTGGATATAGTAAGTTTGGTACAAATGTAGATTGATACATATGTACTTATCCACTGGGTAGGGATTTATCACTGACAGTAGCTAGTGGACAGTGTTTTTCACCACTTGAACAACCAAACACCAGAAAAATACCTATCCACTGGATAAAGTAAGTTGGGTACAAATGTAGATTGATACATACAGTATGTACTTATCCACTGGGTAGGGATTTATCACAGTGGTGGAGAGTTTTCTCTGGACCCTTTGAATAACTAGGGCCAGAAGAACAAAGCAATAACTGTTCAGCACACAAAATTGTATTTTTTCCTGCTGATCAACATTATTCAAAGTCCCACAAAAGCAATTTAGGCATGTATTGCAATAATTATTCTTGACTAATTCAATAAATTTTGTTCAAGGTCCTGATCTTATGAACTGTCATTTTACCTTGAATTTCCTATTAACAGAATCTTGGATGGGTCAATCATTCTGCACGGCAAGCCTGCTGCATGGACAGTCCTGAGTGCAGAGGACAGCTGAATAATATAGCTCCATATTAACCTTTCTGGCATGAGTCCATGCCTTGTCCTTCCATTAGGGCCTGGTACACCAGAATGTGTGGGTGGTGGAAATACCAGTGAGCCATCAGCACTTACAGGAAGTGTCGAGTCAGGCCCTGAGAAGTGACGACTGAGTAATGTCTCTGCTCCAGGATGGTAGTCGTACACAAAGATGAGAGCTGCAATATAGACAAATTTCATTAAGGCATTCAAGCAATCTTTGCAGACATATATAGTTCAGAACCACTTTATTAACTTTCATTCTTTTACAAATGGGCCACTGTATTTGACAAGGCATTCTATACAACCCTCCAGGGAACCTGCACATCAAACTGGCCATTTCTATAGAAATAACACTAAAGCAACAGGATCTATTGATGAATTTTGTATTATTAAGGTAACATAATTATTTAACATATAAACTTACAGTTATCTCCAAATGCTTTGCTGGTGAACACCTCTCTTAGACTGACCAAGTTCGAGTGACTGATTTTTTTCCACTGATCAACTAGCACCATTGACTTGGCATTTACAAGACGGAATCCTGATAAAGGGGAGAACATTGTGATAATTATAACCTTGCTAATTTAAGATCTTAAACTACATTTGCATGTTTGTTCAATGACAACATACCATGAACTCTACGCAGCACATAAAGCAGGCCATCTTTGGAGTTAACTCCCTTATAACATGTAGTTATATATCCAAATGTCCTCTGTGCCTAGTGTAGACATAAAAAAAACCAGTGTTACTATATATTATTCTGAAATTATCTATTTGCATTTTGATACCACAATTTTTGTTATTATTAAAACTAATTAATGTTACACCACTCAGTATAAATGCACTACACATACATGTACTCAAGACTATGCCGCGGTAACCAACTGAAATCAAGCAGGTGACTGAGCTGTAATTGGCCCACAGCTGCAGGACATTATATTTGTCTGGCCTTGGAAAGCTAAGATCCCTATTGCAACTGCACCACTGAAGTAAATGTAACAATGTGTTGACATTGCCAGCAGAACAACATACCTGGTCAGTTGGGGTGTCTAATGGTTCCAAAGGGCACAGAGTGTGGTAGTTGTCTACCTCCTGTGGTACACCTACAACATAGAAACAATCATGCTCATGTACCTTACTGTATTACAAGTTAAGGTAGCCTATCATTTTCTATTCCTTTAAACTTGATTTGCATCCTTTACCATCACAAATAATGATTATTGTATCCCATAGATACACTCTTCCTTTCTGATGCATTACTGAAACATAACCTAACCTTAGAAGTACGTAACTGAGAGTGTACAAGTTATACTCACTGGGGTCGTCAGGGTCCAGCTGTGCCATGCTTAGGGTATGTTGGTTCATGAGCTCCTACACAAAAGGAAACAGCCCATATCAGGGGTTTCATTAGAAGCTGACAGGGGTCGGAAATACCGGCTGTAGTTCACATGGTAAAATATGATGACTAAAGTAAACACATTTCTATATCTCCATCCCCTGTCTTACGTTTTCCAACACCTTCCTCAATAAATAATAAAATCCCTACATGTTGTAGTTTACAGGACAACATACAGTATACTTCTGTTTTTTGGTTACTCTTGATCTCTCTTTCACAGCTTAGAAAACAGGCTGCTCATTTGAACTGGTAAGTCTTGATAAAGGTTTGGTGTCATTTCGGAAAAATGCTCTTGAAGCGCTGCAATTAAAGCTACATAAATGTACTATGTACATACTTAAATGATCATTAACATCATTTAAGCAAAAGCTTAAATCTAGTCTCATGGAGTCTTATCAGTAACAACTTCATTAGTTACATCTGTCACTATTACATAATACAACTATTATCTGAAAATATCTGGTACCCTATTTATTTATTTTATTTATCTATTTTACTTACTTTAAACCCATTTGTTTTCTACTAACATTAATTAAGTGTTCTATATTGCTGTAATCTGTATCGTAGTGTATATATATATTTATTTTTTTTAGTTTTCATCTTTAAAACCCTACAAAAACATTGTTACTTAACTTGAAATGTTACTCAGCTCGTTTAACTTTAGTTATTCTGAGTAACTATTACCATAATTTAGTGAGATCTATGTATTTATGTAAATTAAGTATTTATAACCTTTTTGGTAATAAAGATGATGTTGATTGATGTTGATTTGATGTACCATTTTAAAGGTCTTGAATTGAAGAAAGTACCTATTTACTCCATTTTGAATAAAAGTTAAAAGCATAGATTTTTCAATGCGAAATGACTCTGTCCAGCAGGAGTTCAGTGCTTCAGACTTTGAAAAACAATCTTAATTATCCCTTTCGAATCCAACTAATTTGTCTAAAATTAATACTGTTTCTGGGATTTTTGATGTTGCATATTACAGATTTTATCCCTTTTCAAAGTTGAAAAAGTAGTTTTTCATCCATTATAATACAGACCAGGTCACAAAACCTGAACAAAAAGTAATTTCAAAATTCCCTGACACTATATTTTGAAAAACGGCTGTTTTCTATGACTTGTGATAATTTGAGAAAAATTGGACAAAACACGAAAAGGCTGGACTTCAACAAAGTTTTGTTTTTAGCCAAAAAGAAGAGCCAAGAAACGGCCCAATAAAGATTTTCATTTCATTTCACGGTTGACTAAGAAGTCCTGCCTCCAAGGATAATCTCATTAACTTTAGCTAATCAGTGTGATTCATGTTGTGTTCAGTCTGTCAACCAATTACAAAGTTCAGATGAGCTGGTTCAGAACACAGGTTTGACTAAGAGAGAAAGCTATACCTTTACCAATGCCCAATAATTCTACAGAAACTAGTATTGATTCCAGTTTAATTTCAAAGAAGAAACACTCTTTTAGGAGTACAAAAAATTGCAGCACAATAAACAAACAATAAATTCAGAGCAGGGAAAACCATTAGAGCACTGCTCCACACCATGTACATGTAGACTGTTTATGTCGCATTCTAATTTCATCATGCTGAAGCAAAACTGTCAAACCTTAGCTTCCTGCATTGAATTATCTGAAATTGTTTTGGTTAATTTAAGATAACATAACTTTATTGTTTGATTCTTTGTGGACTTTTGGTCTTTGATGATTCCAACTTCTTGGAATATAAATTCCTCCAGCCATTGTTTGTCCTAAGAACTTTGCACCCACTGCCAAATTTACTCACAGACTAAATTGTGCTGCTTTTCTCTTTTGAATACCACTTTTTGGGGCATTGCATTACCGTAGAAACCTTTACAAATGAAAAGTAGTGCAGAAAATCACAGGATGCGAGAATGAAATAATGTAACGTGCCCAGTGAATGACAGCAGCTATCAATCATTTGTCATGCTTTTTGTAGCAGGAAATCAGAAAGTCGCATTTTCAAGGCTTTACAAAAAAATGTTTTTTTTTTTTGTGATGCTACATTAAGGAATATATATTTAGAATTTGCAAAAAAACGTATTTTCGAAACATTTCCATTTTTAACCTTTATCGAGACCTTACGTGTAAGTACTACATTTTTATACATTAATTTCAGCAGGTTACATACTTTATTGCTTTGGAGGTTTCCTGGAAACCAAAACTGGTCAATTAGTTTGTAGTTCAAGGTCCCATAAAGGTTTTGAGATATTTGGAGTTTTGGAAAGAAAAATTGGGTGAGGGGATTAGTCAATTTTAAAGAAATAGGGAAAAATGAAGATTTTATGGCAGTACAGTGTAGAATTAAAATTTGATTTTTAGGTTAATTAATTGATGGGCACCACATTTGTCTCAGCCTCAAGGAATCATGGTCATCCTCTGTCAATCACGGTTGATCATGGTCCTCCTCTGATGATCGCCATCAGTCACAGTCATCCTGACAGTCAATGGTTGGAACCGTAGAATGGCAGATCAGTCGCTTGACACCAGTTGGTTGATTGGCCAACAACAGTTGACCATGGTTGACCACAGTCTATCATGGTCTATGGTGGTCTATCATGGTTGATCAACCAAGGTTGACCATGGTGGCCTGCCTCATACACCACTTGATATGGACACCCATTAATATGGACAGCTTTCACTTGCCCAACAGCAAGTTTTTAAAACAAAGTTAACCTCATTAATAAGGATGCTTCAGATAAATTGATTGCAATTGTATGTTACCTATGTCGACGGCGGTCAAAGATCATGACGCAGACCTGTGCAGTTAGTTTGCTTTAGAGATGCTCAGTTACTGAATTTTCCACCATAAAAGAGTTACAAGTAACGTGTTTGATATGGCCAGCGGCACTGGGGGCAATTGCTTCTTTGGATTTTATTGAGATTTCATGGTTTAATCCATCACATAATGTGTTTATAAAACTTTAGAGGAGCGTTGTTTGTTATTGTTGGTGTTATAATTTCATTTTTGCCAACAGAATTACTAACTGTATAATTATTATTACATCAGTTACACAAACCCCGTTAATATGGACACTTTTCGAAGTCCCGTATTAATGTTTTAGAACAGGAGGGCACATAACTACTAATGTGAACAGATTTGAATAAAACTGCACAATCAAGGTTTCCAACCAACCTGTCTTAGCTGAGCAGACATAGAAAATACATTACTTCTGCTCTGGTTGTTCTGTAAATGAGCAAGATGGGCAGGTTCACCCATGTAGGCATGGTACGAAGGAAGCATCTACAACAAAATACACAAACAAGTTCATCATCTGATGAAACTACTGTTGTTCTGCAAGCTTTAGTAATAAATGAATTTAACATACATGTACCATACAATGCAGTTATGTTTAATACATACTTTACATAAATTTATGTAATTAGCATGGAAAAATAGGAATAGAATTCCATAAGCAATATAATTGCATAGTCACAGCTGAACCAATATCACCCTCGCTGCTTTGTGACTCAGGCAATATCAGTTTTCTCCTGCAATTTTGCATGGAATTACCTCATCAGGAATGTAATTTTCCTATATGAGCTGTGTCAATCCAAAAAGCGACCTTATGACTATTTTTTTATGATTTTGAGTTATAAGGGCAGTTTGGAACATTTGGACAACTGCTCTTAAACTGGGAAAATCACTGTTCAAAAGTTGCTACTTGAATGACAGTTCTTATTTTGTTGACATTTGGTTGCCCTTCAAAAGAGAAAACATGAGCCAGACATAGTATTTCTAGCTTTCAAATATATATTAGAGGAACATTTTAAACTTTGTTTTTGAGTTAAGCTTTTTTGAAAACTACTCTAGATCATGAAAACTTCCTCATGGCTTCCTCTTGCAATCCAACTCAGTTCTCAAACTCATTCTCTGCAGCATTAAAAATTAGCAATCCTCACTTAAAACTTATCTTCCACGATGCTCTGGTAGTCCAACAATCTCCTCATCATTCCTCTCATCTACCCACAAAGCCTCCATTGCAGTTGCTTTGCGAATATAAAAGTCAGTAAACAATGACAGACACTCAAACCAGTGCTTGCATCATTCACAAGCCAATTTGAAGTCTTTTCCAAATGTATTCTTCATTTGAAAAGCTGTTTCTTAGAAATCTTATTTCTAATGAATGAAAACATGTGCTACTAATATTACTCTCTCATTTTGGTCAAAAAAGATCTGAGGAAGTAATTTTGATTCTATATCCTTTGGTAGCCAGTTAACTGCTGCTCAACTAAATTCAAAATTATTTGTTTTTGCATGTTCTTCTCAAAGTGATGTCATATTATAATGTCCCTTTTCACTTGGCACAGCCCATATAATCTTTTAAGGACACACAAGCCATGTCTTCTTAAAGCAATTTTTAAATAAGCAACTGCCACTCAAATGAGATGATTGACAAAATAATGTTACATACCAGAGGTGGACTACTACCATTGAAAGGCAGTCAATAGGTGACAAACAACAGGGTATTACATAGAGAATAATACATGGGCGCGCGGAGATATGGAATGTATCTTCGAGTGTTCAACTCAATATCTCACGAGTGAACGCAGCAAACGAGTGACATATCGAGGTGAACATGAGAAGATAAATGTATTGTTTTATTTATTTTATAAACAATACCTGGGCCTGGTTGTTCGAAGCAAGGGTAAGCGCGTGACGTGGAAATCGCTGATTGGCTGAAAGGTGATATCCACACGTAAAATTATCGTATTTTACGTGTGTTCAGATACTATGTTTCTCAGTGCTGGAAATCTTTGTAAAACACTGTAGTTTATATAATAAATGTAGTTTACTTACTATCACAATACGTACATTTAATTTACAACACTACATCAGTTACTACAATCCTGACTAGGAGTACTCAGTCTGGTTATAATTAGGCTATTTCTCACCACAGCTGGCTGGTTTGGGTTCTGCTGTGGGTAGAAGTATGTGGTTCCATCAATGGACTCAATATGCTGCTGATGTGATAGTTGGTTCTGTGGATGGTTGTGTGGTTGGTTCTGCGGATGGTTGTGTGGTTGGTTCTGCGGATGGTTGTGTGGTTGGTTCTGCGGATGGTTCTGTGGATGGATAGAGTATTAATGCATGCACACTTGGATCTAAAAAGTTCTGAACAATAGGAATAAATTTGAATAACTGAGAACATCCTTCCACAACAGCCATCCTCGAGACAATTTTGCATTGGATATCCTGTGTTTTAAATGTTTCTTTTGTAACTTTACAATAGGAGTGAAAAGGACAAGTATGCCATTGTTTTACAGAACAGTAAAATAATTTAGTCCTGAAAATGATATTATTATTTGCCAAATGACTATTTGTCATTCAGTTAGCCACACACTTCAAGGTTGCTACAAAAAATACAGTGTAAGTGCCATGAGCTTGCTAGCAAGTTGCTGCCATTGTAGGAGCATCTGTGTAGAATTGCAACGATTGAAGATGGTGGCTTAATTAACACAAAAACATGTCATGAGGCAACCATAAGTTGGGATTTCATGGTAAACACAAGCAATTACATGCACACACTTACAGCAGCATTTGGCAGGAACTCAAATGCTTGCGACATGCCTGGTGTTGATGATGTTGGTGTAGGTGCTGTGCTACATATAAGTTTGGGCTTGTTTGAATTCATGGGAGGCTTGGGCGAATGCAGAGGAGAAACAGGTCCACCTGGGGCCAGTGAAGAGCCAAATGACTTCTTGGATGGTGACAGAGGAGAGTTGTGCCCACCTGGTATAGGACCTCCTTGGTGAACTTGAGGCTGTAATGCAAGTGTTTCAACTGAAGATTCTTTGAATATCTCTATATTTATGAACCAAAAATGAACCTTTTTTTTTGCAAGAGCTGGTTCAAATTTTGAAAATTCATCTAAAACATATTTGCCACAACTTGTGCAATAATATTGCATCATTTTTTCAAACATTTAGGAAAAGTTAATTTATTATTACATGGACAAGAGTGTTTTACCAAGAACTAAACCATTCGTAGAATGCAGTGCTCGACCTTAACATTTTTAATCACTGTTCCTGGGACTAGTAGAGCTAAAAATTTACTAGTCCAGAGAAAATTTCTGGCAGTCCCGACTCCGGCATGCCAATATTTGCTGATCTCTAAGCCTTTCATGCTACACGCATGAGTGAACAAGTCAAAACAAAGATGGCGGCGATAGCGGCCTTCACGGGAGCTCCTGGGCTGACTAGTGCCCAGTTCTAGCCTCAGCCTTGTTAAGTCTTCTCGGCCTTTCCGCGATTGTTTTCGGAACGTTTGCAAAGAAATGCGTTCAAAATACAATCACAGGACAACATATTTTTGTTTTTTGGCAGAAAAGGCAAAATAGGATCTAAAACCCTCTATGGATTTACTCTACTGCAATAAGTGACAATAATATCACAAAATTATTGCAGAAGAGCTTTGAAAGATTGTGAAAATGTTTGTACTGACGGTAAGTAAAATGAGTAGAGAAGACTTCTTAGAGCAGTTTAATTGTCCATATAAAACAAGAGGCTGTACACAGCCTTTGCTCAGGCCATATGGCATTCCAACAAAATATTGTTTGCATGTCTACATTTCAATGGAAGATAAATATCCGTGCAATGATTGTGAAATTGGGAATGTAGATTGTTTTGTGAAAGACCAGCTGTTATAATGGTACAAGCTGCCCAGTGTGTCCTTATAATTAGTTGCCGAACAGTTTACTTAACCTTTTTTGGTGTGCATGTGTGAGGAGGGGGGAGGGGAGGAAATTATGACTTTGCAGGTTCGATTAAATGTCTGTCTGTCATTAAAAAGTATTTGACACTTACAATAATTTTTCAGCCTTTGAGAGAATTAAAAAATATTTTAATTTGTTTCACAAGGCTTACATGTAAACTCTTTTTTTTGTCTCTTAAAGACCCTGTGTCCGAGCCCATGGTGCTTTGCGCACGCAAATCATTTTCGCAGGCTACGAAAATCAGAGAGATCGTTGTTGTTGTTATGTGACTGCCGAATCTTTCGAAATCCATCCCTGGTTTGGGCCATCGTGTAATTATTCATAGGTATATATGCTTAAATGACTTTCTTTTATCTTAACATTTGTATATATACTTTTTTTAATGAAACTTTAGTTCGAATATTTCTTCGAACCCGGTCTAGAGTGGCGAGTAGAGGAATGCCGGAGAAAGGACCGAGACAGCGAGGCGAAGTGACTCGACAAATAATCCTTCTGCCGTCCACATTTTACTTTCTCTAGGTCTACAAGAGAACACTTGTGGTTCAAAAGGACTACTACGTGAGTTTTCCGGGGATTTGCTGCACTAAGGGACCGGCGGGCTTCGTTGGAAATACAAAACACAAAGCAACCACTTCTGGTATCAAGAGCATTCATAATTATAATTTTGCACGGCTAAGCTCCACTGAGGTGTTACGACTTATCTGTATCTGTATATGTTTTGCATTTTTATTAGCAGAGAAAGCAATCTCCTTAACCTTTTTTTTCATCCTCTAGTATGTCCAGAAAGTCTTGCTACCAAAACTACGATCGCGGGTCAAAGTCCAATCTGCCGAGTTCAGCTGTTACGTCGCTGTGAGTTTGACTCGAGTGCGAGTACGACATTTCATTTTGCACTCAAAATATATCATTCGCAAGGAAAGTAGAGATCTTCAAATACAGCTAAGCAATACTGGAGACGTGAAAACAAGGTAACAAGAGTATGTGTTTGCTTGTAGAGTTGTGAAAAGTCGCACTCGTAAATCGAATTAGAATCTAAAGACAGAACAACTGGCTTCCTGCTGAGTACTGTTCAAATCATATTCGAAGCATCCGGGGAAAATTTGTGGGCTCGATTGGGTTTTTAATCCGGTAGAAATTATGAAATTCGTTATCCAAAGTGTATGTGTACTTCTTTTATGAAACTTATAAACAATCGAGAGCATTTCAGTTCGCCTAAAAGCTGGCCTTTAATTTATGCGGCCATTGATAAACAAACTAATCATAACATTGGCGCAAAGCACCATGGGCTCGGACACAGGGTCTTTAAGAATAGTTATTGTGATTATTTGTCCCCAGAGAAGCCATATTCTCATAAGAATTATAAGTCTTGAGAAAAGAATCCTATTTTAGAGTTATTGGAATGTTAAACTGCCATGGAAGGCAAATTGCAGCCATGTTTCTAACAGTACCTAAAGCCTTTGTTGGAGTGATGTTATGCACCACATGTGTCTGAGACAATATTTCAACACAACAAGATGAGTGATAATATTAGTGAACATGAATCACAGTGACAAATGCAGTTAATTGTCCTGTCCTGCTATTATCATTTCACGTGGTTCAAGGCATGGTTTTCAGGGAAGAACACAAGAGGCCTGACACCAAGTGAAACTTTAACAATGCAAGTCTTTAAAATAATACAACAAAAAAATCCTGGGAAGCTTGCAATCGTGTTTTCAGTTTTCCACACATTTGTCTGTAAATGTTCCTGCAGACTTTGACTTGTTATTACAGATAAATGTATGGAAAACTGAAAACATGATTGCATGCTTCCCATTACAGCTACATCCCTCATCCCTTGATCGGTTAATCTTTTACCTTGTATCTTAAGTTTGCAGACAGTGAATATTTCAGAAATTCGATTTTACGGAAATTATTTGGCATCAGATTCCCATACAAACACTGTATTTCACACGTCCATGTTTACACCCCTTTCAAAATTTCAGAATTAACCATGAACTATTTATTTATTTATCTTTATTTATACATGGAAAATCATCAGTTACATACATAGATAAAAAACACTAAAATATGAAACTGTTTTACATGAAAGCCATGTTGCAGGGACGAATAAGAAAAATAGGAATGTCATATATAAGAAATATTTACATAAGGTTAAAATAACTCGATTTCGTAAGATTAAAAATGAAGTTATTTAAACTAGTTGATTGCCTTACATCCCCAGGCAGTTCATTCCATAACTTAGCCCCACTAAAGCGAAAAGCCTTTTTACCGAAATTGGTTCGTGGCCGTACGAGGGTTAGTTTTGTTGATGAGCCCCTAAGATTGTAATTTGTAGAGGCTGAACGTGGTATAAATTTTGAGGATAAATATTCAGGAGACAGGTTATTTAAAGCCTTATAAATCATTATTGCTTTTTGTTTGATTCGTCGAATATATAGTCTGTCCCAATTTAGAGTACTTAGGAGCTCATCAATCTTAGTATCAAAGGGTAAACCGGTTATTATTCTGGCAGCTCGGTTTTGCAACTTTTGTAGATTCTCGGCAAGTCCTTTGTTTAGATTTTCCCATACAACACTGCAGTAATCAAAATGAGGGAGTATGAGAGTATCATAGACACTTAGCAGTGCTTTGGGGGGTATGAAAGGCTTTATATGTCTGAGTGCACCTAGACCTGAGGAGATTTTCTTCATGAGTTTGTTAATGTGGGTTTTCCAAAACAAATTTTCATCAAGATGCACACCAAGATATTTTGTTGAGGTAACTCTTTCTATGACTTTACCATCAATGGTGAAAGATAAATCTTTCGAAAAATTTGTCAATTTCTGGTGGGAACCCACTAGCAACCGCCTTCAGTTTTTGCCGTTGCATTTAGGGTGAGTCTATTTGCACAAAGCAGTCTTCTATCTCTCTCGGACTCTCGCCGGTTACTGTTAAGTTTGTATCATCGGCGTACATCTGAGGAAAAGATTTTAATAGGCAGTTGGGTAGATCGTTGATGTAGAGTAAAAACAGAAGGGGCCCTAGGTTCGTTCCTTGGGGCATGCTGCAATTGAGGGTTCTGGGACTAGATGTTTCATTATTTACCCTGCATCGTTGCTGCCTGTTACTAAGATACGAGTCAAACCAGTTCAAAGAGGCTTGATCTAATCCATACAATTTAAGTTTTTCAAGAAGGATTTTGTGGTCGACAGTGTCAAACGCTTTTTTCAGATCCAGGAATAACACAGCATTGACATGTCCTTTGTCAATGCTGTAGTACCACTGGTCTGTGGCTTCTAGTAATGCTGTCACCGTAGAGTGGAGGGTTCGAAATCCTGATTGGCTATTAGTAAGGATTTTATGTTCTTGAAGATAATCATAAAACTGATCAAATACCAGCCTTTCAAATAATTTTGCAACAGCAGAGATAATTGAGATTGGTCTATAGTTATCTGGATCAAATTTAGTACCCTGTTTAAAGAGAGGAGTAACTCTTGCAAGCTTCCAATCTTGGGGGAAGATCTCTTTTGCTATAGATAAATTAAATAGTGAGGTTAGAGAGGGGCTAACAATTTCAGCTGCATCTCTTAGTAACCTGGAAGGGATATTATCTAATCCTGTGGCTTTAGCTAAAGGGAGCTTCTTTAGTAATCTGAGGACTTGCCTTCCTTCAATAGGTTTGATTTGAAATGAGGAATCTACTGTCTTTAGATAAGTTTTGAAAGACATATTATTATCGGAGATCTTTCCTGCTAATTTGGGGCCGATTTTGGCAAAATGCTGGTTCAAAGCCTTGGCGATCTCTTTTGGATCTTCGATCGTATTTCCCATAATGTTAATTTTGTTTAATATGGTTGTATTAACTTTATGGGACCTTAGCTCGTTAATAGCTTTCAACATTTTCTTCTGATCACCATTATTAGTTTTAATGGTGTCATGGAAGTAGTTTGCTTTAGCATTGCGGATATCATTATTCAATTTATTTCGGGTTTGTTTGTATCTTATCTATTGTATGCTCCCAATTTCAATATTATCTTCATCTATCCCCCTTCATCATATTAAATGAACTATCCCTTTGCTTACTATTATTTCAAATGCTATATATATGCATCCAAGTTACCTTTGTATTGAATGATAATCCAGCAAAATTTGTCATCAGATTATCGTGATTAGCATTAGGCACTTGAGCCATGGGGTTGCCACCTTTGAAGCCTCTATGCCCTTGTCCTCCTCCTACTGGTCCATTTGCAGCTTGGAAGATAGGAGCTGAAGCACTTCGATGAAAAGCATTGTTACCTGGAATACCATATGCCTTGTCTACCAAACAGAAATAACCAAAAAATGTTACATAATCAACACAACATGCTTTAATGGATGGGAGAACAAATACCTACTTAATTATATAAAGTTATACAAAAAAGCACATATTAACTGCCCAAACAGTGTCACATTCCTTATTGTTTGCTGTTACTATCCCTTCATCGTTTACTATGTAGGAAAAGCAACAAAATGCTCACAAAGGCAAGCAGCATATTAACATCTTGAACCCTCCATAGCAAGAGAGAGAACTGATCTATCAACCTGTGATTTCAATATCTTTTTTCATCCATCAATACCTTATTTATTTTTCTGGTCTTGTGCTGGCCTTGTGCTGGCCTTTACCATGGAATCCTTACCATGTATGTATTCATGACATTGGCAATCTAATCAGTTTTCATTTTAGCTACAGAGACACTGTAGATCTTTTAAGATCTAGATTCAATTTATTTTAAAAACTTGTTGTATTTCACAGTAAATAACAATAACCACCTTAACTTATTCACGTATTAATACAAGACGCTGTTGGATAATGTTAAGGAGCCCGTGTTAAATATCACATACATGTACGCGTAGAAAGCCTACAAAAAAGTCACTACACAAGTTAAATAAAAACTCAAGAACTAAACGACTAAATATAAAGAGATGTTTGTATCGTGTACATTTGGCTGACTCTTGGGATACTTGACGTCCTGATCTAATGTTTTACAGAAACAGAAATTTCCAGAGCTCAAACGGTCTCAAACAACCAAACTTATGTTAAACAAGCTAGCATTTCAATTTCAAAATATCCTTTCCTTCGATGTTTTATAAATGTTGACCATCTATCCATCCGGTTTCATCCATCCAAACTATTTAATAACAGTGCGGTGGAAGAGCATAATACTTCATCAGGTAACTCACGACTTCTAGCAAAGAAATCCTGGAGTTGATACACAGGTCCTGGTACACATACTATGAAATCGATTTTTTTTTATGTGGTAATTTTGTTTAACTGGACAAAGTAAGGCCAAAAATAAGCCATAACATGATCAGAAACCGTAATCAAAACTAATGATTATACTCTCCTATCAATAAGTAATACTATTTCATATTTGGTCTAGTTTGATGGCCGAAGAAAGTGCCTAAACTAAAGTGTTGATCTGTACCTTGCCTTCCTTCGTTTGCTGTGGGTTTCGCATGCACAAACTGACACTGGTCGCCATAAAAACAGTACCCGTTAGCGCTATAATATCGGCATAGAGTAGGTTTCACTGGCCTAAAACCACCAGCAGGACCAGAGGGATTCATAACTAGATCATCTGTATAGATTTAACGTGTACTCTGGCTAGAACATGAGCATAACAAACGACTCTCAACACCTCCACTCGACCGCCATGTTCGTTTTGCTTGTGTTGTGTTACGGGACGACACTTGTGCGCAGGCGTGGCCCAGACCCCACACGGCCACACGAGAGACGCGCGGCAAACTCAATAGAGTCATCTCCAGGACACGTCACAACAGAAACACAGATCGGGGTGTAATAGTAGTTAAAGTGTGCTTTAATATAATTTCAGTATTTCTAAATGTGTTATATCCAATGCTCAAAAAGTACAAGTTTTTCACGCCATTTGGTTCCAGTTTTGTGTCCTGTCGTCTATATTCTGTATTATTTAAAGTGTTTATTAAACCCAATTTTGCATCTTTATTTTATTGCAGAATAATAAAGTTCATTCTTTTCTGATTTTGAAGAGTATATATTTTTTTCAGTTCCGCCTTCGGAAAGGTCTCTTTTTCGCCATTCAAATTGACCAACCTCGTTCCCAGGGGTCTTTACGCGCCTAATCAAAGATGGCGTCGAAAGTACCCCTGGTACAGGCTGGTGGGATTCGGACACTGATTGGCTAGACATTTTGCGCGCAATTCATCAGAACTTAGCGTTTTTGCCTTTTTTAATACTCACTTCGCAACTGGGTACAAGTAGAATAATGTACGGTTGGAATTAATTGGGATCACACTTCAACTGCTAACCGTTCTTCAGCGATGATGAATCCAAGATGGCGGATGTGCTTCAAAATATGCCCATATTGCCCATATTTGAAATCCTGGAGATTTTAATCACGTGATGTGGGCATCCAAGATGTCGGCCAAGCTAAATATGGAAATGTTAACACGTGCCTACAAACCATAGGTATCCCAAGATGCGATTAACGGTTTTTCCACGCGGCGAACGATGTGGTGAAAACAGGTATACTAAACGGCTCGAAATGGAGTTTACTTGGATAAAGAAACAGTGGAATGGTGTCACAAAGCTACCAGGGTGTATCTAAGGTAGAAGAGAATCCTGAAAAGCCGTTCATTTTCCGGTAGCGTTGAAGCGAAGCGATCGATAGCTCATGTTCAGGTTAAACGGCTTCTCCTGGCTTTCCCACTGATGAAACCTACCAGAAAACTACCCAGTAATACACTTCACCTATTGCTCTACCTACACAACGTGTTTTAAGGTTATTTAAAATCGTTTTATTGATAAAATTTGAGCAATCAAATCTATACACAAGTTCATCTCTGGAGTCAGTCCGTTTGGCCAATAAAAAGCATTCTTATAACAACCCTTGCGTCATAATCGAAGAGCCAATCAGAGTACGTGACAGTTCAGCGTTTACCAGGGTCTTCTCTTAGCCGCCATCTTGGATCTGACCGAGAAGACCCTGGTTACGAGGTTGCCCAGGCTGGTGGGATTCACACCGCGGCAAAACGTTACGCGCATGCGTATTTGCTATTTCTTGTCGGCGCGCGGCCGCCCCCAGTTTCCCGCGAAAACTGAAATGAAACAACAGGCACATACCCGTGATTTTAAAATTTCTGCTTAAAAGTATCCATTTGTGAACTGTTTTGTCAAAAAATAAGAAAACTACTTAAAAGCTAAGCCTAAGACTTTAACAGGTTGAAGTTTTCTTAATTTGTAATTCACTGTGAGTTTACTAAGTTATAAAATTATTTACTAAATAAGTTGAAACCCTCGGTAATTTGTATTTGATAGCAGAGCCTTCGTTCTTTTGGCCAGCGGAGCATATCGTTTTGCCGCGGTGCAGGTGGGATTCGGCCACTGATTGGCTAGACATTTTGCACGCGCTGATTGGAGAATTTCGAATAGCGCGTAATGAACTGGTGATGTCGTCTTTCGCATTGCGCGTTCAAAATTCGTTGAAAACAGATAGAAATTCATCAGAACTTAGCGTTTTTGCCTTTTTTAATACTCACTTCGCAACTGGGTACAAGTAGAATAATGTGCGGTTGGAATTCATTGGGATCACACTTCAACTGCTAACCGTTCTTCAGGGGACTCTTCAGGGATGATGAATCCAAGATGGCGGATGTGCTTCAAAATATGCCCATATATTGGGAATATTTTTGGGTCACATGACCAGCGTAAAGACCCCTGGGAACGAGGTTGGCCCAATATAGAGGTATGCTGTGCGACAGAATCTGCTTCTAACGCAGGCTTCCCAGACTCGACGTATATTTCCCGCTTATTAGTCTATTGGGTTACCTGTGGTTTATCGATTAGTTTTATAACGATCTCATAAGAGTTTATATAATTGCTCGGTGTGAATTCTTTTTTCCGATTCCTACGAAACAAATCTTCAATAATAAAAGATTAATACTTAATGAAGTTGTGTGAGTGGTAACCCAATAGACTAATAAGCGGGAAATATACGTCGAGTCTGGGAAGCCTGTGCTCATATAGCCTGCGTACAGCATCCCCTACTTGAGGGACCCTCAAGTAGGGGATGCTGTACGCAGGCTAGTGCTCATATGAATCACGAAGTACCCAAGATGGTGGAGCACCAGATGCAGCTCAGCGAGGAGATAGCCTTCTTTGCAGCCGCTCTTACTCTTACCCTTCCCAGCGGCTGCAAAGGAGGCTAGGAGGTATACTGATATTCCCACTGCTTGTACATGTACTTTATGGTTTTTTTTGAATAATATTTGTTAGTATTTTTACTAGAACATTTATCGAAGTTTAGATTATCAATTTAATTTCAGCCAGACTGTAGTCATTCCAGCCGGGTGTCTAGATAACGAAGACCTAGAAAACGAAGACCGAAGATCGAAGACCCTAGATAACGAAGACTCAAAAACGAAGACCCTAGGGGACCGATCGTTTATTACGTCGCAGGGGGGGGGGCGGGCGGTGTTTTTAACGGGGGGGTAAAATTTGTAAAAGGGGAAAATGAAGGGGGGTAATTTTTGCTCTTAAGACAATTTGAGGGGGGTATAGTTTTGAGAAAGGTACGGAGCCCTATAAGGGCCACCCACAAACAAATTTTATGAAAGAATATCGCGCGATAAAGTGTTACTATCGCGCGATACTGCTTTATTATCGCGCGATACTGCTTTATTATCGCGCGATACTGTGTTACTATCGCGCGATACTGTGTTACTATCGCGCGATACTGCTTTATTTCGTGCGATACTGTTTTATTATCGCGCGATACTGTTTTATTATCGCGCGATACTGTTTTATTATCGCGCGATAAAATTTTATTTTAAAATACGTACATTACTTAGGCCCAGTTCAGACGCCGCTCTTACCATGAGCCGAACTTAATTCTAGCAATTAAGTACATGGAAAGTTCGGCGTCTGAATCAATTGAGGGCTGCTTATACATTTGGATCGGCTCAGGCGTTCTTCCCGGCTGACCCAGCCGGATAAAACGGTTCTGGTGCGCCTTTTATTCAAACGCCGTGCTTACCATGAGCCGTACCAAATGCATACATTATGTTAAATGCATTTAAAAAGTATTATAATGATGTAAAATGGTTTTAATCAGTAATCAGCCGTGAAGTCCGGCTGAAATGCGACTGTTGATTCAGAAGCCGAGCTTTCCATGAGTCAAATGCGAGATTTGTTTTGTTGAAATCATTCAAAATACATTTAATCAAAGCGGTTTCTATTACAAAAATTGTATAACGAAAACTTAAAAATAAACAATATAAAGTTAATCATGGTATTGTTTTCTCCTTCGTCAGTCCCTAAAATAATTTCTAAGGTATTTAATTTACTGAAAAGGGGCAATACACAAAGAGATGCATCATTATTTCTTCTTCCTTATGACAGAAGGAACAACGAGGGTTATCATTCAGTTTAAATTTGTACAAATCCTTATTAAGAAAAAGGCAATTATTTAATATTTTGTATTGAAAATTCCTAAGATAAGATTCAGTTGTCGTCTTACTGATATCCGATTATATACTGATTTCCAGTCTATTTCATTAACTTTTAAACCCTATTGTCGATGTAATGTATCTGAACACATATCATTGTCATTACTGGTTGGGTGGACTTCAGTAATGACTTCCAGTGTTGAGGAATTGCATGGATAATATATACCAAGCCAAGCAAAAAAATCGTTCTTAATAAGACCAACTGATTTAGCTTTTTCCCAAAATGATGGTTCCTTAACAAGTGGTGCATTTGCCTGTAGCCTAGACAGCTTCCACTTCCCTGGAGTTCCACTGATTTCTATGGCGTCATTACTGTAGTAGTTTCTCCTTCGTAAATTGTTACTTCTCAGAACACGTTCGCGTTTAAGCCGGCGAAGTCTCATCTTGATGGCGTGATAAATTAAAGAAAAGCAAGGATTTCCATATAATTCAGGCTTAGATTAAAGTATTTCTCGACTAATGCATCCCTGTTATTTTCAATATAATTTTGAATCGCCGGTAAGTATTCAGGTCAAGCCAAATTCGTTGTCGGAAGAGAAACATATAAAGAGAAAGAGCATTATCACGTAGCATGTTCGCCGCCATGTTGTCTAGCTAAGTAATGTACGTATTTTAAAATAACACATTATCGCGCGATATTCTTTCATAAAATTTGTGTTTGTGGGTGGCCCTTACAGGGCTCCGTAGAAATCAGAATAGGAGATTAATCAGTTTTCTCATGCAGTCATATAATTTCAAGAACTTCAAAACAGTAAAAACACAGAGAAGAAAAGCGAGCAGACAGGTAGCCCAAGCCCAAGCCGTATCAAACGGTCAACAGTTATTTCACTAGGTCAGAGCATCATCCTCATACTCATCTACGTTTTTCGACTTACCCGCGATATTGATGAAATTGTAACCTGGCAATAGTTTGGATGAGTGGGATTGGTGCTTAATTTTTTTCAAGGGGAGGGGTGGGGGTAAAAAATTATATTCTCATGTCAGATGGGGGGTTGGTTTAGTAAAAAAAAGTTTTGAGGGGGGGTGCAAATTCTGTTAAACATTTTTTTCGGAAAAACACCGCCCCCCCCCTGCGACGTAATAAACGATCGGTCCCTAGATAACGAAGATCTAAAAACGAAGACCCACCTAGATAACGAAGATCTAAAAACGAAGACCCTAGATAACGAAGACCAGAAAACGAAGACCCCCCTAGATAACGAAGACCAGAAAAACGAAGACCCTAGATAACGAAGACCCGAAAAACGAAGACCCTAGATAACGAAGACCCGAAAAACGAAGACCCTAGATAACGAAGACCCGAAAAACGAAGACCCTAGATAACGAAGACCCGAAAACGAAGACCCCCCTAGATAACGAAGATCTAAAAACGAAGACCCTAGATAACGAAGACCCGAAAACGAAGACCCCCCTAGATAACGAAGACCCGAAAACGAAGACCCCCCTAGATAACGAAGATCTAAAAACGAAGACCCCCCTAGATAACTAGGGTCTTCGTTTTCTAGGTCTTCGTTATCTAGATCACCCGCGTGTGATCTAGATAACGAAGATCTAAAAACGAAGACCCTAGATAACGAAGACCCGAAAACGAAGACCCAAACAAACTACCATTTTCTAGCGTTTCAAAGCTTTTTGACAACAGATGGCACGTGACTTGTTGGCCCACAGCAATTATCAAACGCCATACTGGGGTTGACCCGTGGCCGTGGTAATTATTTGTAGCTGGACTTCGAAGCGTTTTTCTTTCTTTCTTACTAAATTCTTATCGAAATAAGCCTGATACAGAACAATAGTAAAGGTTTTTCTTTACTTTTGATCCGGTATGTCGACAAATAAGCTGAGGAAAATAGAGCTTAGACGCTCAAACGAACGAACTCTGCATGGCATTAATTTGCCAAACATGGCGGCCGCTCAACAAGGTAAAGTAGTCATAATTAAACGAATAGTATTGTAATAGTTGAGCAGATTCCTTCTTTCTTTTATACTATATTATAGAGGGAATCAGGTTTTTCTCAACTATAGTTTTCTTATAGCTATATGTTTGATGTGGTGACATGAAATATTGAGAACATATTAAATACCTTGTAAGCTTTCTGCAGCAAATACATCAACTCCAATGTTTCAAAAAGTGACATAAAGAACTTAAAGGGATACCCGAGTGAAAAACACATTGGGGCTCAAAAGAATCTTCAACATGTTCTTTGTTCAGAAAATGTATTAAAATTTGATCAAAGGTTTTTAGTATTAAGAACGAGCACCTCAAAGTTGGCCCCACGAAGACATGGGCGCCGCCATCTTTGTTTGCATTTACGGAAGTGACGTCACTTCGTCCCACCAGCGTTTTCACTCTCTCACTTATTAGCTGTTTTTAGGATGATAAACGCCTTAACTGTACCTGACATAGATTGTAGTTCTTATACTTATTCAGAAGTCACTCGAGTCTTTTAAGCCATGTTGTTTTGCTGTTATTAAATGGCAGTTACGAGACCTTGTTGTTCGTCTGATAATTTCTCGCCTTCCCAATGCTTTTCTTCCTCCTCCCAGTCTTCTGAACTTTTCTCATAATGTCGTCTTCATCATAATTCCGGTTTCTGTAAGAATTCCTCTGCAATCTCGATGAAAATATATCCACT
Organism: Actinernus sp. WN-2022; assembly: GCA_030867875.1. Taxonomy (NCBI): domain Eukaryota; kingdom Metazoa; phylum Cnidaria; class Anthozoa; order Actiniaria; family Actinernidae; genus Actinernus; species Actinernus sp. WN-2022. The sequence goes on along the minus strand of JAOWCC010001751.1, from coordinate 56,586,108 downwards.
TTAATTCCGAGCGTGTGAAAATCATACAAAGACAAGTAGCCGCGATACGCTGGTGGGACGAAGTGACGTCACTTCCGTAAATGCAAACAAAGATGGCGGCGCCCATGTCTTCGCGGGGCCAACTTTGAGGTGCTCGTTCTTAATACTAAAAACGTTTGACCAAATTTTAATACATTTTCTGAACAAAGAACGTGTTGAAGATTCTTTTGAGCCCCAATGTCTTTTTCACTCGGGTATCCCTTTAAGAATTTAATTTAATTAATTTAATCTAATTAAGCTTATGACATGCTTCCTCTTAATAATTACTGGCTGGAATACTTAGACTTAGTGTTTTTCTTTAAGTGCAAATCAGGCATCGTTAATCTGGATCATACTTCATACAGTCAGGGGTGTTCCAGCCATTGTCAAACTGGTCCCTTTTTCGTGACTCTTTTTTCAATAGAATAGCTAACTTGTGGAATTGTATTCCAGATACTATTAAAGCTGCTCAGTCCTCTCACTTCCTTCAAATGGCAACTAAAGTCATTTAATTTTATGTGCTTACAGAATGTTTTTGATGGAAATAATATTAGATCATCATCAGCCTTATGTTGGCTGTAAATAAAAATGTAATTAATGATAAGTAATACTTTTCCCTAAGATGCCATTCTTCTTTCCTAGTATACTGTTGCTTCCATGTAATTATCTATCTTATACAAATTATGTCTAATTTATATTATTTAATATATTTAACTTAGTATTAATTAGTTATAATGGTGTATGTAAAATACAATTTTTACCTTTTTAAATGTATTATTAATTTTGTATTATTATTTGTATTTTTTGTTTGGGTTAACTTAATACGAGACCCTTGTCCTTGTGTATTTCCCTTCAGCTAGTCCATTTGTCCTAATGCATTGTATTTAGTTTGCTGTGTGTGTCTATCATGACTAGTTGTAAAGTTAATAAATAAATAATAATAATGTGTAGTTCCAGAAAATATCCATACCCCAAAAACTCAAAAAAATTGTATATTTTCTATGCATCAATGTTGTTGTGATAAAAAGGTACAATGGAGAATAATGCATTAACAAAAAAAAAAAATTATAACTTTCTGTTCTTTTCGTTCAGACTTGGCATTAATTGGATACTCACTAAGTAATCAATTGTTTGACCAAATTTTTTCTAGACAGGAGCTATGAGCAAAAATGTGTTTCCCTATTCTTCTCTTATTGGACACTAATCCAGAGCCAAACCTAAGGTTAGAGGGGGTGCAGGTTCAAAGTTCAAGTTAATTGCAAAGATTTGTATTAGGCACAACATATGTATCTTCAAGTTGCTGAGACTTCATTTTTGGGAGACATGTGCTAATGCATCCAATCATGTGATCTGCCACACCATTTTCTTGTCCATAATTGGGATTATTGCTTTCCAATCATAGATAACCTGTAAAAAATTCTCCTGTTTAAAATATAAGGTCATTTCACATGCAATTGACATTATTCAACTACAATGGATGCTAACATCCTGTAAAATAACTTTGGTTGCAAACATAAGAGGTCACATGACATCGGTAGGGTGGTGATTAATGAGATGACATCTACCCAGGTTTGGACCCAGCTAGGCCTTTAATTACTATGTCTATGGTGAACTCTTTCAATTGCTTGTTTTAATGCTAGTGAATAGTCGGACAAATACAATATGCTTTTGCTCAGGACTCAAAAGAATATTGGGATGAATATCGTTTACTCTAGGCGCTCGTACTAAAAAAATCCTGTGTTTAACTTTAAAGTCAGGTCCAGCTACAAAATATTGATTTCATAAATGGTGGAACATGTTGTAATATATTTCAATGTTCGTCTCCTTTCCCTCAACTTAGAAAAGGACAGGCTATGGCTAGCTACATGTACATGTACTGTACTTGTGGAGATGCAGAATTATCGTAGAATATTATTTTAGTTTGATACTGAACTGAGTGGGTGTTGTACATGCAAAAAGTACAGCAGATGCAAATGATCACTGCATGCAGTCATGTTATTTATATGTAATGTAATTAAAGCTTACCTGAAAATAACCTGTGGGAGTTACATATCCAGTTTTGAAGCAAAGAAAAATATCGGATTTGATGTTAAGATTTACATCCCTTATACTTATAGTCAATCACTCAATGCAGAGAATGTTATATATTTTGTTTCTGATTTGCCAATAACAGGCATACATTATATATTGACCCCTCACTATAAAATTTTAAGAGAACTTTAGAGCGACTTGAAATACGTTCACTGTATCCAAAATCAAGTTTATAGAATTAGCTTTTGTAATCCACTTTGCCATCCTTTATAAAAAAAATGAAAACCATATTGGGTATTACTCTTTGGTTTCAAGGTGTTATTTTTGTAGTTTTGTTTAACAGAAACTTTAAGATTCAATTCCAATGACAGTGCCCCTTTCACATCCACTACACCATGTAAAAAATATACTAGGTTAATAAACACTATCAGACCCTAATTCTTTAATTGTTTGGTTTTATATATATGCCAAACCAATTTTTGTGGTTAAATGCTGCTTCCTAATTTTCCAGCTACCAGTCATAATGGTTAATTAACAGGTACACATGTTTGTGGTGTAGTTCCAGAAAATATCCATACCCCCCCCCCCCCCCCTCAACGGAAGGGACTGGAAATTCAAGAGGGGGGGGGGGGGTCAAAGAATAAATCCCTTCCATGGAGGGGGGTGGGGGGGTCGAGGCCTGGGTCGAAACCTTGGTAGATGTCATCTCATTAATGCATTATTCTCCATGGTGCCTTTTTATCACAACAACATCGATGCATAGAAAATATACACATTTTTTGAGTTTTTGGGGTATGGATATTTTCTGGAACTACACATTATTATTATTATTTATTTATTAACTTTACAACTAGTCATGATAGACACACACAGCAAACTAAATACAATGCATTAGGACAAATGGACTAGCTGAAGGGAAATACACAAGGGCAAGGGTCTCATATTAAGTTAACCCAAACAAAAAATACAAATAATAATACAAAATTAATAATACATTTAAAAAGGTAAAAATTGTATTTTACATACACCATTATAACCATTAATAACTAATTAATACTAAGTTAAATATATTAAATAATATAAATTAGACATAATTTGTATAAGATAGATAATTACATGGAAGCAACAGTATACTAGGAAAGAAGAATGGCATATTAGGGAAAAGTATTAATTATCATTAATTACATTTTTATTTACAGCCAACATAAGGCTGATGCAGCAACATTTGGGACAAATTACTTTATATGATCTAATATTATTTCCATCAAAAACATTCTGTAAGCACATAAAATTAAATGACTTTAGTTGCCATTTGAAGGAAGTGAGAGGACTGAGCAGCTTTAATAGTATCTGGAATACAATTCCACAAGTTAGCTATTCTATTGAAAAAAAGAGTCACGAAAAAGGGAGGTTCTTGCGTATTTAGTAATAAGATAAATCCAGTTTGGCAACGGCTGGAACACCCCTGACTGTATGAAGTATAATCCAGATTAACGATGCCTGATTTGCACTTAAAGAAAAACACTAAGTCTAAGTATTCCTGCCAGTAATTATTAAGAGGAAGCATGTTATAAGCTTAATTAGATTAAATTAATTAAATTCTTAAGTTCTTTATGTCACTTTTTGAAACATTGGAGTTGATGTATTTGCTGCAGAAAGCTTACAAGGTATTTAATATGTTCTCAATATTTCATGTCACCACATCAAACATATAGCTATAAGAAAACTATAGTTGAGAAAAACCTGATTCCCTCTTCAGTTATATTTAAAGAAAAAGAGCTAGCTAGAAAACATACTATTACAGGTGCCAGAGCACTAAGATTGCGATATGGTTACTTAAATACACATGATAACACAAGACAAGTTCTTTAAAGTTAAATATTTTATTTATTTTTCATTTTCTTCTTCTAATATGGGAAAACTGTCAAATACAGAGCTTGGCCTTCCTGTGGTCATTTCGACCATTGCATCACGTACTCATGGTGCCGTTCGTCAATGTTTCGTGTACTATCCAAAGTATTAACCCCGTAATTACGGCTTTATATAATATAGTATAAAAGAAAGAAGGAATCTGCTCAACTATTACAATACTATTCGTTTAATTATGACTACTTTACCTTGTTGAGCGGCCGCCATGTTTGGCAAATTAATGCCATGCAGAGTTCGTTCGTTTGAGCGTCTAAGCTCTATTTTCCTCAGCTTATTTGTCGACATACCGGATCAAAAGTAAAGAAAAACCTTTACTATTGTTCTGTATCAGGCTTATTTCGATAAGAATTTAGTAAGAAAGAAAGAAAAACGCTTCGAAGTCCAGCTACAAATAATTACCACGGCCACGGGTCAACCCCAGTATGGCGTTTAATAATTGCTATGGGCCAACAAGTCACGTGCCATCTGTTGTCAAAAAGCTTTGAAACGCTAGAAAATGGTAGTTTGTTTTGGGTCTTCGTTATCTAGGGTCTTCGTTTTTGGGTCTTCGTTATCTAGGGGGGTCTTCGTTTTCGGGTCTTCGTTATCTATAGGGTCTTCGTTTTCGGGTCTTCGTTATCTAGGGGGGTCTTCGTTTTCGGGTCTTCGTTATCTAGGGTCTTCGTTTTTAGATCTTCGTTATCTAGGGGGGTCTTCGTTTTCGGGTCTTCGTTATCTAGGGTCTTCGTTTTTCGGGTCTTCGTTATCTAGGGTCTTCGTTTTTCGGGTCTTCGTTATCTAGGGGGGTCTTCGTTTTCTGGTCTTCGTTATCTAGGGTCTTCGTTTTTAGATCTTCGATATCTAGGGGGGTCTTCGTTTTTAGATCTTCGTTATCTAGGGTCTTCGTTTTTGAGTCTTCGTTATCTAGGGTCTTCGATCTTCGATCTTCGTTTTCTAGGTCTTCGTTATCTAGACACCCCATTCCAGCCTGGGCCAATCCCTTCAAATTCCCCACGGTGGAGACAAGCAAGTTGTTCAAATGCCCCACACTCCACATGTACACTGGAGCCAAAGAAGTAAAGAAAATGCCCCATCCTCGGGCACATCCATAATCCCATATGATCCCCATTATTGCTGGAATTGATTGCATTTGACATTTTTGAATCAGAACATTGCAAATGCCCCCCCCCCCCCCCCCCAAAAAAAAATCGGTCATATCTATTATAAAATTAGCAATTTTGACTCTCATGACCAATTCCCCACCCCCCCCCCCCCCAAAAAAAAACTTTATTTTTGCTGTAAAATGTCCCACCACCAGGGCTAGGTTGTTTGAAGCAAGGTTAACTTTAATCCTAGGTTAATGCTAAATCTGTAATATTATTGTAATCTGTACAGTTTAATCCTGTGTTAGCGATTTAACTCCAGGTTTAACCTTGCTTTGAACAACCAGGCCCAGGAAAACAACAACAACAACAACTTTTTATTATCTACTCGTACAAAGATGTACATTGGACTAAATATTGCTAATAACAATCAAGTAAAAAATAGTTGTGATAACATCATACTAGCAACTTCAAGGCATTATACTTTGGCTATTGGCTGATTGTGTTAGATTGTATGCAAAACCAGTCATATATGAGCTTTGCTGCAATTCTGGGGGATTTATGGTCATAAGAAATAAATTGTTATCTGTTATATGGTGTGCACTTAGATTCAACGGTTGCTCTAAAGAGCTCATAAATTTTAAGGGGATCCCAACTTTTTTTAACAGAAGGAAGGGGGATCTTAAAATTCATTAATGAAAGGACTTGGGGGGGATACGTTATTTTTTTTAAATGCATGTTTGTCAAATAAAGACCTACACTTAAAATGGTAGGTGAATAGAATGGCTAAATGCACTAAATAGAGCTAGGAAATGCAGGAGAATGCACTTCCGATAATCTGAAATGTAAAAACTTTCCTGCCTTCCCTAAAAACATTCTTTCTTAGGGTTGCATGCAGCTAGGTTGCCTGATGTAAGGAATTAATGAATGTTTTATATCAAAGAACAATATATTCTTTTTTACAATAATTTACACCAAAGTACCGGTAGTAATAACAGTATTTTATGGTTTATTCTTAGCTTTTCTACATAGTATCAAACTGAGTTTCACAACCAAACATCACAGTTCTGTAAAATTATGCTTGTGATAATGCTGGTTTGCATATGGAAATGGCCAGGGGGGGGTTGTATTATTTTCTTGAAAGGATAGAGGGGGGTTACTATGAATAAATCACCTACACCCCTGTGGTATACTTAAAGTGCCTATCACCCTTTTGCAATTTTGGTAGCTTATGAACCTCTGAAAATTTTTGAGTACTTCTGTGAAGAAAGTTTTGGTTTAAAGTGAATACTTTATGTTCTATGCTTGTTTGAAATCGTGTAAATGTGACCTTTCCTGACCCATGACCGCGTAAGTAAAAGCCTGGGTCGAAACCTGGGTAGACGTCATCTCATTAATGCATTATTCTCCATGGCGCCTTTTTATCACAACAACATCGATGCATAGAAAATATACACAGTTTTTGAAGAAAAAAGTCAACAATTTTAGTCAACATGTTAAGTATTTCTTCAAATGATTGCAAAGCCGAATTAATTATATGACGTCAAGATGACGTCTGCCCAGGTTTCGACCCAGGCTTTTACTTACGCGGTCAGGTCAGGAAAGGTCACATTTACACGATTTCAAACAAGCGTAGAACATAAAGTATTCACTTTAAACCAAAACTTTCTTCACAGAAGTACTCAAAACGTTTCGGAGGTTCATTGGCTATCAAAATTGCAAAAGGGTGATAGGCACTTTAATGAACACAGCCTTAGGGGGGGGGGGGAGGTTTCTGGGAGTGCTATACAAATGACTTTTTATTATAATATATTTTACAAATTAAAAACAATATATTTTCTTATGAAATTACGACACAATTTTTATAAATCTTGGGGGCTCTACCATTGTTCCAAAGTTGGAATCTGCCATTGGAGTGCATCTTTCCTTTATAAATTAAAATTGGGCACTCACTCTCTGTTGACACCGAAAATAATTTTAGCGCGCAAAAATGTCGCGTCAAGTGCGTGAATTAAGACGTGAAAGGCGAACACGAAACTGAAAGCAAATTAACTTGCGTTGATCTTTGTGCTTTGCGTGAGGAAATTCGTTTTTTTATTAAACATTCACTTTATTTTACATTAGCACTTATATAATTACGGGTATTTCTTACCTTTCATATTTGAAAAGATCCCCTTAATTGTCATCTCTCTGAAGAGATATATAAATCGCTTCGCACAGGCGGACCAACAAAAACATATCCTAATGGTTTTGTATCGGGAAAAGAATCGAGGGCTTATAATTTTTAATTAGGAAACTTAAAATTTGCAGCTTTTCGATTGATGTCGGGAAACTACGCAAAAAATGTCTCAAAGGTATAAACCAGATAAACGATCGAGTACTGAATTGCACTGTTCAGGAAACAAGTTTCCGAGATTTTTCGAACCCTTATTCGGCTCCATTTAGAAAAATCCAGGTTAGTAAGAATACTAAAAATCCCACGATCCGTGCAAAAGCCGGTCCCGAATTACCTAAGTTGCCGCCAGCCACCCACAGCGTATAATTTCTTACTGACCACTTCTCCCTTTATTATGGCAATACACGTGGTTTCTTGAATTACGTCATCACAGTTGTCAAACACTCCGAGAACAATTTCATTTCCCCACTGAGTACGCCATCTTTGTCCGCCATCTTGGATTGGGCGCGCAAGGCCTCATGGTAAAGCTGCTCACTGATCTGAACTGGGGCCCCAAAAAATTTTTTGCCCGAGACGGATTAAATTTCTCCGGCAAACAACCAAAAGGGCACCAAGAAAGCCGCCTACCAAGGGATACCAATGCCCAGCAGAAAGGGAAGAAAGCTCGAAGACTCGCTCGTTCGCAATGTGGCATTAAAAACTCGTGAATAAAAACGATATCAAGCTCTTAACATGTAATAATCTCTATTTACGTACGTGACTCTATAAATTACAGAATCCGTAATAACCTTTTTGATAAGTCTTTAGAAATCATTTATATAGAGACCACAAAGCCCAAGGGCAGACCGTTCATTGTCTCAACCTGGTACAGACCTCCAAACTCTTCTGTTGAGACAATGGACTTGTTTGAATTGGCCTTACAAAAATTGGATTCTGAGGACAAAGACTTCACATCCTTGGGGACACTAATTGCGACCTTTTAGATAACGATCCGGATCTGAATAGTAGTAGGCGTCTCCAAGAACTTTTACAATTATTTCTAATAAAACAAACAATTGCCAGCCCTTCGAGGATCACGAGTACTACAAAGACCCTTACTGACCACCACATTACCACCACATTACTAATGATGAACATAAATAGCGCTGCGCACAGTTTCTAAAAATAGATTGTCTTACACGAAACCCCCCACGAGACTCGGACAAACACACGCGGCTGTTTACAGTATTTCAGTGAGTTCGAGAGTCGTGAAGGATCAGTTAGGACATAATTCGTAGTTGTTTCGATCAAAAAAGAAGCAATACGTTAAATCTTCTAGCTTAGATATATCCTGGTAGCATTGTGATACCCTCGTCCACTGTTTCTTTATCCAAGTAAACTCCATTTCGAGCCGTTTATTAGACCTGTTTTCACTATCGTTCGCCGCGTGGAAAATACCGTTAATCGCATCTCGCTCACTCCGGATTGGGATACCTATGGTTTGTACACGTCACGAAATATTCCCAATAATATTTAGCCTGTAGAGCTTGGCCGCCATCTTAGTTCGCCAAATCACGTTACAAAATACTCCGTTACTTTCCTAGCCTGCGAATACAGCCGCCTCACATCGGGTGGAAATAAGCCCCCCGATGTGAGGCGGCTGTATTCGCAGGCTATTACTTTCCGTGGTTAGAAGTTTTGTCGCACATTATACCTCCAAAATCTGGGAATATTTGATCACGTGATTTAGCCTTTACCAGGGTCTTCTCTGGAGAGGTCTGGAGTAGCCGCCATCTTGGATCTGACCGAGAAAAGGTTCCCGCATACCACAGGAACCCCGAACTACTGCAAGTGGATTACCGCTTACCAACATACTAACATCTTCCCCGTTTGAAAAAACTGAAACAAAAAGTATATACTTAACGAGTATAATAGATATGTTCCTTCACTGTCTATATACCTTATTCTTTAATACTAATTTTCGCGAGTACTTAATTTCGCTAAAATTCGGGAGCTGTATTTCGCGAGTATTAATTTTCACGATTCCAGGAAAAAAAGTGAACAAAACTGTATTTAATTTTGCCATTGCTTTAATATCCCAAACCCTGATCCGAGGGCTCCGTTTACTGATTACTTACGTTTACTAGCTGAAGATAACAGTGAATCAAGAGGAAGAGTGCTAGTCGAAAACAACACCAGAAATATTTTTTTTCAAGGACAGAAAGTGAGTTTTAATTCAGAACAATTACCAGCAAGCCCGTGACTCACAACATTTAAAATTCATGTATTGTTTTCTTATATAATAATATGGTATTAAATTTCGTGTTTAATTTTCGCGCTCTTTTTTTCGCGAGTATTAATTTTCGCGATTTTTTTAAAACGCGAAAATCGCAAATTTAGTACTCGCGAAAATTAGTAAGAATAAGGTAATTAACATAGTACCGAGTGCTTCGAATGGTTCATGTACAAAGTCTCCTTGATGTCAATCTTTAAATCTAGATCTTCCGCTCGAGTTGTCAGTTGATTTAGGTAAATCGGGTGATGTCAGCGTTGGGTCTGTTTTGTGGTTGTTCATCTGGAGTCTTTATTGAGGGTCTGAATGGGGTTAACCGACTACTGACAAACGACCTTAAAAATAACTGACAAATGACGATATTTTTACTGACAACTGACAACCGAAAAATAACTGACAACTGACAAATTTGGTTTTTGTGGGTCAAACTTTGTAAATTTTCTTTAGTAATGATTAACTAGAGCTAACTGACAAATGGGCAAAATTTTAACTGACAACTGCATGACACGTAGACCCCCCCCATTCAGCCCCTCTTTATTGCAGTCTGGATTGAATGTTTGGTCTGTGTTCAGTGGTGGATATTTTTGTTCCTGAACCTGCGGTGTGTTAAATTTATATTGGGCTGTAGAGTTGAGTTGTTTTTTCGGCTCGGCGAGTGTAAAGTACAGGTCACAGGTCAGGTTGCAGTACACGCAAAGGATTACGAGTTCGAGCCCGAGTAGGAGCACTCAAAAACAATTATCTCAAGTTTAGCTCTAGGTGAGTGAGAACCCGTCGTTTACCCGTTAGCCTGTACAAAGACCTCCGTAATCCCTTCAAAGGAAGGAAAAGGAGGTCTGTACTACGGATGAGTTAATCGTGTTCTAGGTCACGTGGATAGTTACAGGAATGTTGTAACCAGTCGCTGATTGGCTGGTGCCTCATAGCGGGTGCTGATTGGCTTAGCGGTTATGTGCTATGTCATTTTGTGTCCTGTGCTCGGTTAATATCGAGAAAAAATGATAAGAATATCGTTCATGGAACTCAGTGCTGCATTTAAAGTCTGGGAAGAATCTATTTCTCTCGAGTCGGCCTCAACATAAATGCAGAAAGTGCCTAGGAAGTTTGAAAGAATTTGCAGGGAACAAACGAAATTCTTCTTCAGATATCGTCTAGTTCTTCAAAACGAAAAGAAAGTCCATGTTCAAGAGCTCTTTTTACAAAGCGAATGGCTGTGGGAGACGATCAACCAGAAGCAATATCAATAGCCTCGGCGGTCAGACGAGTTGCTACGAGCGCGACTTCTCAAACCTCGGGTTCACGTGGTTCTGAAACTCTCGAATTCATCCAATCTTCCACTTCCTCGAGGAAAGAAAGATCTCCAAATCCCTTCCTTTGAAGGGATTACGGAGGTCTGTATATAGGCTATCGAAGAAGGGAATTTATTTTATTTCCCCCGCTTCCCAGCGCGTCCTCCCTCTTGCCGTTAACAATAGGAAATGAACAATCTGAAATCTACAATGTGTACCGTTCTCGGCCAATGGAAATCGAGATGTAATTTATGCAAAATTATGCCGGAACACGATTAACGACAGTAGCACAGACGTCCCTTCCCGAGTTTTGAGGGGAGACGGACGGCTGAACACAGGCTATTTACCCGTGAACTCATCCGCTTTATTTCAAGCATGTTTTCCATTTAAGGATATAGTTGTTAATCAGTCAACGGGGAGACTGCGTTGTATATACAAACAACTGAAAATCACAACGGAGGCCCTGGTCACCATTAAAATTGGAAGTCCGGATTTATTATAGTTATGGATAACAAGCATAAAAAATGGAAAACACAATTGAAATAACTATTATTGTTAATTCTAAGACAAATCCTAACCTTAACCACAAGCCCAACCCTAACCGTCGGACGAGTTCAGGGGCTAGGGTTCACAGGTAAACAAGAAGTGAAGGTAAACGAGAGCGCTCCTACTCAGGCTCGAACTCGTAATCCTTTGCGTTTTAGTATTAAGTACTGTTTAAAACACGAACAGCAGTGTTTTATCAAGTTTAAAAATTCGAGGGCGAAGCCCGAGAATTTATAGACTTGATCAAACACGTGCTGTGAGTGTTTTAAACGGCTTCAAAAACGCTTTAAGAATGCAATGAAAGAAAGACGCACATCTCAAGGGAATGGTTACTTAATGAACCATTGAACCTTTGTATTCACAACCCCATGCAAAATATTCGAGTAATCACCGCCTGCAATTACGAACATCTCAAGGGAATGACATGAAGAAATTACCATACTATGTTGTTTGAAGCGGCGTTTCGCAATGCAAGAAGGACCTGCACTTGAAGGATTTGGTGTCGTGGTTTACCTCGATAAAGTTCAAGATTTGGAAAGCGATGTGACTGACATGACGGCAGACTCTAAATGTTTGACTCCGGCACAAAATATGTAAGTTTAATGCACATTTTTATTATTTTACGGCTTTGAGTTTGGTTTAATAATTGGAACTAAACAGTGGCTCGGTAAACAAGTTGGATAACTTCATTTAAAAAATATTATCTGTGTATCTCGGTAGTCTGCTGATATTAGTAAATTTAGTGCAAAATTTATTATCTAGGTACCTTATGTTCCGTGTACTTTTTGCTATCTTTGGGTCTTTATCAGTGAATTCTTAATTAGGATGAAACTTTATATAAAATTTCATGTTCAGTAGTATTCTTTATATAAAACGTTCATCCTAATTAGCAATTCAATGAGAAAGCTGAAACATCAATAGAAATTCCATTGTCTCAATCATTGACCCCGTTGAATTCAAATCCCTCCGCGGGCCTTTTAGAATGATGAGATTTTATCAGGTCTAAAGGAGCATGCACGTGACTGATTTCCTTCATCTGATTGGACAAAATGCTCATTAATTATTCATGAGTTTTTGAAATATGGTTTAGCGCCCTGGAGCTTGTGATGTAGGCAGAAGATTTTTTAACTTTTTTTAACTAAACAGCTTTTCAACATGTTTAAACTTTGATGTGGACCGCGGGGTATAAGCCACATTTTTGCCCAAGGGGGTGGGGCATTTACAATTATTTTAAAGAAAATTTTGGGGAATTTGTCACTTTTTGCAAGCTATCCAGAACCAATCCCCACCTATATCCTGGGGTGGGGGGGCTCGGGGTTTACTTTGACTGGTGCATTAAAAGCGGTTAAATAAGGAAGCTGTCAGGTAAGTACCGGTCGTAGTTATATTTCTATTCGTAAACTCCCTTGCTTTGGGTATTGTAGAGGTCTGTAGAACTATCTAGCATAGGATTTAAAATTTTACAGCAGTCTGCACGTGTAGTTTCCATGCAAGTCGACTCTATAACGTCTATACATAGTTAATAGAGTGGAATGGTTAGGAAACTCAGGGACCTTCTTTGTTGACTTTGATGACTTTCCGTGCCAACCGGTTCAAACATAAAAATATTGAGTTTACCGTACCAACGATTTTATGATCACCCTCGTTTTAAATAATAACAAGAGGCCCTGAGTGGCCTTAACTCGGGCCACCTAGAAATAGGTTAATTTATAATACATGGAGTTCTAGCAATGATATTTTTGTGCCATAACATGGTTTGTGCTAGGGGAACTGGATAATTGATTCACTGCTCATGCTCGTGATAATTTACATATAATAATATGGACCTTTTACAGGAATGCAATCACATGGTTGTACTAGATGGCAAACAAATCTTAATTCATATATTTAAAGGCACTTGTATGAGATTGGTAGTGTTATTAACAAAACATGTTTGTAAATGCTATTTTCCACCTTCTTCCAATTCTCAACCCCCAAAGGTGGTCATGGTCCCTTACGGGAGCTTCTAATTACAAAGTTTTACTGATAATAGGCCCTTTGCAGGACAAGAGCAAGCCAAAATTAGTAAAAAGCCCAAGTTTTAGGTTCATATCTTTAAAACTGAAGAAATAGCAATTTTTTGAAAACTCTATAATTTAGCTTACTTTAACAGAGTTTGTGAGGCTGTTTTTTGCTGACTGGCAAGAACCCCCCCTGCATCTCCCATGCTAGTTTTTGACTAGTCCCTAATGTTTAATAAAATGTTGTGTGTTGATTTCATGCATGTAAACCACTTGGAAAATAACTATTTAAAGAGGGTAACACTAGGCTGTTTTCTATTGTTGGGTAGGCCAATACTATAGCTCGTTTCGAGAAGTTCAACCCGACTCCTTTCCTGCCGCGGTAAAACGATTACAGCGCCACGGTATCTCGATTTCCATTGGCCGATAAAAACGAGACGGTAAACATTTCAGGTTCATTGTAGATTTCAGATTGTCCATTTCCTATTGTTAGCGGAAAGAGAAGGCGAAGTGAAGAAAGTAAAATAAATTCCTTCTTCGAGGATATATAAAATCAAAAGTTTCTTTAGGATAAATAAGATAGATTTATTGAACGGTATTTTCAAGGTCTTCTGTGCGGTCCAGGGCCCGGTTCCTGAAAGCCCGATTAGCGCTAATCCTGGATTAACTCTCAACAAAACATATTAGTTGTCATGGTAATTAACTCTGGATTTAGCGCTAATCTGGCTTTCAGGAACCGGGCCCAGAAAAATAAGAAGAAGACAAAGCCGGAGTTTGAAGACCGTTCGTATCAATCGTCGGTAAACAAAAAACTGCGTGACGCGAAGCGAGGACAAAGTGTCGAGGAGCAAGCGTCGCTTCGCTCCTCGGTGGTAAAGCTTCGTGCCTAAGCTTTGCGAAGTGAGAACCTCTGGTACCCAGGGTAGGGTTCACGCCATATCCTGCTAGATTTTCGTTCCCGAATTTATAAAAACATGTGCATATAATATTTTAAAAGGACCCTGTCAGATCGAGAACTGAGAAATCGCGAGAAATCGGGTCATTTCTACTATACTTTCCGAGAGGTTAATAACAATGAATAACAACACAACCACAGTCAATTGGTATAAAAGTTATCATGTTCCGTTTAGCTACTTACATTTACAAACTGCTGTCTCAGTCCTATTAGTGTTGATCAGATATTAGCCATCTAATAATGACTTAATGTCACGAGTGGATCCTCGACTCTTGAGTGGTTCTGGATATGTGATAAATTCCCGTCCAAAGCCCGTGAAACACCTCTCAGCTTTAGAAAAGACAAAAATCTTGGTATTGCACTTGAAGGAACCTTTGGTTTACACAAAAAACAGCTGATATTAAAGGTTTTGCTAAGTCAAAACTCCCACTCGTCGCCATCTACCCTGGACCTGGTTAAATGTTCACGTCACATAGCTTGCGCAACGTAAGTGTCACGTGACCAGTCGAAATCTGATTGGTTGACGGCGCAATATCTCGACACAAAAAATTAAAAATAAAAACTTGCGATTTCTGACTCGAGCCAGCCGAAGGCCTGGCCCGAGTAATGACATTGCGAAACTTCAATCAAACCGACGTTCGCACCGCTTGAGCAAAGGGATTTGGAACTCCCAGAGCAGTCGAGAGTTTATCCAATCATAAAGCCAGCCCACTCACCCGATTTCGTTTTCCATTTATCGGTCCGATTTGGACAGGACGGACAGGGCTCTTGTTGTACAAAAGGAAAGGTCCGCTCTTTTTAGACGACGTAAAACTCGACGTTTTCAAGTTGTGTTTTTGCAGTCTCCCAAAAGCAAATATCGATTAAAATGCTCCTGTTCAGCCTCTTCTACATAATTTTTTTATTTTTTTATTGAAATGAAAATTATAAAAAACAATGACACGGGACGGAAATTAAAAATAAAGGGAAGATAAAACTCAGAATATGCCAGTTTTGGTTGGATGATTATTTTTGTCTTTATTGTTATTGTTCGTCTTTTTTTAAGTCAATTCGGCGGCGGTATCCGTGATGTAGCGCAAAGCATTGGCCTTGGAAGCCATATAACTAAAAACTAGCGAGGCTCGACAAGACTGGAACTGAAGAATGTTGAAGTTTTTGCCGGGAGCGGTAACGAGGGTAACAGAGATGGATTGGCCAAAATAGCCGAGCTGTATATCAGCCGGTAGGTCTTTCTGTAGAATTTGACCACGTCGTCTACGTTTGTGATGCACAAACGAACTGCATCAAGGTATTTACAACCCTCCACAAAACAGCGGAATTTCTGATTGCTGTAGGGAAGATTTATAAAACCTTCTCTATCCACGAGAAGAGTGTCAGTCGTACACTATGTAATCTGCAAGAAGCAGCTGCACTAGTTGACCAATGTCTACTACTCCTACGGCAAAATGAGGCTGGTATCAGAGATGCGATTCCCAAGTTACCCGAGTCTCTCAATGGACTCCAAGGCAACGTGGCGTCTAAGACAGTGGAATCAAGCCTCTTTGAACTGGTTTGACTCGTATCTTAGTAACAGGCAGCAACGATGCAGGATAAATAATGAAACATCTAGTCCCAGAACCCTCAATTGCGGCGTGCCCCAAGGAACGATCCTAGGGCCCCTTCTGTTTTTACTCTACATCAACGATCTACCCAACTGCCTATTAAAATCTTTTCCTCGGATGTACGCCGATGATACAAACTTAACAGTAACCGGCGAGAGTCTGAGAGAGATAGAAGAATACTTAGGACTCGACCTCCAAAATGTTAGAAATTGGCTTTGTGCAAATAGACTCACCCTAAATGCAACAAAAACTGAATTGTTGCTAGTGGGTTCCCACCAGAAATTGACAAATTTTCCGAAAGATTTATCTTTCACCATTGATGGTAAAGTCATAGAAAGAGTTACCTCAACAAAATATCTTGGTGTACATCTAGATGAAAATTTGTCTTGGAAAACCCACATTAACAAACTCATGAAGAAAATCTCCTCAGGTCTAGGTGCACTCAGACGTATAAAGCCTTTCATACCCCCCAAAGCACTGATACTCTCATACTCCCTCATTTTGATTACTGTAGTGTTGTATGGGAAAATCTAAACAAAGCCGACTTGCCGAGAATCTACAAAAGTTGCAAAACCGAGCTGCCAGAATAATAACCGGTTTACCCTTTGATACTAAGATTGATGAGCTCCTAAGTACTCTAAATTGGGACAGACTATATATTCGACGAATCAAACAAAAAGCAATAATGATTTATAAGGCTTTAAATAACCTGTCTCCTGAATATTTATCCTCAAAATTTATACCACGTTCAGCCTCTACAAATTACAATCTTAGGGGCTCATCAACAAAACTAACCCTCGTACGGCCACGAACCAATTTCGGTAAAAAGGCTTTTCGCTTTAGTGGGGCTAAGTTATGGAATGAACTGCCTGAGGATGTAAGGCAATCGACTAGTTTAAATAACTTCATTTTTAATCTTACGAAATCGAGTTATTTTAACCTTATGTAAATATTTCTTATATTTGACATTCCTATTTTTCTTATTCGTCTCTGCAACATGGCTTTCATGTAAAACAGTTTCATATTTTAGTGTTTTTTATCTATGTATGTAACTGATGATTTTCCATGTATAAATAAAGATGTACTACTTGCAATGCTAAAAAGTGGTATCGAACGGCTTGATGAAGTCCTAGCAACACATCAATACAATGCGGAAAACCTCCTCAGTTGTATGACACTGGATGTCGAAAACTTGCATTCAGTGATTCACCATAAAGATACATTGTGCACTGTGCTGGATTATGCAAGGAATTTTGGCAACGCAGTAAAGGAAGCCTAAAAAAAATACTCATTGGTCCGCATTTTACTACACGAATCCCAAATCATGGTACCCTGTCCCAGAACGCGCCATGTCACTTTCTGAAATCCCACTTATGCAACCACTTCCCCCGCAGCAATTGCTCTAAAGACACGAAGCGTATGAGGGAGTGGGATCATGCGTATGGGTCCTCTGCACGTCAGCGCACGTACGGTTAGACAGGAAACCACCATGGCAAGAGCCGGGACACTTCCTGATTACATGTTCACGAGATCAGTCGAGGCTGTTTGCTTCGATGAAGTATACCCCTAACGGTTTCGAAGAAACACTTATGTCCGCACATGTAGGCCAAAAAAGTCAAGAAACGGCAGAGGAAACCGGTCGTAAGTTAATCAGTTTTCTGCTTGGGACAGTGTCCAATTCGCTTCAATAATAGGTCGATGCTTTAGATTACTTATATCAGATGAACAGTGCATTCCGAATATAAATCCGTAGTCAGAGTAGAATACTAGGTGTAATCACGTGGAATGTTTATTATCTTTAAGATAGAGGAACAGATATAGTATTAACTGTAAACACCGTATAGAGCTCGAGGGCATAGTCGAGCCGCAACGTTTTGCGTGGCGAGAGTATACATTGAAAGTTAATCATGCACCGTAAGGCTCTGGGTTCGATCCAAAGAAAAATAACTACCGAGTCTATTGAGATAGTGAGGACGTTAACCAATCTGTGGCGGTGATTTGTATTGTCTTATCTCAGTGCCAGCAAACGAGGTCGACTAAATGTCAATAAATCAAAAAGGCTGCATGCAAGTATAATGGAAGACCACAGGTAACCCAAGCTCTGTGAGTGGCAATACTCCCGTCTTGGATTTTCAAAAACTAATATTGAATAAAAAGAGACAATACTTACAGGATTGTTTTTATTTGTCCATGGACTGTCAGCCGGGGTAAAAACTCGCCCCAAAACGCTGAAATTGCAACCACACACAGCCAGCCATAGCCCATGGACAAATAAACACAATCCTGTAAGTATTCTCGCTTTTTATTCAATATTAGTTTTGAAAATCCAAGACTAAACAATCCCATACAAATGCTAGTAAATATTGCCACTTACAGTGCTTGGGTTACCTGTGGACAGACGAGACACAATTACAAACCGTCGCGTAATTAAAACAACTACGAAATACTGGCGTAAATGTCATTATTTTTTAGAGAATTGTTTCGGGATCGGGATTCGGGATAATATATTGCGGGATTGCGAGAAAAAAAATGTCGGGATTGCGAGAATTGTGGACCCTCTTTAACGGCACTTGTACGAGATCGGTAGTGTTATTAGCAAAACGCGTTTGTAAACTAAAACTGCGTTTTTAAAGATAGCTTGCTCTCCAGCGTCCATGGCAACGTCTTTCCCATGGGGATGACGAGCTCATTCAAGTATTATATCAGCACACGACTGTTAGCTGCAAAGGGCACAAAGTATTATATCAGCACGCGACAGTTTCGATTATGTTCTAAGCATGAAAAGTTCAACGTTTCAACTAGGCCTTCAGTTAGATATTTACCGTCTCACTGTCTTCCGGTTGCTTGTTTATAAGGCAATGTTTTTGTACGTTTCGTAGTTTACACAAGGCCTTGTATATCGGCTATTTTGTTTGACATTATTTTAACAATCCAGCTGACTAACAACAGCTATTGTATTCCCGAATCATTAATGTCCAACACCCGCTTCAAAAAGTGAGACAAACCGAAGCACGAGAAATAGGTCTACTAGACAATAAATGTTGATTGCATGCCTATTTCATAAAATGAGTTACCATTTAAAAAAAATCAAAAAGTATACTTTTAATACAAGTTTGGTTTCGCTGGCGTACGCTACCATCTTTCTGTCGCTCATGCAATCGGCTTTAGCTTTTCTTGCTTTATGAAAAATACCGATACGATTTGCAATAAACATTCGTGAAAAAGTTGTTGCAGCACACTAACTCAAAAATACAATGCGTGTCTGAGAACGGAGGCAAACACACTCACTCGAACTGCATGCGCGAGTAAATTCCAGCATATCAACAGCTTTCATTTCAATCCCCTCCCACTCCTCTACTCTCCCCCTCCCCCTGCGCTTGCCACACAGTCAACACCATTGAACAGCAAACCCTTATTGACGGAGACGGACAAGCTTATATATAAGTCTATTTTAAAACCATTATAATATTACACATTTTTAATTCCCTACAAACTAAACGCGATTCCAGTCACGTTAATGTTCTTACGTTAATAGACCATGCAGTTCGCGGTTAATTGACCGATTTAACTTCTACGTTCGTTGTCCCAATTCACGTCATCTGACCTGTTCCCTTGAGTAATATGTTCTTGTTTTTCTGTACCCAAGAGGAAATGTATAATTTTTTCTAATTAGAAAACAAAGCAGTGAATCTTCTGGAAAGCTGTCACATGATCTGAATGTACAAGCTAAATCGGTATCTTAAAGTGCCTCGAACCCTTCTTGACATTTTTCTACTTATGAACCTGTGAAAGGTTTTGACTACTTCTGCGAAGACATTTTTGGTTTCCAGATAATACTCTATGTTCTAGGCTTGTTTGAAATGGTGAAAAACAGACCTTTCCTGGCCCATGACCGCGTAAGTAAAAGCCTGGGTCGATTTCCCGGGGGGACGTCATCTAATTAATTCGACTTTGCAATAATTTGAATAAATACTTAGGATTTTGTCTAAAATGACTTTTTTCTTTACTAACAACTCACAAACTATGTATATTTTCTATAAATCGATGTTGTTGTGATAGAAAAGCACCATGGAGGATAATGCATTAATAAGATGACGTCACCCCAGGAAATCGAACCAGTCTTTTATTTACGCGGTCATGGGTCAGGAAAGGTCAGTTTTTCACCATTTCAAACAAGCGTAGACCATAGAATATTATCAATAAAGCAAAAATTATTTGGCAACGGTTCCTATATAAAAACTGTATTTCGCGCGATGTTTGCATCTTTTCAAAATTTCGGGATTAACCGCGAACTTGTCTATTTCTTTCTGCAATGCGTACATATGCCATCAACTCTCCGAGTTACAATTCTTCGCAATCTTCCATTCGCCTAAAGCTAGGAAAATCCTATTGTCAATTGATTACGGTAATCTAAATCCCACTTCGACAACGGATGAAATTAGTACGCCCATGACCGTGTTATCCATGTGGGCCGGTGAATGAGTTTCTCAGATTACACGGCCACAGCGCCGACGCATGTGACTTCGGTACTCATTTTCCTTTTCAGTTCTTCCCAACCTTATTATTCTTGTAAAGGAACTTTTATTAACCCCAAAAATATATGAATGTTTTTATAATTTGCTGCAATTCTTGCTCTGTTGTTAGCAAAATAGAGCCAAACCAGAGCACATTCAAACAGCGTAGAAATCAAAACAATGTCGCGAAATACGATATCGGGACTGCAGATTAAAGGTATGGGTCAAAACTAGCTATTAAAATAAACAAAGTTTTTAAAACTCTTCGATGTCATGTGGAAAACACATTTGGTTCCAGACACTTCTAATCAGATGTCAAAACAGAAACAGGATATTGGGGCAGATATATGCAGGCAGATTAAGAAAACGGGTCAAAATTAGCTTTTAAACGAAGTTTTAAAGCTTTTTTCAACGTCATGTGGAAAGAGTGTGTTGCGAGTTACAGTTGCGAGTACGTCAACAATGTCACTACTTTGAGTTTTTAGGGCTAGATCATTATTAAACAATACATGCTTCTCCCTATGAACTAATCCTAATCCAAACCCTACATTTTAAAATACCCTAACCGTCAACAATGGGTACTCATTTAACACACAAATTTAGGGTGCTTTAGAGCTAGTCACTAATTTGAGTTTTTAGGGCTAGATCATTATTCCCTATGAACTAATCCAAATCCTAACCCTACACATTATTCCCTATGAACTAATCCAAATCCTAACCCTACATTTATAAATACGACTCGCAACTGCAACTTCATGACTCACAATATATCTGAAACCGTGGAAAACATATTTTAAAATAGGCTCTAGTTTTAATTATAAAATTACATTTAAAAAAGTATATATACAAAAATAAAGATATAAGAATGCCAATTTTGAGGGTTATATCTTGTATAGGAACGGAGATTCTGCGAGTTTGGTTTGCAGTATAACGCAGATATAAACACAAATTAATAATTTGATTCGCAATAGAGGTCTACGAAATGCGTGCAGCGATTCCTGCAGCCTCGAATACATACATGGTCACTGTACTCGGTGTCGGAAATGTTAGTAACGAGTTTGCCAATCGACGGTGGCTGTGCTGATACTAGATAGCTCTTTCATCAAGTCTTCGAAAGAAAGAACTGAAAGAGCGTATGAAAATTCAAGCGAAAAGACATTCGGAGACATTCGGAGTCATAAATTATACAAAAAAGTAATCAAAAATCGAAAGTCCTATTCATCTTTAGGTGGGCGCCTAGTTTTGTAATTGAAGCTTGTATAGTTGTGAAGCACGTTTTGTATGGTGATTTAAAGCGGTACGGTTTAGCTTCTGCATGTTACGATTCTGAATATAACTCGTATGATATCAATAAGGGTTTCAGCTGGCAGAATGCATTTGATGCCAGACTCCACGAATGCTTCTAACGGGACGGTCGCGTCACACCCGGCTTGGACCGCAGTATGTCGCGTCATGTAATAATATTGAGGGTAAATCAGCCCTTGCTTCCTTCTTGCCTTCAAGTCGGCCATACTACATTTTCTAGGGCTCCTCCGTTATAAAGTTCTCGTCTCTCTTGCGATACCGACCAAACACACCGCTGCTGCGTGTGTTAGTGTCAGCGGAATCACTAGTGCTGACAGGCGCGTATCCGGACGAGAAGGGAAGCCGCACACCAATCTCCGACTCCTCGGGCTCGGGCTTTTTGTACCTGAAAAGACAACACGTAATTTACAAGATGGTTTGGTTCATTACAGCAAATAGTTCCCCTTCTACCGGCACCTTGTCATTTTCACTCACTTATTCCCTCGTGTCCTGGTTTGTAGTGTCGTCAGCTGACCAGTACGTAACGTCGTCGGTAGTTGTCGACATTCTTCATTCCATGGTTTGTCATCTCGTTGGCTAATGTGGTGGCTTATTTGTAAGTTATTTTGTATTAATTGATGGGTTAGTGTTAGCCTGCGTTGCGGCTCTGGAGTATCGTAGCGCAGCGAGAGGAGATTAGGGGGATTGGGGCGAGAGAAGGGGAGGGGGTGGGGAGGAGAAGAAGAGAGAGCCTGCCGACAAGCCATGGTTATTTTGGTAACTCTCCACCTCAGAAGGCCGCGTATTGATTGCTATTGGCCAAAATGCGTGATTGACAGAAACCACTAAAGTTTATCCATGCATGGCATGCGATAAGAGCAGAAACCAATATGGCGGCAAACATACCGAAAATTCCCTCTATAGCAGCGACGAATTTAAAGAAAGAACAGGAGAAAGCTATTAAAGATCTTTTGTCTGGAAGAGATGTTCTAGCTGTACTCCCAACTGGGTTTGGAAAAAGGAGGATATCCCATGCATTCACGAGTGTTACGCGACAATAATCACGCAACATATTATTATTTTTGTCATTGAAGTCATATCCTACATTTAATCTACAATGAATATCATGTTAATTAATTGTAGACAGTCTTCAAGTACTAGTTTCTCAAAATGAGCAACCTTTGGAACTAGGAGAAAACTTGCTGAATATGCTTAGGTTGTACTTAATTTACACTTTTGGCTACGCAGTTGATTTTGAGCGCTTCGATGAGCTTTTATAATTAAGTGAGTCCATTTTTGGGATACCATGAATTACTAGGAACGTTTATGAATTAGTTGCATATTCTTAGTTACGCTTTTTTGTCTATATGAAACAAAATATGAAAAAGTTGGGAATCTCGTGATTAGTTAAACAAATGAATGATTGACACTTGGGCTTGTGGCCTCGACATCAGGATTGTAGCCTTGGCCGTTTCAGGAACAGGCAGCATCACACCAGCGTGCGTACCTACATTAAATTGGCATCGTTGACAACTTTATCGAAACATCAAAATTATGCAACCTTATTTGGTACAAAATTATGAACAGAAAAGGAGTTAGCTCCTCAAAAGGGATCTAGGGACTCCCGCGGGCATACTGTCTGGTCCGAGAACATAAAAGAAAGCCAAAAAGTTCTGTAAATTATAGTTAGTATATCGTCAGTCAGTAGTTAGTCAGTAGTTAGTCCGTAGTAGCAGTGTAATGTCATGTGCAAGAAGAAAGTAAAAAGGAGCCAGAAGTGAGGATCCCGGACAGAATATCTCTCGTAACACTAGTGTTAAAGACGTCGAAAATGATGGCCGGGTTGTCGTTTTGGTTAATGCTCCTTTGGCTAGTATTGTGAAAGCTCAATTGAACCAGTTAAGCTCCTTAGGTTATCCTGCTGCCAAACTTTCAGACCTAAAATCCGAGAAACTACAGAAGTGCAACTTGAAATTGCTGTTTAGTTCTGCAGAAGAAGTAATGAAGAGCGAATTTCGCGATGAGCTGAAGAACCCTGCATCGGAACTCCAAAAGCGTCTTGCTTGTATTGCCGTCGACGAATCGCACACGGTGGAAACATGGACAGGTTAAAAGGTAATTAGTATTTTCGTGATCCCCCTGTTGAACAGTTGAAATGAATTAATTGCGATTGTGATTACTAAACTGTAAATAACTTTAATAGATGAAACTGATGAAACTGTAAATAACTTTAATAAATGAAACTTATATTTCTATTCTTGGCTTGCACCCACGTGACTTCCGCCTTGGCAGGTGATGCCGTCCGCCATATTGGTGTACCATAATTGTCAACAAACACAGAGTGTGAGCACGAGTTTTCTATATTTCGGCGAGGTTTATGGCTATTAGAAATGGTTTTGTGCTCGATTGTTGGCTGTTCCACCAAAAGTGGTCGACATAAAAACGTTTCCTTGTTTCGAGTGCAGTCAGTCATTACAAATCAGGGAGAAGAAGTCAAAGAATTGAGCAGAGAGAGACACAGGAAGTGGAAAACAGCTATCAGTCGGGAAGATAACGCGGACACGATTATTGATAATGACCGAGTTTGCGATCCGCATTGTTTGTCAAAAATTTATCTGGCTCACAGGAGCGTAAGGCACTTCGCTAACGTAAGTGGCCAGGAACATTTAACTCGTGTACACGCGAGTTTGCCGTTAATGCGGATCCAAGCTTCCACGTAGAAGAGAACGCTCGCGACATGAGCACATGCTTCAGCAAACATACTTCAGCAAGTCCAGCTTTGCATCCTAAGCAATGTGCTGACAAAACAGTGCCCTCCTTGCTCGTAATAATCCAAATTGGCAACGGAGGGTCATTCATTCTCTGGCTGTGCCTGACCTTTGCAATCACAACATACTTGTCTGATGTTTGTAGGCCTTGTACGCTGGTGATAAAACCAGACACCATTTGGTTGTACGATTCTAGGCTTTTAAAGGTTTTAAACTGTTGCTTGGTGTAGTAGCTCGTCTCTAGCACTAGATAACTTACGAGATCTGTAGCTTCAACAGGCGGTAAACATTCAGGGTCAAGCTTCACGCCTACCTGAGAGTCGCGGGATCAAGTCCGATCACTAAAATTTTCTCCAAATATCGCCGCCTAAAATGGGATTAGAGCCTCTTAAAATAATCTGAGAGCACCGGAATAGATTTTTCAATATCGCTTGAGGAGTTTTTTGATCCCTCTTTCGCAGAACCATCGAAATTCAAAAGAAAAGTGCGTTAACTGACAGCTTCGGCATATATTTCAAGGATCACTTAGCGTCAAGTGGTACACCAATATGGCGGACGTCCAAATATGGAACATGCTGTGACGTCACGTGCAAGCCAAGAATAGATCTAAAGGCAAACGGCAAGGCATAAACGTATCCACGTTCAAGGCATCTTTCATTAAATCTTCCAATGTCTGGTTGTTTACCGTTTCTGCTGTAGCTTCCCCGATCTTTTCCTGGGTTCTTTTTTCTCCCCAAAGTGTGTTTGAGGAACAGGCTTGTGCTTCCGAAAATACGAGCTGCTTTGAAGATTTCGTAACGCTGCCTTTCAGCGCTTCTTTTGGCAGAACTTCGTTCCGGTGTTATTGTGGTCGGCAGTGTTCTTTTCTAACACGTTACTGGTGGCAACTTATTCAGCGGCAACAAGTTCTCTTTATCGGAGTTCTCCTAGCTTTATCCTGCAAACTTTCTCGAACAAAGGTGTAGTTCTCTACTGCATTTCGAATCTTCCTTCCACAAGAACGACAGACTCGCTCTGATAGAGCAGCAGATTTCGGAATATGAAGACTGATACTTTTGCAAGCACCAGCTAGAATTAAGCCTCGGCTCTCTTTTCTTTCTTAAGGCTTGAACAGATTCTCGGTGGAAATATTTGAATTCCCAAACGCTACCTTAAAACATACATTACATATCCTGCAAAAGTCGTTGATATTTACAGGTTTGGGTTTAGGCCCCGTCTTCGCATGTTTTTTTTCGGAGTTTCAGCTGACATTCTCCTACTTCGTATATTCTTGGTTTTCAATTTACCCTCGAGTTGAGATTCCACGTGAGTTTTTACTTCCGTCGCATGATGATTGGATGAATCGGTCAAATGACTTTCTAATTTTATGCATTTTAATTAGTGGGTGGATACCAAAATAACCATGGCTCTCTCTTCCTCTCCTCCTCGCCCCCCCCCCCCCCCCCCCCCCTCCCCCTCTCTTTTCTCTCTCGCCCCAGTCCCCCTAATATCCGTTCGCTCCGCTCCGATACTCCAGATTGTTGACGCATGTGTTATATGACAAATGAATAATTTGTACGAACGTGAGTCGGTAGGTAATTAAGTAAAGTTCGCCCATCTGACCATTTAAACTGGATGCGGATTTCCTAGATGCTTCTAATGCACCTATCAATGTTAAGCCCCAGGGTGGTGGGGGGGCTACCCAGGGGAATTTGACATAAAAGGGCTGTCCCCTGGGTAGGGATTTTGACATTACTCGATGCCCCCAGGGTAGGGAATTTGACATGCATTAGGTGTCCATGGGTGGGGAATTTGACTTTGACCTCCCTCAAAATGTCAAATTCCCCTGGATCGTTTATTAAAATACTCTAGCAGCCATCAGCTGAATTGCATTAATATTTACAGAAAAAAAATATACCATAACTAGCGTAAGATACGTAAAGAGTTACGAATTACAATGAAATAGCAAATGATTTATATACTAACTTTCAGCTAAAGCCTAAGCGACAAAAAAAAAGAATTCTTAAAACGGTCTGTCTTACACTTAGGGATAGCGCGCTGTCTAGGACATCTCAATTGATAGCGAAAAGTCCCGACTTTAGGCAGAAACTTATGGAGTCTGTGTTGATCACGCAATCGTTTAAATAACGATTATTATATTATAGATAGCATGATTGGTAAGATGGGCCGCATGAGTTTGTGGTTTAGATTGAGTGTCGAAAGTAATTCGGTGATTGCTTTGGTTTTGCGTTTGCTTAGCTTTTCTATTGGCTGTGAAGAATGTTTTGTTATTATCAGCCAATCAAGTTATAGACTAAAACCAAATAGTGTTTTGGTCCATCACGCAATCAATGGTCCATCTCCGTCACGCAATCAATGGTTCATCACGCAATCAATGGTTCATCACGCAATCAATGTTAGTTTTAGCGGGAGTTTGGCTCGTGTCAGGCGGCGAACTTTTCATACGCCGAATGCAAACGGGCGTTATCCACGATTGCTCAGTTCGTGATTGGCTCATTGCGTTTTTACTTGCTCACGGATCTATTAGCTCTGTAATTACTTTGGTTTTGGTTTTACTGCACTCAATGGAAAAGCGCTCAAACTGGTTCAGTAGTTAGCAATTATGAGACTCATCGCTCCCCTACTGTGTCTTTCATGGGAGACTAAGTACATCAGTTTGTCAATAGCGGCGAGGTTGGATATCGGTTATTGTACACTTTACACATTAACATATGCAAAAGAAGACCACAGAAAAGAGAGCCTATCTTCTTACAATCTCAAAAACGAAAGTAAACAAACAAACAAAACAACAAACAAAAAGTTGAAGCTAGGCTGAACACTTTCCCACTGGCTACCCCTTGAACTGGCGTCACACAGCCTTCAAACGCGTCATAAAAAAGGTTCAAGCTCAACAAGAAACTTACAGTTTTAAAAACAACGAAGATGCGACGACAGATACAGAGGAGAGAGCCATTGCAGCACTCGCCATCCACGGCTTCATTACCACACCCAGGGGCTCGAATACTCCTGCAGCAAGAGGGATGCCAATCATGTTGTAGATTAAAGCAAACGCGAAGTTGATGTGAATACGACGTACAGTCACTCGAGACAAATCAATAGCAGCGGCCACATCCATCAGATCACTCTACAGAACAAAATGAAAAACAGCATCAGGTTACTCTACAGAACAAAATGAAAAACAGCATCAGATCACTCTACAGAACAAAATGAAAAACAGCATCAGGTCACTCTACAGAACAAAATGAAAAACAGTAACGTGAAAACGTTTTACTTTAGAGTAGATTTGTCCGATCTTAGAAAGGAACCGATGACCATTTAACTACAACCCCGAACACGTTACTAGTACTGAGTGCAACGAATCTCACAGGCTAATAAGACGACTGAACATGAGAGGAACAGGGCGGACTGGGTGGGGTGTTTATGTTCCTTCCCGCTGATGCAGCCCTATATACACTTGTCTCGTTGATGCATTAACTAGTTATCTATCGTACTATGAAACAGAAGCCTAAACATACACTTTGCCCAGTTCAACAGAATCCCTGTACAGTAAGCATGCAAGTTGTTTGTACCTTGATGAGAACCACATCGGCAGCCTCGACAGCTACATCCGTGCCAGTACCAATAGCTATCCCGACATGCGCCTGGGCCAGAGCAGGCGAGTCATTGATACCATCACCAACCATGGCTGTGATGAAGCCTTTACTCTGCAAAGATCGAATCATGGCAACTTTGTGTGATGGAAGGACTTCTGCGAAAACTTGCTGGATGCCAACCTAGGATTCAATGGAGTGATTGGGACTGCAGTTCGTCTGAGCTGCGAGGTCCATACCGTAAGTTTTGTATGGCCCAAGCGCAAAGCACGCAAACCAAAGAAAAAAACGAGAATCCATAACTACCGGACGGATCGAGCAAACGATAAGATGTTTATTATATGGCTGCTTCATTTTCTTTGAAACCAGTAGTGGGCGGAGGTCCGTACGGGAGGGCGGCAGGTCCGTACGGGAGGGCGGCAGGTCCGTACGGTTTCTTATGGACCGCAAATTGACCAATCACAGCTCCCAAAATTACTTAGCCATATAATAAATGCTGAAGTATGAGTGACAGGCTAAATACTATACAGTGAAACTAAGAACCTGCTAGCAGCTGGATGTTATTTTCGCTCATTTGTTTTCGGATTGGACTACCTGTGGCAAGCGGTCAAAATGGGGCGAGGAGAAAAGGGAAGGAGGGGATGGGAAAGAAGGATGCCATTTATAGCCTGCACGCAAGACATCCTTCTCTCCCCTTCCCTTTTCTCCTCGCCCCATTTTGACCGCACGCCACAGGTAAACCAATCCGAATAAAAATGAGCGGAAAAATTTTATCAGAAACGCCGCCAGCAGGCTATGAATTCCACAGAAAGGGAACAAAAATTATTAAGATATAATCAATATATGTACGTTGTGTGGTACTCACCTGTTTTGCGATAGCCATAGCAGTTTTCTTGTTATCTCCTGTGAGTAACACCACTCGTAATCCCATCCTCTTCAGTGTGGCCACCGCCACCTGTGCCTCGCTCTTTACTTGATCTGCTACCGCCATCATACCCACTAGATGGTCTGGGACAATCACAACTCTTTTAGCATTGCTAGTAAAGCTTATCCTAGCTGATTAATGAAAGATTCGCAGTCAAGAAACTCTGGCTCAGTTCGTTCCCGTACCGATTCCCTGTGCGCTTGACCACGTTTGTAAGACTCATTTGATATATAATTTTCCTTAATATCTACTGGAATTATTCTTCTGTCACACAGTCAACTTATGCTGAAATAAATGTTTAGAGCTTAGTTTCACACTTCACCCACACACGACCGCGCACTGCACATCCCTACACAGTGTATTGATACACAGCAGCTTGAAGAGCCTACAACCTCAAGAAATTTTTTTTTTTTATTGAAACTTTAAACTATTCTTCAGAACTCAAAGCAAAAATGGGAGGCTAAAACTCTACTGTCATTTTTTTTACGGCCTTTCAAAGTTGAGAACCAGAACAAGTGGCCTGGCGACTAGTGACCTGTTACATGTATGTAGTAAGGCGTACTTCCAATTCCATACAAACATCTCTTATTTCTGCGACTCTAGCAAGCTCACCACATGGTAAATATCCAAATGAAATGTCACGAAACTTGGTAAATTTACTAATTTCGATGTGCTCTTTCTTGTGATGGAGTATATTTCATACTCATTAGACTATTAATAATAGAACATTTTTCCTTTGAGAATTATTTTTCTTATTCAGATTTTCCAACTCCTTTGAGAATAGCAATACAATGGTCTAGATAGATAGATAGATAGATGGTTTATTAGTAATAACTGTTGCAGCAGGAAAGCTGAATTGCGTAAGACTTTACATTAAATTTGAAAATACTGATAATTAAAATTAATTCTAATCAATGTTGCTACTGATATAAAATATAGTTGCTAATTATAATCTAATTAATAATACTATAAAGTATAAAACTCTTCAGTCTGTTGGACTTGATAATTAAAATTCTAATCAATATTGCTACTGATAGTTGCTAGATATAATCTTACTATATGTAGAACTGTGTCTTGATAATTAAGGTTCTACTCAATATTGCTATATATATTCTGGTTATTGTTATATTCTAATTGCTATTACTATATATGAAACTGTTTTTCAGTCTGTTGGTCTTACATATAGGCACATTGAAACTCCGCTTACTTCTAAGATTAGCATTACATGTGTTTGGTTTAGGCAGTAAGTTGTGCAACTTATGGTTCACATTGGAGCTGATCTCGTTGAATAGATTGGTTGTTAGGGCATTTCTGCGATCGTAGAGTGGAGTTAGGTTACTGGCTGCCAAAGCTTCAGGATAGGTGGTGAATGGGTAAATGATTCTTAAAGCACGCTTCTGCAGTCTTTCTAAATCCTCCGACAAATACTGCGGGAGCCCGTTATGGAACACGGGACAGGTGTATTCGGTTATTGGGCGTATGCATGTAACATAGAATGTCAAGAGTTCCTTTGTTAACACGTTTGCTCTTTTAAGTTGCTTCAAGAAGTACAGTCGGGTAGACACCTTTCGTATGATTTCCGAGATATGAACGTTCCATTTTAGGTTATCTGAAATGTTCAGGCCAAGTAGTTTGAAGTTGGAAACTACTTCAATAGGTTTCGCATCCACAACGACAGGGGCGAAGTTGGGGGCACTCTTAGCAAATGATATTCATAGCTCTTTGCATTTTGCTTGATTTAATTGAAACTTATTCTGGTGCGCCTTTGTGGCCAGTTCTGATACAGCATTCTGGATGTTACTTATTTCGTTCTTATGGACAGGTTTAGCGATAGTCGTGTCATCTACATATTTCCATAAGTCGGTGTTGGTGACTCCTATATCGTCGATCATAAGTACAAATTAAAGGAACAAAAGAAACCGTGCAAAGGATTCTGGTAGTTGTAGTAAATGATGTCCGATTGAAGTCACAACTCCAGGCCCTCACCAAGACTCGCGCGGACTTCCAGCTGGAAGTACTCCAATGAAAATTTGACGTTTTCCCTAACTTTGACGGCACTAAAATCGTCGAAGTTTATTTTTCATTTTTATTTATTTTTATTCTTAGTCAGGGCGCTATACAGAATCGACATAAAAAAGAATTTTTGGTTATAGGCACTTTACTGATGTCTAAGGATTCCTACCATCAATTCCAATGAGAATGGCAGTCTGTCCCATCATCTCATGTGTCTGCATGTGGTCCTCCATCTCATCTGTAACAGACATACCGTTCAGCTGCATCCAGTCTCTGTTACCAATGAATACAGTGTACGTTCGGCTGCCTTGCTCGTCACTGTTAGATAGTTTGGCTGCTAAATAAAAGAGACGACATTACGGAACAGCAAACACTGAAATATACTCCATAAAGTGCAGCGTATAAGCCCAGGCCAGGAATCGTTGGTTAGGGCGCAGCAAAGTGCTTTCAATCTTGTTCAACCATTTGGGGGCAATTCATGGCCGTAATATTGCTTTGAAATGCATTACAAATCCTTGAAATGACGTAGTTTGAGGAAAAGTATGGTTAAATGAGTTGAAAATGAATTGAGTCATAACATTGAAGTTGTTTATTTTTCCAATTATTTTCTGGTGTCAGACATTTGATCTTTCTTGGAGAAAAATCTTTTAGTAAGTATACATCTCTAACATGGAAATAACCACTGTAATCTAAAATATCACATACAAATCAACATTTTAAGAAAGTTTTAATACTATAGCATGAAATCCCGAAAATTCGTTTTGATGTTTTGTTTTTTCAGATTGAAAAACTTCGATAATTAAACTGAGAAATATCATTTCATTTTCAAAAAATTATACAGTTTACATAAACATCCTTTTTTAGAGGAAAGAGTTATTCCTCTTTATAAATTTCACTGACCAAAAAGTATTTTTCACTGACCTCCAGCGACCACTCGTATTTTTCCCAATACTCATTCGCTATTTTGGGACAGCAACATTGAACAAAACAGACCAAAAACTAAGTATGTGAAGCCTGAAAATAAAAATTCCACGACTTTTGATTGAAATTTCTTGTTTCCTCTATCTCCTCGAGTCCCTAAAACACACAGCAACCATTTGCAGTGACAGGTCCAGGCCCACAGTATCTTTAATATTTGTAAGTCTGCACAATTATGCAAATTATGACTTAGCATACAGTTGGGTACTTATACAAGCATGATCTAATGTTTTGAGATGAAACAATGCAATATGACGGGTCCAGGCCCGCAAGAGTGTTAATGATATATATACACACTAACTTACATGTAGTTACATACAGGTATATAACCTATACATATACATGTCGCATACAGTGAACAGTGAACTGACGTATTACCATGTCTGGTATTATAAAATAATTTTATGATATATATAATGTACCAGTAATAGGACCATATCCACAAAGAATCCTGATGTCCCTGAATTGAAGTATACGTATCACTATTGTATGATAACTATTATACAGATTGTACTTGGAATGAATAAATATGCCTTATTTCTTGAACTTGCTTAGTAATTCAACATTCATGTAGCAATTTTTGCCCTGTTAAAAATTAACGTAGTATACAAGTCGAGAGCCGGAACCACAATGAACTGACTGTCTCTTGACAGTTTATATACATAACCCTAATTATCATAACTGCTCTCCAGGCCCTCTCATCCATATAGGAACTTTATTTCTCTTGTACTACCAATTCATTACATTCATTGTCCGTTACAAGAGAAATACATTTCCCTGACCAAATCTTAAATTCCCTGACAATTCTTTGACCTTGAAAGAAAAAAGGTTTTTCCTGCCTGTGGGGACCCTGCTTAAGTGTGAATATGGTGTATAAGAAACTAGAAATTTGATTTCTTAATAAACGAAAACCTGTTTTCCAGTTCAACCTCAGGCTTATTAGACTAACTGTTCAGTACTTTTAGCTATTTCTTTCTTTGCAGTTAAAATAATTGCAGTTGGCTCTCTCTCTCTCTGTTCCCCTATCTTATCCTACATGTCATTTTCTGCAGTAATAAATACACCAATGGAAATGAAATGGTGGAGTACCAGTTGATAAAAGCTGTGTTATCCATTACTTCTTTGTTGACAAGTCCTGTAGGAAACCCTTCAAGTGTTGAAGGCAGCAAATGATTGGTTCATCACAGTAGTCAGCTCACAGGAATCAGCTAAATATCATCAATCTCATTTGCTCGTTTAATTCTTTATATTGTACAAAGTTTAGGTTGGCGTTTTTAAATCCATGGCAAGTAATAAATAAAGAAGTGCTTGACATACTGTTTGTGCCATCCAGCTGTTGTCTTGTGTTGTTCGTATTCCTTTCAGATATCAAGTTCTCAATGCCAAACACAGTACATGTCAGACCAGATCCTGGAACTGCTTTGAAGCCAGTGCACTGTCCGAGATTCTCTGTTTGTAACTCCTACATCAGACAACACAAATAGAATAAATGTCCAATCTGCTTGCACAACAGCTACTAAAGTGATGACGGCATAAAAAAATCATTTCGCTTGAACAAAATTTGACGACAGATTCAGAAAGGACAACATACAAGAAGTTTACACATCAAAACTGAGGAGTATACGATAGGCCGAGATATGGACATTGGAATCTTCTTTAACAAATCACTGTAGTTTTGTCTTGGTTCCAAGACTTTTTTAATGGATAATATCTTAAGTGGATAATATCTATAAGCTACAAACAATCAAATTTGCCCATCAATGGGATAAAAACCAATTACCAGGTATATTTGATAACTTTTTTCGTTATGCCAGTGACATCCATTCATATAATACTAGATATGCTTCGAAAGGGAATTTTTACAAGGCTTG
Source organism: Actinernus sp. WN-2022 (assembly GCA_030867875.1). Taxonomy (NCBI): domain Eukaryota; kingdom Metazoa; phylum Cnidaria; class Anthozoa; order Actiniaria; family Actinernidae; genus Actinernus; species Actinernus sp. WN-2022. Next base: position 56,552,266 of record JAOWCC010001751.1, on the reverse strand, counting down.
TTTCAGGACTAATCTTGGTAAACAGCAATTTCAGTTCCCAAAAAATGGTTAAACAATTTCTACTATTAGAGCAAAATTCTTGACTTTCATGTCTTCCTTAAAAGCTTGGCTACGACATTTCTTATGACATTTTTTTTTTTTCTTTCCGATTTCACAAATGGTCACTTTGTTGTAACTATTGCTATTATCGTAAGTATTGCTAAATATTTGTATGTATTATGTTTTTTTTATGCCTACATAACAAATTTTACATAAGATGACTGGTGTCTAACTCGAAAACCTCACGGTTTATTTAGACTCTAGGCATTTCCCAAATATTTATACTTAGTTTATTTATCACCTCTCATAGGCATATCTCTTTATACTAAGTTTATATACACTATCAACACTGTAAACAACTGCAAAGTTTGAAATAAAAGTAAAGTAAAGTAACATAAAGTAAAGTAACATAAAGTAAAGTAAAGTAAAGTTTTAGAACTAGGGCAAAAATACAGTGTTTTATATTTGTTAAAGAAGATGTGGCATTCCCATATCTCGGCCACTATTCATCTCATTCTTGGTGTGTGAAGTTCTTTCATATTGCTCGTTCTGAATCGGTGCATGGTCTAAAAATTTCATAAAAACTCAACAAAAATATAGAAACAATAAAAATATTGAGTTACTACACATCTAAAAATTCACATCCAATTACTAAAATGTGACCACACACGGGAAAACGTACACTAACGGTTATCCGTTTAGTGCTCTTAACCGTTTGTTATCCGTTTAAACGGGTAAAAAAGTCGTTTAAACGTTTTCGAAAATCGTTTAAACGTTTTCAAAAACCGTTTAAACGTTTTCGAAAATCGTTTAAATGGTTTTGAAAACCGTTTAAACGTTTTCCAAATTCGTTTAAACGGTTTAGAATTTCGTTTAAACGATTTGAAAAATCGCTTGCTTTTTCAGCCTGCCCGTTTAAACGTTTTCGCAAATCGTTTGCTTCAAAACAGAAACCGTTTAAACGATTTGTCAGATTGTTCAATAGTCCGTGTTTGCCGTTTAATTGCCTTGGCAAACCGTTTAATCGAACAACCAAACTATCTTACATGCCGCGCTTCGTAATTCACCATGAGAACTTATGTTCCTTTTGTTTTGACAGATCGATATTGCGTATTTCTTACCGCGGGCGAGTCCTCTGCCATGGACACACACGAGCCAGTAAACAAATGTTCGCCCTCTCATTGAGTTACTGTACAGTATTGTGCAAAAGTCATGCAAACGTATTTCGACGAATTTCGCTGTTTGTTCCTACGAATGTCGCGACGAAATTTTCTCGAAATTTCAGGCAACTTTTCGTTCGAAATTTCCACGAAAAATCGATCAGATACGCGAAAATTCGAATGCCAAGGCGAAATATCGCCAACCTGCGAGCGACATTTCGACGATATTATTTTCATTTATTGTCAAGCCCCGTAAAAGTCGTTGCATAAAGTTTTCAAGTAAATTCGGACCATGCAGTTATCGAAATATCGTGAGCCGTAAAATAAACAAAACGGCTGCTCGCTTATAATTAGTTCCCAAACCGGCGGTGCGTGGCCCGCTTTAAAGCTTGACTCACTCGCTGAGCGCAAAGCATAACACCAAATAAACTTTTGCTTCAGTGTAGTTTCACATTTAAGGCAGATCCTTGTCTTGTTACTAGTATTAAAAGGTTTCGGCAGAAATCATTGTAAATGTTTGCGTATTAAAATCTCATCTCAACTCTTCTGAATTTCCACGTGCAATCAGTCAGGCGTGAACGTGTCAGTCTGATATTTTACTGAACATCAACAGAGTTTTGAAGCAACGTTTGTCATATTGAAAGACGTGCAAAAACTTCTATACTCTTACCAGAAAACTTCTACTGGGAAAGTGCAATTCCTTTTGAATTAAAAGAGCTTTAATGCATCGGACCACATCGGTCAGTTCGCGTAAATGGAAATTAATTACGCCCCCGCGGTATTTGTGTCAGAAATGAGACACGCGTCTGGCTGACAGTTCACGATTGACGGAGACTTTTATTATATAAGAATCTTGACTTTTTGACGCCTCTGGCACGCAGGGTATTTACCAAAACCATCTTACTGTACGCTTGTAAAACTGTTTGTCATGAATTCGAATTTGTCACGCGTTAATCCTGGTGAAAGAAAGAAAGAAAAATACAAAACTGTGCAATTGACACGTACGCTATTTCGGATCACGATATTTCGATAACCTGGTCCGAATTTTCGTTTGACAATAAACGAGATATCGTCGAAATGTCGTTCGCATGTTGGCGATATTTCGCCTTGGCATTAAAATTTTCGCGTATCTGATCGATTCTTCGTCGAAATTTCGAACGGAAAGTTGCCCCGGCGACATTCGTAGGAACAAAGAGCGAAATTCGTCGAAATACGTTTGCATGACTTTTGCACAATACTGTATGCATTAAAGGTCTTTTAATTCAAAAGGAATTGCACTTTCCCAACGTTGCTTCAAAACTCTGTTGATGTTCTGTAAAAAATCACACTGACACGTTCACGCCTGACTGATTGCACGTGGATTACAACGCTCTGAATTAGAATAATCAGTGTTCTTGCAGAAAAACAAGGGATCCGCCGCGCCGAATCATTTGCGCGAGTATAATTTATGTAGCACAATATTTCTGATTAATATGTTATTACCAGTAAGTCGGAACACTGGAACTCACTTCCAAAACAAACCACTTGGATCAGGAAAGTTTGCATTCAAAATCATTCGGTGCCGCAAGATTGCAAAGACATCGTGAGAAGGAGAGGTTTATAGGCCTGCAAATGGCAATTTAGTCAAGTTTTCAGGTGAGTTTAACGGCTTGCTATTACTTTCCCCGTTGCATCAGTCGAAGAGCAGGGAAACTGACAGCGGTAGAGAGAGTACCTACTATTATGTTAGTGCATTCGCTTTGTATAGTTTACTTTCATAAAATCTAAATCTAAAATCTTTGTTCCTAAATCATGACCGTGAGAGTAGTTCATATTCTGATTGGATGTAAGTGTACAATGATTTTATTGAAGTTGTCTGAAACCTGTTAGGGCATTTGAAGTATTGTTTTCCTTGCAGTTATTCGCAAAGTTGAAAGTGACAAACTGCAAGGAGTTAGCGCTTTTCGTTTCAGTTTTAACTCCAAGATCACGCCTTTGAGGGAAATTTCTTGCCCCTGTATAGAAATCCATCCAGTGACGCGCTCTTATCCGCAAACATTTACGGGGCCAACAGGACACTCGCGAGTTGCTTTCCGCAAGCAGTTTAATCGTTTAGGCTATCACTGAAAACCGTTTAATCACTTTCCAAGATTGTTTAAACGTTTTTAGAAACCGTTTGCTCTTCAACCCAGTCCATTTAAACGTTTTGGTAAACCGTTTGCTTTCCAAAGCTGCCCGTTTAAACGATCTGAAAAATCGTTTAAACGTTTTGAAAAAGCGTTTAAACGATCTGAAAAAGCGTTTAAACGATCTGAAAAAACGTTTAAACGATCTGAAAAAGCGTTTAAACGATCTGGAAAAGCGTTTAAACGATCTGAAAAAGCGTTTAAACGACCCAAAAAAGCGTTTACTAACCGTTTAAATTTGCCCGTTTAACGGAAAAGCGTTAGTGTACGTTTTCCCGTGTGTGGTCACAAATATTGACAACAGAAACCTTAAAACTACCTACATTACAGGCTACTGCTACTGTAAGTGAATTCCCATACAGGAAAGAAGAGCTCTGTGAATATAGTAATTTGGGCCTGTGGTCACCTGGATATATACATTGTATATATTTTCTTTTTTTTTTCACCGTCCTATTCTTAAATAGCAGGTTGCATTTACTCTTGTCCTCTGACCTTAAATTTCTACCTTCAAATGTGACTTTCCAGTCACACCACTTAGTTTGATAAGCCCTTTGGTTATTCTAAGTAGCACTTACTCTAATTTTCTTTATTCGTTTCTCTTTACCTTTACCTACTTGTGTAATTTTGTAATATTATAAATAAACTGTTGTTGTTGTTTTGGCTTGAGAATGTTGATGCCCAATAGTTCTTTCAGGTCTTAAGAGATCATTTGGTAGTGTAACTGCTATTTGATTATTCAGACTTTGTAAACAAAAACTGCTAACCTCAAGGCTGTCCAACTAAACTTCATCCATGAAACGTTTGTGTCGATGCAACGAAATTAGAAACTATAAATTTCTAACGAGACCTGAAATGATCAAAGTCAGAACTCAGCTAAACCACACACCGAATTTAGCATGTTGGTTTTTATGGAGGGAGGAAAACCGGACTGAGTCCAGAGAAAACCTCTCGGAGTAAGGGCAAGATACCAACAAACTCAACTCACATATGGTGCCAGGGGTACCGGTGACAGGTCCATAGATCAAACCTGGCCCACAGAGGTGAGAGGCAAAGTGCTTAACTTCTGCGCCACCCCAGATCCCCACAAAGAAATAACTTTAAACTGACAGAACTTTCTCCCTACTTTCAATCGTCCCCTGGTGAATTTGCACATTGGCAGCAATGAAAGAGTCATGTTCACACTAGCTAGCAGCACACACAAGTGACTTGCATGACATTATCTTAATGTCCGTGAGCCGGATTAAAAGAGCACACACAGAATAAGAGATACAAAGTTTACTCAGAAAACGCTTCACTCACCGATTTAGCATAGTTAGTAACAGCTAATCCAAGTGGATGTTCACTGTTGTTTTCAGCTGTCCCAGCAGCCGCCAGCATCAACTCTAAACTACAAATATGAGGCTCTACAAACAAGGCTGTCTTAACCACCTCTGGCTTGCCATAGGTTAGTGTACCTGTCTTGTCAAACACAACTGCTGTCACCTGAAGCACAATAAAGTGACTGTGTCACACACTACTCCCAGCATATTACATCATCAAATGATAAAATAAAGTAACAGATGGAGAAAAAATAAATCTTACACAATCTATTTTCAAGCTGTTGGCCCATTATTTAGAATACATTTACCAAAGTCGCTCTTCTATACCTTTCCCTAACTGCACATTAATCCTCGTCATCATATGCAATACAGTAACTTCACCTACAGCTAACCCAAAACATCTCAGGCATTTTGCATTTCAGATGTAATCAAATGTACCCTAAGAAACTTTTACCGATGCCATCCTTAAATCAGCAGATAACTACTTTTGAAGTATCTAGGGAAGCACCTACTGTACAAGGTGAAAAATTACTTAGATGTACTATGCTGCCTAAATGGAGATAAATACTTGAAGCACTGAAAAATAACTTGCACTTTCAGCAGCAAAAAAGCAAGACGAAGTATGATTTCTAACAAACCTTGTGTGCAGTTTCAAGTGGTTCGCCTCCTTTGATGAGAATTCCATTCTGGGCACCAATCCCTGTACCAACCATTACGGCTGTAGGAGTGGCCAGCCCCAGAGCACAGGGGCATGCTACAGCTAACACAGTGATCCCAATCTGGAATGCGAACCCTATGATGAACTCATTCTTATTGTCTTTCTCAGGCTGTTGAAAAGAACAAGTTGTTAGCTGATATCAGATTGCTTGTTTCTTGGCAGAGTTTGAAAACACAGTTATTAGATGGTTAAGAGAACATACTCACATCAAACTTTTTACGAAGAAGGTTGATGTTGACATAGCCAATGATAAGCCACACAACTAACGTTGATACGGAAATGATAATCACGATGGGCACAAAATAGCCTGACAATTTGTCGGCAAACTTCTGTATTGGTGCCTGTAATACAAGAGAATGGATGTTTAGTGTGGAGGAAGTGCTAACAAGATGGTGCCTGTAATACAAGGGAATGGGTGTTTAGCATGAAGGAATTGCTAACTAGATGGTGCCTGTAATACAAGGGAATGGGTGTTTAGCATGAAGGAATTGCTAACTAGATGGTGCCTGTAATACAAGGGAATGGGTGGTTAGTGTGGAGGAAGTGCTAACTACAATGTAGATGGTGCCTGTACTACAAGGGTATGGGTTTTTTAGTGTGGTGCCTGTAAAACAAGGGTATGGGTGTTTAGTGTGGAGGAAGTGCTAACTAGATGGTGCCTGTAATACAAGGGAATGGGTGTTTAGTGTGGAGGAAGTGCTAACTACAATGTAGATGGTGCCTGTACTACAAGGGTATGGGTTTTTAGTGTGGTGCCTGTAAAACAAGGGTATGGGTGTTTAGTGTGGAGGAAGTGCTAACTAGATGGTGCCTGTAATACAAGGGAATGGGTGTTTAGTGTGGAGGAAGTGCTAACTAGATGGTGCCTGTAATACAAGGGAATGGGTGTTTGGCATGAAGGAATCGCTAACTAGATGGTGCCTGTAATACAAGGGAATGGGTGTTTAGTGTGGAGGAAGTGCTAACTAGATTGTGCCTGTAATACAAGGGAATGGGTGTTTAGCATGAAGGAATTGCTAACTAGATGGTGCCTGTAATACAAGGGAATGGGTGTTTAGTGTGGAGGAAGTGCTAACTAGATGGTGCCTGTAATACAAGGGTATGGGTTTTTAGTGTGGTGCCTGTAAAACAAGGGTATTGGTGTTTAGTGCGGAGGAAGTGCTAACTAGATGGTGCCTGTAATACAAGGGAATGGGTGTTTAGCATGAAGGAATTGCCAACTAGATGATGCCTGTAATACAAGGGAATGGGTGTTTAAGCATGGAAGAAGTGCTAACTAGATGGTGCCTGTAATACAAGGGTATGGGTGTTTAGCATGGAGGAAGTGCTAACTAGATGGTGCCTGTAATACAAGGGAATGGGTTTTTAGTGTGGTGCCTGTAAAACAAGGGTATGGGTGTTTAGTGTGGAGGAAGTGCTAACTAGATGGTGCCTGTAATACAAGGGAATGGGTGTTTAGTGTGGAGGAAGTGCTAACTAGATGGTGTCTGTAATACAAGGGAATGGGTGTTTAGCATGAAGGAATTGCTAACTACAGTACCGCCTGGAATTATTGAAGCATTTATCACGGGTAATACCGCGGTTTTGACCTCAGAATGACCGCAGTATTACCGCGGTAATACCTCGGTAAAACCGCGGTAAACTGCGGTAATTAGTGGCCGCGGCCGCTGAGATTTGTATCACGCCGAAATCTTTGACTTTAGTGTGAAGATGAAGCAGTCATGATCACAAACGTGCGAGTTTGGCGCAATGACTCTGCGTTCTTTTCATTCTTTACTCAACACCGCTGTTAACTTTATAATCTTTTATTTTCGTTTCATTCAGAACTCTAACGGCGGGTAGAGAAGCACTCATCGGTGAAACTAAGACTTTAGAATCTTTTATTTTCGTTTCATTCAGAACTCTAACGGAGGGTAGAGAAGCACTCATCGGTGAAACTAAGAATCTTTAAGATTCTAACCTGCCGTTAGAGTTCTGAATGAACGGCGAAAATAAAAGATTCTAAAGTCTTAGTTTCACCGATGAGTGCTTCTCTACCCGCCGTTTGAAATTTCGATCCTTGCCCGTCAAAGATCAAGTTACTTCAGGCTCACTCGGTCAATTCGACCAACCTGAGTTGTAAACTTTATTCCAGGGCCTCCGATAAAGTGCGATAAAAAATCCGAAATTATGCAGCAATTCAGGGCTCATTATGCGGCAAATTATGCAGTTTTTTTTTAGCTCATTTTAAGCTATTATACATGGTCTAAGGAGAAAAAAACTCTTCTGCACACTTACGTAGCCTTTAGCGCGTTCTGAAGCTGTAAGTTTAGTCGGTAGATGGGCTCGTTTTTTCTTCTCGGAAGAAATTCCAGCAGATTTCACTAAAACGTTATCCATTTGAGTAAATTTCAGGCAAAAACGACAAGAAATACATTGTGTAAGCAGATGAGATCAAGATTCGCGCGAAAAAGCGACTATTTTACAGCAAACAATAACATGGAATATATCAATGATTCTGAGTGGTCAACACTCTATCCATTGTTTTCGTTATGCACCAATGAGAATACACTTTAGAATTAATTCAGTACCAGATCCCTGGCACGTGAAGCAATGCAAGAACGCCTGGACGTTTTCGTTGACAAAATCGAATGGACGTATCGAATGGTGATCGTTTCTTGTCCTTTCTTGCGATGTTTTGGGCAGTAAATTACCGTGAAATTGCATTATAAAGCACCACAAAGACAACTGTCACAAGGTTGTACCATTTTTATTGACTCATATTGTGTTATTTGTAAGAATTATGCGCGATTGTGCGGAAATTTGCGAATTATGCGATCGGATGCGATTTTTGATCAATTTTGCGAGATCGCACCATCGCACAATATCAGAGGCCCTGTTATTCGGACTTTGACTAACTGAACTTTACGGCTCACTTTCGAACGGTACAGGAGGACAACTGTAGAATTTACTTCAGTTCAGTGAGTATAATCAGGCTAAGAATGGCTCCGCTAAGAATAGAAATCCGATGCTTTGAACCCGGTTTGAATCGAAGGATAATAAACGAAAGGAATGCGTTACTATAAATCGCACGTCTCAACTTCGGAAGTGTTCAATTTTGTAAACGTTATCCGTATATCCACAATAATATTCAGATCCTTCAGCCTTCCAGAGCTTTGTAAAAGTCATTGCATAAAGTTTTCAAGTAAATTCGGACCATGCAGTTATCAAAATATTGTGAGCCGTAAAATAAACAAAACAACGGATGCTCGCTTTATAGTTCCCAGACCGGCGGTGCGTGGCCCGCTTTAAAGCTTGACTCACTCCGCTGAGCGCAAAACATAACACCAAATAAACTTTGCTTCAGTGTAGTTTCACATTTACGGCAGATCCTTGTCTTGTTACTAGTATTAAAAGGTTTCGGCAGAAATCATTGTAAATGTTTGTGTATTAAAATCTCAACTCTTCTGAATTTCCACGTGCAATCAGTCAGGCGTGAACGTGTCAGTCTCAGTTTTTACAGAACATCAACAGAGTTTTGAAGCAACGTTTGTCATATTGAAAGACGTGCAAAAACTTCTATACTCTTACCAGAAAACTTCTACTGGGAAAGTGCAATTCCTTTTGAATTAAAAGAGCTTTAATGCATCGGATCAGATCAGTCAGTTCGCGTAAATGGAAATTAATTGCGCCCCCGCGGTATTTGTGTCAGAAATGAGACACGCGTCTGGCTGACAGTTCACGATTGACGGGGACTTAAAGAATCTTGACTTTTTGACGCCTCTGGCACGCAGGTTATTTACCAAAACCATCTTATGCACCTATCAATGTCAACCCCCAGGGGGGGGAGGCCGGGCAGATGTGGGGCATTTGACTTTTTGGGAGAATTTTTGGTCAAAATCCCCACCCTGGGGACTAAATTCTGGGTCAAAACGGATCAAATCCCCCACCCTTGTATGAAATTGATTTACACAAATCCAAGGAGTATTTGGGAATGATCTATAGTAAATAGGAATGAAGCTTTGAAGTATTAAATTAATTTATATTTTTAATGTGAACTGGACGGTAAACCTACCCAACCTCGTCCCCAGGGTCTTCTCGGTCAGATCCAAGATGGCGGCTAACTCAGAGAGAAGACCCTGGTAAACACTGAACTGTCACGTATTCTGATTGGCTCTTCGATTATGACGCAAGGATTGTTCTAACAATGCTTTTTATTGGCCAAACGAACTGAGTCCAGAGAAATGAACTTGTATATAGTTTAGATTGCTCAAATTTTATCAATAAAACGATTTTAAATAACCTTAAAACACGTTGTGTAGATAGAGCAATAGATGAAGTGCATTACTGGGTAGTTTTCTGGTAAGGTTCATCAGTGGGAAAGCCAGGAGAAACCGTTAAACCTGAACATGTGCTATCGATCGCTTCGCTTCAACGCAAACGGAAAATAAACGGCTTTTTAGGATTCTCTTCTAGCTTAGATATATCCTGGTAGCTTTGTGATACCTTTCCACTGGTTCTTTATCCAAGTAAACTCCACTTCGAGCCATTTAGTAGACCTGTTTTCACTGCATCGTTCGCCGCGTGGAAATACCGTTAATCGCTTCTCGCTCACTCCGGATTGGGATACCTATGGTTTGTACACGTCATGAACTATTCCCATATTTAGCTTGGCCGCCATCTTAGATCGTCAAATCACGTGACAAAATACTCCCAAAATCTGGGAGTATTTGATCACGTGATCCAGCTTTTACCAGGGTCTTCTCTCTGAGTAGCCGCCATCTTGGATCTGACCGAGAAGACCCTGGGGACGAGGTTGAAACCTACCTTTTAGACGAATCCAAGATGGCCGACAAACATTTAGTACCAGTCCCTGTCTTCCAAAAGTCAAATGTCCCCACCCTGGAGTCCAGTCTCCTGTTCAAATTCCCCAGGGTGGAGACACCAAGAACGGTCAAATGCCCCACATCTGCCCGGCCTCCCCCCCCCTGGGGGTTGACATTGATAGGTGCATTACTGTACGTTTGTAAAACTGTTTGTCATGAATTCGAATTTGTCACGCGTTAATCCTAGTGAAAGAAAGGTTAAAATACAAAACTGGGCAATAAACACGTACGCTTGCGATCACAAAATTTCGATCACGAAATTTCGGATCACAATATTTCGATAACCTGGTCCGAATTTTCGTTTGACAATAAATGAAATATCGTCGAAATGTCGCTCGCAGGTTGGCGATATTTCGCCTTGGCATTCGAATTTTCGCGTATCTGATGGATTCTGCGTCGAAATTTCGAACGAAGTTGCAACATTCGTTGGAACAAAGAGCGAAATTCGTCGAAATACAGTACGTTTGCATGACTTTTGCACAATACTGTAATATTGTGTCATGACCGCGGATTTTGACCGCGGCTTTCATTGCGGTGAATAATTTGACCGAGAAAACCTCGTCCATGGTGCGGTAATACAGCGTCCAATGACCGCGGTATTACCGCGGTTTGACCGCGACCCGATGCTTCAATAATTCCAGGCGGTACTGTAGATGGTGCCTGTAATAAAAGGGTATGGTTTTTTTAGTGTGGAGGAAGTGCTAACTAGATGGTGCCTGTAATACAAGGGTATGGGTGTTTAGCATGAAGGAATTGCTAACTAGATGGTGCCTGTAATACAATGGAATGGGTGTTTAGCATGGAGGAAGTGCTAACTAGGTGGTGCCTGTAATACAAGGGTATGGGTGTTTAGCATGAAGGAATTGCTAACTAGATGGTGCCTGTAATACAATGGAATGGGTGTTTAGCATGGAGGAAGTGCTAACTAGGTGGTGCCTGTAATACAAGGGTATATATATGGGTGTTTAGGATGGAAGAAACGCTAACTATATTAAACAATCATGGAACTACACTGGTCAGTATCAAATGCAGTCTACTGTATGGAAGTTGGTCAAAGAAACTTCTCTCTCAGATGGAACACTGAGGGGCACGAGGGTGTGTAAGTTGTTAGAAGAAACAGAACTTGTTTATGAATCAAACACCAGTACCAAAAACTGAGCAAGATTTTATTATTAAAAAACACCCCTAGGCCAGGCAAACTATTGAAACCTATGCACATGCCTATGCACATACCATGAAAAAGCAATGTTAAGGTGACTGTAAGTAACTGTAGACCCACCTTGGAGGTCTGTGCCTCTTCTACGAGTTTCACAATCTGTGAGAGGGTAGTGTCCTGTCCCACGTGGGTGGCCTCCATGAGTATAGCCCCATTCTGGTTGATTGTTCCACCAATAACAGAGTCACCGATCTTCTTTGGTACAGGCATTGACTCACCTGTGATGAGGGACTCATCTGCCATGGATGTACCCTCAGTCACCCTGCCATCCACTGGTATCTTGGAACCAGGTACGACCTGCATAACACACTCACATGAATATTGAACCCTGGTCGGACCAGGTGCTGCCTGGTATCTTGGCACCAGGCACGACCTGGATAACACACTCATATGAATGTTGAACCCTGGTTGGACCAGGTGCTGCCTCAGGTATCTTGGCAATAGGCACAACCTGTATAACACACTCACATGAATGTTGAACCCTGGTCGGACCTGGTATCTTGGCACCAGGCACAACTTGCATAACACACTCAGATGAATGATGAACCCTGGTCACACCAGATGCTGCCTTTGTGAAACAATCCTGTTCTTGAACTGCAAATGGTTAGACCTTTGTGTCTTTTTGAATAAGGTTGTACAATCATAGGTCCCACATCGTCCCACATCAAGTTTATCAGTCTCACCAGACTGTCACAAGTTACGTTTACCTTTAAGAACCGTGGCACTTATGTTTGCAAGAGTTAATCTAGTACATGCAGACAAAATACATATGGCACTGCACTTGCAGAACAAGTTTTCCTGATGTTCATAGTACTCAAAGGAGGATGTATCTTTTAAAACAGGCACCTATAACCACTGAGCCAACCGGGTGGCTTTTAGTTAAAACATAATACACAACAAAATACAACATATAACATATAACAAATTTGATTCATGAAATAGCTCAGTGATGACATTGTTCTATATTCTATTGGATAGGGGCCACTTTAGAAGGTGCTAATATCAATCACTTTATTTCAGCTACATACTTTGAGAAAGTCTCCTCTTTGTACCAGGTCCACACTGATTACTTGTTCTTCCACAACTTCAGTTGTCCCAGGGCTCAGTTTGACGAGTACTGCATTAGCTGGCTGAAGTGAGAGTAGTTTAGACAGTGCCTCAGATGTCTTCCCCTTGGCAACATGCTCCATCCACCGTCCAAGTGAGATAAACACTAGTAACATAGGTGGGGTATCAAAGAATGTCATAGGGCTTTGTGAACTCTGTTCTGACATGGCCACCGCTACAACAATTATCTGGAAGAAACCATAAAGCCAATTAATAATTATAAGGTCCCTGGGGGCACACCCACAAAGCTGTGCAGGGTTTAAATATTTTTTTTAGGAAGCAGTTGGTGACTAAACCAAACAGTTTGGTCGCCAATTTTTTGCAAAAATAAATCTGCCTTTATGATTGCCAAACCAAACAAGTTTAAATCCTTTCTTTACACCTTCTGTGTCACCTTTAATCAACAAAGCTTTAAATAAATCTGAAGAATTCACATACATTTTCATTGCTGACAACACAGCAATCAGAGCACTTGTTGCTATGAGGTGCACCCATGCTACCCCTTTTGGAGGAACTGCTGAATCAAAATGGCACCCAGTAAATATGACAACCAAGAAGTGGCCTGGTTTCAGGGTGGTTTCCTACATTTCATTAGAAGTAAGAAAAGCTTACAGGTTAAAAGGTAAGTTGCCAGCAGGTGACCAGTTCTGAAATTTTGGTCACCAAGGCTCAATTTTCAGTCATATTGGTAACCAGTTGGTTGCAATTTCAAGTCCTGCTGTGGTAATTAGACAACTCCATTATTTCCTGCTTAATATGTGATTGGTACTCTGCAAGAGGAAAATATGTTACTACAATGTAATACCTGTACCAAAATGAATGAACAATACCAAAGGTGACACACACATTTTCTAAAAGGTTTGTTATTCCTTGGTCAGACATTAACTTTCCTCACACCTGTCAAATAGCTTAATACAATATAATTTTCTACAAATTATATATAAAATAATTATTATTTATATGTATTAAAGGTGTCAATTAACTTCATACACTACACACCGAATACACATATGCAATAGTTGTGGCCAGCATGATAAGCACATCCATGTTGGTAGTTCCGTGTTTGAGAGCTTTGTATGCAGTCACATAGAAGTGTCGTCCACCAAGAAACTGCAAACATGTAAACTAAAGTCAGACAGAGTTCATAAATGAAGCTAAAAACCCAGTTATCGTGTACAACTTGGGTGAATAAAACTACATATTGGAAGAAAAAAGTACTGTTAATTATTATTAGAATAGTAAGTCATATTGAGACCAATATAATTCAATGCAACTGGCAAACTCTTGAGATATCAAAGAATGATAAAAAAGCAATCGAAAGCAAAGTAAATGCCTCAGTGTATGTCTGATCAATGTAGCCTGACTCCTCAGATCAATGTAAAGTTCCCATACCAGCTAATACAATCCACATAAGAATGAAACACAAGCAAGGCAAATGAAGCTGACCTGAACTGGTGTACACAGCAAGAACATGAGCAGGTTTTCCAGGGAGAGTCCAGGAAGCACCATAACATGCGGCCTCTTGCCAACTTCTTCTAAGATAACATAGGAAATGAATATGCCAAACACAGGAACACCAAAGATCAGGGAGAATAAAAATGACCTTCGCCACCTGTAAGAGAAAGACAACAATTGAAGAGGTGTGAGAAAAAAGGACTTATCACCAAAGATCTATCAGCGAGAGTAAAAATTACTGAAGCCTCTCTAGATAAATTAAATATAGTATTGCCTATTGTAGTTACATGAATCACCTCTCTGGGAACACCTACTTTTTGATAACAACTGTGTGGTCAATCTGGCCTTTTTTCTTGCTATTACTGCCGAGTGTTGCTGTAAATCCCAGTCCTTCTATAGCCTCTAAGATGTCCCTTGGCCCTGTCACCTCAGTGTCGTACACAAAATGACCACTACTGGTTGCTAGGGCAACAGATGCCTGCAAAATACCTGGTCGCTTTGTTAAGGTTGATTCAATGAGATGAACACAGGAGGAGCATGTCATGCCTTCTATCTGAAATGATGAGAGAAATATTAGCAAAATCTATAACTTCCAACCTGTCTTTAGCCATGGATCTGCAATGCAGAGCTACATATGGTGGGTAGGGAAACACTTGGTCCAACAACCAGCTGAACACATAACAATCAACCAGTCAACCACGTACATATGGTGGGTAGGGAAACACTTGGTCAAACAACCAGCTGAACACTGACTGATAACAATCAACCAGTCAACCACGTACATATGGTGGGTAGGGAAACACTTGGTCAAACAACCAGCTGAACACTGACTGATAACAATCAACCAGTCAACCACGTAGTTAATTAAAGCTGGTCCATGCAGGAACAGTTTAAGTAATGTGATCAAGTTCTAAATTCTCCTTTAGAAAACAAAGGATATAAAGGAGAATTCAGAATGTGATCAGTAAGAACAACATATTAAGTGACAGTCTTGTGATCAAGTTCTAAATTCTCCTTTAGAAAACAAAGGATATAAAGGAGAATTCAGAACGTGATCAGTAAGAACAACATATTAAGTGACAGTCTTGTGATCAAGTTCTAAATTCTCCCTTAGAAAACAAAGGATATAAAGGAGAATTCAGAATGTGATCAGTAAGAACAACATATTAAGTGAGTCTTGTGATCAAGTTCTAAATTCTCCTTTAGAAAACAAAGGATATAAAGGAGAATTCAGAATGTGATCAGTAAGAACAACATATTAAGTGACAGTCTTGTGATCAAGTTCTAAATTCTCCTTTAGAAAACAAAGGATATAAAGGAGAATTCAGAATGTGATCAGTAAGAACAACATATTAAGTGACAGTCTTGTGATCAAGTTCTAAATTCTCCCTTAGAAAACAAAGGATATAAAGGAAAATTCAGAATGTGATCAGTAAGAACAACATATTAAGTGAGTCTTGTGATCAAGTTCTAAATTCTCCTTTAGAAAACAAAGGATATAAAGGAGAATTCAGAATGTGATCAGTAAGAACAACATATTAAGTGACAGTCTTGTGATCAAGTTCTAAATTCTCCTTTAGAAAACAAAGGATATAAAGGAGAATTCAGAATGTGATCAGTAAGAACAACATATTAAGTGACAGTCTTGTGATCAAGTTCTAAATTCTCCTTTAGAAAACAAAGGATATAAAGGAGAATTCAGAATGTGATCAGTAAGAATAACATATTAAGTGACAGTCTTGTGATCAAGTTCTAAATTCTCCTTTAGAAAACAAAGGATATAAAGGAGAATTCAGAATGTGATCAATAAGAACAACATATTAAGTGACAGTCTTGTGATCAAGTTCTAAATTCTCCTTTAGAAAACAACGGATATAAAGGAGAATTCAGAATGTGATCAGTAATATTAACGTATTAAGACGTAACTTGTGATCAAGTTCTAAATTCTCCTTCAGAAAACAAAGGATACCAAGGAGAATTTAGAATGTGATCAGTAGTCACTTACACTGTTCTTGTGTTAGATGAACATTAAAGTTTAGGAGCTTATGCACCTAGTTTAAATGCAGCAATGACAGTTGAGTCACAAGCATGTGTGTTGTCAGAGGTTTCCAATAAAATCAGTTGGTTGTTGGAGCTTCGGAATAAAGACATCTCAACTCTACTTGTCTCGTATTCCATTAAAATCAGTTGGTTGTTCGAGCTCGTTGGTTGTTAGATGAACATTACAGTTTAGGAGCTTGTGCACCTAGTTTAAATGTGGTTACGATGTGTTGTCAGAGGTTTCCATTAAAATCATTTGGTTGTTGGAGCTTTGGAATAAAGACATCTCAACTCTACTTGTCCTGTGTTCTACTTGTCTCATATTCCATTAAAATCAGTTGGTTGTTGGAGCTTTGGAATAAAGACATCTCAAATCTACTTGTCTCGTATGCCATTAAAATCAGTTGGTTGTTGGAGCTTTGGAATAAAGACATCTCAACTCTACTTGTCTCGTATTCTACACCTGCATAGACCCTTTCCATTGTGACTGCTGACCAGTCGGGCAACTAAAGTCAATCAATTAGTGCTCAGCTTCTAGATCTACCAACTATTGATAATTCATAACCAGTTCTTCTTTTACCTGAACATACATGTACATAATGACTTTGTGTGTGATTAAAGTACAACTCACAGCAAACATTTTGTCTATCCAAAAAGGCAAATTTCAATGCCAAGCCATGTAATGAGAAGGATAAATGGTGATAAAAATATTTGCACCCTCACCAGAATGTCCACAGTACCCTCTCCCTGGTCTGTTTTATCCATGAGGTCACAGTCAAACCCCATGGACTTGACGTGAGATACTATTTCATCAGCAGTGATGTCTTGTTTGTTGTGTTTCACTTCAGCATTTTGGGCCAACAATCCCACCAACACAGACTTGATACCTAGAAATACAGTATATTGTTACCGCCTCACTGGTTAGCTCAGTTGGCAGAGCATGGTCTAAAGTTCGGGAGGTCAGGGGTTTGAATCCCGGCCGCGTCCTTGGGCAGGGACGTTTATAAGCCGTTGGCCTTGTCTCCTCAGTTCTACTTCTAATCAGTATTTGAAGGGGATGTGAAAGAACCTGTTGTACTACTCGAAAAAGAGCAGGGGATTGTCACCCGGTACAGCAGCCTGGCCATTGCAACTAACCACACACTCAACATTGTAAACTGCGTGGCAGCTATTAGCGCCGTAAGCAGTCCAAAAAAAATCACTGACGGGATATGTCAGTAATAATTTATGTAAAGCGCCATGAGACTGTGGTGATATGGCGCTATATAAATATGCCCATTATTATTATTAAACATAACCGTGAATAAACATAACAATAAATAAATAAAGTGCCTTAAAGACTAGTACTATCATCGTTATAATCATACTTTCTTTTAATTAAACCTCATTTGAAATGGACAGTTTATCTGCCCCTTATCACATCCCTTCCCTTTCCCAAGTCTTTACTTGTCTGTTATATATATTTGCAATGTTAATTTAGAATTGAAATAGAAAATTCAAGCAACTCTTCAACTGCAATGCTATGAGAAATCAGTCAGCAGTATGTTCCAGTAACAAAGACATAATAATTATGTACACTGTATGTTGGATTAATTTAACAGAAAGGTAGAAATTAAGCAAAATCATTGGACATTCAGATTTTGGCAGGCAATGCAGTTTAAAGAAAACAAAAGGCATTCATACAAGCTAGAGTGAACAGCTAACTAAACCAAAGATGACTCCATCCATCACTTGTAAAAAAACACTATTTTTGCCATTAAAATACAATGTCAATAATTACTTAAAGATAAAAAAAACTACTTTGAAATTACAATATGTGCTCCCACTAGGAATTCATAATCATTTAGCAGAGGAAAGAGGGAAAATATACTACTGGTAATTTGAATTGGTTAAATTTTGTATACAACAGTACAACGAGCTACACTTCATAAGAGAAAAGTACATAGCATTCAAAAAACGTTTTGTGAGAAAATAGATACAAAAAATACAGCTTCTTATGAAGCTGCTGTTTACATGTTACACATAAACATTGAGTTGTATAATTATGAATATCATTAGTATTCAATGTTATCTAAACATGACACAACTACTCATAATCATGCACTTTTAATGTTCTTCCCATGAGCAACTAGTCAAGCATGAACGCACAGAAAATAAACTCATCCTTCTCACACCAATAATCTTTTTTTTTACATGCAAATCACCCGGGGGGGGGGGGGGGGGTACTCTACCTAAAATTGGGTAGGGGTGTACCGCTGGGGCTCTGAAACCCTTACCCTGTTTAAAACAAAAAACTCAAATTTTCATACCCTGTTCAAGACAAAGTGTTAAAATTTTCCCTCTATAAGACAAATAACAAATTATCTATACTTGGATGTCAGTGTTTATTGTGATCTTGTATAATGAGTGTCATAACTAAATAAGTCTTCAGCAAGCACTAGACTAAATAACGGCACTAGATAAATACCATACCCTGTTCAAGATCTGTCGATGTGAAAATGGATACCCTGTCTAAGATCAGAAACTCGAAAAACCATACCCTGTCCAGCGGATCATCCCCGTATAGTCCATATATGGGAGTACCCCCCCCCCCCCCCCCCCCCCCCCCCCCGGGCAAATCAATCATTGGTACATGTATTTTATGGGAAACAAGTGGTAATCATAGCAACTGATATGCATGGACTGAAAAGTTATTTTCTATTTTATTAATCCTGAAAAAAAAGAATCATACATTCAAATTCTAGTTCAACACAATCAAGCCATTTTTTTTTTTGACTTATGGTATTTTGTTCAATATTTGGTTCAACAAGAATCCAGAAAACCCAGCAACCATGCAGTTTTAAAAATACTTAATAAATTACCTGATCTATCGGGAAGGGCTCTCCAATTATCTTACCATAGCTTGTTATGGTGAATAATTAATTTTTTATCACTTATGTGGAACACAAACAGCACTCGGGTTTAGTTTCAAAGAAAATTGTGACTTTTCAGTCATCAAAACCTGCCTTGCAGCAGCTGTTCTTAGGACATCTGGTGTGTGGGCTGTGTGTGATTGCTTACTTATAACATCAAACACAATCATGGGGGCAGCATAACAATAGACCCAAACAATGAGCATTGATTGCACCATTCTATCCCAGAGGCATCAACATGACATATTATAACAGAGAGGGATCATGAGGAAAATTAATAGAAAAAACCCCAGGAAAATTGTCATAAAGAAAGACTTAGTATTTGTTAACTACCAGTACTTTCCTTCATGGGTGGTGAAATTGCGAAACTGTGAGCCTCTTTTTGCGAGCCGCAAGCCTTTTTCTGCGAGCCTCCAATTTCCTGCCAAAAATACCAAATATAGACATTTATATGTCCTTTTATGATATTCATTGATTGTATCACGTCACTTGCTATGCTTGAGACTGGCAGAGGTTTGTAAGCAATGTTGTGTTTAAAATCGTTTTCAACCTACTGTAAACAGGAATGTTTAAGCTGCCAAAATTATACTTCTAGGTATTAATACTAGTCCTCTCTCATGTGTTGAAGAATTCACCATGCGATAACCACAAATGAAAGCAAAACAGGGATGCAGCAAACTGTCTATTGATCTATTGCAGACTTTTGCATCAAATGGGTAGCAGACATACACACAGGAGATTGCTGATACAGTGACTGGTTGAGACATCAAAAACATGATGCAGACTCATTTGATCCAATTGAATTTGTGCTACTTTAGTATATCCTGCTTCGTAAAAAGGGTAAACAAGTGTTTTTCTATCATTTATTTTTCTCTTTGGAAGAGTTTGGAGTCCTTTAATTTGGTATTCAAGAACTTATTTTAGACTGTGTTTCATGAAATGAAATCGACAATTTCAAGTATGCGGGTCACGGTAGATTGAGTTTTGAAAATTTTGTTTGAGTTTTAGCATTTACTTATCAGAAGAATAGCAAACGAAGAGGATGTAATTTTTAACCATGCTTCCTTCTTCCAAAACAACCTTTTGCCAAAAAAAAAGGTGGAAAAAAAGTAGCTTGTAAAAGAGGCTTGCAGCTTGCAAAAAATGGCTCGTGACTCACAGGCTTGTAACTTTTGTCAACCTCATTAAAATGTGGGGACATCATTCTACGAACTACATGTACTGTGATAATGGGAATGAACATAAAGGATTTTTTAGCACTTTAATTCGATAATGTAACTTAATCATTATTTAAAACAATCAACAAACACCTTTTGAATTGTATCCTGAGCTACTAAGGGTATTTAGAAAGCAACTGGGAGAGGAAAACCTGGCATTTACTTTAATCTGTGATGAAATTTAAAATGTCAACTTGTATTTATGAAAGATAAATTATTATTAAATTAATGTATGTGACTGTGTGTACTTATTGCCAGTGAGTTGCCATTTTTGGTACATTTTGTTTATGTCAAGACAGTAAAATTTTACTCGGGCTCGGAGGTTGTTGATGAAAGCATTGCTGTATCTGTCTCAATTATTTAAAAAGTTCTTATATAATGAACCAGTTGAAAGGGAAGTGTTTTTTTTTACATACATACATACATACTTTTATTACCACTCCCTGTGGGGCTTTTCGGAGATAATTACAATAAATAATTAAATATCTAATTAACTAATGTTATATCTATATAAACTATATACAATGCAATAATTTGCACCTGTTTTTTTTATTATCTCCAATGAAAATCTCCCATCTTTTTTGGACACATGCTCCCATATTTTAAAATCAAAAGCAAGCCCTGCAACTTGAAGATGATATTTGCATGAATAGAGCTCAGTACCAACATGGCATGTTTAGCAAATTAAAAACAGAGAATAATCTTTATCAAATATGTACATATGTTATTTTATAAGTGGACAAAATTATTAAGAACATTAATTGCTGATTTTTGTTGTACCTTTTTTCTTTGTCAGAGACTTCTCAATGCTGGAGACACATGATGCACATGTCATGCCTGTGATATGAAGGTAGATCTTGTCTACTTCCTCCATGACAGGGTCTTCCCTCTGCAGGCTTCCCCTACTACTGAATCTGACACCCCAGCTACCAGTTGTCTCCTCCTGGTTTAACATGGTCACGTATTCATCTTTGGACTCAGTATCCTTATCTAACAACAGCAAAATTACTCCACTGAGATACATGTATTATACAATCATGTAACAGCTAGTGTATCATTTGTAATCTCTGTAATCTTAACATCATTTCTCACAATGATGGCTTTAGTGATTGCTTAACCATAATGTAAAAACTTAAGGGAGTACGTAGTTCAGATTTAAACAGATATTAGAGACAAGGGAATTAAAAAAACTTAGTTCAGTACTGGTAAGTATTCCAGTGGTTATACAATTAAGATGAAGAAATCCTTGTGAAATCAGTCAAGAGTAAAAGATCCCTTCTTGGTTTAGCCATGTGGGTTAACTCTTAAGTACAAAAATAAGTCAGACTGTGGAATTATTAAAAACATGAAATACTTAAAAGGCAGCAAGTGTTGGGTCATCTACTTCACTGATGACATCTACCTGTTATGTACTGTTTAATAAACGAACAGCAGCGTTTTATCAGATTTAAAACATGAGGGTGCAGCCAAGTGTTTTAGATCTGATAAAACACTGCTGCGAATTTTTTAAACGGCTTAAAAAACATCTAGAGGTATAGAATCATGTAATTCAGTTATTTTGGCGATACGACCTATTTCAGCAGAGAAAATCCAAGTTAAAGTTTATGTAAATTAGGATGAAATCTTTATCACATTTAAAGATCGCTTCTTGCTCGGTGATTTCCTTTGTTTTTGCTTCATGAATTATTCATGAGTTTTTTTAGTACAATATAAACCTTGGTGCATAAAAGTGTACAAATGGTACATTCTCCAATTCAGGGGAATGAATAACAAGGGCTGACTGAGCAGATTGAGGAACAGTATCCTGAACACAGCTTCATAATAGTAATAAACAGTCATACATGTATTGAATAAAAACAATATCATGGTTGATTTCACAGAGCCAGCTAGTACCTAGTACA
Source organism: Actinernus sp. WN-2022 (assembly GCA_030867875.1). Lineage (NCBI taxonomy): Eukaryota > Metazoa > Cnidaria > Anthozoa > Actiniaria > Actinernidae > Actinernus > Actinernus sp. WN-2022. Next base: position 56,530,152 of record JAOWCC010001751.1, on the reverse strand, counting down.
TACAAATGTGTATAATTATGCACATGGCTAAAAAAACAATTCAATAAAAGAGGATCACTACACAAAACAAAGAATAACATTCTTTTTCCTAATTATAAATATTTGTGATATTAATTATTATGTACTTTAACTATCTAAAAAAGAAATACAACAACTGTTTCTTCCCAGTACTAATCAGTAATCTCATTTCAAATAACTTTGTCTTCACCATTGCCTGCTGTACCTTTTTGTAGTAAGGATGCCTCAAAACCCATTTCCTCAATGGCATTGCATAATTCCTGTGGAGTAGTGATAGAAGGATCATACTTCACATCAGCTTGCTTCTGGTCGAGAGACACCTTAATTGCAATCACTCCTGGTGAAGTAGACATTGTTCCTTCAATGGTTTTAACACATGACATGCAGGTCATACCTTCCACTCCAATAGCAGCTGTTCTTACATCCTTATTTGTCTTTTTCAGTCCATCACTCAGAACCTTAGCTTCAAATCCCATCTCCTCTATTGCACTACAGAGCTGCTCTAAAGTAACTTTCTTTGGTGAGTAAGAAATCTCTGCACATTTCTCATATAGTGACACCTTGACAGACTGAACACCATTACGCCCAGCCATGTTGGTCTGTATAGTGTTGACACATGAATTACAAGTCATCCCCTCTACGTTAATCATCACAGTTTCAATTTTAAAATCAACCTTTGGAAGAACAGCTTCAAATCCCACATCTTCTATCACATCCTTCAAGTTGTCAGGATTTGTGAGGGATGTTTTATATCTTATCGTAGCTTTTTCCTCAGTGAGAGATACATTAACCTCCTTTACTCCTATAGCATTGGACACTGCTTTCTCAATAGACTTCACACATGATTGACATGTCATCCCATGAATGATAATCTGAACCTCTTTCTCACTTTCAACTGTGTTTTTCTTTGCATCATCCTGTACTTGACTAAGTTCTGATTTTGTTAGAACATCTACTACTCTTTTCAGCACTGCCTCAAACCCCATATCATCAATGGCACTGACCAGTGCTTGTCCACTTGTAATCTTGGGATTGAAGGTAACTTCTGCCTCCTTCTCCTCAAGAGAGACTTTGATTTTTTGTACACCATTCATTTGTGAAATACTTGATTCAACGGTTTTTACACATGAATTACATGTCATCCCTTCAATTCCAATAAATGCAAGGAGGTTTTCATCCTCGACACTGGTCAGAGCAATTGGAGCTGCTAGTGAACTCACATCCCTTTCATGGTCAAATAGAGGTGTTGTGACTCCAGACTTGTCTTTGATTACAACCTAAACCAAGAAAGAGAAATCAATCATATAAAAGTGTCTTACACTAATTCTTGATGACTACCATGCCATTACTTTTTAACCCTACACATAGCAAGGTAAAGTTATCATCCTTGCTCTATTCAATTAAAATAATTGCAGAACATTTTAATCATATCACAGGCCTGAAAACAAGAAATTCAATAATTTATTGTAATTATATTTGCAACACATGTATTTCAGTTGCTGGTCAATCTTATCTATAGATACAAACAGAACAGTGTTCAGTTCCATATTTTTATTCTCAATGTCCATTTCATTCAATTATATACTCCTGTTAAAGAATCAATCTGTTGTCAGTAACAGTATTTTCTGGTATTAAAATGTAACAATATGATGGGTTTAAAAAAATAGAAGTTAACTACATGTATAGTGGCCTTAAATACATTAGTCTTATCATGCCGGTTAAATAAGAAAATAACAGGAAAATTACAATAGAAAGTTAGTTATAAATCAAGCATAAATATATGTGGTGATTTCGTTTACCTTTAACAGTCACAAGTCCCTAGTCTACTAATATTTCAGTACAAATCATAACAAGAAACAGGGCCATATAAAGACCATTTAACTGTATATTCACCATGAATCAGTATTTCACAACCCATACACAATTTGCATAATCTGTTTCCTTCATCCCACCTGTGACATCACAGGATATAGACAACCCACAATAAACAATGTAAAATAACCACTGTATAATATCAAACATAGTTTAGTACACATATCAAACACAAACCCTTTTGTTTGCTGGTGACATGCACTGCACCTGTGTCACCTAGATAGAACCTGTGTTAATGGGGTTGGGGGAGTTTTTCCACCTTTTTGTTAGATCGGTATATTTTATGAAATTTGTTTGCCTTTTTAAAAAGCTGTTACACTTGTCTGCCACTTTTAACATGTATACTGGCTGTTACAAAACTTGCTTTTTAAAGATCACTGACACAAAATGTATAATTTATTTTCTTATGAAAAAGATTGTTAAATGGGTATTTCAGAATCAATACCAGTAATTCTAAAGAAGATTAAAGCAAAAGAGATTATACATACAATGGGCCACATACAATGTAAGAAGGCTATCTTAGACTTTGTTTTACAAAATATGGTGAGTATCTCTTTGTATTATGGCTATCATGTGTGCATACATTTCTAGTTGTTAATAGGAAAACTCTGGTATACTAAGATCCCAAGTAGATAGGATAGTTTAACTGGCCTGATCTCTTCAGTTCTATAAATTTCTGTGTCCCAAACAAAGAAAATATTGATTTCTTATCTGTAGAAGTTGTAGTTATGAGCTCAAAATACTGATCACGACACTTGGACATACTAATTAAAATTATGGTATCCCTGAGGCTACGTACAGAATAGATACAAGGAGTATACATTACAAACAAACTATTTTTAAATTGAAGGGATGTGTGCAAAAAGGGCATAAGTGACTCTTGATCACATTCTAAATTCTCCCTTAGAAAACAAAGAAATTGAAGTAGAATTTAGCATGTGATCAGGAGACACTGATGCCCTTCTTGCCTTCAATTAATACATACAGTACACATATTTAATTGTATTTAATAACCTTCAATGTTTTTCATATAATTATGGCAGTTTTTCAACCCAAAGTTTTATGTCGAAAAAATCTCAATAAATAAGTTTCATCAATGCTTAGTAAAAAAATCAGAGAGATTACAGTAAAATTAAAATAATAATTGATTAGCAAAAAAAACACAGAGATTTACAGTAAATTAAAAATAATAATAAATTGCTAAGTAAAAAAAAACGGAGGTTACACTAAAATTAAAATAATAATAATTCAAAAACTCATTAATAATTCATAGAGTTTTAAATCTTGAAAATACAGTCCTCATTTACATAAATTTTTACTTCGATTTTATTGGCCACAATAGGTGGTATCGGCAAAATAGGTGGTATCGGCAAAATAGGTGGTATCGGCAAAATAGGTGGTATCGCCACAATAGGTGGTATCGCCACAATAGGTGGTATCGCCACAATAGGTGGTATCGCCACAATAGGTGGTATCGCCCAAATAGGTCGTATCGCCCAAATAGGTCGTATCGCCAAAATAGGTCGTATCGCCAAAATAGGTCGTATCGCCAAAATAGGTCGTATCGCCAAAATAGGTCGTATCGCCAAAATAGGTCGTATCGCCAAAATAGATCGTATCGCCAAAATAGGTCGTATCGGCAAAATAGGTTGTATTGCCAAAATAGGTTGTATCGCCAAAATAGGTTGTATTGCCAAAATAACTGAATAACATGATTCTATACATCAACAATTTTGAAGCCATTCAATAAACTCACAGCACGTTTCATCACATCTAAAAACACCTGGGCTACACCCTCCTGTTTTTAAATCTGATAAAACACTGCTGCTCATTTATTAAACAGTACATATAAAGTTCCAGATTTCAGTAAGACTAGACTAATATTGTACAATTAAATCAGTTGATCAGGGACACTTGGTGTTGTCTTTCAGTAAAATGTTATACTAATTAATTCTTACTAATTTTTAAACAAAGGAAAACCATTCCAGTTGTATCAATCATCATGTTCTCTCACAATAATATTAAACACAACCATTTTTTGGTTTGCGTAGCAAAATATGAATTCCTAACTGCAGTCCGCAGCTTCATGAACATGTGCTGAGAAAAAATAATTCCATGTTTCTGCCTCCAGTATTTCATAATGCACCTATCAATGTTAAGTTGGGGGGGGGGGGGGGGGGCAGGCCATGCTGGGCTGGGCTGGAGATTTTGCTGCCATTCCTTGCTCGGGGTCGAGAATTGCAAACGACTTTGAACCAGACTCGGCCCCAGGATGGAGTTAGTTTGAATGGGAATGTAAAAACTGGTAACTAGTTTCCAGCACACATGCCTTTGTCGCCTGTCATGCAAGTTTATATGAGTGACCTGCTATATCTTCGATAATTGCTTGGTGAGTAATTCTTTTATCAGTTTCTTGTTTAAATAATTTGTGATTTGTCTTTGGGATCCGATATAATACATACGTTTGTTATTAAAGATGTTTGACAATGTTTTTTCATGTTTGTTAACAAGTTAATTTACAAACCTTTGCATTTGAAAAGTTCAAAAGCAGCAGGCACACCAAGCAAGTTGTCCTTTTATCAGTTCCTTGTTTACTGCTATTGTCATTTTTAAATTTCAGACTTCGAATCCCTAGGCTAGGGAAGTTTGACTAAAAATTTGGCCAGTGGGTAGGGCACTTTGACACAGAAATTCAATTTTTGATCAAAGTCCCCCCCCCCCCCTCCCCCCAGGCTTAACACTGATATGTAGGTGCATAATAGGTCACAAACTACTTGACAGTAATCTGTCAAATTATACTGTAATAATTTTTTTTGTAATATATTTTATGGAAATATTTCATAATTTTTTTATCCCAGTTATTTGGAACTTTTGGTGAAAAAACTCTAGCATAAATTTGCATTAGCATTGCAGTAACTGTTTTCATCTAAAACATACTTACAGTGCACAGGAGCCCAACTTTTTAATCTTTAAAATTGAATCTACATATAGTTTGATAGTACAATATTTGTTAATTTGAGTGTTTATATTTCAAGTATGCTTATGACATCAAACAGGGTATACTTATTTATTATACAAAAACTTTCTGGTAGAGATAAATGAGATCTAAATGTGTTATATTTTAGATTGTGTCAGTGATTCTACTAAATATTGTCTACATCAGAAGTACATGTATGTAACTCACAGATGCTCTCTCCTGATTCTTTAGGATGAGCAGAGGTTGTACACAGGCTAGAGCAATACCAGACCATGTATGACTGAAGGCAAGAAAGTAACCAAAATTGGCATCCCAGTCCTGATCGACCAGTGATGATTTACATCAGAGGAATGAAGGTGGAAAAAATTAATGTTTTTTAATGTAATAGAAATCTTAGAGACCCCTTTTGAATGTCAATTGAAAAATTAGCTACCGGTACCCCTTGGGCCCCTCAGGTATGGTCAGGTAGACTTGACTTGGTCAGTAGTCCATACATCTTGGGCCCCTCAGGTATGGTCAGGTAGACTTGACTTGGTCAGTAGTCCATACATCTTGTGCCCCTCAGGTATGGTCAGGTAGACTTGACTTGGTCAGGTTGACTTGGTCAGTAGTCCATACATCTTGGGCCCCTCAGGTATGGTCAGGTAGACTTGACTTGGTCAGGTTGACTTGGTCAGTAGTCCATACATCTTGGGCCCCTCAGGTATGGTCAGGTAGACTTGACTTGGTCAGTAGTCCATACATCTTGTGCCCCTCAGGTATGGTCAGGTAGACTTGACTTGGTCAGGTTGACTTGGTCAGTAGTCCATACATCTTGGGCCCCTCAGGTATGGTCAGGTAGACTTGACTTGGTCAGGTTGACTTGGTCAGTAGTCCATACATCTTGGGCCCCTCAGGTATGGTCAGGTAGACTTGACTTGGTCAGGTTGACTTGGTCAGTAGTCCATACATCTTGGGCCCCTCAGGTATGGTCAGGTAGACTTGACTTGGTCAGGTTGACTTGGTCAGTAGTCCATACATCTTGGGCCCCTCAGGTATGGTCAGGTAGACTTGACTTGGTCAGTAGTCCATACATCTTGGGCCCCTCAGGTATGGTCAGGTAGACTTGACTTGGTCAGTAGTCCATACATCTTGTGCCCCTCAGGTATGGTCAGGTAGACTTGACTTGGTCAGGTTGACTTGGTCAGTAGTCCATACATCTTGGGCCCCTCAGGTATGGTCAGGTAGACTTGACTTGGTCAGTAGTCCATACATCTTGGGCCCTTCAGGTATGGTCAGGTAGACTTGGTCAGTAGTCCATACATCTTTTGATGATTCTTTTAGACAAACCAAACACTATAACTTGCCTTTTTAAGACAATAGTTAAAACAAAATTATTTTCACAATAACTGGCTTGCTTTTTTATTTCCTGTCTTTGATTATTAATGTCGTTTTTTAACACTACTTCAGGTCTGGAAATTGCAACCACTACGGTTGCAAATGCGACTATAATTTTTCGTTTTGCGACTAGAATTTTTCATCCAGTTGCATTGCAAAATTGTAACTGTATATAATGAAAACAGATGTTTCTCTTGATTAAGAATGATATTTTTCATAATATCACTCAAAATCATACCTTACACTTCCATTGTTCGTTCACGAGCAAAACTGGCCGCCATTAGAGTGGTGGTACGTTAAAAAGAAGTATAGTGGGTGCAGTATTTTATGGTTACACTGCTGAACTATCCACCAGTGATATTATTTTCTGTTCAAACTGCATTGCATGCACAGTTTTTCTTTTGCGACTAAATTTTCGTACAATGTAACTAGTCACCATTTTTTGCAACTAAAATTTTCTGTTTTGCAACTATTTTTTTTTATCTGGTCGCAAAAATGCGACCAGACTTTTTTCTTATTTCCAGTCCTGGTCTTAAGCTAGTCATGTGACTATCACACGTTTTTAATACTGTAAATACCTGCATATGGGCCAAACTTTTTTGGAGAAAAGCAAGGGCAAAAGTTGGGGATGCAGCGTGGATACAAGTATATATATCATAATTGAATTATCACAGAAATACCAAAGAAAACACTTGCCTTTGACCTTAATGAATTTCAGTCATTTTTTGTTACAGAGGTGCATGAGATTCCTTTAATCCTTCAGGGTTGTTAACTTGTGCATCCCCCACTTACTTAACTTTCACATTATGTTGTTTGTATTATTATTTGTGTGTGTGGAAAATAAAAACCTTTGAAACCTTTAGGGGCCATCGACACATTCGAAATGTCCCGCTTAACGTACAATGGACACTAAGGTCAGACCCCCTCCCACCCTAACATCCACCCATTGTTTTGTGCTCATGAAGACACTATGAAATTACGAAATTTATACACAGGAGTTCGCTTATAAACAACTAATTCTTACTGTACCTTGAATTCCCATACGAGCTCATTTTGGAATCTTGAATAAAAGACTCACTATCAACGACAGGATTAAAAGTTATAAACTGAGTTTCATTTACCTGGAGATTGCCAAGCAATGTAGATCTAGCTGACTGGAAACGTTTGATTAAAAAGTGTACTTCTATGGATGAAAATGTGTTTTGTTCTAAATGCCCCACACTAACATCCATGCCCTAACCCCCTCCCCCCTAAATGTCCATTGTACGTTAAGCGGGGCATTTAGAATATGTCGACGGCCCCTTAGGTTAAATCTATCAAATCAAACATGCCTCGGTATATAGTGAAACCCTTTTTGGAGCCGTTAACTAACGGCCCCAACACGCCTCGGTATATAGTGAAACCCTCTTTACAGCCCCAAAGAGGGTTTCACTATATACCGAGGCATGTTGGGGCCGTTAGTTAATGGCCCCAAAGAGGGTTTCACAGTAATCATGTACTTTATGACCTACCGACACGTGTCGGGCAACTAATGACCAAATAACGGCCAAAACTTGGCCAACACTTCACCATTAGTTGGCCGACAGTTGGTCGTGAGTTGGTCGCTAATCGCCCGACAATCGGTCGTTAGTTGGTCATGAGTTGGTTGCCATAGGAAAATCGTGACCACACACGGGAAAACGTACCTTCGTGTGAAAAACAAACGGCCTAAAAAGTCGTTCAGAGACAGTTTGGTGTCCATTCGAACGTTTTGAGAAAACGTTTAAACGATTATAAAAAATTATGAAACCGTTTGGATTTTTTCCTAGCCTGTTTAAACGTTTGGTGAAAATCGTTTAAATGATCCACTCAATCCAATTCGAACGCCACAATGAATGCGTTCGAACGCATAGTTTAAATCACCACAAAGCTTCTCAAATTTACTGGCAAATGATGTCTACTATTAAAATAGAACATTCTGGAGTTGTTTTCATTTAACATGGATCCGTTTTCAAAGGTAAGGCGGTCCGAGTCTTGAATTCCGTGACAAAGAAGTGTGACATTTTCCGTGAACTGATTTGAATAATCAATGACTCCACATTTGAGATCACACCAAAAATTCTCTTCAGATAAAATTTTCTTTTAGAGATCAAGATGTTTACGGAATCAAACGTTTTTAAAGTTTTCACTTCATTTACGTATCTGAACAGTTTCCACCTGATTTGAAAAATGGTTTAAATCCATAGTTTTCGATATTCAGTTTTAATTTGTTGTCTGTTAATTAGCATGAGATAACACGAACCACATCAAACTTTTGCAGTTTTAACATGACGAGTGGGAGTGGGACGACCAGTTTGGGTTACGAAGTAATCTGTTTTATCGTGACTTGGCTTTTATACTTTTGAACTCTTGTATGTGAAAACAAATCTGATTTCAGCCCGACAGTTGACCAACACTTCGCTGATAGTCGACCGACAGTTCGTTGTTTAACGGCTGTGTGTTGGCCGACAACACACGGCCGACTAACGGCGACCATTGGCCGACTCACAGTCAACAGTCAACCAACTGGCGGTCGTTAAACAACCGACAGTCGACCAACATGTGTCGGTTGGTCATAAAGTACATGATTACCAGGTTTCACTATATACCGAGGCATGTTGGGGCCATTAGTTAACTGCCCCAAAGAGGGTTTCACTATATACCGAGGCATGTTGGGACCATTAGTTAACTGCCCCAAAGAGGGTTTCACTATATACCGAGGTATGTTGGGGCCATTAGTTAACTGACGCAAAGAGGGTTTTACTATATACCGAGGCATGTTGGGGCCATTAGTTAACTGCCCCAAAGAGGGTTTCACTATATACCGAGGCATGTTGGGGCCATTAGTTAACTGCCCCAAAGAGGGTTTCACTATATACCGAGGTATGTGATGGTGAAGTGACAGTCGTATCACGGTGAAGTAACGGTGAAGTAGCGGTGAAGTAACGGTAGGGGATAGGTTCCCGTGAGAAAAAAGTTTATTTTTATTTCAAAAGTTATTTAGCAATATGATCAGTGAACTTTTGTCAATATGTTTTGGCTCTTAAAAGAGCCGTTTTTGTGTATTGGTCTTTGTTTCAGTAGCCTGCAGCAATGTCGTCTAGGATCGCTTGGAAGTGATTGTCGTGTTGTCTTTCCCAATTAAATTTGTTGAGGTAACTGGGTAGATTGTTGTAGGGCGTCCCGTTCATATTTAAATTTCCTTTTCACTATACCCCATAGACCCTCTATGGTGTTTGTGTGGACTCCGGTGTTGGGATCGACGAAGTTGCGAGAGTGGTTGACAGAGAGATGTTGGTATCCTTCGTTGCTGAGTGTTCTGTATGAAGTGAAGTCGTCAGAGTATATGATAGTTCCTGGCATGATGTGTTCGTGAATGATTCTCAGCAGGGTTTCACGGCGGCGGTTGGAAACTCGGACGAGCACTGTCTCTCCGGTTAAATGCTCTGTAGCTCCAAACACCCACGGTGCTTTACCAGCAATGCGTCCACGATGATACTTCTGTTTATGGCCAAACTTCGATTCATCGATCTCAACAATTATACCAGGGCCTCCAAGGATAACTGGATTGGCTACAAGACTGTTAGAACACACAGTGCGAATGGCTGATAGAATGTTCGTCACTGTGTGTTGAGATATTTCTGTCAAGATGCTAATGCTTTGATTTGAGACATCCACTGACCAAAGATAGATAACTTGTATCCACTTGGACAATGAAATGTTTGAATCTTCAAAAAACGAACCACTTCTGATTGAACGCCATGTTCGGCAAACTGGTTCGGTACATGTACATCTCTTTTTCGGTACATCTCTTTTTGATTTCCATGGTTTCTCCACAAACACAAACTTGTTGTGCTGCGATAACACCATGATTACACAAAAAGTTAAACAACTGATCACTATCACATGTTGTACGAACGAGCTCCGCAAAAGGCATTTTTCAGTGAAAAACTGTGTTTAAATTAAAGACTTAACTATATATGATTACACAATGGCTATTATTCTGGCGCGCTGTTTGCAATCCAATTACGAAAAGCTGCTAATTCTCAATCCAACTCATTCAGTGAACATGATGATGACATGGATATTCTATAAATGGATTAACCTTTTAGTTTTTTTAAAGCAATAATGAAAAGCCTTCCAATGTGTTCTTAAAACAATAAAGTATTTTTAAAGTGTTTACAAAAGAGACAAACATTATGAAAAGCCGCAATTCTCAAAACAATATGTGTGATACCACATTTATCCCTTAAATGCTAATGAGGTGTTTAAGATAGAGCATATAAGGAAAGGGAATCAGTCAGTGCAATCACACTTCTCGAAGTACTAGAAACTTAACAGCAATTTCAAAAAGCAATTTCAAAATGTCTCATCGCCATATCACGAAGTGCACCGTCTGTTCAGAAACTGGTCACACTAGATATCATTGCCAAAGTCTCTGTTCATCTTGTGGCAATAACAAGAGAGAGTGTGGTTGTGAGCCATTGATAAAGAAGAAGAAAAAGGCCACAAAGTCAGCACCAGCATCACCACCGCATGTGCCTGTGGCAACATCTTCGCCAACAAACTACAAGAGGTTGTATAAACAACTCTTGGTCAAGTTTGAAGACGTTTCTGCCGCCTATCAAACAATCAACGTCAGCAATCATACGTGGCCACACGAGAAAAGGGCACTGCAAGCAAAGATAGCCGAGCTGGAGAACAGGGTCAAAGCAGCAGATGAGGACAACGAACAACTAACTGACGTCATCTCCCAAAAACAAGACCACATCCATAGCCTGAACGAAAAACAGAGACTGACAGATGAGCTGCTCAAGGGTGCACAAGAAGAGTTAAGAAAAAGAACAGTAGATCCAGCAGATCCAGCAGATCCAGAAGTACAAGACGATGAACCTGATCAGCAAGAGCCGATAAAATTGAAAGTGAGCCTTCGTGACCTTTCATTTGTCCATGTCAAGTATGCGAAGGTTCTGGACTGCATTCGGGAAAACCATTGCAGCATGAGAAAAGCAATGCAAGTGATGAATGTTTCGAGAACAACATTACGAGATTTTATCGGAATTGCCGAATTGAAGCTAGTCGACTACGATTGCTATACATTAACGCTGACCAAGACGATCAAGGACAACAAGACCTCTGTTAAAAGTTTTGAAGTTTCTTGTAGACGTAAGCTAGGTGAAAGAAAGGAGGACACAACAACAATGAGGGCTGAATCCCTTCTACTACCGTGGAAGTTTGAGGGATAATAGAAGAACCACAAGAACCACAAAAACGGCTCCTTTAGGAGCCACCACATTAATCGAAAGATCAATGACCATGCTTGAAAACTGAAATTAATAAATACATGAAAATTAAACGAATAAATCAATGTGTTGGTTCCTGTAAGTTGACGGTGATGTGACGGTTGGTTGACGGTGATGTGACGGTTGGTTGACGGTGATGTGACGGCTGGTTGACGGCCGTCACATTTATTGTGTGTTTACCGTGTCACAGCCGTTAGTTTACCGTGTCACAGCCGTTAGTTTACCGTGTCACGGCCGTTACATTACCGTGACACGGGCGTGACATGGCCGTGACACGGCCGTGACACTTTTTATGGATCAAATAGTTCAATATTACCGGGTTTCACTATATACCGAGACGTGTTGGGGCCATTAGTTAACGGCCCAAAGAGGGTTTCACTATATACTGAGGCATGTTGGTTAACAGCCCCAAAATTAGAGGGTTTCACTATATACCGAGACGTGTTGGGGCCATTAGTTAACGGCCCAAAGAGGGTCTGTATAGTATATGAATGTGAAATTTTATGTGGTCCCGATAAAGATAATAACTTCTTGCTTCTATATCCATATGTAGATAACGACGAATTCTGGCATATTTACCATAACACCCTACCTGTCCTTCACAATTCAAAAAAAAATTGACCGCTTAGATCGTCTTGTGAAACCTTAGACCCTATAGCAATACTTCGTTTTGATAAACGTTACAATTGTCATGCTAAAATGCCAACCATGATTTCAAAAGTCCGCTGTGTCAGGAACCAATGGATCTCAACTAGACTCGATCAAGGTTGAACTTGAACTGAGTTGAAGTGCTACCCCGATCACATCATAATAACATGAACTCTGTAATTTTTACCTTTGATTCCATTTTGACGAGGACTGTAGAGCTGGTTTTGAAGGTGGATGGTTTCAATAACAAACGACTGACTTTACTTGCTCCAGTTGTGCAATAATTCCACGAATGCAATGCATGCACCGACCTGTCCACTGATACCGATTACTCGGCTCTTGACTCAAGGCAACAAATATTCACGATGAAAAACCAAGGTATTTGATATCAAATTCCTTCTCAAGTGTTCCGATATGTTTTGTTTGCACTTTCTTTGAGGTTAGAGTTCTGAATGAAGGGTTAAACCTTGCTTTGTGGTATTCTTGTGCAAGACGAACGTTCCACACCACTTCCAGTTCCACCATGTTTGTTTAGCAAGAATGTAAGTCACGTGGTATTATTACTTCTCCCGACCGGGGTAGGGTAGGAAGATATTGACATGCGGTACAATTCACTGTTCTGTAGGTCGTATCCTATTGGACTTCACTGATAAATAATCCCATTGTCTTATGGTTAGGGTTTGTATTGTTTTCGGGGTAAGCTATTGTTTGGGTAACTAATAACATTTCAGGTTGCAAACGGTGAAGTCTGCCCCCAAAAACAATAGAACTACAGTATCAAGGTGCATTTCGAGCGGTACTGTCAGTTACTCGTAAATGTAATAGCCCAGCCCTGCATACATACATACATACATATAACTTTATTTCCGTACGCTAGCCACTACACTGAACAGTAAGCTGGTTTCCACGTGGGGCGTAACAATAAATATATGTACAGATTAAAAACATATATTGATAAAAATCAGTAAAAATCTGCTATCAGCATAACTCAGTAACAGCAGGGCCGGCGGAAGCATTTTGGAAGTGGGGCGACCGAGCGCCGAAGGCGCGAGAAATTTTACATATTTTTAAAATGATTACGTCAGCTAAAATTTCAAACTTGGCCGAAAAAGTGACGCCCCTGTTCCGCCGGCCTTGAACAGGAACAGACAGACATAGAACAGACCGACATAGAACAGACATAGCCCTCTCTCTAGATCAGCTATGTTTTTTTTATAATACTTTTTTCGCAACCTGATGCAGGTTCACTTGTAACCCCTGAAGAAGGTTGGCTGTGCCAGCCCTCGATAGAGCACTAAGCATGGCGTCAAAGACAAGTATATCAAAATCCATACCCTTTCCCAGACCAAAACCGTAAAAAGGATACCCTATCCCAGACCTCGACAGCTTAAAAACCATACCCTATCCCACGGCACATACCCGTATAGCCCATATAAGGGTTATACCCGTATAGCCCCCCCTCCGGGAACAGCCGTTTCTATTCGATCGAGTCCCCGACCCTCGAATACAGACGGCTGTTTCCGGCTAGGTTGGCCGTGCCAGCCGAAATATTGGTCAAATATAATTATTCCCAAATCGTACGAATCAGCTTTGCATCTATTTAGAGCGGTTTTCAGTTGAGTGTAGTAAAACCAAACGCAAATTACCCACAGCCAGCCAATCATAGGAGCGAGTAATCACAAGTAACTCATAAATGGCTTCCCTGTGAGCCAATGACAAACCAAAGCATAACCAAAACAATTTGCGTTTGGTTTTACTTTGGATTCTGATTGGTTGGTTTACTTTCTCAGCCAACAGGAGAGCTTAGTAAACGAAAACCAAAACCAAAACACTTCCGACACTCAATTGAAATCCGCTCTATATAATATAGACCACATTTTGAAAGGGGTGAAAACATGGCGCGAAACACTGTTTGTATGGGAATCCGATGTCAAATATAAATTTCCGTAAAATTTAATTTCTGAAATAACCACTCCGTAAGGTAGAAGATTAACTGATCAAAATTTGAGGCCGGATGTGCTGTGCTGTACCGTTTGTTTGTATAAAGAATGAGTCAAAGTTCGCGGGAAATTTTACATGAACACAAGGACATGCAGGAACATTCAATTATTTCTCAGCCTCAGAAACACTTTGCTGAGGTACCTAGAAGTTAATATTGCAAGAACTGAAAACTGATTTTAAATTATATTTTGAGAGCAGTATAAGCTATGTGTTTGTCTGCACAACGTTAAGGTGGCTAGTTCATATCAGTTTACAAACAACTCTAAAAACCGAATTAGAGGCAAGCAATAGTTGGTTTGGTTGATTAGTGAGTTTGGTTGATTAGTGAGTTTGGTTGATTAGTGAGTTTGGTTGATTAGTGAGTTGAAATAAAGTTTTCACATTGATTTTGAGTCCAAATGTCTGAAGGTTGAACAACCTCGTTCCTCGGGTCTTTCGAGAGAGTCGAAAGACCCTGGGAACGAGGTTGAAGGTTGAATTAATTCCGATCGATGACTGCATGCACGGTTGGCACGAATGACCCTCAAATCGATCACGTTGCTATATTTTCAAAAGTTTCTAAGGTAGAAGATTTACTTTTTCCGATGATTTACACTCCTTAGCCATATTGATGACGTCACAATACGTCACGTAGCCATTCATAATAGGTTTCTCAATGTTTTCAGTTACCTTTGACTTTTATATTTTCGATTTCCCATCGTGTTGACAACAAAGTAACCGAAAACGCGAGTTCGATTGGTTAGGAAGGAAAAAAGTTACTAAATTGTGAATTTTGGTAATTTTCCCGCCAAAATTTGGCGGGAATTATACTATATATGGAACCAATTACAAAATAACTTATTCATTCATCTTTTAGAGTTCATGACAATATAGCAATTAAATCGGTACCCACAATCGCCGTATGTTTTTAGAATTTTCAATTTTTGAGAGGAAATATCCTCTTTTTCACTGTGAATTTTAAAGTACGTCATTAGACGTCAAAATAAAGAATTTAGTATTTTTCGGTTTTTAACGAGGAATTGTACTTATTTGTATACTGAATAGCCGCGATATGGTCTTTTTTATGTTTCATCAATGTAAGAAGCATGATTGATGTCAGACCCATGACGTCATAACTCATCATATATTTATCGTAGAGACTTTAAAACTGCGGCAATTAAAAACACATTTATGTTGCTGTGATAACATGCTTTAGGTAACGGAGAATTTGACCTTAAAAGGAGTCGTTCATTATGACGTTATAATAATATTAACATACGAAAATTTCGTTAAAGTGCCTATAACCCTTAGCCAGCTATCATTTTTTCGTAAACTAGGAAGGTTGAAATTATTTTCTTCAAAAGAAAAAATCCGATTCGGTTTTTCCTTCATGATTTTATTGACATTTAAAACCGTACCTCAGCGCTAGGAATCTGGGCCGAGCTGTTCTGTGACGTAGCTTATTTAAGAGACCGCTCTTGTTATCTCCTTTTCGGAGATAATAACTAAATAATAATGTCAGACTGCAGTTCAGGTAGTAGTTCCGACTCAGAAGGCAGTGAAAATGATTCAGAATGGAACTATATTCCTAATGCTACGTCATCAGCCGACTCGTCCCAAGACCTTTTTATGATTATGAAATTATCCCACAGGGAGCCAAAATGGTGATTTTTCGCTAATGACTAGTATTTTGAGTAGCTGTAAAAAAAATACAAATTCAAAGATTGGACGTTTTTTCGCAAAATAATGTTCTATGAGGCAAGTACCTTCGGGAAAAAATAAGGTGACAAGGGGTTATAGGCACTTTGATATCGAATTAAACAAATGTGCTAATTTATATATTTTTGGCTGGCTGCAGTGATGGATTTTGAGGTAATTGATGCCATGCGTGTGAATAGTCTCCTTCGCAGCCGTTATTGGTGTCGTCACATAATCAAGTACAATTGTAGCATGAAGGCGGAGCCTTCAAAATAAGTATTTTAGAATCGGATCGGACCGGACCGGACCGAACCGGACCGGACCGGACCGGACCGGACTACGGATCGAACCACGGATCCGCTGGCATCTCAGATTCAGTTGCTCTCGTTATTTATTTTTCCTTTGTTCCGCAAAAGCGGACCTTTTTTCCAGTCTTTTACCAAAAAGTGATTGACTATTTTGGGCAGTAAGTTTCCGCTGCAATAGTTTTTAACCCACTATTTACAATATCAGGTTCTTCCACTAAAAAACAAGAAGTTCTTACTTTTAACGAAATGAACGCAGTGAAAGAGTAATAAGTAGAGTCATCAGAGACAGAGCACTCGTTTTTACCTCAATATATATTTTGGGGCTAATTTTGAGCGATTCCTGGGAGTGTCACTATGTAAGGTCTGCAGTGAGTTTCAGTGAAAGTTCTGAGTTGCTGCGGTGGCATTGCTGTATAATAAATTGATATGTGAGACTGAATTGCAACAATTATATAAAATAACGCTCACCTTTCTGCCAAATTTCATTATTGAGTCAGTGGTAGGCTTAGAGTCGTTCTCAGTGAACCACAAGTACGTGATCGACAAGGATTCGTCAGCCCATCAAACCATTTGTCGACCATTCATTCAATAAAGGTGATCACGGCTGGTAAAACACTAATCTCTATTATCTTTGAAAGCATTTATGAGGCACTGAATTCCGCTTAGCATGCATCAATGAAAACACACTTCCGGCTTTTTTATTAAGCTCAAAAATTCTAATAGTTTTTATTCCACTGAGAATATAGGCTGCTTGGTCACTCGGCCGAGTCTGACAAACCCGAATAGCCTGTACTGATCCTGTTGAGACGTCACTGACAAGTGGACTAACTGGCGACAAATGAAATGCCTATATATGGTATGCATCTTAACCTGCCGTGAGTATCAGGCCCAGTGGGGGAGGGGGAGGGGAATCGGAGAGGGAAAAGAATGGGAGGCTCTCTTTCCTTTTCTATACCCGTCTTCCCTTCTTGAGAGCCCTATACTCAGATTATATATATCAATGAAATATTTATATTTTATAAACTATAGTGACCACAATTAAAATAAACAACCTTTCTATGTAGTGGTGGTAAACTCAGACTACGTTTACACCAGATTCACTTTTTCCTAAGCTAGTAGAAAGATTTAACGTAGTCTTAGCCAGCCGGCCGCACCCGTAACACGGAGATCCTGTTATGATACATTGCTAGCTTGCCGTCTGTGGCCGAATGATTTACCTGACCGTCAGGAATTCGAGTAACATACAGCACAAAAACGTAAAAAAGGTCAATCAACTTTATTTATCGTCGGTAATTCGTGATAGTCTGGAGAGGACCACGTCCTTGTTTGAGAAGACGGCGGAAAACGCGTACTTCTACCCGTTGTAGTTCTCGTGTTTCACTGACAACGAAGGTAGCACCTTCTACTCGCACAAGTGAACAGTGGCTTTCGCGCGCTGTGATTGGCTACAAATACTCGGCTTTTTGAAGTATCCTGAAGCTGGTTATTTCACTTGTGTGGTATACAGCTATTTCAACAAAGGTTGTCCCGATCAAACAACAATGAGCGACATTCCCACACCGCAATGGATTGTGGTTATAACTGTGCAGCTGTGCCAAACGGATAAACTACGGTGTAATAATTCGAAAATCCACTCGCAGTCTTAGAAATTCACCGGCAGAGGTTTCCAGATACAACCACAGTCCATTTCGGTCTGGGAATCGTTTGTCTTGGACAACCTTTTTGAAATAGGTGTATACAAAAACAATGGTTCCCCTCAGGATGTCACCTCCAGTTCAAACCAATGAAAAACTCATTCTAAATGTAATCACGATATAACCAATGCTTGGCCAATCGCCAATGACTCATAAGAATGTAGTTTTAATATGTGGATATATCAGTACCGCAATTAAAACATTCAGTTCCCTGTAGCCGTTCGGCACAGAAACGAGTGTGAATTAGTGAGTCTGCTAAATTAAAAACCAATACGCTAATTCCAAATCGATATGTGGATTAGCCGGGTCTTGACTTTGATCAGTGACATAGTTGAGTCAGGCAGGTCTCGTTAAAAAAAACGAGGATTTTTTTAAAGTTTCGCTCGATCTTAGCGATTCAGTTGAGGTCCTGGCGGCAAAGGCTTCACTTCATATATTAGCCTTGGGGAAATTATTCCCGGAAAATTGCCTATTATTCTATTCTTTTATTCCCGAAAAGTTACCTATTCTCCACACTTGCAGAATTAAGTCAGTGGGCACTCATGATCAAGTGCCTCGGAATTTAAAGTAAAGTAAAGTAAAGCGACCTTATTTAACATCGGTAACTCGTAACAGTCTTGAAAGACTGATAAACTTAATTGAGGCCGACGGGAGACCTACGATTTAACGTCCTTATCCGAGAAGACGTGAAGGTCTAACCATTTGCAGTTCGTGAACGAGATTAAGGTGAGAAAATTAAAGGTGCATAAAGAAATGCAAACTGCCAGAATGTACGGTCAATATTGAAGAACAGGGCAGACAAGAGTCAGATAGACCGGTTAACTAAATTCGTAGTAAGGCCACTGATCCCAATAAAAGGTTTCATTTACCATCGATCGCCCGACGACCGACCCTTTTGTTTTGGAAAAGAACAAAAAAGATACAAGGTTTAAGACCGACCCAATTCTGTAACATGTTGCACTCCGAATTCACTAATTGGTTTTTGCCATAATATATCTCAATACCAAAGTATTTAAGGGCCCATTGACATATTTAAATCGGCCGTTGCTAGGGAAAGTTTAGTCTCCTTCGCAGCCGTTATGGACTCTGTCATGCAACGCTCTGGGGCTCAGAGCGTTGCGTGACAGAGTCCATAACGGCTGCGAAGGAGACTAGGGAAAGTTTGAAGCCTCGTAAATCCCAGAAAATTAAAGAGTGGGCAATAATTATTGTCAAGGTGACTCTTGATTACATACCAGTGTTTATCTTCCCCGCCGACGCATGCGCAGACCAACACTAGTTTTTTACAGTAACTAGTTGCCTATCGTATATATATATATTATAATATATAAAATGTTAAAAACTTTAAAAATGGAAAAAATAAAAAAAACGGTATGTTACTCGAGTTTCACGAACGAAGCGATCATCATCATATAGTATGTCCAAATGTCTTCAGGCCAACAGCTAGTCCAGCCAAGAGGATCAATAAAATTGATTCCAAGTTCTTGTCCACAGTAATTGTTATAAAAATTGAATAGAAAAATGCGAACAAGAACAACTCAGGACTGTTATTAAAAATTTACTAAAACGTTTCGGCCTTCGGCCTTTTCAACTGATGAAGGCCGAAACGTTTTAGTAAATTTTTAATAACAGTCCTGAGTTGCTCTTGTTCACATTTTTCTATTCAATTTATATATATATATACACTCGTTTTCAAAAACATTGCACTGCAAATATATATATACCTTTTGTATCCTTGTCAAAACAATGGAGAACAAAAGGTATATATATATATAAATCAAAAGCAATGTTTTTGAAAACGAGTGTATACAAGAAAGAAAGGCAAGGCTGGAAGAAAAAAAAACTCCTTCGGGATAACAGTATACCCAACTGAGTTCCTGGCTGTCTGATGTATCACATGCGCGCGTACTCTTAACAGATTCATCAATAAAATCGATACATTTTTATAGTTCTATCACGTGTACTCGCGAATATTAAATCAGTCAGCTTGGCCAACAAAAAGGGATGTTTATCGTCTGCAGTGTATGAGATAAATTTCAAGTTACACGTAGTCAATTATGGCGGTAAACGATCATAAGAGCAACTTACCGTCAGAGCACTTTCAGTGGGTTCAGTTCGAACCATGGTCGATTTATGTCCTCGGTAATCAACCGCGTTGAGTCCCTGGTTGATCGTCGAGTTCCTTCGATATTCAATTCCACAGGCTTGAAGCTTCAGTTGTATTTAAGTCAGTCTTGTAAGATATGAACGTTAATTTGACGATTAAGTATCTACTAGAGATTTAGATTAAAGTTTTGGTGATTATAGTACAAACTATCGTCGTACTGAACCGCAAAGGAAACCAAACTGTCCGAGCCCTTTTACGTGGCACTTTATTTAACAATACGTCAGAGCTCTTTTTCCAAATATAGGCCCGCTAAGTGTCGAGTCATTCTAGTGCCCAGTAACCACCCGGCCAAAAGTTATTAATGAACACGAACCGGATGGACAATGAAAAAAATGAATATTCAAAACTGAATGACAGAGCGTTCTGTAACTGACATGAGCTTGCATATGCAGTCTAAAGGTTGTCCCTGAAAAAAAGAAGTAAAAATAGGCAGAAGCCCTAGTCATAATGCATCAGTCAATTCCAGCAATGCCCATCCCCCCCCCGGGACATGGTGGGGCATTTGCATATTTTGAGATCCCGGCAGTGGGGCATTTGTAACCTTATATCGGCCCGGGGGTCGGGCATTTGACACTGCCGAAAAGAATTATAGGACAGAGCCGGACTGGTCTCGTGGTAACGACGCCATCATTTTGTATCAAGTAAAAAAAAAATCTGATTTCTTGTAATTACTCCAGCTGCCCGTGGATTCTACATGTATCTATTTCTCTAAACCTAGAAACCTGCAGTTTATGACTGTCTTATCCACGTATTTGTATACATGTATGCTAGGACACGAAAAAGCCGGGAAATCTATGGATGTTGAATTTTTTACACTAGCTAGAAAATAGCAGTTCCCGTACGGTATTCTTAATGCTACGCTGCGCTAAAATTTTCAGGAGCCACACGGGGCCGTCTCAAACTCGGACCGGCAGAGCTTGGGATATCAAGTAGTTCGTTTACAAATATACACAGTTTGCTGCTGTCCACCGGACGAACAGAACAGTTACACTATTATTATAAAGTCACGTGGTTTTAATAAGCGTTTATTGTCGATAACATTAACCGCGTTGCGAATGATTATTTATAGGAATGAAATAAAAACTATATATACTGATGTATTAATACCATTTGGCTCCAGGCAGCTCAATAGTATAATCAAACAGCGGTAATACAAATACAAAACAAGATGGCGGATCTACAAAACGAACGGAAACTATCAATGAATAGATTCTCTGCGCCTTGTGTATTTGCATGGAATTAAACTTGGGCAGTATATCATTATGGATGTGCCCGGGGGTGGGGCATTTTCCTTACTTCTTTGGCTCCACTGTGGGGCATTTGAACACCTTGCTTGTCCCCACGGTGGGGAATTTGAAAAAAAAAAAACGAAAATGGCTAATGCCCGGGGGTTGTCCCGGGGGGGGAATGGGCATTGCTGGAATTGACTGATGCATAAATAGACAGGGGAGTTAGTGTATCGTGCCGTGAGAGGCTGTGTCAATAATGTGCGTGAAATGGTTCGGTATTATTAACTTATGTTAATTTGATCGTAGTCACTATTTTGACCACTTCTTATTTCTTTCATTTGATTGCCTTATTTATTTTGCACTGCTTGCTTTGCTTTGATGTCCTGTAAAGCAGATTTCGTATGAGTGTGACAAACTACGGGTCACCGTGGTGTACCATATTTCTTGGATCAGCAGGATAAAAACAATGGAAAACCATTTCAGTGTCACGGCATGCCTCCGTAATCCCGAAAAGGAGGCCCCTTCCCGAGTTTTGAGGGGGGACGGACGGATGTACACAGGCTAACGGTAACCGTGCTGTAGTCAGTTGTCACTCTGCATGATGCCCCCCAACCCCCCCCCCCCCCCCCAAAAAAAAACACCTATCAAATCGGAGTTTATGCTTTTGCGCAGAACACTCGAGGTGACGAAAACGGCGAAAACAGAATAAACACCAGTCACAGAGGAAAACAGCAGATTGTACAGTAATTTTGCAGCGTCGTGGTGACGTTGCTACTTGTACAGAAACTTCTAGAAGCCTCCTAGATTGGCATAAATACACAGTGAAGAAGTGCGAAAGGCAAATCCGTTTCCCTCGTTCATCGAACTAGAGATCAACAAGCTCGAGAGTATAATTTTGCAACGACCGACGTCAACACTTGTGATGGCCTTATCGGTGAAAGCTTACCTCATTCTCGACCCAGATACACAAGAAATTCGTCGTTTTGCCGTAGACGAAGATGTCTCAGCTAACTACGAGTACTTGGTGCAGAAAGTTCAGTCGGTTTTTCCGGGTATCCGAGGAAAAATCATCCGTTTATTTTGGAAAGGTGAGTTATACATACATGTACATATTTGGATCGGTTTTTTAACGATTTAGCTGTAGTTTATACCAGCCAGCAGTAAGTCGGTATTTACAACCAGTTCGCAGTATCTTCTCATCTATATTATTTTCTGCCTTGCATCAAAGTGCACGTAGTTTTTTTTAATAAACTGCACGATTTTTGTACAGCGTACAGCTATAATATATAGCCTATATAACTGCAAGAATGACGATGCATGTATAATTTACCGATTTGACTTTTACATTTAATCGCAGAAATTAAACATAAGATTTAAAGTTTTCTTTTTATTGTTACAGTTTTGTAGAAATATGAAAATATCAGTTAATATTTACTGGTTCTTTCTCGATATTACATGCTGTAGATGAAGACGACGAGCTGGTAACATTCTCCAGCGATGAAGAACTCATCGAAGCTCTTGGGAGTCTTCGAGGAGAAGTGTTTCGCCTTTTCGTCAAGGTTGTGGACGGCCCTGATCCGCAAGGTAAAAGCACTATAGTTTTGTGAAGCTTAAATTGCTTGAGTTTTTTTATGCGTTAATTTATTCGTATGGCTATTAGCTAGCTAGGTACATGTACCATATGGAAGTAATTGCGTTTGCATGAGTAAGCTGACTCAGCAGAATTATAAATTTGCATTTCTTGGGGACGAATATTATGTAATGGAAAGGACTCTTCCAGTTGGACTGCTAGTTTGAGAAAGTCGGTGTTTACCATTTACATTTGCAGCAGATAATCTTGCAGTTGTCCTCGAGACACTCAGTAACTCACAGAAAGCGGAAGAAACATGGAAATGGTACAGAAAATAATTCCACTCAACAATTTCCTAAAGGTTTTCCCGGAAAATGAATGATCCATTTAAACCGGAATTCTCGTGTGTGTTTTTTCGGTAGAAAATATGGTACTTTCATTTGTTACTGTGACACACAAAACAAACTGGATCAAAACTCAAGCAAGTTGAAATTGCTATTGTATTGTACTTGACACTGATTGGCTCAAAGAAATGAAGATGGAATGTTTTGTTTCGTTCTGCAATGTGATTGGTTTCTTGTTGACGGTCTAAAAAGTGGCACCGGTTACAGTAGTTGCAACTGGTGTACTGTTAGGTTTCCAGATCAAGACCTGCAAAAACCTTATCTTCCTAACATGAAATTCTAAATATAATTGCTTTACAGCCGAAAATGCTGGCATGTCAGAAGGTCCTGAGGTGGTCCATCCTGGAGTTATTTGTGATTGTTGCAATATTGGCATTACTGGGACACGTTTCAAGTGTGTCATTTGCCCTGACTTTGACCTATGCATGAAGTGTGAGTCCAAGGGTCTGCACAAGGAGCATGAAATGCTGCGCATCTGCACCCCAAGAGCTCACCCTTGGTTTCCTGGACCATTTGCACATCCTCCCCCTCCCTTTTGCCCACCACACCATCCCCATGGCAGTCACCACCCACCTAGAGATCGTGGTTGTGGGTTTGGACCCTGGGGGCATGGTCGTGGTGGACATTTTTGGGGACCGAGACGTGGACATGGGCCATGGGGTGGTCGTGGGTACTGTGGAGGAAAGAAGAAATGCTGCAAAAAGGACAAGGATGAAGAATGTCAACAGCATGCAGAAAAGACCCAAGGAGGCCAGGAGGTTCCAGTTGGTCCACCTTTCCTACATTCAATGGGGGAAGTGCTTGCATCCTTCCTAGGACCAATGGGGGTTGAAGTGCACACTTATGTTGACAATGAAACAGGTTCGAGCCTTAACTTTTGATATTCAGTATAAGTAAGACAATTCAACACTAAAACACAGATCCTTTTTCTTTGGCATCAACTTTTTGTACCAATTTTTTTTTATAAATTACTGTACGCCAATCTACCATCTGAACAAAGTTGAAGAAATTACTCAAAACGTTTTTGTCAATCATCACTTAAAGTGAGGATGGTGGTTAATTGTGTAACAAGAGTAATGCGGGTATCAACGGCCATCCCGAGGGGGCGGCCCCCGGGCACTCAGGGGCATTTGTCACAGCAGCCATGACAAATACATGCTAAAACCCCTCGGGTGGGGCAGAAAATTGTGACAAAAAACCCCACCCCTGGGCAACATATTATAAGTATTAGAAGCTAAACATTTTAGAAGTGTCAAAAATCTTAATAGTTTTATACAAATATTATCCTTTATTTATTTGTTCTGTCTTCCGACAGTGGATGGCTTAATTTAATCTCTTAATTTGAATGATAATGATATGACTTACCTCAAGGACAAAGAAATCGAAGAACGTCGATCGATCGAACGAGTCCTGTGGCGAAAACCGCTGAACATTGAGACAGCAGGTTACATGCAAACCCGTGGGTATATGTCCCCGGGGTATTTTGACGAAAACGCAAAAGCGCTCTAATGTTTTTGCTACAAATCCCCTGCTAAGCCCCTGGGTTGCCCGGGGGTTGCCCGTGGGCTGCCCCCTCGGGATGGCCGCTGATACCCGCATAACATCAGCTAAAATTATATCAGATTGGACGTAGTCATTTTGGTTCAGTCATGATCAGGTCATAGTTCTAGTTTATTTATTGCCAATCACTTGTCACGTTTTCTGTAAATGCATGCATTTTCTTATGAGTTTGTTTGCCATCTAGAATACTGCCAAGAAGAACATGAATGTGAGAATCGTGACAAAGAGGCAGCTGGCTCGGGAGAGGGGCATCACAGAAAGCACAGATCTGGCAGCTCCAGTTCAAGCTCCAGTTCAAGCTCCAGTGAGAGTGAGAGTGAGAATCCAGCTCATGAGAAGAAAGAACAGAAAAAGAAAGAACACAAAAAGAAAGAACACAAAATGGTAAGAAAAACACGAGACAATGCAGTTTTGTGGTAATTACATTTGCTTCTTGCCCTACATGTATGTCAATCATTAATTAAACAAAATTAATGGATTATCATGTTACATCCTAATATTTAATGGTGTTTATAGTTGTTGTACTGTTTTAAGTATTGATTCAACTAAGTAAGGGTTAGAGAATGGATGCGAGCGTGTTATGGGATTTAGGATGCCGAGCATTGATTAATAGAAAACCATGAGTGCACAGCATTAATCAATGTGAGGCACCCTAAATCTCCTAAAACGCAAGCGTCCATTCGCTAACCATCTTAGAATATGATCACTACCACAAAGGAATTTTCATGCTTTTTGTACTATAATGTCACTGGCTCTTGAACTTCATTAGTTGATACGACAAGCAAAGAATGGGTGTTTTTTTTTTGCTCAGTTTGAACTGCAGTGTCAGGTCCACATTATTTGCACATGAAAATGAGCAGTTTCTGTGAAATAGACATACTAGAAGCTGAATTAGCTACACAAGACCTTTTGAAAACGGTTGGAGACTTTAAACTGGAGGATTATTTAAGTGAAGATGAAAATTCTAAAGAGGGGGCACGATTTCTAAACCCAGTGAATGAGAGGGAGTTAGAGAGGGGAGAAAAAGAGAGAGTACGTACTGAAGAAAACTCATGAAAGTATGGCATGGGCTGTTAGAATTTATAAGTCCTGGTCACAGAAGAGAAACCAGTAGCTTAATTGCTACCATGGAAGAGATTTTATATCCACAGGCTCCAAACTGAATTCATTACCGAGCTGCAAGGAATTTTTTTGGACTCCATTGGCTAACACTACGTGGGGATGTAACTGCCTCTGCCAAATGGAAGCCACTGAACTATATTACAACTATAACCTAAGACTTGCCTGTTTTGTACACAAATGTTTTCACAACCTAGCTCCTCCTGTATTATGTAGTGCCTTTCCGAAGAGAATACTTACATACTCCTTACGTAACACTCACTGTATCAGTCTACCTACACCGAAAACCAACTACCTGAAATTGTCAATAACGTACAGAGGTACGAGGCTTTGGAACAGTCTCGGTAACAACCTAAGGTCAACTACATCACTTAATAGTTTTAAAATTAATCTTAAAAGAAACACTGAACTACTGTAAATAACTGAATAGAGTAAGTATAAGTTCATTAGTTTTATTATTACTATTATTATCATTATTATTAGGGTAGAATAGCGGTTATAAGCACGACTACATCAGCAATGCTGTAAATTTATCGTGGGTAAATAAATATTATTATTATTATTCCAGTAGTAGTTTTATTCACTTGCATGTTTATAAATGCAATTATATATCATTTGGATATCTATCATTTGGATATCTACCATTTGTAAGATATACTTAAGCGAATCACGAAGTACAGGAAATCATTGTAATTAGTACCTTAGTACGCTATAGTCACCCTGTATCTCATCAGTTCTTGTGTGATAGACTCTTAGTACCTTAGTACGCTAGTCACCCCGTATCTCCTCAGTTCTTTTGTGATAGACTCTAATTAGTATATCTTAGTACAATGTTTCTAAAGAAATGCTGATGTTGTTAGTACGTTGTTCAGTGGTACTAAGAGAAAATTACGAAATTGCTGTCCTATTCTGGGCATGGTATAAATTGCTAACTACTAACTCCACTATTTCCCTGTACTTCAAGGCCCTCCCCACTTGACATAGTTACTATGGGATTTAGGGTGCTCAAATGGCAAGCACTGATTGGTCGAGTGGCAGTGATCATAATATTCTAAGAATGATTACATAGCAAAAGACAATATAGGGCATATCCTCATATATATGATTTTGATGGAATATGCCTTAAGTAACTGTCTGAAATGTCCTCAATCAAATTAAAGTTACAAGCAGAAAATATTGCTACATGTAACTGTATGCTGTTGGCCATTTTTTACTGTGGAAACTTTAGGAAAGGGAGGAAAACAAAAGATATTTGAATCACAAATTTCAGAACTTAATTTACTCACATATGGTAAGCTTGATATTGAATGAAGTACAGCCTAATCGAACTTAATGTACTCACATATGGTAAGCTTGATATTGAATGAAGTACAGCCTAATCGAACTTAATTTACTCACATATGGTAAGCTTGATATTGAATGAAGTACAGCCTAATCGAACTTAATGTACTCACATATGGTAAGCTTGATATTGAATGAAGTACAGCCTAATCGAAGGGCTGTGTGCAACAGGGCATAAGTGACTCCTGATCACATTCTAACTTCTCTTTCAAAATTAATTATGTTTTCCAAGGGAGACTTTAGAAGTTATGCAGGGGTTAGGATAGGCACGCGCCTTAATTGCACCATTTGTGCTAAAATCTCGGATGGCACGTAAAAGAAGCGACGTTATGCGCCCAACGTACTACTGTTTAAAGTTGTTGTTCAGGTGATCAGCAGTTCTTCTCCAGGAATTGATTTAACTTGCTAATTTGAAAGCCAAAGTCTAGGGCTGGCATATTTTTTTGTTTTTGGTGTCGTTGCTGGGTTTTTAGAAGGTTCAAAATGTTGAAGAAACGAAAAACTTTGCCTCAGACAAGGGGCCTGGTAGGGATGTTTCATAATAGCACAGGTAACCCATACAATGTGTTCAAGACAGAGTACCCAGAATGCATTACGTCGTCTAAACAATATGGCAACTGTGCAAGCCATGGTTTGATCGTTTCGGGTCACTGAATACCCACTCAATCAAGACAGATATGCCTCCAAAGCGAACTAAACTAGACAAATCAAGAGCTAACTACAAGGGTGTATACTAAACAACTTTATTTCATTATTCAAATAATAACATTTACTAGTACTGAAGTCGGCAATTTCGACAGTATCGGCAAAGCTACCAGTACCAATGGCCCCAAGTTTTGAAAAATGGCCCTTAATTTTTTGTACTATGGGGCCATTGGCCCTCACCTGCTTTTGGCTGTATCCTAACCCCTGGTTATGTGATCATGAGTTACTTACGCCCTCGTTGTACACAGCCCTTCGATTTATGATTTTCTTTGACAGTATTTAACTATATATAGTACTATTGAAGTTAGCTAATAAAAATATATTATCATAAAAATTATTACCCATACGGCCCCGTGTGCGCTTTCCTTTCAAAACCATTTAGAAAAGTCATGTGACGAGGGCCGGATGGACGTGCAACCCTGCACAATTTTTTCTTGCTGTTTTGTGGTTTGTTCTACAAAATTTTATGGTCATATGATAAAAAATCTATTGACTGAGTTAGGTCGGGCCAGAGTGGAAAATAGTTGGCTCTCGGTCATTTTGTACGGCGAGGTCCGTAAGTACCTATTATGTACTTCATTGGTTTTCTATTGAATTTATTGCTATCAGCCAATGAAATTACCTTTGACATTTTTTGACATTCATGCTGTATCATTCATAGCCAGAGCATTACTTAATTATTTTACAAGGTCAGTTTGTGTGGTTGAGTTTGTGCTTTGCCTAATTATTAAACTTAGCAGGGTCTACAGGGTTTTATTAAGATAATGTGTGCACTGGCTGTAATAATTTTTAAATTGTTTATACCATTTTTTTAGAGAAAGAACATCTATTAAGTCAATTTACAAAAGACAAATGATCAACCAATATTAATCTCTAAACTGATAAGTTAGTGCTTAACTGCTAGAGTACTAGGACAAAAGCTCTTGTTTGTGATAAAGGAAAAGAGTTTGGTGAACTTGTCCCATTTAAAGTGCATACACCAAGTGATTAATAGTAGAGTATTTCATGATTTCATGCACTGTTTTGTCTATGACTAGTTTATATAAAAGTTTGTTTTGAATATGCTAATAACATGTACATGTAAAACAGGGCATTATTCAAAAACATCAGGCTGCAGTAGCGATCAATGACCTTTTCATGTCATATGTGGGGCTTATATCAGTGATTTTACCAGGCAAATGTTTTGTCTAAATCAGAAAATAGTTTCATTCACAAGAAAGAAATGACAGAAAATTCCCAGTTTTACGTCACATTGTTAGCACATTCAAAATATAAACATTTTATAACTATGTAGATGCAACAACTAAAAATATATTTTAGTATTCAACCATTTCTTGAGAATTGATTTCAATAATAAAAAAAATTATGCACCTTAAACATTTTTATGTACTAGGAAACTGATCACAAAGATGAGTATGTGATGGTTGACAAGGAGAAACAGGCTGAAGGAACACAGCCAGTCAGTTCCCAGGGTGAGGGAGAAGGAAGCAAAGCTGATGAGGTGCCAGTGGATCCCCTGGAGATTGCCATTGCTCAGATGCGTGCCATGGGCTTTGAAGATGACGGCGGCTGGCTATCACAGCTCATCACTGCCAAACATTATGACATCGGCAAGGTTCTGGATTCCATCCACTTTGAGGGGGAAAAGTGAAACAGATCAAGAGTGGGACTTTTAGGGTTCTAACTTACAAACATTACTTATTAATAATCATCTTTTGACATGTATTTACAATAAAATATTAATGATTGTGTTCCAAAGATTAGATAGCAGTGCTTTGCTCCTTGAATTTCCTTTGCTATCATGTTTTATTATAGTTGTCTACCAGTAACTATGTAGTACTAAATAGGGTCTAGCAAAATTAATCAATCTAATGACCATGCATGCAGTCCTTATCTGTTTTTGGTATTTGTTTTTCTTAGAGAAAACATTGAAATGGTCTTATTGTAAAATTGTGTAGCCTTGAATATAATTTGCTTCTTGTGTATTCATTTTATTTAGTCAAATAGACCATTTTCTCAGGTGTGCGCACGCAATATTGGCCAGCCAAATCGCTTTTTGGACAATAGCCGATAATTTGAATAACAAAGGCTGTCGCATCAGAACGAGTCTAACGAAACTCACGGCCCGCCAAGAAATACTTCATGTAGGCAGCTTGGATTTGGACTGGTATGTAATCAACTAAAGTCGATTGAGGTATGCTAACCGCCATGGAAAGCGAGTAGCAGCTGACGTTTCGAGCGTTAGCCCTTCGTCAGAGCAAAAAAGCTTGGATTTAGTATTGGTTGAAATAATAGGGAGGGTTATAGGAAACCACTACGTGATTCCCACGTGAAGTATTTACCGGCCCGTCAAGCCTGTTGCGTGCGCGTACTTGAGAAAATGGTCTATTGTGTTGTCTTGAAAATCATTTGCACTTTTGTCCTAATTTTATTCAGTAATTAAACTAGTGTTTTCGAACATGATTTGAGTTGTCTTTATGTACAGACTGATGTTATGATTTCATGCAAGACATGCATGGTCATAGCTCTCTTGTATAAAATAAAAATCATCAAGGAAAATACTGCCAAAGTACATCTGAAAGTGCTGATACCAAGCACACTTAAGTACAGAATGAGACAGACTGGCCTACATTTGTATGTACTAAGACTGCACATATGGAAACCCATCCAATGTTGATGTAACGGACTGTGCAACTGAAATTCAATTTA
This sequence comes from Actinernus sp. WN-2022, assembly GCA_030867875.1. NCBI lineage: Eukaryota > Metazoa > Cnidaria > Anthozoa > Actiniaria > Actinernidae > Actinernus > Actinernus sp. WN-2022. The sequence goes on along the minus strand of JAOWCC010001751.1, from coordinate 56,499,455 downwards.
TTGTATTCATGGTTAGTTAGCATTTTAAGGACATTGTAAAAGTTGCAACAAAATAAAGTTTAGCAAACTGCCATTCATGAAAATTTGTGTTGCTTGCATTGTGATACATTTTCCCTTTTAGGAGGGGGAGGATAAAGAACATTTTGTCCCATAGTTCTTTTTGGAACAGCAATTGGCATGGGTAAATTCCAATTACGGTTTTTTATTTGGCTCCTCAAACAATACCTGTATTCATAAATCATTAAGAACTATTATGCTGTATTGATCACAAAGCTTGTCATTTTCTGTTCATTAAACATGCTGCCCCCAGGTTAGCTCGGTGGTTAAGCTCCGGTCTGTTGAGCGGGAGGTCGCGGGTTCAAACCCCAGCTGGACCACCACTCGGGGTAGAAGGTGCTGCCTTTGTGAAACAACTGCAAATGGTTAGACCTTCACATCATCTCGGATAAGGACGTAAAATCGTAGGTCTCCCATCTGCCTTAAGTTTATCAGTCTTGCCAGACTATCACGAGTTACTGACGTTAAATAAAGTTACTTTACATGCCTACTAGTGTAGTGGACTAGAAGTTGTAAGCATTCAAGAGGTAGAAGATTTGAGACTACATGCATTGCCGATTTTTATTTCCATCTTTTCCTTCACTTCTAAAAAAAATAATTAATGGTCCGCACAAGAGGTAGGCATATGTTATGCATGGAATGTAAAAAGGTGCTAATTGTGGTATTGTTTCAATCTTCCACCTCATTGCTTAGACATTAAAATCTATCTAAAATTGAAGAAGATTTTTTCTCATTTTGTAAACAGATTTGAATTGCATCTAGTGAAAACTCTCATAACTTTCAATATGACAAACTTTCAATATGGGGAACATTTTTAAATTGAACGTTTTCTTGGTTATTGGTTTGCACTCTTCTGATTGGACAAAATGTTATCACACAAAAGAACTCTACCTTTAAAATGCAGATTTAGTGGAAATAATTTCAGAAATTTATGATTTAAGGGTTGATGAGTTGTCAGTATGAAAAACAGAAAACACTAAAGTGGGGAAAGCAAATTGCATCTGAACAATAGAATTGTGCCAACCTCTTGCATGGACTGTTACTTAATGTGAAGTCATACCTATAATGTCATCAGTGTTTGAACTAACTGGAGCAATGTTGATGTGACCGATCCACCTGACCAAAATGAATGAGCCGATTGGCTGTTGATCTCATTAATTATTAATGAGTTTGAGAAGTAACTTTCAAGACAATCCATATATGTAGAACATTCAGACTTTATTTCTGGTAAATATACAGTGTGAGTTTGAATGGAATCCTAACACTGCATCAAGCACCTCTTCAACTAGCTTTAATTTTCTAAAAACTAGGTGGCTTTCCACAATGGCATAGTTTTTAATGTGCATCAAGAAAAAACCCTTAAATAATTCCAGTCACATTTAAAGTTCATAATTTAAAATGCTGGAATCTTAATTTTTTAAATTACGTTTTTAAAATGGAGGTTTATTTGTGTAAAAAACACTTTTGCTTGATCCTTTTTTAAACGCACATTTTACAAACGGAAAAACGTGACAGTGGAAATCCACCTTATTTCTTAAAATATGCACATAATACAGTATCTGACAACTACATCTATTCTCTATCAGGAAAAACATTTGATGCTTTTGCTGTTTTAAAAGACACCTGCATGTTGTAATGTGGTAGAGGCATATGGCTTACATTGAAATCTCAAACATCTTAATGAATATTTAAATTAGTGTACATTTTCTTATTTATTTATTTTCAACTTCATGAGGTTGTTCAGGGTAATAAAATTGTCCAGCCACAAATATTTACACACACAGTTTATTTTCTCAACCATTTAAAAGTTTATAAGAGCAGGCTATTGCAACGGGGATATGTGGTGTAAGTCATGTTTTGAGCTTTTGTCACTTCCCAAAGTGGTTAGCAAAATCTTGTCAATGTAAAAGCCAGTGTCTACTGGCACTAAGTTATTACTAACGACAACTAATAGGCCACATATACATGATGACAAAAAGCCTAATTAATTAAATGTTCCTTTGTATTTACAACAACTATATCATACATTTTATACATTCAATATGTAAATACTTTCTAACAGATCTATTGTTGGCATAGCAGTTCAACACTGTAATATGTTGAGTTTGAAGACAGCCAATGTTGGTTTCAAGAGGTGTCATCCTTCACCTCATCTCCTTCACTTGTAACACCGGAATCTGCTCCACCTGTTTCTTCTGCCTTACCCTGCTCCCCCTCAGATGTATGCATCTCACTGGCTTCTGTGTTCCCTTCCACAGTACCCTGGGGATCAGTTGTAACTCCTGATTCCTCAGTATTGCTTTTTTGGCTAGCACCATCTGGCATATTAATCTCCACGCATGACTCACGGCTGTCTCCTGTAGATGTGTTCTCATCTCCTAAGAATGTATCATAACGCACACTCTTGAAGTCCAGCATGCGCTGTAGATTTGCCTTATTTACGTCATTCATACAGGCTGAGTACCCACTAAGTACCACATGACCACTTGCAATGCCAAGTTTTATACACGCTTGTTCTGTTATCACTGGATTGCCAAGGTCTTGAGCTATCTCATATGCTCTCTTGAACATTCTCACACTGTCCATGTATTTACCCTGGAATATAATTTTTTTTTTTTTAACTTTGGGGTTTGTGAACCTCGTTCTTAAATTAAACATTCATAATATACCAGCTACAAGAAGGTGCAAAATGCAAAACTACAAGAATACACAGTTGTGAATAGCTAGCCCACCTTCTTGCTGGTATTTAGAATGTTTTATTAAGAACAAGGCTAACCCTGTATAACTGTGTCTATATAGTCACTGCAGTAATTTTCGAATATGAAACTGGACTATTTGAGCAGTATCCCAACCATTATTTATGTTGGGGACTTCCAGACAGGAAAGCAACTAGATGTTGTGTGTATACCACTACCTGTGAATTGTACATAGCTCCTAATGAGGAGCAGGCTCTCTGTTGTTCTGGCAGCTGTTGAGCTCTGTCTGCTAGCTCAACAAACATCTCAAGGTACTTCATTGCACTTTCTATGTCCCCTTGCCTGTTGATTAAAATAATTATGTTTTGCTAGAGAAATTTTAGAAAATAATGTGAAACAAAGTTGTATTTATTGATAGAATTAAGCATACTATATTTTGATATACAGAAATATTGTTGTAAATGTGTCAAACCAGTGTACTTAACTCACATTTCGTATGCTCTAGCCAGCGCTTGACAAGCTCTTCCCATTCCAACATCATCATGTAGCTGTTGACACTTTTCCAAATAACCATTGTGGTACTGAAGATAATATATTTAATGTTTATTTTAAAAATCTGCCATATAACCAGACTAGCCTCCAGATCTACCTATTATATTGCTCCTGTTAGAACTAATTATGGGAAATTCAGTCTCCAATTTATTGGATCATCTATCTGGAATAATCTCAATGAAGATATGAAAAAACAATCCTTAAAATTATTTAAAAGAAGATTAAAACTGATCTCATCCAGTTTTACACTTAGTTTTCTTGATCAAATATATAATTTGTCATTTCTGTTCACGCCTATAATAAAATTATTCTTGAAGGAAATATGGTACCTCCCATCTGATATATCCTTTTTCTCTCTTTTCTTTTGTACGTACTTAATTACAAAATGATTGATAAATTCCTGTGATTGTTTTAATATCTGTTATTGCCATGACCATTTATTATTTATAATTGTATCATGTTAGTTACTCATCTAGATTAGCTCTGCTATTCTGAGTAACTTTTACCATCATTTATTAGTCAATTAATATTGTACATGTTATTATAAGTTCAGTTTTTGGTAATAAAGTCGAGTTGTTGTTGTATGTACAATGTATAGGGAGTATCTAAATTTGTCAAATTGGCTGTATTAGTTTTGTTAAGGAATGATTGCTGTATGGATCACACATGTGCAACTGAGTCTTACCAGTATTGCTGTTTCAGGATCTCCCACTTCCTCATAAGCACTCCCCAGCCTGTATCCTGCAAGCCCTTCTTGTCTTGTATCCCCACCTACAACCAACAATTAAATCCAAGTGAATTATAACAGACATGATACAGACTGAACTTGAATATAACATGATTCCATAACTAATTTAAGAACTCACTTTCTTTTGCCATATCATAGGCTTTCAATAGATAGTCAACTGCACCCATCATCTCATGCTCTTTAACCTACAAGATAACCATGGTGCACATGTGAGATCCTCGTATGTTATATAGTAACACGGGGATCTGTCATCAGCTGTCTGCCTTAGTGAAACATGTTCTTTTAAACATCAATTATAAATATATTATAAGTATTTATAAATATTTTGTATAGCATTTAGTAACAAGAACGTTTATATAAAGTAGATACTAAGTAGCCAATGTATCCATAGTATTTTATAAGATGATTATGCTCCACTATAGCTACAATCAGAGACATAATAGGATGAGACCTTAGCGTTCATTTTGGAAAAGTCACACACTAACAAAATCATGCATTTTACCAACTTCACCCCTCCCCCCTCATCAACGTTGTTACTTATAGCTCAATTAGCCTTGTGGTATTTCTAAGTAGCAGTACTCATTTCCTTTAATATTTGCCCCCATATTGAAATGTTTTTTTTCCACTCATATTTGCGAGTAGAATAAAGATTTGTTTTTGTTGTTGATCCTTCTATGTTAATTAGTAACACAGGTAATTGAGAAGGTAAATATCTTTAATTCATTCATTGTCCAATACTGAAGGCCGCAGTTAGAAATACTGTAACATGTACATGTATTTAAAATACAACTATAAATATCTCTGTCTGTCTGTCTGTCTGTATATTTTTATATGCATGTGCTGGTTAAAAAAATGGCTGGATTTTTTTTGGTCTTGTCCAGGTATTGAACTTGTGCCCATGGCTTCTCAGGCACAAGAGAAAAACAACTGTGCCACCCGGCTGAATCACTATTTTAATTCCCTCAGAAAAAGTGTTTGTAGCCCTAGATAGGCTTGTTAGACTGACTATATCGCATTTTCTTCTTCAATCTACTAGCTTTAAGGTCTTGCAAATATTTTGGATGGTTTACATGGCATTTGGTTTAATATGCCACGGTTTACGAGCAATTTTGGTTCAATCACTTAGCACATTTTTTTACGTTTTTTTAGTAATAAGAGAGCAACTACATCAATAGTTTTTATTGTTATTGTTACCAAGAAAAACCATTATAAACTTTCTGAAACTTAACCTAAATCATCCTAAAAGCACTTTTAACCGTTCTAAATCATGTTTTTTTAGGGGTTTTAAGGAACTGAGGGTTAAACAGAAAAGCGTTACAGTGTTTGTGGGAAGTGAGAATACTTCAACATCCCGTTTCATCAACTTTTAGTATTTCAGCCATTCACAGAAAGTTGATGAAATTTGTATTAGTTCAGGTTGATGTTTTTAAAAGCTGTGCCAAATACCTACTATTTTATGCACTTCTATACACCTCATTCATAAGGGTGTGGTCTCTGTATTTTATCAGTTTAGCCACATGTTCAATGGATGAAAAACAACATCCTTGCCATGCGAACGAGCATACTAACATTTGGTGATTCTGTAGAATTTGAGTGTTGTAGCATAAAAGGCTGTAAAGTTACAGCGATTTGAAATTAGAGAGATTTGTATGAGAAAACCTGTGTATATTGGCCTTTACAGCCTCGCTTTCATGCATTTTCTACATTGAAAATGCCAATAACTTGACAGCAATTTGAAACATTAATTATTGCTTTCAAACTGTGGTCAATTACTAATTTAGGTACATTTTATCACGTAGCAATAGTTTCTCTGTACACATTAATCTTCCAATTTATGCAAATTTGGCAGCCTGCATTATGAATGAGGTCTATGACCAAACATATAGAAGCATTGTACTGCATGCAGAGAATTAGGTCATCTTGCTAATTCTTGTGTCAATCTTGGTGACATTATTGATGACATTATTGATGACATTAGTGGTTTTGTCAGGTTGAAACTCTAAAATACAATCTTGGTCAATTTAGTAGAAAAATTAAGACCTCTCCTATTTCAGTGATGTTAAATATGGTCCATTTCAGTTAGACAACAGTTTCATCGCTGAAATGGGGGAAGTGGAGGTTATTTTTTCAACTCAATTTGACCGAAATTATAGATACTTTCTGTATTCACCTGATTAGCAATCGCAGTATACACTCTCCTTAGATTTTCACAAGACATGGCATGTAGGTTGTCACCATTATCTGTCTGCCATAACCTGCCTTTGGTGAGATTGTAGAAAGATTCAAAGTACTCAGCTCCTTTGTACAGGTCACCTGTAAAAAGAACACAACCCACATTGTTGGCTGATATGAATAATTCAGGGCTAAAAATAACGGCCGGTCATCGGACAATGTCCGGCCAGAATTGGAACTTGTCCGGTCAAATCTTTGCCTTGCCGGTTATTTTGACCAGTCAATGTTACAACAGTTTCAACCAAATACTGATCTTGACCGGCGACTGACCGGCCATTATTTTTAGCCCTGATAATTGTCACCTATCATTTCTTGAAACCCTGTAGTACACAAAGCATCTCAAAATACATGTACATGGAAAAAACATCAAATATTACACATTTCTAATCAATTTATAACTTAAAGCTTCAAGAAGTGCAATTTATTTGAAAGCAACTGTCATAAGCTGGATAGATGACAACTGGCTACAAATGAAAGAGATGTCTTGAATAACTTGCACAATACTACAGAAACTAATTTCTTCCATTTTCTAGAATTCCACCTCTGTCCTGCAATTTTGGATAATCACCATGCATGCACAGAAGTTTTTGTTTTATTTTGCAGTGCAACAGCATTTTAGTTAGCAGTGCAATAATTTCTAGTTTGTTGTATGTGTTATTATTTTAGTTTGCATTGCAATAATTTTTTAGTTTGCAGTGCAATAAAATTGTGACCGAACACAGGAAAACATACATTAACGGGAAAGCATTAAACGGGCAAATATAAACGGCTTGCTAATGGTTTTAAAGCCGTTTAAACGACTTTACAAGGTTGTTAAACGGGCAAGGAGAAAATTCAAACGACTTGCCAAATTGTTTAAACGCTTTGCTTCAAGGAGCTAACGACTTTGCAAGTCGTTTAAACGGGTAGTGAAAAATTCCTAACGACTTTCCAAGTCGTTTAAACGGTTACCAAAAGTCGTTTAAATCCTTAGCAAAAAAAATGAATTATTTAGTTTGTAGTGCGATAATTTCTAGTTTGTTGCGCAATTATCTTAGTTTGCAGTGCGATAATTTCTAGCTTGTTACAATTGGGCGGTTATTTTAGTTTGCAGTGCAATAATTTCTAGTTTGTTGTATGTGTTATTATTTTAGTTTGCATTGCAATCATTTTTTAGTTTGCAGTGCAATACAATTTAGTTTGCAGTGCGATAATTTCTAGTTTGTTGTGCGATTATCTTAGTTTGCAGTGCGATAATTTCTAGCTTGTTACAATTGGGCAGTTATTTTAGTTTGCAGTGCAATAATTTCTAGTTTGTTGTGCAATTACTTTAGTTTGCAGTGCGATAATTTATAGTTTGCTGTGCAATTATTCCAGACTAAATGCAATTTAGGCATGGTCCAATATACTATGTATGCCGGGGGCCCTGTAGTGGTAGTCAAGCAGCCCTGGGTTGGCATCTCATCCGGGACTTTTAATTTATTGTTATTGAATGTAGATCCTCAATCGGCGTTGGTTTTCCTCGACTTGTTTGTTTCATAGTGGTCCGTGTGGGCTTTGGTTTGCTTAACCTTGATTTAGTGAAGTTTCTGCTGTGTGTGTTTGGACTTCCGTGTTAAGTTTCGATCAAAATCATGGCTGATCAGGTTGATGGCCAGTCTCAGGACTCAGAAAGTGCTGCAATTGCAACTTTGTCAGCTGATTTCCAGGGTTTAATATCAGCCCTATATCAGGCAGGTTTTCTTCTGTCATGTCGATCAGCCATCTTCTGTTGTATTTCCTTTCAGACTTTCTACTTCTTCTGGTGCTGGTACAGCAGCCATGCACTTCTGGTTTTGCACCAGTTTCATTGCCACCAGCATTTCCTAAGGTACGTATCGGCCTGTTGTCTCGGCCCCCACTTTCTTACGTTCAGCGGAATCTGTTCCTTTCCTGATTCCTTCTGCCCCATCTGGTCCCATCTCAGTGCCTCCTGTATTGGTACCAGATTCATCCCATGCTTTCTTGGTGTCTGATGCTCTTCCCTCAATTCCAGCCAAACTTGCCAGTCAAGTGGTTTCTGGTCAGTTTGTTGACTTAACTGAGTTTCTCCCTGAAAACTTGTTTTCCATTAATTCCCAACCTCTCACGCCCTGCTACACTCAGATTGTCTTCTACCATATAATTGAAGTCTGACTTTGCTCCTTCCTTGGAATTCGCTCCTAGCAAATCTAATCACAAACCCCTCCTAAATTCCCATGACCGGATTGCAGCTTTCTGCATGCATGCAGCATCAATCATGGCCTCTCATCCTCATCGTGCTACAGAGCTATTGGCTTATCTCCTCCTCGTTTACCATGCTGGTCGTTTGGTTTGCTTATGACCAGAGCTTCAGGTCCTTTGCAACAAATAGGCTGACATTCTCCTGGGAGGAACCTCATCCCAGTCTGTGGAGCACGAGTTTTACTAGTGCCAACTGGGTGACTAGGTCATGTCAGAGTTGCCAGCCTCTCGATCATACCACATAATTCCACCTGTGGACGTCTCCAGTGTTATCTGTTCAGCGCTCTTCTTCCAGCTTTGACACTTCTGGTTTGCCCTACAGTCAGGAGTTTTGCCACTCTTGGAACTCTGGACATTGTGTTGGCAGGACTCAGGTCTGTCATAATTGCCATGCCTGCAGTGTCTCTGGCTGCGGTGCAAACCATAGAGTTTGCATTTGTCCCTTCAAGGGAGCTCTGCCCCATAAGTTCTCTACCAAATGCTGTGCTTCAAGCCCTCCCATTCAGCCCTTTCACAAGGAGAGGAGGAAGTGACCTAGTTGCTTTATCCTTAGCAGTTCTCACCCAGTCCAACTCTTCCTTCTGTTGCTTCCATGTCTCCCCTCCACCCTTCCCACTTCTCTGTTCTGTTGGCTTCCCATCCTGATCAAACATTAGCAACCTTTGTGTTCAGGGATTTCTGCTAGTTCCTGGTGCAGCTTCTCTCGTTCTCCTCTGTGCTCTGCCTCATGCAGCATGCCATCTGAACCATTTAGAGATGAAGCACCTATCTTCTTGGACCATTTTTTTAGTTGGACAGAAAGAAATGCTATGTCCTGTAATTCTTCTAAATGTATGGAACTAGTCTTAAGAAAAACAGGCAACACAGAGTTATACACTCCTCCAAGTATTATGAACATGGAGCAACGTAATAAGCTAAAGATCCTACTAGGCATTACCTTCCAGTCCAACTGTACGTTCACTGAATATAATATTAGGATCAAACTCAACTATATGAGGCCAACAAATGTTTATATGTTCTTAGATCTCTCAGGGAAGAAGGTCTCAGTCAACATGAAATAGATATTAGGTACTCTTTTTAATGCTTTAGTCATTTTTAAATTAACTTATGGACTATCAGTTTATGGATCTTCCTCATCTGACCTTACTAGCTACTGTTCAGTGCTTTTTAACCAGATTCACCATCCAAGATGGCGGACGGACATGCAACTCCGAGCTCTGTGGATCTCGACTCCTCAGGGCCTGCTAATATAGTGAACACAGATGAAATTGAGACTACATCATCTCTAACAGTCATGGCTGTTGATGAACAGCAGGAATTCTTGGAAAATGATTCATTGGAAGATGGGCAGCCCTCTAAATCTCAGACTGAGAAAGCGAGCGATGGACAACAGCAATCCTCCGATCTCGAGATACTAGATCCCTTATCAACCAAAACGCTCCTCAATGGCAGATTGCTCTCATCCCTCAAGACTGATGAGCTAAAAGCAGAGCTAGAGCAACGGGGTCTCAGAAAGAGTGGGAAAAAACTCATTCTAAAGGAAAGACTAAGAGCGCCCATCATTCTTGAAGCGGAACATAGCAAACAACACCAAACAGATCCCGGTTCAGAGCCAGATGGAGACCAAACTAGTGAAAAATACAAATTGGAAAGCACAAATGCTCACTCTACTTGCTGTGGGTCGATGAAAAATAAAATACAAGAGATGAGGCAGCACTTTCAAAGAGAAATTGACAAGCTGCAACACAAGATCTTTGATCCTACTAATTTAAATTTCCCGCCAAACCATTCAACAGTATCCGAAACCGCCAAGCTTCAAAGTGAAAATCGAGATCTTCAACGAAGGCTTCATGAGGCTGAGTCTCGCTACGAAAGCCTGAAAATAGAGCCCAGATCAATCCAAGAAGATAACAAGAGTCTTGTAACTGCCTTAAGGTTACTAAACAAAGAAATCTCCGAAGAAAACAGAATCACAAACCGGCAAAAAGGTGTTAGCGAAATAAATTTGCATCGTGTACAGGATGGGGGTGTGATTGAACCAAACACCCAAGACAAAGTAAACAAAAGCGACCAGGAACCAGAGTCCTTAACTGGGACAAACAGCAAGCCAAAGAAATCAAAATCTAAGAAAAAGGCAAAGGATAAACCTTCTGCTCCTCAAAAAATCCTGATTGCCCGTCAAGAACCTCTGGCTGAATCGCTCACTCAAGCCCAACCGAGGCCAAGTAAGAACTTCATAAGAAAACCGGTAACCGTAATATGCGGGGATTCGATCATCCAACATATCCGCGGTTGGAGTCTCTCTCAAACCGACAAAGTAGTTGTCAAATCTTTTCCAGGTGCAACCTCTGAGGACATGGAAGACTACTTAAAGCCTATCTTGAGAAAGGAACCAGAGAATATTATCTTACATGTTGGCACAAACGACTTGAAATCCATAGGAGCCAAAAGAACAGCGGAAAGCATCGTCAACCTTGCACTAGAAATAGAAGATGACTCGCCAAATACCAGTGTATCTATATCTGACTTACTCGCAAGAGCAGATGACGAAGACTGTAATATTACCAGTGTAAACAAGCACCTGAAGCAGACCTGCTGGCAACGTCACTGGAACTTTATTGAAAACAACAATATAACCAAAGAACACCTAAATCGTGGTGGCTTACATCTGTCAAAAGCCGGCACTACTCTTCTAGCTGAAAATTATACCATACATATCAGGGGGGATTAGGGTTTTGCCGCCTGGGAGTCCGACAGACACGTTAGGTCAAAACCTGATATTACCTATAAATCTACGCACAATGGTGAGTCAATAAGTCCTGTAAATATTAACTTTGGCCGTGGATTTGTTATGGCATGCCTAAATATTAACAGCTTACTTGCCCACATACATGTAGATGAACTTAGAGTCTTCAGGAGTAATTCCAAAAGAATCAACATTTTAGCAATTAATGAAACAAAATTAGACCAAACCATCCGGGATGAGGAGGTTTATTTACCCGGCTTTGAAATAATTCGGAAAGACTGGAATATCAATGGCAGAAATGGTGGTCGTGTTTGTTTTTACATACAAAATAATATCAATTTCCAAAATCATGAAGACCTAAGTTCAGATAAGCTTGAATGCCTAACTGTAGAGATCACAAAACCTAGCTCCAAGCCATTTCTAATTAGTACTTGGTATCGACCCCCGCAGTCCTCTCCAGATCTTTTTAGCTCTTTTGAGCAACTTATTGACAAAATTGATGCAGAAAACGTAGAGCTATATTTATTAGGAGATCTAAATTGTAATTTGCTATCAGATGCTACTGATTGTAACTCCTCTCATCTTTTGAATATCATGGATATTTACGGATTGAGTCAGATGATCACTGAGCCAACAAGAATAACCGAAACCTCGAGAACTCTAATAGACCTATGTTTAACAAACTTCCCGGAAAAGGTCTCAAATTCGGTGTTCTCCAACTTGGTATCAGCGATCACTCCCTCATCTATCTAACTCGTAAAATCAGTTAAGTACGCTCTGGTGTTCATAAGACCATTCAGGCAAGGCAGCTTAAGCATTTTAACAAAGATAATTTTCTACTCGATCTAAAGCAAAAAGAATGGAATATCGTTTCTACTTACAATAACCCAAATGAAATGTGGCGTGTATGGAAACACGCTCTAATGAGTGTTATTGATAAACATGCGCCACTTAGGACAAAAAGAATCCTAAACAAAAAATCCCTGTGGATTACAAATGAATTAATAAGAAAAATGCACAAAAGGGACTTTTTTAAAAGAAAACTAGCGTCAACAAACGACCATACGATTTGGGAACAGTATAAAGTAGCTCGAAATGACGCCAACAACTCCATTAAGCAAGAAAAACGCAAATATTTCACTAACAATCTTGAAGCCAATAAAAATGACCCAAGAAAAACTTGGAAATTAATTAATGACCTGCAAAGTTGACAAAGCAAATCAACCAATGTCTCTGAAATCAAAATAGGACACCAAACTCTCAGTTCTTCTGCTGACATTGCTGAGGTTTTTAACCAGCATTTCACCCACATTGGCGAGTCAGGCTTCCGGTCACTCCACAGCACTCTCACTGATCTGCTTGAAGCCACTAATAATTGGTGTGTAAATATTGACAAAGGTTTCCTTAATGGTGTAATATTTATCGATTTAAAAAAGGCCTTTGACACTATTAATCACCAAATTATAATGCAAAAACTAGCGAAATATGGAATTGACCGAATTGCCCTGGCATGGTTTGACTCTTATCTATCAAATAGAAGTCAAAAATGTAATGTGAATGGCCACATGTCTAGAGAAAGCCCAATAACTTGTGGAGTCCCTCAAAGTTCGATAATTGGACCATTACTCTTTTTGATTTATATTAATGACCTGCCAAACGGCCCAAACGAGGGATTACCAAGAATGTACGCCGATGATACTAATATTAGTTTTGCCACCTCAAGCCAGAGAGATATTGAAACAAAAATCAATGCGGAACTAAAAAATGCAAATATCTGGCTCAAAGCAAATAAGCTAAGTCTCAACATTGCTAAAACTGAGTTTATGGTTATTGGGTCTCGCCAAAAAGTACAAACTCAAAGCGACTGTACCATCGACGTTCGTATAGAGGGTAAAGAAATAAAAAAAGTGAACTACACCAAATCTCTGGGGGTTTATATAGATGATACATGTACATTGTCCTGGCGGAAGCATATAGACGAAATATCAAAAAAGATCTCCTCTGGCATTGGTGCACTAAGCGTGCAAGGCCTTTCATATGCAGAGATATATACTGCAGTAAAAATATATAAAGCCCTGATTGAGCCGCATTTTGTTTACTGTGGCTCAGTTTGGGATGGCTTAAGTCAACAGTTAAATGATAAACTGCAAAAACTGCAAAACCGGGCAGCCAGAGTTATAATTACTCGATCAAGCTATGACACGAGTTCAAGTCTACTGATTGATATGCTTGGCTGGGACAACGTATCTACACATCGAAAAAAACAAAAAGCAATGGCGATGTACAAAACCATGCATTAAAGCTCACCCCAGGTTACCTTCAGGATCTCTTTACAACTCGTAATAGTAACTATGATCTAAGAGATTCTGAAAGTAAATTATTTATACCTAAACCGAGGACTAACTACCTAAAACGTAGCTTTGGCTACAGTGGGGCATTCTTATGGAATATAATCTCCCACATGACCTAAGAGTGTCTAAACATATAAAGCACTTCAAAAGGGAAATTGATACCCTGTGTGCTAAATCGGACTCCCACACGGCAAACATGTAAAACAGTTTTAATGCATTATTGCATTTTTAATTTTTAATGTTCATATTTTACTATTGCAATGGTACACCTTTCGTGTACAACTGATGTTTTTAAACCGTGGATAAATAAAGATTGTCTGTCTGTCTGTCTATTATAAACGTAGATTATACTTCTAAATGTCTTTAACATTCACGAATTACTGGAATGAAGCATTTTTAAGAAAATAAGCCACCCACTAAAGCAAATGCTATCAACTGTAAAAGAGTCTTCTAGACATATGAGAAAGAAGGAAAGTTTGTGGCCTAAAGTTTCTACAAAACTGCATGAACATTTTAAAGATAGCTTTTTCAATAGATTATTTTTTAGATACAACTTAGCCGTAATGTAATAAGCCTGTACATATTTTTTAACAGTTTAATAGTTACATGTAGTTGTTTATAATATTATAATAGAAGCTTAATATTTTTAGATACTCTTGTAAAACACTTTGTATACTTATTATACAATTGAAGGGGTGAGTATGAAAACAGCCTATGTGATTTTTTAGTGATTTTTTTCAAATCGTCAAATTCGCCTGAAAACGTCTATTACAACCAGTTTAACCCTTTCACTACTGAACGCGTTTGGGCTCAATTGGTGAAATCCAGAGTGCTAACTCAACCCTCCCCCCTCAGTTCCAGTTTGGCTAGCCCAGGGTAGTTAAATACTGCTGATGTTTCATTGCCGGGCTGCTGAACTTTCAGGATTAAACTTCCTTTTACGACCCATTATTGAACGTATTTATTTATAAGTACAATGCTCCTCTTGATGATATGCATGTAGCGTGCCAAACGTATACTTTGTGTGTGATGTCCTTTTGAATTCACTTATCACTGAACAAACATTAGTTTAAAATAATGACTTTAATTGCTATCATGCATGCACCTAATATTCTAAAGTTACCAAGCTAGTATTTCTACTCACGATACGACGCTGTTAATGCGGTTTGACCCAAAATTATATGTAGGTTCTAAAGTTGTTTCAATACTAAGGTTAATGTTAAAATGCTACCAAACTAAATACACTGTAAAGAATGTAATATATAAGGTGGTATAATACACTGTACTTGTTGTAATTTGAAAGCAAATTATAGTACATATAACAAAATAAATATGTAACACTTTAGTATTCTCTAATTATTGCATAGTTGATACATGACTTTCATTCAGGCATGCTCTAGCGATCACGCTACAAATCAACATTTTGCAACCCCCAATTGACAATACGATATCTCCTAAGACGTGATTGGTTGTGAGATTTGAACACTTTTATATCTATATTGGTCGTTGGAATCTGCATACTGTGGACGTATAGTGATGGCTTTGATTTCTTCGTTTGTAATAATCCAGGCACTGAACCTCCAACTCTGTTTCTCTTCAGTTAGGATCATTGAGCTTATGCCTTAGTTTAAACTAGCTGCTTTATTTAATTAATATTTTATTTTGCAGTACAATAATTTCTATTTTGTTGCGCTATTATTTTAGTTTGCAGTGCAATAATTTCTAGTTTGTTGTGCAATTATTTTAGGTTGTAGTGCTTTTTCTTTTTACATGGCAGCTTTTATTTTCAGTCAAATTTAATTATTTCATTTGTTTCATTCCCTTCTGGTCCACCGTATAATAATGCCACCACCAGTGATCAACATGTACCACTCATCATGCCATGTTTAGTCTCAGGATAATTAAAACCTTTGTTTCCCCCAAATAAACTCAATTATGAATCTGCCCAGTGCAAGGCTACACAAGTCTATTGTTTGCAAGGCTGCCCCATGATAAGAGCAAACAATAATAAATAATTATTGGCCATACAGTTTATGATCAGGTTTTAACAAATCTATTTACTGGTACCTTTTTTCTCCAGAGCAAGTCCCATATTACAATTGGCCTCAGACTCCTTTCTTCTGCCATCTCCTCTAATCTTGAAACTTGTCTTCAGACATGAACTATAGAAGTGGTCAGACAACCAGAGGTCCCCTGACTCCTCAAAAAACTTGGCAAGCGCCTGGAGACTGTGATATACTTGGTCCATTTTTCCTGATTAAGAAAAAACACATGTTTTCACAACAATACCAAAGGTCATGACACCTATACTCTGTCTCATACAGTCCCGCTCAAAAACTTTGCAACCGTCAGCGCCACCAGCGCCGCTAATTTTTTAGCGGCTGGGCGTTAGTGGTTTGGTGGCACTAACGGTAAAAACTGGTGGCTAGCCGTCGACGCCACTAGACGTTTGGTGGCTAGCCGTCGACGGCGCTAGACGTTTGGTGGCTAGCCGTCGACGCCACTAGACGTTTGGTGGCTAGCCGTCGACGCCACTAGACGTTTGGTGGCTAGCCGTCGACGGCGCTAGACGTTTGGTGGCTAGCCGTTAGCAGTGCACGATTGAAAAAGTTTTCACTGCACTGTGCTGTGGTGTGAGTGAATGTAAACAAACTGAAGTCGAAAATTAGCATATTAACAATAATTGTAGTCGCATCGTGTCTGACAGAATCGAAGACATTTTGTTGGGAACTTAACAGATTTTCCCTGGAATAACTAAAGAAAATCACCTCAAAACCGTTCAGTAAAACTCGAACAGCGAACAGCTAACTTCCTGTTTCATTCTTCACGTGTTACTTGAAACCGCTTTGCTGCGCAGACATTGTCTGGTTTTTGACACAACACTGGAGTGTCACGCCGTGAAGTTCGCGGGAAGTGCGACTGTAGTTTAATTCACCACACAACTACATGGACTCAACCTTTATGGAAAATGAAAAAGATGTACAATAAAATATTCTGGAGTTCTTTTATTAATGTGGATGCGTTTCTCAAAGGTCTCAAGAATTCTACGACACGGCCGTGAAGCGTGACATTTTCCACGAACTGATTTGAATAATCATCGTATTTATAGGCCGTCAGTGTTTGGCTTTAAAATCGCCTGGATCGCACCGGACATTTTCTACCTTCAGAGTAAAATGTTTTGTAAGTTTTTATTTCATTTTCGTTTCATGTCTGAACAGTTTCACCTGATGCGGGAAATGCTTTGAGTCGATCTCTGCATGCCTAACAGTGAGAAGTTTTGGCTGTTTTCCAATTTGTTGTCAAATGAATGTTAATTGCCGTGAGATCACACTCTATCAAATCTTCTGGAGTTTTTAACTTCATCACTTTGTGATGAGTTAATAAAATACCCCACCTGCAAAAAAATATTTTTTCGGCAACCTGTAATGGGACGGTAAAGTTAGTTGAAGTTCAGTGGACTTCTACATTCAGTGGGCCATGCGCTGTGACTCGTGAGAGTCGATGAATCGAACTTATACGGCTGACTAGTAGACGTTAACCGTTTCAAAATTAACTACTCAAAACTCGGCTGCTAACACTAGATGGTAAATTTATTTTAGTTGAATACTTATTCCTTCAGTACTGCCACGGAAACCGATGAACTGACTAATAAAACAAACGTTTTAAAAGAAATTTCTCAAAACTCGGCCTTGACGAACATTTCAAAATCATTAAACTTCTAAAAATGAAAAATACTTCAAGTCAGCGCAAGTCAAAATAAACTTCTTGAAACGTCGGCGGCTCAACGATTTAGTGGCTAGCCGTTGGTGGCTCAGAGGTTTTGGTGGCTAGCCGTTGGTGGCTCAGAACTTTTGGTGGCTAGCCGTCGACGGCGCTAGACGTTTGGTGGCTAGCCGTGGACGGCGCTAGACGTTTGGTGGCTAGCCGTCGACGGCGCTAGACGTTTAGTGGTTTGGTGGCACTAACGGTAAAAGTTAGTGGCACTAGCGCCGCTAAAAACCGTTAGCGCCGTTTGGCATTTAGTGGTGGTTGCAAACTTTTTGAGCGGGACTGTACATGCACTGGATTTCTGATCCTCAGATGAAATTCAATAATGATTGATACAGACAGTAAGTATGACTACTGAAGCTCAGTAGTGACTTCGACAATGAAAATTAAACACATTGCAAACAAAAATAAAGCATTCTAAAGTACAAATCCTAGCATATCCACATAACTTGTTTTCATTCAAAAGCCTTCACCTTCAGAACTAGCTAGTCCACCCAATATATGTTGTAATGTAGGCTGTTTTCCATTTCAGGTCATTTTTCAAACAACCTACTAGGTCATTTTTTTTTTAATACCTAGGTCATTTTACATTATTTTTTAGGGTCTTTTAAATCAATTTTGGGCAGCATTACATTTGTCTATTGTTTAGTGACTTTTTTAGCCCTAAATACCCAAAATTAGTGATTATACCTCTAAACACCCAAACTTAGTGAGCACTCATTCTTGACGGTTAGGGTGTTTTTAAATTTAGGGTTAGGCTTTGGATTTAAGTTCACAGGACCATTAAAGAAGCATTATGTGTGTCTTAGCCCTTTAAAAAACAAAATTAGTGACTATAGCTCTAAACACCAGGGCCCGGTTCCTGAAAGCCCGATTAGCGCTAATCCTTGATTAACTCTCAACAAAACATATTAGTTGTCATGGTAATTAACTCTGGATTAGCGCTAATCTGGCTTTCAGGAACCGGGCCCAGGGAACGAGCCAGGCTGCGCCATTGCACCATTCCCGCTTTAAAAACACATTTATTTTGTCCCTCGAAAAAATACGATAATGGTCAAATTGACCCGCTTTGTCTGCTTCCAAAGGAAATTAAATGCCAGATCACTCGCAAATGGGTCAAATTGTCCCTTCTAGCTCAATTTCTGGCTCAATCCCTGAAACACCCCAAATTAGTGAGCACCTGTTGATGAAGGTTAGGCTGTTTTTAAATGTAGGGTTAGTTCACATGACTATTGAAGGAGGGTTATAGTCTGTGTTGTTTAGTGACTATAGCTCTAAAAACCCTAAATTAGTCACCCTACACCCTAAATTAGTCACCCTAAATTAGTGACTAGCTCTAAACACCCAAAATTAGTGACTAGCTCTAAACACCCAAAACTAGTGACTATACATGTAGCTCTAAACACCCAAAATTAGTGAGCACCCGTTGTTGATGTTTAGGATGTTTTTAAATGTAGGGTTAGGTTTTGGATTAATTACATGTAGTTCACAGGACCATTGAAGAACCATTACTGTCTGTTCTTCAGAGACTATAGCTCTAAATTAAACACCCCAAATTAGTGAGCACCAGTTGTTGACAGTTAGGGTGTTTTTAAATGTAGGGTTAGGATTAATTCACATGACTATTGAAGAAGGGTTATAGTCTGTGTTGTTTAGTGACTAGCTCTAAAAACCCTAAATTAATCACCCTAAATTAGTGACTAGCTCTAAACACCCTAAATTAGTGACTAGCTCTAAACACCCTAAATTAGTGAGCACCTGTTGTTGATGCTTAGGATGTTTTTAAATGTTGGATTAATTAGTTCACAGGACCATTGAAGAAACATTATTGTCTGTTGTTTAGTGATTTAATTAGCTCTAAACACACAAAATTAGTAAGCAATTGGCTTTACTTAGATTACTGTTAGGGTTATTCAAATGTTGCGGTTGGGTTTGGATTAGTTCACAGGACCATTAAATCGATTTATAATAGTGATAGGAATGAGTTTGCTTAGAGTGGGGTGTTAACTAGCTTTAATAAATCTGCTTGTTTTTGGCACTATGTTCTGCATGGAAACAGCAAAGTGAAAACATAACCGTTGATAACGATTTGAGTTATTTCTGTTTATAAGTTCTCAATCATTTATCCATATTTGCATCTTTTCACATCCTCTGTAGGCACTTTCATGAGAGGCCAATATAATATAATACAGCATTTCTTTGAGCCACTAGCTTCCATTTTTTTTCTAGTCACAGTGGATCAGTGTTTTATTCCATTTGAATTTACCGTAAGCCATTTGAGTCTAACGAGTACAAGCCAGGTACTCCAAGATCCTCTGCACTCATTACTTTACTGAGATACTATTTACAACAGGGTGTTGTAGGGAAAACAGACAGGCTAAACAACTTTATTACCTATAAATATCAATATGTGTAAATTATGTGTAATTATTATTATTTATTATTGTATGCTTAATTTTTGAGCTGACACCCATGTAATTTAGCACTTGCTACAATTTGGGTTAAATAAACGTATATATAATATATAGCTCTTGAATGTCCATAAGTTGAAGTGCTATTGTCTTGTACTCAACATTGATTGGATCAAATAACCATAAGTTGAAGTGCTATTGTCTTGTACTCAACACTGATTGGATCAAATAACCATAAGTTGAAGTGCTATTGTCTTGTACTCAACATTGATTGGTTAAAATAATCATAAGTTGGAATGCTATTGTCTTGTACTCAACACTGATTGGAACAAATAACCATAAGTTGAAGTGCTTTGTTTTGTTTTGCAATATGATTGGGTCTCATTGTGCATGACTAAGAAATAATACATGTACACTGCTAGCTTTGTTGTGTTAATGTAAAGTCCAACCTCTTCTCCTTGCTGCCTCAGCAGCTGTCAAGTGGTGTTTGAGTTGGTCCAATTTATCTGGGTCATCCTCTAGCAGAACCTGATCTACCAGGCCAGAATCAGGACCAAGAAGATCTCTTTCTGTCTTCTGTTGCCTCATAAGATTAAATAACTCACAGAACGACTGGTGGAATCCATCTCTCAGCATATCCAAGCACAGATTGTGTTCATATGTGTTACGATACCTGCAAGGGAAAAAACACGTTTACCACACAGAAGATACAGTACTGTGGTACATTAATTTGACCAGAACCTATTACACAGTTCAAATAATACATAGCAATCACTAGCTCACACATCACCATGTCATGGCAGCACATTCTACATACATTGTACTATAGCAATCATCTCCCTACATCACCATGTCATGGCAGCACATTCTACATACTATAGCAATCATCTTCCTACATCACCATGTCATGGCAGCACATTCTACATACTATAGCAATCATCTCCCACATCACCAATGATGTCATGGCAGCAGTACATTCTACATATCAATCATCTCCCACATCACCATGTCATGACAGCACATTCTACATACTATAGCAATCATCTCCCACATCACCATGTCATGGCAGCACATTCTACATACTATAGCAATCATCTCCCTACATCACCATGTCATGGCAGCACATTCTACATACTATAGCAATCATCTCCCACATCACCATGTCATGGCAGCACATTCTACATAATATAACAATCATCTCCCACATCACCATGTCATGGCAGCACATTCTACATACTATAGCAATCATCTCCCACATCACCATGTCATGGCAGCACATTCTACATACTATAGCAATCATCTCCCACATCATGTCATGGCAGCACATTCTACATACTATAGCAATCATCTCCCACATCACCATGTCATGGCAGCACATTCTATATACTATAGCAATCATCTCCCACATCACCATGTCATGGCAGCACATTCTACATACTATAGCAATCATCTCCCACATCACCATGTCATGGCAGCACATTCTACATACTATAGCAATCATCTCCCACATCACCATGTCATGGCAGTACATTCTACATACGTATACCAATCATAAATGGTAATAAGATCGCAGGGCAGTACACCAGAGTTACGCAAGATGCGAAGAATGTGAAGCCTCTTCGCTGCTTTCCGCGTGACAACATCGATATGGGAGTTCCACTTCAGGTCGTCTTGAATGATCAATCCAAGCACTTTAAAACAACTAACCTTTTCGAGGGATAGGTCATTGATCAGCAAAGAGAAAAGTGAACCTCGAGGAGGATCACAAAGGAAAGAAACGGAAAGCTCTTTACATTTCTTAGGGTTTAGCCTCATGTTATTTGCAGAACCCCAATTGGAGATAGTGTTTATGTTGCAGTTCAAATATGATCTCGGTTCAAATTTTTTTTAACTAGTTCAAATTATTTTTGAACCAGTTCAATTTTTTTTAAACTAGTTCAATTATTTTTTAACTAGTACAATTATCAAGATTATAAACATATATCCACCCTCCCTTCCCCCTGTCTTTTCCTACCTCTCTCTTCCCTTATCACTTCCTTCCCCTATCCCTCTCTCCACAAGTCTCCATACATGCAGTGCTACATTGCTTTAATTAACTATACTAATTACTATATTGAATTACCATACCGGATCTGTTGGCCAGAGCCTTAACCACTGGACCACCGAGTGATTGATGTGAAACCCCTGTACTTATTTACTATATATGATAGTGCTACTAGTACCCAGTCCCTCACAATCTAATCAAAATTTGCATAAATGCAGTAAAAGGTAATCCAAAAAGATTCCTATAAATTTTTTTAAACCATTTTCTTTTTTCTTCTTTTTTTCCCTTTTCCCTTTCTTCTTCTTTGGGTTTTAGGGCTAACTCACTACAGTAAACAACAGAGAAACATAACACTTCTTCAATGGTCCTGTGAACTAATACAAATTCTAATCCTACATTTGAAAACACCCTAACCGTCCACAATGGGTGCTCACTAATTTAGGGTGTTTAGAGCTAGTCACTAATTTAGGGTGTTTAGGGCTAATTAAGTCACTAACACAGACTATACTCTTCCTTTAATAATCATGTTAACTAATCTAAACCCTGACCCTACATTTAAAAGCACCCTAACAGTCCACAATGGGTGCTCACTTGTTTATCCCACATAAGACTAACTACCAATTACGGGGACTCAAAAAATAAGCTATCTAGTCTTCCAAAACCATGCACCAACTACATGAAACGTTCCTTCAGCTATAGTGGTGCAATATTTCGTTTGGAACAATCTGCCATCTAATCTATGCATGGCTAACTCGCTTTCTACCTTTAACTCTTTCAGCCCCAAACACAACATTTGTTGTGTTTTGCTGCTTACTTGCTTTGAGGATTTCAGTCTGGCTAAGTTGAAGGAGCAAGGCCCTGAGAGTTGACACACAACATAATGTATAGACAAATGATCCTACTGAACTGCATTTAGGCATATTAAAATTGAATCATTTCATCTAAATCCTCCTTTCTTTGCAGAAGTTAACTACAGTTTACATTATTTCATTTCAGAAAAAAAAGACTAAAATCACACTCGTCTGACAGAAAAAAATAGTTCTCCTCAGATTCTAAATTTTCTTACAAAAATGCATGTTTCACATCAAATATAGGCTTTCAAGTTTCCACTAACCTCACTTTCTGTCCCTGAACACTGAAACTTGCCCAGCACCAAGCCACCATTCCATAAGCTGACTTCAGAGCAAGCTATTAAATTCAACCACTCTGACTGCAAAGCATGCCGGTAAATCCAATCCACCGGCAGCATAGCACTCCCCCATCTTCATTCTTCAAAATATATAAGTCTAAAGCCATTTTGACCTAATACCTTCATATTGGAATCAATGGCAAGTAAATATTGTCCAATATTCCAAAAAACTATGATAGGTGGCTCCAGACCCCCATTTGTAAAGCCCACGCTAAAGTGACAGAAGACGTCCTGGCCCATTCACGAGTGGGAAATGAGGCTCTTTCTCTGTCACAATAAACTGGCACAAACTCGGTTCTTTGAGAAAGTGCTGACTGAAGCTCTCATCAGACTTAATGATGTCCTCCAGCACTCTATAAATGGTGAAAAGGCTTTAAAAAGCCTGAAATTCTCTGTATACCTCCAAACAAACTTCCCGCCAGCTCTGTCAAGTAATCAACAACTGCTTTCAAAATGGCCGTCTAAAAAGCCCCCAGTATTATAGGTCAGTTGAAAATTCCAAGGTAACAATGACTACAGTTTACTTAGGGGGGAGGGTTCTGCTCGGTTTGTGGGCAGAAAATACAAGACTACTGAGTTGGATTAATCTGGCTATGTGCAAGTTTTGAGCACATAGCCGCTTTAATAACTCATTAATATTTATATCATTCCAGATATTGATAAATTCTGAATTTGCCCAGCAAAGGTGGGGACTTAGAGCGTTAATGCCCTTAACACAAGTAAGAAAGTGGCACGGTCCATGGGGAGGAGGAGGGATGAAAATCGACAAAGCTGTTAGGTCGAGCGTGAGAATCGACAAAGCTGGTGAGTCGAGCGTAATCAGTGAAGACTGATCTCACATGGGTATTACCTCGTGCTATATTGTAATCCCCTATAGGGGGTGTGAATAATAGACTCCCACTCCGCATGCATTGTGCACGTGCTTACCATGCGCTTTGTATAGAATTACATTAACAATACGGGAAAGACATAAAACTTTTATTGTCAAGCCAATAACCTCTTTATGTCTTTCCCTGAATATAGTGCCTATGATGGACTTGCTGTCAATGTTGAGCTCGGTTTGTGGGCAGAAAATACAAGACTACTGAGTTGGATTAATCTGGCTATGTGCAAGTTTTGAGCACATACAGTAGCCGCTTTAATAACTCATTAATATTTATATCATTCCAGATATTGATAAATTCTGAATTTGCCCAGCAAAGGTGGGGACTTAGAGCGCCAAAAAACCTACTTGGGATAAAGAATTTGTAACGACTGATATTTTTACCATGTGTATAAATAAAGTATATGTATGTATGTACTAATATTGGGTGTTTAGAGCTAGTCACTAATTTTGGGTTTTTAGGGCTTAATATTATTAAAGTCACTAAACAGATAAATATAATGCTTCTTCAGTGCTTAAATTGCTATCTTGAAAAAAAAAACAGTTCAAAAATAATTTCCCTGTTCAAAAATAATTTGAACTGGTTCAAAAATAATTTGAACTACCATAAAGACCCGTAGATAAGCCGCACCTTTTTACCCAAAATTTTCGTTCAAAATCGGGGGTGCGGCTTATCTACGGGAACACCTAGAAAGGAAACCCAACATTAACATATATTTACATATCATGAACCTGTATGAAACTTTTATTATGCGATGGTGTGTATGTTGTAGGTCAAATTGAATTTCAGGTCAAAATCAATTCAACCTAGGTCAAATTGAATCAACCTAGGTTAAATTGATTCAACCTAGGTCAAATTGATTCAACTTAGGTAAGTTGTTCAAGATTCTAAAAATGGAACTTACGTTGTACATTCATTGATGTTAGGGATTTTTTAATGTAAGCCGGTTAGGGTTTGGATCAGTGGCACAGGAACATTTAAGAAGTAAATTTATTTCTGTGTCATTAAGTGATTAGCCCTAAAGAACCCTAAATTAGTGAGCAGCCGTTGTTGACGGTTAGGGTTTAAAAAAAATGTAGGGTAAGGGTTTAGATTAATTCACAGGAACATTTATGAAGTAAATTTATTTCTGTGTCATTTAGTGATTAGTTACTACCTTCGTTCTACAATCAACCGCAGTCTACTCGTTGACGCGTTGACATGAATAAAGTGTACTCTATATATTACTTAGTATACTTTCGTTCTACAATGAACCGCAGTCTACTCATTGACACGATGACGCGTTGACATGAATAACTCTATATATTACTACCTTAGTTCTACAGGCAACTGCAGTCTACGCGATGACGCGTTGACTCAACATTATTCTCTACTCTCTACGTTCATTGTGTATTCCACACAAGTTGACGCATAGACGCGTTGACATTTCTACAATACAGCTTGCTGTGGTGGGGTATTCTGCAGTCGTTCCGATTACTCTGTAAAATTCGGTTCGGTTGGGACAGCTTGTTTCGAAGTACGAGTGTAGCCGTAAAGTACATCTGATCGTCTACAAAAAATGTATTTTTCTTGATTTAGCATCCCTATTTCTCTTGAGTTGCTGCAGTTTTCATAAAAGAACGCAGAGTCAACATAAACTTCATCTGTGTTAAAGTTCGAAAGATGTTTCCAAGTCCGATTTTGTTAGCAGTACGCATGCGCGCATATAACGAGAGGGACTGGGTTCGACCAGTAGTCACTTATAGAATAAACGATGGTATTAATCAACAAGCGCTTCTGTGGCGCAGTGCGATAAACCACTGGATTACCGAGTACATCTACCAGGCGTTCCTCGTCATCATCTCAAGTTAAGCCCGATCGGGTAAGGTTAGTAAGTGGATGGGTGACCACCAATGTAAGTAGTACAGGTGTGTCAGGGGGGGACAAGGAAAAGAGAGATGCAAAGGTAGGGAGGAAAGTTGAGGGGAGGGGTGGGTAGTCCAAAAAAAAAATTGTAAGGGAGGGGTGGGTGGAATTTTTTTTCTTTTTAAATTCATTGATATTCCAACCTAGGTTGATTCAATTTGACCAAGGTTGATTCAATTTGACCTAGGTTGATTCAATTTGACCTGGAATTCAATTTGACCTACAACATGTATATTACAATCAGGTTCAAATCGTGTAATATAGCAATTTAAGCATAATCATTGAAAAAAACATGCAATTTGAAAGAATTAAAGCAAAAACTCTTCTAAGACCAGTAGCTACCTTAGACCTAATATATTAGAATTTCGTGAATATTTAAACGTGATTAAGCTTATTTACCTTCCAAAACACGCTGATTCGAAGCGCTTGTCAAAGAATGCATCTAAACAACCAGGCATTTTTTGCAATTTTATAAGTGGGAGATTGGCACTTGTTAATGAAAATCCAAGATGGCGGACCTCTGACCTACTTGTGCAAGTATAGTCTCGCCAGAATACCTTTCTTGCTCTAGCGATTAAAGGAAAGCGGTTCCTTGGAATTGTTGTTAGTTAATTTGGGAATAAAAGCGGAAGAATTCTGGAGTGATGAGATTTAAAGACTGCAGGTTAAAATATACACAAGAAATGACAAGGCAAGTTGTCTCATTTTTTGGGTCTTACTCAAAATAAAATCTGAAAAAGCCTACTTATACGCTACGCCCAGACTTTAGATGAAAAAAAATCCTCTTAGTCAAAATGAAATCAAAAATACCCTGCAGCTTATTAGGCAGTCAATTATGGTATTATAGATAATGAGAACTAAACACATTGTAAAACAAAAATAAAGCATGAAACTGTCAGTTGACACTGATTGGCACAAATAATCGTCAGTTGAAATGCTTTGTATTTTGTTCTGAAATGTGATTGGCTCTCATTCTCTTTAAGTGGTTCTGGTTACAGTCAAAACATGTATGATACAACACTTTCTTATTCAAATTATCAATATACAATGATGTGTACTGTACCATATACTCAGACATGTACCTTGCTGTCTCAATTTTTTCAAAGCTTGGTTGCTTCCTAAGATCTTGTTGTCCACCTCTAGAATAGCCAGTCCTCGAGCGCGTGCCAGGACTTCCTAATGAACCCATCTTAGAGGGTGGTGAAGGTACTTGCCGTATTACCTGCTGTGTTACCTGGCCTCCCACCTTGATGGCAGGCAAGATGGAAATAGATGCCATCTCACAATGCTCTATAAACCAACAATATCTATTGTTAGTATGAGAAGATAACATGACACATTCATTAAGTTAGTTTCACAGACTATGCATAATGTTCCAAGAGAACAGAATGAATGTGACTCTATATTGGTAACTCAGAAGTTTCATTCTAAACTGTTCACTTTTTTCACAGTGAGAATCTTGAAGTTTGCAACTGCTGAAAAACCTCTTTTCCACCAAAAAAGTCTGAATGACCATCTGGCATAATAGGGCCATTTTGTACAAGAGAAATAAAGACACAGCTTATGTAAGATGCAAACATCTAACATAGGACATGGCTTAATTATTCTAGAGGAGGGTTTTGAGCTATTCTTAGCTGGAAGCATCTAAGATAAGATGCAAAAACTCCTGTATAGATGGTGTCAACAGTTGTTTGTGTCTTGTTGAAAATGGGAACAGTTACTGTGCATGCATATGTTTTGTTGTTGTTACCCAGTTTTCTACCTGGCTGGAAACGAAGGACAAGACGGTAGCTACTTTTCTTTCTGCTGCATCAGCAGACAAAGACACCAGAGGCAAAGAAGCTATGAGCAGTACTAGTAGCACTGAAAAGAAAAGGGGCAATAGGAAAACCTGGACTAATTACTAGAGGAATACGAAGCACAAACCTTGCTGGGCGTGAACAAGGTGCAAACCATTATTTCATACAAGAACAATGCATTTTATGCAGGCCTAGCTCGTATAAGTGGGATCAGTTCGCATCTTACATAAGCTTACGTAAGCCCCATCTTATTTCTTCATATTAATGCAGTGATACTGATAGTGATAGGCGAGATGTATCACTGCATTAATATGAAGAAATAAGGGAACGATTGCAGAATACCCCACCACTTGGTTCATTAATAATGCATTTTCTCAAATTCTCATACAAACCTTCAAAAAACCTAACCCTGAAATTCAAATAAATCTTACCCATTTTCAACCCCAATACATTCAATGATTCATAGAACGAGTCTAAATGGGCTATGCCATTTAATATGCGCACCCCCCCTATCGAGGAACTTGGAAATCTTCAAGGGTTCCCAAATATAAGCTTGGAAATCTTCAGGGGTTCCCGACATATGGGCTTGGAAATCATCAGGGGTTCCCGACATATGGGCTTGGAAATCTTCAAGGGTCCCTCAAAACTGTGGTTGGAAATCTTCATGGGTCCAATAAAAAGAAAGAAAGAAAATCCTTCTTTCTTCAGGGATCCATTTTCGGTTTTGGAAATCTTCAGGGGTACCCCCAAAACCAAAGGAAAGGAAAAAATCTTCAGGGGTACCCCCAAAACCAAAGCAAAGGAAATCTTCAGGGGTACCCCCAAAACCAAAGCAAAGGAAAGGAAATCTTCAGGGGTACCCCCAAAACAAATCAAATATTCAAATATTATTGTACATTTTTGTACTAAATGCAGATTATACATACGCACACAGATCACATTTATATTTGGGCCTAGAGCAGCTTTACTTGGAAGGGGTCCAGCAATGCAATCCTATAAAGAGATATACTATTTGTTAGGGAGAAGGGGAGAGGTTAGTTGTAATGCCGGGGAGGGGTGAGACACACGTACACACCACACTCTAATACTAAACTGATTTGAATTGGATTTTGTCACTGCAACTGGAGACCGAAATTTCAGATTCAAATAAAATAAAATCTTTTTAAAGGAAAAACAACATACATTTGTGACGACAGGAAAACAATTAAGTGAATGGTCCCTATATGGTCCCTTGACTGCCTCTTATATGAAATGCTTTTTATCAAAGACTTCGTTAGGTGGTAATGTTTTTTTATTATCACATTCCTAAAATATGTGTGTATATACACAATGTATATATATACAAATGTACTTGAATTATGGTATACTTAAAGTGCATATAAGCCCAAATTAGTTATACTTGGTATCGATTGTACATGAAGTGAATAGTCCAACGGTAGAATATTTCTTGATTTGGGTGTTACGTATACGAGATATAAAGGTTTATATTTCCAAGAGAGAGCGAGTGAGTGACACATAATGTGCGATTCCCCAACCATCCCGATAACTCATTCCTGCACATGCATGCATTCACGAGTTTAAAATTATTGTTCATTAAACAATTAGCAATCTAGTTAATCCTGTACACAGAAAATGATAAGTATCTGTATTAAAATAGTTATTTTATAATTTTACCCCAGTATTTATATATACATGTGTAGTACACATATCCTAATTATATTAAGTGCTTGTTTCATACAGGTTGATCGAGTATTATTTAGGGTAAATCTAATTATGCTCCATTCACACCAAAGCTTAAACATGTTTAAAAGCTGTTTAATTAAACAAGTTAAAACAATATATGTTCCCACTGTGTACTTGCTGGCACTAAACTAGTTGCAACCTGACCTTACCTGGCTAAATAAGCTGTTTGGGGTAGTTTTTACCCTGTGTTAATTACTAAGCACATTCAAGATAGGGGCTAGATAAACTCAGTTTAATTAAACAGGGTTAGTTGGTATTAATGGCTATAAGATGTCATATATGAAAACTGCAGATGTTAAGGCATATGGGTCAGGATCTCATTTTGTGGACATCTTCACGGGTATTACTCTAAGCCAGTGGAATTCTTCAGGGGTAAATGTAAGATGCCATGGAAATCTGCATGGGTAGACCTAAGTTTGTGGATATCTTCAGGGGTATTACTCTAAGCCAGTGGAATTCTTCAGGGGTAAATGTAAGATGCCATGGAAATCTGCATGGGTAGACCTAAGTTTGTGGATATCTTCAGGGGTATTACTCTAAGCCAGTGGAATTCTTCAGGGGTAAATATAAGATGCCATGGAAATCTGCATGGGTGGACCTAATTTTGTGGATATCTTCAGGGGTGGAAATCACCTAACCAATTTCTTCAGGGGTTGAAGATATAAATCCATCGAAAGCAACAGGGGTTTCACTAATTTTGTGAAATTCTTTAGGGGGTATGACGATCCAAAGCATTTCTTCAGGGGTAATTTTGAGGTATGGATTTCTTCAGGGGACTAGCCCAGGTTAAAAAAATACCTATCCTCGATAGGGGGGGTGCGCATATTAAATGGCATAGCCCAATACACCTGAGCTAAATGGATAATTTTGC
The DNA here is from genome assembly GCA_030867875.1 of Actinernus sp. WN-2022. Taxonomy (NCBI): domain Eukaryota; kingdom Metazoa; phylum Cnidaria; class Anthozoa; order Actiniaria; family Actinernidae; genus Actinernus; species Actinernus sp. WN-2022. The sequence continues at coordinate 56,469,218 of JAOWCC010001751.1, read as the reverse complement.
ACAATTTGTAAGGGCTTTTCAAGTGATCTTTCGAAGTGGTGGGGTATTCTGCAATCTAGCCATTGTTACTAAAGATAAATGACGTCGTGGTGTTGGCATCAGGATGAATAAACTACCTGGAATCATATTGTTTGGACCATGTTGATTAGATATTTATGCAGGACTATGAACATGCACCTCAACTTTGGAGCGGAAAAAGAAAATTACATACAAAGAGCTCTAAAAATACCTTCATAATTTTAAATAGAATAAATCGTACCCTAGGTATAACGGTGAAACCTCTGTTTGTCTTCTAGTTGCAGTTATCGTGCATTGTCAAGTGATTTCTTGCCCTACTGCCCCGGTCGCCATTTTGTTGTGAGCGATAAGGTGTGACGTCACTGTCATGGTTACGATTTTACCAAACAATCCCATAATGCCTCAGACACCCAACCTCGTCCCCAGTGTCTTCTCGGTCAGATCCTAGATAATAGAATGTGTAAGGTTTGGAAATTATTATATTAGACCAATATTACGGCTGGCACAGCCAACCTTCTTCAGGGTTTACAAGTCAAATATAATTTCAAATATAATTTCAAGGTCTAATATAATAATTTCCAAACCATACAAATCAGCCTTGCATCATTCTATTATTACTTATACGATTTTGCTGATTAGGGGATCCGGTCCTTCTACTTCGTCTGTTTGGTCCTTGCAAATTTTTACTGATCAGCAGATCCTAAACCTAAGCGTGACTGATTAAGCTTACATATCAACTTGGCCGGCTTACTAACCCACAGTCGCACTCGTTCTTTGTCTGGTTGAAGCAATCTGGATCAAAATAAGTACTGAATCGAGCTCACTCATACTTGGAAACATATACAGGCCTCCCAGTGATAACGATTTCTTCAAGAACATTATTTGTTTGTTCTATCGCGCTTGGACTACTGTAATAGCCTCTTATATGGGTTGCCAAAATACGAGAAAGACAAACTACAACGAGTTCAAAATACTGCCGCACGTTTGATTACTGGAACAAAACGGTCTGAGCATATTACACCTGCACTTATGGATCTTCATTGGTTACCAGTTGAAGCACGCATAGAGTTCAAGATTCTACTTTTAACATATAAAACACTACACGGTCTGTCTCCAAGTTATCTATCTACTCTGGTTGAAGAAAATCGTCCTTCCCGCTCTCTTCGTTCTTCAAGTCGTTCACTCCTTCGTCCTCCATTTCCACCTGTCAGAACTGTAACTTATGGCGAACGTGCCTTCTCCTACTCTGCACCGAAACTATGGAACTCACTACCAGATTACATTAAGTCCTCCACTACTATATCAGCCTTTAAATCTGCTCTAAAAACTTTTCTTTTCAAAAGAGTCTATATGACGCAGTGACAGTAGAGAAGTATTTATATTATGTTATATGTATATATTTTCTGTTATATATTTCTCTACATGTAGACATATATGTGTATGTATATTAGTCTGTGTTTATGTATATATATTTTACATCACTTCTTATATTAATATATCTTTTTAAATTTTTATAATATAGGTATAGTTATTTTTTACTATAGTTAGTTATTTTTACTATTTTCTACTTTTTAATATAACGAATGAAAAGTCCGAAGACTACAGCAAAGCTGATATACATTTTTTTTTTTTTTTTTTTTTTTTTTTAATATAGTCTTCTCATACTCCATGTAAGCGCATTGAGATTTTTAAATGCGCCATAAAAACCTATAATTATTATTATTATTATTATTATCGAGCCACTGGAGAAAACATGGGTGAAATACAAAAATATGTGCTTGGTCGGAGATCTGAACTGTGATTTACTGAATAATAATAATAATAATAATAATAAGTTTATTTATATAGCGCCATATCAACTAATTTTTCATGGCGCTTTACATTGAATATTATATAAAGAATTGAATAATTAAAACTAAAATGAAATAACCTATTTACAATATTTTTAAAAATAATCAACCTAAAAATTTTCCCTATGGACAATGACATAAGAAATTAAAATCAAATCAAATTAAAATATTGTACATCAATTATAGGCTAGTTTAAAAAGATGTGTCTTTAGTGACTTTTTAAAAGTATCTACATTTGGTGAGAGGCGGATTGGTAACGGTAATGTATTCCAGACTTTTGGACCCACTACAGAAAAAGCTCTGTCACCATATGAGACTGTGCGTGACTTAGGAATGACTAATAATTTCTGTTCAGTAGAGCGCAGCGTGCGAACATTAGGGCGATATTTGAGTAGTTCTGTAATATATTGTGGCGATAGGCCATTAAGGGCCTTATAAACTAATAGTAAAACCTTAAAAATTATGCGCTGTGAGACTGGCAGCCAGTGCAATCTAATTAGAACTGGGGTTATGTGATCATATTTACGTGTAAGTGTAACGATGCGAGCAGCTGTATTTAATACTGACTGCATTCTATCTAATTGATGCTTAGTGAGTCCATGAAGAAGTGAATTACAATAATCTAGTTTTGCAGTAACGAACGCATGTATAAGAGTTTCAGTTGATTTTTCATCAAGGTATTTCCTAATTTTCCCTATATTCCTAAGGTGATAGTGTCCAGATTTACATATGCTACTGACATGATCTCCGTGGGACATGGACTCATCAAGTATAACGCCCAGGTTACGAACAGTAGACCGGTGTCTGATCGTATCATCACCCACTTCAACAGATGTAATACTTGGTCGTGGTTTAAACCGGGAGCTCAAAACAATAAGCTCAGTCTTGTCATCATTCAATCGTAGCCGGTTGTTAACCATCCAGTCATCAATGTCCCTTACACATCTTTCCACCTTTAACCTTGCCGCGCATGCATCTATTTCTGAATCTGCATCAAATGTAATGTACAATTGAGTGTCGTCTGCATAGAGATGGTAGAGTAGATTGTGAGACCTCAAGATATCCCCCACAGGCGCAGTATAGAGTAAATAGAGCAGTGGGCCCAATACCGACCCATGGGGCACACCACAAGACAAACTACGTTCACTTGACTTACTTCCATCAACATTTACATAGAATGAACGGGAACTAAGGTATGATTCAAACCAGGCAAGCGCACAACCCGTAATGCCAAATCGACTCGACAGCCTTGATATGAGAATTGAATGGTCCACCGTATCAAAAGCCGCTGAGAGGTCCAACAACAGCAGGAGGACAGATTTCTTGTTGTCAATGGCTAACATTATATCGTTCTGGACCCTAACTAAGGCAGTCTCAGTTGAGTGGTAGAGCTTGTATGCAGACTGAAGCCATTCATCAAGATGGTTAGATGACACGTGATGAATCAGCTGCACAGCAGCTGCCTTCTCGACTACCTTTGAAACCATCTTTAGATTAGATATCGGCCTGAAGTTTTGATACAGCTTGAAGTCAGCATCAGGCTTCTTAAGAGTTGGCAATAGTTCTGCTATCTTCATTGAATCCGGCATACACCCAGATATAAACGACAAGTTGACAATGTTTGTTATAGTAGGGAGAAGTAGGTCAATGCAGTGTTCCATTACAGAAGCAGGAAGGGGATCCAAATTACACGATTTCTTTGCCATCTTCACTACGAACACGCGTATAGAAGCCTGATCAACATTAGAAAGTTGGGAGAGATTACATCTATAATCATCAGTAGCTAACGTGTTCACAATAGGAGACACCCTAGAGGCTTGCTTCAGATCTAACTCACGGTGTAACTTCTCAATCTTCTGAGTAAAGAAATCAGCAAAGCAATCAGCCAACGTGGCTCTCAAGGCGGCTGCTCCTACCTCGGAAATAGGCTACTTAATATTCTAGCCCAATTTAGCCGCCTCAAAGGAGTGTTTAACTCTGAACCTACCAGAATAACCGACCACTCTGCTACGTTAATAAACGTGGTCTGCTCTAATCAGACACATTCTATCAAGTCAACAGATTACCTCGACCTCAGCATATCAGACCACAGGCTGATCCAAGCTACAGTTAATGTTAAAGTGCGCCGTCCTCAAGGATCAGTTCTTGGACCTATCTTATTTCTTTTATATATAAATGATATCTGCAATAGTTCCAAAATTCTTGACTTCCATATTTTTGCGGATGATACCAACTTATTCTATGCAGATAAAAGTTTACATAATCTTGAACAGACAATTAACAAACAGTTAAAACTTGTAAACACATGGCTGTGCTCAAACAAGCTCTCCTTAAACATCACTAAAACAAATTTTGTTTTATTTCATCCTCACCAGAAAAAAAATTATTGCCCAGTTAACCTGACCTTAAATAATAAACCCATTAAACAGGTTAAGTCAGTGAAATATCTAGGAGTACTCATTGATAGTAATCTAAGCTGGAAACCCTATGTAAATGAAATATGTAAAAAGGTAAACAGAAGCATTGGCGTTCTTTCTAAATTACGTTATTATCTAAATGTATACATACTTACTAATTTGTATTATTCCCTTATATATCCTTACCTCACCTATGGTTTACTTGTCTGGGGGAATACATATCAGACTTCAACTCGTCCTTTATTTATTCTTCAGAAAAAGGCCCTTCGTATTATTACATTTTCTAAATATGATGCATATTCTACCCCTTTGTTCAAAAAATTGTAAATTTTAAAACTAAACGACTTAGTCCTCTCTCACACTGCTTTATTTATGTATCAATATCACACAAATACCCTCCAAACTGTTTTTAGAGATTTCTTTAAACCTCTCTCTGAAATCCATCATTATAACACTCGCCTAGCATCCACTTCTTCTTGTTATCTTCCTGCTATTCGAACTAATTATGGTCTATGATTTAATATTCGTTTTCAAGGTCCAAAAATATGGAATTCACTAGACAAAAACCTTAAATTCTTGACTAAATACAAATTCAAAAATTGTTTGAAAAAAGATCTTATAAGTAAATATTGATCAAATATCTTTTCAATTTGCCTTTTCAATTTCAATTTAAAATATGTATTTTCAGCAGATTGTCTTTTATTCGTTGTCCCTGTTATGTTTACGTGTGTCCGTTTCTTGTATTTATTATATAACAAATTATGTACATTGTTTTCGTTCTGACCGCCATATCAAATTGCAATCTGAACTTTGTTCCGGTGGCTCAGCTTAGTTTAGCTTTCTAGTTATTCTGAGCCTACCAGTACCAATTATTGAGCTTTTCATTTTTCCAGTAAACCTGTAACTATTATTAATTCAAGTACGAAATAAAATTTGTTGTTGTTGTTGTTGTTGTCCACCACCGAAGATCGTAACTGCTAGAAGCTACAAGAACTTCAATCAAAATGAATTTATGAAAGATCTTACATGTGCTCCATGGTCGGTCTGTAATGTCTTTGACGACTTAGACGACATCTACTGGGCCTGGACCAAACTGTACAATGGGGTCTGTGAAGACCATGCACGCCCCTCGGCAGAGCTTCAAGGTGCGCAGCCAGTCATTAGGGACTTTAAGCAACTCACGACGACGACGGCAAATCAGTTGACCGGAAGTAGAAATGCAATGCAGGCACCAACTGCGCATGACACCTGCCAAACCTCTGTCGTCGTCCAGATGTCGACGACGCGTGGTAGTTTTCGTAGCGGTCGTCGTGAAAAGGTGAGGATTATTCTATAATTTTGACATTATTCTGTGTGTTTTAGACAAGCAAAATCAGCTATCAGTGTTGTTTAGTGTTTCCTTAAGTTACATATACGGTTTTTGATGCCTTTGAAGTAACTTTGAACTTGTTATTCATTCAGGAAAATCCTCTCTTCTAAGACTAAGTTCTAGTTATTATGGCAAACGCTGCAAAGCAAAAGGCGCCGTAAGTAAAATTAATTTACTTCGTTTGCGAATATTTGCCCATTTGATTTAAAACCTTTTAAGAAATCAAGTTAAAACTTGCACCTGCAATCGTTTACCTTTATTATAGAAACTACCAAGGGTATCTGTGAAAAAAAATCACATTTTGACCTGATCATTCACCTTTTCAAGTAAAATTGTATACTCGGATAGATAAAATTTTCACTTATTTAAATGTACGTGTGAAAATTGGATTTCGTTTTCAAATGATTCTTAAAGTCACGAATATTGGAATTGGACAATTCAACTTTTCGTTAAAGACTTTAATACCTTGAGACTCCCAAAGACAAGAGCTTATTTATTTTCGATGAATCGATCTATACATACATGTTCATACTCTCTATGACTATGGCTCTAATCATTTGGTTATTTTATATTTGAACTCGAGTACAAAAAATCTGAATTTCAACAATTTTACTTAGCACGATTAAGCAACATTAAATGAAAGTCTTTAGACTTTATTATCAAACTCGCTTTCAGCTCGAGTTTGTAAATCGGATAAAGATCGGACACGATTTCTTTATCTATTACTTATAAACAACAGAGTTAGAAAGTATTTTTTTTGCTTGGTCTTCTAGGGATTTTCCAGTGACATTTAAGTGGTCTAAAGATCATGTGTTGTTAGCCAGAGAGATTTTGGTATGTGAACCATTCAAATTCAAGTCAAGAAGTAGGGAGAGTGGCCAGGCATGGGAAGTCATTGCCAAAAACCTCAATGCTATTGAAATACCACATTTCAGGGTTTCAGAGAGAGCTGTCAGGGACAGAGCAAAACTTCTGCTCAAGAACTATGCCTTTAAAATCAGGGAAGAGGAAAGAGCCACAGGTATTGAAGTACCTGATCTAACAGAACTTGATCTAGCATTAGAAGAGATTCTTGCAAAGGAAAAGGAGGCAAAGACAGGATTGGATGCGTGTCAAGAAACTAAGCAAAAGGACCAGAGAGATAAGGTGAATGCTGAAGAAATGCGCCTGCAAGCAATGGAAAAAATTGGAGACACAAAGAAACGTAAAGGGGAAGGTAATGGGGAGGCTGCGGCTCCAAAAGTTAAGAAGAATAGAAGAAGTGGCACAGATACATTAGATTTTATGAGAGAGAAAATGGAGAGAGAATTTCAGCTGAAACATGATGAAATGGAGGAAAAAAGGAAGGAGAGGGAGGCACAGAGAGCTGAGCAGCAAAAACTCAATGAACAACAGAGTAATATGCTTCAACAGATGCAGATGCAGCAGCTGCATCAAAGGCAGCAGACACAAGATATGTTATCTATGTTCGTGCAACAGAATCAACAGCAAAATCAGACAGTGCTGGCAATTCTGGAAAAAATGATGACAAAATAGAGCATTTAGGGACTGGTCATTCATTATGGGTGGGGCAGTGGGTAAGGAATACTTTGAATAGTTTGTCCCTGTATAGGAGTGGTTTGAAAACAAATGTCACTGGGGCTGCAGTGAGTGAGAAAAAAAATATTTGGAGTTTCCGGCACCCACACCACCCAAACCCATAATAAATAGCTGCTCCCTTATGGTTCTCTAGAACATAAACAGTACTAAATGCAAGCATCGATAATTGTTTTATGTTCAGTTCTTTGCTAGTTATTAGACAACTTTCGGTATTTTTGCAGGGAACACATTGTAAGACACAGGTTTCATGTTTATTGAAAGCAGTAGTGAATAAAATCACATAGCTTATTGGGATGAACCATAATTTTGTTGGAGGGTGTGGTGAAGGGGGGTTGAGAAAAATTAAAGAAAATTGTTTTCAGAGCCTTAAAATGCACAGCGTAATTATAACCGTTTTTTGGAGGGCAGGAAATTGACTGCACAGATGCAGCAATCAACAATTTTTTTTATAGACCCTTTCAGCTTGCCTGTTTGTTGCCCCATTTCAGACTACGTGATAGTTCTCCAGAGGATTCAGTGCTTTGTTTTCCAATTATAGAAATTGGTACATTTCCTCTTGGGATACAGAAAAACAAAAAACATATTACTCAATGGAAAAGTCACGTGGTCTGTGGGGCAACAAACAGGCAAGCTGAAAGGGTCTATTGTGGGTCCATGTTTCTAACCACCCCCCTCCCCTCCAAGGAAATAGTGGTTTGTCCTTTACTGTTGGGTTATATATCAGTTTGGATTGTATTATGCTTCATGTAGTTTTGCAGGGAACTTGGTGCAGCTTAGAACACATTGTAATACACAGACTTGACATTTTATTGAAAGTGATAGTTAATAAAACCACGTTGCTCACTATTGGGTTTTATATCACCGAGTTTGGAATGTATTATATTTATGCAAAGTAATCCTCTAGGCTTGGAGGCTTAACATCAAAAAACTGAGAAGTGCTATTGCCATACAGACAGGTCAGAGCATTGCGAAGGAGGGCAGACACAATGTACATTTTTCCCACACTACTTAAGCAAACCTTCAGATTTTTTTTGAAATCCATAAACTTAAAACAATTCACAATATCTGCAAATAGCCATTCTACTGATATTCTCACTGCACTCATTGATGAATTAAACTGCTCCATCTGAGGAGTTCGGACTGCATTTTTGAATGGTCCCTGCAAATGCACCCTTAATGGGTATGCAGGGTCTCCATATATACACATCGGCTGTCCTGTTGGAGAAAATGCAAACTGCTGCAGTTGCCTCAATAGTCCAGAGTCTGCCAGCATGCCTGCATCATGCTTTCTTCCTTCTTTACGATGATGGATATGCAATGAAAACATGTTTTGTTCTTGATTAATGACAGCTAATATAAATATATATAATAATTTACCACATTATTTTAGTTTCTTAATTATATCCCCCTCCTATATCGATTCGCCATTTTACTACTTACCAACTGGACCATAAATGTTGCCAATGAGACCATTTGGTAATGCAACGGATTGGAACTTGATGGCGTGAACCCTCTTGTGGCCATTGTACATTACCCTTTGTCTTTCCCCTGGTCTGAAAATTGGTCTAACAGTCCCATCTACGAAGCCGAAGCAGTTGTTAAAGGGTGCTCCTTTAGCAGAAATTGCATCGGCGTACATTTGCAAGGAGGGAGGGTTCAAAATATCGTTGTTCCAGTTAATTATCTTGTGGCCATGTGTGTCATATATGTAGTCTAGCACTGTGTTGGTGATCATGCCTATAACAGGGACTGGTCTGCCAAAGCGATGAATAAGGTCAGAATATCTGCAAGGGTAGGCAAGTCTTTTCAGTAGCATGCACAGTCCTTCTGTCCCATAGAAAACCGAACGCTGTCGGCACTTCATTAAAGCTGGGATCTGTAGTACCTCCTCAAGTAATAAAATATGGTGCTTCTCAAAACGAAATTCAGCAATGCACTCGGATTCATCGATATCTTCTAGGTTGAATTTTTCGTATGAACAGTACGGGAAGTCGAGATTTTGAGAGCAGTTGAGATCGTTTAAAATAAGGAATTCTTCGTCATTTATCAATTCTTCGCAGTATGCAAAAAATAAAGCTTCTCGAGTAGCTTTTAGAGACGTCATCTTCCGAGGAATTTTGTAGCAACAGTGGTGGCGTCTTCAGTTTGCTTAATTTTATTTTTCCCGCCGAAACACGACGACCTCGGCCCAGTTCTCCTTTGTCACAGCCGTCGTCGTCTGGACCGTCGTCGTGAGTTGCTTAAAGTCCCTAATTACCTTGGATCACACCACAGATCAGGCACAGAATGAATCTGAGATACAAAACACTCAAGCGCGCTATGAAACTCAATGATACCCAGCTATGGGACGAATATAAATCACTTAAGAACAGTATTACTGCAGATGTGCGCAAAGCAAAGACGGCGTATTACAAGGATATGTTTGCAATAGTGAAAGACTGCAAGTCATACTGGAAAAAACTAGTAAATGACGCCACCTCCACAACTACACATCCACCAATCGTCGCGATCAAGCGTGATGATAAATCTCTAGCAACAGACAATGCAGAAAAGGCAGACATTTTAAACACACACTTCTCGACAGTGGGAGAAAAACTAGCAGCGGAACTACCGCCACGCCTCGAGTGCTCTCACCCGGCCAATGTAGCTGATGTAGCTACAGTCCTAGTAGAGACCGAAATTAATATCACGGAGAAGGGCGTCACCAATATGATAAGGAAGTTGAATCCCAACAAGGCCTGCGGTCCGGACGGTATTGAACCTAAACTGCTCAAGCTCGCAGATACAGCCATCGTGCCGTCACTAACAGCTCTGTTCATGGCATCGGCAACGCAGTATCAGGTTCCAAGCACTGACATGGAAAGTGGCAAAGATCTCACCTGTATTTAAAAAGGATGATGCCGAAGACAGGACTAACTATAAACCAATTTCACTACTGAGCGTACCAAGCAAATTAATGGAGACAACAGTGGCGGATTCCCTCACAAATCACATGGACGTAAACGATCTATTCAGTCCATATCAGTGGGCGTATAAAAAAGCACACTCCACTGAGCTCTTACTGATACACATAACGGAACATTGGAGGAAGGCTCTTGACGCAAACAGAGTCATCTGTGCAATATTCTTCGACTTCAAAAAGGCATTTGACTCAATAGATCATGACGTTCTACTACACAAGCTTTACACCCTCGGAGTGTCGGACAGCACCCGCTCATGGTTAAGAGACTATCTTAAGTCTAGGCAGCAGTTTACGGTTATTAACAGGGTGCATTCCAGCAGTCAAGCTGTTACATATGGTATACCACAGAGATCGGTCCTTGGACCGATACTGTTCTCGATATTTTGCAATGATTTTCCCAATACAATTTCTAATTACGAGTTCGCTAATCTATATATGTACGCATACGATACCACCGTGTCTGTGACCATTGACGAGGCAATTAGCACTGCAAACAGTGTACTTGAGATAATGTATGACTGGTGTATGTCAAATCGAATGACAGCTCACCGGAAAAATGTGAATATATGCTATTACACAGAGGCTCTTTTATGGGACCCATTGCAGCCGTTAGGTTTGGAGTATCCTGCACACGCTGCCTCGGGTTATCTTTTGATGACAACTAAGGCTGGTCCAAGCACTTAACTGACCTAATTAAATCGTATGTGCAGAAGCTAAACCTTCTAAAGTCCCTGTATTTTCTTCCTGAGCATGCTAAGTTAGACTTCTACTTCAAGGTTATTTTTCCTGCTATCACTTATGGATATCTATGTTGGGGATCGTGTAATACAACACTTCTAGAATCATTAAACCGAATTCATTACCGGGCTGCAAGGATAATTTTTGGACTCCATTGGCTAACACCATGTGAGGACATAACTGCCTTTGCCAAATGGAAGCCACTGAACTATTACTATAACCTAAGACTTGCCTGTTTTGTACATAAATGTTTTCACAACCTAGCTCCTCCTGTACTATGTAGTGCCTTTCCTAAGAGAATACTTACATACTCCTTACGTAACACTCACTGTATCAGTCTACCCACACCGAAAACCAACTACCTGAAATTGTCAATAACGTACAGAGGTACGAGGCTTTGGAACAGTCTCGGTAACGACCTAAGGTCAACTGCATCACTTAATAGTTTTAAAATTAATCTTAAAAGAAACACTGAACTACTGTAAATAACTGAATAGAATAAGTTAATTAGTATAAATTAATTAGTTTTATTATTACTATTACTATTATTATTATTATTATTATTATTATTATTATTATTAGGGTAGAATAGCGTAGTTATAAGCACGACTACATCAGCAACGCTGTAAATTTATCGTGGGTAAATAAATATTATTATTATTATTTTAGAACTGAAGTGTGGCCCAGTCAGCGGAATATGCATCAACCAATTTGCAGCATCGGTTTCAAGGCGGATACGATAGACTAGCCAATAAAAATTGGGATACCATTGGGAGGGAAAGTGCAATGGCCGAGCGGGGTCTTTTGGAAGAGTCTACAACTCGTTCCCAGGGGTCTTTACGCGCCTAATCCACTTTCTACGCCATCTTGGATTAGGCGCGTAAAGACCCCTGAGAACGAGGTTGACAGTAGCTGCCACCCTGGGTACACCGAATCATTTATACCTAGCCGATGAAGGGGTATAGAATGGTCAAATCCGAGACTCGCCGAGACCCTTGTTTCAAAATCCGAGACTCTTTTTTGAAACGCAGAGATTTCGAGACCAGTACTAGTTGCTTGAATTTTGCCGAGACTCACGATTTTTTGAGGGACCATTATACCCCTTGATGCTGATGATGAAACTTTATTCTTCTAACCCAGAGTCTAATTCATCGGGGACATATCAAAGCAGTAAAAAATAAATAATCTAATTGACAATGTGATGTTTAAATTAAGATATATATATATACATAAACATACACCCGTACATATACATACACAGACTGCTACATTTACAATTACATAGCCCGACCTAACTCAGTTAATAAGTTGTTGTTTGTTTACATATGATCAGTTAGTTTGTTCAGGTTGGGCCCCTGGTTTGTTTTACTGGCAACATAACAAGCAAAACTGGCATCGAGCAAGGCACGTCAAACAACGTACGGGCTCGTCACGTGACTTCTGATGACAAGACAATCGAAAACAAGACAACAAAACTGAAGACAACAAAACAAGACAAGTTTTAATTGCCGGGAAAACCTTGTGACGAGGTGTTACATCGATTTTGGCTTTTCTAATTTCGAAAATAAATTTAACTATATGTAAGAGCTTTATGTTTTGTTGGGGCTATTAAGAGGGTCTGAATGTGGTTAACTGACTACTGACAAACGGCCTTAAAAATAACTGACAACTGACAAATGAATATTTTTTATTGACAACTGACAACCGAAAAATAACTGACAACTGACAAATTTGGTTTTTGTGGGTCAAACGTTGTAAATTTTCTCTAGTAATGATTAACTAGGGCTAACTGACAACTGACAAATGGCCAACATTTTAACTGACAACTGACATGTAGACCCCCCCCCCCCTCTATTAAGTCTGTATAAAATGAAACTCTATCTTTACCCATTTTGTTGAAGAGAGTTTTTATATTTTCCATATAAAGATTATATTCAATTAATGCAATGCAATATTGACAATTGGGGCATTTTCTAAGTTCCGGGCTGACGTACGTTTTATAGCAGCCACGTTCAATTGCTACTAAGTGTGGCCCGGGGGGGGGGGGGGGAGGGTACTTACATGAAAAATGGGTATTTAAACGAAAAACACGATGTAATCAACGAACAGCAACACGCTCGTCCATGACAGCGAAGCGTTTGATGACGAAATCAGCATACAAGAAATTGAATCAGCAATTAAGAAATCGAAAGTCAATAAATCTCCGGGCAAGGAAAATATATTAAGGGAGTGTTCATTATTTATGGCTTGGAGGGGTGGGGGTCGGCATTTCATCTGCTTCTCTTGTTAAAACGTTTATGACCCCCCTATGAATGAATTAAAACTTAGATGACCCCCCTATAAAATTGCTCAAAACTTAAAACTTTATTGACCCCCCCCCCCCCCCCCAACCAAAAAGATGGATGTGCAAGAAAGTATGCAAACTGCATATACTGTACATATGTAATCTATTAAATAAATACTATTAATGTTTCTAGATTTATTGTATTTTCCATGATACATTACTTTTGTTTAGTAGAAAACATATATATACACTGGTATTCTTCTGAAAATCTCTACCTCACCCTACTTCAAATCCCGGATTGGTACTTGAAATAAGTACTGTTAATTTGTGCATTATATTGCATTGTTCTGTAGTCCCAAATAAATGAAAAAGAGCTCAGTATTGGCATAACTAATCTCCTGGACACCGATGCATTATCTGTCGTATGGGGATGTGCCTTGGAGTCATGAGCTTAGAGAATACCATCCTGCGTATGAAGGAAACGAAGCATACTGTGCCTGTGCCTAAATTTTTGAGATTTTACTGCTCTCTAAAACACTGGTTTCATGTGTTCTGGACTAAACATTGGCTTAGCATTAAAACAACAATTTCATTACATTTTACATGACAGGTACGTCAAAACTTTGATGACCCCCCCAAGGAATAGGTAAAATCTTTGATGACCCCCTACAAAAGCACTTAAAACTTTTTTTGCCCCCCCCCCTATGATTTCACCGCCCGCCCCCCAATTTATAAATAATGAACACTCCCTAATGAAGTAATTAAATATGGCAAAGATCAATTAACACCGTTCTTAAAGCAGCTATTTAACGCAATACTGAACTCCAGCGAGTTCCCACAAGAATGGAGTACAGCCGGTTCATCGTACCCATTCACAAAAAGGTGACAAATCTGTCACTGACAATTACCGCGGAATCTCGCTGCTCGGCTCTGCCCTTGGTAAACTATTTACCTCCATCCTCAGAAAACACCATAGTACGCCGGTGTACAGTATGTTCATACTGACAACTTTGATTGAAAAATACGTCAAATCTAAACCATGTAAGAAAAACAACCACCTCTTTGGATGCTTCGTAGATTTCAGGAAAGCTTTGATAGCATACCAAGAGACAAACTCTTCGAGAAAGTTAGGAAATTTGGAATAACGGGTAAATTATATATATTCAATATCACGATCGATATACTCAAAAGACTCTGCCGCTGTTACAGTCGGAAATTCAATTACTGAAGAATTTCCATGTGAAATAGAGTAGTATAGCCGGAGTTAAAATTATACCACCTATTTTACCTCCCCTATAATCTTTTTGGATGACCCCCTCCCCCCAACATCTTGTTTAGACTTTGTTGAAATGTTTGGCCACAATATGTGTACGACACAGATAGAAAATTTCAAATTAGAGAATGGAATGTATATGGTATATATCGAATGATGGAGAAAGGTACTTGTAGCTGGTTGATGTTTCGGAAGGATACGGTGTGTGTAAGGAGTCTAAGTCGTTCGAAGACAGAGTACTGCGCTCAGCATAATTTCCAGATACGAGGTGGGGGAACGTCACCCACACCATGTTCTAAGTGTGGTCGCGGCCATCTTACGAGTTGTGGACTTTGCTCATAGTGCGGACAAACACAGCGCCATCGCCTATGGGACCTACGACGTCGCACTAAGAAGCACTTCGAAAAGGTATTAGCTGAATTGAAAAGGAAGAACCCACGTTCCAACTAGGGATAACACCACTGAAAAAAAAGAAGCAAAACTGGTATCACCAGAACCTCTCTAGGAACCACTTTCACCTTTTTCCTTCCTTCGCCATTTTCGTTCCTAGAGAGGTTTTTGCTTTTTGTTTGCCGGGCCCGGCTTTTTCTACTGTATTTTTTCTACTGTATTTTTTCTACTGTATTTTTTCTACTGTATTTTGGATCCTGTCCTAACTGGTTGAGGTACAACCGGCACTTCTAGGAACTCTTTCGAGTATCCGTTAGCTCTACCCAAGTACCCGACCCAGGATTGACATTATTCCTACTGTACTACTATTGCTCTGCCACATCGACAGACGCGCTACGACTTGTGTGGAGCTGGGGGCTTTTTACTCCACACAAACCGGTCTACCACATGTCCCCCGCCGATTCGAACCCTGAACTCAAGAGGTCTCCATTTTCCCTTGAGCCCAGCGCAGAACCATTGGACCACATGTGCTAGACAATGACGTAGGGATGAAAAATTATATTTATGTCTTTCACTATGCTAATTAGCCCGCGACATAGTCTGACGTGACGAGACAGAAATGTGCATACGAACCCGACATACGAATTAATTAACTATAGCTTTGCTATGGCTCTTCGCAAAGTTGAAATAAAATCCACGCTGGCTTCTTTCGTAGGAAATATCGATTTTCATCCCACTAGACTGCCTAGCTTTGCTCTCATCTCTTTTCGGATCTCGGAGCGAAGTTCTTTGACGTTTTTTAATCCTACTTCTCGCCTGTTTTTTTGTAGTATTTCAAGCTTAAGTGCTTCGTATTTACCTTTCTCACCAACGACGCTTGAGAACTCGGCTTCTGAAATATTGCCGTCGGCTAGGGCTTTCGAAACGTTAACTTCCACGGAATTAGCCTTTGCCCGAGCCAGTACGACAGTCTTTTCGTGCTTCGAAACGTGGGCCCCAAGTTTCTTACTGGCAACAGCCGTCAAAGCCGAAATAATGGCACAAAGAAATCCAAGTGATCCTAGAGAAAGGCCGATTGGGAGCCCAATACCAGTCAATGATGTGCCCAGCGCGGAAGCGGATAAGACACTACTCAGGCTACCTGTGGCCACAGCAATCCCGTGAACGATACCACGGGCTCGAGCATACTTTTTGCGAACAATCTCGTAGTGCTTTGCCTGCTGTTCGAGCTTGGCAAGCGTATCGCAGACTTTCTGCAGTCGAAAGCTCTCTCCAGAGACGCCTGTTTCAGATGAACGGAGCTGGGGATAGACCGATGGTGCCGTTGGAATTGTTTGAATCGAATCGCTTGCCATCATATATATGGTATATACATATGCTTTACTCAAGCTTCAATACGAAACGTAGAGGTTGATCTTGGAAGTTTATGATTTTACCTTTCTCATCCCGAACAGTCAGGTGAAGGCTGTTTTGCATTGTTCTTAGGGCTCGAACGGGTATAGGATTTAGTGGAGAGTAAATCGTTGGTTTAAGCCTCACACCACGAGTTCCTAAGATAGCTAGGACTTTTGATCTTTTTCCCTCAAGAAGTGAGAAGCTGGAATCCACAACATCGCAGTGGACATACATCATTTTGAAGGTATCGCAGATAATCAGGTCGTAGATATCCACTCCTAAACAACTATAACCATCTTCAGATTCTATTGATACTATTAACCCAGCAGTTCACAGAGAGCCCTTTCAAAACAAATATTTTTTATAACCTCTAGCTTCCAAGTCCTCCAACCCTTTTGTCCCGTGATTTTCACGATACCAGCATCGATTGCGGGCTTGAAGTAGTATTGAATGGTTTCCTCATCATGAAACCCTGTGGGAACAGTGTATGGAAGCATCACACCCGGGCTGACATCCCACTTGAAACCCGCGTTCTCTGTTAGGTTCCACCAACTGTTCTCAATAGTGGCTTCGAGAAGTGAAATACTTCGGATACAAATAGGGTGGTCGAAGTAGACCGTCTGGTCAGCCGAGGTACAGGTGACATTTATATTAAGATCACCATTCTATGTATTAAAGTTATGTTTAGTATATGTTCAATAAGCATGGCAGATAAGGCTTGGCAGCAGTTCAAGTATCTATTTCCAGATGCTATATTCAGGTTCTTTGAACCTAGTGGTGGGGGTAACATCAATTTCAATTACCGTGGGATGTCCCACCGTGTGTTCACAGAGGCAGGTCCCCCTACAGTGGATGGAGGAGGTAAGTTAATGGGCTGGCTTGGGGACACAGGCAGGAAGCTTAACATAGCACTTCGTACCAAAGCAGTTTACGCGAGGGTACTAGATGAGCGGCAACACAAGGCAGCTGAGGAAAATAAAAAGGTCGCAATGCTGAATTCCAATCTATTGGTGAAGTTCCGGAAGCTCTACCAACATGCAGATCCTCACCAGTTCTATGCATCCACGGACATAGACGGAGATAAATATTCGACGAACGTTTTATTTCGAGACGGGGATTCTAGCTATGTGGTTTACGGCAAGGATGTCTCCAAGCTACCTGCTGCCCTTCAATAACGTATCGATAGTGCACTGCAGGGGATGGTTGGTGGTTTCCCACCTACCCTAGTGTTGTCCAGTGGTGTGAAATATCCTGTTCCAGCAACCCCCCATAGCCAAGCAGCGCAAGATATCAATCTCAAGACTTTGCAGATATACGTCACACCCACGGAATCATTCGAAGCAGGTGTCAAGGACATATTCAAGGAGACCGTTGTGACACATAAAACAGCAAAGGAGTCTAGGAAATGGCTGGCAGCTCCAGATTTCAGCTATTGGCCTCAACAGTTGAATTTTGCAACGTAGTGTGCAACTGCTGGCTGTGGCGTGTCGTTGGCCGACCCCTTGTTCAAGACGTATCCACCTATCGTTCAAGGATTCTATCGATTTCACGTATATTTCACAATACGACACATTCTGCGTGAACTTGGTGGCTCTTATGGTGTGCCTCTCCCTGGCGACTCCGCCTTCAAGCAACTTGGTAACCTCTACGACAGGGCGGCTCTGGAGTCCTTGTGCATCGAGTTTGGTTTATCTCGCACACCTGACTTCCGATGGAAAGGAGGTCGGAACCATGGCCTTGGTGACATTTTCGTGTTAGCCCCTTCAGGATATGAGAATTTCCACAAAGATCGCCCATATGACACGGGTGCGAATGATTATCCGAGCTCAATTGGCCAGCGGTTCTCTGATGAGGGTGGAAAGTCGAACATGGTTGACCTCGTGTCGTTCGTTCGCAATGATGCCGCAGGGAAACAATACGATTGGTTTGCATCCCCAATTGGAAAGGGTCTTACGAAGGCTGGGTTGGGCAGGTTAAATCTCTCAGTCGAGGCTTTTGCATATTGCGTTCTAGGTGCCCAAGCCTAGGTCCTATCGTAGGCATCGGCGCTACGAATACTCAACGCGAGTTTCGAAAACTGCTTGAGGTATCAATCCTTGAAAACGATTTAACGAAAAGCGTAGCAAATTATCAGTTGGCTATTCAAGAAACGAAAAAGAGGCTCAATCTAGCCGTAGCTTTAGGGGTGTGGTTATTGCCAAGTAATCTGGTGATCAACCTCCACAGTGTCGTAGGTTATAATAATGAATTCCAGAAGTCCATAAAAGATATGCGGTTGGGTGCAAACGACCATGTAAATACGGAGAGTAAGAAACCCCCTCCGCCACCTATGGAAGGACCTCCCCAAAAGAAACACTTGCCACATTCCGCGCCTCCACATGTTGCGAAGCACGTACACGTGCCTGTTGCAAAGAAACAAACACTGGCAAAGCCTGCTCCTGTAGTGCCTACGCAAAGCCTACTCCTGTAGTGCCTGCACAGCAACGTGCAACACAACACGAAACCAATCTGGCAGTGGTATCGATTGCTGCAGCCGGAGCCGCATGGTTGTTGTTTCGATAACGAAATACGCTAGCGCCACTTGTATTGTTCCACTACGAACACAACTACAGCCACGATCAACAGCCAGGCGTTCTTTGCCAAGAATCCCACGACCTCTCCTGCAGTTCGAAATAGGAAGCTAGCAATTGCCCCAACCATCCCAGGTAGAATCTGCCCCAGCTTTTTTCCTATTGCCTTCAAACCATTGCCAACATCTTTGGCAACGCTAGTCAGGCTCTTCGAAAGCATGGAGACAATGACACTAATCACAGTGCCTGCCACGGCCAGCAAGCTAAGCACTGTGACTCCCTACTTCTTGAAAATCGCTTTGACTCGGTCCCGCAGTGACACATGCTCTTGGAGGGCTTCTTCACGCTGATCCAGAACTATTCTTTCCTCATGAAGAGAAGCAAGCTCCTCACTGGCTGCTTCTTTCTGAGCCGGGGTTGATGTAGGGTCTTTGAGAATATCTTTGAGAATATCTGTCTTCCTGTTCAACCACACCGTCCACTTCAAAACCGTACCTATCGCCAAAGCAACCGACACTCTGATTTCTCAGAACGTCTATGTCCCACGGCGATCCTTTGCTGGATTACTTCTCCTCTTCGTGGCACCACACACCGCAGGTACCCGGGACAGCGAGTCGTTTGCCAATCCAGGTATCACAAAGGTCGAGATAGACGTCAATGGAATTCCAAACAGTCTCTTTCCAGGAGGTATGCTACCACCAGACTTCTGGGAGGCTGTCAAGGGATGGTTTGCTCCGCAACTGGGAGAAACGGCTATGACATCCACCAAGTTCCATAACAACAAATTTGCCATCCTGGTTGCCTGTCGCACAGCAAAGGATCCAGCTGTCCATGGCGATGGCTTGGCCCAAAAATGTAGTGGAAAACACATACAGATCCGTGTTCATAGGAGTGGAGGCAGTGGAACTGTGAACATGCACATCTTTGTACTGGCTGATGCTCAGCTCACGGTATTGAATGGAGCCCTACAGAATATAACATATTGATGGACGCCTTGGTAGAACACATCCCATTCAATGCTCTCGTAGTAGGACCCACAAACTGTGGAAAAACGGCTTTTCTCATAGAGCAGCTTCGTGGAGCCTTTCGTGGCAAGTTTGACTATATAGTAATCGTATGCCCCACGTATGCCCACAACAAAACCTATCGGGGATTTGCCCATCGAGATCCCCATTTCTTTGTCGTGTCACCCAAGCAAGATGCTATCGACGCCGCACTGCATGTTTCTGCCACCTTTTGGGCAGGGACCAATACCCTACTCATCCTCGATGATTGTGCCGCCTCAAAGGACGTCAAGCGACGAACTAACAAACTCGTGGAACTGGCCTTTTCTGCTCGCCACATTGGCATTTCTGTTTGGGTGCTCTCCCAACAATTGACGAGTATCTGCAAACCAGTCCGCGAAAATGTAGCCATGGCTGTGGCCTTTCACACGGCGTCAGCTCTGGATGCCAAGGTCCTATTTGAGGACTACGGTGGAGGGTTGGAGGTGGATGAGAAAAAGATGTTAGACTCGGAGCTCAAGGCCCACAAGTTTACTCGCATATGCTTCTGTCTCCGTCATCCCTTCGAAGTTGTATTAGAGCTGCCTGCACCTATAACAATGTTATAATATGGATGACGATATCAAAGAACTACTAGATGGGTGCGCTGTTGTTTGTCCTCCGATCGTACTGGAACATCCAACCAAATTGGAGGGAATCGAAGATTGTCGGGAAGCACTTGCAATTTTAGCTGCAATGGGTACAACAAAAGAATATCTAGGGCAGAATTTCTCTCTAGGAGACATATCTAAACTGTCTGAGAAGGACGTAAAACGTTTACACAGTAGATACCAGGCCGTAGTAGCAAAGTAAATAACAGGCTGCTTAGTAGAGGGAGCACTACGTCTAGCAACCCGCGCAGTCGCGTACGTAGTTCCACTACTCATTGAGTCGCACATTACCTATTGCTGCGAAGTTTGGGACACATTGGGTAAAGTCCTATCCGATAAATTGCAAGTTCTCCAAAATAGGGCCGCTAGGTTGATTTTATCAGCGGATTACAATACCAGCTCCAATGTACTCCTAGCATCTTTAGGGTGGGAAAGATTGGATGAAAAAAGGGCAAAGCGAAAGGCGACGCTCATGCATAAAATACATAATAATTGCGCGCCATGCAGCCTCGTCGACTTATTTAAAACAATGGGAAGCTCACTTCACTACAACTTAAGAGGTTGTGAGACAAAGTTTTGTCTCCCTCAACCAAAAACTGAGTTCCTGAAAAAGAGTTTGTCATACAGCGGAGCAAAGTTGTGGAATGAGCTTCCCACTGCGGTACGTGAAACAAAGTCTCTTATTCCGTTCAAAAAACAAATCGCAGAAATCACTCTGCTCAACAAATGACTTAGACCTATACTTTTATTCCAATAATATATTAATAGAACAGTATTTTTATATTATAGTAGTTATTTTATTAAGATGTTTTTATGTATATTATAAATAAGTTTGAATTCGATGTAATGTTTAGGAGCATAATTAGCTTAGTATAGATAACACGGCTTCTGTGGAAATCAGATATAGTCTGTCAGGATATTTCCGTGTATAAATAAAGTTTGATTTGATTTGATTTGATTTGACTAGATGATCAACAAGCACTTCTCAAAGACCTACAAGAAGACCACCTAGTCTGCAATGAGATATCTGCTGTGGCTGGCTCGTTGTCTCTTAAAGCAGGTCGCTTCGTGGCTCTAGCTAGTGCCTTGTTCCATGTAGCTAACGACGTAGTTGGTCACGAAGAGGCAGACAGCACATCAAGTGATCTACCTATTAAAGACCTGCCGACTACCGATATATCGCAACAAGATGGAGGAACAACAAGATCGGATCACTGCAGACCCACCGAAGACTGTGCCTTAGAAAAAGGTAAAAGATCCAAAGCGCGTTGCTGCTGGAAAAGCACTGGCAGAAAGCAACCGTCGTGCTAGAGAGTCACTTTCCCGTGAGGCGGAGCGCGAAAAAGAGGAGGCCCACGAAGAGCATCGTAGCGAAGCTACTACGGAAGCAAACAGAAGCTGGTACGAGAACTTGTCTGCCAACACTACACTCACAGCTATAGGCGTAGGCGTTGCGTTGGTAGGGCTGTACTATCAGTACAAGGGCACAGTAGTGCATAACACTGTAGCGAAAGCTACGACACCCCACGCTAACGATAAATGCGAAGAGACCCCAGAGCGCGTATTGCCTGTCATGAAGTAACGTGTTGCTTTACAACTGCACCATTTGAAGCCTTATTATATATATACGTACATACGATGGTAGAGAATAAATTGATGAAAGCAGTAACTGACGCTGCTATATTGACTGGACTTGCCACTGGCATTGGGTTCGTAGCAAATAAGTTGGTCAAGGAGCCTATGCTTAGCGATTCTTCAGCTTCCGTCTTGAATTACGTGAAGTGGACGGCTGTATTGGCTGGTAGCATTGCCGCCAAGCAATATCTCGAGGACCAAAAGATAATCCCGCAGAGTGTCTCGTAGAGCGTCTCGTAGAGACGAGCGAAGCTACAATAGAGACTAACTAAGATGGCCCTAGCTACCGCAGTTACGATGCTTTTTGGAGCCGTAATCAACGCAGGGGCCTTCACAGGTGGAAGCTACCTTGTCCATAAATTCACCGGTGTAAATCCCGCTGCGACGGCTATAGAGACAAAAAGGCACGACAAGGCTCTCGAGAAGTACAAGGCAAACATGGCAGCTTTCCAAGAGAACCGCGAAAAGTTGTATGACTGGGTCCAAGAACGGGAACGCCTACAGCACCATACTTCTGATGATCTCAACAATACCGACCGTGCTCTTGTGCTATACAATACGGTACACGTGGGGCTACACCGCATACGTCCGTAGGACATGCATGAACCCAATTTCTCCAACTACTACCGGCCATCAAGTACAGAGAAGACAGCCGAGTTGGTCTTTGTTGGTGGTGGAATGATCGCTACTGGATACGCCGCCAGTCGATGGCTGTAGCTTTTTAAAAAACGAACTTTTTTCTGCTTGTTGAAGTTTGGCGTATAGCCATACGTATACGTATATATATAATGGAGGCTAAACTAAGCCGTAGACTGAGTCTACAGTACTACAGTCCTCGAGGCTACTGGAAAGGTCTCGCGGCGATTGGACATCTTGCCACTGAATCTGGTGTCTCCGAATATATTGCTCGGACGTGGCTGGAAAAGCAAGCTCTATGGCAAATGTTCCTACCTAGTCCGCAATAAATTCAAAGACCCCACTGGACGGTCTCAAAGCCAAACGAGGTGCACCAGGCCGATCTCCTTTTCCAACCACATGATCGGGTTCATTCGGGACGAACATGGAAGCTATACAAATATGTACTCGTTGTGATCGATGTGGCAAGCCGGTATAAAGAAGCAGAACCATTGACCTCGAAAGATAGTGGCAAAGTGGCTGCAGCATTTGAAAGAATCTATAAGCGCGGTCCATTGACATGGCCAAAACTGTTACAGGTCGATCCTGGAAGGGAATTCATGGGACGTATGTCTGGAACCTTGGAGCGTCATGGTACGAAGGTTAAACGAGGTGAGGTAGGCAACCACAGGGCGCAAGGATTCGATGAGCGAGCAAATAGGACGCTGGCTGAGAGATTGTTTGGATATCAATATGC
This sequence comes from Actinernus sp. WN-2022, assembly GCA_030867875.1. Taxonomy (NCBI): domain Eukaryota; kingdom Metazoa; phylum Cnidaria; class Anthozoa; order Actiniaria; family Actinernidae; genus Actinernus; species Actinernus sp. WN-2022. The sequence goes on along the minus strand of JAOWCC010001751.1, from coordinate 56,445,692 downwards.
TCAAGAGTTGGTGCTTACTTCGGAAAGATCAGAGGCTCGATCAAGAGAGTGGGTCCAGCGATTGCCTGCAGTCATCAAGGCCATGAATAGTGAGGTGACTCGACTGACAGGAACGGAGCCTTCGAATACGGTGGTGGCCCAGCAAGTGGAGGTAAAAGCCCCTACGTATTCGCGGGCCATTGGATTCGACGAAAAGCGTCTGCCATTCGATGCTCTTGTTCGATATCTGTATGCGCCGGGGGAATTGGAAGGTGGCGAAAGACGTAGAGCAACTGATCCTGTGTGGAGTCTCCAGACGTATGGTATCTTGCGAAGCGTAGTATCTTCGGGACAGCCTGTGCTGTACTATTTGGACTCTGGCCAAGTGGCTTCGCAAGGAGCGCCTAAGCGTGGGTTTGTGCGGGAAGAGCTACAAGTGGCGCCAAGGGATACAAAACGCCACCGAAGGGGATTCTAGTCGTACCCAGTCGCTAGTCCATGTTTCTTATAGATAGGCGCGAAATGAGAATGATAAGCAAGCAACTCTTCGGTAAACTGTACGATCGCTCTTTTGGAAATACCACATCGTTTGAGAGCAATTCGTACTCCTGCACGACGTATCACCTCATAGCTTGCTCCCCCGACTTTGGTGCGTAGTATGGAGCAAACACCGATGTGGTCGTTGATTGCTGTACTAACAACCTCATGGACTATTTTTTGAAGCAAAGGGTTGTGCGACTTTTTGGGTAGATCAAGTTTAGCGAAAATCGTTGCAGTATGAGGAGCTATTCGATCGGCACTTAAGTTGATATCTATTTTGTTATCGGCACATAGCGAGCACAGGAAGTGATCACCGCGAGAAATATCCGGGACGTGGATTTGCATGAAACGAGAGACCTCACTCTTGGAGCGAATGAACTTGAGTCGTATGCATGCGTGGTAGAGTAGCGCAGCCAAAATACTCTGCTTCGTGCGACTACGCTTAAAGCAAACTTTCTGCACTTGATTGTATCCTTCAGCCACGACCCCCAATACATTCATGGGAAACGACAGTTTATAATGTTGTCTATAGGCTGTGTTGTATGCCAGCAGTTCCTGCATGATTATGCGTCGTTGCGATTCCTAGTTGTGAGCTTCTGGGCTTGAACGATCTAGGTCACGTTGATACCAAGAAATATTTGGACCTACGATATGCAACTGTGAGGAGGCACGGATCATTTTACTGCCAGAAGTTCCTGCATGTCTATCTTCTCTCAACTCTAACTCCAGAGGTCCCTCGGAAATGCGACTACAGGTGGGACATACGAACTCCATTCCTCGCACTTTCATTGGACAGAGACAATCGGGGCACATTTCCCAAGGGTTACGTTCTAGGTGTGGGCGTATGGGAAGGTCAAACATAGGTAGACTAGTCATCTTAAGATCACCAAGCAGACCATAAGGATCATCCATGACTTTCTTTGATTAGTAGGTATATCTAATAGGGAGTTTGAAGACTGTACTCTATAGGCTCGGTGTGGATGCCATCTGGAAGGACCCGTCGCTTATCGTAGTAAGCTGAAAGCCCAAGCTTCTGCTGTTCGTAGGTTGCTATACCTTCTGGGGCGCGCGTAGACAGATGTACCATCGAAGCTCGAAAACTCGCCCAGGATTTCTATCGTTTGGTTATACCTAGGGTTTAGGGTTTAGGTTAGGTTAGGGTTAGGTTTTTCACATGGGCAAAGTCCCACTTATGGCCAGGCTTGATTACTGGCAAGGCGACAACATTATTTTCCCTTTTTAGAAAATCAAAATCTGATTTCGTTATGCTTGTAATTTTTGTCTGAAACACCTCCACAAGCTCATTTCGTATTTCATCGTGTCCAGGGTGTCAGATCAAACTCTCCTTTTATGACTACATACTGTTCGCGAAATGCAAATGATCTCAGTGCCATCTCCGCCATCTCCTCATCGTCGCTATCTTGTGCTACACAGTCGATTAGATACACACTTTTCGTTATCGGGGGTTGCAGGTTTTTTTTCCCGTTTGCCTGACAATGACAGGGGCCGAAATGGGGGTGCCGGGCACACTTAGTCTCCGTTTCCCGCCATAATTCGGTGTTCCGCAGGCCCCATTCATATTCGATTCGATCTCTCGTGCCGCTGACGACGATGCTCCTTGTATCAAGGTCTGTGTACGGCTTAAAAGGCTTTGCGTACTTCCACCCCGAAATGTTCTCATCTCTTCGCAGACACACCGCCGAATTGTACCCTTCAATTCCAGTTCATCTACATGATCCGACGCCATCTTATGAAATATGAAATCGTGTGAAATCGAGTGAAATCGTAATGTCCTCGTCACGAATTATAGTGCCGTGGGAGACTGGGCACAATGATGCGTAGAGCTGGGTGCGCACGAATTGTTGAATGAATATATTTTTCGTAGAATGAATATATCGTTGAACAAGAATAATATCGTTGAATGTGAATGAATATTTTTGTTGAATGAAAATATCGTTGAACAAGAATAATATAGTTGAATGTGAATGAATATTTTTGTTGAACGAATATATTATTGAACAAGAATAATACAGTTGAACGTGAATGAATATATTCTTGAACACGAAAAGTATCGTTGAACGTGAATGAATATATCGTTGAACAAAAATAATATCTTTGAATGTGAATGAATATTTTTGTTGCCAACGAATATATTCTTGAACAAGAATAACATCGTTGAATGTGAATGCATTACGTTTGTTGAATTTTTGCACCATTTCGCCAACCATAGAGACCTCCTCGTGAATTGTGGAGCACAGCAGTTTAAATCACAGCCTTCTTTTTCTCTGAGGGAACCTAGGCTAAATTGCAGAATACAGTCGGTGGCACTCTTGAAGCTCTTTAGATTTATCTGGCTCCGTTGCTCCGTAGTTGCCCGCGCAGTTGTTTTAAGGAACTGAAATAGTACTTAACTGTATTAGCGATTGAAAGTCATTTTGTAGCTAATCTTAGGCAAAGGGGTTAGGATTAGCTAAGTCTTACAACCTCCATTTTGAATTTATTATCATCACAAAGTAGGAGAGCAGAGGACTAGGGAGACAAAGGTCATGGCTCCGTAGCTCCGCGGCTCCGTGGATGAACAAAACACACAGGAATTCCATAATATAGTGTTTATTCTCCATAATTTAATTGAATCAAAAGTACATAGTATTGATCTTGAGTTTTCGAGCAAAGATAAGAAGGAAAATAAAGAAAATTAAATATACATGCTTAAGCGGCTTCAATGTGTCAAATTCAGTTTTATCGAAATTATTTTATTCCAAAAAGATATGGCGGATAGCAAGCAGGAAACAGAGTCAGGTGTTGTCAGTTTCGCGGCTAGATTGCAGAATAACCCCCCGCTCAAGTTCGTTAGGTAGAGACGCCAACATGTCAACGCGTTAGGCCATATATGGTTATTAAAATTATAAGAATGAATAAATATCTTAAAATAAAATAACTCCATCGTACCTCATTGTGACTTCGTCCCGTAGCTAGGACGTTTTTCTTGTGTTTTTTCGTTTTTCTTGATGACTTAAAACGATATACCCATGTGTTTAGAAAAAAAAAACACCATCCCAGTTTGTATAGCCATGACTGATAACCATTTATACGAGTACAAAAGCACAGATTTGAGCGCACCAGAGAAATATATAACAGTTTCAAGGCGTCTTGATTTAAGTTTCCCGCACAGTTTCGCTTGATAAATCCTAACATTTTATTGGCTTTGGCAGTAATTACCATAATGTGGTCATTCCATTTCAAGTCTTTGGAAATTATGATGCCGAGATCTCGTTCTTTGGTGACAACTGATTTTTAGCTGACTCCCTTGCAAGCCGTAATTTCTTTCAGTGCTAGCACGTTTTCGGAAACATGTTGCTTCGTTCTACTACTATGAACAGAGAGCTCGAGAGTCGTTCACATCCAGACCGTGATATCTTTCTAACGCGTTGACGCGTTGACATCATACATGTTGCTTCGTTCTACTACTTCTGTGAACAGAGAGACTCGTTCACACCCAGACATATCTCTATACAGAGAGATAACCATATATGGACTAACGCGTTGACATGTTGGCGTCTCCACCTAAAGTACTTGAGCTGAGGGGGGATTCTGCAATTGCTCCATTTACTTAAAAAGAAATTTTCCCATTTAAGAAGCATTATGTTTCTATGTTGTGTAGAGACTCAGCCCTAAAAAAACCTAATTTAGTGAGCACCCATTGTTGACGGTTAGGGTGTTTTTAAATTATGGGTTAGGGTTTGGATTAATTGACAGGAACATTTAAGAAGCATTATGTGTCTGTGTTGTTTAGTGACTTAGCCCTAAAGAACCCTAAATTAGTGAGCACCCAATGTTGACGGTTAGGGTGTTTTTAAATGATGGGTTAGGGTTTGGATTAATCGTGTTTCGGAATCTATAATGAGTTTCACTGCGGAGCCACGTCAAATATAACCTTGCATTGGTAGGGTAGACAGGTCATAGTATCGTGTTTGGAATCTATAATGGTGTCACTACGGAGCTACGGAGCCACTTCAAATATAACCTTGCATTGGTAGGGTATAGACAGGTATCGTGTTTGGAATCTATAATGTTCACTATGGAGCCACGGAGCCGCGGAGCCACTTCAAATATAACCTTGCATTGGTAGGGTATAGACAGGTATGGTGTTTGGAATCTATAATGCATTACTACGGAGCCATGGAGCAACTTCAAATATAACCTTGCATTGGTAGGGTATAGACAGGTATCGTGTTCGGAATCTATAATGTGTTACTACGGAGCCACGGAGCCACGGAGCCACTTCAAATATAACCTTGCATTGGTAGGGTATAGACAGGTATCGTGTTCGGAATCTATAATGTGTTACTACGGAGCCACGGAGCCACGGAGCCACTTCAAATATAACCTTGCATTGGTAGGGTATAGACAGGTATCGTGTTTGGAATCTATAATGAGTTTCACTGTGGAGCCACGGAGCCGCGGAGCCACCTCAAATATAACCTTGCACTGGTAGGGTATAGACAGGCATCGTTTTTGGAATCTATAACGACTTTTAATAGTAATATAATAGGATAAGTCTCGTGTTGGTATTAATGCTGGTTTAACTTAAAGGGATACCCGAGTGAAAAACACATTGGGGCTCAAAAGAATCTTCAACATGTTCTTTGTTCAGAAAATGTATTAAAATTTGATCAAAGGTTTTTAGTATTAAGAACGAGCACCTCAAAGTTGGCCCCACGAAGACATGGGCGCCGCCATCTTTGTTTGCATTTACGGAAGTGACGTCACTTCGTCCCACCAGCGTTCTCACTCTCACTTATTAGGTGTTTTTAGGATGATAAACGCCTTAACTGTACCTCACATACATTGTAGTTCTTATACTTATTCAGAAGTCACTCGAGTCTTTTAAGCCATGTTGTTTTGCTGTTATTAAATGGCAGTTACGAGACCTTGTTGTTCGTCTGATAATTTCTCGCCTTCCCAATGCTTTTCTTCCTCCTCCCAGTCTTCTAAACTTTTCTCATAATGTCGTCTTCATCATAATTCCGGTTTCTGTAAGAATTCCTCTGCAATCTCGATGAAAATATATCCACTTTAATTCCGAGCGTGTGAAAATCATACAAAGACAAGTAGCCGCGATACGCTGGTGGGACGAAGTGACGTCACTTCCGTAAATGCAAACAAAGATGGCGGCGCCCATGTCTTCGCGGGGCCAACTTTGGGGTGCTCGTTCTTAATACTAAAAACGTTTGATCAAATTTTAATACATTTTCTGAACAAAGAACATGTTGAAGATTCTTTTGAGCCCCAATGTGTTTTTCACTCGGGTATCCCTTTAAGTTTAAGTGTTACTCAGTGTCGTTTTAGCTTGCTATGGTCTGCTGGGAACCGCGGAGCTGTTTTTTTTTTGGGAGACCTTGAAAATTGACGTTGTATTCTGCAATCGCTCCGGAACCTATTATCGATTGGCAAAAAGATACCTTTGGCAGTTCCACTGGTGTAAGGATCTTTTCTCTTTTTTCCCCACGAGACACGAGAAATAGAGTTTCTCAGCCGTCGGAGCCAGTGAGCTCTGGGTACGAGACTGCTCTGTACTTCGGCCAGCATGCTCCGTGCGCGAACTTTATTATTTATTATTTACATGACAAGTAATAATTATCCAATCACGATTAAGTATTTCAATTGATTCTTACGCATGCGTTATCATTTCAGCCAATCAGCAAGGACCAAAAAATGGCTGTTACCAGAGCTCTCTCTGTGGAGATGAGCTCTGGGTACGAGACTGTCAGCAAACGAACTTTCACGCATGCGCTTTCAAACCGGAAGCATAAAATCCTGCTTCCGGTTATGGATTATTCCAGAGCTCGGGCAGCTCGTAGCCTGCTTACCGGCTCTTCTGTAAAATGTTCGGTCGTTCTTTTCGGATTGGGTCACCTGTGGCACACGGTCATTTTGACCGCGTGCCATAGGTGCCCCCAATCCGAAAAGAACGACCGAAAAAAAATACAGAAGAGCCGGCAAGCAGGCTAGGCAGCTCCACACAGCGGTCAAACGTATGCGCGTGCGTATTACGGTCAGTCTATTAACCAGAAGCGAGAAGTCCAAGGACTATAGCAAATCTGAAACAACGTGTATAGTTTTAAACGTACTATATTTCGGATAACTACACCAGCAGGATTGTCGTTCACGGTTGCTTGCTTGAACAATTCGTGAAAGTTAAGCTTTTTATTTTCATAGTCGACGGGAAATTGAACAAACTTCAAACTGTGAGTTTACCAAATTTTTTCGTAATTTACCAAAAAAGTTCTCAAGGTTTGAACACGGGTGTGTGAACAGTGACGACGCCGGCTCCTGGACTATTGAATTTGTTTTGGAATATGTTGTTGTTGCAAGATTTTTGACGCATGCGCAGACGTTTGACCGCTGTGTGAGGCAGCTCGGGGTGTTTGGTCACCGCTGGCCGAAAAACGCGCGGGCCCTGGGAACGAGATTGCCTCTGTTCAAAAACTTTTGAAAATCTTTTTATTAAATTCTGTATCATCAAAAATTGCAGTTAGTTGGGAATCCCACATATATCCAAAGCCGTTTTAAAATAAAAACATCTTAACTTGCGAGGCCAATTTTTTTCCGTTGGACTATTAATCATATATAGGTATGCGTTTTTCACGAATCTATTTTCATTTAGTGTTAAAGATACGGGCCCAGAAAGTGACTACTTTAGATTTTATTTCAGTAATAATGGGATTCGCTGAGAAGGGTTTCAAAGAAAAGCGTGGGGGGAGGGCATACGAGTCATATGATAACAAATACACTTATTACTTGATTACTTGACTGAGTTGATTCATTGAAAGATTTTAGAGAAGATTTTAAACTGCAATGTTCAGCGTGAAAGTTTCAAATCGCGGTTTCCCCGTGTCGGTAGCAACCGTACGCTACGATGGTTACTACAGTGTTATATTTATTAGAGTTGCTCGGTGTTGACAATTTAGATACAATTTACTGAACTAGTTATTATTCTTTTCTTTTTTAGTTTCTTTTTTGTTTTCCATTTTTTTTGTGCGTTGTTTATTGTTTTTCTTTGCTGAAGTGCTCATTTGGGAATCTCCCGAAATTACGCGATGACGCAATGTCATACGATCGAATCTCGTGATCTGATTGGTTGGTGGAGAGTGTGATGAGGACCGAAGGACAAGTCCGCCAAGATGGCGGACCAGAGAAGCGAATACTGGTCTTCTTTCTTGGACAATTCAGTGCCTGGATTAGGACAAAACATCAATAGAGATGCAAACATGAGCGAAACATTTGATGATTTTAAAGGTAAGCTATTTTTCGAGTATCATGATTATCCTTTTTGCTAGAAATTCTCCTATTTGAATGGACATGCAAGTACTTGGAATTTATTAGAAGTTGGTAACAAATAAGCTTATTGGAACGGTTGTTTTAAAGGGGAACGTTGTGTTTTCTAGGGTCTACGACATCGTAAAATGACTTAGTAGTAGTCCCAGTATGGTAGTGTTATCATTATGGCCATCAACAAGACTGTGAAGAAGAAATTTGTGGCTTTCTTCCTTGCTTGTGACAGACAAAAGAAATAGTCCAAACCTCGAGTGGGATCTCCTGTTCAGAAGAGATTCAACATATACATTTGTCGACCTAATTTAGTAATTGTGGAACAATTATTTTAGCTGTACTTTCAGTGTCATTTATAGAACCTTTAAGCTTTGAATTTGAAAGTGTCAGTGTGGTAAATGTATGTTTGTAAACAACGAAGTCACATTGTCATGGAGCAGATTTCGTATGAGTGGGATATAACATACTCAACAAAATATCTGGATTCTGATTGGTCAATGACAAGTGCATCTAAAGGTTATTGAGTGCACAGTTGCATGCTCTCAGCAAATGTTTGCTCAGTTTATTATAAACAAAAAATTGCATGAACTGCTCATGCTATACTTGATTTATAGGCATAATAGGCATAAACTCAGATAAAGGCTCATGCAATTATTAGAACTTTCAAAATATCACTCAGTGGCTATAAATCCCATATAGCACTCGCATTCATGCAATGAAAAAGAGGCTCTAAGCCTCCTGCCATGGACTACCCCTCTCCAATCACTACAAACAAGAGTTACACCAACCTTGGAATCCCTAACGATCACCTGACAGGAAATGGTGCAGAAACACCTATAAATACTAAACCCCCACAAGGCCACTGGACCAGATGGAATCTCAACAATACTCCTAAAACTAGCTGGAGGCTCAATTACATCCTCAATGACTGAGATTTACAACCATAGCTTGGAGGAGACCACGGTCCCAGCGACTTGGAAACATGCTCGCCTAAGGCGATAACACAGAGAGGGAGAATTACCAGTCCCTCTCCATACTGTGCATCCTAAACAAAATAATGGTTTCAGATAAGATTATAGAGCACACAGTGCAGAACCATAATCTTCTCAGACCACATCAATGGGTACATGTATATAGGAAAGCCCAGGTTGAGAATCTTGGCAAGATCTTGCCAAGATCTTGCAAGATCTTGGCAAGATCTTGGTAAGATCTTGGTAAGATCTTGGCAAGATCTTGGCAAGATCTTGGATAATCATGCATGATCATGCAAGATCTTGGCAAGATCTTGCCAAGATTAGATCTTGTCAATCTTGCAAGATCTTGCAAGATCTTGCAGGATCTTGCAGGATCTTGCAGGATCTTGCAAGATCTTGCAGGATCTTGCAAGATCTTGCAAGATCTATTTCTTGCCAATTTAAGATTAGATCTTACCAAGATCTTGCAAGATCTTGCAAGATCTTGCAAGATCTTGCCAAGATCTTGCAAGATCTTGTAAGATCTTGGCAAGATCTTGTAAGATCTTGGCAAGATCTTGGCAAGATCTTGCAAGATCTTGCAAGATCTTGCAAGATCTTACAAGATCTAACAAGATCTTGCAAGATCTTGGCAAGATCTTGCAAGATCTTATATACCTGTTATAAATTATATAGTACATCACTCCCAGGTTGAGAATCTTGCCAAGATCTTGCCAACCTTGCCTAAATTAGATATCAATTGCTTTTAATATATAATTATCGATGAAATACCAGTGTATATTTATTTCTAAAAAGTGATATCTTCACGTGTGAAGTTAAAAATGATATATTCACACATGAAGATATCACTTTTGAAAATGACTTTCTTTCAAAGATTTCTAGCCTTTTTAGTTGGAGATTGAAACTGGTATTAAATTCATTGATAATTATATATTAAACAGCATTACATGGCCGCTTGGAGATACAAATTTTATCTTCTCGTGTTGATGAAGTATCTTACTCGTTTGCTGCGCTCACTCGTAAGATATTTCATCAACACTCGAAGATAAAATCTGTATCTCCGCACGGCCATGTATTATCCTCTATACATTTAATACTTAACGTTTCACTGAAGCACAAGCCAGCAAGACACGTCAGCAAGACAATTAATGAGAATTAATTAACCTGAGAATTAAGAATCAGTGGGTGGGTACTGATCTGACTCCTTCATTTGTTTTTCTATCTCACAGGAAGAAAAGAGGAACTTTAGATTTACCTTTTATCCCAGTCATGTACATGCATCTACGTTAATTCACTCATTGTCCTGCTGAAACTGATGCTATTGTCTAAGTTTGCGACTGTAATATTATTAATACTACAACTTTTTTTCTTCAAAATAACACCTCTAACAATTATCGAGATCTAAAAGGGGGCTGCCCGACTTGATAAATACCGGAGGTACATACAAGGGGGGCCTTACATGTAGGTAATTTTCACTGATATTTTTCTCTGCTATAGGGGGAAGGGGCTGAAAAAGTTCACCAGTTGGAAATTAAGGGCTATGGAAATTTTACACTTCCAATCTTGATATCTTCATGCCCCTTTATGTTAATTTTTTAAGGTTGTTTTGATCAAACATTTTTACCAGATTTTGCTCAAATTTTAACAAACATTATACAATTTATTGACACAACTGATAATGTCAAAATATTGACCCTAATTACACAAAAATGTATACTAATGACAAAATTGTAATGTAAGTCAACCCCACTTTTTTTTCACATTTTGCACAATTACTTGAAATGTAGTTGAACTATTTTTTTTAAATGACTGGAAACTGTTCAGACTCAGAATTTTATCAAAATCCCTTGGGCAGATTAGTTGGTGAAAAATTAGGGCTATGAATATCACACCTTACAAATGTGTCAAAGTTGAAAGGACCGTAGCTTTCAGCCAATAGAAGTGATTAGATTCCAAACTGGTTAAAAGTATTTCCCAAAGCTTACTAAATATTGATGACACATAAAATTGTGCTAGAAAAAAGTCAGAAAATAAGTTGTGAATATTTCTCTTGACAGGGTAAAAATGTTGAAAAATGACAAAAACCTCAAAATCTACACATTTCAGAGAAATAAAAAACCGTTTTTGAGCATTAAATTCAATCTTTCATAAGAATAACACCAAACCTCAAACATCACTGAAAATTATCTACTATTGGAAATATGATTTTTAAAAGAGCACACCAGAGCCGAGGTTTTGGATACTGCTTTGTTTACTGATCTAGAGTGGCCACAGCTGACTATCGGAATGATGCACATGCATTTAAAAGTTGACAAATTACCATGACCAGGGGGCACAAGGGATAACTAATTTCTGTAAAAAATGTGTAGGTTGTCACAGAAACTGGTCATTATAATAATTTGTTGACTTTTGAATGCATGTGCGTATTCCATTAGTAGTTGCTCTTGATGTAATTACAAAGCACTATCCAAAACCTTGATTCTGGAGTGCATATCTTTGAAAAATTGTATCTCTAATAGTATATATTTTGTTCAGTGATAGGATTTGGTGTATTATGCTTATAAAAGATTGAATTTAATTCTCAAAAAATTGTTACTCTCTTGAAAGAAATATTCACAACCTTTTTTCTGCTTTTGCTAGCACAATTTTATTTGGCTTGAAGATATTTAGTAAACTTTGGTAAATACTTTTGACCAGTAAATGGATTCTAATCACTGCTATTGACAGAAAGCTTTGGTTCTTTCAGCTTTGACAACATTTGAGAAATCCACAGTCCAATTATTTTCACCAACTTCTGCCCAAGGTATTTTGATAAAATTTGCACTGTGTATGCGTGTGTTATAAGTCTGAACAGTTTCCAGTTCCTTGAAAAAAAATATTTCCACAAGATTGAGTAATACTGCAAAATGAGAAAAAAGTAGATTGACTTACGTCACAATTACAGTATAATTCATTACTGCTAGTGTCTGTGATTGGGTCAAGATTTTGAAATTTATATCAGTTGTATTCGAGACTAAATGTAATTTAGGCATGGTTAAAGAACCAGCGACTACTGGGGGCCCTGTGTTTGCTCGCGCGGCCCTGGGGCTCGCATCCGGGACTTGCGCTTTGTGTTGTTGTCTTGATCGTGGCTCGGTTTCCCGCTTGTCAGTTTCACGTCGCTGTGATCGCTCGCGGTTTTCCCTCCCTCCCTCCCTCCCTTTGTCCACTTTTGTGCGACCCAGTGCGCTGGGCTGTTCGGTTGCCAAGGTCTGGCAGCCGAGCTCTCAAGCACTGTTGCAGCCTTGGGCACTGAACTTCCAACTTAGAATATTATCATAAGGTCATTGTTCCATTTTGATTTAGCTGGGTATTTAACAACAAATTGTATGCTTTTTTTTTTATTTGAGCAAAAAAAAAAAATTTATATCAGGTAAAAATCCTTAGTTATGACATTTTGTTTGAATTTGCAAAGTGGCTTAAGTTTGGAACCTTAAGTTATGTCTAACAAAGATTAAATCATATTTTACATTGATATTAGAATTTGTTGTAGCCTGAGAAGAAAGCCAACTCTTTAATTGCTCCCGGCATTGCATCCCCCATGGTAATGAGCCAGAAAATTCCATACTGATTTTAATTTTAATCCATTTTTACTGCCATAAATTACAAGTAATATAAAAATGTACTCCCCAGACCCAAAGATTTTAGCTCAAAACAAATGCAAAATATGTAAAGCCAGGAATCGACCCATTCTCCCATTGCTTAATTGTCCAACTTGAAAAGGGTGTCAGATTTGCAAACTTTAAGGCTTGATTACAGGGTGTCAATGAGAATGAATCAAACATTATTTTGGCTAACCACATACATGTACTCCATTCAGAGTCTTTAAAAATTACTCTATTAGCCACATTAATGCACAAGGGAAAATATGCATGCATGTAGTGGTAATTTAATTTCTGTAACCATTTTAGGTGCAAACACTAACCCATATCCAATGAAAAACAACAAATTTACACTTAGTTGACCCAATACTTTGCATGGCTAAAGTGAATAAGTTGCACTATAAATATCTGGTCTGTCAACCATTTAATTACATACCAATCATGTATGGACCACTCGCCGACCATGTATCAACCACTAACATGTGATCATGCACCTACAGGTATCAACCACTTTATACCTTTATACCATGAACCACTAAACAACTTTGAGAATGATTCTGACCTGATTGCAGCATACATGTATATATATATATATATATACACACATGACCATTTAAGTAAACAGAGCATAATATATTGAATCGAAGTTGCTATTGTGAAAGAAAGAACAAAATTAGATCAAACTTTCCAATAATTTTAATTACTTAAGCTAGTACAGCTGTATGTATAAATTAAAAAAGAACAATAAATTGGATGGCTTGAGTGTTTACACCCAATACTATTATCTTGTACACTGCTTATTCAAATGTCAGTGTTGAATAGCGAAACTATATTAGCCCACTTTAACGAATTCAGTTGATGTGGCACTAAAAATTAATCTTACCTTGAGAGCAAAGTAAGAAAGACAAAAAAAAATATGTTAGTTAAGTGTCCCTGAGAAAATATAAGACTATATATATCCACTCAATGACAAAATGAGATAAGAGGTTTCATCAGCTTGCATTGAGGCAAACACTCCAGGAATTGAGGTCATCAATCCATCTTTAATGTACTGTGGGGATGTGACATCAGACACCTTATTAAGCTCCTTGGTGGTCTAGGACTACCTGTCCCAGGCATTGCAGTTTCCGTTGATTTATTGGATTACGGTGTAGCAGATACGGAGTATTGCTGGAAGTACTTCTGGAAGACCTTTAATTTGCAGTGGGGTAAAAAATAACTTCATTAGCCACATTCATATGACTGTACATTGATCTCCATGTATATACAAGCCAGTAAATGCAAAACATAATTATACTGTATACTTATTATTATATGGATGTGAGTGTTTACTGAAAAATAACCCCTCATAGCTAGAACTCTGGGTCTTAAGTGCTGCATTTTCCATACATGTATATCCTCATTTAAAGTGAAAAATATCAATGACATCAAATTTATAATTGTCACCCTTACAGCTTTTAACTACAAATATAGTGCATTTAGCTGGTCCGTCAATCAAACGAGTACCGCCTAGACTTAGCTGATATTACAGTGGCGTCTACGAATAGCAGTCTCAGCAGTATTGAACTGATCGCCTCGCTTAAATGTAATGAAGCGCCATTTAACATCATTCTTGTATGACGCATGACTAATTTAGATACACAGTTTGAATAGCGCTTCATTACATTTACAGCTGTAAGCAAGGCTATCGGGTCAATACTGCTAAGACTGCTATTCGTAGACGCCACTGTAATACAAAGCTTTCAAAGGCATACCGCCTAGTATGAAACAGACTCTGTTTGATTGACGGTCGGCTAAATGCAATTTTTGACAGTCGCACTACAATGAAAACGTAAAGATGCATGAAGATCAATTAATCACTGCCGGGTGCCACTGAACCTAAACTTAAACCAGTTATTTACCAAAATTCAATCAACATTTAGGACATTTAGAGTACGTTTCTTGCATGCAAAGAACAGCATAAATGCCCTGGGGGGGGGGGGGGGGGGGTGTACTCCTGTTTGTGACGTATTATGTATGTGCTGCCTGGGTGGGTCAGGGTTTTGAGCTCAGTTTGGGCAGGTAGGGTCAGGGTTTTGACCTGATTTGGGCAGATCAGGGTCAGGATTTGAGTATAATTTGGGTGCAGTCAGGGTCGGGGTTCAGTATTTTTTAGGCAGGTAAGGTTCAGTTTTTTTTAGCTACAATGTCAAAAATAATACATTCTGTTGCTGCATTTTGATCGCCTGTCCACATGTAAGCACTGAGGTTCCCTTAGATTGTGACTTCAGTACTTATCTATGTACTCCATCTGCTGGTTTGTTTACCCAATACCACGTCCCGACTTGAAATGTTCCGTATTTTGCATGCAATCCCGGTACGCGGTATACCGGCCGGGATATATATCCGACCGTGTTTTGAAAACAATTTAAAGAAGGGGCAATAAGGGGTGTTTTTTTTCAAAAAGGGGGCAATCAGGGTTTTGGAGCTCGGATTGGGTCAAACAGGGTCAGAATTTGAGTCTCTTTGCCTAACATACATACCCATTTTTCATGTAAGTACCCCCCGGGGTGATGTTATCAGTAAGGTAGCCTCTCTTAGTATTTTTGGGCTACCTGTGTTACCATATGGTACCCTCACTTAGTTGTTTTTCAGTATTTTTCAGTTTTTCACTCTGTTTGACTCGTATTCACTCGTGTTCGACTCATGTGGAGTTTTAGATCAGATCGGCAGGAAGAAAGAAAACTTAACTATAGTTTAATAGCCGACCTGAAAACATGGGTTTATCGCTAAGTTAATCTAAACTTATTGACTTATTTGACAGCTTGTCATATATTTTGATGTTTGAGGTAATTAAATCCTAGTTTGTGGTTTCCAAACTGTCAACACTCACGTTGGAATGCATCATGTCATTTCATCCAAGAAAATCAGACGCCTCTCAGACAGGCGTCTGGTTTTCTCGAGGTTACTATTTTAACTATAGTAAAAAAAATATTAACCATAGTTTGGCTGGTTTACTACAGTTATAAACGTCCCAGTGTGACCTCAGCCATTGACTGTTTAACCAGTCCAACTTTCAACACTATAAAACAAAATTGTGACAACAAAAAGTCAAAAGTTTTAAAGAGCAATCAGAAACTGAGAATGAGAGCAACGGCAGTTCTGCATACTAATGACAAAAATATAAGCTTAATTTAATACTGTAGATTGTTGTACTTTCTGAAATGAAACAAAATTACACTGTCTTACAATAAATAACTTACAATAAATCTGTATCACACAAACAACTTAAACAGGTTTATACTTAAATTGTTAAAAATAATAGACGAGTTTCTCACTCTCAAAAGATATATAAAACACCATCTGGCATCTGCTAAAAATGCCAATTTGCATGTAACAACTGTAATTTATATATAGTCAACATATATATCACTCAATAGAATAAATTTTGTACAATACAAACATCTAAAATAACTGTAAAATAAACGCTACAATGTAACTATAAGCTATAAATAAAGTACAAAGTCAAATCACTCAAAGGAAGAATTATCTAGCTGAATCAGTGAATAACATGCTGTAATGACTCTTATTTCAAAGTTATTTGCAACACAGCAGCAGGAACAGTTTGTAAACATGTTTATGGTAAAATAAATTGTAAATTCTGAACTTTAAACTGTAAACTGATAACAAAACTAGTGAGAAAAACATTCATAGTTCATACTTTCACTCCGGGATCTTGATCTGTGCAAAGCTGCCAAGCCGGAACCATTTAAGTGCCAATCCTGTCACTAAGTAAATCTAAGCCTTATGATTGGCTAAAATAGCGGATAGTACAAAATACGCAAATAAATAATTATTTTGAATGAAAAAAGTAACAATATAAACGCTGTTTGAGAATAAATATGTATAAAAATAAATAAGTACATGATTCTCGTAGTCTCTCATCCATGACTCATGAGACACAATGTCTGGTTTTTGACTCAACAACACGGCAATTCCGCGTGATCTTCGCGGGAAGTGTTGACTTGTAGTTCATTCACGCTACTCGGCTTTTCTGGAAAATGAAAAAGGGCTATCAAATATAATATTCTGGAGTTCTTTTATTAATGGATCCATTTTCAAAGGTTAGGAGATTTGAGTATCTACAATTCCACGACACACAAGCATGACATTTTCCGCGAACTGATTTCAATAATCAATTAAATTAGATAGGGTTAATAATTGTCAGTGAGTGTTTGCTTACGCAGGCCAGTGTTTGTTTTGATCACAGCAAGCATTTTTCTAAAGCCACATTTTAGATACCTTCCGAATAAAATTTAAAGTTATTTCATTTTCGTTTCGTGTCTGAAGACTTTCACCTGATGCGGGAAATGCTTTGATTCAATCTCAAAACGCCGAGTTGAGAAGTTTTGGCTGTTTTCCAAATTGTTATATAATGCCGCGAGATAGTGTCAATTAAGTTTTCGTTATAGTATTATGACTTCATCACTTCGTGATGAGTTTAATAATAAAATATCCCGTCAGCTAAAGTATGTTTTATTACGCTCGGCAAACTCCAAAGAGCGATCGCTTGAAAACAAGTACATGTACAATTACGAAGGCGATACTTTTGCGGCGAATTTTCAGCCAATTTTTAACACCCTTCTAAGCAAATAAAGTCGCTCTTATAGAAGAATTCATCTCCGTTGGTACAAATGGCGGCGATTGCCATTAATCCCTAACTGCCCTTTTCGCTGTAAAAATCAGCGATTTCGCCAAACGAGACCTAAGATCTTGGCAAGATCTTGGCAAGATCTTGGCAAGATCTTGGCAAGATCTTATCTTGGCAAGATCTTGTAAGATCTTACAAGATCTTGGCAAGATCTTGCCAAGATAAGATCTTGCCAAGATCTTGCAAGATCTTGGCAAGATCTTGCAAGATCTTGCAAGATCTTGCAAGATTCTCAACCTGGGAGGGCACTCAACTGAACTTGCACACATGACTGAGAATAGCATTCTGTTCTGGACCATCAAAAAGATGTGTGTGCAGTATTCATTGATTTTCATAAAACATTTCACTCAGTCTCACACCATTTTATCATATAAGTTACAGCCTGGCTTTGGAATTATGGGCGATCTGTGGGACTGGCTGTCTGATTACATAACTGAACAAATCCAGTTTGCTACAGTTGGTGAAGGCAAATCTCTGACTGCCAATGTCACATGTGGAGTGCAACAGGTCTGTCCTAGGCCCTATTCTCTATTCTCTACCAGAATACTATTGCCCAAATCGAAAATGCATACATTAAGATGTACGCAGATGATGACACCTTATTCTGCATTGCTAATGATGTCGACTCGCTGTTAAAGAAACCAACAGAGCATTAAGACTTGTAGGCTGCTAAATGCTGCATCAACAATGTCATGAAATTACACCCTAAAAAATTGAAGCATTGCTTACCATAATTGACTGCCTATAAGCTGCAGGGTGTTTTTGATTTCATTTCGACTAAGAGGTAATTTTTTTGTCTAAAGTATGGGTGCAGCTTATACATGTACATGTAGGCAAGCTTTTTCAAATGTTATTTCGAGTAGACCCCCAAAAATGAGCCCTGGTAACCTTTTTTAAATGTTGTTTTTCTCGTAACATTCCCACTGTTTAACTCTTTCGGGTCCGAGCCTGTAAATATAGGTGCCCTGACACCTATATGAGAAAAAAATATTGCATCACATCTAGACATGCCGGAAAGACGATGTTGCGATATTATGTGAAGGGATGAATGGCTTCAAAGTCAAAGCTATAACAGGGATCGCTTGACTCTTTCACTATGGAGAAAAGCTCATTTGTTTTGGCGTTCGTTTTTGTTTCTTCGATTTTCATGAATTCTAAGGAGCTGAAAATCGGCTCAAGACATCCTTTCCATTCGCACTTGAAATCAAGAGCAAACACAAAATCAGCACTCAGTTGTTATAGTACCTTGTTTAATCTTTCCAACCAGTAGTTTTTTTTGCACAAAACACACCAAGCGACTGTGAACCACGCCAATGTTTACACTGCATTTCTCTCCACCACGTTCTCCTGTACCCACCTCCAATTGCATGCTGGGTAATGGACAAAAATTCCACAAGGGGTCCCCCTCTCTGGGACTCCGGTAGGGTTTTTTTTATAAGTCTTTTACCCCTACAGCCAAGAGCGGTGATTTGAACTCAAGCCGTTACTTTAAAGTGACAAAAACACATCCTAATAGGTTGAGCAGGGGTAAAAGAATGCCAACTGCAGGATTTCAAGGCTTTCATTGAAGAATTTTTTCCTGTGTCTGAAATCACAAACACAACGGAAAAACCCTGTGAAATCCCCTCACAAGGCCTACTAAAAGCAAACCAAGTACTTTTCAGCCATCCTCAGACTTAATGATGTCTTCAAGCTCTCTGACAGTGGTATTTTTCTCCAAAATTAGAGCACATTTCATTGGAAACCCTACCGAAGCAGCCATACCTACTGTCGACCAGTACGTAGAATTCTCCCGAATGGCATTGTGGGGCAAGTTTGAGCCCTTGGCTTAACAAGTCAGCAGTATTTAATTACCCTGGGCTAGCCAAACTGGAACTGAGGGGGGAGGGTTTAGTTAGCACTCACACACGATTGGACGACAAAGAGTTAAAGTGCCAATGAAATGAAAAAATCGATCCCGTTTTTATTTTATTTTATTGAATTATAGGCTTCTCTTAGCCTTTTTGTGCAATTAAAAATCAATTTGGAGAGCACAAACATAATTTTATTTTGTATTGAAGTCAGGCATACAGTACAGCCTGGATGTATGTTAACATTTACACGCGTGTAATGCGCATGTACAAAATTAATTTACTACACGCATTTGAGTGTTTTACATGCATGTACTACACTCGCAAAATGCGTGTAGTTTTCCTTTGTTATACAGTTTTCGTCAAAAATCAATTCGGCATGAAATTGTTTGTAACCTGCAACTCCAGCGCCGTCTCTAGACCTTCGAGCGGTTTCAATTACCAACGGTTTTCGGCAAAACATAATAAATTATGCTGAAGGAAACTTTTGAAACCACATTCACTCTGCAATTCACGTAATAAACGTTCGAACAACTTGCCCTAAACGTTCGAACGACTTGCCCTTACGTTCGAACAATTCAACATCACAAAGTGATGAAGTCACAATTGCAAATGTTCGATGTGGTTCATGTGATCTCACGCTATAAATTAACAGACAACAAATTAAAACTGAATGGACTCAAACCATTTTTCGCACCAGTTGGAAACTGTTCAGATACGTAAATGAAGTAAAAACTTTCAAAACGTTTGATTCTGTAAGCATCTCGATTTCTAAAAGAAAATTTTATCTGTAGAGAATATTTGGTGCGATCTCAAAGCAAAACAAACACGGAGTCATTGAAATCAGTTCGTGGAAAATGTCACACTTCTGTGTCGCGGAATTCAAGATTCAAAACTCATTACCTTTGAAAACGGATCCACATTAAATATTACACTCAGTTGAGTGTAGTACACGCGCAGAATTCCGCGCGCGTTACACGCAAAATGTGTTAACATACATCCAGGCTGTACTGTAATTGCCCAAATCAGGCGACAGTTTTTTTGCCATTAACCCTTTATGTCCCAAGAGTGCCATATGGCACTATTACTGGTTACTTGCTTTGAGGGTTTAAATCTGACTTAAAGTTCAAAGAGCAATGCCCTGAGATTCCCACACACCTTGATGTATAGACCAATGATCCTATTGAACTGCATTAGGCATATTAAAAATGAATAATTTCATCTAAATCCTCCTTTCTTTGCACAAGTTAACTATAGTTGACATTATTTCACTTCAGAAAAAGGGACTAAAATGACAGTTACAGAAAAAAAAAATTCTCTTCAGATTCTACATTTTCTCACAAAAATGCATATTTCACATAAAATTTAGAGTTTCATGTTTGCACTAACCTCACTTTCTGTCTCCCAACACCTAAACTTGCCCAGCACCAAGCCATTGTATCCACAAGCACTTCACAACAACCTAAATTCATCCATAATGACTGCAAAGCATGCCGGGAAATCCAATCCACCATCGGCATAGCACTCTCCCATCTTCATTCTTCAAAATATATACTAAGTCTAAAGCCATTTCGACCTAATAGCTTCATATTGGAATCAATGGCAAGTAAATGTTGTCCAATATTCCAAAAAAGCTATGATAGGTGGCTCCAGACCTCCATTTATAAAGCCCACGCTAAAGTGATAGAAGACGTCTTGGCCCATTCACGAGTGGAAAATGAGGCTCTTTCTCTATCACAATAGCAGGCACAGACTCGGTTCTTCGAGAAAGTACTGATTCAAGCTCTCATCAGACTTAATGATGTCCTCCAGCACTCTAAAAATGAAAAAAAAAGGCTTTAAAAAGCCTTAAATTCTGTTTTCCCCCAAACAAACTTCCCTCGAGCTCCATAGCAATGCGACGTCAACGTTTCTAAAATGGCCGACAAAAAACTTTGAGCCCCCAGTATTGTTGGTCAGATGAAAATTCCATGGTAACAGTGACTACAGTTTTCTTAGGGGGGGGAGGGTTTGTTGCAGTCTAGAATGAGCCAAAAATCAGTTAAAAGCCCTTGGGGCTCAAAGGGTTAATGGTGGGCGTTTAGATTCAATATTCGGAGCTCAAAAAATGAGACTTCCTGTCGTTGTATCGGAAAACAATTTGAACTGGTAATAATATATCAACTCTACTTTATGAATATGCAAAAACATTGATATGTCAAAATTTGATTGTAGTGGCTCTTCACAATGCAGTTTGTGTTTAATTGATATTGTGGTTCTGTTAAAGTTCACATTTTGTGAAGTTTGATCAGTTTGAGTCTCGATCTTTAAGGTCTCAAAGTTTATTTTGGAAAAATGCTCTTGCTACATCACAATTAAAGCCACATAGACGTTGTACTATATACTGTTTTAAAGGTCTTGCATTGAAGAAAGTATACATTTAATCCATTTTGAACAAAAGTTAAAAGCATAGATGTTGTATATTTTTCAACACGAAATGACTCCGTCTGCCAGAATGAGTTCAGCCCTTTTTTCTTAATTATCCCTTTCGAAACCCAACTAAATTGTCTCAAATACTGTGTCAAAGTTGAAAAAGTAGTTTTTCATTCCATTTTGATACAAACCAGGTCATAAAACCTGAACGAAAAATAATTTCCAAATATGTTATACCGTATTTTATCATGTACAAGCCGAACCTCGCGTATAAGCTGCACCCCTAACTTCAGCCTGATAAACAGAAGCTTGTTTTTCTCAAAAGGTTTAAGGAAAAACCTTGTGTATAAGCCGCACCACAAAATTCAGTAAGAGTAGTCTTGTGTTCGAGTTCATAAATGCCCGTAATTGAAGCAAAACCTCTTCATAAGAGATTGTCATATCACAACAACGAATTGGTAACAACTTTCCTTGTCCTTTCTTGTGAATATTTTAACCTGCTGTCTTTGAATCACTTCAGAATTCTTCTGCTGTTGTTCCGCCATTAACCAACAACATATTTAAGGAACTTCATTCCTTTAAGCGCACAAGTAAGTAAGATTTTCTGGCAAAACTATATGAGCACGTGTCTGAGTCCGTGGTCCGCCATCTTGGATTTTCAAGGAGGCCTGGGGCGAGAGTTTTCTCGAACGTCCGATCGAGCGTGAGCTCTGAAGTTGAACATACAATGTAACTCAATGCGAATTTTACTTTATTTGAAAATTTGACGGCTTCCAAGACCAATTATGACCTTAAACAACACTAGGAACCATTTGAGGAGTTAGCAGAGAAGATGACAGGCAACTGGACAGCTGGTTTTCTTTGGAAAGCGAAGGAGAGGAGTTTGAGTAGAAGTCTTGCTGACACTCGTGTTCTGTGAATTGAATGTGCCATTTCTATTGTTCATATGGCTTTGTTTACGGTCATTGCAAAAAATGTTTGCTGAAAACACTCACATATAAGCAGCACCCCCAACTTTGTGGCAATTTTTTGTTACTTTCAAAATCTGAAAGTCAAAAAAGGTGCGGCTTATATGTGATAAAATACGGTATACTAAAAATCATGTGACCGATGACGTCATTGTTACGTCATCACCACTAAGTGATTTGTGGGAACCCACTACCATGCCTGTCCAAGTTTGAACTGTCTGGCATTAATAATGAGGGAGATATTGGCATGTACTTAAAATCATGTGACCGATTACGTCATCGATACATCATCACCACTACATGTAAGTGATTGATAGGGATTCACTACCATGTCTGTCCAGGTTTGAAGTGTCTGGCATTAGATGGGCACCGTCAATACATCTTCTCCAGCATGACCAAATCTTTTCGAAACCTTGGACGGTCATTCGTAAAGTCAACAGCAAGTCGTCGAATCACAGAAAATAACGATGAATAAATTATCTTGTATCCACCTAAACCCAATAACTTGTTCTGCACATGCATGCATCCACAAGTTAAATTACTATTGTGTGTGGAATAAACAACCTACATGGGATTGTAGGTATTCATAGCTTGATTACGTCTAGAACCTTCTCTTAATAATGGCTAATTGTGTTGACGCATGCAGTCTAAGTAGTTCTGGAACCTTCCAATCTGAACGAAGATTGTGTGACAAAGTTATTATTTAGTGTAGCTAAATCAAATTGATCTTTAAATGAAAATGCCCTGCTTAACTTTGAAATCACATATCAAAGAGGTTATAACAAGTTTTTATCCGGTCCACATCTGCACAGAATTGAGTTTTTGGTAATCTAACGCTAGCCAAATGTAACTTGCAAACGTTTTATCAAATATAAACAGTACATGACCTGGAGGTCAACTGGTTGGGAGATCAAAGAAAGCACATGTTTTTTAGGATGGAACCTATTGAATATATTATGTTATTTCAGTTCATTTTCTCATTTGAGAATTCCGAATGCAGAACTTTGAATTCAGGAATACTCATGATTGACTTTGCTTATAAACTGGCCATCTCTATCTACACTCACACCATTCTGTTCAGCTGAGCTAAACAAAACACCATTGGAGAGTCCTCGATACACAGATAATCGCCCGAAGTACACACCATAAAACAATTAATAAATTAGCTCGAATCCCCTAACCCCAATAACTCATTCTGCACTTGCGCGCATCCCCACTAGTTAATGACGACTATTATTTGAGTAAAATGTTTTAGAACCCCTTCTAGATTCAACCAATTAGATTGGAGAACTATTCCCATTTGTGGACAAAATGGGAATTTCAGAAATACAGGGTCTTGTCGCAGGCTCTCCTTTCTCATTCTCCGCTTCACCCTCCTCTCTCCTACCACAGGAACCCCAAATCCAAAACCAGGTAAAAATAAAACCAGAGCCGTTCACAGACTAATCATCCCACATCCACATACAGATGCCATATGCAAGTCAGTCACATACAGAGCAGCTATTGTGGAACTATCTAGATGATCTCCTTTAGATAAAAAAAACAATTGACCTTTAAATAAACTTGTCAAAAAGTACATTAACTCCACACCACTGCAACCAAATATTAGGATCAACAGTGAGTTCTCATACCACTGATATGTTTATCCATTTACACACCTACATGTACTCACTTATTCATCAAAATAATTAAGTTTTGCATAAAGTGGTATGTCACCTGGGACTTTAGCCTGGGCCTTATGGTGTATCTCCTCATTTGAGATTTTTGTCCATATTTAGATTTTTCTGCTGACATTCTTTTCTTTGGATTTGTCTTTTAGATATTGTATCATACATTTGTTCAAACAATGTATCAGTTCCAGATGATAGTCTGTACACGACAGTTAAGACAGAGCCAGACAACAGTTTGACACCACCTTATACTCCCCCTTATCATATGGATACTACACAAGATGACAACATGGCAGATGATCTTGCATATTTTATGCAGCCACAACTGGAAGAGGCTATTCTGTCAACACTCCCTTCACCGCCTCATGATAATGATGTTCCATGCACAACACAGAGTCCCATCACAGATGAAAACAATCTGAATACCTCCCAGCTGCTGCAAGCAATTCAAGCACATAAGTCATCACAGGAGCCTCAACAACAACAAAATATTACTCAAGTAGACAAGTCTTTGGCTGACTTACTGAAAGAGCCTCCAAAGGCAATACAACTGCAGCAGAGTAATGGAGCACAGCAGGTGAAGACTTGAACGTTGTCTTTATCAACTCTTGTTGTTGTTAGCATCCTCTAGCATGCATCCTTTATTTGATGTTTGCATAGCTGTAGCAGATCCAGAGGGGGTTTGGTGGGTTACATTGAACTCCCCTTCTCCCACTTGCTTACAAATGACAAAGAAATTGCCAAATCATTTTGGTACTTGTATGGGCTAAAGTGAACAAGTTGCACCGTAAATACATTGTCGGTAAGTGGTCGGTAAAATTGTGTTGTGGTTGGTAAGCTGTCGGTAAGTGGTTGGTAAGCTGTTGGTAAGTGGTTGACTCGATCGCTACGTGTACATGTAGCTGTTTCCTTCACTGTAATCATTTGAACCAAAATAAGTTTCCAACATTCTGGCAATGATAAACCCCTTCGATAACAGATAACAAATTAAAATATCCGCAGCACTCACTGTTGGGCCTCTCCTGTTGTGTCAAAAACCAGACAATCAGTCTGAAAGCGCATGAATCGTTATCTCATACTGGCTCAAGAATATTTAGAACCAAAATACGCTTAATAGCTTCCAAAGTTTCCAACATTGTGGCAACGATAAACCCCTTCTATACAGTGCGATCTCACGGCAAAGTAACAGATAACAAAATTAAAATATCCGCAGCACTCACTGTTGGGCCCCTCCTGTTGTGCCAAACACCAGACAATCAGTCTGAAAGCACATGAATCATTATCTCATGCACATGAATCATTATCTCATGCACAAGAATCATTATCTCATGCACAAGAATCATTATCTCATGCACAAGAATCATTATCTCATGCACAAGAATCATTATCTCATGCACAAGAATCATTATCTCATGCACAAGAATCATTATCTCATGCACAAGAATCATTATCTCATGCACAAGAATCATTATCTCATGCACATGAATCATTATCTCATGCACATGAATCATTATCTCATGCACATGAATCATTATCTCATGCACAAGAATCATTATCTCATGCACAAGAATCATTATCTCATGCACAAGAATCATTATCTCATGCACATGAATCATTATCTCATGCACATGAATCATTATCTGCATGCACATGAATCATTATCTCATGCACATGAATCATTATCTCATGCACAAGAATCATTATCTCATGCACAAGAATCATTATCTCATGCACAAGAATCATTATCTCATGCACAAGAATCATTATCTCATGCACAAGAATCATTATCTCATGCACAAGAATCATTATCTCATGCACAAGAATCATTATCTCATGCACATGAATCATTATCTCATGCACATGAATCATTATCTCATGCACAAGAATCATTATCTCATGCACAAGAATCATTATCTCATGCACAAGAATCATTATCTCATGCACATGAATCATTATCTCATGCACATGAATCATTATCTGCATGCACATGAATCATTATCTCATGCACATGAATCATTATCTCATGCACAAGAATCATTATCTCATGCACAAGAATCATTATCTCATGCACAAGAATCATTATCTCATGCACAAGAATCATTATCTCATGCACAAGAATCATTATCTCATGCACAAGAATCATTATCTCATGCACAAGAATCATTATCTCATGCACAAGAATCATTATCTCATGCACAAGAATCATTATCTCATGCACAAGAATCATTATCTCATGCACAAGAATCATTATCTCATGCACAAGAATCATTATCTCATGCACATGAATCATTATCTCATGCACATGAATCATTATCTCATGCACATGAATCATTATCTCATGCACATGAATCATTATCTCATGCACAAGAATCATTATCTCATGCACAAGAATCATTATCTCATGCACATGAATCATTATCTCATGCACAAGAATCATTATCTCATGCACAAGAATCATTATCTCATGCACAAGAATCATTATCTCATGCACAAGAATCATTATCTCATGCACAAGAATCATTATCTCATGCACAAGAATCATTATCTCATGCACAAGAATCATTATCTCATGCACAAGAATCATTATCTCATGCACAAGAATCATTATCTCATGCACATGAATCATTATCTCATGCACAAGAATCATTATCTCATGCACAAGAATCATTATCTCATGCACAAGAATCATTATCTCATGCACATGAATCATTATCTCATGCACATGAATCATTATCTCATGCACAAGAATCATTATCTCATGCACAAGAATCATTATCTCATGCACAAGAATCATTATCTCATGCACAAGAATCATTATCTGCATGTACATGTATGTCCACAAAGTGGACTTCTTGAATCGAAAATTATGAAGGATTGATGGGTCAATTAAAGTATTAAACTACAAAAGGTAAAGTTTTTCAAATGAAATTAAAACACCAGTGACGGTGTTTAGGGACAGTGTTTAGTAACACAATCCCACACAACCTTTCTTTTGGTTGACTTTCTGTTGGTTTTACCCAACTCTGTGTTACAATTTAAGTACTGCCTCGCTATTTACATACATTTGTGATGCAATGTTAGGTTTCATAACCAGCTTTTCTTTGTAAACAGAATATGCTTTGCAACGCTTGCTTGTGAATAGATGGCTACTGAATAGACCACTAATTGAAAGGCTGCCACACCGCAAAGTTCCGACCCATGATTGAAAGGCGGGAAACTTAAAAATAATAATCTTTACAATTTGCCTGAAATGTCTCTTACAATCCAAACCGAATTAATTGAATGTTTAGAAACGTCTAATACAATTTATTTCTACATTTTGTAAACAGATGATGATTTGCTCATGTGCCGAATGCAATGAAAAAACTAATAATTATGCAGTTTCTTTTTAGTTCGGTACATCAGTGGAGCACCGTCTGAACTGTGCCTTATACACCTTTCCCTTGCAAATAGCTTCCTGTGCACTACGCAGACCTATGTTTAATACCTACATGTATGTTGGAATCCAAGATGGCGCGGGTTCACTAATTCACAGAGTTAAATCGAGAATTGCTGGTTTTCACTCAATCCCCAGAGATTCAAATGACAAAGGGCATGGCGGCCATGTTGGTGCCCCAACAAAAGAAGCTAGCGAGGAATCTATTGTTTAAGGGCACCAACATGGCGGCTATGACGTCAAGTGAAAACCAGCAATATGCTGCAAAGAAGAAAAGACAGATATATTGAGTACACTATTTTCATCAATATCCAACTATCTACAACGTAGTAAGAATGTGCTATTGACAAATTTCGTTCTAACATTGGAAAGCTACGTACATGTACAATGTACGTGATATCAAGAGCGTAGCGTGTATGTATGCACATACGCACAATTTGAGACAAAAATTCCCTGTTTGTACTATCAGCTGGATTTTACTTTTAGACGAAAATTCCCTGTGGAAACCATTCTCAAGTACTGTCGGTAAGTGGATGGTAAGCTGTTGGTAAGTGGTCGGCCTTACAAATTTACGGTGCAACTTGTTCACTTTAGCCCTTGTATGTATGGAACACCCCTTCCAAACTGCCTAATAGAATCCTGAATTTGCCCCTTGTGCATTTACTATGTCTATGCTAAACATCCGACTTTGCTCTTGTTTGCTTGATCAAAGCAAAGTACATATACAAAGTGTACCTCAACTATATAACTATCGGGTGCATTATGGGTAGGAGTAAAGCTCATAAAAATGCAACTACAGCCGATCTCCGCACGCGTTTACAAATCATCATAGTGAAGACTTACACTGTATGTAGTTGATTTAAAGTTCAAGAATTCATCTAGAATACAACACTTTTACTCGGGACAGGCAGGAAAGCTCAAAGTAACCTGGGTATTTAAATGCACTCTCTATAATATTTACTTTTAGGTCGAGTATTTCCAAAACACAACATATCCCTGGTCGGCGGAAAGAGAACGCAAAATGATCATGCCGAAGTTACAGGTTCAAAGCGTGAATTCAGAGCTATTTGTGAAGCTGTTAGGAGATCTTCTGATGACCTAAAATATCGAGATAACCCATGTAGAGGAAACATGATTAGTACACCTGATCTGTATATGTGGGTTCAGGGCCAATATCAATTGACCTATATCACTATGACGTCATATCAAAACAATCTATTGTTTAAACGCTAAGGATCACGGTCATGGTAGGGGGACAAAACAGGGACAAAACAGCAACAACACAAAGGAAATCACTATCAAATGCATTTTGAAGAACGTAGAATAGCGGTAACAGCCACCAAATACGGTAAATATTGTGGGATAAACATTGATACAACTGATATCTGGAAACCAGACAATTCGAAGTTAAATTTTCCTCAGCAGAGCAGATTTAGTTCAAAATGCTATTGTTCAAGTCGATTCTGTCCCCCTCATAAACAAGCCGTGACGTCATAATGATATAGGGTAATTCGTTTGAAACTTTGACATTCTACATTTTTTGTCAGTGATTTTTGTCAGTGATTCTAAACCACAACCACAGTGATGAAATAATTCAGATCGGTAGCAGGGCAGTTATTCTGTTCTCTGTCTTCTACCTCTGTGAAGACTGAACTGATCAGTGTTATTAGACTGATAGAACATTTCAAAGAGCAGAATGAAAGGATTCATATGTACAGAGCTGACTGCACAGACTGCACAATAGCCTGGCTTATAGTTTAAAAGTTTTGAGAAAGCAAAATAAACACTTTATAGGGTAACATAAGAACACCTTCAAATCGTTTTATTTAACTGCTGTGTGTAATGTTTATTTTTCGCTGATCCTGATGAGACGAAAGTCACAAACTGAGAAAAAAACTGATGTTGTTTGGAGATGCAATATAATTACAAAATGAAACTTTGAAAACTAAATATTCGAAAGTTTGTCGCGGCTCGTTATCTACGAAATTAGGAAACTAGGATTCACAATAAAGTGATGTTGTTATATGGGTTCATAGCTGCTAACGTTTTTGGTTTTCACGAAGTATTATAAACAGCTTCGTCAGAATTATTTGATTTAAATTGCATGGAAAATAAATTTTAAGAATGAAAGAAATGTAAACTGTGCAACAATAATAAGAACATTAGCGATGCGAAACCAAGAATTATCGAACATGCCTTTAATAAAAGCATTCACGAACAAATTAATACCATTAAAAAAAAACAGGATCCCGCCGAACCTTGAATAAAACTGGAGTTTATTAGAAATTTTTAGAATTAACCTTTAGTACCATAAAATATGAGAATGATATGGGGTACGTTGATTTCTATCTGTTTGTTAATCAAAATAATTAAATGTTTTATGAATTTGTTGTCAATAAATTTATGAAATTGTGTAAACCTTTAAGCTATTTTAATCTCTTCAATTTTCTGCGAAACAGTTTCAAAATTAGCGTTGAATTCTTGTTTAGCAGATGAAATTCGGCATGATAGTTACGTTCTGCTAACGTAAACATTAATTTATATAATCAGGAAAAATACTTGACCTTACAGTAAATATATAGAGTGCATTTAAATACTAAGGTTACTTTAAGCATTCCTGCCTGTGCCGAGTAAAAGTGTTGTATTCTAGATGAATTCTTGACCTATAAATCAACTACATAAGTCTTCGCTATGATGATTTGCAAACTCGCGTGGATATCGGCTGTAGTTGCATTTTAATTAACTTACTCCTACCCATAATGCACCCGATATAGTTATATAGTTGAGGTGTGGGGGGTCAAAGTTTTTGCACTTTGCTGTATATATATATATGCAATTCTTTCTGGTTGCAGGAACAACATTTAGATAACAGTCAGCAGCTCCAACTGCTCCAGCTTCTACTAAAACATCAGCAACAACAGCAACAGAAGCAGCAATTGTTACAACATGAACAGAATCAGGCAATAGTCAGTAGAAGTACTCAGCTACAACAGCTGTTGAACCAGGTGATTACGACGACATCAGTTACTACAATACCACAAGCTTGTCCTTTGTCTGCTCTGCCAGTGCTGAGCCCAAGTTCAGTAGAAACTCAGTCACCTCAGTCACTGCCATCACCCAGTACTATGTCATCTATGTCGTCAAACCCAAGCTCTCCCCAGCAGCCACAGTTACCTCCCTCGCCACCAATGTTCCAACCAACCCGGCAGGTTAGTAACAATGTCTTACTCTACCAGAACCAAATTCAAATTGATCACTAGCCTGCTTGCAGGTGGTGGAGGGTGTTTTTTTGCGCGCAGCAAACGGATCATCGAAGCGGCCGCCATATTGGCCGAGCGTGATTGAGACCTGGGATCGAATTACAAATGGAGGGGGAGGGGGGTGGGGGAGAACAAGCAGATCTGAAAGACCGCCTGCACGACAACCCCTGGTTTCTGAATATCCGCCCACCACGCACATGATTTCCATTAACTTGTAACCCATTCTTAATTGACCAATAGGAGTCGATGTGACAGCCTGCCAATTTTGATTTGGTTTGATTGAAATGCGTGCAATATTCAAAACAAACTTCGCTCGCTGTCAAATGCAATGCAAAATGTTAGTAAAATTGTCAATAATATTGGTTCTCAGATACGGAAATTTCAATAAAACCAGCTATTTTTGTTCAAAGTTCTCCATGGAAAGGACTGCGACAGTACCACTTTAGATATATATGTAGACATTTTGGTTTTAGCCTGTTGCGTTCGCCCCATCAGTCTCTCAAAGAGTTTGCAAATCCTCCGAAATACATACATTTAATACAAGCTGCTTCCGACAAAGCCGTCCAGCACCGCAGTCAGGTGCCATACAAGCGGCTGCTTCCTTTCTTAAAAGAATTAAGCTCGCATAAAGATAAATACAGGATCGAAAAAATCTCTAAACTTCAAAGAAAACTCCGATGGAGACAATGTTTTGTCTGGAACTCGATATTGAAGAACTCGTGGACAAACAAACTACGAGTGCAAAGTACACAGGTAAATGTTGTGATCGTCTTTCTCTGACAACTATGGTTCTATGGTTCTTGGTCAAATAGTCAATACACCAGGTCGACCTTTATTCTTACTGCAATCTGGTCAGCCATTATCTCGCTCCCTTCTAACAAGCTGGCTGAGACACATCTTGGAGGGAGCAGGTGTTCCTCAGTGGTAACTACTCGAGTCACAGCTTCCGCATCGGCACTGCTACAGTAGCCGCAAGGAACAGTGTCCCGGATCATCTGATTAAGACACTAGGGCGATGGGCTAGCAGTGCTTTCCAGCTCTATATACGAGCTCCATCTGAGGTATTGGCTAACCTTCCCGTCACTTGGTTTGACTGTGTCAGGTATGTGCAATTTATGGAAGTTAGGCTCAAGTCAATGCTTGTCGGTGGCTCTGATACCAGCAGCCCACGCTTGTTGAGCTGATAGTCGCGGATCAACTAGCATTTCCTGGAGCATATCGTTGCGGATCAACTAGCATTTCCTGGAGCAGATCTTTGCAGATCTAACAGTTACATGTAGAGCACTTCTGTTGTGTTTGGGCCGATCTGCTTGGGATTGGGAGTTGGAGGTTCCTTGGTGCCCCCTTCCACTGTCCCTCCGGTTTTCCAAGCACCGGTAGTGGTTTGGTGGTGGACTGTGGTGTTACCATGGTTGTCTCCTTGTCATGTGTTGACATGTGCATCCAGCACGACTATCTCTAGGCACCTAATCCCAAGCTCATCTTATGCCGATGAGTTTAAATGTGGATAAATATAATTCAGGCAAAGTTAAAATTGATGAGGGCTCCTCCTAAGCTTAGCAGGGGCTTGGTGTGCCCAACTTGGCAGATTGTTGTGGATCTATTCCTTGCTGCGTTACGCAAATTTGCTCCCGCCCATTGGTAAGTATGGTTGGTAAGTATTCCACTGACTAGGCTGGTCAGTGTGACAGGTGTCAGGTGGTGGACTGTGGTAGGGGTTACCATGGTTATCTCCTTGTTGTGTGTGGACATGCGCATCCAGCATGACTATCTCTAGGCACCTACATGTAATCCCAAGCTCATCTCCTGCCGATGAGTTTAAGGGAAGACTTTTGCAAAGCGAAATTTAAAATCTGCATATTTGAATTCAGTTAATAGCCACTCTGACAATTTTTGCTAAATTCTTATGAGGATGGTCGTTATCCAGCAACTTAAAAACTTAAAGCCCTGGCATCTGTGAAGTAGTTTATACATATTTTGACAAATTAATGCATGACATACAGGTCAGTGGCATAGGAGGGGGAGGGGGAAGTTGCCCTCCCCACTGCCCAGTCCCAGAAGAGAGATTGACAGAAGTCATCCATGAAAATGTCCCAGAATTCATCATTTTGTCTCCCCAGTTTCCTCAAAATTTCACGATCTCCCTATGCCCCTGGTGCAGGTAGATGAATCACTGAAGCTGTTTTACTGGGTAGCTACATTGTATACAGTAATTTGTAGCTTAATACCAATTCTTACCATAAAAATAGCAAAACAAAAATTACAAAAACAAAAAACTTTATTTAAACCTGTATGGAGAACAAGACAACTTGTACTACTCATAAAAAGCATAATACTGTATAAGTCAAAAATTGAAACAAGTTCTGTGTTCCTTGCTTAGATTATCCAGCTGCCATCTCATCTGTTAAATGGTGAATCCACATTATTAACGGCTTCCCTTCAGACCAATGCTAATGGCAGTCCTGTTATCACCATACCTGTTGTGTTTGATAAGTTACCAATTAGCAGAGTTCCAACTACAGTTAAAGCTGAAGCTAATGGCAAGCCAGGAAATCGCTCAAACCACAATGAAATAGAAAAGAGATACAGGAACAGTATCAATAGTAGGATCAATGAGCTCAAGGATCTTGTGTGTGGCACTGAAACTAAGGTGAGTCACTGGAGGTTGAACCTTATTTTGACCAGCCAACTGATGGATATCTGTGAAGCCTTGGCTGTTCACTAACATGCCTACTGTTAATTCTTAATATTTGCATGTTGTAGCAGTTCGATTTAAAAACATTAAGAGTAGATTTTTCAGTGAACTGTGTAGTACATGCCTTGATTTTGGTTTTCTAGTATTACCTACATGTAATACTTCACAGTACATATAGTAATACAGTTTACTAGTATTACCTACATGTAATACTTCACATTACATATAGTAATACAGTTTACTAGTATTACCTAATACTTCACAGTACATATAGTAATACAGTTTTCTAGTATTACCTAATACTTCACAGTACATATAGTAATACAGTTTACTAGTATTACCTAATACTTCACAGTACATAATTTATAGTAATACAGTTTACTAGTATTACCTAATACTTCACATTACATATAGTAATACAGTTTACTAGTATTGCCTAATACTTCACATTACATGTAGTAATACAGTTTACTAGTATTACCTAATACTTCACATTACATATAGTAATACAGTTTACTAGTATTGCCTAATACTTCACATTACATGTAGTAATACAGTTTACTAGTATTACCTACATGTAATACTTCACATTACATATAGTAATACAGTTTACTAGTATTACCTAATACTTCACAGTACATATAGTAATACAGTTTACTAGTATTACCTAATACTTCACAGTACATATAGTAATACAGTTTACTAGTATTACCTAATACTTCACAGTACATATAGTCATACAGTTTACTAGTATTGCCTAATACTTCACAGTACATATAGTAATACAGTTTACTAGTATTACCTAATACTTCACAGTACATATAGTAATACAGTTTTCTAGTATTGCCTAATACTTCACATTACATATAGTAATACAGTTTTCTAGTATTACCTAATACTTCACATTACATATAGTAATACAGTTTACTAGTATTGCCTAATACTTCACATTACATGTAGTAATACAGTTTACTAGTATTACCTAATACTTCACATTACATATAGTAATACAGTTTACTAGTATTACCTAATACTTCACAGTACATATAGTAATACAGTTTACTAGTATTACCTAATACTTCACAGTACATATAGTCATACAGTTTACTAGTATTGCCTAATACTTCACAGTACATATAGTCATACAGTTTACTAGTATTACCTAATACTTCACATTACATATAGTAATACAGTTTTCTAGTATTGCCTAATACTTCACATTACATATAGTAATACAGTTTTCTAGTATTACCTAATACTTCACATTACATATAGTAATACAGTTTTCTAGTATTGCCTAATACTTCACATTACATATAGTAATACAGTTTTCTAGTATTACCTAATACTTCACATTACATATAGTAATACAGTTTTCTAGTATTGCCTAATACTTCACATTACATATAGTAATACAGTTTACTAGTATTACCTAATACTTCACATTACATGTAGTAATACAGTTTACTAGTATTACCTACATGTAATACTTCACATTACATATAGTAATACAGTTTACTAGTATTACCTAATACTTCACATTACATGTAGTAATACAGTTTACTAGTATTACCTACATGTAATACTTCACATTACATATAGTAATACAGTTTACTAGTATTGCCTAATACTTCACATTACATATAGTAATACAGTTTACTAGTATTGCCTAATACTTCACATTACATGTAGTAATACAGTTTACTAGTGTTACCTAATACTTCACATTACATATAGTAATACAGTTTACTAGTATTGCCTAATACTTCACATTACATGTAGTAATACAGTTTACTAGTATTACCTACATGTAATACTTCACATTACATATAGTAATACAGTTTACTAGTATTACCTAATACTTCACAGTACATATAGTAATACAGTTTACTAGTATTACCTAATACTTCACAGTACATATAGTAATACAGTTTACTAGTATTACCTAATACTTCACAGTACATATAGTCATACAGTTTACTAGTATTGCCTAATACTTCACAGTACATATAGTAATACAGTTTACTAGTATTACCTAATACTTCACATTACATATAGTAATACAGTTTTCTAGTATTGCCTAATACTTCACATTACATAATTATAGTAATACAGTTTTCTAGTATTACCTAATACTTCACATTACATATAGTAATACAGTTTACTAGTATTGCCTAATACTTCACATTACATGTAGTAATACAGTTTACTAGTATTACCTAATACTTCACATTACATATAGTAATACAGTTTACTAGTATTACCTAATACTTCACAGTACATATAGTAATACAGTTTACTAGTATTACCTAATACTTCACAGTACATATAGTAATACAGTTTACTAGTATTACCTACATGTAATACTTCACAGTACATATAGTCATACAGTTTACTAGTATTGCCTAATACTTCACAGTACATATAGTAATACAGTTTACTAGTATTACCTAATACTTCACAGTACATATAGTAATACAGTTTACTAGTATTACCTAATACTTCACAGTACATATAGTCATACAGTTTACTAGTATTGCCTAATACTTCACAGTACATATAGTAATACAGTTTACTAGTATTACCTAATACTTCA
This sequence comes from Actinernus sp. WN-2022, assembly GCA_030867875.1. Classification (NCBI taxonomy): domain Eukaryota; kingdom Metazoa; phylum Cnidaria; class Anthozoa; order Actiniaria; family Actinernidae; genus Actinernus; species Actinernus sp. WN-2022. The sequence continues at coordinate 56,409,649 of JAOWCC010001751.1, read as the reverse complement.
CATTACATATAGTAATACAGTTTTCTAGTATTGCCTAATACTTCACATTACATATAGTAATACAGTTTTCTAGTATTACCTAATACTTCACATTACATGTAGTAATACAGTTTACTAGTATTGCCTAATACTTCACATTACATGTAGTAATACAGTTTACTAGTATTACCTAATACTTCACATTACATATAGTAATACAGTTTACTAGTATTACCTAATACTTCACAGTACATATAGTAATACAGTTTACTAGTATTACCTAATACTTCACAGTACATATAGTAATACAGTTTACTAGTATTACCTAATACTTCACAGTACATATAGTCATACAGTTTACTAGTATTGCCTAATACTTCACAGTACATATAGTAATACAGTTTACTAGTATTACCTAATACTTCACATTACATATAGTAATACAGTTTTCTAGTATTACCTAATACTTCACATTACATATAGTAATACAGTTTTCTAGTATTGCCTAATACTTCACATTACATATAGTAATACAGTTTTCTAGTATTGCCTAATACTTCACATTACATATAGTAATACAGTTTTCTAGTATTACCTAATACTTCACATTACATATAGTAATACAGTTTTCTAGTATTGCCTAATACTTCACATTACATATAGTAATACAGTTTACTAGTATTACCTACATGTAATACTTCACATTACATATAGTAATACAGTTTACTAGTATTACCTAATACTTCACATTACATGTAGTAATACAGTTTACTAGTATTACCTACATGTAATACTTCACATTACATATAGTAATACAGTTTACTAGTATTGCCTAATACTTCACATTACATGTAGTAATACAGTTTACTAGTATTACCTAATACTTCACATTACATATAGTAATACAGTTTACTAGTATTGCCTAATACTTCACATTACATGTAGTAATACAGTTTACTAGTATTACCTACATGTAATACCTCACATTACATATAGTAATACAGTTTACTAGTATTACCTAATACTTCACAGTACATATAGTAATACAGTTTACTAGTATTACCTAATACTTCACAGTACATATAGTAATACAGTTTACTAGTATTACCTAATACTTCACAGTACATATAGTCATACAGTTTACTAGTATTGCCTAATACTTCACAGTACATATAGTAATACAGTTTACTAGTATTACCTAATACTTCACATTACATATAGTAATACAGTTTTCTAGTATTGCCTAATACTTCACATTACATATAGTAATACAGTTTTCTAGTATTACCTAATACTTCACATTACATATAGTAATACAGTTTACTAGTATTGCCTAATACTTCACATTACATGTAGTAATACAGTTTACTAGTATTACCTAATACTTCACATTACATATAGTAATACAGTTTTCTAGTATTGCCTAATACTTCACATTACATATAGTAATACAGTTTTCTAGTATTACCTAATACTTCACATTACATATAGTAATACAGTTTTCTAGTATTGCCTAATACTTCACATTACATATAGTAATACAGTTTACTAGTATTACCTAATACTTCACATTACATGTAGTAATACAGTTTACTAGTATTACCTACATGTAATACTTCACATTACATATAGTAATACAGTTTACTAGTATTACCTAATACTTCACATTACATGTAGTAATACAGTTTACTAGTATTACCTACAAACTGTACATGTAATACTTCACATTACATATAGTAATACAGTTTACTAGTATTGCCTAATACTTCACATTACATATAGTAATACAGTTTTCTAGTATTGCCTAATACTTCACATTACATATAGTAATACAGTTTACTAGTATTACCTAATACTTCACATTACATATAGTAATACAGTTTTCTAGTATTACCTAATACTTCACATTACATATAGTAATACAGTTTTCTAGTATTGCCTAATACTTCACATTACAAAATAGTAATACAGTTTTCTAGTATTACCTAATACTTCACATTACATATAGTAATACAGTTTTCTAGTATTGCCTAATACTTCACATTACATATAGTAATACAGTTTACTAGTATTACCTAATACTTCACATTACATGTAGTAATACAGTTTACTAGTATTACCTACATGTAATACTTCACATTACATATAGTAATACAGTTTACTAGTATTGCCTAATACTTCACATTACATATAGTAATACAGTTTTCTAGTATTGCCTAATACTTCACATTACATATAGTAATACAGTTTACTAGTATTACCTAATACTTCACATTACATGTAGTAATACAGTTTACTAGTATTACCTAATACTTCACAGTACATATAGTAATACAGTTTACTAGTATTACCTACATGTAATACTTCACATTACATGTAGTAATACAGTTTACTAGTATTACCTAATACTTCACATTACATATAGTAATACAGTTTACTAGTATTACCTAATACTTCACAGTACATATAGTAATACAGTTTACTAGTATTACCTAATACTTCACATTACATATAGTAATACAGTTTACTAGTATTGCCTAATACTTCACATTACATGTAGTAATACAGTTTACTAGTATTACCTAATACTTCACATTACATATAGTAATACAGTTTACTAGTATTACCTAATACTTCACAGTACATATAGTAATACAGTTTACTAGTATTGCCTAATACTTCACATTACATATAGTAATACAGTTTACTAGTATTGCCTAATACTTCACATTACATGTAGTAATACAGTTTACTAGTATTACCTACATGTAATACTTCACATTACATATAGTAATACAGTTTACTAGTATTACCTAATACTTCACATTACATATAGTAATACAGTTTACTGGTATTGCCTAATACTTCACATTACATGTAGTAATACAGTTTACTAGTATTACCTAATACTTCACATTACATATAGTAATACAGTTTACTAGTATTACCTAATACTTCACAGTACATATAGTAATACAGTTTACTAGTATTGCCTAATACTTCACATTACATATAGTAATACAGTTTACTAGTATTGCCTAATACTTCACATTACATGTAGTAATACAGTTTACTAGTATTACCTACATGTAATACTTCACATTACATATAGTAATACAGTTTACTAGTATTACCTAATACTTCACATTACATATAGTAATACAGTTTACTAGTATTGCCTAATACTTCACATTACATATAGTAATACAGTTTACTAGTATTACCTAATACTTCACAGTACATATAGTAATACAGTTTACTAGTATTGCCTAATACTTCACATTACATATAGTAATACAGTTTACTAGTATTGCCTAATACTTCACATTACATGTAGTAATACAGTTTACTAGTATTACCTACATGTAATACTTCACATTACATATAGTAATACAGTTTACTAGTATTACCTAATACTTCACATTACATATAGTAATACAGTTTACTAGTATTGCCTAATACTTCACATTACATGTAGTAATACAGTTTACTAGTATTACCTAATACTTCACATTACATATAGTAATACAGTTTACTAGTATTACCTAATACTTCACAGTACATATAGTAATACAGTTTACTAGTATTGCCTAATACTTCACATTACATATAGTAATACAGTTTACTAGTATTGCCTAATACTTCACATTACATGTAGTAATACAGTTTACTAGTATTACCTACATGTAATACTTCACATTACATATAGTAATACAGTTTTCTAGTATTTAACAAATAAAGAAGCCTTAGCCATGTTTTATACTATCATAAAACACGATGGGCATTTGAGAACATGAGAGAAATGTTAAAGCACAAGCCGAAGGCGCGTGCTTTCAACATTTCTCGAGTGTTCTCAAATGACCAGAGTGCTTTATGATAGTATAAAACATGGATTTAAGGCTTCTTTATCTGTTTTATAATATAGATTTACGCGCGCGATGAAAGGAAACCGCCAGTTGAAAACTATATAACACGGCTAACCATGTTATATACTCTGATAAAACATGGCTTCTTAGCCAATCAGAGCGCGCGTACTATCGTATCTATATTATAATACCTAATACTTCACATTACATATAGTAATACAGTTTACTAGTATTGCCTAATACTTCACATTACATGTAGTAATACAGTTTACTAGTATTACCTAATACTTCACATTACATATAGTAATACAGTTTACTAGTATTACCTAATACTTCACAGTACATATAGTAATACAGTTTACTAGTATTACCTAATACTTCACAGTACATATAGTAATACAGTTTACTAGTATTACCTAATACTTCACAGTACATATAGTCATACAGTTTACTAGTATTGCTTAATACTTCACAGTACATATAGTAATACAGTTTACTAGTATTACCTAATACTTCACATTACATATAGTAATACAGTTTTCTAGTATTGCCTAATACTTCACATTACATATAGTAATACAGTTTTCTAGTATTACCTAATACTTCACATTACATATAGTAATACAGTTTTCTAGTATTGCCTAATACTTCACATTACATATAGTAATACAGTTTTCTAGTATTACCTAATACTTCACATTACATATAGTAATACAGTTTTCTAGTATTGCCTAATACTTCACATTACATATAGTAATACAGTTTACTAGTATTACCTAATACTTCACATTACATGTAGTAATACAGTTTACTAGTATTACCTACATGTAATACTTCACATTACATATAGTAATACAGTTTACTAGTATTACCTAATACTTCACATTACATGTAGTAATACAGTTTACTAGTATTACCTAATACTTCACAGTACATATAGTAATACAGTTTACTAGTATTACCTAATACTTCACAGTACATATAGTCATACAGTTTACTAGTATTACCTAATACTTCACAGTACATATAGTCATACAGTTTACTAGTATTGCCTAATACTTCACAGTACATATAGTCATACAGTTTACTAGTATTGCCTAATACTTCACAGTACATATAGTAATACAGTTTACTAGTATTACCTAATACTTCACATTACATATAGTAATACAGTTTTCTAGTATTGCCTAATACTTCACATTACATATAGTAATACAGTTTTCTAGTATTACCTAATACTTCACATTACATATAGTAATACAGTTTACTAGTATTGCCTAATACTTCACATTACATGTAGTAATACAGTTTACTAGTATTACCTAATACTTCACATTACATATAGTAATACAGTTTACTAGTATTACCTAATACTTCACATTACATGTAGTAATACAGTTTACTAGTATTACCTACATGTAATACTTCACATTACATATAGTAATACAGTTTACTAGTATTACCTAATACTTCACATTACATGTAGTAATACAGTTTACTAGTATTGCCTAATACTTCACATTACATGTAGTAATACAGTTTACTAGTATTACCTAATACTTCACATTACATATAGTAATACAGTTTACTAGTATTACCTAATACTTCACAGTACATATAGTAATACAGTTTACTAGTATTACCTAATACTTCACATTACATATAGTAATACAGTTTACTAGTATTGCCTAATACTTCACATTACATGTAGTAATACAGTTTACTAGTATTACCTAATACTTCACATTACATATAGTAATACAGTTTACTAGTATTACCTAATACTTCACAGTACATATAGTAATACAGTTTACTAGTATTGCCTAATACTTCACATTACATATAGTAATACAGTTTACTAGTATTGCCTAATACTTCACATTACATGTAGTAATACAGTTTACTAGTATTACCTACATGTAATACTTCACATTACATATAGTAATACAGTTTACTAGTATTACCTAATACTTCACATTACATATAGTAATACAGTTTACTAGTATTGCCTAATACTTCACATTACATGTAGTAATACAGTTTACTAGTATTACCTAATACTTCACATTACATATAGTAATACAGTTTACTAGTATTACCTAATACTTCACAGTACATATAGTAATACAGTTTACTAGCATTGCCTAATACTTCACATTACATATAGTAATACAGTTTACTAGTATTGCCTAATACTTCACATTACATGTAGTAATACAGTTTACTAGTATTACCTACATGTAATACTTCACATTACATATAGTAATACAGTTTACTAGTATTACCTAATACTTCACATTACATATAGTAATACAGTTTACTAGTATTGCCTAATACTTCACATTACATATAGTAATACAGTTTACTAGTATTACCTAATACTTCACAGTACATATAGTAATACAGTTTACTAGTATTGCCTAATACTTCACATTACATATAGTAATACAGTTTACTAGTATTGCCTAATACTTCACATTACATGTAGTAATACAGTTTACTAGTATTACCTACATGTAATACTTCACATTACATATAGTAATACAGTTTACTAGTATTACCTAATACTTCACATTACATATAGTAATACAGTTTACTAGTATTGCCTAATACTTCACATTACATGTAGTAATACAGTTTACTAGTATTACCTAATACTTCACATTACATATAGTAATACAGTTTACTAGTATTACCTAATACTTCACAGTACATATAGTAATACAGTTTACTAGTATTACCTAATACTTCACATTACATATAGTAATACAGTTTTCTAGTATTGCCTAATACTTCACAGTACATATAGTAATACAGTTTACTAGTATTACCTAATACTTCACAGTACATATAGTAATACAGTTTTCTAGTATTGCCTAATACTTCACATTACATATAGTAATACAGTTTACTAGTATTACCTAATACTTCACATTACATGTAGTAATACAGTTTACTAGTATTACCTACATGTAATACTTCACATTACATATAGTAATACAGTTTACTAGTATTGCCTAATACTTCACATTACATATAGTAATACAGTTTTCTAGTATTGCCTAATACTTCACATTACATATAGTAATACAGTTTACTAGTATTACCTAATACTTCACATTACATGTAGTAATACAGTTTACTAGTATTACCTAATACATACTGTACTTCACATTACATATAGTAATACAGTTTACTAGTATTGCCTAATACTTCACATTACATATAGTAATACAGTTTTCTAGTATTACCTAATACTTCACATTACATATAGTAATACAGTTTTCTAGTATTGCCTAATACTTCACATTACATATAGTAATACAGTTTACTAGTATTACCTAATACTTCACATTACATGTAGTAATACAGTTTACTAGTATTACCTACATGTAATACTTCACATTACATATAGTAATACAGTTTACTAGTATTACCTAATACTTCACATTACATGTAGTAATACAGTTTACTAGTATTACCTACATGTAATACTTCACATTACATATAGTAATACAGTTTACTAGTATTGCCTAATACTTCACATTACATATAGTAATACAGTTTACTAGTATTGCCTAATACTTCACATTACATGTAGTAATACAGTTTACTAGTATTACCTAATACTTCACATTACATATAGTAATACAGTTTACTAGTATTGCCTAATACTTCACATTACATGTAGTAATACAGTTTACTAGTATTACCTAATACTTCACATTACATATAGTAATACAGTTTACTAGTATTACCTAATACTTCACAGTACATATAGTAATACAGTTTACTAGTATTACCTAATACTTCACAGTACATATAGTAATACAGTTTACTAGTATTACCTAATACTTCACAGTACATATAGTCATACAGTTTACTAGTATTGCCTAATACTTCACAGTACATATAGTAATACAGTTTACTAGTATTACCTAATACTTCACATTACATATAGTAATACAGTTTTCTAGTATTGCCTAATACTTCACATTACATATAGTAATACAGTTTTCTAGTATTACCTAATACTTCACATTACATATAGTAATACAGTTTACTAGTATTGCCTAATACTTCACATTACATGTAGTAATACAGTTTACTAGTATTACCTACATGTAATACTTCACATTACATATAGTAATACAGTTTACTAGTATTACCTAATACTTCACATTACATGTAGTAATACAGTTTACTAGTACTACCTACACGTAATACTTCACATTACATATAGTAATACAGTTTACTAGTATTGCCTAATACTTCACATTACATATAGTAATACAGTTTTCTAGTATTGCCTAATACTTCACATTACATATAGTAATACAGTTTACTAGTATTACCTAATACTTCACATTACATATAGTAATACAGTTTTCTAGTATTACCTAATACTTCACATTACATATAGTAATACAGTTTTCTAGTATTGCCTAATACTTCACATTACAAAATAGTAATACAGTTTTCTAGTATTACCTAATACTTCACATTACATATAGTAATACAGTTTTCTAGTATTGCCTAATACTTCACATTACATATAGTAATACAGTTTACTAGTATTACCTAATACTTCACATTACATGTAGTAATACAGTTTACTAGTATTACCTACATGTAATACTTCACATTACATATAGTAATACAGTTTACTAGTATTGCCTAATACTTCACATTACATATAGTAATACAGTTTTCTAGTATTGCCTAATACTTCACATTACATATAGTAATACAGTTTACTAGTATTACCTAATACTTCACATTACATGTAGTAATACAGTTTACTAGTATTACCTAATACATACTGTACTTCACATTACATATAGTAATACAGTTTACTAGTATTGCCTAATACTTCACATTACGTATAGTAATACAGTTTACTAGTATTGCCTAATACTTCACATTACATATAGTAATACAGTTTACTAGTATTGCCTAATACTTCACATTACATGTAGTAATACAGTTTACTAGTATTACCTAATACTTCACATTACATGTAGTAATACAGTTTACTAGTATTACCTAATACTTCACAGTACATATAGTAATACAGTTTACTAGTATTGCCTAATACTTCACATTACATGTAGTAATACAGTTTACTAGTATTACCTAATACTTCACATTACATATTATAGTAATACAGTTTACTAGTATTACCTAATACTTCACAGTACATATAGTAATACAGTTTACTAGTATTACCTAATACTTCACATTACATATAGTAATACAGTTTACTAGTATTGCCTAATACTTCACATTACATGTAGTAATACAGTTTACTAGTATTACCTAATACTTCACATTACATATAGTAATACAGTTTACTAGTATTACCTAATACTTCACAGTACATATAGTAATACAGTTTACTAGTATTACCTAATACTTCACATTACATATAGTAATACAGTTTACTAGTATTGCCTAATACTTCACATTACATATAGTAATACAGTTTACTAGTATTACCTAATACTTCACAGTACATATAGTAATACAGTTTACTAGTATTGCCTAATACTTCACATTACATATAGTAATACAGTTTACTAGTATTGCCTAATACTTCACATTACATGTAGTAATACAGTTTACTAGTATTACCTACATGTAATACTTCACATTACATATAGTAATACAGTTTACTAGTATTACCTAATACTTCACATTACATATAGTAATACAGTTTACTAGTATTGCCTAATACTTCACATTACATGTAGTAATACAGTTTACTAGTATTACCTAATACTTCACATTACATATAGTAATACAGTTTACTAGTATTACCTAATACTTCACAGTACATATAGTAATACAGTTTACTAGTATTGCCTAATACTTCACATTACATATAGTAATACAGTTTACTAGTATTGCCTAATACTTCACATTACATGTAGTAATACAGTTTACTAGTATTACCTACATGTAATACTTCACATTACATATAGTAATACAGTTTACTAGTATTACCTAATACTTCACATTACATATAGTAATACAGTTTACTAGTATTGCCTAATACTTCACATTACATGTAGTAATACAGTTTTCTAGTATTACCTACATGTAATACTTCACATTACATATAGTAATACAGTTTTCTAGTATTGCCTAATACTTCACATTACATGTAGTAATACAGTTTCTAGTATTACCTAATACTTCACATTACATGTACATGTAGTCATACAGTTTTCTAGTATTACCTAATACTTCACAGTACATGTAGTAATACAGTTTTCTAGTATTACCTAATACTTCACATACAGTTTTCAAGTATTACCTAATACTTCACATTACATGTAGTATAACAGTTTTCTAGTATTACCTACATGTAATACTTCACATTACATGTAGTAATACAGTGTTGAGACAGTAGAATTTGAAGTACCAGTAGGTTGTATTGGTGAAACTCAGATGCAAATTAATGCAAAGAAAACAGCAATTGATTGCCAGATGCCATGTACATACATTTGTAAAGACATTCTGTTACATTGGTGTTGTTACTTGTTTTTCATTGTAGATGAACAAGGCAGGTATTTTAAAGAAAGCCCTGGACTACATTAGATACCTACAGAAAGACAATGCTCGTCTCAAGGATGAAAACACTGCTCTCAAGGTGGCCCAACAACAGAGAAGTAAGTATTATTGAGTTGGTATAAAGTTAGCCTGCTTGGAGCCGAAGAGAGGAAAATCACCTTAGCTAAGGTGGCAAAAGATGTCAATAAATAAATAAATACATACATAAATAAATAATAATAATATATTAACATTAGCATTATTATAACGATAATTGAAGGGCTGTGTGCAACAAGGACATAAGTGACTCCTGATCTCATTCAAATTCTTTGTTTTCTAATTAATTTTTTTATTTAATCAACTTCCAAATATACATTATAATAAAATAATAAATACCGTATTTTATCATGTACAAGCCGCACCTCGCGTATAAGCTGCACCCCTAACTTCAGCCTGATAAACAGAAGCTTGTTTTCCCCGAAAGGTTTAAGGAAAAACCTTGTGTATAAGCTGCACCACAAAATTCAGTATGAGTATAGTCTTGTGTTCAAGTTCATAAATGCCCATAAGAGATAGTCATATCACAACGATGAATTGGTTACAACTTTCTTTGTCCTTTCTTGACATGTATATTTTAACCTGCTGTCTTTAAATCACTTCAGAATTCTTCTGCTGTTGTTCCCCCATTAACCAACAACATATAATTTAATTAAGTGCACAAGAAAGTAAGATTTTCTGGCAAAACTATATGAGCATGTGTCTGAGTCCGTGGTCCGCCATCTTGGATTTTCAAGGAGGCCTGGGGCGAGAGTTTTCTCTAACGTCCGATCGAGTGTGAGCTCTGAAGTTGAACACTCGATGAGAATTATACTTTTACTTTTTACTTTTTACTTTTCACTTTTCACTTTTTACTTTTTACTTTTTACTTTTTACTTTTTACTTTTTACTTTTTACTTTTTACTTTTTACTTTTTACTTTTTACTTTTTACTTTTTACTTTTTACTTTTTACTTTTTACTTTTTACTTTTTACTTTTTACTTTTTACTTTTTAAAACACTAGCATATAAGCTGCACCCCCAACTTTGTGGCAATTTTTTGTTACTTTCAAAATCTGAAAGTCATAAAAGGTGCGGCTTATACAGTACGTGATAAAATACTGTAATGCAATTTGTGGCCAGTTTAAAACAGAATTCACGATTCCATAATATAAACTGCCAATGAGATATACATGTATATATAAAACCTACAGATAATTTAATTTACATCAATAATAATAAGTAAGCTAATAATCATACTATACTAGTGTGTATTTAATTACAATACTATAATAAAACATTTAAAAAGTATTTATAAAGTTAAGGAAATAGTATCATTAAATTTATTATGATAAACTGTTTAAGTCACTTCGAAAACAATTATGTGTTTGCGACTCTTTAATAGTTTCTTCAGGGTAAATTATTCCACAGGGAGAATGTAGAATGCCATTGTTGCACACAGCCCTTCAAGTATCAATGTTATTATTATTTAGACACAATCTCTGAGATGATAAGGTTGCAGCAGGACCACAAGAGAGATGCTAAACCCACGCAAGGGCAGGATGTTACCACAAAGGATGAGCCATTGAATGTTAGTCAAGATTCCAGCCCTTTAACATCACCTGCAACTGTCAATCCTGAGCCATCACCCAAGAGCACACCAACGCTTTCATCCAGTCCTGTCAAGCTGGAAAATCTGTCATTCACCAGCTGTGGCATGCTGGATAGGACACGTGTTGCACTGTGTTCATTCCTGTTTGCATTCCTGCTGGTTAGTCCAGTTAACTTCCTACTTCCACAGTATGGAGCAGGTAAGAAACTATAACTAGTTGTTATGACAACACCTAATCAATCAGAGCCTCACAACTGGTGTGATTGAGTGCATTTGAGTTTCCCACATGGTTTCCTGTGTGGTTTCCCACTTGGTTTCCCTGTGGTTGCATATGTGGTTGAGATTTGGTGTATTGGTACATTGGTTAAACATCGGAATTACTTGAAGAATTTTGAGAAATCCCAAGCATGTTGATTGAAAACCGGGTGTTGTGATTGGTCAGCGAATTATTTGAGGCAATCAATTTCTGTCTGATTGTTGCATAATATCCTATATGTACAATGTATATGTGAATATAACTGCCACAGTAGGGTCCTACCCAAAACCTTTTTGGAGCAGAAATACCTCTTGGAAAATACAGTAAATAAAATACAAATGAAGAAGTCAAATAGGCCAATTATCCCTGAGTAATTTGTATCTAATTACTTTAACTCCCATTGCAGATTCTTTCTTTTCAGCCAATGCAGATTATGGGAAACCACATGCAGGAAGTCGAACACTCAGCTCAACTGAAAACCAGCCCCAGCCAGCTGCTGTCATATCCTGGGCTGTAATCATTGCTCTCAAGTGGCTGGTTAACCTGGTGCTTGTCATTGGAGTGCTTGTGCGTATATTTGTGTTTGGTGAACCTGTAACAAGGCCACATTCTGAAAGGGCAGTCCTCTTTTGGCGACACAAGAATCAAGCTGACATTGACCTGGCAAGGGTAGGTAATATTGGCATTAATTTAGAAGTAAAGGCCATTGATGTGGGAAAAGGGACTGTAGCTTTACATGCCTTTGTGGCTAAATGTGTACCTCTTTATAAATTGCTTAGGGATCCCCGTACCTTTCGATATATCCAGTGCCTTTGTGGCTAAATGTGTACCTATTATTAATGTTCTTAGGGATCCCCATAGATTTCCATATATTGCCATAGGTCAAGTGGCTCTGTGGCTAAATGTGTATATCTTTTTAATGTTCTTAGGATCATGCCTAAAATGTGTACCTCTTATTAAATTGCTTAGGGATCCCCATAAATTCCCATAGATCCAGTGCCTTTGTGGCTAAATGTGTACGCATTATTAATGTTCTTAGGGATCCCCATAGATTTCCATATACTGCCATACATGTAGGTCAAGTGCCTTTGTGGCTAAAATGTATACCTGTTATTGATGTTCTTAGGGATCCCCATAAATCCAGTGCCTTTGTGACTAAAGGTGTACCTGTTATTAATGTTCTTAGGGAGACAACATCTCAGCTGCAAGACACCTTGAGATCTGCTTGAGAGTTCTTGGACGTCCCATGCCAACATCCAAGCTTGATGTATTCTGTGGTTTTGCATGGCATTGCCTGCGGCACATATTGCACAGGCTGGGAATAGGGACATGGCTCGCCTCCACTGCATGTGGTGTTTTTTTCAGGAAGGCAAGTGAGGACATTCGCAAGGAGTATGACAAGATTAATGCAAGAGATGCAGCACTTGTCTGCCACAAGTTACACCAGCTGAGTCTGACAGGTAAGAAACACCATCTCACATCTTGTTGTACTGACTACATTGTACTTAAAACAACGAAAACCATTGGCATGAACACTCGTAGATAAGCCCCACCCTGAGTTTAGAAGCTCAGATTTTGAAAACACGTTTTATGAAGAAAATAAAAAAAAGTTGCATGACATTCCCTTGCTTTACAAATGAGCTTTCGAACTGGAGACAAGTCCTACGTCTTAACCATAATTTTAGCTCTTAAAAACTTAGTTCCTACCTACTTGATCTACATGTATCTTTCCACACATGATCTATCTTTCCACAGTATTTGTGTACTGGGATCTGTTCGTTCAGGTCACTTTTTAGGTTAAATTTTACATGCAAACAAAAAACAACATGCCAATGTTCATCCATAGCTTAGTGACCAGGCATATGATTGAAAGAAAGAAAACTGGGCACTAGAGCTCTTTTATAAAGATGTTCCATTGTTAATGAGAGTTCTCCAGCGTGCATGAGTCATTACTTGTGAAGTTATAGGCAGCAACATTACATGAACCTTTGTGTTCCAGAAAAGCAACTGGCTATAAACTCTTAAAATAAAACTGTTAATGAAGAAGATTTAATGGAGCATGGATTAAAAAAAACGAAAATGGCTCTTTTAGGAACCACCAAGATTGTAAAAACTAACCAATGCTTACTATTCTTTTAGTTCCACGTAATATCTGTTAGTTTAAATATAATCCTCTTTAAAATGTTACTTCATGGAACCTCTTCTACATGTATATTGTTTCAGAGCTGCACCCCCAATTTAAATGGAGATTTCAGGTAAAAAGTCTACAAATGTTTACTGTAGAAACAAAACAAATGAACAACTGCTTCAACTAACAGAGTTGCACATTTGTACAATGTATGATCTTCACAATCTAACAGATTAATAAGGTTTACATGTAGATGTTTGTCTAATTACAATGACCAGTACACAAGTCAGCTAGGTAAATGTCTTTATGTAATAGATACAGATTGAGTAGCCATGCTTTACCGGATTTACAAACAATAAAACACAAATTGTGCATATGGCTTATATTTATCAAACATATAGTGTCATGTTTCTCAGTCATTTTGGCGATACAACCTATTTTGGCCAAAAAAATCAACGCAAAAGTTTATGCAAATCGGGACAAATCTGTATCAGATTTACAGATCACTTATATTGCACATTGATTTCCTTTGTTTTACCTCTATGAATTATTAATGAGTTTGCTAAATGTCAATGAAGTTAAGTCTGTTTTCTGCTGAAGGGCATGTCCCAAGAGGACACTGGCGTTCATCTGTTCTTGGACTGTCAGCCATCAACCTGGCAGAGACTGCTGGTGATTTTGTCAGTGTCCAAGTGAAGGCACGAATGTATGTGACAGCAGCCATCCAGATAAGAGCTTCCCTCCCCGAGGGACTCCATTTTGTTGCTGTAAGTAAATTCATTGTGTTTAGACCTGCAGGTGTCTGTCTTGTTTGACATTACTGTTCGTACAGCGAGTATTTAACGTCAAATAATATCATTGTTAACTTGGTGTCCATCGCAGCGTTATTTCTTACTGCGTGCACGGGACACATGTGCCTCTAATGGAGCCACCATTCCTCACCCACTCCAGTGGCTGTTCCAACCCCAGGGTCACAGGTTCTTCGTCAGCAGTAAGTGGTCCTGTAAGGGTGGGGAAACCATGTGGGCCAGCATTGCTAATCATGGTAAGTGGGAACAACAATTGTCATCCTGTATGTTGAGGTATACTTGATTTTTAAGCATTTTGTGTTGCTTGTTCTAATGGGCTTGTCCTCACTTAATACGTGTGGCCCCAGTTCAAAGAGTGAATCATGCTATCCACCAGATCAATCCCTATCCACCAGATCAAACTAGTTACTTACCTTAATGCTTAACTACTGGATAGGGATTTATTCTGAATGTCAATCAATCAATCAGTTTTATTTACCATATAAGTACAGCACATTAAAATACAGCTAGCTTGACAAGATAATAAAATAAATAATAAAGATGTCATGATTAATAGTGACAATAGGTAAAGTAGGATACCTTCAAAACGAAAAAGATGGAAAAATTTTTTTCCCACAGAAATGTAGTTTTAGTAGTAGTGTCTCATATACCAAAAACTCCGTTGAATAGAAATTAATGTTGACGGAGAAATAACAAAAGGAAGTTTTTGACCGGAAGTAAAAGGTTCCGTTTGATTGACAGCAGATCAATATAAACACATGACAAGTGTTCACTCGCCCATAACGACGGTGTGAAGAAAGCTGGCGCATATAATATTAAATTTATTTCATATACCAATGTTTACGTTTATTGAGAAACGTTTTTCCACATGATTCCATAATTCCATCGGTTGTTGGCCTTATGCCTTCAAAAAAGCAAGCAGGATGCCCTTAGCTTGTCAAACAAAGAAAAAAGAAAAGCAAAACGAGGCCAAACAATGCATACGACTACAAAGCCAAATAGGAGTCCTCGTAAAACCCGACAAGGGTTCGTATTTTCACTTTCAGACAGAGTGCCGAGTGGCCCACATCTGAACATGAAGAATTGATAGGAGCCAGCCGAGAAAATATTTGTTTCCAAGAAAGCTTAGATGGAAACGTAAAGTCTGACGGTGACTCTGAATCGCTTGAAACCAACACCACGATCTTAGCTCGCTATTGCCGTGCTGTTTCAGCCGCCTGCAAATCGCTGTCTCCTCTACTAACTATGCTGGCAATCGGAAATCAACATTGGCGGGAAATCTTGACAGATAGTTGAACTGTGATGGGAAATGATTGGCCAAGAGCTCGCTAATTGTTGGAGAGGCGGGGCTTCAGATTCACGCACGACAGACGGCTAGATTTTCTAAAATGCTATTTTCTACGCTTTCGATTTTCAACCAAAATAGAGTTTAAAAAAGCTCCCACTCAAGAGGAATTTAGTCGATTTGTTTGAAATTTTCACAAAATGTCAATTGATATCTCCGCTGCAAAACAGTGTCGGGGAATTGGAAAATTCTAAAAATAGAGCTCTTGACGGCGTTTTCCGCAAATCTACTCTGACTATTTTTCGCTTTTTCACGGAGAGCATGATAACTTTTGAATTAAATCGAATTTTGAAATTCCCCGACATCCTTTTGTAATACGATTCCTCTGAAATGCGACAAAGCAAACAGATTTTAAAACTTTAAAATATTTTCCGAGTCGGAGCTTCTGAAAACCATCTCACTAGATCCGAGAAACGGGATCGCGGAAATTCGAGATTTTCAAAGAACTCAAAACTTTTTATGTATTCTTGTAGCCAATTTTATAAGCTTTAAAATGATACATGGATGATTTATCTACGATGTTTCTTCGAGGCGCTACATAATTTAGACTGGAAACGCACCCTGAAGGTATCCGGTAACCTTAAAAGCTTGGTTGGAGGTATGGATGGTTGATCAGTTAAAAAAACTCCAAGGAGCTTGTAAGCACTGACCACCGGTGGCTGCAGTGAAGGCTAAGCTGGCTAGTAATTAACTAATTTATTAATTAAGGTATGTATTGATGCTGGTATGTTGATTGGCTAAGCTAGGTCCGTTTTAGGAGTAATTAAAAAAACCTATTTCGAACATCTTTGATGTGCATACCAAGTTGATATGAATTGTGTTGGGTTCCTCGACCTACATCGTTATCATTTCATCGGAGCAGAGAACTGGTAACTACAATCACGTGGTTGCGGTGTCGTTGGCCTTTCGCCATTTTGGATAGCGAATAAGACCTCAACTAAACCACAATCATCCCCGCTTCTATCGCTTTAGATAAGTAGGATATTGCACAAAAAGTTATTGAAACATTCTATCAAAACATTAGGATGCTGTTTACTGCTTTGGGTTGTGAAAGAAAACCCTGTTTCCTCGGTGAATGCGGCTTGTATCCGAGCAGAGTTTCTGTGTTTGATTCTTTCCTCACCAGAGTAACAGATGATACGATCAGATGTTTTCCAGGTGCTGTGGGAAGGCTAGAAGGATTAAAGCCTTGTCTGACGGCTGTTCCTTGCTTTAAGGAACTGAAGAACAGCTGCTTGACCCATTGTGTTCACGCATTTAATGCAAATGATCAAACTGAAACAATCACAAATGAACTGGGTCGTCGTACTCAGTGGCCTACGCCACTAGACAGTCGTGACTGTCGATCTTCACACGCTGTGACGTCCTCTGTACATATATGACAACAAACAAACGGGAATAATCTATTTGTTTTATATAGCAATCGCCAAGCTTTTTTAATGAGAGAAACACTGAAAAAACAAACTGAATGCGCACTGCCGACGATACGGATCCCTCACTACATTTCAATGTACATGTACTGCTGCGACCTCGTATAAACATATACACTACTCAATGCACCACGGACGTTCAGCGGATTACAACTTAAGAAGTCAAATACATTATCAATAATTAAGCAACTAAAGGTTTTGAGATAACCTCGGAAATGGTTGTCTCCCCTACATGAAGTGTTGATGGCAAATTCGGGCAATTTATTTACTTGTGCACTAATATCACACGGCTCTAGCTAGGAGTCATATTATTAAACTACAATTTCATATACTTTACTGCTTGCAGCACTTCACTTTTGTTAGAAACCTCTAGTTCATTGAATTGAAAAGGTGTGATTTTAGTTTAATCTGAAAAGCTCTTAATGATGTGGAGTGGGTAATAGAGTCATCCAGAGATTTCCGGAAAGCTGTCCCACTGTGCTTTAGTGTAAGTTGTCTGGTTGTCGTTCTTTCTGGTCTCTTTGGTACTTCACTGGCAGCATGTCATAAATGCTCAACCCCATAATGTAACATTTCTTTTCATTTCAGCCATAGTTAGAATTGTTCTAATAATCACAATTGCTGCTTCCCTTCCCCAGCTGACCCAGTTGCTCATGTCAGCCAAACATTTAGAGAGCGATTACTGAAAGAAGCTCTGTCTGCCACAGTCCTCCCCAGAGACCTTAACCCGAGTGAGGACACACACACACAGGACTTGAAAGGAACCTGGGTGGATGCTCTGAACTACCTGGACATATTGAACGTGTGTGCAGGTGTCACAGAGGAGCCAAGGGAGGGTGCGGCAGGTACACTTGGTGGTAACATGGGACCTGGTGGTGACGAGGTGGCCAAGTGGTGGGCTGCTGTTGGCATGGTAGCAGTACACTGGCTGAGAGGTGAAGATGAGGCTGCTGAGAGATTCTACAGCACTGTGGAGAGTGTTCCCAAGAACTTATGGAATGCTGAGTAAGTGACTAGTTTCTTCAAGTTACAATTAGCTGCACAAATAAGTCTCTTTAACCTAGAGTAGCACAACATTGATGTAGAGTTTATGTAAAGTTAAGTTAGACAATTCCTTTTTTCCCGATGTTCATGTATGTGACATGTAGAGTGACATGTATACCATAACCCTACTGCTCTCCCTAGACCATGATGTATGTTTGTTTTAGGGACCCAGTGGCCAATTGCAGAGATCCTATAGCCAAATCACTCTTGAGAGCCTTCAAGGCAAGGAAAGAGATCATTCATGCTAAGCAGTTGTGCGAGGAGAAGGTAGAAGAATGTCGTCAACTGTGCCACAAGTCAGGCCTCCATTTGAGAGAGAGTATCAGCCTTGCATCCTACCAGACAGCCAGCAAACTACGCCAGCTAGCCCAGTTACTGTGCTGTGACTGGCTTCTAGCTACACGTACAGATATCTGGGAGAGGAACCGTGTACCAGAGGGTGTGAACTGCCCCATGGACCCAGTAGAATTGTCTTCCTTCCAACATGACCTTGAAAGTCTGCAAAAAATCACCTACGACATGCCAGCTGCTCTACCTCGGGTGTGTACACAAATGCTTTCGAGTGAAATGTTATAAAGTCAATGACCAAGCGATAGTTTTCTAGTAGCCGTCAAGCGATGGGAGAGCTGAGCGCATTTTTTTGTTAGGTTTATGTTAACTGCTCTTTTTATGCTGACCTTGATACATGCAACTTGGACATGACTTGGGATTGACGTAGTTTGTAGAGGTATTAGGCTGGTGAGCTCTGTATGATAAGGGATTAAGAAATGACTTGTCTTTCCTGTTTGTAGTTGTACCTGTACGAGGCTGTGTCCCGTCTAATGGCAGGAGCCAACCCCACCCAGACCCATCAACTGCTGGAGCGCAGCACTTTAAGGCAACGCTTTGTCATCAGCAGCAACACAGAGAGCAACGGGGAACAAGAAAGTGGTAAGTCCAGCAAAGGGCATACGGTCAGTAAGGTACAAAATAGGACTACCGCCTGCGATGCATTCAATAAATTGCTACCAGATCAACGTGCTCACTCAGATCGTGCTGTATCAATTCACCCCTCGATTGTCTTGTTACAGGCGAAGGGGAGTGTGTGACAGGGGAGCGTGAACGTGCCGCCGCGTTGATGATGGCCTGCCGACACCTGCCCAAGCCCTTCCTCTCTGCCCCTGGACAGCGCAAGGGGATGCTGGTAGAGGCTGCCAGCTCCCTGGAGAGGATGGGAGACAAGCGAACACTCCAGGACTGTCAGCAGCTGCTGCTCCAACTCGGCACCGTGGCTGCCGTCGAGTCATAGCAGTAACTCTCAGTCAGCTATTCGAAAGGCTAGCAGAGGGAGTTAACTGGCACTAAAACTGTTCTCTCCTTTTATTAGTGTTCGAATGCGGCACACAAACATATATATATCAAAATATTAGATGAATGTGATGTGAGTTAAAAAAAACTGACGCATCGCGCGAGAAAGTGTTAACTGCTGACAGTACATACAGCTCTCATTTGGCTACTGACACGTCGCCGAGTCCTTGCAGTTATTTAGTAGTAATATGATATTTAGCGTACGTACATCGTGTATCGTAGGGTTTTTCTGCCCCACTAAGTGGAAGATTATTGTTTTGTATCAATGTATTTATTAAATTTAGATATATTACGTTCTGCGTAATTCCACATTCCTATCGCCGTCGGGATGAGTGCGCATTTAAAATAAGAAAATCCCACCTCATCCCTGTCTCCCTCCCCAAAGAATTCATCAATTGTTTACCCGACAGTTGGCCAACATTTCTAAAAACTCGGCAATCATACAGTTGTCACTAGTGGCCTAACTGATACCAGTCGGAGTATAATTGGTACTTGATAAGTTAAACTTAAGAACAATTTGTAATAAAACAAACTAATGCTAAATAATAAAGAAAAGCAATAAACTGCAACAAGCGTATCTGGATTCTTGATTTTTAAAACCCGAAGTTAGCTATATTATCGGATTGGAGGTTCTTAGTCTTCCACAGAAATGAACCTCACCACCCTTGCTCCGAGGGATTTTCTCTGGTTTTCCTCTACAACTGAAACCAACATGCTAAACTTTGGTTAACGACAAAGCAGCTGGCCAATCTAGAAATATGCCAATAAAGTATGCAAACGATGTCATTCTAATATGCCTGTTCGGGGAACCACAGAAATTAACAACATCGCCCTTGCTCAGAGGGTTTTTCTCCGGTTTTCCTCCCTCCACAAAAACCAGCACGCTAAATTCCAATTCGATGTGCGGTGGATTAGCCAGGTCCTAACTTTGATCAGTCCGTATGGTTGTATTATTAATAGGTGTCAGATTTTCTTGGTAAGTAACCTCTAACTGAATACAAGGCCGTAGGGAGCTGAACAACCAGTTAGGCCAAACCACGTGGCCGGATTCAGTGCACGGTCGTCTTACCAGACGGGGTGCCTTAACGGTCAGAGTGCCTTACGACCAATACATTTTTTTGCTTCCTATTTCTTCGCTCTATCCCAACAGGATTGTGAAGAGGCGACCATCTCCCAGGCGTTAGTGAGGTTCACGTCATACCAACAAACTCGCACTTGGCGCCGCGTCCGGAATCGAACCTGGCCAACAGAGGCGAAGCGCTTAACCACTGCGCCTTCCCGGGGAGGGAGGGGAGGGGGGTACCAGGAATTTTGGGTGGGAGCTAGTGTGGCGCCCGGGTCTCAAAACCCTGACCATATTTCAGACCAAAATATAAGATATATTTCAATAGCCGTAGCTAGCTATAGGGTTGATTGCGTTCTACAATAATTCCAATTATTGCTTTACACTGTATACCACACAGCAAAATGTGCTACAAATGCTCAAATGAATGATAACCATATAAAACACATGTTCTTGTAGCCACATATACATAAGCATCGTATCCAATGATAATTACAAAGATAATTACAGTTTTATACCCAGATGCATCCCCTTGTATATTAACTTATAAGTCAAGGCATTCAAAATTTGCACATTAGTTAAAAACAAATATTTTTGATCAGGATTATT
Organism: Actinernus sp. WN-2022; assembly: GCA_030867875.1. Lineage (NCBI taxonomy): Eukaryota > Metazoa > Cnidaria > Anthozoa > Actiniaria > Actinernidae > Actinernus > Actinernus sp. WN-2022. The sequence goes on along the minus strand of JAOWCC010001751.1, from coordinate 56,387,571 downwards.
TACACCAACAGTCTACATTCATTATTGCAGCAATCTTTCAGTCTTTTGGGTTACCACAGGAAGCCCAGTCCTTTCTCTTACAAAAAAATATGTCGAACGCACTTTGATAATCTATGATTACTTCTAGTTCTTACTTTCCTGTCGAGATCATACCCTATTCCAGACTAAAAATGCGAAATTTATGAACCTATTTCAGACTAAAACGGCAGCTCGAAAACCATACTCTTTGGGGCGACACGTACCCGTCGCAGTAGAGCACGCAGTGAAATAAAACTAAAAAGTATTGAGTAATTGCTTTTATTTTGTAACAAATAGTGCAAACCACTCAACCGGGGTATCTTTATTGCAAGACATGAAATGCACTAAAGAATCAAATTAAGTGTTCTGAAGCAGGTACTAGACACGAAAGCGTGCCATGTGCTGGTTATGCTTGAATTCGTAATTTATAAGTTGTGCTATTTATTTAAGGCGCGCTCTATTGACCGTATTCCGGAATAAGACTAGATGGAATAATCACTGGTTCAGACACATTTTGCACTGTAAGCTACTAACGTTTGTTTAAATGCGATATTCAGGATACATTTTGTATTCCATAGACTAAAAATGTGATTTGTAGTGATCATTCTGTGTATTCTTATTCCGGAATACGGTCAATCGGACGCACCCTCGGTTGATAACAAAAATATTTTATGCGTGTATTGGAGTATCTCCCGGCGAAGTAGCCACCATATATCAGTCAGTATGTACGTATTATGTACTATGTCAAACACGAATTGGAGTCTTTCATCAAGGGTTCCAAATATTGAGAAAACAAATGAAACCCGAGAGGCGTAGCCTCGAGGGTTTTATTGTTTTCGAAATATTTGGAATCCCCTGATGAAAGACGAACAATGAGTGTTTGACATGTCTTCTCATGCGAATGCAAAACCGACAATTTACATACGTTTCTTTGCAAACTTCATTAGCAAGTATTGTTTACCGTTTGACTGTTGTATCTAATTATTCAATAGATCAGTGGCTTATTATTCTTTTTTTGATGGCAGTGATTTGTACAAGCAGTCGGGTGGGTCGTGGTTCGAACTCCAGTGGAGGCAGACTTTCTTTCTATGTCATTCTTTACTTCTTCGCTCCTTACTTGTAGTTTATCAGTAGGTAATTAGTTAGTGGTTCATTAATATGATGATTAAGAAATATTGATCACTAGGGTTGGAAATATGATCAAACACTAGTGCGTTCGGAACTGGTGTTTCATTGGATGTCAAGATGAATCCACCTGACGAAGCTTCGAACAAGGGTTTCACCCGGTATCAAGACCCATGCATGTGACCAAATGCAGTTCCTCCTTTGGATGACTATCTCGTGAATTATTAATGAGTTTGAGAAGTACTATTTCAAACAAGAATTGTAGTGTTTCATCAGGGGATCCAAATATTCAGATTGTTTTCGAAATATTTGGATCCCCTGATGAAACACGAACAATGAGTGTTTGAAATTACGTCTCACGTGAATGGCTAAACCGAAAATTTGCATACGCTTCTTTACAAACATCATTAGCAAGTATTGTTTACCGTTCGGACTGTTGTATATAATTACTCAATAGATGGCTCCTTACTCTTTTTTGCTGGCAGTGATTTCAACTAGCGTACCAGTATGTAAGTAGTTAGTGGTTCATGAATATGATGATTAAGAACAGTTTCACCACTAAGCATGAAAATCATTTGAAACACTTGTGATTTTCAGCTGGTGTTTCATTGGGTTTCCAAACTCATCCACCTGACCAAGTGCAGTCCTCTGATTGACTAAAAAGCTCATGAATTATTAATGAGTTTGAGAACATTATTTCATGTTCCTTTTGTCGACAAGACACACAGGAGTGTAACATATGGATAGGGAGGGTAGGAGGTCATAATTTTTCCGTGTACGCAGATAATTACAATTATCCTGCAAGGTAAGTGTATCTCTTGTCTAATTTTAAATTCTCTTCATATACACTCGGCATTATGACCTCATTATGCGCTCTTCGAAGTAAGGCGACAAAAGGAACCACGCTATTCTTTGTAATATGAGTTTACCAGACATTCTTGAATTTATCAAGACAAAATAATGTTCCCAATAGGCATATCCGAGGATGGACGCCTTTTATAGAACTTTGAGAACGTTTCCTCGTTCAACCCAGTTCGCTAACTTTAGGATATCAGCAACTGAGGCACCATCGAAAAAAGCCTTAGCCGTAGCTGCGCTATGAGTACTGTGAGCTTTATACTTAACTACGTCATTGATTATTGACGTTACTGTCAATATGCAGTAAGTATATTACTGTGAGCTTTGTATACTTAACTACGCCGTACCACTGGGTAGCACACCTGAGTTTCCAGACTGGATCAATCAAAAGGACTTGAGTATGATCTTCCTGAACCTTGGACATCACCCGTGAAATGAGGAAAAGCATAGCAGAGCAAATTATGCCAGGATATTGCAAAGGCATTCGTTGCCCAAGCCCCAGGGTCGGGGTGCCAAGACGCGTGACGCTTGTAGCTTAGCATTCAACCGGGAAGCAAACAGATCAATCTGTGGTGAGAAAAACCGCTGAGTTACCCATGTAAAGGCCCCACTCTATTCTGTCATTAAAATTCCGAGAACAAAAGTCGGCGGTATTATTAAATCGACCGGGTATATATTGTACCCTCGAAGAAATTTGAGGTTCCATGCATGCATCACGACCAGATTGGTCTAACTACACTATTACGTAGGGGGATCCCATTTTATTGATTTAGCTCACAGTCGTGGTCTTGTCACCTTTAAGATATACATGAATTGTTTTGAGCAAAGCACTAGTAAAACGCTAGTAACTCAAGATAGTTTATGTAACTTTCAGACTCCTCAAGGGTCCAATGATGTTTGACCATTACAACTGGCATCCCAGCCGGAGAGGCTGGCATCAGGCTCGATGATATGCGAAAAAGGAGAGGCCCTTATTGGTCTAACTTCGAATATTCAGTCAATATTGCCGAGCTAGAGAGGAGTGTCACCGAGTACCCGAGCGATAAGTCTGTCGATTTCCATGCTTCTAGTGATCTGTAAAAAAGTATTTCACGGCTGGGAAAGCCGAAACTAGAATCTCAGTTGTCTGCATGCGACACTTCCCGCTCAAGGTCGGTTGACTTAATTTCAGAAGTCACATGCAGACCCTGATATTTTATTGACCGTTTCTTTGGGTAAAGACAACATGAAAGTCGTTGAATCAATTTGAAATCCAAGGAAAGATATTGTCCTTGCGGTGTAAATTGCGATTTCTCGACGTTACTTTGGAAACCGAGTTCTGAGAGCAGGCTAGAAACCTGGCCGGAATGCGTGCTCTTCGCATTCCTGAGCAGATGACGCAACAATAAAGAGTGTAGTAAATAGTTCTAATCTCCCTTGCTCGCAATTAAGCGCATGCAGGCTTTAGAATTTTTATGAAAGTCCGCGGGGCCAAACTGTACCCAAAAGGTAAACAAACAAACTCGTATAAACGTTTTTCCCATAAAAAAAACACGGAGTTGAGGAGGGAACTGGGACCGAGTTTCAAAAAATTAATCTGATTAAGAAATTAACGCCATCACCAGAAAGATCACACTAAAACTAGTTTACAGAGTTCGAGAATGTTTCGACAAATACGAACTGTATAGAAAGCTTGATCTTTATTGAGATGTTGTTTATTAGTGTGATCTTTATTGAGATGTTGTTCATTAGTGTGATCTTTATTGAGATGTTGTTCATTATTATTGAGATGTTGTTCATTAGTGTGATCTTTATTGAGATGTTGTTCATTAGTGTGATCTTTATTGAGATGTTGTTCATTAGTGTCAACTCCGAAATGGCTACAAGCGTCCTGCAGATCAATAGAAGCTGTGTAATTGCCGGAGTTAATTAGTTCTCTCGGGTGAACTGTATTGACTCCATTTTAAAGTGCCCCTACGATCAAATTTTGAGATAGTGATATTTTTACGGATTTGTAAAGTACAGTTGCTATATTTTTTGCCTTTCGAAACCGTTTTTCGGCGACTTCTTGAAGAACGGCTGTTTTTTTCTGATTTCTGAAGTTGCTGTTCTGTTGGGCGACGATTATGTCCCGCAAACTGAAAGGACGCGAGCTATTGCCCCTGTTGCAGGACTGCCTTGACGTCCTGATTGCAGTGTAAGGCAAAGCGCTTGATAGCTCTTGTTGAGCTCTGGCTTCAAGTGGTCACATCGCTTCAACGATGTCTGGTAACAAGCGTTACCAAGGAAAGACAGAGTCCGTCAAATAGTCCACGAGGACCCTTGGCTCGAGTTGTTCTTTTGTCTTTCTTGACTGAATTATGCGTTAAGTCGCTAGTGCCAGGGCTTGACCGGCTTTTACAATGCATTTTTTGTATTTCCTGCATACAGAGGTCCCGGTTTCTGGCCGCACGTGGCAGCTCGCCCCAAAAGGCTTGGTTGACTTCGGTACCAATTCACCCTTCTCACGCGGCGGCCATATTGAGTCCCAGGAGAATAAAAAACCTTTGTTTTTGCGGGCTAAACTCGTTCTGAATCTGCTCAGTGCGGCGAGGCTAGCCACGCAAAATCTATTGTTTCTATCCAACATGGCAGCTGTGTGAGAAGGGTGAATTGACAATTCTCTGGTGTTTTGTACTTTGCCAAAAGTGTTTTTTTATTTTGTCTTCAATGGGCTTTTTGGTGGAAGCCTCATTGAGCCTCGAAGCCATCGATCCGCTGACCTTCGGCCCAAAGTCTTCCAGATTGAAGACGGCTGAGGGAGGCAAATTCAATTCGTCAGATTTCCCCGAATCGGGCGCTTCACCTTCGCCTTCTGATTCAGATGAGTTTAAACCCAGGGTTGGATCAAAAGCCGGCATTTCGCAGTCGTGTTCCCAGATGCTTCGCTCGGTTTGTTTGCGTGTTTTAGCAGCTGGAAGCGACCCGCTCTCTGCTAAGCCGTTGCCTTTTGCCGAGATACTATGCTCGGAACACGAGGCCTTCACCTCTCAAAACCTTGCATTTTATTGGACCCCGTTTGGATTGCACTGACAAAGAATTCCAGTTTTAGGATTAGGGTTTGTATTGTTTCATGGTTAGGCATTGTTTGGATAGCCAGTACTATTCCAGGTTCCGAGGACTGAGGTGAAGGCAGGTGAGCCCAGCTCGGAATGGCGTTTACGTTCTCCCTGCCCAGAAGAGAGTGACCCGCTCCCTGCTCAGAAGAGAGTGACATTAGCATACATAATATTTTTTAACACGGTGTATCATCATACATATGCTCTTCCAGAGAGCCGTGCAGACATGAACTAGTAATAAAATTACACAAATGGTCCCTAGTTAAAATGTGAATATGAATTTCTAATACGAATTTCCAAAAAGTATAAATCCCTAAAGTATATTATCCTAATATAGATTGTATACTTGTGTACCCGGAGGGCCAACCGAAATATCGGTAGTAATTATATTTCTTACACATTTGGGGTTGATATCAGTGTGATAAAGCCGTGAATAAAAACCATATCAGTGAAGTGATACGATATCACTTAAGTGTACTATTGCTTTTAGAAATAAATTTTATGCTTAATCTCGCTCGTTCGCGATATGATACGAAAACCTCGTGAATAAAAACGATATCAAGCTCTTAACATGTAATAATCTCTATATATTATATATACAATCAGCCTTTCATCTTGTCTTGATATTCGTATATATTTGCTGATTAGATCCCATCCAAGGTTCCTGCACTTCGTCCGAATTGGTCCTTGCATCCAGTACATTATAAATTGTACATTTTTTTGTTCAAAATTACTTATTTAACCAAAAATATAGCGTATTTTTGAATGATATTACGTTTGTCTGTCTTCTTAGGGAGTGGTCATTATTTATGGATGGGCGGTTGGCAAATGGGGGATGCCAGTATCAAAAACGTTTTAAACCCCCCTCGTAGGCCCAGGTAAACATTTGTTGCCTCCCAGTAGCACTAGCCTAAACGTTTTTGACCCCCTCCCCCCTTCCTTTCACCTCTACTTAACGTATTTCAGTCGAGGTTGGAAGGCAATGACACACCAATTTTTATAAACCAATAGCAACTTGAAATGCAGTCTAGTTATAAACAATGCCTTTCATCCTGTAATAAGAATACTATAGACATTATATATACAGTAAAATTCCAAAAGTAACAAGAAGCTATAATTTTTATGCTTTTTGTTGGATGTAAGAAAAACTGCTATAACGAGTATGTTGGATCCAGGCTCTCCAACTGGGTGGGTTTGACGTCTATTGGAAAAAAATTGAAGAATGACGAAATGTTACTTTTCGCTCAGGAGCGAGTAAGAAGGTCGCCACTTTCAGAGGATCGTTACTTCGGAACTCTACGGTATTGGAATTAATAATATCAGTGAAATATGGATAAAAGCGTTTTGGAACCCCTCTCCTTGTTATTCAAACTTTCTGGACCTCCTTAAAAAGGTGGATGAATTTTTTTATGTCCCTCCCACCCCTTTGCCAACCTCCCTTACCATAAATAATTTCAGAGAACAGCCCCTCTAAAATGAAGCTTCAGTGTTCGGTCTTAAAGATTTTGTTCAAATAATTTGGAGTGCTCCCATTCGTCGTTTTGTACATTGATATAGCTTGTTGCTTTGATCTTCTTATCTCAAGATTATCCCATTTAAGTTCGTTCATCAACTCAGCTGACGTCACAATTGGAAAAGGTGACCGCCCTTGCAGCTCTTTCACGAAAAAGCGTCCGATGCTGCTCCGAGACTTTCTGCTTTTGGCAGCAGTTTCACTAACTTCCTCCCCAAGCCTGTTAAACTCGCTTGCGAGTGCAAATTGACCGCGCTCTAGAAGAAACAACTCCACGTTATTGAGCCCACTGAAATGTCCACTAAGGTGGAGCGTTTATAGAGGGACATGTTTATGAAGCTAGACATTACGGCATCAACAAATTGTAGCCGATTGTTCCAGAGACTGTGGGAAGGTTTGGAAGGACACATGTCCGGCCAAGTAATAAAAAAATATTCGAAAGCCTGGTGTCCGCTATAACGAGAGCAAACAATAAAAATGTTACGTTGGGACCGCGTAAAGTGTCCGCATTTCTGTAATAGCGAGAGTCCGCAATAGCGGGAGTTATTCAGTCAAACCTGTGTAGTTTTCGCCGGGAACAGTCTGCTGTCCGTAATAACGGTGTGTCCGCAAGGCGAGAGTGGCTGCAGTGGACTATTACAAATCCTGCATTCTGATTGGCTACCCTACTATAGGTCTATTTGCGATAGTCCATGGTAGAGAAAAACCGCACGGATTTTCACAAAATACTAATGACATTGTTTCAACTTGAATGTGTTTCTATTATTTTCAAATAAACTACACGGCACGCTTACTTCAATTCGCTAAAGTTTATGAATTCCCGTATAACACTTTCAAATCGGTAACTGATCATAGCGAATCGATTTTGAGTGATAGCGAATCGGCTTCGAGTGGTGGCGAAACGACTGGATATGACGCATGTCCCCTCTGATCTGCGGCGTCGGGACTTCCACAAATCTAGCCTGCAGAAAAGGCGCTTCGAGGAGAGACTGCGAACAAACTGTAGCGAGCCAAAATCATTTTCTTTGCGTTGAAATAACACCGAGGGCCTGTTTCGCAGGGCTACCACAAATCCTCCCTCAGCTCTCGGGAAAATTTTTACCACTAACTTCCCTCATGTCATGTTACTTATAATTGTCTTGTATCTACGAAACAAACCTTGGCAATTGCAAAATGTCTGGTATTTGCTCTTTTATAAATGTACAAAGTGTTCCCGTGTTAATATGTGAACTGAAAAATGCAAGCCTGTACCAAAACATCTTTATTATCTATCATTTTGTATTTGACGTTTTCTATTGTTATTTGATAACCTTTATTTCACTAAGATCCCAGTGAATTTCAATATATTGCTCATTAGATATTCAAGTCTTTAAAATTGAGGTATTTATGATATAAAGACCTTGAATATCTAATGAGCTATAAAAAGCTCTGGAATACCTAATCAGGTCTTTATATTGAAATTCACTGGAATGTTAGTGCAATAAAGGTTATCGAATAACAATGAAATAAGGCAGTTAAATACCTCGAAACTCGGCATTCAGCCATACACATGGCTGAAAGGTTATCCAATAACAATGAAATAAGTCAGTTGAATGCCTCGGTTCTCGGTAGTTAACTCTTACTTACTTCAACGAGTCTAAACAATGTAGACTTCATAAACGACATGATATCTTACTGGACTAAACGGTAAAATATTAAGGCTATTTCTCGGTTAGTTATTAGTTGCTTACGATATTTACATGGCTACATGTACCGTTAGACTACTAGCAAATCCCTTCTGTTCCTATTTTTTTAGAATGGCTAAACAATCAGACCCAGCCAACTACGTGTACCATGTCTAGCCATCGTTTGCCATCTGGGACCATGTTTAGCCATCGTTAGTCATCTGGGACCATGTTTAACCATCGTTAGCCATCTGGGACCATGTTTAGCCATCGTTAGCCATCTGGGACCATGTTTAGCCATCGTTAGCCATCTGGGACCATGTTTAGCCATTCTAAAAAAAACTCAGAATAGAAGGCTAGCATTCTACATGTACGTCTATGAGTGTAATATCTTAGGTAAGGATGTACACTTTCCATTCAGTTTAATAGTATCATCCCGAAAAAGTATGCCGTGATGAATATTGTAGGAAAGCTACGAGCAGGTAATATACCTTATACTGCCTAGCTCCTCAATCTGAGGACACGTTATGATATGAAAAAGTTAATTCGAAAGATTTGAACTGAAGAGCTTTTTTTTACATCAAGAGGCTTACTTGTGTTTAAAAACTCGTGCAGATTCATTAAAGTGCCTCTAAACCTTCTTGAAATGTTTCTACCTATGAACCTTTGAAAGGTTTCGAGTACTTATGCGAAAAAAAAATGGTTTACAGATAATACTCTGTTCTACGCTTGTTTGAAATGGTGAAAAACTGACTTTTCCTGACCCATGACCGCGTAAGTTAAAGACTTGGTCGATTTCCTGGGGTGACGTCATCTCATAATGCATTATCCTCCATGGCGCCTTTCTATCACAACAACATCGATTTATAGAAAATATGCATAGTTTGTGAGTTGTTAGTAAAGAAAAAAGTTATTTTAGACAAAAGCCTAAGTATTTATTCAAATTATTGCAAAGTCGAATTAATTAGATGACGTCTACGTCATGGGTCAGGAAAGCCGTCAGTTTTTCACCATTTCAAACAAGAGTAGAACATAGAGTATTATCTGTAAACCAAAAATATTCGCAGAAATCTTACTCAAAACTAAAATAAAATACAGGAGTAAAATATACAAAGATAAAAGGGTTTTGCCCATCCGTCGAGCGGATTTCGTACGAGTGGGACAAAATACGGTATATCCGTAATAATGGAATGAATGTCACGAAATGGCCGTAGAGTAACCGTGCCTAAGTCATTGCTGTATTCACTCGTACGAAATTCGCTCTAGTCTGGCATCCAGTCCGGTCCCGTTTTCACAAGAAATGCTCAATAATGTAGAGTAATTTAAGTGCGAACCGATTCTCCCGAAAATTTAATAAAGACGAATCAATTTAACTACGTGACTATCAGATCCCGCCTGATTGGTCGCAGTCATCCTAAAGAACGCCCCAAGGGATATCTTGTTGGTGACGGACACGGTGTTTGTGTGGCTGCCCAGTGGAATCCACCAAAAGCGAAAGGGTTTTTTTTGGCTCGGGTTGTATATCGGCTGGACTTCCCATTTGAAGATGGGCACAGGATTGCCGAGGGTTGTCATGGATATGGTTAACGTCGTGTTGCCGGGTGGTTCGATGATACGAGTTCTCGATTTGTCTATGACTGGTTTCTCTGCAAATGTCAGAGTGATGTCAGTGTTTAATAACTTTATTATGTATTTATATCACATATTTTAAATATCCAAATAGATACAACAGAAATACGGTATTCTTTGGTAAATTGCGATTATAATTTGAAAGAGTCAAGTCAAGTCAAACTTTATTTAGACACGGTGATCTATCAGGTTAACTATACAAAAATACTAAAAGATACAAAATACCACAATTAAAAAAAATATTCTAGCGCTAATTATAATGCTTAAAACTACTGATATGTACATGTATGAAATATACAATAATAAAACGAAAAATCCCTGTTTTACAAAGATGCCGTGTTTGTTGTGAAATTGAAACCTCGTATTTGAGCCTTGAAATTTATCAGCGATGGCGCTTGTCTTATTTGCACAGGTAAGTTATTCCACAAAGCTGCTCCGCTGTAACTAAAGCTCTTTTTGCCATAGTTAGTATGAGGCAATGGAAGTATCAGCTTATTTTCCGAATTCCTTAGATTATACTTTGAGTTGTTATTCCAATGGAATTTTGTTGTAAGGTAATCCGGAGTTTCGTTGTGCAAAGTTTTATAAACCATAATTGATTTAGCAATTTCCCGCTGATGGCTTAACCTTTCCCAATTGAGGGTTTGGAAAAGTTCGTCCGCGTGGTGCAAACATGGCGCAAAATGGGGAAATACAGTGTTTGTATGGAATCCGATGCCAAATCATAATTTCATTAAAATCGAATTTCTGAAATATTCACTGTATGCAAACTTAAGATACCAGGTAAAAGATAAACTGATCAAAATTTGAGGGATGTAGCTGTGGTGGGAAGCGTGCAATTGTGTTTTCAGTTTTCCATACATTTGTCTGTATTAAATAACGAGTCGAAGTCCGCGCGAAAATACGGCGGCCGCTTCGATATCCGTCTTCTGCGATCCGATTTCTGCGCGAAGAAACACCCTCTACCGCCTGCAAGCTAGCCTGCTATGCAGTCGTATTTTTTCACTCTCATAAATTCGAAGAAAAAAGTAACGTCTGCTTACCCGAGCGCTTAATTAGTTTCCAATATGCAAGCACGACGTCAGCACGTTGTTTTATTTTCCTGCCCAATCAAAGCCATTGTTAGAATTTTAGTGAATTGGCGCGCCAGTGAACACTCCTATGATTGGTCAATGGCAAATGTACTGTCTGAATTCCTTTTAAATGCAACATAACGTCACTTTCCAGGATATGGAAGGTAAAATCTGATTGGTCCATAACACAATGAGGTGTGCATATTGGAAACTAATTAAGCGCTCGGGTAAGCAGACGTTACTTTTTTCTTCGAATTTATGAGTAAAAAAATACGTCTGCATAGTAGGCTACCTGCAAGCAAGCTAATGCGTTTCGGGTTGAATTTCCATTCCCCGCCCCTCCCCATTGTGGACAAATACTATTCAGAAAGTCCAAATGGGATTGTATTTTTCCACTCAGGGGATGGGCGGGTAATGGCAAAACCTTTATTGTAGACAGACAGACTTTATTCATTAGCATCTTCAATTTGACAATTTTCAAGAGTTTTTCTAAGTTTTTTTCCATCAACAAATTAAAGGGACAGCAAAAACATGACAGACTGAATTTTTGAAGTTTTGCTACTTTAGTATATTAAATCCTGCCTCCTAAAAGGGTAAACAAGTGTTTTTCTATCATTTGTTTTTCTCTTTAGAAGAGCTTGGGGCCTTTTAATTTGGTTTCGAAAATTTATTTTAGGCTGCGTTTCGTATTCAAAAATGAAATCAACAATTTCAAGCATGTACGTCCCAGTAGATTAAGTTTTGGCATGCATTGACTTTTTTTTTGCAAAACAAACAAAAATTTAAAGGTGTGAACTTTTCTTTGCAAACCAGGCAATGCGTACTGCAAGTGCCCCCTCCCAAACAAATAATCTAGTTGAACTAAAGCCTAAAAGAAATGATAACGGATTAACATACCTAGGATGAGGACATTAAAGTGCTTATTTTCAGTTCCATAGCTGTTGGTTGCAGTGCAGGCAAACATGCCATTGTCTCTGAGGTTTGCTGACTTCACCCTGATTCCCTTCCTTTCATTGGTTCTCCAGTCTTCATTGGTCAGGTAATGGGCATTAGAGCATCTATGCGTGTGAATCACTGTACATGGAGATAGCGGCTTGCCATTCAGTTGCCATGTAACCACTGGCTTTGGAAATCCAGTCACTTTACAGTTCAGATCTATTACTGCCCCAGGCCAAACAATGATGTTCTGTGTTTGACTGTCTCCCTCAAACCTTGGACCTTCAGGTTCTGGAAAGTGAGGGAAAATCATATAGCAGTGATTTTTAGCACTTCTAATATTAACCAGAGTATCAGACGTTAAAATCAGTGGTGGCCTATAGCTAGTTCAGACCTGTATCAGACCATTCTGCCATTGCGAGGCCATCTATATATATAGGCATCAATGGTATCTTTGATGGTCTTTTTAGTAAAGCCTTAGCATAGAAAAGTATGGGTATTAATAAACACCTACTGAGAACAACCAGATGATTATTTCGATGCAGCCATTTTTGATGTTTATACCACAGCTCACACTGATAAATTCCAGAGTCTGCCATTTGGACATTCAATATTGTCAACACACTTGTCCTTTTTTGACCATCAACTGTTTCCACTTTTCTAAATTTATTAGGGTTGTTTGGAAGTGGTGCCATGTCTCTAAGTGTGGTTCTTCTCATCCAGTTGATGCTTCCCTTCACACCTTCACATGTTAGATTCACACTTGAGCCAGAAACAACTTTTGGAAGTAATGATGTTGGACTCATGACTAGACTTTGCTTCACTGAGAACAAAACAAATAAATATTAACTGTGACATTAAAAGTACTTTGATTTTTACTACAAGCCATGCATGCACCTGCCTTGAGGAGTTTCTTTGACATGTCAACACTTCACCCCCACCCCCTCCCTACCAAAGAAACACCCATAAAACCAAAAGCTTAGATCCAACATGATCATCTTTTGCAGATAAAATAAAATAAAAAGTATTGACATGTAAAAGCTACCACATAAATAAAAGGAAAAGACAAAGAAATGAGCAGTTATACAATACTAAACAAAGGAAACGTTAAACCTTCAGGATGAACTTGCTAAAGAAATCAATATCCAGACAGAAGTAGGTGTTTTAGAGAATTGTTATCATATGATGGTGATTGGATCTACATGTAATATGGAGGATTCTTACAACTAAACCCCCAGTTTTCTCTTTGACCACAAAGTTTGAAAAAAAAAAATCCATGTATAGTTCCTGCAGCATCTTCAGCAGGAGGTGTTGGTACATGCACAGGGAAAAAAACAAGGGCAATAAACAAGCAACACTTACTCTTTGCTAATACAGCATTTTAACAGTGGCAATTAAGTGTTTAAAATAACAACCCATAAAACAAAACCTCATTTTCCATGGAAATAACAGGGCAGATTTATTAATTAAATTAAGTTGAAAAACCTGTTTTTGGAGGGGGACTACAGGAAGGATTATACATGGAGGTCATGGGGTGACTATATTCCACTACCCAATATTCTACGGTATGGCATAAATATCTAGCGAGGCTTCTAAATTGTTGAATACAGTATGGAATACAATGTACACATGCAAACAAGGATTAATGTCAAATACTCACCTGAGTTTATAATAACATATATGGATCTTCTTATTTCTCTCCCTGTTTGGGCCAATTTAGCCTGACACACATACTGACCAGCATCTTCAAAAACAATTTTATGAATTGTAAATATGGCTCCACGTTGGGCTACCTTTCCAAGTGTTGGAACAACTTGCATTTGTTTGCTGTTTAACCGTCCATAGCGCCAAAGTGTAACCACTGCTGAGGAATTTGTCGTCTCACAGTTAAGATTTTCTGAAGTGCCAAGAAGAACATGAAGAATTGTTTTGCTGTTGTGGATGAACTGAAAAGCAGGAACTGGAGTGCTCAGTGTGCCTTCTGAAATGCAAAGACCTAAAAAAGAAGTTATGAAATGTTAAAAATATTTAAGCTTAAATGCATCAGTTGCTCCATTTAATTAAATTTAACTCTTTAGGGACAGACCATTTGAAAATCGATGGGGGGTACCCTTTTTTTTTTTGTTAATTTGTTTTGTTAGGACTCCTTATTGCTGCAATAATTTTTTTTCTGACATCGGACCTTGCACCATTTTTTGAAGGCATTCAGTATTTAGCTAATGAACAAAGTTGCATTCCCACTCCCCATCTATCGGTCCTTAAATAGTCAACTAAATTAGTGTAACCGCAAGACCAATCAGGGGGTTGAGATTATGTACACTACTGTTTGAAAATAAAACCGTTATTTACACAAACGGTACTTGAGTCGATCCGCTGTGACTCTTATTAAACTTGCTCTTTTTAAGCCATTTAGCCAATTTTAGGCGAACTACTACGAGTTAACGTGTATGGTACAGTTCTGTTATGTAGAGTGCTACTAAATGGGCTAAAATAAGTTGTCATTTAACTCCACGCTAGACTTTCTCAAAGTCCTTTCCAATGTTTCCATTGTTTTATACCGCTTGCTTCGTCTTCTCTCAAATAAAGAATCCACCCCATACTGCTTTTCAAGCGAACAACAATGTCAGCCTGTAATTGAGTGTACCATCCAAGTTACAACAGTTATGTACGACACACTTCTGTTTCTGTTTGATACTCGGTAAAGCTCGAGGTATATTCCATCTAAAGTAAAGTTTACTCACCAAACGATAGAATTAGCCAAACAGCATACATCTTCGCTTTGAAGTACGGCACTATTTTATTCTTGGTGCGGTCTGTGAATTATAAACAGATATTTCTTAACGTATACTTCGTTGAAGCGGAGACTAACCCTACTACATTTCGTTCAGTGGACCACGTCAAAACCTAACTACTGTAACTCATTTTCAAGCATATACCTTGACCACTCTAATAAGATTTCGTCTCCAAATAAATCCTCAGTCAAACGGGGTACGCTTGAAAACTCAAAGTAGACCAAACTTAAATAAGACGTTTCTCCGAGCACAGTTCTTTTGATAGCGTCTTCAGCAATTGACCGTTATGCTCTCTTGGCGTAAACAACATGTTTATATTCAACGGTCGGTATAAAGCTCCAATCACAAGCTCAGTACTGGCCCCCAGGGAACATTTGCCGCCAAAAGCCATTCACTGAAACATTTGGCGGTAAAAGCTTCAATTAAAGGCATTGTCATCCATACGAAATGCCCAAAATTAAAGTATGCTTTGTTAGGTACACAACAAAAATCCGCAGATATTTTATTAAACGAAGGATGGAAAAGATCGAGCAACTTAATGAATTTAATTTATTTTCATTAAATACCGTTTCAGCCTTCGCAATCCTCTACACTTTTTAAAACAATACATTGCCCTTCTATTCAAGGATAAATTTTGTAAAGTTTGATGTACTATTTCTCAAACTCGTTAGTTGTGTTTCATCAGGGGTTCCAAACACCGAGAAAGCAATACTTCCTATTGGCTGGATGGTAATTTCTTTCAGTTTTCACAGTAAAAATAACCAACAACATGCAGTTTCCATTATTTTCTGTTGGTAACTTTTACTGTAGACATCTCAGACAGCACTTAGGCATATTCGAGCAAACTCGTATTTGGGAATTGCTCATTGCCGCACTCTGTTGCTCCTGTTCTTTGGCGAACCATTACTTAAAATGCAAGTGTCTTGATCAGTTTTTTAACTCATCGGAGTAATTTCATTGGAGATCAAGATTCATCTGTCATTTGATTGGAGATCAAGATGCATCCTGTGATCGTCATGTGGAGTTTCATCGTGTATCAAGGTACATGCACCTGACCAAAATGGGAATTGTCTGCTGAACTCATTAATATTCATGAGTTTGAGAATCTCATATCGAGAGTTTCGAATTCCGTAAAGGTTCCTATTTGACAGAATGTCCCTGGTGAAATGAACCGTGCAGTCGACCAAGAAGGCGGTTAATGACAGATATTTCACAGATATTAAATTTCTATATAGGACTCAACCAACGAAAATTGAGTAAGGTCTGATCCAGAGAAAAGATCTGGTGCCCTGTTCAAGTCCTCGTTGAAAAACTAACAACTCAACAAGGTGTCCGGGATATCAACCTCGCCGCGATCAACTGCATGGAACAGGACCTATTAAAAGTAGGTAAATAACTAGTACCCTGCCAGCAGAAGTTTCTCATCTTTTCTCGCTGTTTGGCTTTCGTAATCCATTCTCTTGGGAGATCCCACCAACAGCACAATGTAAGGGATAGGGGAGCCAGGGATAGGGGAGCCAGGGATAGGGGAAGGCCACCTCTGTGGCCCAGGTTCGATTCCCGGACGCGGTGCCATATGTGAGTTGAGTTTGTTGGTATCTCACCCTTGCTCCGAAGGTTTTTCTCCGGGTCCTCCGGTTTTCCTCCCTCCACAAAAACCAACACGCTAAATTCCAATTCGACCTGTGGTTTAGACTGGTCCTGGCTTTGATCAGCCTCTTATGGTTGTTTCAGGTCCCGTTAGAAATTCAGAGAAATTCAGAGTGCGAAATGCACCGGGGACTGGCCAGTAAATAACCATAGGTAAATAGAAACAGTATTCATGAAGTTAACGGGATAGAGCTAGGCACAATGGCAGACAGTCAAGTTATTTTGAGCTATATGAGACTTCTTCTCGCAGTCTTCACTTCTTCTTTAAATATGGCAGCTGACATTTCGGAGGCATTTAATAATCATTTTACAAATGTTGGACCGAACCTAGCTAGCAGTATTCCTCATTCATCAGTTCCTCCCGAACAGTTTCTCACACCTACAGAGAAAACGTTCTCACTCCAACTCACAAATAGCAACACAGTACACAACTTATTGAGTCAGCTATCCCCTAAAAAAGCTACTGGATTAGATGATATTCCATGCAACATGATTACTAAAACTTGCACGGCAGAGATTATTGCGCCTTCTTTGACGAAAATATTTAATTGTTCCATCCAAACAGATATTGTTCCCGCGGAGTGGAACTTGCTCGAGTTACCCCAACTTTTAAAAACGGGACCAAAACAAATGTTAACAATTATCGCCCAGTCTCTGTCGTTCCTGCCGTGGCCAAAGTATTCGAAAAAAAAAATGACCAGCTTTACAAGTTTCTTAACGATAACCATTCGTTATCAGACTGTCAATCTGGCTTTCGATCCCTTCCCGGTACTATGACAGCATTACTTGAAGCTACTAACAATTGGTTTATGAATATCGATCGTAGCTTTCGATACCATAGCCCACGACATTCTAAGGTATGGTTCAGTCTACTCTGGACTGGTTCCAATCTTACTTATTCGATCGTACTCAAAAATGCCTCGTAAATGGTCACATATCGAATACAAACCACTTATCTTATAGTATTCCCCAGCGAACAATTTTTGGCCCTCTACTATTTCTAATATACATTAATGATTTGCCGAACTAGCTGTTTAACCACCGCCTCCCCCAGAATGTATGCAGACGTCACTAGTATAACTGTCGCAGCAGCCACTAATGAGGAACTTCAGAACCTTATATAAATAATGTATTAGACAAAATCAGTGTTTGGCTTAGAGCAAATAAACTCGGCTTTTAATAAAAATGTCACTAAAACTGAATTCATGATAATTGGTTCCCGGCAAAGACTTGCGACACACCCCATAAAAATCCAATTCGTATACAAATTGGGGAAGAAAGTATTAATCGAGTACCCAACTCTAAGACAATAGGTGTTATTGTAGATTAAAATCTCTCATGGAGAGAGCATGTAAATAACTTACTCAGAAAATATCTGCAGGTTTGGGTGCCCTTAAAAGAATTCGGTACTTAATAAACTGATGAAAACACAAGTACAAAAAAAATATCAGACCATAGTAGAGCCGTACTTCGATTATTGTAGTTCCGTCTGGAATGGATTAAGCCAAGAACTTTGTGATAAGCTACAAAAGGTTACAGAACCGTGCAGCAAGAATCATCACTCAATCAGATTACGATATAAGTTCTCAATGACTCAATCCCTTCTTAACAAATTTGGCTGGGATACATTGATAAATAGACGGAAAAAGCAGAAAGCTGCACTAATGTACAAAATATTAAATGAAATGTCTCCCAAATATCTTAAAGACCTTTTTACATACAGAAATAGTGTCTATGAGCTAAGGGATTTGACAAAAAAAGCTTAACCTACCCAAACCCAAAACTGATTTTCTAAAAAAAAGAGTATATTCTACAGTGGTGCCAAGGTCTGGAATCAACTTCCAGATCAAGTGAGAGCATCTGAATCTATGCGAGCCTTTAATAAGAGAAACCTCGTCCAAAGGTGATCACCAGGTGCGCACGGTCAATCGTGATTTTACGTATTTTCTCTTTATTATATATTTTAATTACAATATTTATACTATTTCTGTTACCATTCTGTACACGGCTATCATGTAAATGTATATTGCCTTCGTAATATTACCTACTTTTTATATGTAAAAAACTGATGATACTACCGTGTCTAAATAAAGTTTATGTATATATGTATGTAAAAATAACAATAATTTTATTAACACCTTATACCACTACAGGTACATAAGCAAAACTAATAAACAAAATTACAATCATGTACGAGATATTAAAAAAGGCTGCTCGCCGATTTCAAAACATCATGAAAATATTTAGCTGACAATAACATTATAGATTTGTCTTTCATTGACAGAATATATAAGAACAGTGACCTCTAGCTTATCAAAGGAACGAAAATTATCATTTACTCTATAACATTCACTAAGAAAAGTCTCTCTTGTGTTTGCAAATTCACTATAATCACATTCCATTGTACAGTGAAACTCATCACCGACCTTATCACCTGCACACATGAGACAAACACGGGCATCATAAGGGATTTTCTTATAGTGTCCTGTCTCAACCGGTAATTTGTGTGCAGAAATTCTCAAGTTTGGTAACAGTTTGTCTGCGATGTATATCATTCAGGTACCGCTCATAACCCACATTTGATTTAACTAAACGGAAATTTAAGTGCGCAATTTTTAGCCAATGTTAGTATCATGAGGGTCAGACATTAGTTTTCCAAGAAATTAAAAATAAATCCCATAACTTCGATTTTATATGTTTCGCAAAATTATCTATTTGTATATGTATATCATATATGTATATATGTATGAGTGGACTGAAAAGGCCAGTAAATAACATGCACAGGTGAATATAAACAGTATTCACGAAGTTAACGAGACAAAGGTATATAGAAGTAAGGTAAATAAATACAAAGGTATATAGATATTACGTAGAACGTCTGTGATCCGGTCCTGCTAATGATCCGAGCATACTCTACCCTCTACCCGGTTTCCAGCCGTGGGGGTTTCGGTGAGCTCGCGGGGAGGCTTTGGAGAAACGACACCCCAACGGCTGAAACCGAGCCTATAAACTCTACCCTGGATACCAGAGGTTTCGCTCCTCGCTGAAAGTTAGCGTAGAGAGAGTGGGTAATAAACCTGTGGTACCCAGAGTACACACACTCCTTACTACATTCATATATTCTCTGTACTCAACTCACATGTTGTGGGAGGAAAACCGAAGAACTCAGAGAAAAACCCTCGGAGCGTATGACGCCGCGTCTACTGATAAGCCTCGATACCCGAGGGTAAACAAAAGTTTGGTTGATTTTTATTTGAGTTGGTCTAGTTCAATTATGTTGCACGGTTTTAGGTTGAGGGGGTACGCGTATTTTTATCCGAGCGGGAGCCGTGCCAAAAACCCAGTATATTGCAAATGGACACTAGTGTTATGACCATTCTTTTACGAACAGTGTCGTGGAAGAAAGCTGTTGTGTCTAAAGCAGTAGATAAGCTTTTTATCAGCTACTGTAGTAATGCAACACACAAAACGTCTGCATAGGAGAGTACTATACCCTGCGAGCAGAGGTTTCTCATCTCACTACCGTAGTGATTCAGAAGCGACTGATTAATAATTGATTGATCAACTCGTCCTGTTATGTTTCATAGCGATAAACACGATACAAAACTCTGAATTTCTAACGAGACCTGAAACAACCATGGGGGCTGATCAAAGCCAGGTCCCGGCTAATCCACAGATCGAATTGGAATTTAGCGTGTTGGTTTTTTGCGAAGGGAGGAAAACCGGAGAACCCGGTGAAAAACCCTATAGAACCTGTACTAAGCAAACAAATCAATAACTGCGTTGGTAACTGCTTAAAATAGATTCCAGTAAAAAAGCAGAGATCAATAGTATTCTCTTATATAAGAAGACTGACTTGAAAAGCAGTCTTGTACACTAGTTTGAATGACACTGAGTGCAAATGAAACGTCAACCTACGTTGTGCAATTTGTACTTACTTTTATACTTGTTTCTCAAGCAGTTATCCTATGTCGATTACAACTTCCAGGTATCTCTCACTTTGCTATGTACGCGATCCTTAGCGCTTGTAGTTTGTGGTTTGATTTTAAAAACGGTGTGCTGTATCTTATGGATAACGCATTTCCGGACGAGACCAAATATTTCAAATATAGATCTCATGTTCCGTAATCCGCCCTCCACGCCCCCTTCACGTCACGATCAGGTGATAAGTGGCAATTATTTTCATCTCAGCTCAGAGTCTCTTCAAACATTTCTCATGATGATAAGATCTTATGATTGACTTTCCGTTATTTGGTCAGAAATACCTCCATTTTCCAAAATTCTCGACCCGTTTAATAACGTATGTACGTAGCTGGCAAAAAAGAAGTTTCTGCAACGTTCGAATGGTCAACACACACTTCCGCTGCGCTGATTTGGAACGGAAAGTAATGTTAATAGCTGCCGGCATATTCATCTGACTAGTGGAAATAGGAAACTACCAAGGTCTACCAAACTGTAGACGTGAAAAAGGCACAATAAGCGGGCGGTGACATTATCCTATGTCCCCTGTGGTCAAACTTCTGATCTCATCTGAAACAGCGAATGGATTTTTTTCTTAACTAATGACCGATTTCGTAATAAGGGAAGGGCAGAATTACACCGAATTTATGAGTTTTCCGACCGAACTAGTTCCCCTTGATTACTGATTAGTATTATAGTATTTACCAGAAATGAGTACCGAATAACAGATTGTATAAATTGGCATCGAACTGGCGCTGGAGTGACCGTTGGATCGAGGCAATCAGGAGGCAAAGGTTATGATGATGATAATATCTTATGAGAATTTTAGGAATGTTTCGTGGCCAACTCCAAACATTGGAAATATCAATTACTGTAACGCGATAAGCAAGTATATATGGGAATGCTAATAAAGTTTGTTGTTGTGTTTTAAAGTCCAGGCGAAACTGACAGGAGCCATTACTCCGGGAGGTGAACAATATTTTGAGGGTGTATTCACCGGGCATACTCGGTCTGGTATTTTTTCGGCCGGGTTCTCCGGTCAGCCATACTTTCGGCTGCCCACCTGCAAAAACATGTATGGATTCTCGATTGTCTGATATGGGGGCAGAATATTCTACAAAAATGCAATAGATATCCATCACATGCAGATAATATGCAATAGATATCCATCACATGCAGATAATATGCAATAGATATCCATCACATGCAGATAATATGCAATAGATATCCATCACATGCAGATAATATGCAATAGATATCCATCACATGCAGATAATATGCAATAGATATCCATCACATGCAGATAATATGCAATAGATATCCATCACATGCAGATAAAGCTGACCATGTGTTGTTTTTCGTGAATGAATGTCGGAACAAGCGGTGAATATTTGAATTTTTCACTCAATACTCCACCACATAATTCAAGTTGCATGATGGTACGTGGTTTAAGCTGAGATCGTATCACCGGATGTATCTTTACATGAAACCTTTTAAGCAAGGTCAATATCATCCGAGATGTGACAATTGTTGGAGTTCCCAGCCCCTCAGTGATTTCCTTCCGTCTGATCTAGCGCATGCCGCTAACATGACATTACTAAGCTGGATATATTTGATTAATCTTTATTCAAATAATTCAGTATACACTATACTAGGAGGTATACACACACAACATAATCTATAAGCTGAAAACTTTGAATAAATAAATAAATAATGATACATTAATCAAGTCAGTTTATAAATATGTCGAAACTGATATTAAAATCGGTGTACAGACATGCCATGCTAGCTACAATTTCGGTCAAATTGAGTTGAAAGAAACACCTCCCCTCCATATTTAACATCACTGAAATAGGGGGGAGAGGAGGTGTTAATTTTTCAACAAAATTGACAGTGAAACCAAGCTAAGTGTAAACATTGAAGGGAAATGATAGCAAGTATGATAAATATTGCAAACTAATAATCACACAAGTAATTTGATAGCAGGCATAGCAGCAGTTTTAAAGGAGTCTACCTAAATGCCGAGCCAGGATCCAACAACAACAACAACAAATTATTTTATTTACACTCTTATATATACATGTAATATTAGCAAAAGTACTATAAATGAAGAGAGTGTCAGGATACCTGAAGTAGCTGAAGAACTAATCGAGTCAGGTACCCTGGGGATAAATTATTTACACATTTCAAGTACGGTCGAGGGACAAAGACAGAAGTTTACATAAATATATATATATACAATATGGAAAAAAGAAAGAAGAAGAAAAGAAAAAACAGACACACACTAACACACTAACTATAAAAATATGACTACAATACAAGAAACTATTATACAAAAAAACTATTACGGGTGAGAAGACTAATAGCAATCTTTGACATAACGTTTTAAGGAAGATTTAAAGGCAGATTTAAAGCCAGAATCCGAGCCAGGATCCGAGCCAGGATCAGGATCCGAGCCAGGATCCGAGCCAGGATCCGAGCCAGGATCAGGATCCGAGCCAGGATCCGAGCCAGGATCCGAGCCAGGATCCGAGCCAGGATCCGAGCCAGGATCCGAGCCAGGATCCGAGCCAGGATCCGAGCCAGGATCAGGATCCGAGCCAGGATCCGAGCCAGGATCCGAGCCAGGATCTTAACTTTCCTTTACATCGCACTCATGACACAATCGGCTCAAAACAAATCCATGATGTCGCGATCTTCGTCGTCATGACACAAGTTTTGTTCGATTTTATTTCAGGATACATGGTACCCTGGTTCCAGAAGGGTATAATATAATGTGCCGCGATCGAAGGAGTTTTGATTTCTCGAGACGACCGTCCTTGCTGGCGGCGCTTCGCGCCCTGGCACCTCTGGCATCCAGGGTATGTAGAGTACAAGGACATAAATATTTAATTTTCCGCAGAGGGAAACCTCTGAAACACTTTACTAAGGTACCATAATATGTAGGAGCTATTGATCTGTAGTGATTTTGCGGGATGAAATTCAACATGTCTCAAGTTATATTTTTTTGTTTCAGTTGTTTGCTCAAAAGAAATGCAGCTTTGAGGAGATTACTGGTTCAAAAAAAACACTGAATTAATAGGAGGCACAAGAGTAAGGGATCGTTTGGTGGATAATAAAGGGAGGCTGAGGAGGCGGCTGTATTTCAGGCTAATAAAGTTTTAAACATCTGTAATTCACTGAGTGACTTCATGAAGACAGATTTTTATGCGTAATGCGGAAACTGCGTGTAGCTTCTAGCGTTTCTGCTGTCAATGTTTGTCTTTTTGTCGCGTTCGTTTCTCCTAAACTATTTCTCCAAATACCACCAATTTTGTTCTTTAGCATGTTAAGGATCTGTGTTCTGTTGTGCGCAAAAATGAGAACATTTAATTTAGGATTTCATTTCGAAAAATTCGGAATACTAACCGATACTTACGTTGGCAATAGCAAAATGTCAAAGTTTCAAATTTGAGCGTATTTACGCAAAGGTTCTAGCGGTTTCTTCAGTATACTGTTCGATTCGGTCTATCGGCTCTCGCGCAATGGATAATCACTTTTAGAGCGGCCACGGTCTCGCGTGTGTTTGGTGCTCCTGAGCTTCAAATGAGATAGAGCTTTCTTCAGGCCTTGTTTGTACTTCACCACAATGTTTTGCCCTCGACAATCACTCGCACACCCTATGGGTTGCCCATCTTTGAGCCATGATATTGTTGGGATAGGCCGACCTTTGACCTTACAGGACAGCACAGCACGTGAAGGTTCCGTGACTGTTACAATTCTCTTCTTGGTGCTGATTTTCAGCTTGGACTCTGAAACCGAAAATTGTCAGAAAGTTAAACTAGAAACTAAGAAAATGTTGCGGTATTTAGAACGCTGATTTCTGAGATAAAGATTGTGAGAGCTGTCGCACTGTTACTAAAAGGCGAAACTTAAACTGGAATTCAACTAACCTCTCAGAACATCCAAGGCAGTGTAATCGTAATCTTTTTCCCCGTGGAAAGTCACTTGACATTTGTAAACTCCCGTGTCTCTGTCTGTAACGCTATTGAACATCAACGCTAAGTGATGGTTGTTGCTAGTTCTCCTCTCTACCAGTTGATTTGGAGAAACAGGGAGATATTTCTTGGCACGAGGAGGGCCGATGCGTTTAAACCAGTGCAGTTCTGTATTTGGAAAGCTCGTGCAGGTAAAGTTCATACTTGTTCCTGGTTCGACTAGTTGGGAAGTTTGTGGGGGTATCTCTACTCTTAGTTTGATTGCTGTAAAATGAAAAGAAGGTGAAAATGATGAGTGCAAGTTCCACCTAATAGATGTGTTTAAACTGATGCGCCAATGTCATCAACTGACTGATAGTAATCTACTCTTATTTGTACTGTAGCTCCTTCCAGCAGTCTTTAACTGAACTTACCCGCACAAATCTATAGCCAGAGTTTCGAATCAAGGCCAGGGAATATGCGCCAGTCCCCGCCCAACTGAGGGCGCGGTGCGCGCTGGGAACCACAACTAAGGGTAGTTCAAAAGTCAGAACAATACACTACCGGATTTTCGAGTGAACATAAAAAATCAAATATTTTGTTCATCCTCGAGTATTGAGGCTTATCAGGCCTCTAGCAGATCCTGCTATAATAATACGGGCATTCTTCACACACGTATTATTACGTTCAATATTGACAACTCACAACACTCAACTCGCATGTTTACAGAGGGAGGAAAAGAACCCGGAGAAAACCCCATAGAGCATGAGTGAGAATCAACATCAAATGACATCGTGTCCGGGTCAACAGTGGTGAGAGACGAGCGCTTACATGCCACCCAGCTCCTACATGAGTGAATGTTGGAAAAAGAAATCGCAAAGCACGCGCACAGAACTAGTGCATGTACACAGGCGTATCGCTAAGCTTATCGCGTTGTCCGGAGAGCCGGATGGCGCAGTGGTTATGCGCTTCGCCTCTCCTGTGGCCCAGGTTCGATTCCCGATCGCGGCGACACATGTGAATTGAGTTTGTTGGTATTTCACCCTTGCTCTGAGGGTTTTTGTCCGATTTTCCTCCCTTCTCAAAAACGAACCTAAATTCTAATTCCACCTAGGAATTTCTTGAATACTTAATGTATTACAAGCCACTGGCTTTGGAGACCATGTAACGGCTTCCTGTATCTCGACGTCAAATAAACGTTTTATTTATTTAGTCTGTTTCGTGGATGCGCGCTTGCGCAGGAATGAGTTATTGTGAGGTGTGGAGGAAATGTCCACTTCCGTGAACACATTTCGTATTCACTTCCGTGAAACATTTCGTATTCACTTCGGTGGACACTTCAGCGTTCACTTCCGTTCACTTTATATTCATGCTTCCACAGGCGGCCCATAGCTCTAATAGCCTCGTATGTCGGTGTTGACAATATAGTTTAACTAAATTAACTAATTTTAGTATTAATTTAGGTGAGGTAACTAATTTGATATTTCATGTCCCAACTGTCTTAATTCAGATCCGGGGGAGATGTTAACTCGCGGAATCGTCTGGACTGAGTATACTTTCGTATGGGATCAACGGTTTTATTTTCACCTGAAGTTTATGTTCAACCCCCCCTGATTTCGCTGTGACCGTTGGTCTTGCACTAATAAGGTGACGTCAACTAAATAGTTAACTAATTTTAGATACATTTATATAAATCGTCAACACCGACGACTAACAATAAAATAATGTAAATAAAGATAAATGGGGTACCTAAAGACTAAAGAGATAAAGGACAATTCAATTGTACATGATGGATATACTGTACGTTATTCAAATAAATAATATTACGAATGTTTCTATGTATATAACTCACGTATTAAAGGAATTACTAGTTCATACATATCATCCCAATTTATTCTTTCACTTCCATCTGCGCTTTGTGCCCGACATTGATACTGTCCAGCATCCGAAACTGGATAACCTGGATAACCTTGCCAGGTTTGATCCTAACTGGTATCCATGTACCCATGGGGTATATACGGTGGTATAGGGTTGTAGTAGCGTTTGGGTCATTCGTAGTACAATTGATGATGAAGTTTGATGAGAACCATACTGTTTTAATTCGCTTAGGACGATTTACAAATCGTAAATATGGTGTTCCGGCTGAAAAACGAAAAATAAAAATGAGAAACATCCAAAGTGACTGCTCATCGGGGAAACAATAATGGTAACTGAGTTGAAGCTGTGGTTTGCTTTATATTCTAACCTTCTGATCCGTTGCCAGTAGTTACTGACGTTGTACCCTGAGCTTTCTACACAAATATTCGATACAAATATTCTAAAATATCTCATGATGCTCCATATTGAAGTTCAGTATTCAAACTAGTTCGAGATAATGTTTTTCTTTTCGCCTTCCAGCAAGGCTGGGTGCACAATGGAGGCTCACATGCTAACCCAATGACTCCATTGCATACAAGGTTACTTACGTTTTCTGACGTTAAGAATGGCACTTTTCTCGACGAACTTTCCGTGTTGTTTCGCTCGGCAGTTGTAGATACCCTTGTCTCCAGAAACAACGTACTTTTGTAAACTGTTTATTTGAAGAACTTTTCTTCTGTTTACTGGAAGAAAGGTTCCTCTTCCTCCTTTTCTAACAAATTTAAACCACTTGAGAGTGGCGGTAAGTTGGCTCTCGCAGGTAAACCTCACATTAGCTCCTACTGAGACTAGTTGTGATCCACTTGGTCTGATCTCTATCCATATCCTAGGACTTGGAGCTAAGATGGAAACAAAATGTAACCAATGACCTACTAGCTGACGGCAAACAAGTAGCAAACAAGTGGCTTAGCTAATAAAGAACTGAATAAATATGAGCGTTTTAATGTCATGGCATTCAACTCGATCAAATAACAATGGCGACAAAATGACCGTGCAGTTATGATGAAAAAGAGCCTGGAACGAGGGCCGACCATTGAAAAGATGTCTGCTCTCTGATTGGTCAGGAAAAAGTATCCGTTCAGCTGGTAATAAGCGAGTAAAACGCGCAGGACTGGGACGAAGCGGGATAAACAATACTTGTTTTTTACACGTTTGTTAGAGTTTTTATCAAATCCCCGCGAAACACACAAAGGAGAGTAGTTTACAAAGGTTAGTTTGTGGATTGTTTATTCCAACTCGTCCCAGTCCTGCGCGTTTTGCTCATTGTCTCGCTGTAACTCCGATCTCGCTATAAGAGTGTGATAGGCTGACAAAAATAGATCAATAATGCACCTCGGGAGTTTACTAAAACAAAGACGAATTAATGATGTCAAGCATATAGTATACCTACAGATTGAAAAGAGTCCAAATACTACCTACAGAGGCACGGCGGCTATAACTACTAGCCCACAAGAAACACCAATAAATATGGTTTGAACTTTCAGTAATTGTACTGTATTCTGCTAAAGTTTGGTTCGCACAAGAAACATAAGAATCCTAAACATAATCGTAATGTTCGTCATGTTTTTAATGCGAATGCTCAAGATTTAACTTAAGCCACTTGAGCATGCGCAGAAGGGGATAGACAGCGCTTGCCAACCTTTCTCAACCTCGTCCCCAGGGTCTTCTCGGTCAGATCCAAGATGGCGGCTACTCAGAGAGAAGACCCTGGTAAACGCTGAACTGTCACGTATTCTGATTGGCTCTTCGATTAGGGGTTGTTCTAACAATGCTTTTTATTGGCCAAACGGACTGAGTCCAGAGAGATGAACTTGTATATAGTTTAGATTGCTCAAATTTTATCAATAAAACGATTTTAAATAACCTTAAAACACGTTGTGTAGATAGAGCAATAGATGAAGTGCATTACTGGGTAGTTTTCTGGTAAGGTTCATCAGTGGGAAAGCCAGGAGAAGCCGTTAAACCTGAACATGTGCTATCGATCGCTTCGCTTCAACGCTAACGAAAAATGAACGGCTTTTTAGGATTCTCTTCTAGCTTAAATACATCCTGGTAGCTTTGTGATACCTTTCCACTGGTTCTTTATCCAAGTAAACTCCATTTCGAGCCATTTAGTAGACCTGTTTTCACTACATCGTTCGCCGCGTGGAAATACCGTTAATCGCTTCTTGCTCACTCCGGATTGGGATACCTATGGTTTGTACACGTCATGAAATATTCCCATATTTAGCTTGCCCGCCATCTTAGATCGCCAAACCACGTGACCAAATACTCCCAAAATCTGGGAGTATTTGATCACGTGATCCAGCCTTTACCAGGGTCCAACCTCGTTCCCAGGGTCTTCTCGGTCAGATCCAAGATAGCGGCTACTCAGAGAGAAGACCCTGTTAAAGGCTGGATCACGTGATCAAATACTCCCAGATTTTGGGAGTATTTGGTCACGTGGTTTGGCGATCTAAGATGGCGGGCAAGCTAAATATGGGAATATTTCATGACGTGTACAAACCATAGGTATCCCAATCCGGAGTGAGCAAGAAGCGATTAACGGTATTTCCACGCGGCGAACGATGCAGTGAAAACAGGTCTACTAAATGGCTCGAAATGGAGTTTACTTGGATAAAGAACCAGTGGAAAGGTATCACAAAGCTACCAGGATGTATTTAAGCTAGAAGAGAATCCTAAAAAGCCGTTCATTTTTCGTTAGCGTTGAAGCGAAGCGATCGATAGCACATGTTCAGGTTTAACGGCTTCTCCTGGCTTTCCCACTGATGAACCTTACCAGAAAACTACCCAGTAATGCACTTCATCTATTGCTCTATCTACACAACGTGTTTTAAGGTTATTTAAAATCGTTTTATTGATAAAATTTGGGCAATCTAAACTATATACAAGTTCATGTCTCTGGACTCAGTCCGTTTGGCCAATGAAAAGCATTGTTAGAACAACCCTTGCGTCATAATCGAAGAGCCAATCAGAATACGTGACAGTTCAGCGTTTACCAGGGTCTTCTTTCGGAGTAGCCGCCATCTTGGATCTGACCGAGAAGACCCTGGGGACGAGGTTGACCAGGGTCTTCTCTCTGAGTAGCCGCCATCTTGGATCTGACCGAGAAGACCCTGGGGACGAGGTTGAACCTTTCTTCGAATGCCGCCATTTTGGAAATGAGGCAAACACAAACGACCAATAAAAAAATAGTGCCAACTCCTCTCTGGAACCTATTGTGTTCTGATTACGACTGTGTCGTTATGTCCAAACACGTTCGCACTTGAAACATATACGACATAATCATCACCATAGACAATCGTAAACATAAGAAAATGGCCGATGATTATGTTGCCTTCAAGTGCGAACGTCATTGGACATAACACAATCGTGATCAGTGGGTCGTACTACAACGGCGACATCAGGTCCCTGTATTTGTACGCTGCGAAGTCACCCGGTGACGAACGTCATCCTACAGACCATGCAGGTGACAGAGCCACGGAGTGCATTTACCTGTAAATCCTATAGTTGTACCATGAGAACTGGGCCACTGTATGATGTCTCCATTACTGTTCCACGCACGACACTGGTACTGTCCCGTGTTAATGATACTAAAATCATATATGGTATACACCTGGGCTGCCTGCACGAGCTTATCACTGAGAGACAGACGAATCCAAGGGAAGTTGGAGTTGTGGTGGAAGAACAGGGCGGTTGTGGCTCTAGGGTCATTAGTTGTACAGTCAATGGTGAATGTAGACGACAACGCCACTGTTGACTTCAAAGGAGGCGGTGAGGAAAAGGTGAAACGTCTTTTTCCTGAAGTAACAAAAAGAAGTTGAGACCAATAAAGTGTAAAACATTGTGTCCAATGTTCAACTGAATTAATTCGAGAACAAAATAAATATTGTACTGGCAGAAATCAACCTTCGTTCAACATCATCCAGCATGGTGGCCAGACGAGTCCAACATGTCGTATCCAGCATTGTTGGACGATGTCGGGTGGTGGCTTTTCCCGGATTCAACTAGAGGAGTGACGAAGCTACCGTTTGTATTTTTTTGCAATTTCATTTTTATCGTTAATGACAGCCCAAATATGTTAAGGATTGATATGTTAAGATTGGAGGAAGAAACGCCGAAACATTTTCCAAGAGCTTACTATGGATAGAAGATTTGTAAATGAAATCCAATGAATTCTTAGTCACTTTTCCGAAAAAGCATCGTCATAGACCGCACGGATTTGATTTTTAGAAAAGAAGGAACCAAACCGACAAGCGAGAAAGTGAAATACCTCGGAGCATATGAAGGGGAATCTCAGTACATTGCGAGCGCCGAGTAGTATATGAAGGGGAATCTCAGTACATTGCGAGCGCCGAGTAGTATATGAAGGGGAATCTCAGTACATTGCGAGCGCCGAGTAGTATATGAAGGGGAATCTCAGTACATTGCGAGCGCCGAGTGCCCAATTGACAACAGGGACTCGTAGCATGCACGAGTCAAACCATACCAAATATCAGTTTTTACAACAACATCCAATTTTCTCGCGTTCTGATTTGGCTCTCCGCTATATGCAAAATAACTACATACAATGAAATGACGTCACTCGCAAGCCGTGGTAGCTTTGCAAAGTGCTTTTACGGCGAGGTTTGTGAATTCAAATGGATGTTAACTTCGCTTCCAAAAACAAGAAAGTGAGGATTTCACAAGCATTTTATTAATAGGAGAAGTCAATCGGCGAGTCAAACTTCTTCGTAGTGTGCCATTTGGCAAAATGAGAGTTTTCTTTTGAGTGGAGAAAGTTTCGGCGAATTTGTACTCGTAGTCAGACTTTGTGACTAGTTCTCTCAGAGCTCAGAAGTTTTGAATTATATAACAATAACTTTTCTGATCCAGAAAAAAAAAATGAAAGGATTTCACAAGCATTCCGTCAATTACAGAAGTTAATCGGTGAACCAAATTGCCATTTGTCTAAGAAACATGAAGAAAGCTTTCTCTCGGCAACGGTAATTAGAAGTGTTTACGTTTTGACTTTCAATGGCCTTTTTCGTATTACGCACTCATTTGAAGCTATAAGTGCTTCGTTGTTGTAAAAAAACAAATCGCACACATTTTGCCATTGTCTGTACTCGTATTGATCATAGAAATGATGCCATAAAATGTTCAAAACTTTGCAGTGAAACACTCGCTACGCTCGTTGTTCCACTTGAGTACAGACAATGGCAAAATGTGTGCGATTTGTTAAAGTCAGTAGAAAAATGACTTGTAAAGTGACACTTGAGTTCCCTGTCATCAGTGGTATATGGTAGTTCGATTGAACCCTGGCTGTGAGTACTAGTTATCGTCAACACCGCTGACTAGTATTGCTATCCGGGCCTGCCTACAGAAGATGTGAAGTCAGTATGCATGGCATCAGAATACATTCTCTGCAATACTATTACATCTCCAGTGACTTTATTTTTAATGTTTAGGAGTAAGACACGTAAAAATAACGAATTTACTACGAGCCAAAAAGAACTGTCTGTATGGAACCATTCGGACAACTGAAACTGGTGTGTGTGGAAATGCTTATGTGCGCGTCTGGGTCATACTAAACATTGAAGACATCTGTAGAGTTCCTTAAAGACATATTACCATAGAAGAGTCTTAGCTTAGGGGCCAAATCCCTTTGAACCCATTTTCCCATGACGAACGCAAAGCCTACTTGAAATGCCTGCAGACGTCAGCAAAGCTATCGTCAGTGCCACCCAAACACTTCGCCAGTTTATCTTCATAGTTAAGCCAATGTTCGATAATTACGTATTGCTTTGTAGATACAATCTCGTAAGTGTTTCCTCTATGATCAGTTAAAGTGCGTAGTTAAAGCTTATGCTATACACGCCTTTCATAAGTTTTACTTCCGGTCACGAAGACGAGGCTCCAGGTGGTTTGAAATCCAAGATGGCGGACAACTGCTCAGTCTCAGCTAGAAAGTACCTCCGAAAACGACTCGAAAAGTGTGTTATTTAGTAGATCGTACTTGAATTTGGCTTCAGAATCACTGTATTTATGTTTATGTATAGTCTACCGTATATGAACTGATGATTTGCATGAAAAACGTCCACGTTTTGGGCAAAATACCGAAAGAGCGCGGATGAAACTTTTAAACTATTAACTTTTGTTGAAAATCTCCACAGATCACTACCACAAAAAGCACACGCCGTATGAAATACTGCATTGCTGTGTACACTATGTACTGGAATAACTCTTGAGATGTGATTTGTAGTGTAAGCCGACCCAAAACTGAGAAGAGTATGGCTGATACGGTTGCTTGAGGGAAGTGGGGGTTTCTTGGTGTTACAGATCATCACATATGTAACACAAAGAAAACTATTGTCTTCTAAAGCAAAGCAATACCCTGAAATACAAAGAACCTTATCTCCAGAAACATGAATCAAACAATGAATCTGCTTCACCAAGAAGCACCCAGAAAAGTGATATTTGAAGTATGCGGGCATCAGGCGTCGTATTAGGCACATGCATTCTCGGAAAAATATGTTCCCTTGGTGTCAATGTACTTAAGAGAAGAGAAATCTTCAAGCATAATTCTGGCTCTTGGAAACAAAGATAGCTACAGCTACCAGAATGAAGAAAAGACTGTTGATGATATTTAATCAATGGGCATCAGTCAAACGATGAAAATACAGATTCAACCGACCGCTATTGAAAAACCTGCTCGTTTTTCTTCTTCAAGGAAATACAAAATAATATTAGTTTCTACACAGGATTCTCATCTTCTAAAATATTTCAGGTCTAGTATAATTTTTATAATGTTTGAGAGAAGGGAGAAATGTCATTTACTGAAATAAATGTTTAATTGAGGCTTAGCAGTAATATGGGAAGGGAATACCACTTATAAACAGTGGCTATACAAGCAATTCAGGTCAATAAAAATATGAAAACATTAAGTACTAAATAAATTGTAACAAACATATTAAAACTATTAATTGGTAAAATAGGTGTTAACTAAGTGGTGGTTGAAGGTGATATTAAAATTAGTCCACATGAAATTAGGGGAATCATAAGATGAGTGATAATGTGTGTATGGATTAGCAGGGTTTGAGCCCAGAAGGTTTGGGGTAAGGTGAAGCAAAATCAGAAATGAGAAAAACACTAAAAAAAGGAAAATTATCAGTAGTGAGAGCTGCTAAATAAACAATAACTGATATAACAATGTGGTGGCCTGATGATATGAGAGTGAAGGGAGTGGGGGAAGTTGCTTGGGGAAAGGAGGGCATTGGCACCCCTGCCCCATCTCTCCTTATTTGACTGGCTAAACCCCTAGATAGGGTGAGCTAATATATCACACAGAGCATGCAGGGATAGGGGAATATGAACCACTACTAATTACAATCGGTTTGTGCTAAGCTTTTCATTATATATAATTATCAAATTATCAATAATTGCACAAAAGAATATTCTGTACAAAATGGTAGTGTTAGAAATTTGAATTCCATTCAAAAAGCCCAAGCAGTGTCCAAAAGCCTCTGCTAGATATATTCTAACTACAAATAAACTTATTTTAATGGTATATGAATAATAAAATCAATACCGTATGCTGTTACACAATAATGTAAGTGATACAAAGTCAGGGAATATACATTGAAGGGTATAAGCTCAGGGTATGAATTGTATACAATGTTAAAAAAAGGGTATGAAAAAATAGAATTGACCATATAATGGGTAGGGATAGGTGAAGGAAAACGTGCTATCATTCTTTATTAATGTAAAAGTTCTGTACAAAATATAAGTGAAAACGGCTTTGGGGAACTATGAACGGATAAACTATATTCTAACTGGAACTATGTCTGGATGGTTATCCAGTACAATGGCTGCTGTTTCGGTATACTCGTTGCCTGCATCTTATCAGTTGACTCCAGCTTTTTCCAATGTTTGTTTTCTGTTAGGTGAACAGTAGTTACATTTCCCATCGATAGCACTTCACTTGCTGTATTAAATAGCAAAAGAGATTAGATATCATGACATGAGCTTATTAAACAGCCTATCAGAAATAAACTAAAATTTGCTTTGCACCTCATAAATCACTTTGCCTCAATTTTAGACCACAATACTAATTTACTTTAGGCAGAAGATATTTCCGACTCCTTTAAGTTAGCTTAGATATCTTCGACGGAAAGATGCCCCTGAAATAATTAATATCGTCCTCTGTAAGCTGCAAACGTTTTTTAGATTTGCAACCTGTCGGGTGTAATCAAGTCATCAGTCATTTCCGAACAATGTAAGTAGAAAAGTACTTTTCTGTGCGCTAAACAATATACTAAAATAATGCAGACTACACATGGACATAAATACAGTGATTGTAAAACCAAACACAGGTATGATTTACTGAATAACATACTTTTGGGAGTATTTTCGGAGGTACTTTCTAGCTGAGACTGTGCAGTTGTCCGCCATCTTGGATTTCAAACCACCTGGAGCCTCGTTTTCGTAACCGGAAGTAAAACTTATGAAAGGCGTGTATTGCGGCTGATTTTTCCCGTGTAATCGAGACGGGGGAACTTGAGCCGGATGTATTTGTATTATGTCTGCCTGGGATTATGACTTTTGACTTCGATCAGATTAATTCACATCCACACATTTCAAGTTCACTCATATGTTGTATTTTACTTAAACCCTAATCGAATACCTTCCACTTGACTCCCTTCACATTGTTTTCCAAATAATCGAATATCTAAACCATAAGTGACACTCACATATAACTAAATACCTCTCGCGAAAGCGTTTGGATCCTCCGTTCTGGTTTTAATGAACCAGGGTTGCGCTAAGAGTTTTTTCTTTCTTTTCTTAAGTTGTAGAGAACACTATAATAAAAAAGAAAATCAAGCATTTACGAACAAGTTGTCTGATCATTTCACAAACAAAAGGTGTTTCAGTTAACTGGAATTACTATACTTATTATGTGTAACCTTGAATGTTAGCAGAAAAAAAATTAGATTGTTATATGGTCGATTGTTATATGGTCGATTTCCGATTTGGATCTCTTTACTTTTCTGGTAAACTACCCACCCACCCCTCCCTTGGATATGCATGTTAATTGAATGATTCACCATTAAAGGATAGGGTGAAGTGTGGGAGAGGGATGGGAGTTTCTTAGAAAAGTAAAGAGATCCGTTAAGGATGACGTCAGAGGGTAACAATGCATCCGGAATGCCCGTTGGTGTCGCATGCGCCACTGGCGAGCGACCTGTCCTGGCTAGCGAGCGACCTGTCCTGGCTAGCGAGCGACCTGTCCTGGCTAGCGAGCGACCTGTCCTGGCTAGCGAGCGACCTGTCCTGGCTAGCGAGCGACCTGTCCTGGCTAGCGAGCGACCTGTCCTGGCTAGCGAGCGACCTGTTCTGGCTAGCTAAAGGCGGGAAATATTTGTTGCGGGCGTCAAACTCATTATGGTTTTTAACCTCCTTTAATTGTGCATACCTTTTAGGGGTCAAACTCAATATGACCGCCGAGCACCCCACGGGGGATTTTCAATTCAAAGTCTTCACGATATTATAAAAAATAATAGAATGATGCAAGGCTGATTTGTATGGTTTGGGAATGATTATATTCGACCATATTTCGGCTGGCACGGCCAACCTTCAACAGGGTTTACAAGTTGTGAAGATATAAAAACCGTTGCGAACTTAAGTATACGAACATGAGACTAAAAAAAATACGAGAGCCCATCTGGGCTTACGCTCGGGCCACATGAGACTTAAGATGGAATACACTTTCATTTGAAATCCTCTTAGTAATAACCAAAGGGACGAATTATTAGCTGAATTTAGCAGTCTTTAGGAGTGGCCGGTAGTGCGGTGACTTTCATTCTCTGCTCCCCTAGGATATATGTAATTTAATATTTTTGTTTTTCTCGTAGTTGACCTTTTAATTTAAACACTACTTATTCATGTAACACACGTTTACAATTTAGTCTGCTGTTCTGTTATACTGCAGGTTACGAGTACTAATAGATGATTGTCTCAAATGTATGTTTATATTTGTATCCTGTCCATCCTGTGATGGAGCTATGTCAATTTGTGTGCCTCTGTGTAACTTTATCTGCTGTTCTTGCTAAACATGATGAGCTATTACGAGACCATTTGTTGGATCGAAGATTATTAACTGAAATGCCTGTTGGATCTCTAATTAAACGCTTTACACTCATTCCCAAAACTTCAGTCTGCTCATTATATTAAAGAACTATAAAGGGAATTGTTGGAAGCCTTTAATTTCTCGAACCAAAACCTCGGCCGTGAGAGGTTTCTTGTTTGTTTACCTTGAGAGTTGAATATTGCTTGGGTCATCATAAATTATTCTGTGCTGGCGAGCGACAGTGTTGCTCTAGCTCACAGTTCAGGAGTTCAGATGTCTTCAGACTTCGATAGAGGATAGTAACCCCTAACTGCTCAACCACAGTATATATATTTGCTAGTAAATCGCTATATTTCGCTATAAATCAGCTATTCAGTATACCAGTATAACGCGAACGCGGTACACAGAGAGATCGTACGAGATCGGTAAACCAGCCAAAAACGCGGTCAAAATTATTTTAGTGTTGGCCTACCGATCACGCTGTTTGCGCTGGTATGTATTATAACCGAGAGTAAAATTAAATGTGGCATAACACCTACGAAACGTACCTCAAACTAGATTATCTTTGAGCATCATGTACAGCCTGCGCAGATTACTCACATTATAATCATACACAATAATCCACAATAAAAGACCAAAGTAGATTGAAGTTTACCTTGAGAGCAGTTGAACATAATTTGGCATTACCTGGCTCATCATAATTCTTGGGTAATTCTGTGCTGTGAAGTGACAGTGAGTATGTATTCTGGCTTAATTCGTGTTGGCGAGTGACAGTGTTGCTTTCACAGTTCAGGAGTTCAGATATCTTAAGACTTCGATGGTTGAGCAAGGCTGTATAGTATAACACAGCCACAGACACAGGTCTCGATAAGAGATCTTCCTAAAAGCCAGCCAAAAATACGGTCAAAATTTAATTTTGTGTTGGCCTACCGATCACGCTGTTTGCGCTGGTATGTATTATGACCGAGAGTAAAATGAAATGCGATGAAATGTGGCATAAAACCTTAAAGTCAAACAAGACACTGATCAGTTTCACTTTCCCTCTGAGCTTTGCTCTTGAGTTGAAGTTGAGTTTGGCTTTGTTAAAGTATATTTGAGTATACCAATCCACAGAGATTCAAATAACAAAGCCGTGGCGGAAGAGAAGCTTAAACGAGAAATATTAGCTTTGATCATGCAGCCCCTTCAGGTCGTCGTGTCGTAAATAAAATCACTGGCCATCTGGGTAAAAAACGCGGTCCTTCGGCTCCGACAAGAGCGCCAGTTGAAATATCCTGAGCCTGTTGGAAGGCTTTCGCACGAGTGAAGTTAAATAAAACATTAAACTGCTTACATTTGAGAGATGGGACTCCAAATTTGAGAGAAATTCCCTCGCGGGACCACCATCTTGATTTTACTGTATTAAATTATGTAAAAAAATTCACCTGACGATGTTGCGTGACCAGCACAGTGCAATCTGATTGGTGGTGAACTTGAAATTGAACGCATGCGCAGAAATTTTGCTGCATGAAACAAAACAAAAATACCGGCCTGCAGATTAAGACTAGTGCCTGCCACAGGCAGCCCGAGTAATAAGATATAATATTATAAATGCTGATGTAATGAGAGGGCATGATAGACAATTAAGAACCAAGATAATGACTAGCCTGTCTTGATCAGGAGGTAACTACCGACCTATTACGAACTCAGCCTTTCTAGCAAAATACACTAGAACGAGTAGCTGCCACACAGACCAAAAACTATATTCTCTTTAACGGTCTCTATTCCAAATTACAATCGGCCTATCGGGCTTTCCATAGCACAGAAACGGCAATATTACGGGTAAACCAAGCAAGTTGCATCTGATGGCACTACCCAACACACGCTAACACGCATGTTCACATCTTATTACCCGTATTCTTCGTTTTATTGATATGCGTGATGAGGTGGTCTTGGCGTTGTTGGACTTAATTTATTATCTGCTTTCGACACAATTGATCACGCCATCCTGCTAGAAAGGTTATATCATCGTTATGGTGTAAGTGGTACAACTCAGTGTCCAACTGTTGGCAGTGTCTAACTCGGAAGCTACGCTACTTTGGTCACTGCGCACGATCTCAATATAGAATATGTACATTTCTTTATTTTCATTTAAATGTATTGACAATGTAACTGTAATTGTAGTCATTGTAAATAG
Source organism: Actinernus sp. WN-2022 (assembly GCA_030867875.1). Classification (NCBI taxonomy): domain Eukaryota; kingdom Metazoa; phylum Cnidaria; class Anthozoa; order Actiniaria; family Actinernidae; genus Actinernus; species Actinernus sp. WN-2022. Next base: position 56,349,119 of record JAOWCC010001751.1, on the reverse strand, counting down.
TACAGAGTGCAGAATAAATTTGAATTGAAATTGAATTGAAGGTGGTACTGCGTTGAGTTGCTTTCAATCCTACCTTACTGAAAGACCACAGTCAGTTGTTGTTAACAACACCGTCTCTAATAGCAGATTACTACAGTATGGTGTTCCACAAAGGTCCGTCCTAGGTCCATTGCTGTTCTCTCTGTACTTCAGTTGCCCCTTGCAAGATGTAATTACGGCTCAACTGCATAATGTATGCTGACGATACTCAACTGTATCTGAACATTAACTCTGTATCTGATCGACCTACTGTCCTATCGAAGCTTGAACTATGTGTTATGGATACATAACTTGGTGCACAGGAAATTGCTTATGTGCAACCCCAAGAAAACTGAGATTGTACATACATATTTCATCTCGCTAGATGCAGTGTGAGCCCTTACCAGATATCTCGGTGGATGGAACCGTAATAGTTCCTGTTCCTGTAGCTCGTGATTTGGGAATCATCCTCGACCGCCATCTGAAGTGGACACCACACGTGAATAACATCTGTCGATCGGCTTCCATGGCCATTCACAACATCGGCAAGATCAGAAAATACTTAAAGTGTATATAAGCCCTAGCCAGTTATCTTTGATATCTATTGTAGTCCAACGGTAGAATATTTCTTGATTTGGGTGTTACCTCTATTAGCCTAGTATTTCCAATAGCTAATGATGTGATGTCATCACCGACATCACTTATTATACAAAAGCATGCTGGTAGAGACAAATTACCTATTTTTAAATTATATGTTATATTTGAAGTTTATCAAATTGATTTTACAAAAAATAAATTTTAAATTAGAAAATAGATTAACTCACAAGCAGAAAGAAATTCGTCGGTGATGACATCACGTCATTAGCATATTGGAAATATTTAACAATTAGACCCGCAGCCCATGAGGGCGAGAGGTCTAATTGTTTTAGTATAAACTAACTAGTCGGACAGTAGAAAATAATAGAAAGAAACAAATTGAAGTTGAAAACATGTTATTATTTCGTGAAAATGCGTGCAGTTTTTCTCTACCATGGGCTATCACAAATAGACCTATAGTAGGGTAGCCAATCAGAATGCAGGATTTGTTGGTTTATACTAAAAGACGCAACACCCAAATCATGAAGTATTCTACCGTTGAACTATCCACTTCATGTACAATCGATATCAAAGGTAACTGGTTAGGGCTTATATGCACTTTAAATCAGGCGGACTGTGAAAAACTTGTTCATGCTTTTGTAACATCCAGACTGGATTGCTGCAATAGCATACTGTATAGACTATATACCAGCCAGGTCTCGTAAATTTACGTGCGATTTTCCACTTAAGTTTAGCCCCTAAAAGTTTTCATGATGCAACACCCATAAATTATGTTGCATAAACGACATTTAAGTACACACTTACGCAAATCTTAAGTCCAAACGCTTTTAGGTGTACTCCGTAAGTAGTTGACTTAAGTCTTTTATGCAACACCCGTAAGTTACGAGTGCACTTAAGCATACCCGTAAGCGTTACTGGCGTTTTATGCAACCGGACCCAGCTCTTTTTATAAACCCAAGGCCTCGAACAGAAAGACTAAAATAAGTTTTTCTTTCAGTGAGCCCAACATTTGGAACTCTGCCAAGTTTTCTTAAAGAGCCGTCAAATAATTTAAACATATTTCGAACGGAGCTCCAAAATATTGATATCTGTGGGCTCATGGACTGTTTATAATATATTTTAATGTACATAATTAACATAAGATTTGTATTTATATTAGTCCATACGTTTAAAACTTATACTATTTACTTGTAACGGTTTTCCTGGAAAGAGGTCCCGTGTTTAAATAAAGATTCATTCATTCAAATAATCTAACTAAGTGATTTATTCCTGAAGTCGGACTGGTTTATATAAACTTAGGGAACAGTTCAAAACACATGCCCCAGATAGGGACCCTTTTTTTCACCAGACACTGTTGTCAGCGCAGGGTACCACCCCTATCCCCCATTTTTGACCATCTATTTCCATTCTGGGAGAGCCTTGTGATAATCTAATTACAGCAAATAAAATGATAGCATAAGACAAAACAGTGCATTTGTTTCTAGGTTATGCTTTTTAGTTTTGGAGATATTTAAAAACAAATTGTTTTTAATATTGATTTTTTTCTCCAGAGGAGATGGCTGGCAGCAGTCCCCACCCCCCTGCCTCAAAATGGGTCCTTCTAGAGGGCACAAACTACTCTTGGGCAAACTTTGCCGATTCGGTATCACAGGTGAAGTGCTAGTCTGGTTCAAGAACTACCGCTCTGGTCGCCAGCAGCCAGGGGCGTAGCTTCCTGTACGCATATACGCACGTGCGTACAATTTGAGACGAAAAGTTCCTGTTTGGCCTTGTATTTTTTTTACGAGAGGGGGCCCTTAAAACCGGTAGCTACTGCACTTGTGCGTACAACTTGAAAATGCCTAGCTACGCCCCTGGCAGCGTGTAACAGTTCATGGCGCCATGTCGAACACGTTTCCAGTCACTTTCGGTGTTCTTCATAGGTCTATTCTGGGACCCTTTCTGTTCTTGATCTACGTCAACGACCTCCCGTTATCGATCACCTCGTCCTCCGATCCGTGGAGGTGACAATGTTTGCTGATGACACCAAATGCTTCTCGGTTGTGGAACATGCAGCAGACAGATGAGGTATTAAATGTGGCGACCTGGGCACGCTCTTGGCGGCTGAAGTTCAATGCGAAAAAATGCAAAGTTTAATTTAACCATTACCAGAAAACGCAGTCCCTACTGCCTGACTATGCTATTGATGGTCAAATTTTGGACCACGTTCCTAGCGAAAAAGACATAGGCGTTAACGTTTGAAACGACCTTACATGGTCCATTCGCATTCGTCAACAGTTCACCAAGGCGAATCAGTTGCTTGGCCTACTTAGCCGCTCTGCCGTCAAAGTTCGAAGTATTAGCGCCCGGCCGTCGATGTCTGTACTTGTCCCTGGTTAGGTCGAACCTTGCCTATGTCTTACAAGTATGGAACCCACAAACTGTCGATCTGACCACATCAGCAACGCTGTAAATTTATCGTGGGTAAATAAATATTATTATTATTATTATTTATAGAAAGAACTCAAAGGAGGGCTACTAAGTTTATTCTCCTGTTGCCCTTCCAAACAGACATCTCCTACAAAGCTAGACTCTTAACTCTAAAGTTTTTACCTTTATGTTACTGGTACGAATATTTTGACCTCATCTTCTTGTATAAGGTGAAACACGGTTTAGCAACCATAGCTCCAGATGTATATTGCCAAAGCTTGTAAACAAGGTGAATTTAAGCATCTCTCTACGTTCGATGGATAAATCACTTGATTTTATTACTTATCAGATTCCTAATATCGAGACCCTGTTTTACCAAAATAGTTATTTTATAAGAGCTTCCCGAACTTGGAACACACTTCCACGCGAACTGCCTAGATCATTACTATTTAAATGTTACGTGTCTGCCATCACTTCTGTATTTGACATCGAAAACCCTAGGTCTTGAAAGTCTGTATCTCTGAAATGTCACCAGGCAAGACAGTTAACCGCACCTTTTAAATGCTGCTTTTAGGTTGAATTAAGTATCGTAATTAGAACATTTATTGTAATATTATTTTTCATAGGAAACTAACGTAATTGGCTAACGCTGTGTTGGTTCTCCTGGCCTCTGTGTTTTGTTTGTTGTATATTTTACTTTATTCTATTTTGTATATTTTATTATGGCCGAAGAAAATAAAAAATAATAATAATAACTAGACTCCTCGGGTATACACTGTACATGTAAATCCACAATTCTGCACTGTGTAATGATGAAAATGATAAATAAATAAATACCTCTGGAAAAAACCCTCTGAATTTTAACGAGACCTGAAACAACTACATGTACAGTGTATACCCGAGGAGTCTAGTTATTATTATTATTATTTTTTATTTTCTTCGGCCATAATAAAATATACAAAATAGAATAAAGTAAAATATACAACAAACAAAACACAGAGGCCAGGAGAACCAACACAGCGTTAGCCAATTACGTTGGTTTCCTATGAAATATAATATTACAATAAATGTTCTAATTACGATACTTAATTCAACCTAAAAGCAGCATTTAAAAGGTGCGGTTAACTGTCTTGACGCTGATCAAAGCGGCTAAACCACAGATCGAATTATAGATTCGAATACAGTTTAATAGTACGAATTCAAGAAATCGAGAGAAAATTAAAGACAACTGAGATGTGAGATAAAACAACAAACTATTGTGATAATACGCTATTTAGGAGATTTCATTTGATATTTTGTTACTCTTTGATATCGATTATTCTGTCAATAATTCTCTAGCTCCGTCGCCTGACTGGCTACTAGCTCCGTTGTTCCACAGGAATCTCTCGCTTTCATCGCACACATGGCCTACCGCATGGAAAGCTCTCAACATCAATCCTTTGCCTAAAGTTGACACTCCCTTAGAACATGCATAGTTTAGAGGTATTAATGTAACCCCGGTCGTCGCGCGATGTTTGGAAAAGATTGTGTATCGCAAGTTTAGTAAGAACACCATCGAAAAGCAGTTTTAACTTAAAAGTTCTACACAATTTGCAGTTCTAACGGGCTGTAGTAGTAGTAGTATTAGTTTATTTAACCACGTAGTCACTAATGAGCATAAGCTCGTTTACAATGTGTACGTGCAATCAACTAATTAAGATAGAGGATGAAAATTTGATATTAAATTCTAAGAATACAATCAATGTTTGCTTATTTACAATTAGATAATACTAGTAATATTAATAACAACACTATAATGATATCAATAACAACAACAAATAATAATAAATATTAATAAATGTAGAGTATTTCAGAATATCGCGCTTGCTACCCTTATTTACATGTTTCCATCCCTAAAAACGAGCCGTTGTTTCCGGTCCTTTAGGAAGCTCAGGTACCAGTTTATTATATATGGATCAAGTGATTAAGATTTAAGCTTGTCACTAAGTAGAATATGCTCAACGTTATCAAAAGCTTTGCTGAAATCCATAGCAAAGAGCCAGACAATTATTATCATCTAGAGAACAATCATACTGCATCTCAGTGATCAGAGCTATGGCAATCATACTGCATCTCAGTAATCAGAACTCAACTCTGGCAATCATACTGCATCTCAGTAATCAGAACTGTGGCAATCATACTGCATCTCAGTAATCAGAACCCAACTAATCAAAAGCTTTGCTGAAATCCATAGCAAAGAGCCAGACAATTATTATCATCTAGAGAACAATCATACTGCATCTCAGTGATCAGAGCTATGGCAATCATACTGCATCTCAGTAATCAGAACCCAACTATGGCAATCATACTGCATCTCAGTAATCAGTGCGTCCGTACAATGACAGCTAGATACATTTTACCCTGGGCCAGGACTTTGAATATCTTTGTCAACGATTTAGAAATAAATTACAGCCCTCTCGTTCACTTAACTAAGTATGCTGATGACGCCACACTGCAAATCAAGATCTGCAATAGTGAACTGACTGACGAGTCCTCGAGTGCAGTTTACCAATTTATGACCTGGATACTGAGATAACTGCATGCCATGTAATATTTCCAAGGGCAATGAGCTTTCTCTAAAGAAAAAGATTAGTTCATTTACTCAGTTTCCTCCTGTAAATAGTATTAATCAGCTTGATTCTATCAAAATACTAATCAATCAATCAATCTTTATTATTTATCCACGGAATCTTAACAGTAACATTAATAAAACTGATTTCAATAAGAGCCGTGCCTAATTAAAGTATGCTAATCTAATCTAATGCTAATCTAAATATAAATACAATTATGTGATACTAAATGCTAAAATTTATAATAAAATCCAATTAAAATATTTTGATTATCATTAATTCAGCGGTCACCAAGCATGGTGGTATTACATTCCAGAGTAGCTGTAGGTTATCTGTTCATATCAGGCTTAAACTTCTAGATGCTAATAAATGCCTTTTCGTAATTAGGAGCTTACGTCAAGAAGGCTACAACCAGTATGAAATTGACCATCTCTTTCATAGTATTGTATTACCTAATTACTCGGGCTGCCTGTGGCAGCGCCGAGTCTTAAAATGCAAGTCGTTATTTTTTTTTTTTTATTCAGTGTAGCACGCGATCTGCGCATGCGTTAAAGGTCAAATTCACACCAATCAGATTGCACTGTGCTGGTCACGCAACAATCGCCAGGTTAATGTATTTACAGAATTTAATACAGTAAATCAAAATGGTCGACCCGCGAGGGCGAAAGCCTTCCAACAGGCTCAGGATATTTCAACTGGCGCTCTTGTTGACCATAAAAATACATGAACAACCAGGAGCCGTAATACATTCGATCAGCGCTGTTTGGACAGATCCAATGTACATTTAGAAACGTAAGCGAAATACAATATCCAAACACGTTTGGATATCAACGGGTATCGAATTATCATCAAAGGTTAGATCTCGTCAGGCGCGCTCAGATAAGAAAGTTCAAAGCTCTCAGACAAGGCGAGACAAGGGGATATCAATGAGTCATTGTCAGAAATCTATTCCATCGTGGGCGGTCTTGTACAGCTAAGGCATGTTTTACGACAGAACAAGAGCCCATCTGGGCTTTCACTCGGGCCACTGATGAGATTGAAGATGAAACTTCCAAAAGATCCAAAACGAAAGTTCAGTTACGTAAGTACTGTAAGTAAACTCTTTTTGATTTGAATAAATTTCCTCTCAGTTTGTCTGTTAATGTTATACTTTTTCTTCTAATTATCGCTTTATTTAACATCTGTGATTTAGAGTATGCGTACCTCAGAATAAATTATTTGAAAGGTCAACTGAATTCTTGTGTCGATAAGCGCAAATGTTTTTTGTGTGAAACAGTCTGTGTATATGAGAAGCGGCTTAATAGAAGAGCTTTCTCATTTATAGGAATTACAATTTTTTTTCTTGCTATGAAATTTATGTTTCATTTCACATTTATTCATACAGTTTTAGCCGGACATTTCCCCGAGTTTTTGATCTATTTTCAATCAAATTCAAAGTCTGAATATGTCATTGTATTGCATTTATACACTTGAATTGCCAGTATTCTGTTGTTCGAATCCTGCGTTATCATAGTCATGCCATAAAAGCGATTAATAGACCAGTCTGTTTTTTTGACGTTCTCACTGGCGAATTAAAGCACGACTTGATACTAAGAGGATTTCAAATGAAAGTGTATTTCATCTTCAATCTCATGTGGCCCGAGTGAAAGCCCAGATGGGCTCTTGTTAAGATTAGTCATGGACTTTCTATTTATGCTGCTTCGTTACCTGAATAACTACCATACAGGACCATACAGACATGGTACAGAACTTTTTAACTAGATTTTCTTGAGAAAATCGAGAATTCAAAAAACACCCTAAATCAAGGTTAAACGGCCCAGAAATCGCCATGGACATGAAAGGTAATGACTACAAGGGAAAGCGAAGGTTTTTGAAACATTTTATAGAGGTAAGAGCATTACAGCGATAATAGTTAAATTGCCATACATCCTTTGTAATCGCTCATACAAATCGTAAGCTTGGGCTACCTGTGGTTGTTCGTGCCGATCTCCCTTCGCTGGCATTTCGTCGCGCAGTGGATCTTCCGGAACTCTCCGGAACGTCCGGCTGGATGACGTCATGGCTGAATGGAAAGTCGCCATGTCGCATGTGGTTGGATGAACGGCTGGCTGACTTCAATACCACTCCTTGCTCCTCCTTGCGAGCTCTTTATAGTTCTAGTGTGGCGTATGAACGTGTAGAATCATTCTGAAGACTGTTTCTTGAACGATATCCACAAAGTTTTATTTCATCTCATACCAGTCGAGTCAGTGTATTCATGATGGCGAGGCGTGAAGGGCCGCCATGGAGACTGTGCCGTTTGACTTGTGCTGTTCTACTGTTCGTCTTGTATTTTGTTCCAGGTATGTGTTCGGTTATTAATGGTAAAGTCGATTGGAATCATATTCGGCAAATGTAAAAGTTAGTAACATGAATATATCGTCGAACTATAAGTGAGTTGGTTCGAATGCTCAATAATGTTATTATTTAAAAGTCTAGGATTAGCTGGTAGTGACACTGCTACACTACAGTGCCGAATTCACAGTGCCAGTGGTAGAAGCAAAAAATCAGCTACTTAATACACGTAGGATATTAATACAGACCTAATAATACTATCGTGTACGGTATGTTACGAGTTAATACTGGCGGAATTGTTTAAAATATGCAGTAGCTGAGCCACAGGTGTTGCTTCAACGCGTTGTAAACACTCGATAGATTTTGATGGCGGGCTGTCGAAGAGCATCACTAAACAATCCTAAAATTGGTCTTTACATCACTCCAGTTATGAACTTACAGAAATTCAGTCGGCATGACTGGACAGAGCTATATGTTAAGAAGCCTGAATTGGCCTTCACTTGCTGCAAGTCGCGAATGCTTCCGTCTGTCAGCTTTATGCATAAAGTGATAAAGCTTTATAATGTTAGGTTTCAGTATAATAAACGTCAACCAGACCAGTGTGTCACCCTCTCTAGGAGTCTAGGGGTGTATTAAACACGGTCAGTATAATCTGCAGACTGCAGACTGCAGACTGGGTATAAAATGCAGAGTTGGTATAAAATGCAGACTGGGAAAAAATATAAAACTTACCTGAAGACTTTATCTGTTCTTCATTGGGCTCTGTATGCAATTTCAACGAATTCTGTTGAAATTTTACCCCTCTACCTCGATCTCCACCTAAGCCGGTCTAGAACTGACCACGCTAGAATTTTCATCCAAAACCAATGCCGACCGCAAATAAGCCTCAAATAATAGCACAACAGTATCTATTCCAAGAACCTCATGCCATTTAATTGAAATATCCCCCATTTCTGGAGCCTAAATCGAGCAATTTACGCTTGACGACGCTAGTTCCCAAAGTTCATGGTCTCAGAACTTTTACACATTTAACTTATTTTGAAACCACTGCTCAAGTGAATCGTCTCTATGGTAAAGCGGTTTAGAGCGCTGCGCTTAACTTCTGTTTCTCCTTTCTCAGTTTTATTTAATCTTTTCCTGTCTTTTAAGCCTTCTACACTAAAAAAACATTGTTGTGTATTGACTCTCCTCCAACACGGACAAGATGAGAAAGAAATTATATCACAGGTGACCCAATTGCTCTGCAAGTGGCAATATTTACTAGCATTTGAATGGGATTTTTTTAGAACTAATATTGAATAAAAAGCGACAATACTTACAGCATGTGTTTATTTGTCCATGCCACTGCGTGTGGTTGTAATTTCAGCGAGTTTTGACCCCAGCAGTTCTGTACACTGGTGTTATACCAGGGTCGTAACGAGGTAATTTTTTTCTCTAGTGGTCCCTTATTTTTACCCAGAACTTTGATCTCTGATCCCAATTTTCCAGTAATTTGTGATCCGTGATCCAGCCAAAAATAAATGAGGCCGTTCATATTCTGATATATTGATCCCGATCCCATAACCGATATACGTTGTTCCCGATCCTATGCCCTGTGATCTCGGGTCTGTGATCCCACAGTGAATCGCTCTCTAACTCCCGGGTGGGGGACCTCCCATATAAAATGGGCGGGATGCTCGTCGTATCTTTTAGGGGTTTAAATTATGGGATTTGGTATCACTTTGGGTGTTAAGGATGGAACACCAATATTTTTAGCCATCAAGGTATCGTTTAGGGCTGCATGCGCCGGAGAAATAAAAAACGCCGACTACGGCTTGCATGTGACGCCACTCGAGCGAGGGCTGGAATTTGTCTGTATGTTTTAGAAAGGTATCTTTTTTTTTTTTTTTGGCTGGACCACGGATCACAAATTACTGGAAAATTGGGATCAGAGATCAAAGTTCTGAGTAAAAATAAGGGACCACTAGAGAAAAAATATACCCCGTTACGACCCTGGTATAACACCAGTGTACAGAACTGCTGGGGTCAAAACTCGCTGAAAATTACAACCACACGCAGCGGCATGGACAAATAAACACATGCTGTAAGTATTGTCGCTTTTTATTCAATATTAGTTCTGAAAAAATCCCATTCAAATGCTAGTAAATATTGCCACTTACAGAGCAATTGGGTCACCTGTGATATAATTTCTTTCTCATCATGTCCGTGTTGGAGGAGAGTCAATACACAACAATGTTTTTTTTAGTGTAGAAGGTGGCTCTAATAGCTTAAAAGACAGGAAAAGATTAAATAAAACTGAGAAAGGAGAAACGGAAGTTAAAAAAATTGTGGCTGGTGTGGGAATCGAACTCCGATCATTGGAATCAAAAGTGCGCGCTCTAAACCGCTTTACCATAGAGCCGATTTGCTTGAGCAGTGGTTTCAAAATAAGGTATATGTGTAAAAGTTCTGAGACCGTGAACTTTGGGAACTAGCGTTGTCAAGCGTAAATTGCTCGATTTAGGCTCCAGAAATGGGGGATATTTCAATTAAATGGCATGAGGTTCTTGGAATAGATACTGTTGTGCTATTATTTGAGGTTTAGTTGCGGTTGGCATTGGTTTTGGATGAAAATTCGAGCGTGGTCAGTTCTAGACCGGCTTAGGTGGATACCGAGGTCGAGGGGTAAAATTTCAACAGAACTCGCTGAAATTGCATAGAGAGCCCAATGAAGAACTGATAAAGTCTTCAGGTAAGTTTTTTATATTTTTTCCCAGTCTGAATTTTATACCCAGTCTGCATTCTATACCCAGTCTGCAGATTATACTGACCGTATGAAACACGGCAAAATCATGCCCTAAAGTACGACCACCTGGCAGCACGTACTGATGTCTTGAAATATTTTTTTTTTCCATGCACTATTCCTATTTGGAATAGCCTTCCTGGACATAATTTATAGTTAAATCTAAGAGTACTGATGGCTTCAGCAGCCAAGTTTCGTTATATATTTTTTTAATCCGTAACAGTACAAACAGTTTCATATTATCATTATTTTTTCACATATTTCATTATTATGATGCCATGACATGAGGGTTAATTTTAGTTATTAAATTGCTCCATGAGCCAGAGGGGCACCATGGGTACCAGAGTCTTAAAGCTTCACTCGTTTACTGACCGGTTTCACAAACCGCTGTGTACGTGGCGGCGAGCTAAGCGAGGAGTCTCTGGTGGTGCGTACAGCCAGCCTCACTTCTATGAGTACAGAAACTGTACCTGGAAGTTGATTGGTCAATTATAATTAGAATGCTTTCTTGCAATGTTATTGGTCAGATAGATTCATGTGATAAAAAACAGTTTGGACACATATTGAAAACAACATAGTGAATGCTTGAGCTCTCAGGAAAGTGCTCTCCGAAGCTATTACTTTGATTTTAGATTAAAATTTTCGGAAGTAGACTGTTTAAAATCCCAGCACGATAACTTAGTGAACAAAAAAATAGTTTTGGGTTTACATTTCAAACAAGATGGTGGAAGACTCCATGCAAAAGTATTTCTCTGAAGTAGTTTCTGTAACATTCAAGTTGCTTTTCCCAGAGATTGAAAGTCTCAAACCTCAACAAGAAGAGTCAAATTCATGTAGAAGATGTTTTTGCCGTGCTGTTAACTGGTTGGGGAAAGTCTTTGTGTTTGAAACGATTCCCGCGTTGTGTTCGATTTGTTCTTGAACTTGATATAATAGGTCTGCCTTTTCCTCAGAAAGTCATTGTTATAGATGCATGTCCTTTAAAGAGTTGGAGAGTCGAGGAATTGAGTTATGTCCGCTAAGCAGGTTTCAGTGGAGTCTTGCATTATCTGAATTTTGAACACAAGTAGTTGGCACATATAGTGCAAATCAGTGTTGCGGAAAAGTGTAAACATGTATTTGACAGCTAACAGACGTCATGACTGCACAAACGGTTATTCAGGAAATGTGATACTATTCGAACATGGAAGTGAGATTAGCAAGCCATGTCACCAGAGGTTCTCTCGTCGCTTCACTCCTCGATGGGGGCACTTCGCGCGTAACTAACTTTCGCGTAGGGAGGCAGTAGAACCTCTGGTACCTGGCTATTGAATCACTAATACTCTGAATTGCCATGGTATAAGTTTGTAATTCTATGATCACAGATGAAGGGAACTTTTTATTAGGATATTTGAGTTTAGTTGGGTTCCTAAAAACACAATGTTGGAGTGCTAATGTCTATCAATCCTGGAGCATAGCCAGATATTCCAGGCTCAAAGCAATACCAAAATTAGCAAATGATGCCTGATATAGGACTTGCTTTTATTATTTTTCTGTTATTCCTATGGACTAGGAGGAACATTAGTCTAAGAGTGCTTGTAGCATAAATATTGTGTACATGCCATGTAATTGCCTTTATTAGTGATAATATATCGATGGACTAAGTAAGGGGAACATCATTGGTTATAATTACGATTACCGTAAACACCCGTGTATAAGCCGCACCCCAAGTTTTGAAGCTTGAATTTAGGGAAAAAAACTTTTTGAAAAATACAAAAAATTATCGAAATCTTTTGTCCAAGTTCATAAACGCTTGTACTTGATGCCAAACTTCTCCCCCCCCCAAAAAATATTTTGTTAGAGTTCATAAACGCTCGTACTTGAAGCAAAACTTCATCAGATTGTCATAAATACATAATCACGACTTTAATTCGATCGAATATGGTTCAACTTGCCTCGTCATTTCTTGTGTATATTTTAACTTGCAGTCTTTAAATCACTCCAGAATTCTTCCGCTTTTATTCTCCCATTAACTAACAACAATTCCAAGGAACCGCTTTCCTTTAATCGCTAGAGTAAGAAAAGTTTTCTGGCAAAACTATACTTGCACGAGTAGGTCTGAGGTCCGCCATCTTGGATTTTCATTAACTAGTGCCAATTTCCCACGTGTAAAATTGTGAAGAATGCCTGGTTGTTTTATAGATGCCTGCTTTGACAAGCGCTGTGAATCAGCGTGTTTTGGAAGGTAAATAAGCTTAATCACGTTTAATAATTCATGAAATTCTAATATATTAGGTCTAAGGTGGATCTTAGAAGAGTTTTTGATTTTAATACTTTCAAACTGCGTGTTTTTTTTTTCAATGATTATGCTTAAATTGTTATATTACACGATCGGATGTGATTTGTTCACCTGACCGTCGCATAATAAAGGCTTCATGCATACAGATTCATGATATGTAAATATATGTTAATGCTGGGTCTCCTTTCTAGGTGTTCCCATAGATAAGCTGCACCCCCGATTTTGAACAAAAATTTTGGGTGAAAAGGTGCAGCTTATCTACGGGTGTTTACGGTATATGTTATTGTTAATTTCAAAGTATCTATAGATTAATTAACATTGCCTCAGAGAAGCCTGAGTCTATGGGGAGTTGACAATAAAGAATGTATGCAATGATTGGCACATGAAGGCAGTTGTTGAAAGTGTCTATCAAGAGCATAAAGGTTGGGCAAGTAGACATCACCTCAGTAACTGCAGTGTGAAATCTAGGGGCCTGGTTCAGTTTTCAAATGGACATGTCAACCCACATTAAGAAAACTTGTGGAAGTGCCTTTTACTATTTATACAACATATGTCACATAAGAAAATATATATAGAGAGTGTGCACAGAGAGAGTTAATAAATTGTCCATGCCTTTATAACTAGCAGATTGGACAGTCTATTGTAATAGTTTCTTTTATGTTCTTCCTGACTATCAGATCCACAAGTTACAACGTGTAATGAATGCCAGCGCTTGCTTAATTTTTTGCACACCAAAAATTTTGCTGTATAACTCCTATACTTCAAGAGCTTCACTGGCTACCTGTGCGCATGCGCATATAATTTAAGATTTTCTTAATAACTTTCAAAATTCTACAGGGTTTAGCACCTAAGTACCTTCAGGATTTAGTTTATGTTTTACCGTTATCACATTACAGTGGTAATTTTCCACTCTAAAATCCCCCCGAACATCTGACCTGACACATCCTTCTTAAAAGCCTTCAGATTGTGTTTCTCCTTCATTTTTTATCCAGACAGTTCAACACGATGATTACTTACTTGACTACAGCAACGGAAAGTAACTTCCAGTTAGATATGTTAGCCAATCAAATTTGACCTCAATATGGATTATCCCAGAGCTCTTGTATCTTGGCGCTGGCCAAAAGATCGCGGGCTCTGGGAACGACATTGGTATCCTGTATCATTCCATACAGGATTCTAGTTGGCTTATAGTTAGTACTCTGTATCATTGATACAAAATACTAATATGCTAACTAGAATTTTGTATGGGGTTTACAGTGTATCCACGTGACCCGAGTGCTGGGTCTGGATTGGCTAGTACCCTTATGAATTATTAATGATATTTACAAGTAAAATTACATTTAAATCAGACAGTTGAGTAACAGTTGACCAACAATTCACTGATATCTGGCCAACTGTTGACTGCCTGTTAAATTAATAAACATGGTTTGTTGAATTTAAAATGGCACCTAACAAGGCAAATATTATTACTTTATATTTACAAAATTATGCAAATGACTAAAGTATGTATAAACTCTAATATTACTAAAGATATAATAATGATAGGTAAGATAAAGGATAGTATAATGTAAATAAAACTGTAGAACCTACAGCAATGACTTGGTTACCGTGTGGTGTGCCGTCACATTGGAATGCTTTCCCAAATTACAAGAGTTGTAGTACAGCAAGGCTATGGACATGCCATAGTCCACTCTTACAAAATCTGCTCTAACTATTTAAATTCTTACTAATGATGCCTTTACATGTTTCTATTTCAGGATTGTGCAACTTTAGATTTCTTGTAGTACCTAATAAATTTTATCTGCTTGGTTTTGGGTCCAACTTTGTGTTTAACTGCACAACAAATGACCCAAATGTGACCACAAGATTGTTTCGCCGCCTCCATCCTCAGCCCGATTTTAAATGGAATGAACTTCAACTCAAGCCTAGAAAACTCATCAAAGCTGGAGATGTGTACACTGTTCTTGATTTGAGCATCTCTGATGCTGGCCAATACCAGTGCCGTGCTACCAATGCAAGCGGAACAACTATCATGTGGGATGATACGAAATGTGTTGTGTTTCCCATACGATTCCAGGCACCACCTGTTTATGTGAAGCCAAAATATGCCGTAGTTCTTACAAAGGGAGAAAGCTTTAACTTTACTTGTGAATCAGTTAGTCAGTCAACCCTTAAGTGGTTCAAAATATCAAGTTCTAGTGAACAAGCCATTCCCCCTAGCCAAACTGCACAGTCTACTGATGTTGATGGAAATAAATTAACACTTGTGCTAATGATAAAGCATGCCAGGTTAAGTGACTCCTCAGTTTACAAGTGCATGATGAGTTACCATGGGAAGACAGGCAACGACCTGGCTAGACTCACTGTCCATGGTAAGTTTTGAGATTGTTTTTGGTTCTCATGGATGTGTTGTGGTTTATTTAGTTTTAGTTCAAAAATTTCAAACTGGTTCATTTTTTGGGGGGGGGGGGGGGGGGGTGGGGGATTAAAAAGAAAAAAATCCATCCACCACTCCCCAACAAAACACGGACAAAGACAAAGTTTGTGTTGACTCTGCATTCTTTTATGAAAACTGCAGCAACTCAGGGGAAGTAACAAAGCTAAACCCAGAAAAATACATTGTTTATAGATGATCAGATGTACTTTACAGCTCCACTCATACAATGTACTTCAAAACAGACTGTGTCAACCGAACCGACTTTTACAGAGTAATCGCTGATCTACAATTGCAGACATTATATTTTGGTTGTAATGTCTTTTTTCTCCTCTCCTCCCTCAATGTTGGGAATCAATTGGCCTAATCGTTCTACCCAACTTTGGGGAAGGAAGAGGCAAAAGTGTCTCACCTAACGAATCACCTAACATTTTATCTGGAAGGAGACTTATACAAAAGAGCTAATAAGAGTGTCTTAAAGTGCCCCTTGACCCCAAAATTTATTTTATTTTTGAAAAGAAGAGGTAATTTTGAACATTTCTGCAGAAATAATTTGAATTTGCATTAATCCTTGATTTTATGAGCATTTAAAGATGACAAAATCCTGTGTTTAGTGGTGCACGTCCTAATTATTATAATGAGTCTTGTGACGTAAGTGAAGGAAAAACATCCGTTTCAGTCGTCAAAATTTACAAAGAGAAGACAGAGTAGTTGGAAGTAGTGGTTAGCGAAATCGGAAAAAAGATGTTAATGCCAAATAGGTGTGTTGTAGGGGGCCGCAGCAACTGTTTAGACCCCAAGCAAGATATTAGTCTTCACAAAATTCCATGTTGGGGAGATGAGAGTTTGTTAGCCAGAAAAAGGTGCAAGTGGGTTAACTTCGTGAAAGCGAAATATCCTTCACTTACATCACAATTCTAATGGCAGCGCTTGGTCATCAGAATTGCATTTACAATTGCTCAAAAAAATTGAAAGGATTAACGTAAATTCTAAAAGTACGCAAATAACAAACTTCTAATTCCGGACAACAAAGTAGCAAAAAACCTCTGAATTTCTAACGGGACCTGAAACAACCATAGCTGCTGATCAAAGTCGGGACCCGGCTAATCCATAGATCAAATTGGAATTTAGCATGTTGGCTTTTCTAGTTGGAACTTTTGTGGATGGAAGGAAGCCGGAGAAAAACCCTTGGAGCAAGGGCAAGATGCTCAAAGAAATGCTGTACACTATTCTCTTGTTCTCTCATCAACAAATCGCCCACAGAGGATGTGAAAAGACATAAAAATGGATAAATGATCGAGAACAAAACAGAAATAATGCTGTTTCCATGCGGAGTCCACAAGGACCAATAATAAGCCCAAGCAAACTCATTCCTAGCACAATCCAAGCCCTATAAACCCAACATTTAAAAAAACTGCATATCTGTAAACTCAAGTTCTCGGTAATTTAAGGTTTTTAGGGCTAGTCACTAATATCGGCTTTTTAGGGCTATATCACTGAACAACATAGAACAATAATACTTCTTTCAGTGGTCCTGTGAACAATGGTAATCCAAACCCCTACCCAACATTTAAAAACTCCCTAACTGTCAACAACAGGTGTCACTACTAAGTCACTATAAATTATACTTTTTAGGGCTAGATCAATGGTCCTGTGAGCTAATCCAAACCCTAGAAGGTCCCCACAGGTGCTCACTAATTTAGGGTTTTTAGAGCTAGCCACTAAATTAGGCTTTTTAGGGCTAGATCACTGAACCACACAGAAAAATAATGCTTCTTCGATAGTCCTGTGAACTCATTATTTTGTAATCCAAACCCTAAGCCAGCATTTAAATAAACCTAACCTCGGCAAACATAAGTTCCCTTTTTAGAATCTGAAATAATGGTAACCTCAAATTAATCTAGCCCTCAATAAGAGGTACACTGTACTGCATCATCATCACTGTAGAATCCTCCTGAATGAAATTCAAGGGTAGGTACAGTCCCACCTATAGAGGCTCAAGCTTGACTAGGGTTAAACAGGCTCAGGGTGTAGAAGTGTTTGGCAAAGTACGTTTATTCTTCATGTGTTAAATATCTTATACATATGTTAAAAGATTAAAGGGGCTATGTCATGGTACTGCGCATGTATCGAGTAATCGCTCGTTTAGTGGCTGTTAATTGGATACAAACAGTTAAACTTCCCTCTCTCAATGCTTGATTGAAAGGATTTTCAATACTTTCCCTGGAGACTGTTTATATACATTTACATGTACATTGTACACTGTTTATTTGTCATTTTTGCATATTTGCTTTCATTTTAAGCATCCCACATGGCTGAGAGGTTTGTTAGTTCATATCAAAATCGGTGGAAATAGCTCTTTCTGGCCCGGAAAAACGAATGTAAAGTCTTACCGTGACACAGTCCCTTTAACTTGCATACAGTACATGTAAAATTCAACTGTCTTTTGTTTACAGAAAAAAAGAAGCCAGTTATTATATCACACAGTAGTACAGCTGGACCTGTAGATGTCCTTGAACCTGCTGATCAAGAAATATTCTGTATTGCTGCTGGTTATCCAATACCTCTAATCCAGTGGTCAAGAAATGGAAAAGAGATTTCAGTTGCTGCTTGCCAGGTCAGCAGCCATAATAGACTGTGTGAAAACAGCAAATATAAACTACAAATAGAAAAACTCACAACTAATACAACTAAGGCAATGGTGATGATAAAGAAGATGACATATCCAGAAGATCATGGAAAATACACTTGTAAAGCAGGGAACAGTGTTGGCAAAGCATCGAGTATCATCTTCATTAATATTAAAGGTATTTGTTACATACATAATACCATAAAATCTTGTCCTGGACCATAAGCTGTTTACAGTATTATTGATAAATTATTAGTATATGTGGCCACTGGTCTTTATTTGGGCTCGAGCTTAATGCAATCCATGACTGAACAATTACAACAAGTAAGACTAAAGAATCTCCACTTCCAAGATGGCAGCTCTATTCTTACACCCCAAGCACACTGTGTCCAGTACTCATGCATGCACACACTGTCCAGTCCCTACCGGTACTACAACTTCCACTATTACAACTTGCAGGGCCACATATATACCACATATACCTACCGGTACTACAACTTCCACTATTACAACTTGCAGGGCCACATATATACCACATATACCTACCGGTACTACAACTTCCACTATTACAACTTGCAGGGCCACATATATACCACATATACCTACCGGTACTACAACTTCCACTATTACAACTTGCAGGGCCACATATATACCACATATACCTACCGGTACTACAACTTCCACTATTACAACTTGCAGGGCCACATATATACCACATATACCTACCGGTACTACAACTTCCACTATTACAACTTGCAGGGTCACATATATACCACATATACCTACCGGTACTACAACTTACAGTATTACAACTTGCAGGGCCACATATATACCACATATACCTACCGGTACTACAACTTCCACTATTACAACTTGCAGGGCCACATATATACCACATATACCTACCGGTACTACAACTTCCACTATTACAACTTGCAGGGCCACATATATACCACATATACCTACCGGTACTACAACTTCCACTATTACAACTTGCAGGGCCACATATATACCACATATACCTACCGGTACTACAACTTCCACTATTACAACTTGCATGGCCACATATATACCACATATACCTACCGGTACTACAACTTCCACTATTACAACTTGCAGGGCCACATACATGTATATACCTATATTATTGATATTAGTATATAAGGGGACAATAATAAGTTGATAATTAATGCTAACCAGTGTGGGAAGTGAGTTTAACCACCCTTCATCAGAGTGAACAAGAAATGATTTTAGTTTGAATGAAACCTTCATCACCTTCTTGCACACACCCCTACAATGAAAGTGAATACAGCATACTCAAGACATGAACATTTAATATTGTTCTACAAATCTTTACACCATTTCACCTACATGTAACTTTTGACGATTGGTTCCAAAGTTCTCAAGTTTGGCAACAAACTTATTCAATACAAAGATTGAAATCAGTTAGCAAACTTTGAAACAAACTTCTGAACCTAATAATGATGCCAGCGAAGTTTGGCCTGTGGGAAAGTTCATAAAAAAATATTGCATCAAATCTAGACTTGCTGGAAATACGATGTTGCAATGTTATTTCAAGGGTGAAGTACTTAAAAGCAGAGCTATAAACAGCAATCGGTTGACCCCCCCCCCCCCCCCCCCCCCCCCCCACACACACACTTTGGAGAAAAACTCCTGTTTTGGAGATCTTGTCTTATTTCTTTGATTTTCACCAATTTCAATGCTCTGAAAATTGGCTAAAAAATCCCTTCCCGTTCGCACTTTATATCAAAAGCAAACAAAATCAGCACTCAAATTGTTACAGTACCTTCTTTAATCTCTCCAATCACCAGTTATTTTCCACAAAACACACCAAGCGACTGTGAACAACACTAATGTCTTACACTGCATTTCTCTCCAACATGTTTTCCTGCACCCACTTCAAATTGCATACTGGGTAATGGAAAAAATCTACAAGGGTTCCCATTCACACTTTATATCAAAAGCAAACAAAATCAGCACTCGAATTGTTACAGTACCTTCTTTAATCTCTCCAATCACCAGTTATTTTCCACAAAACAACTGGTGATTGGCCCCATAGAATTTTACCGAATGGCATTGTGGGGAAAGCTTGAGCCAAGGGGCTTAAAAGGTCAGCAGTATTTAACTACCCTGGGCTAGCCAAACTTGAACTGAGGGGGGAGGGTTAAGTTAGCACTCAGCATTTCACCAATTGAGCCCAAACACATCTAGTAGTCAAAGGGTTAACTTGCTTTTTCAAAATGTTGACTGCACTTTGGAACTGGATGGAAAGTAGATTCAAAGACAAACTGAAATTTAGCACATTGAACCAGCTAATTTAACAGAGATTAACTGCTAATCAGTTCAGTAAAATTTAGGTCCAAGTTGGTGTTTAAAAATGATGTAGAAATGATGTTTACAAACTTCCTTCCTTTGTTGCTATATGGATTAGAAAATGTACAACAGGAATCTCCACTACCACGACTAAGAAAACAAATGCTAAGTGAGATTATGGCTCAAACAAACTTTCCCATGGGCCAAACTTTGCTGCTATTGAGGTTCAGAAGTTTGTTTCAATGTTTGCTAATTAATGTCAAACTTTGTATTGAATTTACAAAGTTCCTCAACAAACTTGGGAACTTAGGAACCAACTTGGGAACTTAGGAACTAACTTGGTGAAATGGGCTGTAAATGAAGTATTTGATACAAGTTCGGATTAAGAAGCTGATATTTGTGTCTGTTTCCTTTTTCCTTAGTTAAACCATTTATTTTCCAAAGAAAGGATTCTTTCCTGGCATTGAAAGGCAAACCACATGAAGTGAGATGTAAAACTGTCAGGTCGAATCCTGGTGCAAATTTCACATGGGAGTATCAAGACTTTTGTAGAGGATGCTTTCCAGAAAAGGATCTGTGGAGCCCACTGACGTCTATGACCATTAGCCCTGCAAGTAGTGTGATGACTAATATAAGCACTGTGTCAGTTCCAATGAAACAAGGACCAACATTTTTCAGATGTACTGCCACCAATGCAATTGGTTCTAGTAATTTAATTGTCAAGTTCCAACGCTTAGGTAAGAGTAATGAAAATGTTTATCATTCATTATGAGGTGTTAGTTTGTTATTGTATTGCTGACCACCACCTTAAATTATTGAAGCATTTGCAGCAGCTTTCCCATGTCCAATCACCATGGTAAGACCACAGCTTGACCTCAGAGTGACTGCAGTTAAACAGATGTAAAACTGCGGTCAATTGCAGTGATTAGTTGGACATGGTCACGATGGACTGTGGCTACTAAAGACAGTGACCGCGGGACCACAGGTCCTTTTCATCATTTTGGTTAGATAAAAACAATATTATTTAGTAAGCTTAGGGGGGTACTTTTATTCAGTTTGGGTTTTAATGACTTCGTTAAAGTGCCACTACAACAAAATTGCCATTTTGATTTGCCACTTCTTTAGTGTCGATAGGTCAATCAGTGTTAGAAATGTCCAAATTAGTTTTTAAAAATCTCAAATGAGCAAGTTAAACCACAAAGGTTTAGGAGAGTTGCCAGTAAAGCTGTTCCCTTTATTCAGTGGAAGTGATGTCATACACACAACAACCAGCATGGCTACTTTTTTATACACACTATTTTGTGCAAACCTTGCAAGGATAAATATAACTTTATTCTTGTGTACAAGAAGATTTTCAGTAGAAATACATGTATGCCTCCATGGTATTGTGTTGTGCAGATGAGTACTGGTGGCTTATTTGTTGTCTGCTACACTTTTTATTGTATAGAATTGGTAGTTAAGCGGTACATAAAATTGTTTTCCATTTCTTCTTTTGAACAGATAACCCAGATAAAGATTTTGCAAAGATCACACTACACGACATTACAATAAATGAAAATCAGCATATAAAGATAACCTGTGCTACAGTGAGTCAGCTAGTAGCATTTAATGGCATTCGGTGGCTCAAAGATAACAAGGTTATCTCTCCTAATACTGACGCAAGAGTGAGCATCGTCAACAAGATCCTCAATGATACGATACTTACCAAGGTGCTATTCACTCTCATCAACACAACAGCTAATGACAGTGGTTTGTACACTTGTGATGCTTTTGGATTGCCCCAGCACTTGATCGTTAACGACTCTGTCAAGATTACTGTCCGAGGTAGAGTATTTCAGTGCACTGTAAATGACTTATTCAAAAAACTCCACTGGAAGTACATTATATCATAATTCTAATTTTAAGAAAAGGAGGAATACTGGTACTGTATTTAAGGTGGGCTTAAGTTCAGAAATACACCTTCCTTTGATGAATTTGGTTGAATGAAATAGCCATGGAACATTCTGAAAGTGTACGACCTTTGGTAGAGTTAGCTAGAGGAACATGTACTTGACAGGCATAAATGACCATGAAATCGCCAGGGTTGAACGTGACCAAAAAAAATTGATTAAATGGCAGAATTTCCTAAATTCTGTCTGAAAGTGAACAGAATTCTCAGTTTACTATGCAAGTAAATTTAAAGTTAGATAATGACATTGTGATGTTATAAGAGGTACATCAAGCTTCTTTTTTGGTCATATTCCTCTTTACATAGACACAAAGTAAAGTATACTATAATGAAAATATGGGGAGGCATTTTCATATGATGAATATTCTGGAAGTTATTATGCACTTGTCAGTGTTAAAGATAATTTGATGAATATAACTTTCATCAAAACAGCTCTTTTGAGAGCCACTAAACTTGCAAAAACAATGACCAAAGTGCTTACTTCTTTTGGTTTTGTGTGGTGTTTAGTAGCATACCTTAACTTGTTTGAGTTAATAGAAATTATTTCTTTGAAAATTAATTTATGTAAATTTACGGAACCTTGTGCAGATGTTCTCACAGATAAGCCACACCCCCAATTTCAAACGAAGATTTGGGGTAAAAAGGTGTGTCTTATCCGTAAGTGAATACAGTACCTAAGTAAAATAATAATTTTAGATATAAAAACTCAAAAGGCAAAATATAAACTTTCAAAAGTATACATAACATATAATGTATAGTTTCTTGAGCCAATAAGAAGGGTTTCAAACCGGTCTAACATGATTTCAATGCCTTTCGAGCCACTAAGCAAGTCTAAATCGTAATCCACGAATTCTCACCTGGAGAATTTTTCACTGAAATTATGTAGCTGACAGCCAATTTACCACTCCAAAAACACATTATATACCTCCAATACTCCTAACCAGTTCTTCACAAGTTGCTTTCCTAGTTGAGTTATGTCAGAACTGCAGCCAAATTGTACGTTTTAGAAGCCGTCGGATCTCCTCGCGTCTCGGCAGCCATTCAGAATCTCATAATTTTGAAACCCAAAATACAATGGTTAGATCTAATTCAATAAAACATGCTGTGTGAAAATTACTAAAATTCAAAATCCAA
The DNA here is from genome assembly GCA_030867875.1 of Actinernus sp. WN-2022. Lineage (NCBI taxonomy): Eukaryota > Metazoa > Cnidaria > Anthozoa > Actiniaria > Actinernidae > Actinernus > Actinernus sp. WN-2022. Next base: position 56,325,613 of record JAOWCC010001751.1, on the reverse strand, counting down.
TAACTTTTCTTCCTCTCAGACAATTGAAATTGGGTTTTCAATTCCTTTGTCCCCAACAAGAGGAGAATTCAAAAATATAAAAGTGTAGTATTTTACTGGTACATGTATTTGAAATAATTTATGGAGAAACCTATTGTAAAATGATAATGAAATCCTTAAGATGTCCATGTTAACACAACATTTTATTTTGTTTACCCTATAAACCTCTCCTAAAAAAATCATTGTCCTGTTGAAAGTTTTGAGGATATTGACAAATAAACGAAACCTGGCAATTTTGGGGTTAATAAAAATTTTTTATGCTCACTGTATTATTATCCCAGCTCATACTTGTAAACTTCATGGTAGAGAAGTATTGTGTGAGTGCTGGGACTCCTTAACTCTAGTATTGTATGAGTGCTGGAACTCATTAAGTTTGACATACAATGTACATGTAGTTTTGGAGATATGGCAAGGTCTAACCTTTCAATAATCTAACATTACAGTGCAGGCTTTAAGTCTTTGAACTAGAGGAACTAAACTAAAGTTTTGACAGGAGAGGGTTATACTGAGTAGCATGTCGATCATACATACATGTACCAATCATTTTGAAACTGTTTTATTCATTCAGCTCTTACACCCCCAAAGATCTCTGGCTTAGAAAACAAGGATGTAAAGAAAGAAGATGTTAATAATGGTGTTAAGATGGTGTGTAATGTATCAGGGAATCCCAAGCCAGATATAACTTGGTTTAAAAAGAAGTCTGGAAAATGGAGTAAGATAACATCTATCCCAACCTTGTCGTCCTCAAACAAGTGTCCTTCAACACTGAGTGGGATGTGCTACTTCTACTTGCAACCTTACAGTCCTCTTGTGATATGTAACCCCAACCACGAGAGTCATTCGGGGTCATTCAAGTGTGTTGCTAGGAATAGAATTGGAGTAGATCATGCAATTGCTTATCTGAATGTTCAAGGTGAGTGTGGATTAATTTTAACTGGTATAAATTTATAATAATGGTATGGGAAATCTTTCACTCACCAAGGTGAACAAAATATTCATGCCCAGATCTCCATTGATGGATCTTTGTTACTATATCTAGTGCTGTAGGTTGACACTGAACTGAAGTATGAATAACAAGTAATAGATACAGAATGAGTGGCTGTGCTTTAACGGATTTATAAACTCATGCTGAAAGTGAGAGTATATAAATACGATAAAGACTGGATACAAATTCTGTATCTGACTATCAAATGTCTTGTTTTCAGTTATTTTGGCGATACGACTTATTTTGGCTGAGAAAATCTAAGTAAAAGTGTATGTAAATCAGGACGAAATCTTGAGCAGATTTAAAGATCACTTATCCCTCAGTGATTTCCTAGTTTTTTGTGTCATGAATTATTAATCACTTTGATAAGTATATGTACGGTATCATCCATCTAACACATGTAGGAGATGTTTTACCTGACCAATATTTAGTTACTGCACTAGGAGGCTATTGTATACAGTAACTTTTATGTATAGTGTAACCCTTTCACCACTGGATGCTCAATTGGTGAAATGCAGAGTGCTAACTCAACCCTCCCCCCTCAGTCCCAGTTTGGCTAGCCCGGCGTAGTTAAATACTGCTGACTTTTTAAACCAAGGGCTCAAACTTTCCCCATGATGCCTTGTGAATTTTTTGTTGATTACCCAGTATGCAATTGGAGGTGGGAGCAGGTAAATGTGGTCGAGTGAAATGCAGTGTAAACATTGGCATGGTTCACAGTCATTTGGTGTGTTTTGTGCAAACAAACCTGGTGGTTGGAAAGATTAAAGAAGGTATTGTAATAACTGAGTGTTGATTTTGTGTTTGCTTTTGATTTCAAGTGCGAATGGGAAGGGTTTTTGAGCCGATTTTCAGCTCCTCAAAATTTGTGAAAATCAAAGAAACAAGACAAGATCTCCAAAATTCATGAGTTTTTTCTCCAAAGTGGGAGAGTCAAGTGATCCCTGTTATAGCTCTTGCTTTGAAGTCATTCATCCCTTGAAATAATATTGCAACATCGTAGTTCCAGCATGTCTAGATTTGATGTAATAATTTTTCTCATGTACATGCTTTGTATTGGCCGCTTTTGGTGCCTGTAGTGGTGAAAGGGTTAATAAACAAGCAGCAGTGTATTATCAGTTTTAGAAACTTGAGGGCACAGCCCAAGAGTTTTTAGATCTGATAAAACACGTGCTGCAAGTTTATTAAACAGCTTCAAAAACATTACTTCTAAAAGATAATAATTTTCAGAAATTTAGATGAAAAGCGAATAATTATTTGTTTATAGCAACGTTGTGCGTTGCTGACATGCGCAGTTGGAATATGGAGCGAAAATTTGGGTCCCATAATATTAGGCCAGTTGTGTATGAATAACTGTGAGCCAAGGGGCCTTTGTCTTCAAGCTCCTCGAGTCATTGCACTTAGACCGTTGGTTGAGCAACCCTGAGTCTCATCTACTGAACTGAGATTTCCCATAAGGGTCTTTTTAAGGCCTTTCACTGTACGAGTGAGGGTCTTTATAAAGATTCACGGTTAAGCCCTTGGTTTCATGAGGATTGACCAGGAGGGTCTTTATATGATGTACACTGTACGAGTGTGGCCCTATATAAGTTTTATATAGGGCCACACTCGTACAGTGAAAAGTTATATAAAGACCCTTGCGTTTTATTGGGTATAAAGGAGCGTGCATGTGAGTGATTCGCTTCATCTGATTGGACAAAATGCTCATGAATTATTCATGAGATTTTGAATGTAGAATAAAACGGGTCATTTTACCCACTCTTTATTTATAAAATCCAATCTCGTTGGAGTCTAAGGGATGGAAAGATTGTTGTAATTGTGATTAAACATGTATGAATCTTTTCCAGACTGCTGTTTACATGTAAGATTGCCAGCTAGCAATCCACTTATCTTTGCAAATAGCACAACAGGTTTTTTAAGGTCCAAACTTACTTAAGGTTTGAAAAGGACATTAGGCACACCGCTTGTACATCCCTGCTGAAGGACATGGTCAGCATTCAAACCCACCCATGCACTACGTCACACCTCACTGGTTAACCTGCAGCCTTTATATGCTATGCAGTGTGGGCTATACATAAAGATGGTAGTAAAAATATTTGTACCAATAACCCCTATTCTCGTATTAAAACCCACACACTTGTATTAGTGAACTCACTATAGCTGACTGCGACTAGTACATGATAGGACATGGTCAGCATTCAAACCCACCCATGCACTACGTCACACCTCACTGGTTAACCTGCAGCCTTTATATGCTATGCAGTGTGGGCTATACATAAAGATGGTAGTAAAAATATTTGTACCAATAACCCCTATTCTCGTATTAAAACCCACACACTTGTATTAGTGAACTCACTATAGCTGACTGCGACTAGTACATGATATTCTTTGATACCCTCCATTAATATAAATCTTCCATAGCAGCTTCTTTCATTATAATCTTTCTCCTACCGCCCTTTTTCTTTCAGACAGCGATCCTACCATCAATAGTATAGCACCTGAACCACTTGTTAAGTGATCTTTAAGCTGATGTCTTGCCTGATAAAAGCTCACTTTTCTTGCCGTACCTAACAAATTTCACGATAATAGGTTTGATTTGCTGCCCTGATTTAATTCTGTGGCAAATGTCGATATCTTCCTCCTCCAATTCTACATCCAACTTATCTGCTATGGAGAGAATTATGTCTATTATTTATCTCTCCTTCTGGTATTCCGTGAACTTCCAAGTTACGTTTCCTTGAATACTGTTCCATATCATCCTGCTTTGCATCTATTTCTGATAGTTGCTCTCTTAGCATGTCATTTTCATCCTTTAACTCTTTGTACTGCCGTTTAACATTCTCTATCTCCTGTTTGAGCATCTTGTTTTCTTTCTTTACTTCATCCAGCTCAAGTGACTGATAAGAGAACAACTCCTTTAATTCTTTTATCCCCTGCTCTGACAGTCATACTTTGCCAGGAGCCTATTTGTATTTCTTTGTATATCCTTGGTAATTCAGAACAGGTCGGCAAGAGTAAGAGTTTCCGTGGCCTCATCTTCATCCGCCATCTTTGTGATCTTCATTACCGGTGACTTTCTGTGCTTGAAACAGAGCTACATGAGTCCCTTTCCCTCCTTTTAAGGATTAAAGAAATTCCTGAAGTTTCCATACAGTTTTTAACCAGTATAAAGGAGTTAGGCTGTTTAAAGTAGATGTGCTAAGGGGAAAAAAATGAAGGAGTTAGAGACAAAAACCTACGTTCACGCTTTGCTCCAACCTTTGCTCTAACCTAACCACTAATTAATTTGTATTATTATTATATTATTATTATTGTTGTATCTGACTTGAAAAACATTGCTACTCTAAATATATTTCACTAGCAATATCACTTTATCAACTGGCATTCTGCTAGCTTGCTATGACTAATGTCTACCTCTGTAATGTATACTCTCAGAGGGTGCAAGAATCACTACTCCACTTGGGCGAAAGGTGTCAGTTGTCATAGGAGATACACTAAACGAAACATGTCGTGCTAAAGGCAATCCCACACCAGAAGTACAGTGGATGAATGCCAAAGGTCAACAACTACATAGTGGCAAAGGAAGTGCCATCCTTTTGGTGGAAAGAGTCAAAGCAAAAGACTTGGGGAATTACACTTGCACAGCCAGTAACTACATGTCGTCTTCTGTTGTCTTAACTGTGGAAGGTATTTCTTATTATGTTGATATGTAATGGTTGTACCGTAACATCCTCTTTACAAGCCCTGGGCTTATAGCCAAGGGTTCATAACCAGGATAACAAATGCATTCAGAAGTGCATTTACAGAAAACCACTTTGACACTAGCCTTTCCACACTTCATAGATTTTTTTTTAGTGTTCATAATGAAGTTTGACTTTAGTTGTATTCAACATTATTATAATAAATATTTATTTAAAGTTTCAGTCAATTTAAAGAGATGAGGCTTATAAGTGGGATTTTGTGGTATATCCATATATGGAGGTGCCATAAAGTGGTTAAACCACTGCAATAATGTCAGAAGGCTCAGGATATAAAAGGAATTGACAACTTGTTGTATTTACTCAGTTTAGGTAGGTACAGTACCGCCTGGAACTATAGGTACATTTAATCGCGATCGAGTCGCGATCAAATCGCGTGTACTGACCGCAATCTGCTCGCACCTTGCTCGCTATCTGCTCGCACCTTGCTCACAAACCTCTTGGGTCTATAAAATTTACGTGTACGTTCCACTTGAACACGGGCTAAACTTTTTATTAGTGAAAAAGTGTAAATCCAGGATCCTAAACCCAATGCAGGGGAACAAGTTTTAATTCGAGATACATGTAGAGAGGTTATCATACGATGAACGGGAACAATCCGGCCATGCGGCTGAAGCGGCAAGGTGTCGTTATGCCATTACGTACATGTAGCAATTAAACGAAGCTTTTGAAGCTACAGTCTTCAAATCCGCAACGAGTGTTCCTTGGTGGTCTTGACTATCTAATGGTTCATCAAAACATTCGAACGGATGGTCTTGACCGACTCTGATGGTTAGCCAAAATATTCTTATCACACGTGGCGCCACATGTGAGTTGAGTTAGTTGTAATCTTGCCCTTGTTCCGAGGTCCTCTGGTTTTCCTCCCTCCACAAAAACCAACACGCTAAATTCCAATTCGATCTGCAGATTATTTGATCAGCCACATTCATGGTTGTTTCAAGTCCCGTTAGAAATATAAATATCGAAGGGTCACCAAAAGAAAGGTTGCGTGGGATTGCGTTAATTAAAATACCGTCCGATCGTTAAATTAGTTCGGCGTTCTTATTCATCTGATAAACTTTACGATTATTTAAAAGTGGTTGCGTACGCTGTATGTTTTCAATTCAACAGATTCAAGAAGCCAGCTTTTCGGTGTTTACATGTGCTTTCAGCCGTGGAAACTGATTGTCTGGTTTTTGACACAACAAGAATGCCGTGAACTTCGCGGAACATGTGATTTTATTGCAGAATGCAGAGTTAAATAATGCGGGAAAGTTTCTCAACTTTTAATACTGGCAAGTGATAAACGTCTACCAAATAGAATATTCTGGAATTCTTTTTATTTAATGTGGGATCCGTCATTTTGAATTGAAAGGCGATGAGGTCCGAGTCTCAAATTGCTCGAACAGAAGTGTGACATTTTTGAATAATCAATGAGCTCCGACAGCAGTGTTTATTTTGCTTTGAGATCACACCAAAAATTATCTTCCTACCGAATCAAATGCTTTGAAAGTTTGTATTTTATTTACGGTCTGAACAGTTTTCACCTAATGCGAAAACTGGTTTGAGTCCATTCTGTCAAATAAAAACACCCAGGTGAATACATTTTGGATATTTTAATTCATTATTGGTTATTTTGCCGTGAGATCGCACCGAATCTTCTGGAGTTTCAATTTCAGCTTTTTTACTTCATCACTTCGTCAGTTTGTGATTGGCATTGCGGTTTATAATTGCTGTGAGACCAGTCTGCAGCGATTGGTCTGATTGTCAGATGTGAAACAAACAAGTCTTGTTTTCAAATATGTGATGCGTCCTTCGATCGACCAAACATAGGAATGGTAGTCCACTTTTATGATCCGTTCTTAAACCAGCGACAGTTTACTCTCAATATAAACAGTTTACTCTCATATAAATTGTAATATTGAGCTTTTCGTTTTTACCTTAATGCGTTTTTTTGTCAAGGGAAGAAATTGTAAAACGTTTTGCAAGGGCTCGGGTAAATCTAATGTCCGATGAACGTAACTGCGATCATTTCCATCTTGAACAGTTGATCGCGGTCACATCGCTAGCAAGGTGCGTTCAGATCGCGAGCAGGGTGCGAGCAGATTGCGATAAATGTACCTATAGTTCCAGGCGGTACTGTATGTACAACTTTATTTAAACACACTTGCTCCATCAACTATTGCTGATTTCCACAAGGGTTGTGTGGATAAAAATTACGATCTTTAAGAAAATATAAACCTCGGTGTACTATAAAATAACATTTAGCAATTTGTCTAAAAAATATACCATTATAAATGTTATTATGTAATTATATAAAAAAAATTAGGTTAAGGACTAGGCTTGAATGAGGGGTATGACTCACAGTTGAATAATTTTTCTGGAATGGAAATTACATACTTTTGCCCCACTATATGAAAACCTTTTCTTAAAGTTTTCTGTTTTAGGGAGAGGTAACTGTAGCGAGGTAGTGGAACCCCTTAGATTATATTTGGGAACATCATGATTTTTAGTGAAAAGATCTGCAAGACAATTTGGGGCCATGTCATTAAGTACCGTAAAGACCTGTGTATAAGCCACACCTTTTTACCCAAAATCTTCGTTCAAAATCGGGGGTGCGGCTTATCTACTGGAACACCTACATGTAGAAAGGAGACCGAACATTAATATATATATTTACATATCATGAACCTGTATGAGGCTTTTATTATGTGAAGGTGCGTATATTACAATCTGCTTCAAATCGCATCGGATCGTGTAACAAAAGAGCAAAAACTCTTCTAAGACCTACAGTCAAGACGCAAACTTTGTCACGCGCGGAAAGGCAATTGCTGAACCGGCTCAGCAATTGCTGTTCGTTAACAGCAATTGCTGTTTTAGAAAATGGCAATCTGCAATATTTATCGTTTTGCCGGCAAACAGCAATATAATTTTTGTAAGTAAAATGGCAATTGCTGATTTACAGCAATATCTCCGATATTCTGACGAGTTTGTACAAAATCGATGTTTTCCCTAATCGTACGCCAAATGGTTTGTTTTTGTTGACGTAGAGAGAGCCGTTATGGGGCGGCTTCCCAAGACTGAATGAGGGCCATTGAATAAACCAGGCCTGAATTGGAATTTAGGTTTTTTTAGCATAAAGAAAACTGGTGAATCTGGAGAAGTTTGACCCTTGGCGAAACCCGAGCTCAATTTCAACTCACATATATGACGATCGATCCCGCATATGCGTGCCTATACTAACGAAACTTCATGCTCTCCTTGCTACTTCACAGCTCGCTTATAACGCTTCTGCAAATCTTTACTGGAAACCTATACTTAAAATATTAGAACTAGCATGAATATGCAAGCCTCAACTTGCGACACAAAATAATAACAAAACGATTAGCGGTCGCTTGTTTAGTTCCCTGACTGACACGGGACTCGCTTTAAAGGTTGCCGCTAAGTGCAAATTAGCCTGAATTTCAGCCGTCTCCTCGGTTCGTTCCTCCCGAGGAGGAACGAACCAGAGTAGACGGCTGAAATTCAGGCTAAGCGCAAATCATAACAGTAAATAAACTTTAGCTTCTGTAGTTTCACATTTTCGGTAGATTCTTGTGTAGTTAAAAGTTTCGGCTGAAATTATTGCAACTGTTTGAAGTCCTGGCATGTTTTTCGAAAATTAAAATCTCAAGATTTTCATGTGCAATCAGTCAGGCGTGAACGTGACAGTCTGACTTTTGACGAGTCTGTCAAAATAATCTCTGAAACTTTCTGGGAATGTGAACACAGCTTTGAAGGGCTTACTGTATTTTGCGAAACGAAACGGCTTTGCGAAATTGCAAAATTGCAAAATCATAAATAAAATATAAAAGAGATAAAGAGAGTATATTTAGTTAGAGCCAGGAGAATCGAACAGCCGTAAACTCGAGGAGTGCGTACATTCTATTGACTCATGTACTGGAAAATATTGTGTACACCTTGAAACATATGGATTGATAACCTGCTATGGTGTATTGTTCAACAGAAATTTTCAAACGGGAGATTTCATGCAGTTTGGACACCGTAGTGTAGCTTGGTTTAACGGTGTATAGTAGCGCGGTCATATGAGTTTGCTCTACGCGCTCATATGAGTTTGCTCTACGCGCTCTTTTGCATTTGATAATTACTTCTAGAGCTTCATATGAATGGCACTTGGTCACAAGACTATCCTCTTTCGGATCCCCCAGTTATTTTCGACATTAGGGATTTATTCTTGGAGCCATTCGTACAGTTTAGCGAAGATGTGTCGAAAGTAGAAACGTTCACTACGTCTTGTCACCAAAGTGCGTCATAGTAGTTCGATGTATTGACTCTTATGTAGTCGATAATAACTTCTATAGCTTCATATGTATGTCATTTGGTCACAAGGGTATCGTGTTGGAGTTCGTGAGATTATTTTGCCAGAAAATAAAGGTTTTATCTAACTTTTCGTACAGTCTTTGCACTCGGTTCACAGAATTTTAGCCTGAGTCGTTTCCATGCCGTAGATATGTATTTCTTAGTTATGCCCTTTGGACATGAAATAATTTTCCAAATGGCACCATGTTTTTATTTCTACTTCGTGCAGGTTCTTAGCGAACCAGGTAAACAGTACTAAATAATTACGAATCAGGGTTTTGTACAATCAAATCAGCAATTGATGTGCCGATATATCATTTGAAAAAAGGCAAAAGGCAATATCGTTTTTCAAAAACTGCAATAATGTTTTTTGAAACAGCAATATAAGGGTTTGTATGGGGATTTTTTAATCTGGTTTTTCGATAAATATACTGTAATAAAGTGAATAAAACTTACCTGGTGTCTATGATCTGTGTCGTGGCTGTGTCTGTACGTAGTTTCAACGAATTTGGGCGAATTTTGAATCCCTTACTCTTCATACTAAAGAAGAAATGAAAGGTAGGAAATGAACGAACTTCAAATCTCAGTTTAAAAGCCACTTACATTCGGGTAGATTTTTTCACGAAAATCGCATCGATTTTACATTCTATCCTCATCAGCATACGCAGTGATAAATTTCCAGTCTATCTGTGCCAACCAAACGAAGACATCTGTATTTGCCGAGCTACAATCTGCTGTTGAGTCCGCCAAAATCTCGCCAGAAGCAGCTGTTATCTATGCCCGCGACTTGCCAAATTGTTACCAAAACCGTCAACACAGGAAGCCCAAGCTGTGAATTTTTTTTATCTAGCTTTCGTTAGTTGCAGAGTAAAGGATTTAAAATTCACCTAAATTCGCTGCAACTGCATACAAACATAGTCAAGACACAAGCTATAAACACCAGGTAAGTTTTAACAGCCTAGCAGGGTAAGTGCCATTTTGCCATTTACCAAAAAGTCCTTCCAGATCACAGTATTCTTCAAGTTGGTTCCCTTTATTCTTACTAGTTTGATATTGTTTTAAAGTATGTTTTCAGTTAAAAAGTTGAAAATTGTAACAAATTGAAAGATTATTGAAATTTACCTATTACCGAGGAAGGCATAAATTTATGGATTCCCACACTGATGAAGGAAAGCATAAATTTATGGATTCCCAGATGGCAAAGGAAAGCATAAATTTATGTGCTCCCTGAAGAAAGACCCAAATTCATTAGTTTTTGTTGCATTTTTCTTCAATTTCTTTATTCAAAAGTAGCCAAAATATAAGGCTAGTATTTTCAAAAATGCAACTTGTCAACCTTTTTCCCTAAAATGACAAAACAGCATTTTCTCCTGCTAGCCTGTTTTTATTCATTTTATTACAATATATTTATTGAAAAACCAGATTAAAAAATCCCCATACAAACCCTTATAAAATTAAATTTACATAAACAGAGCTTGGGCTTCCTGTGATTAACGGTATGTATTTATGAAAATCTGATGAGGTTTTGCTTCAAGTACGAGCGTTTATGAACTCCAACAAAAGATTATTCTTTTTTTTTAAGAAGTTTGGCATCAAGTACAAGCGTTTATGAACTCGGACAAAAGATTTTCTAATTATTTTCAAAACAAGTTTCTCCTAAATTCAAGCTTCAAAACTTGGGGTGCGGCTTATACACGGGTCTTTACGGTACTTTAAACATGTGTTTGTCCTTTATTTTGGTTCTTTGAATTTCAAGAGTTTCCCAGCCTGTGTTTAAAGTGCATATAAGCCCTGGCCAATTATGCTTTTTTTGAAAGCTAAGACCTTGAAAGGTAGAGAGAAAATGTTTTCATTATTTTTTTAGTGACTAAACTTCCAAATGTAGATTAATTTCCACGCACCTTCGGGGACTGGGACGAGAATAAAATGTGATGTCATCAACAGAAATTGTCTCTTCGCAGCTTTAAAATGTTGGCTTATTTGCAAAATAATTGAATAGATAACCGAGAAAGATGATAATATTGCACTTAACATTTTGGAGACCTTTATTTGGCAAGGCCTTTCATGCAATAGTGCATCTGTTGATGATGTCAAACTAGACCCATTGCCAATTTTGTAAAGCACTTGTGTGCTTGATTTTTGTCCACAGGCAACCCAAGACACGTTTTGGGGCAACTTTGAATGGCCAATACACCATGACAAATAAATCAATTCAACTTTTTATTCTGGAATCCTTTGTCTATGGCCTCTAGGCTCTTCATAAGAAAAATAATTAGCCGGGGCTTATATGCACTTTAAAGCTTCTTGGTGGGGAACTTTGTTACTCATATGTGTAATTATTCTTGCAGATCTGTTTTGTAATTTTTGCAGACATTTTGAGAGACATTCACCAAGCGTGTCCCATACCTCACTACAGTAGTTGAAGTGGGGTTGCACTGTGGCACGTTTGTTGCTGTAGTTTACTGCTTATAAGCTACACTCAATTGATAGCCACTCAAATTTTTTTTTAACTTACAGTATTATAGAAAGTACTGAGAGCTCCATTGAAAATCACATTGAGTGTAATTGATAAGTAGCTCTAGGACATGACAATCAATTGTGTTCTCGTTTCCTGGTTTATGTGTGGTTGTTTTTGCTCTATTCTCGTTATCAGAACTGTTTTGGTCTTAATGCCCCACACTAACGTCCATGCCTGGACCCCCTCACACTCTAAACATCCAGTGGATGTTAAGCGGGCACTAAGCATATGTTGACGGTCTCTAACTTTGGGAACTTTTTTCTCACAATTTTCAAAATGTTGTGGCAAAATGCTGCAGCTTTATAAGTGGTAAACTACAGCATTCAAACGTTTTTAGACATCTTTTATTTCTGCCGTTTTAATCTATTCTTATTTCTACTTTTATTTAGAAATGAAAGAGAGTGATCCATCAGCTATAGGAGCCCCATTGACGAGTGGAGTTATTGCTGGCATAATTAGTGGCTGTGTGGTGTTCATACTTGTTATCCTTATTATTTGCTTTGTTATCTATTGGAGACAGAAAAAACAAATGGAGGAATACAGAGAATTCTACTTTCTAAGAACTGGACAGTCAGACTACAAAGTAAGTTGTTTGCCATTAACAAATAAAGAATCCAAAGCCACATATTATACTGTTAAAAACACTAGGCATTATAATAAGACTGAAGTCACTGGTAAACACTATGGGAATTATGTTATAAGACTGTATGTACTGCCGATACAGGGAACGCTATGGTTTCTTTTTACTGTTATGATTATGTCTAGAGGTGTTTTCCACGGTCCATTAAATACATTAACAATAGGCGTTAATAGAGTTAAGTGGGTCACAAGTACCTGCCTACTGGGTATTTATGTAGACAATAAGCTGGACTGGTCTAAGCACGTTTCAGATGTTAGGAAAAGATTTGCTAAGAAACTGTGTCTTCTCAAAAGAAGTCGCTTTTTACCAAGACATATGCTAATGGATCTATATTTTAGGGTAATACTACCATCGATCACGTACGCGTTACCAGTATGGGGAGGCTGTCCGAGTAAGGATCAATTTAATACACTAGAAATTATGCACACTAGGGCAGCAAGAATTATCTGTAATTTTCCCCGCGATATGCCTACGGTAGATGTACGTATTAAGTCGGGATGGGAATCACTCTTTGCCACATATAAACTGCACTTAGTTAAGTTGGTTTACAAAATGTATAATGACCAGGTTCCACCATCCATGTCCACTATAATAATGAAATGCAATAATAGTAGAGGTTTAAGAGGTAAATATAGAATTACTGTTCCTAGGTTTAACACCTATTATATGAAGCACTCCATTTCACATAGAGGTGCAATCGTCTGGAACGCTTTGGCCGATAATTATGACCCCTCCGCTAGTGTTAAGGCATTTTGTAATATGGCAAGAAAGGCTGAAGCACAGTATGACATTAACTTTAATGCAGTATCGGTACAAAATTTTCATAAGGGTAATGATGCTTTTATATTTTATTGATCGCGCTGTTACTCGTAGGATTTCGTATATAGTAATGTTATTATTCATTAATTTTAAACATAGATTTAGATTCATTTACAGTCAATATATACTTTAGTTATTTAACAGATTCCTCATATATAGATATTATTGTAAAATATAGATTTTTAGGCAACATATATTTTAGAACCAATTGATATATTAAGTTCTTTTACATTCTTCTGTTGTACACGACCCCACAAGCACTTGTGCTTTAAATATTTATCGTGTTTAAATAAAAGTTATTATTATTATTATTATTACTGTGAAAACTCAAAGAAGCCACCATCCAGTCAATTGGAAAGGAAGAAAACAAAATATATTTCAATCTCAAAGTTGATAATTTTCCCCACATAATGATGTTCTTCAAAATTAAACCATAGTTAGTTTGATTAAAATGAATTCGAACTTCAAAAATTATTGAATGAAAATGCATTATAATATATATAAAAACTAACTACTACTGAAAATAAAGGTCTTAAGTAATAATTTAAAACGTACAATGTGCAGATTAACTTCTCCTGTGCTGACCATACATTGTAAAAAGAAAGCACTTTGTGTTTCCTGCAACAGTTTTGATCAGTTGACAATTTTACAGCCTGTTTGCAGCTGCCAGTCTTGTAATTTCTGTCTTTCACTTTTATCAATCGACATGTTCTTTTTATAGCAGGTTATTTCATCCAATAAGAAATGAGCTTTCAGATCGTCAATGTCAAGCTGTCAGAATTGAACCAATCAGGGACGAGAAATGTTGTAAACAAGTGAAGTACAGTAAAATGGAGTTTTCGCTGTAGTCAGTTTGCTTACATGTAGTTAGAGTTTTATGTGGGTTCTTAAAATTAGATAGCTTACTTTCCTTTGTCTAGATTGAAGTTTATATTATAAAACAAATAAAATATGGTTCTTCCTTGTGCTTCTAAATGCACCTGCGTTCTGCTCGTGCATCCACAGTTTTTCAAGACCTAGAGTGCAAATTGTTTTTATAGTACAAGGAGAACCATCTTTTATTTGTTAAGTATTGTGTTGCATTCTACTGTATTTCATTTTTTGTATTGAATTGTATTGTGCTTTATTATATATATTTTTTGGGTACAAATGCGTGTCATCCTACATGATCATATTTAGGAATTGTCACTTGCGAGGCCTCGCAGTGACATCATTGTAATGGCGGATTCGGTTCCAGGCCCCGGGAAGTTTTAAGCATAACGTAGTCAATTTGAATGGTGAAAAATATATCTTTCCAAAGGTGGAACTGAAAAATAAATATACTCTTGATAATCGGAAAAGAATGAACTTTATTATTCTGCAATAAAATAAAGGTGCAAAATTTGGTTTCATAAGCACTTAAAAATGCTAGATTTTAAAGGTTTAAAATTAAACAAGCCACAAAAACATTGACCAGAGGAAAGATGCATGTAGTTATTCATTAATGAATGCCAGTGGTATTTTATAACTGTTTACAAACTCTGTAACCCTTACTCTGAAGTTTAACATTTGTGTTTGATAATAAGAAATCAGTAGGACACACTCGCGTGGAGTATCACGGAGATGTTCACTCCAAAGGCTGATTGGCAACTGAAGGTGATAAATCCCTGGGCGACAAATAGTTGTAATATTTGAGTCCTGAGGATTGGGTGTAATGATGATCTTTCCATGCAATTCTAGATTGACCCAGATCGCAGTCTTCTGGAGCAGTGTAACAACCTGCCATATGACCTTGACTGGGAATTCCCTGAAGAACGACTTATCCTTGGTAAGGTGCTGGGACAAGGTGCATTTGGTCAGGTGTTACGAGCAGAGGCAATAGGTATGGCAGCATTTAAGCCCAGAGATAAGGGTGCTGATGCTCTGAAACAGAGATCTAAACTGAGGAGATCCATGAGGGAGAGCAAGAAACGTAATGAATATAGCAGCATGCGAATCACAAAGACCACGGTTGCCGTCAAGACCTTAAAAGGTTTGTTTAGCACTAGAGAATAACCCATGTGGGACATGTATCATGGTTTTCAAAAAAAAAATTTGAAAATTGTTATCCTGCTTATCTTAATGGTAGTTTATTCCTATCCATTAGAGGGTGCCAGTGAAAGTGACTATAAGGATTTGGCATCAGAGTTAAAGATCCTTATTCATCTTGGTGAACACAAGAATATTATGAACATACTTGGAGCCTGCACACGTGGGCGACGAGTAATGGTTATCATTGAATTTGCACCTTATGGAAACCTATTAAATTTCCTACGAAGCAAGCGTGAAGTGTATGAACCAAAGTGGACTAAAACAACTAACAACCCTGAGCAAGAGTATACTCTGGTCGACCTGGCTATGGCTTCTTACCAGGTCTCACGTGGAATGGAATTCCTGGCCTCTAGGAAGGTTTGTTATGAAATTCTTTTTAGTTACCCTATCACTCTGCTATTTTTTGCCCAACATTTCACTCCCTATGTTTATTTTCACATAGATAGGGTTGTATGTTATAAAACAAATAGAAGATGGTTCTTTCTATGCCCTATAAACAACAAACAAACAAACAATGGGATTTTTCTGTAGAGCATGACAAGGAATTGAAAACTGTTCTTTTGGCATTCAAGTCAACATGGGACCAAGAACAAGTTGAATTGATCTTCACAACGAAAAGGCACCAGATTGTCCTAGGTAATGATGATGACCAGTAAACAATCTTCAGTGTTGCATTTGATGATTTGAAGAGTTTTGGTACACGTTTAAGGCGAATTTAGTTTTAGTTTTTTGAAGAGGTGGAGCTAGACTCCCATAATTTTACTTTCACCAACACCAAAATATCAGTCTAATGAAAGGGTCTAAATTGTACTCATCCAGTTAGAAATTACATCTCATTCAGCTGACCAATCAGAGAATGCTATTGTAGCTTGCAGGGGGGGAAAATGCTTCGGTGCTATTATGAAGCACAGCTTCATCTCATAGAATCTTCAGCCATATAATAAAAACCTTATTCCATTTTGTATTTTGGTGTGTACCCATATATCAGCAGTCTAATATAATGTATATTAATATGAAATTACATGAGCTCCCATGATGAGCATTTAGCTGTTAGAGCAAAATTAATGTAAAGCAAACATTGTTTAAATATAAGAAGAAAAGAAACCTTATTGACCATTAGCTTGTTCAGCTAAGATGGGAGGATATCAGCCTCATTTGTTTTTGCATGTTAATGAACTTCGACTGAGTCTTGATCCATAAACATGCAAAAATGAACTTGGCCAATATTCCCCATCTTGACCTCATGCTTGGTCAATATAACCTCTAGATCTTGACTTCAAGCTTGGTCAATATAACCTCTATATCTTGACCTCATGCTTGGTCAATATAACCTCTATATCTTGACTTCAAGCTTGGTCAATATAACCTCTAGATCTTGACCTCATGCTTGGTCAATATAACCTCTAGATCGTGACTTCAAGCTTGGTCAATATAACCTCTAGATCTTGACTTCAAGCTTGGTCAATATAACCTCTATATCTTGACCACATGCTTGGTCAATATAACCTCTAGATCTTGACTTCAAGCTTGGTCAATATAACCTCTATATCTTGACTTCAAGCTTGGTCAATATAACCTCTATATCTTGACTTCAAGCTTGGTCAATATAACCTCTATCTTGACCTCATGCTTGGTCAATATAACCTCTAGATCGTGACTTCAAGCTTGGTCAATATAACCTCTATCTTGACTTCAAGCTTGGTCAATATAACCTCTATATCTTGACCTCATGCTTGGTCAATATAACCTCTAGATCGTGACTTCAAGCTTGGTCAATATAACCTCTAGATCGTGACTTCAAGCTTGGTCAATATAACCTCTAGATCGTGACTTCATGCTTGGTCAATATAACCTCTAGATCGTGACTTCAAGCTTGGTCAATATAACCTCTAGATCTTGACTTCAAGCTTGGTCAATATAACCTCTATATCTTGACCACATGCTTGGTCAATATAACCTCTAGATCTTGACTTCAAGCTTGGTCAATATAACCTCTATATCTTGACTTCAAGCTTGGTCAATATAACCTCTATATCTTGACTTCAAGCTTGGTCAATATAACCTCTATCTTGACCTCATGCTTGGTCAATATAACCTCTAGATCGTGACTTCAAGCTTGGTCAATATAACCTCTATCTTGACTTCAAGCTTGGTCAATATAACCTCTATATCTTGACCTCATGCTTGGTCAATATAACCTCTAGATCGTGACTTCAAGCTTGGTCAATATAACCTCTAGATCGTGACTTCAAGCTTGGTCAATATAACCTCTAGATCGTGACTTCATGCTTGGTCAATATAACCTCTAGATCGTGACTTCAAGCTTGGTCAATATAACCTCTAGATCGTGACTTCAAGCTTGGTCAATATAACCTCTATATCTTGACCTCATGCTTGGTCAATATAACCTCTATATCTTGACCTCATGCTTGGTCAATATAACCTCTAGATCTTGACTTCAAGCTTGGTCAATATAACCTCTATTTTGACTTCAAGCTTGGTCAATATAACCTATCTTGACTTCAAGCTTGGTCAATATAACCTCTATAATTATCTTGACGTCTGTGTAAATATAATTATACTTAATCATCCTAGTTCTAATGTTTGTCTAGTAATATTTTAGCTTTAGTGTTATTTTAGTTTTACTTAGCTTGTATTATCTATAGTTGCATTTAGGCAGATTTTAGTACAGTGTTATAAACCGGTATTATATTAGTATTCTAGGGCCTAGATGAAAATTACTTTTGTAACTATAGTTACCCTGCTTAAATAAAGTTGTTGTTGTTATTATTATTATTATTATTATTATTATTATTCCTCACACTTGGTCAGTAACCTCTATATCTGAACTTCGCCAATATCTTCCATCTTCACTTCACGCTTGGTCAATAACCTATATATCTGAACTTGGCCAATATCTCCCATCTTGACTTCACACTTGGCCAGTAACCTCTATATAATTTATCTGAACTTGGTCAATATCTCCCATCTTGACCTCACGCTTGGTTAGTAACCTCTATATATCTGAACTTGGCCAGTATCCCCCATCTTGACCTCACACTTGGTCAGTAATCTCTATATAACTGAATTTGGCCAGTATCCCCCATCTTGACTTCATGCTTGGTCAGTAATCTCTATATATTATCTGAACTTGGTCAATATCTCCCATCTTGACCTCACGTTTGGTCAGTAACCTCTATATATCTGAACTTGATCAATATTGCTCATCTTGACCCAACACTTGGTCAATAACCTCAATATCTACTGAGGAATGCACATTATACTGAACTTATGATTCCATGATTTTTCTGTAGTGTGTTCATCGTGACTTGGCAGCTCGTAATATCTTGGTGGGTCAAGATTATGTGATGAAGATTTCTGACTTTGGCTTAGCACGTGACATTTACCAAGATGACCTTTATGTGAAGACTACCAGTGGCCTACTGCCAGTCAAATGGATGGCACTTGAATCACTGTTTGATCGTGTCTACACAGAAAAGAGTGATGTGTAAGTATGAAATGGAGTAATAGACTTGATTGCAAAGTTTATATTCATTATATTCAACTGTGTCTGTAAATAAATAGTTATTTAAATGTACATGTACTTATCAAACTCATTTATAATTCATGAAGGAAATCAAAGGAAATCAATGTGCAATGAATGATTTGTAAATCTGATACAGATTTGTCCTGATTTGCACAAACGTTTGCTTTGATTTTAACGTTAAAAATAGGTCATCGCCAAAATAACTGGTCAGTAACCAATAGGAGAGTTTGAAAGTTGAGCTAATCCCAAATACGAAATCTATCTAGATTCATCTCCTTCATTTTTCCCTTTTCTCCATATATAATTCTCATTAGAAAGCTGAGCTTATTTCAAAACTAAACTTTAAAAGGCTACTGGCTAACCAGAAAACCTTACGGTTTATTTAGCCACTAGGCATAATTACCTTTCAATCAATAATTAATTACGTATTTTTATTATAAAATATATATATACTCAAAATGCTTAAAAAAAAATGGATGAAATTATGCGAATAAAAAGTTGTTGTTGTTGAAAAGCACGACTCTATAAATTAATATACATAATTTGTGTCCATGGTTTATGGGATTTACAAAGTCTCACCTCTGGGTCATAAATCCCATAAAGCATGGCTACTCATCATGTATCTATTACTTATAACATACTCAACAAAATATCTGGATTCTGATTGGTCAATAATGAGTGTATAAAAAGGTTAGAGTGCATAGTCACATACTCTCAGCAAATTTTTGCTTGTATATTATAAATAAAAAATATGAACTACATGTACATGAACTGCTTGTGCTATACTCGAGTGATATTTTGAAAGTTCTCAAATTGAACTTGCTTAAAGGCTCGTGCAATTATCAGAACTTTCAAAATATCACTTGGTGCCCATAAATCATGTATAGCTCAAGCAGTTCATGCAATTCGTATAGGAAATCATATGGTTTTGAGTACAATTTGGGATAAATTTGAATGAGTGAGTTTTCAAAGAGTTTTAAAGTTACACAAGCCTGCAGGGTGAGTGCAATTTGAGCTCTTTGAAAATTCACAAGTTCGAACTTACCCAGAATTGTACAACAAAACCATATGATTTATTGTTAATCATATACGGCTAAAGTGAACAATCTGCACTGAAAAAAAGTGGTCGGTAAAACTATTTTCATCAATATCCAACTGTCTACAACATAGTAAGCGTATGTTCCAATGCATAAATGGCATAGGAAACCATCTAAACTGCAGTTCTCAAATATTGTCGGTAAGTGGTTGGTAAGTGGTCGGTAAGTGATCGACCTACCGACCACTTTTTTTTTCAGTGCAGATTGTTCACTTTAGCCATCATATACTCATCAAATTTATTTGACTCTTTGGGAAAATAATTATGATTACCTTACTTTTAACTTGGTCTTAATACTCTTAAGTCGAACATGTTTTTCTTCACCAGCTGGTCATTTGGCATCCTTCTGTGGGAGTCCTTTACCCTGGGTGGTACTCCATACCCTGGCTTGCCTACTGAACAACTTCTAGATTATCTGAGTGAAGGACAGCGTATGCAGCAACCCCAGAACTGCCCACTGGAGATCTACACCATCATGAGAGACTGCTGGATGCAGCACCCTGAGCAACGCCCCAGTTTTGTTGTGCTGGCTGACAGGCTGGGCAAGGTGTTGGAGAGGAACATCGCCAAGGTTGGTCATGTCTATCTTACTGGGATCTCATTTCAGGAGAGTTAAACAATCTTTTATGTAAACATTATGCACTGTATAATGCAAAAGGTGGCAGTCAGTGATTAAATTAGAAAATGTCAGTCAGTGAAGTCTTCACTTGAAATGCCCCTAACAAATATGGTTTTGACAAGAGGAAGTGTTTCTTACAAAGAAACTTGTCAAATTACAGTGTTATGTGCGTAGACGGTGTTTAAAGTGTGTGAGACAATCATTTGATACAATCACTACATGCAAACTTCTGCCACTTCTGGTCTGACAACACAAGTTAGCAAGCTCTGTCGAGTACTCGGAATATGAACAAATACCTCTATTATTTTATTTGGTACCTCAAAATCATGATAAACAATCAAGCCTAGTTACCTAGCATGTTGAATGAGTATGTCGAATGATTTCCCAAGTAACATTGAAATCAGTTACAGGTTAAAATAAGTCTAAAAGCACAAAATGCATTCATTACAAAACAAATCTAATACTGTACATTGAGGACGTGTTACATATGTTTACTATTACATTCCATATGTCTGTCTGTGTTCACGATCTGATTGGTTGAGTAAGGTCAGCTGCGTAAACCATTGAAAACTCGGAACATTTTGATCCGTTCCATACTCAAGCTGGGCTTTTTCCGAAATCTTTATTGTAAGGCTTCAAAATGCGATTTAAATGTCAATTATTCACCTTTTCTCTCGAATTTAGCTAGGCACTAATAATACCTGGATGTCGATGAACTACATGTACTTTCTCAATAAAACATAAACCTGGGAATCGACCCAGGCTTTTTCTTACATGGTGGGTCAGGAAAGGTCACTTTTTTACTATTTCAAACAAGCGTAGAACAACAAGTAATATCTGTAAACCAAAGCTTTTTTCGCAGAAGTACTCATAACATTTCAAAAGTTCATAGGTATAAATAGTAAACAAGGGTTACAAGCACTTTACTATTTTAAGCTCAGATACAAATAAATTATATTATTAACAAAACCTAAGTGCAACCCAAGTATTTTCGCAAAAAAAAATTCAAGTTTATTGATAAGCATGTATTATTACATTTTACTTAACACACCTGCAGATAACTTAGATAATCGAGGTGGGTAGTGCTATAATATTTCTTATTTACATGCAACATATATTGCAATAACTATACAAATTTTACAATAATTATACAATTTTACAATACTGTGAATAAATAACTACAAATATATACAGGGAGAGAAAAGAAAATGTTTTGTTTTTGTTTTGTTTGTTTTTTAATATCATACATCATGACGTTAAGGACATTTTCTAGTCAATACCGTCACATCAACATAGGTCTCCTCCTGTTTCAAAACTTGTACAAGAGTTCTATGGATATTTGCCTTAAATAATATTTTAGACTGTTTTCGGCATAAGTGATCAGGAATCTCGTTCCATATTTTTACACCAATGCGAGAGAAGGATGCACTTTGATGTTTAGTTCTTCAATGTTTCAAATCAAATTTCCCTGTTTGATGAGTAAGAAAGGTTGACTTTTAGTGGAACAACTTGAAATACAGAGAATCTATAAATGAATTTATAACAGTTCGCATGTTGAGTCCCAGGACCTGATTGTTGGGAGCATGGCCGCTATTTAAGAATTGTCAATTCAGTTTGTATAGATGTATTGTGCTTTTAATGCATGAATATTTCACTGTTTTTGTATTGAATTTCAGCACAACGTGACTGGTTATTTTGTGGTACAATATTAGTTATAATTTTACAGTTGTACAAGGTTGCTTGAAATAAGTCAACGGAGCACCCACGCTAACTTGTCGTTAATGTTTTACAGGACAATCCCTATATTCAGTTGAAAATAGATGAGACTTCAGGTACCAGCGACTACTACTTGAGCCCTTGTGATGCTAGAGTACAGGAGAGGGATAGGCTGCTAGATGGGTACGAGGAAGCCCTTCCCACACCACGCACAAACTCCTCCCTGAGGTAACAACAACTTATCATGTGTTCGTTAACACTCCGGTGTCTTGTTCAGCTGCTAAACAAACATATAAAACTCATTTGTTATGAGAAGAATGATGATTTTATGGCCTCTAGAAAACTGCAGGTGAATGTCCATGTCTTTTAATTGGAATTAACTGCCAATCAGCAGACATGTGGCGATGGTCATTGCACTCATGTTTGCCAGAGTTATAAATGTTTTATTTTCACTTAGGTATGATTCGCCTCTACCTTCACTACCTCCAGACATGCCTGAGATACCAGATGAGGATATTATCAACTCCCCTCTGCCAGGCATCCCTCCTTCTTACGAAGAGGCAACCAAGGCAAATGCCACCAAGAATGATAGTGAGAGCAGTAATGAGAGTGGCATTGGTTTGGACGGGAACAAACTACAGCAAGAACAGAAACCGCTCATTGTCGATCTCGGTGATGAGCCAGATTTTGCTCCAGGAAATAGTAAAAAGAAAGCTGAGTCTACCGTGTGAGGGATGTGGGTTGAATGAGGAATCAAGAGACAAAGTCGCCAGTGAGTAGAAGATAGGACGGTCTTTAAAACGACTCTGATAGTAGTGATGAAAAATGTTTTCATGGTCTCCTCGCGGGTGAACAGAGCAATTTATGAGGAGTTTACTTCAGCTATTGTTCCACATAAAGGTGCAACAACAACAACAGCTGCCATGTCTGATTTGAAACAAGGCACGAAAGCCTTTCTTAAACAATCGTGACTGGGAATCATTCCATGGGCCATGGTACAGAACACAACTTGGCAATGAGAACTATAAGGGAAGAGGTGTTACTTTCCCATGGAAATATATTACCAGGACTGTGCCATACAGTCAAAACAGTGAATACTTACAAGAGATGTGAATAGTCCAATCAGAATACACGTTCTTTAGTTCTTAATTATGGACTGCAGAACTTTATTGTTAAAAGCAAGTAATTAGGCTGCATTAACATGCTTTATGTGTTCAACTGCCTTTCAGCAACATCAACCAAAATGCATTTTGCTGGACTTAATAGATAATGTTTTTAATTTTTTCATATCGTTTTACCAGAATATATATATATATATACTTTTTCATCAATGCTACAAATTTGTCAGACATTTGGCAAATCTGAAAAAATGGAAGGCAAGACTAAGTAAGAAATGGCAAAAAGAGTTTGGATGGGGTCACGGGTTATTACAGCACGACGCGGACATGTATGAGCACTTTTAATGCATTCGCATACTTCATGTACGATATACAAGCGGCTCGTAATTTGTAGTTTTGTTTATTTGATGAGCTGCTTTTGTATGTGACAGGATGATCTCGCACGTGGCACGCAAGTATGTATTAAAAGTGGTTGTACATTTGCTCGTCGTAAATACTAAGGAATACGTACACCTTGACATCTACTTTACACGGTCCAAGACTAGTTTACAACCGATTGCAATCCAACTCTTCTCTAACTCGAGCCAGGTCAGTCGTGCTCGCCTGATTTACTGGTTCGGCAGATATTTCACACATCAGTTGTATCATTGAAAAGGTCTACTGCATTGTTCATAGGAAACTCTGATAATCATAATGTAAAAAATGATGGCTTCCGAAGGATGTTAGATACCATAATATTAATAGCATAGCTTGTTAAAGTAGTATAAAATTATTATTATTAAAATCATTCAAGGAAAAGCAACATTTTAGGTTGGAGGAACCATATTCCATTCAATCCTTTTGTTGTAGGTTGTACTGGAATATTTATCAGTTAATTCAATTGCATAGCAAGTTTTGTATTTTCTACTGTTTATTGAAGTAAAATGCTACATTTTAATGCTTTGTTGATGGCGGTCATGAATTTTGAGCCTGAGCCTGAGGTTGTGCTAGCGGTTCCACCATAGCCGTACATTACATGAAGGGAGGTTGATCCTAGCACTTATGTTTTGCCTTTCAACAACAACGCCGCTGGTCCTAGCTAGGGCTATCTTTCATTGTATTGTAATCCCTTGAGACTTTTTACATACCGACAAGGCGGCTGCTGCTGATAAAAAAGGACCGCCAGTACCAGACAACGATGCTGAGGAATAAGGACCGCCAGTACCAGACAACGATGCTGAAGAACAAGACCGCCAGTACCAGACAACGATGCTGAGGAACAATGACCGCCACTAACAGACAATGATGCTGAGGAACAAGGACCGCCACTAACAGACTGATGCTGAGGAACAAGACCGCCAGTACCAGACAATGATGCTGAGGAACAAGACCGCCAGTTCCAGACAATGATGCTGAGGAACAAGGACCGCCAGTTCCAGACAATGATGCTGAGGAACAAGGACCGCCAGTTCCAGACAATGATGCTGAGGAACAAGGACCGCCAGTTCCAGACAACGATGCTGAGGAACAAGGACCGCCAGTAACAGACAATGATGCTGAGGAACCAGGACCGCCAATAACAAACTGATGCTGAGCCGGGAACTGAGGACCGCCAGAACCAGACAATGAAGCTGAGGAATGGAGGACTGCCAGTACAAGACAAGGATGCTGGGGAACAAGGACCGCCAGTTCCAGACAATGATGCTGAGGAACAAGGACCGCCAGTTCCAGACAATGATGCTGAGGAACAAGGACCGCCAGTAACAGACAACGATGCTGAGGAACAAGGACCGCCAGTAACAGACAATGATGCTGAGGAACCAGGACCGCCAATAACAAACTGATGCTGAGCCGGGAACTGAGGACCGCCAGAACCAGACAATGAAGCTGAGGAATGGAGGACTGCCAGTACAAGACAAGGATGCTGGGGAACAAATGCTGGTTGCACTCACATTCACGGAAGTACAGATATACTTGGCAGCAAGGCGAATGAGCAGCTTTGCCTGCTAGCGGCTCTTCTGTGTTTTATTTCGTTTTTTTTTTAGATTGGGCTACCTTTAGACAAGTACGGAAGTCAACCAGCCTACAATAGATCTAGCCCGGACTCGTGTTCGAACAGACCTGTCCGATTTTGTCTGCTTGGATGACTAATGGAACATTGAACAACACTTGCCATTAGACTGCGGGCAGTCCCTCCCTTCGTTGATAGTGTACGATAATTTTTTATTTGGACGACTCGTTCGAGCGGAGAGAGCTGGGATAATAGGGCGACAAACATAAGAGGGGAGAAAAAAGGAGGACTGCGGACATAGAAAAAAAATTTACGCGTCGCTTGGCTAATATATTTATAACGTGTTAATAGAACCTGTCAATCATAAGATAACGTGACGTACTTTGTATGAGGGTAAAAATGGGGTTAAACTGATCGGCGAATAAACCGCCTTTTCTTACCGTAAACGTATACAAAGGGTGAACATCCGATTAGTGTATAAAAGTCCTTAATGTCAAAACAGCGCCGCAATGGCGAACTCTTAGGGTAAACGTCGAAATCTCCAGTTATTATTGCTGTTGTGATAGCCTGTGTATTGAAGCCTATTGAAGTGAGCTACCAAATATTTTAGTATGTGGGAGATTTGTGTGCTCGAGCGATAAAACAGTATGCATGCGCATTTGGGTCTCGCCGATAGTGACGTAAACCTTGTACGTTTTCATGGCTAACCCGCCCAATATTAATGGCATTCATTCTGTTTGCTGATGATACAAATATCTTCTTTAGTCACAAAGACATTACACATCTTGTAAATATTGTAAATAGTGAGCTTATCCAAGTTACAACTTGGCTTAATGCCAATAAATTAACTCTTCATCCTGACAAGACAAAATTCATAATATTTCACCCAGCTAAAAAGAAGCTCTGTCTTAATGATATTAAAATTAAAATTAATGGTATTAGCATAAATAGAGTTGAACACATTATCATTCATCAAAATCTCTCATGGAAACCCCATATTCATGCTATTAAAAGTAAAATATCTAAAGCAATTGGTGTAATCAATAAATCACGTCAATTTCTGGCCTGTAATACCCTTAAAGTCTTATATAACTCACTTATTCTACCCTACTTACAATACTGTAATCTTATATGGGCCTCAACCTATCCTACACATATTGAACCTCTTTTTTTGTTTCATGTAGCAATTTCTGCGCATGCGTTAAAGGTCAAATTCACACCAATCAGATTGCACTGTGCTGGTCACGCAACAATCGCCAGGTTAATTTATTTACATAAATTTTTACAGTAAATCAAATTGGTGGACGACGGCGCGAGGAATTTTTTCTCAAATTTGTAGTCCCATCTCTCAAATGTAAGCAGTTTAATGTTTTATTTAACTTCACTCGTGCGAAAGCCTTCCAACAGGCTCAGGATATTTCAACTGGCGCTCTTGTTTGAGGTACGTTTCGTAGGTAATAAACACTCAGCACAGAATAATTTACGATGACCGAAGCAGTTATTCAACTCTCACAGTAAACAAGACTCCTCTCACGGCCGATGTTTTGGTTCGAGAAATTAAAGGCTTCCAACAGTTCCCTTTATAGTTCTGTAATATAATGAGCAGACTGCAGTTTTGGGAAGGAGGGTAAAAGCTTTTAAATAGAGATAAACAAAACGGGCATTTCAGTTAATAATCTTTAGTCCAACAAATACCGATATGGACGCGATCAAAGAGCCGCAGGGTAGAAAGAACAGTAGAGAAATACAGTGATAGCTCCATCATAGGTGGACAGGATACAACTTATAATATGGGACAAATATAAACATACATTTGAGACACTCATCTATTAGTACTTTGAACCTGCAGAACAGCAGACTAAATTAGGACCGAATTCGTATTTTTTTCGATAAAAAAAAAGAAGCTATGCCTTCAGCTGCTTCAGTAAGATTCCCAGTCATATCAGTAATGGTGACTACCAAGCATTGTTGCTGGGGGAGATGTAAGAGTGACTCTAGATGTGAAAAACCTTCATAAATCCGGCGCTCAAAGAGAGATGTCTCGGAGAATGAAGCATCGATCGGTACACCGCTAGTAGAGGTTTCTCATCTTTTCTCGGCCTTTTTGATCACTCACAGGGGGGGGGGACTCCCCATAAAAATAGACGGGGGTGCTCGACCTATCTTTTAGGGGTTAAAATCGTTAGCAGTGCTATCTCTTAGGGGTCTTCCAAAGGTCTGCTATCTTTTAGGGGTCTCCGAGACCCAACATTTTTGTGGCCGAGAAAAAATAGCGCTGGATCCTCGAGCATGAGACCCCACAAGTTGAATCGGTATTTACGGCTTCGATATAGAGTTTGATCCATCCGAATATTAAAGACGAGGTTATGGGGCAGAGCTTTGTCTTATTTCCTTTAGTTTGCTATCTTTTAGGGGTAAATGTTTTGTGAGCCACGCCCATATTGCTATCTTTTAGGGGTGAATTTCATTTCTCACGTCGAGCACCCCCGTCTATTTTTATGGGGAGTCCTCCCCCCCCGGGGTGAAGTCTTACAACGATATTGCATGGGAAAAGATGAGTTTGGAATACAGTTTTAAAAATAGGACTTGACAGTCTATATAGTAAGCAATTTTTGTCTCGTTGGTTGGCCAGCGAAGATGCAAAGATCGACGTTTGTCGCTTTGTTTCAATCCTCTGTATTTCAGCCAAAGTTTAAGCTGTTCGACAGTACAATCATCAGGTTCTCTTTCAAAATATGGTCCAGGAAAGCAGTCATTTCTGGTAGAATAGACAGAGGACGAACTGAAGTGCTAGTCAATTCTTGTAAGTTGATACAACAACAACAACAACAACTTTATTTAAATACCACAAATTATTATATATACAGTGAAAGGGAGATTATTCAGAAGTAGGGTATTTGCTACCCAGAATAACTATAAAGCTAATCTAGCTAGGTAGCGTTACACAATATTTTTCTAACATTGTAGAGTCGAACAAGTAGCATATTATAGTCTCACACATATACACACATTGAGACACAAGTATAGAACAAGAACAAAAATAAATAAATAAACAAATTATTAACAAAACTACGAGACTGAGGGAAGAAACGTTATTAGTATGATTCGATTTTGCAATGTTTAATTGAACGTTTAAATGACGAAAAGCTAGAGTATTTTAATAGATCATCAATATCGTTCCAGATTGTACCACCTTTGAATCGAATATTGAATTTTCCGAAGTTCGTTCGTACAGAAGGAATACAATACGACGATCTTGATGCCAACCTTGTATTATACTTGTGTCTTGAAGAGATTGTTTGAAAAAAGTTATTAAATACAGCTGGTAACAAGTTGGAATGAAATTTGAAAAGGAAGACGCAGTTGAAGTAATAGATAATATCAATAAATTTCAAGATGTT
Organism: Actinernus sp. WN-2022; assembly: GCA_030867875.1. Taxonomy (NCBI): domain Eukaryota; kingdom Metazoa; phylum Cnidaria; class Anthozoa; order Actiniaria; family Actinernidae; genus Actinernus; species Actinernus sp. WN-2022. Next base: position 56,296,959 of record JAOWCC010001751.1, on the reverse strand, counting down.
TGAGTTCTTAAAAAGGGGTGACGTATGATCATTAAACTTGGCAAAATGTATAATTCTTATGGCTTTCTTCTGTAAAGTTATTATAGGTTTAAGAGTAGTTTCATAGGTATTGGCCCAGATAATTACACCATAGATGAGAAAGGGATAAATGAGACAGTAGTAAAGTTGGGTCAGGATACAATTGGATATGTAGTGTCTAAGTTTTGATAAAATCCCAATGCCTCTAGATATCTTTTTGCATAGTTGACGAATATGTTCTTTCCAGCTTAGATTTGAATCGATAATTAATAATAATAATAATAATAATAATAATAATAATAATAATAATAATATTTTGACAGGAAAGCTCCACTCACAATTTGTGATTTTCAGGGAGGTCCTGTATTAAAAATATATATTTCGCTAATATATGGAAAACAGAAAAGATAAATGGTTGAAATAAAATAGAAATAGAACAAGGATTATTATGAAATTAAGTTATGTGCCAGTAAGATTTAAAAATTGATAATGTAGTTGATTGTATAACTTCAGAGTCTAAAGAGTTCCAGTCTAATAGTGCATGGTAGGTAAACTTCTGTTGTCCCCAATTCCTACGTGCGAATGGCAAATGTAGATTGTGCTGACGGCGTGTATTATATGTATGAAAGTCGTGATTCTTCTTTAATTTAAAGTTGAAGTCCACCATGCTATTTAAGCATTTGAAGATAGTAATACAGCGATGATAGCGCCGTCGAAGGTATAGTGGTTTCAAGGTATTTGATACTATGTTTCTGTTCAATTGGTTTCTTGTTTATTCTAATGTTGATAAATTTATGTATTTTCTTCTGGAATGGGTGAAAAATGACAACATTGGTTTTATCAATATTTAATGACAATTTGTTTGCACCCAACCAGGTGTGAATATTTTTCAATTCAGCATTAACCCTTGATTCAAGAGAATCAAGAGAAGTATCTGCTAAAAATAAATTAGAGTCGTCAGCAAAAAGATGAAAATCAAATAACTTGGAGCAACAATTAAAGTCATTAATATATAGGAGGAAGAGTAGGGGGCCAAATACGGAGCTCTGTGGGACACCACATGAAATTGAGGTATATGAGGAGGTGTGATTATCGATAGATACAAACTGCTGTCTATTTGACAGGTAAGAAACAAACCAGTCATGTACCACTCCACGGATACCATAATTATGTAATTTAGCAAGAAGAATGTTGTGATTCACCGTGTCGAATGCCTTGCTGAGATCAAGAAAAATTCCACAAGAGTATTGACCATCTTCGATTGCTCTTTGAATTTTATCGGTTATTAATAGTAAGGCATGTTCTGTGGAATGATTGCTACGGAATCCAAATTGATTTGAATAAATTAATTTAAACTTAGTAAGGAAACTCATTAATCTATTGTACATTAGTCTTTCTAAAATTTGATTAAATATGGATAATAAAGATATAGGTCTGTAGTTTGATACAGTTAAATGAGATCCTGCTTTGAATATGGGAATAACTCTAGCCATTTTAAAAGATTCAGGAACAACACCATGGGAAAAAGAATAGTTATAAAGTACTTCTAGTGGTCTAGAGATGACCGAGTTAAGTAACTTGAGTAATGGCACTGGAATACTAAAAGGGCCACAAGCTTTCCCTGACTTTAACCCTAAAATGATGTCTTCTATTTCTTGCGTGGAGGTAGGAGTAAGCAAAAAACTGGATGACTGAGGCAAAAGGAGGTAGCTTGAAAATTCAGAGTGGACCTTAGGTATAGCTTGACTCAGATTTTTACCAACATTGGCAAAGTAATTATTAAACTCATTGGCTATCTGCTTGGTATCAGTCAATACTATATTTTTAGAGGTTAGAATTTTAGTTGGAGTTATGTATGCCTTTGATACAAGAAAAGCACATGCGTAACATGAACATGAATAAGTAGAGGTCAACTTCTTTAATTTACCTACACGAGAAAAACAAAAATATTAAATTACATATATACTAGGGGAGCAGAGAATGAATGTCACCGCGCTACCGGCCACTCCTAAAGACTACTAAATTCAGCTAATAATTCTTCCCTTCGGTTATTACTAGAGGATTTCAAATGAAAGTGTTATTTCATCTTCAATCTCATGTGGCCCGAGTGAAAGCCCAGATGGGCTATTGTTAATTTATAATTTGCCTTGTCACATAATTTATTCCCAACTATGTTTCTGTAAATCTAGTAATTAATGTTTCCTTCCCTACCTTAATACTCCTTATTTAGTACTCAATGACTTGTATTTCTCATTCAGTATTGTTTAGTTACATGTAGTACTTAGTAGCTTGTATGTGTGTCTACTACCAAGTGTCCAATACCTTGTATTTATCCCTGTCTATTTAGTATTTATCTGTTTGCTGTAATTTGTTTTGATCCATGTCCTGCATGATAATTTGTTGTTATACCATCTTGTACATCCTTCCACATCTAGATTATACCCTGACCCTGTGCCATATAAGCCTCTGGCTTTGGCTGTTCAATATACTGTAATCCTGTATATTACTTATGACAATAAATTATTATTAATTATTATTATTATTAAACTTGGACGGACAGTATTGGGTCCCCAGTAATCACTAAGTGGTGAGGTCCTAACGATGACGTCATCGGTCACGTACTTGCCCATATCTTACTCGATGTTCATGTCGGGCAGCGCAAACTTTGACAGGCATGGTAGGGTTAGGGCTAGATTCCATCCGCCAGAAGGACGTAATCCCAAAATGCACTGCACTAAAATACTTCATTGAGAGCAGGAACTGGTGTCTAATGAAGTAACGCCTGCTAATCAAACAGCATGCAGTATAAAAGATCTAAAAAAGCGGTTGTTGACAGCGAATCCCTCGTGGCATAAGGGATAGTTAGGGTTTCGGTTAATAGATGGGTTAGGGTTTCGGTTAGAGTCTTCGTGGAGGCGATATTTTTTTATATAGTTGAGGGAAGCGTACTTGTTCGCCTAAATTTCTAAGTGCCGCTTTAGTTTGAACCCTAGAAATATAACATCGAGAAAATTGCAATTCGACCTTCTGGCGGATGGAATCTAGCCTTGACCGGCATGGTATTGGGTTGCCCATGAGTCGCTTAGTGGAGATGTCGTAACTTCGACGTTATTTAGTGGTGATGTAACAAAGACGTCATCGGTTACGTGATTTTTAGTAACGCCCGTATCTCCTTTCTAATGGCAGTCTATTCAAACTTTGGCAAGCATCGTATTAGGTGCCCACAAGAGAAAATAAAGGACTGGTCCTTATTTTTGTCCTTATCAATCACTTAGTGATGATGACGTCGTCAGTTACGTGATTTTAAGTACATTCCTATAACTCGCTCATTTCTAATGCCAGATAGTTCAAACTTGGACAGGCATGGTATCGCTTAGTGGTGATGACGTAACGATGATGTCATCCGTCACGTGATTTTTAGTATGTGCCAAAATCTAAAATTAAACTAGACTTGCCTGGAAGTTGAAGTTTGATTGGGATTCTGCCGAGTCATCAGTAGCACAAGAAGTCACGTGAGATAGCGCTAACCGCCCGAGTAGTCTGTCTTTAAAGCCTGAGTGTGCTGATCAGACCAAAGTTGGCACAATAAGTGCGGGTGGGTATAATAATCCACATAGGGTATGGGCGCGACTTCTTGTGCTACTGATGACTCGGCAGAATCCCAGTCAAACTTTAACTTCCAGGTAAGTCTCGTTTAATTTTAGATTCTGCCTCGTCATCATTCGCACTTCGAAGTCACGTGAGATTTTAAAGCAACTGATAAGCTTTTAATATTAACACTAACTCCGCTTAAAACACTGGTTGCAAAGGATTTACCCTCTATTTGCTTATCGTAAAATCTGGCAAACGTAGCCACTGAGCCCTCAGCCTGCAGTTTTCATGATCTCCGATGGAGAAGCATTATTAGCTTTTGCTTTGGATGCCGCAGCTGCTCTTACACTATGAGGTTTGTAAACAGTAACATCAATGCCTGACCTAATCATCATTTGTTGGATCCAACGTCTGGATCCTTGCTAGCTGGCTTATCTGCTTTTTGATACGTAACAAACAGTTTAGTTGCATTTCTTCGTAACACTTGTCTTTTCGAGGTATGCTAACGACACATTCTCCTGTCATCAGGATAAGCCTCAATCTTTATTATTTATCCACGGAATCTTAACAGTAACATTAATAAAACTGATTTCAATAAGAGCCGTGCCTAATTAAAATATGCTAATCTATCTAATGCTAATCTAAATATAAATACAATTGCGTGATACTAAATCTAAAATTTATAATAAAATCCAATTAAAATATTTTGATTATTATTAATTCAGCGGTCACCAAGCATGGTTGTTTGTGCAATTTGTTTCTTAAATAAAACAGACACTTCATTCCGCGAAGCTGTGGTGGTAATTCGTTCCACAGCTTCGCGCCGTCGTATGAAATGCTTTTCTTTAAATATTCGGTTTGGGTCTGTGGAAGACTAAGTTTGGTGTCGGCGCCTCTTAGATTATAACACGTTGAACTTCCAACCGTTGTTTTCAGCTCAGAAAGGGTGATGGGTGCTACATTATTTATTATTTTATGCGTAATTATCGCTTTCCTTTTTGCCCTTCGCTCATCGAGTTTATCCTAGCCTAGAATTGGTAACCCTTTACTAGAACTGGTATTATAATCTGCGCCGACTATTATTCTAGCGGCTCTGTTTTGGAGAATTTGTAATTTGTCTGATTGCACTTTACCAAGTGTATCCCAAACATCACAACAACAATCAAAGTGTGTTTGAATTAAAGAGTCGTAAATTTTCATAAGTATGGTTTGGGATACAAATGGTCTAGCCCTTTTTAGAGCCCATAGGACAGAAACTATCTTTTTTGTTATGTAACTTGTATTTTCATTCCATTTTAGATTTTCATCTAAAATGACACCAATTGTTTTGCTTTGTTGCACTCTTTTTACTAACTCATTTCCAATTGTTAATATAGGTGTTTCGACTAAATTAGATATGCGTTGGCTCGAGCCAATCATGATAAACTCAGTTTTTGCAACATTTAAATGTAACTTATTTGCTCTGAGCCAATGGCTTATGTTTCTGAGTTACATCGGGGTGCTCACCAAATGTCATGTGTCTTGAACTGGGTGTGTCTAAAATAGCAGAAAGGGCACACCTAGCAGAATTATGCTACTGTAACTCGAGCCTTTTCCGTATAAGTTTGTCAAGAACTCTACAGCAACCCCAATAGCTGGGCAAATTGGATCAACCTGTCAGAGCAGAAGAGGACCCATCTTTTAATATGTGTATCATATTGTTTTTGGGAAGATGGTCTCCAAGATTGCAAGACAATTTTGGTTGCTTTAGCAGATTGCTTTAGCAAAGATTCAGCTTTTTTCTCAAGGGATGCAGCTGTGGTCTCCCTGGAATTGTTAGTAATGTTTCCCTGTAGTAGATCACGACCGGAAGTTCCACCAGTAGCCGCATTAATTTTGGGAACCAGCTCTGACATGTCCAGTAAGGCACAACGAGAATTCCTTATGATTTGTTCGTTTGAATCTTCTCCAGACATTTCCAAATCAAGCTGAAAGGAAGAAAAGTATAACTTATTCCAATTTAGGGAAAATGCATCAACAAATTTAGCATCTGGATCAGGTCTTCAAGACACAAATGGGGCACTGCTTATTTAAGCGAGAAGCAAACAAATCAATGGTTGGATTACCAAACCTCAAAGTAATTAATGTATATATTTTTGGGTCTAGCATCCATTCCGGCAGTGCGGTCATTCAAGTGTCTAGATTCTGCATCGGCTTCAATGTTCTTGCAACCTGGTAAATGTGTGGCACTTGCCAAATTTTGTGGGCCACACAGTGATCCTATATTTGTTTTGCAATTAGGTTGCAGTCTCAAGACCTAGATCCACCCATATTATTAATGTTGCAGACTGCTGTTGTATTGTCACACTGAACTTGGATGTGTAGGTTTACACATTTCCCACACAGAGCTTTTAGTGTCAGGAGTACAACTAATAGTTATAAGTAATTAATGTGGTGTAAGGCTTCCTCTGGCTTCCACCTGCCTCCTGTTTTTGTGTCATTGTAGACACCCCCTCCCCCCCCCCCCCCAACCTTGTGTTGAGGCATCTGTTTGGTAGTAATATCAGGGTCCCCATGTGAGCAGTTTATATGAAGTACAAACATTGGCTATCCACCATTGCAAATCTGTCTGAGTTATCAGAAAGAGTCATGGTTGCACCATAGTTCCCCTTATTCCTTTTTAAGGCATCTGTCTTATTTGTTTCTTAACTTCAGTAGTGCAGGGGACCATATTCTACACCTGAGAAACTAGATACCATGAGCCCTATTATCTCGGCAATATTAAAAACTGTATTGATTGCTACTGAGCAGTTTCTGGCAGGCCTTTCCAACTTTTTCTGCCCTGCCTTCAGTTAGCTTTACAGTCATTGTTTCTGAATTGAGCTAAAATCCCAGGTATGTTAATTTATGGGAAGGTTCTAGGACGGATTTATCCTTATGAATATAAAATCCAAGTTCCTGAAGCAAGGAAACAGTATTTTGTGCATTTGCATGGCATTCTTCATATGAATCTCCTTGCAAATAGCAGTCTTATATGTATGTCGATGACAGGTGTCTCATTGTTCTTAACACTGAGAATACTGGTTTCAAAAGTTCAGTGAAAACCCTTGGTGCTGATGCCAGGCCATTGGGTAAGCAAGTATATTGATACAATTTGTTCCTCCATAGAAATTTTAGAAATTTGATGCTCAGGAGCAATAGGTACTGTATAATAAGCATCTTGTATGTCTGCTGATGCCATGAAGCAGCCTTGTGTCATTAGATCTGTGACAGACTTCAAGGACTCTATTTTAAAGTGCCGATATACAATAGTTATTTAGCTCCTCTAAATTCAGAATCATTCTATAGTCTATTCCATTCTTTTTTGGCCTAATAAAAATAGGCGAGATAAATTCCCCCTCACAATGAGCTGAAGTCGCAATAACTCCTTTAATTAAGAGTTTATTGATTTCCGAATCTAAAATGGCAGATTCTTTATCATTAAGTTTAATGACTCTTTGGCCACCTCTCGGAGATGGCAGCTCATTGCAAAGGAATTCAATGTGGCAATGCTGAACCCAGTCCAAGATATCTGGGTCAGACGTAATTTCCTTCCATGCTAGAACAAATTGTTTCAATCTACAAGCCTGAAAACGGCTAGAATCATCACAGGCTTCCCAGACTCGACGTATATTTCCCGCTTATTAGTCTGTTGGGTTACCTGTGGTTTATCGATTAGTTTCATAACGATCTCAGAAGAGTTTAAATAATTGCTTCATGTGAATTCTCTTTTCCGATTCCTACGAAATGAATCTTCAATAATAAAAGATTGATACTTAATGAAGTTGTGTGAGTGGTTTTTTGGCGATTTGGGGCCTTCTAAAGCAATTTATTAGGATTCGAAATTTTGACCGTTGGCCGAGGCTCTAAGAAAGTTAACAAGGTAGGCAAGTCGACCTCGCCAAAGCACACACTTACCTCAAAGATCACCCAAAAATCGGCACTTTTCTTCCTCGCTCGCTATTCAGCTTTCGGCACAGGAGGGAATAGTTATCAAGCAACATCTGACCAGAGATTTAGGAAAATCCATCAAATTTATCATCGCCAAACGGCCTCCTCGAGACCCAAAAAGCGCGACCTTGCAATGATCTGTAAGAACCAGAATGACCAAAGCGGTCCAAAATTTTCCCTAGCCTATCCAAAACGATGCAAATCGCCTTTCTTCATGGGGGGACCCACAAGCGAGAAATTATACGAAACTGGCGGTTACAGACTAATTTTGAATTTGGAACTCGCCAATCAGAGGACCAAGACAGTTGGCTGGGGTCTTCACCGAGTGTTGACAGTTCCACGTGAGAAATTTTCGCGAGTTCCAAATTCAAAATTAGTCTGTAACCGCCAGTTTCGTTAAAAGGCCTAGTAATGGTCTCTCTGATTGGCGATATATTTGTTTCCGTTCCTCGAGCGGAAGTATAATTTCACGCTTGAGGGTCCCCCATGAAAAAAGGCGATTTGCATCGTTTTGGGTAGGGTCGGGAAAATTTGGACCGCTTTGGTCATTCTGGTTCTTACAGATCATTGCAAGGTCGCGCTTTTTGGGTCTCGAGGAGGCCGTTTGGCGATGATAAATTTGATGGATTTTCCTAAATCTCTGGTCAGATGTTGCTTGATAACTATTCCCTCCTGTACCGAAAGCTGAATAGCGAGCGAGGAAGAAAAGTGCCGATTTTTGGGTGATCTTTGAGGTAAGTATGTGCTTTGGCGAGGTCGACTTGCCTACCTTGTTAACTTTCTTAGAGCCTCGGCCAACGGTCAAAATTTCGAATCCTAATAAATTGCTTTAGAAGGCCCCAAATCGCCAAAAAACCACTCGCACAACTTCATTAAGTATCAATCTTTTATTATTGAAGATTCATTTCGTAGGAATCGGAAAAGAAAATTCACACGAAGCAATTATTTAAACTCTTCTGAGATCGTTACGAAACTAATCGATAAACCACAGGTAACCCAACAGACTAATAAGCGGGAAATATACGTCGAGTCTGGGAAGCCTGTGCTCATTAGAGGGGTTTCCAGGCCCTATTTGTTTTGCCTCCTTCCTTCTTGTGGTACGGGAAGTTGGGCCTTTTCCAGTTTAAATTCTTGTTGGAATTAGAAACGTTACCTCGGTGCTTGTATCCAAATGCTTTGCCCTTTGCTTGCTTGTAACGGCCTAATCCCTGGTTCCTGTGAGGCTCGTGTTTGAAGTCAATTCGACTCAACCTTTTCCAAACCTTGATAGCTTCGGCAAGGTCTTTCAGTTGTTTGGACAAGTCCGAGTCATCTCCAAAGAGAGACTCGGTAAATGGGACTGTGCTAGAGCAGAGATGTTTGTAGTCTTGATTTAGCTCCGGTTTAATGTTCTCTCTGCGCCGCATGTTCAATTCGAAGTTTGCAGCTCCAGTGAGGGCAATAGCATCAATGGCTGCCCGAATTAGCCTTGAAACAGCATATTTGGGATTTTATCCCGTGCTTCGACCAGTGATTGGACGATAGAAAGGGGATAATACCCTTGACGACGTTGGCTTGCACTTTTTGTAACTTTGTTACTAGACCTCGTATCTGGCTTCAGTTTGTCCCATATCAGGTGATTCACCTTTGTAGCAGTTAGGCTTGTACAATTTTCAGGCCTGTTGTAACGATTTTGTGTCTCTGTTAGTACCTCCTCCGAGAGTTTTTCTCTCATTAGGCCTTGTACAATTTTAGCAATCTGCTCATTCACAGCAGGAGCTTTCTGTTGTTCGAGCTTTAGGTCATTTGCAATACCTGTCAACACTTCTATCTGGTCAGCCATATTCTCATTTTGAGACTCCGATGTCTCATTAATTAGAGCAGTTATGCTTTGTTCGGTTGACCCAGAATGCTGCTTTGTGTCACCGTGTTTGACTCGCTTTGCCGCCTATATAGGCCATGTGTATTGTTCTCAATGCGCGCGCAGCATCGTCAAAATGGCCTATTGGCGGGTTTTCTTGCTCCGTTTCACTTTCGGAAACTGGTAGGCTCTCTCTTGCATGTCTCGTCTGTAATGTGACAGACGTTCATTTGATTCATAGGCTCCTTCATTGAGTCTTTCGTTGCAGTGAATGAGGTGGCTAGCATTTGGGCCATTTTACTGATTTCAGTCGCAATGGCACCTTGCTCGGCGTTTGGCGCCTTGCCAGCTTTGTTTTGAGTATTTTCATTCAATTGCATTTTTTGCCCTGGTGATTTCACCACTTTTTCGATAGTTTTTAGAGTGGTCTCCCCTCCTTAGAGGTTCTTGGAGCTTTCTTTCCTGATTCTGAGCCGCCTTGTCTAGATTTCTGTTTCGGCTCGTGCTCAAGCCGCAGTTCTGCACTCGAGCTCTGCATCATGTGCTGTCCACTTCTCTTCCCAGCCTAAATGCTCTCGGTGGCTGGTTAGGGCCATATGATATTTAACTTTTTTAATAACCTGAAAAAGTTTTTTTTCTTGGCGGTAATGTTTTTTTTTCTTCAATCAAATGAAAAGTACATCTTTTTAAAATACATGAATTTGTTTTTTCCTCATAACTCGAGATCTCGACTTATAACTCGAGATCTCGACTTATAACTGCATATCTCGACTTATAACTCGAGATTTAGACTTATAACTGTATATCTCGACTTATAACTCGAGATCTCGACTTATAACTCGAGATCTCGACTTATAACTGTAATACTGGCAATCCCTTTATGTAGGATGAAACGAATTTTTTACCAAAAAATACAATAGAATACAACACAATAAAATTTCAGTAAAATTTCCAATTTTGGAGTTTGAGTTGGCCGGAAGTCGGAAACCGGTCATTTTTCAGATTTTTTTTTCTGGATCCGCGCCTGGCCTTGTAGTGAACAGAGAAACTGTTTGCACTGCTTTAGCAATTCTAGACCCGGAAGGAGTTTCTCGACGCTCTCGCCACAGATTAAAAAGACGTCAATACATTGCAAGAGGACCAAACTATGTCTGGCATATCGACGGATATGATAAACTCAAACCATTTGGTTTTTGTATACATGGCGCTATAGACGGCTTCAGTCGTCGTATCATGTACTATGTGGCTCGAGGTAGGTCATTCAAACAATAATCGTGTGGTCGCTACATATTTTCATGAATGCGTTAAACAGCTTGGTGTAGTTCCATGGAGATGCCGCAGCGATGCAGCAACTGAAAATGTTAACGTTGCTGCAATGCAACGGTATTTCAGACGTGAGACCAACGATGAGTTTTCTGGTGAAAAAAGTTATCAGTACGGACGTTCCACGTCTAATCAACGCATTGAGGGATGGTGATCATTTCGTATAAAATCTTAAACAGATTAGTGGTTAAGTTATTTTAAGGATCTAAGAGACCAAGGGCTGTACGATGACAGCCGGGGGGGGGGGGGGGGGACTCCCTTATGTGAGGGGTACATGGCCACATGGGTGCTCGTCGTACCCTTTTTAGGGGTCAAAATCAGGAGTTTGGTACCACTTAGGGTATCCACCATCAAACACAGACATTTCAGAATTCTATGTAAAGCGGTACCTTTTAGAGGTCTGGTGTCAATTGAACAAAAAAGCTGTTGTCAATTTACATTTTTATTATCTTTTAGGGGTCAAAATAAGCCTGAGCCACGCCCATTTTAGTACCTCTCTAGGGGTCAAATCGAAAATGTCCGACGAGCAACTGAACAACATACAACAACAACATAATTTATTTATTTGGACCCGTACACAGTCTAGTGCGTTTTGGGTTTTCACCAAATATACTTTACATGGCGTGAGCGATGGTAAATAGTTAATAATTAAGAACGAGCATAATATGAGGTAGTTAGTCAGTTACTAACAGTTGGGAGCAGGCAATACTTATTCAGTTAATATATTTTTCCTAATGACGAGGCATTCGTGCATGTATGTATTTAGCTGCTTGTTTTGCGAACTTATTTGGTGGATTTATGATAAGTTTGAAAAGCTCATTTTCATTCATGTGCCGGCTGTTAAAATTGAATATGTTTTCGAAAGTAAGAAATATTTTTTTTCTAAGTACATGGTATGTTTTACATTTTAGAATAAAGTGCATTTCATCTTCTACCCCATTTTTACATAATAGACATATCCTTTCTTCAGGTTTCAGGTAGGGTTTCAAATATCTGCCTCTTTCAATTTGTAGCGGGTGATTACTTATTCTTATTCGGTAAGGGGCTTGTCTGTGTTAGTTACTTTGCTGAGATAGTCCTCCAGATTATAATTTATTTTGAATATCCTATATGTTCTTAATTTGTTTCTTTCGTTTTGTTTTCTTCGTATGTCAGTATGAATCTCGCTGAACCAGTGTTGTTGTTCAATGTCTCTTAATGTTTGTTTAATATTTTCCAAAAACTTGTTCACATTTGTCGTTTGATCTATTGACGACCATACATTTCCATATCCATTAGAAGACAGAATGTATTTTATTTTTTCACTCCAGTAGCTTGGTTTCGGCGAGTTTATACTCTCTGTATATGCAATGTGTGAGAGTTGTGCATTAGTTCTAGTAGTCAATAATTGTGTCCAGTATTTTATAGCTCGATATGTGTACTCCGCTTTGAGCATCCCTATCCCTTTTATATGGGAGTCCCCCCCCCCCTCCCCCCCCCCCCCCCCCCCCCCCCCGGGATGACAGTAACCCCATGCACGTAGAGTGCTTAACGTTTTGCTATATGCCCCTTCTCAGAGAGGAGTTGTATCGTGTTGCAAAACACTGGAACTTGCACAGAATTCGCCCCTCTACCAATGAACATTCCGCTTACCGGCGGCCAGACACTATCTATTTTATCCCGGAAGCATTTAACACCATTACGTATCTACAGGCTGTCTCCCAAGAAGATCTAGATGTGGCAAATGAAGTTCATTTTGTTGTGAGATTCCTCAGGACAATTTCACAGAAATATTCTCTGAGCTGGCGCAATTAATCATCAGGGAAAACAATCTCCAAATGGGAGAAGGTGATGTGAGTCAGACCGAACGCCTCTACATAGATTTACTTGGTTTCATCGAGAACCTGATTTAAATGCGGTTACAGTCTCACTACTTTATTACCTCAAAGACTCGGCTCATATGGTATGAAAGAATAATGTTTTTCAGTTTATCATCGTTCACAGATACGCCCGCTTTATTGTAACAACGGACAAGTATTGCTGGCTTGCAATCAATCACCAGAGATCCAAATGACAAAGACGTGGTGGCCATGTTGGAGGTCATAGCGTCCACAAACAGGCGGCGATCACGTCACGTGCTACCCAGCAATACTGTATTGGTCATTTGAAACTCCCCGTTGGTTTGATTAAACCATAATTGACATTTTTCCAAATTATTTGGATCGATTTATCCAAAGTTTGATTCTGCAGATTTTCATCAGCCTTAAAAGGAATGGGGGCCACGGTGAGATGTCGCCGGCCTTCAGACTTTCCCTTCCAGGAAATAAATTATGTTTAGCAATTTATATATCACCTGGCGATTTTCGAAACTTGCTCTCATGTTGGATATTTAAAATCAAAACAGAGCAATCATGCAAAAGTAATTACAAGCTTGCATAGATATAGTCTTCAAGATGAGGAAACTTAAGCTGTTTGTATAGGCCTTTCCCAAGATAGCGGTCATTAATTACTGGGGGGGGGGGGGGGGGCGGGGGCCGGTAAATTTAGGGGGAGGGCTAAGATTTTTTGGGCTTCGATTTGGGGAGGGTCACAAATTTTTGGGCGCCTCTTTTAACAATGAAACTTTTACAATATTTTTAGGCTACTTCAATCGACCATTCAGCTCCACCTTGGAAATGTCCCTTAACCAGCAATCAGCGCGTGCTGGATGCTGCTAAATGGTAACGAGTTTGGTTTATAAATGGCAACGTTCGAGACCTCAAACATTCTGCTTGATAACGAGGTTTTCAGGAGTAAAACAAAAGAAATGCATTCCTCTATTGTTAAAAAAAAGACGTCATTTTTTGATGTTTTGGGGAGAGCCAAGATTTTTTGGGCTGATGTTTTGGGGAGGGCCAACATTTTTGGGTCCTCGTTTTAGATATTTTACCGCCCCCCCCCCCCCCCCCCCCCCCCCCAGCCCCCCAGTAATTAATGACCGCTCCCTTATAACTTTCACTCTATTGCAGTTGTACCGGAGCATATTGTCAAATCATCCAACAACATAAATCCTATGGGAAGTGAAATATAAAGATGTAGTCAAATCTAGGCTTTGGCTAGGACGGCCAATGCGATAAACTCTCTCGTATATCTTGGGAAAGGCACTTTGAAAGGTAGCCAAACCTTTGGTGACATCGATTGTACAAAATCTACCATATTCATAGAAAGAGGATTTGTATCTGTGTAGGGTGAACTCCAGCCTCCATGCAAGGCTAAGCAAGAACTGATAGACCGAATTTAGCTTGTACATTTGTTGTCTCAATTCAGATAACGTGACAGCTCTCCAGAGGATTCAGTGCTTTGTTTTCCAGTTAGAGAATTTTCCAATTGGGATACAGAAAAACAAGAAAACATTACTCACGGGAAACGCCAATAGGTGACCTGAATTGGGACAACAAATGTACAAGCTAAATCGGTCTATTGGACTATTCACAGACACTGATCCTATATCGACTATTCACAGACACTGATCCTATATCGACTATTCACAGACACTGATCCTATATCGACTCACGCATGCAAAACATCGTGACCTAGCCCCTTTATTTTCGTTAGAAGGAAATTACTTATTACTCGGGCTGCCTGTGGCAGGCACGAGTCTAAATCTGCAGGCCGTTATTACTCGGGCTGCCTGTGGCAGGCCCGAGTTGAAATTTGTTCAGTGCAACAAAATTTCTGCGCAGACGTTAAATTATGCATTAATTGACCTCGTGGCGCTAATAGATTTCACCATCGAACGGTATTCTTGTTTGAGGTACGTTTCGTATGTTTTATGCCACATTTCATTTTACTCTCGGTCATAATACAAACCAGTGCAAACACCGTGATCTGTAGGCCAACACTAAAATAATTTTGACCGTGTTTTTGATTGGTTTACCGATCTCGTATCGAGACCTCTGTACGTTATACTATACAGGTATATTGAATAGCTGATTTATAGCGAAATATAGCGATTTATGATGAGCCAAGCAATATAATTCAACTCTCAAGGTAAACTTAAGCAAGAAACCTCTCACGGCCGAGGTTTTGGTTCAAGAAATTAAAGGCTTCCAACAATTTCCTTTATAGTTCTGTAATATAATGAGAAGGTCGAAGTTTTGGAGCAAGAACAGCAGATAAAGTTACACAGAGGCACACAAATTGACTACGAATACAATTAACATGACTTCCAGAGGTTTTCTAAAGAGAACAGCCGCGGAGAAAAAAATACTTATTCATGTAACACACGTTTACAATTTAGTCTGCTGGATGATTGTCTCAAATGTATGTTTATATTTGTACCATATTATACGTTGTATCCTGTCCATCCTGTGATGGAGCTATCACTATATTTCTCTACTGTTCTTTCTACCCTGCGGCTCTTTAAAAGGTCAACCTCTTTAATTTACATACGAGAAAAACAAAAATATTAAATTACATATATAATAGGGGAGCAGAGAATGAAAGTCACCGCGCTACCGGCCACTCCTAAAGACTGCTAAATTCAGCTAATAATTCTTCCCTTTGGTTATTACTAAGAGGATTTCAAATGAAAGTGTATTTCATCTTCAATCGCATTGGGAACACACCATAAGAAATCTGAAGAAGGGTAGTCCAAAATAAAAAATAAAAATCCTGGAACGCAAAATATAGAAGAAAAAACCTGCCTTGCACAAACAAGGGGCCCCAAAAATGGCTACATTGATGTATATAGCGATACTTACTGTTTGTAAACTTACTATTTGTAAACACTGACGTCATTTATATATTTGCATATATAATGCGGTTGCCAAAAAAAAACGTGTTCGTATGACTTGTAATTGGCACCGAGCGATAGACCAGTTCGCGGTAAATTCCGACATTTTGGAAAGGGTGCAAACATGGCGCGAAATACAGTGTTTGTATGGGAATCGATGGGAATCCGATGCCAAATAAAATCCGTAAAATCGAATTTCTGAAATATTCTTGAGATACAAACTTAAGATACCAGGTAAACGATTAACATATCGAAATTTGAGGGACGTAGCTGTGCTGGGAAGCGTACAATCGCGTTTTCAGTTTTCCATACATTGTCTGTAAATTTTCACGCGGAATTTGACTCGAGCGGGGTCTGTGGAAGAGTCTAGCATCGCCGCCATCGTGATCGTCGCTTGCGCTCGATCCAGCACGTGTCCGATGCAGTTTACCGCTGACCCCGAAGTCAGTTATAAGTCGAGATATACAGTTATAAGTCGAGATATACAGTTATAAGTCGAGATCTCGAGTTATAAGTCGAAATCTCGAGTTATAAGTTGAGATATACAGTTATAAGTCGAGATATACAGTTATAAGTCGAGATCTCGAGTTATAAGTCGAAATCTCGAGTTATAAGTCGAGATATACAATTATAAGTCGAGATATACAATTATAAGTCGAGATCTTGAGTTATAAGTCTAGATATACAGTTATAAGTCGAGATCTCGAGATATAAGTCGAGATATACAGTTATAAGTCGAGATATACAATTATAAGTCGAGATCTCGAGTTATAAGTCGAGATCTTGAGATATAAGTCGAGATATACAGTTATAAGTCGAGATATACAGTTATAAGTCGAGATCTCGAGATATTAGTCGAGATATACAGTTATAAGTCGAGATATACAATTATAAGTCGAGATCTCGACTTATAACTGTATATCTCGACTTATAACTCGATCTCGACTTCGGGGTCAGCGGTAAGCTGCATCGGACACGTGCTGGATCGAGCGCAAGCGACGATCACGATGGATGCTAGACTCTTCCACAGACCCCGCTCGGCCGTTGCACTATCCCTTCCCACGCAAAGGGTATGTTCAGTACATCTTTATTTATACATGGAAAATCATCAGTTACATACATAGATTTTAAAAAACACTAAAATATGAAACTGTTTTACATGAAAGCCATGTTGCAGGGACGAATAAGAAAAATAGGAATGTCATATCTAAGAAATATTTACATAAGGTTAAAATAACTCGATTTCGTAAGATTAAAAATGAAGTTATTTAAACTAGTTGATTGCCTTACATCCTCAGGCAGTTCATTCCATAACTTAGCCCCACTAAAGCGAAAAGCCTTTTTACCGAAATTGGTTCGTGGCCGTACGAGGGTTAGTTTTGTTGATGAGCCCCTAAGATTGTAATTTGTAGAGGCTGAACGTGGTATAAATTTTGAGGATAAATATTCAGGAGACAGGTTATTTAAAGCCTTATAAATCATTATTGCTTTTTGTTTGATTCGTCGAATATATAGTCTGTCCCAATTTAGAGTACTTAGGAGCTCATCAATCTTAGTATCAAAGGGTAAACCGGTTATTATTCTGGCAGCTCGGTTTTGCAACTTTTGTAGATTCTCGGCAAGTCCTTTATTTAGATTTTCCCAAACAACACTACAGTAATCAAAATGAGGGAGTATGAGAGTATCATAGACACTTAGCAGTGCTTTAGGGAGTATGAAAGGCTTTATACGTCTGAGTGCACCTAGACCTGAGGAGATTTTCTTCATGAGTTTGTTAATGTGGGTTTTCCAAGACAAATTTTCATCTAGATGTACACCAAGATATTTTGTTGAGGTAACTCTTTCTATGACTTTACCATCAATGGTGAAAGATAAATCTTTCGGAAAATTTGTCAATTTCTGGTGGGAACCCACTAGCAACAATTCAGTTTTTGTTGCATTTAGGGTGAGTCTATTTGCACAAAGCCAATTTCTAACATTTTGGAGGTCGAGTCCTAAGCATTCTTCTATCTCTCTCGGACTCTCGCCGGTTACTGTTAGGTTTGTATCATCGGCGTACATCCGAGGAAAAGATTTTAATAGGCAGTTGGGTAGATCGTTGATGTAGAGTAAAAACAGAAGGGGCCCTAGGGTCGTTCCTTGGGGCACGCCGCAATTGAGGGTTCTGGGACTAGATGTTTCATTATTTATCCTGCATCGTTGCTGCCTGTTACTAAGATACGAGTCAAACCAGTTCAAAGAGGCTTGATCTAATCCATACAATTTAAGTTTTTCAAGAAGGATTTTGTGGTCGACAGTGTCAAACGCTTTTTTCAGATCCAGGAATAACACAGCATTGACATGTCCTTTGTCAATGCTGTAGTACCACTGGTCTGTGGCTTCTAGTAATGCTGTCACCGTAGAGTGGAGGGTGCGAAATCCCGATTAGCTATTAGTAAGGATTTTATGTTCTTGGAGATAATCATAAAACTGATCAAATACCAGCCTTTCAAATAATTTTGCAACAGCAGAGATAATCGAGATTGGTCTATAGTTATCTGGATCAAATTTAGTACCCTGTTTAAAGAGAGGAGTAACTCTTGCAAGCTTCCAATCTTGGGGGAAGATCCCTTTTGCTATAGATAAATTAAATAGTGAGGTTAGAGAGGGGCTAACAATTTCAGCTGCATCTCTTAGTAACCTGGAAGGGATATTATCTAATCCAGTGGCTTTAGCTAAAGGGAGCTTTTTTAGTAATCTGAGGACTTGCCTTCCTTCAATAGGTTTGATTTGAAATGAGGAATCTACTGTCTTTAGATAAGTTTTGAAAGACATATTATTATCGGAGATCTTTCCTGCTAATTTGGGGCCGATTTCGGCAAAATGCTGGTTCAAAGCCTCGGCGATCTCTTTTGGATCTTCGATCGTATTTCCCATAATGTTAATTTTGTTTAATATGGTTGTATTAACTTTATGGGACCTTAGCTCGTCAATAGCTTTCCACATTTTCTTCTGATCACCATTATTAGTTTTAATGGTGTCATGGAAGTAGTTTGCTTTAGCATTGCGGATATCATTATTCAATTTATTTCGGGTTTGTTTGTATCTTAACGAATCTGCTGAATTGTTTGTCTTAATTGCTGAAGCTTTCAGCCGATCCCTTTCAAACATTTTTCGTTTCAGGTCATGAGTGATCCAAGGAGATTGTTGGGGACGGATACGTTTTGATTTAAATGGAGCATGTTTATCAGCTACTTCTAGGAAGAGTGTTTTCCATAATTCCCACGTCTCGTTGGGATCGTTAATTTGGTCTAATTGTTCCCATGGTTGCTTCTGTAAGTCATTCTGAAAGGCTTCAGGGTTAAATTTAGAGAAATTCCGAAAAGTCAATAGTTTGTGTCTGGCATGCTTAGGATTTATTATTTTACGGTAGGCATAAACCAAGCTATGGTCGCTAAAACTTGTGTGTAACACACCAGAGCAAATAATGTTTTCTGGATAATTAGTTACAACTAAATCTATTAGACTACTCGTTGTTTCAGTAACCCGCGTTGGTTCCTTAATGAGTTGAGTTAACTCATATATAGTAAAGATATCCTTTAGTGTTGTAATTAGGTTATTGTCATTGGTTAAAAAGTTGCAGTTCAGGTCTCCCAGTACATAGAGCTCTTTCCCTTCAGCATCAATTTGTCCAATCAGATTTTCGAAATGTTTCATAGTATCAATAGGAGCACTGGGAGGCCTGTACCACGTGAGAATGATAAATGGTTTACTTCTAGGTTTTTGTATTTCTACACATAAATTCTCTAGTTCATTCGTAGACAGATCATCCCGAAGGGTGTAGTTAATACCAGCTCTAACATAGATACATACTCCACCGCCGTTTCTATTTCGATCCCGGCGAATTAATTCATATCCCGGTAAATAGATCTCATTATCAAGAATTTGATTGTCCAATTTAGTTTCATTTAAAGTAAGGATATCTAATAGTTGATTTGACATAAAGACCCTTAATTCGTCTATATGTTTTAGGAGACTATTTACGTTAATACAGGCCATTTTAAACCCTCGACAAGTGGGGAGGGAGTATGGGATAGGTAACGTATCAGTTAAACTGATAGGGTATTGGGAGTTTTGTGTCAGGAAATGGTCTGCCTGAGGAGTTTTAGAATTTCAATCAACATTAATATGATCTGAATAATTACGTAAGAGTTGATTAATCCCTTTCTGGTTTAGGTGTAGTCCTCCTGCGTTAAGGCCTGACTCGTTAATGTTAGTGTTTGTTAAGAGGGGCAATCCCCGATTGTTACAAAACCTCTTGAGTAGTTTGTTTACCTGTTGGGCCTTGTTCCAAAAGTCCTTTTCACTTCTGCATAAGATAGCGGATACAGAGACTTTGGTGGTTGGGGATTCCATTTCAAGCTGCCGGGTTAAGTTCATAATACCGTCTGCGATTTCGAGTGGAGTTTGCGCTGATTTCAGATTATTTGTTCCTATGTGCAGGATGATATTTTCCGGCTCCTTTCTAGCGATTGGTTTGATGTAGTCTTGCATGTCTTCGACTGTAGCTCCCGAAAACGATTTCACAACGACTTTGTGTTGATTTGATAATTTCCAGCCTGGAATTCTTTGGATGATGGATTAATCACCTACTACAACAGTCACCGGTTTTCTTTGCTGTTTGTCGGCGACTACATCGGGCTTTGCAGTGGATCTTGGCAGGTTGTTTGGTAGAATATGCCGATTCTGGGTTGCAGTTTTACGGCCTGGCACAAACTTAGCTTGAGAGATTTCATCGTTTGGCGCATTTTCAGTATCTCTAAACTGTCTTTGTTTGTCACGCTTGGATTTCTTTTTTTGTTTATTTTCGACGGTTGTCCACGGAATTTCTGCCGGGTCATTAGTAGCAGGGGTGGAATTCACGTACGCTGCTGGTGTTTGGCCTGTTGGTGTTAGTCAAGTAGGCTTCATTTGCTACAATTTGAATGGCAAATTTTAAAGAATCCCGTTCTTCAGTGACTTGTTGTTTTTCTTTTGTTAACTGAGTAACTTTGTTTCTTAGAACTGATATTTCATTCTTCATGTCCGCCATCTTAGTTTTTATAATAGACTCGGCCTTTGGATTGATGTAATCCCAAATCTTTGTGATCTGAGACTCCACTCTCTTGAGTTGGCTTCTGACATCCGGCGTTTCGTCCTCATTCACCGATATCACACGGCGGCCATCTTGTTTTTACGTCACGTTTTTTTACACGGGAACGAGGCCACACGTGTCACTTTTCCCGCGGTTATTAAAATGCCAAACAGAGATCACTGTTGTGTTCCAAAGTGGACTAACAATCGCAGGAAAAGCTATCCTGGAATTAGTTTCCACCAGTTTCCTACAGAAAAAGTAATTAAAAAGCAATGGATTCTAAAAGTTTGAAGAGATGTCGGGAAATATTTCAATGTAAATCTCGTATTTTGCTTCTTAGAATCTTTGCAAGTCAGACATTTTCTCACCTTAAATATAAATACGCCGTTTCAGATTTGAAGCAGCACCAAGGTTTGCTCGCATCATTTTCGCCCTCAGACCTCAAGAAAACTGTTGCAGGAAAGACAGTATTATCAAAATATGCAGTGCCAAGTTTTTCCGCCTGGACCACGTCTCATAAGCAGAGAAAACTATCTACAAGGATCACTACTCATTGTAAACAATGAGCTAGACATAGTAGTCATAGTAATTGCAACCTATAGCTAGTAGAAATGTAGATTAATTTACAAAAATATAATATGACAAATCTTTGAGTTTGTGACTCAGTTCGTTGTATTTTCTTTGATTTTAATATCAGAAACTGTCGGCGAGGTTGAGCCACTCATTGTAAACAAAAATGACCCAGTCATAGTTACAGGTAATTGAAATAATCAGTGTAATAAAAATATAATTTGACAAATCTTTGGGAAATTATTCTTTCACACATGCACTGTTGGCAATAACCAATACTTCACAATTCAAAGGATTACGATGAGACATATGCTTATTAAATAGTTATATAAAGCTTAAACATCAACAAACCACTTACCTTATTATAGGAAATTAACAATGCACTTTATTAACGCGATTTTACAAAATTCGCGTTAATTTAATGTATCTTAATTAATGTCGATGTAAATTTAATGCACGCTATTTTACAACATTGTTATTTTAAAGCACCTTTATTTCATTTCAAAACCTTATTAGTTCATGACTCCTCTATTGGCTCTTCAGAGTCACTATTGCGGTTTGGTTTCCGTCAATCAAACGAGTGAGCAGCTCTTGGTGATTTCACCGTGAGGCTTTGAAAGATCTTTTGAATTGATAGGGTCTAGTTAGGCTTCAAACCCAAATTTTCGGCTTTAAAAAAAACTTAGAAACATCCGTGCACTTGTCTTGGAAGGTTTTATTGACGGAAGCCAAAACGCAGTTTGGCGTTCAGAAATGTAAAGTGCGAGTTTGCAGAATTATGAAAATCGCAGTAAATAAAGCAAGATGCTTATCGAAAAATTCGCGTTAATTTAATGCATGTAAACCTAACTTTTGAAAAATTCGCGTTAATTTAGTGTAACGTAAATTTTCTTCGCGTTGTCAACGTGCATTGTTAATTTCCTATAATAAGGTAATAGAACAGTTGAAAACACGTACCTTCAATGTCATGAATGTAAGATTCATGAAGCAAATAATAGATAGGTAGGTAATCTATCTGCGGCAAAATTTTCAATAAGGCTGCCAGTAATAGGAGGTAATTTGTTGATATTCTTGTAATATAATTCCTTCGCTTTCGCCGCCGCCATGTTCAAAAACTCACATCTGACACGTGTGGCCTCGTTCCCGTGTAAAAAAAACGTGACGTAAAAACAAGATGGCCGCCGTGTGATATCGGTGAATCTGTATCAGTAGATAAGTCGATTTCAGACGCGTCTTTATCTTCAGAACTTGTTTGATCACAAGTGATCACTGCCGCTACTTCGTTTTCTTTTGACATTTCGTTCGAATCTGCAACGAACTCCTCGTCACTCTCTACTGTCGTCTCCTGGTCGGCTACACCATTTTCCTCTCTTCGTTCATCCTTCGCTTCTTCGCTATTGATGGCGGCTAACATTCGTTCCTGGAGAATTTGTTTAGTACCTGTAGTGTCAAGGTCCCTTTTCGTCAGTTCAGTCCTCAATTCTTCAACTCTTAACTTCATTATCCTAGTAGACATTAATTCACTCATATTTGGGTAATATAGGAACAATTTGATTTGTTTCACTATTAAATACCGATAGAGAGCTTCAAAAAAACACGTCCGTAACTGATCACAGCTGTAACTGATGTTACAGTACAATGGTATCCCGATTTTGATTGGCTAGTCTATCCGCCTTCAACCCGTTGCTGCTATTGGTTGATGCATATTCTGCTGATTTCTTACTGCCAGCCAGTTCCGCACGAAGAACGGATAAAGAAGCATTTGAAAATACGTTATTTCTTTAAGCTATCGCATTCTAAAATAAACCAGACTAAGAACGATACAGTGGCTGAAGTCAAAGCAGTGCGACTGTGGGTTAGCAAGCCGGCCAAGTTGATATGTAAGCTTAATCAATCACGTTTAGGTTTGTACTCGAGTCAAATTAAATTTATTAATAATGTATACGTGCACGGTACAAACGTTTTTTAGCGCGGAGTCTCTTTCCTTAGCTTACATACATTTATACCGTAAGTTAACGGCTCAAATTTTAAATCTACTCGATCTTATTGAATTCACTGTTTGTTCAGTTTTTATTAGACTGTTGTAACCAGAAACGGATTTTCATTTAGGATCGAAGCTAGCGGTAAAATTTATGTTGCCGAGTCGCCGTCTCGGGGTCGCTTTATCACCTGTTAAGGTCAGTATTTTACGTTTGCTGCATTCTTCAATCATTACCGTGGCCACCCAACAAAGTTTTTGATTAATTTTTGATGCATTTTGCGTCGCTTAATCAGGAAGCCAACAGTTTGTGTTACATCAGTACTCGTGCAAAGATACGGTCTAGTGGCTAAACAATGTTATTTACACGGGCATGTAACACAGACTGTCGGTTTCCTGATTGGTTAAGCGACGCAATATTCATCAAAAAGTTGTCACCATTGCTGTTCAACATCTATATAAATGACCTCCCTTCCATCGCCCGTCATTGCTTACTTAAGTCGTACGTTGATGATTCTAAACTATTCATATCATTGCCAAGAAGTGATATGGAAGACAGCACCCAGAAACTCGTGGAAGACCTGCAGAGAGTGGGAAAATGGTGCTGTGATAACAGCTTACTCATCAACACAGACAAGACCAAGCTATTACATCTAGGGACTCGACAGATGCTAACGGAAGCAGACCCCCCTGGATATACATGTAGAACTCTTAGGAAAGCAGTTAACTCCAGTATCTTAGCTAAAGACTTAGGCGTGATTATTGACACCAATCTAACTTATGATGCCCATGTCACAAAACTGCATGGTCTCATCATGTATGGCGAGTTTGTGTCAAATCAACAGAGTAAACACTTATTCAATTCCGAAACTCTAAATACGATTGCTAATGCCCTTGTTCTAAGCAAACTATTTTATTGTTCATCGGCCCTTGTTCTAATCAAACTATTCTATTGTTCATCGGTTTGGGCTAATACCTCCGATAAGAACTTCAAGAAACTGCAACTTGTGCAGAATTTCTCAGCCAGAATAATAAGTGGCGCACGCAAATTTGACCATATCATATTTATATTGCGCCACCTTCAATGGCTACCGGTTAAAGGACTGTTAATTTTTAGCGAACACTGATGTTTTAAACAAAGGATCTGTAAACGTCACCCTCATTCGTGCACAGCAGATTACCTGATTAAACAAGATAAGCTTATGATAATTAAGTCTTTCAAACATGCAACAATTGCCTCGAAATAAAACTATAGTAATAAGTAATTTCCTTCTAACGTAGATAAAGGGGCTAGGTCACGATGTTTTGCATGCGTGAGTCGATATAGGATTAGTGTCTGTGAATAGTCAATATAGGATTGGTGTCTGTGAATAGTCGATATAGGATTAGTGTATGTGAATAGTCGATATAGGATTAGTGTCTGTGAATAGTTAATATAGGATTGGTGTCTGTGAATAGTCGATATAGGATTAGTGTCTGTGAATAGTCGATATAGGATCAGTGTCTGTGAATAGTCGATATAGGATTAGTGTATGTGAATAGTCGATATAGGATTAGTGTCTGTGAATAGTCGATATAGGATCAGTGTCTGTGAATAGTCGATATAGGATTAGTGTATGTGAATAGTCGATATAGGATCAGTGTCTGTGAATAGTCGATATAGGATTGGTGTCTGTGAATAGTCAATATAGGATTGGTGTCTGAATAGTCGATATAGGATTGGTGTCTGTGAATAGTCAATATAGAATTGGTGTCTGAATAGTCAATATAGGATTGGTGTCTGTGAATAGTCAATATAGGATTGGTGTCTGAATAGTCGATATAGGATTAGTGTCTGTGAATAGTCGATATAGGATCAGTGTCTGTGAATAGTCGATATAGGATCAGTGTCTGTGAATAGTCGATATAGGATCAGTGTCTGTGAATAGTCGATATAGGATTAGTGTCTGTGAATAGTCGATATAGGATTGGTGTCTGTGATATAGTCGATATAGGATCAGTGTCTGTGAATAGTCCAATAGACCGATTTAGCTTGTACATTTGTTGCCCCAATTCAGGTCACCTAGTGACGTTTCCCGTGAGTAATGTTTTCTTGTTTTTCTGTATCCCAATTGGAAAATTCTCTAACTGGAAAACAAAGCACTGAATCCTCTGGAGAGCTGTCACGTTATCTGAACTGGGACAACAAATGTAGAAGCTAAATTCGGTCTATGACAGTTCTTGCTTAGCCTTGCATGGAGGCTGGAGTTCACCCTACGCTGATATAAATCGTCTTTCTATGAATATGGATAGATTTTGTACAATCGATGTCACCAAAGGTTTGGCTACCTTTCAAAGTGCCTTTCCCAAGATATACGAGAGAGTTTATTGCATTGGCCGCCTAGCCAAAGCCTCGATTTGACTACATCTTTATATTTCACTTCCCATAGGATTTATGTTGTTGGATGATTTGACAATATGATGCGGTACGACTGGTAGTTAAGCAATAGAGTGAAAGTAAATCCCAATTCTCAACACGTTATAATAATATGTAGTTATACGTTATAATCGTATTATATATACGATTAGCTGGGCGACTGTAAGACATGCTTGACTGTCAGCCGGGTCCATATTAGTTGTTGGGCCTTTGATAATCATGGCTATCAAAGTTTTAAGGGATGCCGGAATAGCATCTTTCTGACATTCTGGCACAAATATGCCATTAACTCTTTACCGTCCGAACCTGTAAATAGGAGACGTATAAGTCCGTTACTAGAAAAATTATTGCATCACATCTAGACATGCTGGAAAGACGATGTTGCGATATTATGCGAAGGGATGTATGGCTTCAAAGTCCGAGCTATAACAGGGATCACTCGACTCTTTCACTATGGAGAAAAACTCATTTGTTTTGGCGATTGTTTTGTTTCTTCGATTTTCACGAATTTTAAGGAGCTAAAAATCGGTTCAAAAAAACCTTCCCATTCGCACTTGAAATCAAGAGCAAACATAAAATAACCACTCAGTCGTTACAGTACCTTGTTTAATCTTTCCAACCAGCAGGTTTGTTTTCACAAAACACACCAAGCGACGGTGAACCACGCCGATGTTTGCACTGCATTTCACTCGACCACATTTTCCTGCTCCCACCTCCAATTGCATGCTGGGTAATGGACAACAAAATCACAAAGGGTCCCCCCCCCCTCTGGGACTCCGGTAGGTTTTTTTAATAAGTCTTTTACCCCTATAACCAAGAGCGGTGATTTGGACTCAAGCCGTTGCTTTAAAGTGACAAAAACACATCCTAATAGGTTGAGCAGTGGTAAAAGAATGCCAACTGCAGGATTCCAAGGATTTCATTGAAGAATTTTTTCCTGTGTCTCAAAGCACAAACACAACGGAAAAACCCTGTGAAATCCCCTCACAAAGCCTACTAGAAGCAAACCAAGTACTTTTCAGCCATCCTCAGACTTAATGATGTCTTCAAGCTCTCTGACAGTGGCATATTTCTCCATAATTAGAGCACATTTCATTAGAAACCCTACCGAAGCAGCCATACCTACCGTCAACGAGTGAACAGAATTCTCCCAAATGGCATTGTGGGAAAGGTTTGAGCCCTCGGCTTAAAAAGTCAGCAGTATTTAACTAGCCCGGGCTAGCTCAGTAAACTTGAACTGAGGGGGGAGGGTTGAGTTAGCACTCAGGATTTCACCAATTGAGCTCACACACGATCGGACGACAAAGAGTTAAATAAGTTATTTATCTGTAGAATGTCTCTCCTTACAATGTTTGCCGCTTTTGCAAGGTGTCATGCTTCGGAATCCTTCTTTTTTGCCTCCTTTAATCCCCCCCATTTCATGTTTTAATGCCAACCGGACCTCTCTCCCTTGGGTATGTGCCGTAAGGTCAGGAAAAGCTGCAAATACTCTGTCTTTCAGTCTTGTAGCATAAATTTTTCCAGACTCAATTCCAAGTTCCTGCAGTTTTGAGGAATTTTTTTTTGCCAGATCAGAAAGCTTTAGCACTGCAGGATCTTCAAATTCGAGAATTTCGTCGATGTAGGCAATCAGTTCTGCAAAGGCAAGTTCATCTAGGTTGATTGATGAATTTGCGGTATGTTTTGTAGCTGGCGACTTCAACTGCCAACTAAGCATTGTGCATGGTACTTTGCTTCAATCGCTATCAAATCACCAGCAGACAGCTTAGCAATGAGTTTGCTATCTTTCAAAAGAAAGGCACATTCCCTAACTTTTCAGTCGACTTCGAGGGTGGAAGCAGCATGAAGATTTATGGGACTACCAAGTGTATCACAAAAAAAAACAGTGGTTCTCTGAGAGAAAACTTGGGACACTAGATCGCCTGGCCTTAACGGAGCTGGAACTACTTTCTTCCGTTGTCATTTCGTCTTTTCCTTTCATTTCTCCGTCTGCTATTTGAACTAGTTTTCTTTTCTTGGCACGCTCTAACTTTGGTATTACTGAAAATGTCTCTACAAGACAAGATGTGCCAAGAAGCTTTTTTATCTAGAAGAGACTGCTCTATTCCCTGGCCTTCATCTAAACATTTAACATTTAAACTTGCAGGTGTAATTCCAAGGTTCTGGAATTCCACGAGATATATGTATCATTTTGTATAGAGAAAACAAAGATACAAGCCTTAAATAACGTTAAAAGAAGGAAATGTTCCTTACCTGCAATGAATGTAAGTACACATGGTGGTTTCCATCTTGAAAACCGCGAGAAGCCTGGGCTCTAGTTCCCAGTTTGCAATAAGCTGTTTCACGTCAATGTAAGCCAACACATTTGAAAAGGCATTCCATTGTGAAAGAAATTCTTAATATAAGGTGATATAAATAATATTCCTTTTTTCAGTTTTTGCATATCCTGACATTAAATTCTCATTTCTCATTTTCAAGTTACCTTATTGGAATCAGTTGGAAGTCACGAGACTGACAAGGACTATTTGATAATTAGAAACAAGAAGTAACTAAATGAAACGAAAAACATTTTATGATGCTCTACAAGAGTTAAATATTTGGTTCAGCCTCGTTTTCATGCAGCGCTATGTCAGGGCATGCGCAGTATTCCGGTCATTAGTAAATTGTAGCTGTGATGAAGTTTTATTTGTTAAAAAAAAAATCAATGAGATACCAATTTTGACTCAAAAACACTGGAAACTTGTATCTGAAAGCTCTAGCCACAGGTATCCCAGGAAGAAAGTCGTGACAACATTTAAAGTTTCAGAGCAAAGCGAATGCCTCAGTTATCAATATTAGAAAGTTTTCTAGACAAACTTGCCTCAAAAAAGGAATTTAACCAGGTTTATATTTTCAGCCTCGTTTCCATGTTGGGTATTTTATGACATGCGCAGTACTCGGCTCCAGTAGTGAATTTGGGGTGGCTCCATATAAAAAAATATTGTTCTTAGGGATGTTAGTAATCTGGCAAAGTTTAGTGCTTTTATCATCAAATTGAACAATTCATAATTTTTTGGGTCGATAACAGCTGGACTAAAAAGTCATGTCAGCCCTAGAACAACTGAACATCTTGGTATTTCATTCGAAGAAACCTTTGGTTTCAGCAAAATAATGGTTAACAATGGCCACGAATCTTCGCTCCGTTGCTGGCTTGGCACACTATAAGTATAAACCACTGCAGAGACAAACAACAACCAAGATCCGGCGGGTGTCGAATCTGATTGGTTGATCCTGTCACGTGTTGGGAATAGAACAATGGGCTCCTGTGTAATCTGATTGGTTACTGGCGCCAAACAGCGACACAAACAACAAAAAACACTTGCGATTTCTGACTCGTGCCTCGGCCGAAGGCCTGGCCCGAGTAAAAAGTAGTATTTCAGCATAGCCCCAATCCGATATGAAAGTATCACTTTGCTCGTTTTGTAACGCAGGGATGTAGGAAGAGAGAACGCCATAAGCACCAGATAAAACAATGATAACAGAAGCCAAGACTACCATTGTTTCATTGATTCTGTCACTGACCTTCGTGTTCGATGGTCAGCGGCAGGAATGTGTACGGTTCATTTTGTTAGTATTTTAGTAGCAAGTCAAATATCGAGTTATAAGTCGAGATCTCGAGTTATAAGTCGAGATCTTAGTTATAAGTCGAGATCTCGATTTGTAAGTCGATATATACAGTTATAAGTCGAGATCTCGAGTTATAAGTCGAGATATACAGTTATAAGTCGAGATATACAGTTATAAGTCGAGATCTCGAGTTATAAGTCGAGATATACAGTTATAAGTCGAGATCTCGAGTTATAAGTCGAGATATACAGTTATTAGTCGAGATCTCGAGTTATGAGAAAAAAACAAATTCATGTATTTTAAAAATATGTACTTTTCATTCATTGAAGAAAAAAAAAAACATTATCGCCAAAGAAAAATAACTTTTTCAGGTTATTAAAAAAGTTAAATATCATATGGCCCTAACCAGCCACCGTAGATTACTTCTTAGTTGTTGTTTTTTCAAACCAGTTGTGATAGTTGAGCTTTCGGCTCCTCACCGTTGACTGCTATTCAGCTTTTCAACGAGAGTAAATTTCCCTTCGACTCGAGCAAAGGCGGGAAGTGCACTGACTACTCGGGCGGTGAGCGCTATCTCGCGTGACTTCGAAGTGTGAATGCTAACTAGTATACCTAATAGGTAGTGAATGCTAACTAGTATACCTAATAGGTAGTGAATGCTAACTAGTATACCTAATAGGTAGTGAATGCTAACTAGTATACCTAATAGGTAGTGAATGCTAACTAGTATACCTAATAGGTAGTGAATGCTGCTCTTTGGCAGGAAAAATTATTACTAGGTGATAAAAATGCCAAGGTGTCAGATGAATATATTTTGTAGTTTTTTGGCTATCCGCGTGCGACTGAAGCCTGTTTTAACTGTGGTGTATTTTCTCAAAAGTTGTCCCGATTTATTTTCATTTTGTCCCGACATACCAACGATTTTCCCGTAAATTAGCGGAGCCTACCAATTCCAGACATTTTCTTAAGATTCCCAGCACAAGAAACCTGATGTTCTCCCCGGTGAAGTTTAAACACCGGAGAACAACTCTGAAAAGTTGAGAATATAATTGTAACTGCTGAATCACTGCTCACCATCTTGATAACATGAGAGATGTTGCTCTTTAATCGAAAACTGATAGCCATTATCTCCACCCAAAATTATCAAACTATATGTTCACACTGAGTTCGATCGCCTAAACGACTGCCGGGGGAGGGGTACTCCCTATAACGGACTATACGGGGAGGCTCCGCCCGAAAGGTGGGGTACCTTTTCAGGCTGGAGGTATATAAATGGGTATAGGGATTTCACGAGTTGAAGTATAGCCAAGGGTAGGGAAAACCATCATTTAGGGTTAGGGTTAAGTGAATATTTTTAGTAAAAGTCGCTAAGGGATGCAGTGTTTCTACTGTGGGTATGTGAAAGGGGAACCATTTGTTTATGGAAGTTATATGAAAGGGTTACCTTTTCTATCAAAAATGGTATAAAAAAAGGTAAGGGTTTGCACCTCGGGGCGGACTGAGCCACCCCGTATAAAACTTTGTTGAGTTCCCTCCCCCACCCCCCCCCCCCCCCCCCCCTCCCTACACGACTCCAGTGACTTGTGCTCGAGTCGTTGACTTAGCATGTATAAAGTTAAACATAGGGCCCCTAAGGGCAACTCGTGGATGATCAGTGAGCTATTTTGGTATATACTAAAAATCACCTGACCGATGACGTCATCGTTACGTCATCACCACTAAGTGAATCGTGGGAAAATAATACCATACCTGTCCAAGTTTGAACTGTCTGGCATTATAAATGAGGGAGATATTGGCATGTACTTAAAATCACGTCATCGATGACGTCATCGTTACGTCATTGCCACTAACTAATTGAAGGCAACCCACTACCATGTCTGTCCAGGTTTGAGTCAGCTGGCATTAGAAATGAGGGAGATATTGGCATGTACTTAAAATCACGTCATCGATGACGTCATCGTTACGTCATTGCCACTAACTAATTGAAGGCAACCCACTACCATGTCTGTCCAGGTTTGAGTCAGCTGGCATTAGAAATGAGGGAGATATGGGCATGTACTTAAAATGACGTGACCGATGACGTCATCCTTAACACATCACCACTATAAAGTGATCGATAGGGACCCACTACCATGTCTGTCCAGGTTTGAAGTGTCTGGCATTAGATGGGCACCGTCAATACATCTTCTCCAGCAGAGAAAAGAAAAACATTAATTTAGCACGGAGCCTCGTATTGAAACCTGTGTGTGTGACAAGTAAAGCATATCGCGGAAGTGGGCTATTGTGTTCACGCATGCAGTCTAAATAGTTCTGGAACTTCCAATCTGAACAAGGATTGGGTGACAACGTTATTATTTAGTGTAGCTAAATCAAATTGATCTTTAAATCAAAATTCCCCGTTGAACTTTGAAATTACATATCGAAGAGGTTAAAACGATTTTTTTATCCGGTCCACATCGGCGCAGAATTGAGTTTTTGGGAATCTAACGCTAGCCAAATGCCGAACTTGCAAACGTATGGGTTAGCGGTGAGGGTTTTAAGGAATTTTTTTGCTAAAATTCGCTGTAACCATGGCATAGACATAGTTAAGGAACACAAGAAGACACTATAGGTTTTGGTCGAGTTTTATTCGAGATTTACGTTGTACATGGAAAACTAAAAAATCCCCGGCATACAAATGCTGTTAAATATTATACAGATCCCAAGCTTGGGCCACCTGTGGCTTTAGGAGCTCA
Source organism: Actinernus sp. WN-2022 (assembly GCA_030867875.1). NCBI lineage: Eukaryota > Metazoa > Cnidaria > Anthozoa > Actiniaria > Actinernidae > Actinernus > Actinernus sp. WN-2022. The sequence goes on along the minus strand of JAOWCC010001751.1, from coordinate 56,265,047 downwards.
CGGATGTAACCAGGTGCTTTTCCGTGCAGGGCCTTGTATACCAGCAAAATAATTTTAAATGTGACGCGGTACTGCATGGGAAGCCAGTGAAGTCTTCTCAAGACAGGAGTAATGTGGTCAAACTTGGGAGTCAGACACACGACGCGAGCTGCAGCATTCAATACTCTCTGTAGGTGTTCATACTGGTATTTAGGAAGACCGTAAAGTAGGGAGTTGCAGTAGTCAAGAAAGCATGAACCAGAATTTTCGTGGATTCTTCAGAGAGAAATTTCCTGATTTGCCTGATATTGTACAGGCTGTGGAACGCTTTACTGCATATTTTGCCAACATGAGCATTCACTTGTCAAGCTGTTACTGAATTGCGGTTTCAAGCTGTCTATCAAATTCCAGTTTACAGCGCGGGGTGATGTAAACAAACCGCGGCATGTCGAATCGAACTCCCACAAAGTATAAACGTTAATTTTCAAAAGAAATAAAATCGAGCTATAACTAAGCCGTTTAGGTTACTTCTGTCCATTCCTGTTAGGGTTGCTTGATGTTTTTAATAATACAGTAGATCGATATAATTTTCCGATATGAGTTCGGTTGAAATTTCACACATTTGCCATTTAACTGGTGCGTGAAGTCAGTTTCGCCAATAAAAGCTTTTTACAGAACACTGAGTGGACTTTATCAATCGCTATTGCAACAGTTTGCCTGCCTACTTTACCCTGGTTCCAGAGGTTTTCTTGAGAGAACAGCCTCAGAGAAGCGGCGATCAGGGAGCTCGCTGCTTCGCGGCACTTTCTCCGCGGCTGCCTCTCTAGAAAACTGCTGGAACCAGGGTAGACTAGTTTCCCTCTTTCAGCTCTATTATCTATCTTTTTGAGAGCCAGGACTCCGGACTCTCGTACACAATCTCGCACTCTCCGCCCGGTTCCTCACGCAGAGATCTTGTCCATATTAAGCTCTTCCCGTAGCCAGTAGGTAACGATGCAAACACATTTTTGCCACTCGTCAGGTTTTCAAGACACTCTTCCATCTCCCGTCGAAGTGATTTCACGTGTGGGAAATCCCTCAACAAATTCTGAAGTATTCTTGGCGTGCAACCAAGTGACTCAAATTTTTTTATTTTGAGCTTGAAGAGAAATCAAACTGACTACGTCTCTGGGCCGAATTTTGAAGCAGAAGCGCATTTCGTTTCAGAGTTATGGGCGAACAAATATGAGATGCCGCGGCCATGTGGGATGACAATGGTTATCGTCTAACATGGCCGCCAAAACTTCATCATCTTAAACAAAGCGAACATTCCATCTATTTCAGTCGGTTTCACTACGAGTCCCATTAAACATAACTTTAAAACATTTGTAAGGCCAAAAACCTTTAATTTGACGCACATTTGTTGACTTTCATGAAGGACTGTTGAGATACAACTCAAACCTCTGTATTTCGTGAGCAACATCGTATTGGACTGAAATTTCGCCTGAGAACTTAAATCAGACATCTACAAAATATTAAAGAAACAATTTTATAGGATATACTGGTATACCCAGTCTTCCTCTTCTCTTTTGTCCGAAATCTTTTTCTTAGTATGTAGGGCCTGTGAACAGGCTACCCAAAGGGCAACTCGCGGATGGTCAGAGAGCTATTCTCTCGTCATAATTCGCACTACATATTAGGTATACTAGTTCAATGTTTACACGTTATTACTTGACTCGCGTTTAGCAAAGGCATAGTTATGAAACCCAGCGACCTTCTGTGTTATATGTCTTTGTTAGCTTTTTTCAACCACTACCCTGCACAAAACACAATAGAAATTCCAATGTGTTAATCAATCCGCCAATAGAAACGTGTGAGTTCAGTCGTTCAGGGGACGCTAATGAACTATGACCCTGCACAATCTTTTGTCTTACCCCCTTCCAACATAAATCGCAGCGCCTTTGTTAGCCCCATTGAAGTTTGCCAGGTTTCATAACCATTCCACTCTATTAACTATGGTGGGAAGGAAGGGAAAAAATAACTGATCTAAGTAATAACAGAAAAATATTTTACATATAGGACTCTCTATAAGTAAATAGGAGTGGTTCATTACATATATAAATTTTAGACGAGATCAAGCTCATCTAGAGACTTAATCTAGTTAATTAATTTATTTTGTAAAAGTCTAAATGAAATTGGTATTCCATCCCAAATCTGTATACCTATTCTTGAAAAAGATGTTTTCTGTTTTTCAATTCTGCATGGAGTGCTGCAGATACAAATTATCAGAGCTCACAGAGCGTGTTCAATAGGAGTGAACTTCACTGGTTGCTTACACAAACTGGAGTATTATTGTTTGAAATTCATGAATAAGAGATGCCAATATTCATGACCTCATTCATAATACAGGAACTGTAGAGGCAGAATATTGGAGCATATAAAGCGAGGAATAGCATGATCTGTAGGTTTAGCCATAGTTAATAGAGTGGAATGGTTAGGAAACCCGGCAAACTTCAAAAGGGCTAACGAAGGCACTGCGATTTATGTTGGAAGGGGGTAAGACAAATGATTGTGCACGGACATAGTTGATTAGCGTTCCCTGAACGACTGAACTCACACGTTTCTATTGGCTGATTGATTAACATGTTGGAATTTCTATTGTGTTTTGTGCAAGACAATAGACAATAGACTAATTTATTTTAATTAGAAGACGCTATTATAAATTACAAGAAACTTCCTTCCGCAAATAGTTAAACTAATCGAGGCGGGGGAAGAAAAAGGTGATTATATTACAAATGGAGTCAATTAATTAATTATAGCACAGATCTGACTGTGACGTATAAGTAGAGAAGAAAAAGGAAAGAGAAAGAGCGTGACTATATTATATTATGTATATAATGACTATATTATGTTCTGATTGTCGTCGGAATTACTTTCTTCCCCAGGCCCCTCTTAACTCTCTTTCGAGCCTCTGGAACCCAGGGTAACGTGTTTTCGGACCGCTCTGTAATTTGTCGGTTTCTACCGCTTCGTCTTGTCCTTTATCCTTTATTTTCGGATTTATATATCTAATCATGAGTGAATTAAATTTGGAAGCTGCGATGTGAATTATCTAACTTGGGACTCGACAGCAAAGGAGCGAAGGCTGATTTGTTGGTGCGATTGTTGTCCGCCATGATCGATGGAAACATCAAGGATAGACGCCAAGTTCAAGATATAAATCCTAACTCTTCTCCTGAAAATCTGGATGCCTCTGTGTCTGTTTTGGCAGTTGCTGCGGATACGGGTAAGGCTACAACTAGCGATCTTGACTTCCAACGGACGAGAGAATCCAGAGACAGGACTAGAGAGCGCCACAGAAGACAACGGAGTTGTTAGCCTTGATTCTTCTCTAGCGGACGAGAGTAGACAAGATCTAGGACCTCTTAATCAGGACTTTTCTCCTGGGGTTGTTGCTGATTCTTTTGAGCTGGAAGTCGTTGCCAAAATTCGTGAAATTGAAGAAAAACTATCAAGTGAATTGGCCAGTCTCAGATCTGAAATCCGACTTGGAACTTCAAATTTCCCGCCTAAACTAACAATGGCCACTGAACCTGAACGACTTCGAATGGAAAATACTGATCTGGAACGTAAGCTTCGGTTTATGGAATCCAAATACAAAGGTCTTAAACAAGAATTACAAATCCAGAGCGAGGAAAAGAAGAGCCTTTTGACTGCCCTGAGACTTATTTCCAAGGGAATCCCATATCCCCGAGTTTGGAATCGAGTCCGAGTTAGAGTTAGACCCGAGTTGGAGTCCGAGTTGGAATCCGAGTTGGAATCCGAGTTGGAATCCGAGTTGGAATCCGAGTTGGAATCATGGGATCATGTTTTCTTAACAGCTTAATCGATAACCAACAATATTAGTGTTCTTTACTTATTATTTTTATCACGTGAGTTTGCATCTCGCACGAGGTTCTTTTTACCTTGATCATGGAGACTATTTCAGCTGAACTGGTAATATGATGTTCCTTGATGGTCATTTTTCTGGACTTGCTGAATCAGCTTTGGAGTTCATTAGCTTTATAGGCATACAGCATGATATAGGGAAGTACAATGGTGGGTACAACTCCCCTCTATGTCACTGAAAACAGTTATTTAGCTGTAAATTATCAACTACTTCCACTGTCAACTGCAGAGATGTACCATCTCCAAATAGGTGCTTTCATTTCCAGCACCTTAGTGAAGACTGGAGACATACATGTAGCATTGATATAGATGTACATATAACAGTTAATTGTCCTGTAATGTTCAAAATTCAGAGCAACATTTGTTCAGTGCATTGGCATGGCCAAGAATCGAGGACAGCATGGCTGTCAAGTTACACTGAGTATGCGCAGTACGCTCATAAATAATGTAGTCCTAGGCACACAATGACTGAGAAAGCACAAAAAAGGCAAATAAAAGATCTTACTTTATAGATGTACCAGGTGCGTAAAAACCAAAAGCTTCGCGGCGCGTTGGCTCGTTCCAGCGTTAGGTGTCCTTTTTTATAGGTTTAAACAGTATAAATCCCGGCAAAACTGTGTTGAAGTCCTGAACACAGAGCTGTATATAATCATGTGCAAATATGCAACATTTGCCAAACATAGCCAAAGTATTGAGCTTGTAGTTCCATGTCAGTTGTAGCTAGCTCAGTGGTCAAAGTGCGAAAATCGTAATAAGTTGTAGTTCGAAGAGTGTTTGACGATTCCCGTTAGTTCGTTTGACAATCAATCTTCAATAAAGTCCGGCACTTTTGGATCTAAAACCGATGAAAAAAACTAAAGTAGCTAAAAACGCGTTCCAAACTAAAATGAGGTTTTCCAAAGTAGACAAATTCCGTTGAAAATATTTCTTCTTGTCTGAGAAAAAGGAAATTCAGGGTAACATCGGGTAGTTGTACGGACAAAAAATGTGGTTCCGTTAAATTCCTGGATAGGCAACTAAATAATTTATCAATCGGAGAAAGAAGAAATTGGGTTCTGAATTTCCGAGCGCTTTCTAAGCTCAAAAAAGCTTCCGAATTTCTGATCCCCTTTCCAAGCTCAGGAAAGGCTTCCGAATTTCTGAACCCTTCCAAGTTTAGAAAAAGCTTCTGAATTTCTGACCCCCTTTTGTTCGCTCAGAAAAAGCTTCCGAATTTCTGACCCCCTTTCCAAGCTCAGAAAAAGCTTCCGAATTTCTGACTCCCTTTCCAAGCTCAGAAAAAGCTTCAGAATTTCTGAACCTCTTTGCAAGCTCAGAAAAAGCTTCCGAATTTCTGACTCCCTTTCCAAGCTCTGAAAAAGCTTCCGAATTTCTGACTCTCTTTCCAAGTTCAGAAAAAGCTTCCGAATTTCTGACTCCCTTTCCAAGCTCAGAAAAATCTTCCGAATTTCTGACTCCCTTTCCAAGCTCAGAAAAAGCTTCCGAATTTCTGACTCCTTTTCAAGCTCAGAAAAATCATCCGAATTTCTGACTCCCTTTCCAAGCTCAGTCAAAGCTTCCGAATTTCTGAGCCCCTTTCCACCACAAGATGGCGGGTCTAAGTTTACGTCAGAATGACATTTTAGGACTCGATCAGACTCGATCTAGTAAATCGTAGTACCACAGGTAGCCCACTAAAAACCACAGGTAGTTTACTTTCCAGTATATTTCGCAAAAACAATTTTAGAACTATATAACATTTCAAAATCCCCAGCAATAACAAAATCCATGCATGTATCTATATACAGTTTTACATTTTGCATATCTTGTGTATATCTTGAATACAGACTTGTATACAGTCTGCTCAAAACTTCAGAATATGCGCCCGCTAACCGTACCGCTGAACTGTCCTCGATTCTTGGCCATGGTACAAAGTTATATGGTTAACTGGTAATATGTGCCTTGCACATGGATATATGTAATCTTCAGGCTGGTCATTTTTCTGGATTGAGCAATGCAGGAACTGCTTTTATTAACAAAACGTCTGATACTTCTTGTTACTCGCATTTCCTAACACACTGTATGTTTTCTTGTCCTTCCTCCATCAATACTGCAACGCTTCATGAAAGGTCGATTATACCCTCCACTAGCCCTCCCTCGGGAAATATTGTCCATCGAACAGTGTAATCTGATTGGTTAACGGCGAAAAAGCTCGACTTGAAAAAAAAAACACTTGCGATTTAAGACTCGTGCCGGCCAAAGGCCTGGCCCGAGTAGTAATTAGTACTTCATGTAGTACTACTAGTACTAGTACTGTTAGTGTTAAAATGTTTGATGGATTCCAAGTTACGCCAACGGCCAACTTGAACTTGAACTTGAACTTGAAGTTTAACGTTTAGCACAGCAAAAGCCAAAGGGAGCACGGAAAAGTAGTTTTCTAGCTTCATTCTGATCCCTGAACAACTTAAATTGTCATTGTATGTACGTACATGTACAAGCTCAGCGTCCGCCATCTTGGAAATTTGGATTGGAGGGGAGGGGATGTTGGATGTGGAGAAGTCAATTTTTCTTTCTCCCACCACTCCCCCCGAAGCACACTTTTTCAAGATGTGGACGCTGTGGAAATAATTAGTTAATATATAAATTAAAATAGGGCTGTATATATTTGTTGAGTCTGAATAACTGATGCTGTGGCTTGTTGCTGCTTACTTTAACCAGCCAAACTACATGCAAACGACCCAGACTCGACGTATATTTACCGCTTATGTATGTTGGGTTACCTGTGGTATCATGTGAATTCTACGAAAATCTTCAAAAATAAAATATTGATGCTTTTCCGAAGTTGTGTGAGTGGTGTTTGGGCGATTTTGGGCCTTCAAGCAGTTTATTAAGCCTCGACGTCATGACGGTTGACCGCGTGTCGTACCAGTTTATAGGTTGGCAGCCGGTCAAAACTTCGAGGGCTAATAAACTGCCTTTTAATAGAACGCCCAAAAACCACTCACACAACTTCGGAAAAGTATCAATATTTTATTTTTGAAGATTTATTTCATAGAAATCGGAAAAGAGAACAGATCTATATACCACAGGTAATCCAACAGACTAATAGGCGACAAATATACGTCTAGTCTGGGCAGCCTGTGGTGAGACTTCCATCTCATCTGAATAAAAAATCGGCATGTTTTTGTCCACAGGCACAGTTGTCCAGTATTTGGGCCATCCTCTTTAATAAAACTTGCAACATTTACGTGGAGTATATCTCGACTGATTTACATGTAATAATCACGTTACTAATAATGCGTCTCATCGGCTATATAAATATCCCTGGGGGAGGTTGAAACTCTTGAAATAACGGCAAAAATGACCTCTCGATCCACAATTTTTACGTGAATGTGAAGTAAACGAGCGTGGCGGAATTGTTTTCCACTGTTCTACTATATTTATTTAAGTACTTTATTAACGTAAACAAAATCTGACGTTTTCCGTACTAGCTCGGACTCCAACTCGGACTCCAACTCTAACTCGGACTCGATTCCAAACTCGGGGATATGGTACTCCCTATTTCCAACGATGCTTCAAAGGTAACTGGTAATTCTAACGACATTCGTTGTGACACCTCTAAGAATAATCTTGATAGATCGAATTCAAGTGAAATACCGACTGACCAAGTGCATTCCGTCGAACAGCGCGGAATCTCAAATTCGAAGAAAACAAAGCCGGGAAAATCACGTAAGAAAAAGGTGCAGGAATCGGAAAAGGAACCAGAAAACAGGGAACAGGAGCCAGCCAATGCTAAGGAGAGAACTGTCGTCATTATAGGCGACTCCATCGTAAAGAATGTCCACGGTTGGAAATTATCCAACAGTTCACAGAAAACAGTGGTGAAGGCATTCCCGGGTGCCAGAGTGGACGATATGTTTCATTACATAAAGCCCACAGTGAATCATCGACCTGATGAAATTATTATTCACGTCGGTACAAATGACGTAAGGCACTCAAGCCCACGAATGGTCGCGGAGCGTATTGTGGATCTTAGTAATAACATTGTTGCTGATTCTCCTGGTACTAAGGTAACCATTTCCAGTTTACTCTGTCGGTCTGATGACTGTTCTCTAGACGCGAAAGTAACTGCAGTAAACAAGATACTGAACACATTCGCGAATCAGAACTGATGAGTGGAATTTATCACTCATTCAAATATTACTAGTGCTCACTTAAACCCTAGCGGTTTGCATCTTAATTATCATGGCTCTAAGGTTTTATTCTCTAATTTTTCTAAGTACATACGCGATAATTGACCGGTTATTATTTTGCCGTGTGAAACTGCTGCAACCTCTGATGTTAACTTGCAAAACGAGTTTTCTAGGGAATCGTTTTCATTTCTTCCCATGCACTACGCGCGGCTTTAAGCTAGCCTCGTTAAATATAACAAGCTTACCGAAACATATTGCCGACAACCCCATTGATGTCCTAGCATGAATCAATGAGACAAGGCTTGATTCTACTATTAACGATAGCGAAGTGCATATTCCCGGATACGAAATTGTCCGTCGCGACCGAAGTATTAATGGTAGATTTGGTGGAGGTGTTTTTCGATGTAGTATAAATTACTCACCACGCCTCGACCTATGTATTGACCAGCTTGAAAATCTATGTATCGAAATTCGAAAACCACGATCCAAGCCTTTTCTCATTGTGACCTGGTACCGGCCACCAGATTCGACTGTTGATAAGTTTAGTTTTTTTGAGACGCTTGTTGGCAGGCTTGATGCAGAGGGCGTAGAATTTTATTTAATGGGAGACGTGAACTGCAATTTAGCTGCGCCCAAACTAGATCATAATTCAAGTTTGCTGACCAGTATAATAGATCTCTATAGCTTACATCAACTCATAAATGAACCAACTCGCATTTCTAACACATCGTCGACTTTGATTGATTTAATATTCACAAACAGTCCTGATAGGATAGTTTGCTCTGGTGTCAGTCTCATATCGGCATTAGCGATCATAGCCATATGCATTTCGCAAACTTTCAATTGGATTATTCACTAAGGGTCACTGTACAGTGACTTATAGGAAATTTAAAGATTTTAATTCTACTAGTTTTCGCAACGATATTTGTTTACAGAATTGGGACAGTATAAATATGTACGACAACCCGAACGGTATGTGGCATGCTTGGAAAAACATATTCTCTAGTGTAGTTGACAAGCACGCCGAAATACGTACAAAACGTGTTCGGGCTTTTAAATCGCCTTGGATCACGCCTCAATTAAAACAACGTATGCACGAAAGAGATATTTTGAAACTAAAAGCGACGCGCTCTAATGATCCTAGTGATTGGTCTGCTTTTAAGAAATGTCGCAACTCTGTTAACAACGAAATTAAGCAAACTAAGGAAATGCTTTTCATTAAAATGAAGGGAACTCACGCAAGACTTGGGGCATTATTAATGAGCTTACTGCGAGAAAATCAAAGAGCTCTCAAATAAAAGAAATCAAACAAAACGGCACTTCCAGTAGTAACGCACAAGAGCTGTCTCAGGCCTTTAATGACCATTTTGCTAGCGTAGCCGCCCAAACTCGCGAATGATACACCATGCGATGGAAATAGCCGTTCACACTTAGACTATCTTAGTAGTTTGGGACCTAATCATGTGAGCTTTGAACTGGAACCAACGAATTGCTCCAAAGTCCTCTCTTTATTATCTAAAGCGACTTAGATAAAATATCCGCTAGACTTCTTCGTGAATGTGCTGCCGTGACCTGATCGCTAACTCTCTCTGCCTGATTTTTAATCGTTCCATTGTCACAGGTATTTTCCCTGAAGAATGGAAGTGCTCAAAAGTAATACCCTTATTCAAACAGGGTGAGCGCGCTGATTTGAATAACTATCGCCCCATTTCAATTATTCCTGTTGTGGCGAAAGTTTTCGAAAGGTTAATTTACGATCAGGTATTTGCTTTTCTAACGGAAAATAACTTACTCTCGAGCCATCAATCAGGGTTCCGATGCCTTCATTCTACAGTTACTGCATTACTTGAAGCCACTGAAAATTGGGCATACGATATTGATCACGGCAATGTGAACGCCGTTGTTTTCTTAGATCTCAAGAAAGCATTCGATACGGTGGATCACGATATTCTGTTATCGAAATTAAACGAATACGGCATCAGGGGCGCCTCGAATAATTGGTTTAAGTCTTACTTGAATAGCCGCAATCAAAAATGTTTTGTTAATGTTGTTTCTCACAAAACCGTTCATTATACTGCGGTATTCCACACGAACAACTTTTGGGCCGCTATTGTTCCTGCTTTACATTAATGACTTACCAAACTGCCTCTCTCATTCCCAGCCTCGAATGTATGCTGACGACACTCACTTAACTTTCGCAAGTAATAATATTGATGCCATAGATCGTAATCTGATTCAGGACCTTGTTAACGTTAATGAATGGCTTATTGTGAATAATCTCACTCTCAATAAATCGAAGACAGAATTCATATTAATTGGATCAAGAGAAAAATTAAGTACCTTTAATAACCCTCTGTCACTAACAATTGATGGGGCTCCCATAAAACAGGTATCGAATACAAAATCTCTCGGTGTTCATATCGATGAGAATCTGTCCTGGAACATACACATTGATAAGTTGTGTAAGAAAATTGCCTCTGGCATCGGTGCCCTCAAGCGTATTGCACCATTTGTCCCCCGCAAAACACTGCAGTCTATTTTCAATTGACTGGTGCAACCACATTTTGATTACTGTAGTGTTGTGTGGGGAAGTTGCAATAAAACCCTTGCTAATAAACTCCAAAAATTACAAAACCGTGCGGCTCGGGTTTTAACCTTTTCCAGCTATGATGCTAATGCTGATTATCTCTTTGAAATACTTGGCTGGAAAAAACTTGAAACTCAACGCCAAATTCATAAAGCTGTTACGGTCTATAAATCGCTTAATGGACTCGCCCCTGACTATCTTCGTTCGAAATTTGTTGACCGCAGCAGCGTTACGAATTATTCTCTAAGAGACACTGAGAGCAAACTTGCTATTCCTCTGCCCCGCACCAACTTTCTCAAAAATAGCTTTGGCTATAGTGGTGCGGTCCTATGGAATAGCCTTCCGATTGAGTTGTGGCAAGCCAGAACTCTAAGTAGATTTCGCTCTGGTTGCAGCAGTTTCTTTTCTTATCTTAGCTTAACTTAATTTTAAATTAGCACACGGCACTCATGGAAAGCAGGTTTTTATTTGAGCTAATTTTAACGTAATTTTATATTGTAAACATTTTACAAAACCCTGATGAGCGTACCGTGTATAAATAAAGACTACTTACTTACTTTACTTACTTACTATATACAAATCCAGTAACAAATAGTGTTATTAAATGATAACATAGCAATAATTTATTTTACTTATATGACATATTTTCCAAAGAAAAATATTTTATTTACATTCATTAATTATCTGGGAGACTTCAAGATAGTCATCAGCTTTTAATAAAATATCAAAGAGTCTGTGTTTCAATTCTGTTTTAAAAGTACGTTTTGGTAAGGTACATATAGATGGAGTCAAATAATTCCATATTTGTGGTCCAAGTCTCAAGAACGTTTGTCTCATCTTTTCAAGTCTGGTATTTGTCCAGTCATTCTACTGATAGACCTACCACTAATTGCAACAGAAGGTTTTTCTGCATAATATAATCTGGAATACCGTCTAGAACAACATACTAAAAGTCTACATGAATCTATTTAGGGGAACATCCTCAAAATCGACTTTATTTGAAGTCCAGTGTTGGATTGACATGAAAACGAGGCTCTGAACCGGAAGTTGTATTATTATGCATTTGAATGCCTTGTAGCCTGAAATCTTCTCGAATTGTGGTAATGAGAGAGTACGATCTAGAAACGTGAAACGGGGAGCGGGGGGGGGGGGGGGGGGGGGGGGGGGGGGGGGGTACAGACAATAAAAGAGGAGAAGGGGAGGGGATGGTAGTGCCGGACAAAGTGCGACCCATTGGTAAGATTTGTTATCTACCATACTGGATTAAAATCCATATGTACTAGCTATATGGCAGTGCGGGGCTTTGCGAAGGCTGTACATGTGCTGGTTCGCGCTCTGTCGAGCATTTAGCTCGTAGAAGGGCCTTACACTTTATACCATTTAACACATTGTCACTCTAAACTCAGTCCTTGTTCTGTCAATACTACATATATGAATCTCAACCTAAACATACTACGTAGACATTATGTTTATTTTTAAAACCTAAACAAAACAATATAATTTTCTCATGTAAACAACCCTAGAAATGGCTAAGTACAACTAAACTGGTCGGCAGCTAACTTTAAGACGCAATGAATAAAATACGTAACACTATAATAATATGATACTTAATTTAAAACTAGTCCGTGTCAATGAAACCTTTTAACTGACTCTAATCACCTAAACATCCTTGCTGTTAAAATGTTTGACACTACAGTTAAACATAACTTTTTCAAACAGTGCATTGGATATACAGGTAAATTATATGTTATTAACAGAAAGTCTCAACACCTTGTATCTAAATTTTAACCGTTCTTTGAAACAATAATTTATTCTTTGAACTACTGGGCTACTGCATACTGCATACATAAACCAATATTTAAACATGTTTTGCTAACCATCATTATGCCTAAAATCCGATTACTATATCATACAGTAATGTATAACCAATCTAATATTTCATAACGGTCAAGCTCGTTAAACTATTTAAAATGCGGTCTTTACTGACAAACTAGCACATAGGCTAGCCTAATGCATAATTATGTGGTGATGATATGCTATTTTAAACAAGTCCTAATGTTAATCATACCTCTTAACTAAATCCTTGTTAAACAATTTTAAACACTTCATTTAAACATAATTTATTCAAATTATTTATAGTGCTTTGGATATAAAGTTTAATACACGTAAATTACATACCTTGGCTATCACGCTTATCTTGATACGGTTTAGTCATTAATATTATTTGTTAAACTGAATACTGCTCTAAACGCTTATTAATCGAGCCTCTCAGCCATGGTTTTCATACCTTTCTAGCATCTATCGTCGCCTGTCTCCACATCCGCACTTGTATCGTGTTACGATCGATCGATTGGCTCTCAACTCACTGGCTATTTCAAACAGCCGTATCATTTTTGGAAACCTCATCGCAATCCGTTCGTGCAGCGCCCGCAAGCGGTCTTTTATACTTCAGCCTTGGTCAGTCTTCTGTTCGTGTCTCGCATTCCCCCCCCCCCCCCTTTTCCACAGAGTAATCAGGTAAGATAATTATTTCGCTTGCCATAACCTTTCAACTTATCTGTGCCAACTCAATAACGAATGGATACACAACATAGACCGGGTATGTAGGGTTAACTCATGGCGCCTTTGAGTTTGAAACATATGGTTGTTCAGTACCTAAATTCAACTTCTGCTTAATTTCGGCCTTCATTTCATTTTAACATTGTCAAATTTTTCATCTTTTGGCCACTAAACAACCCTGTTTGACTTTTGAACCTTGTTGAGAAGAGTAAACAGCCAGTCTTACTTACGTGTTCTCCAATCGATATTACAATTCCAAATGAGCTCATTTGATTACGCCACTTTATAGTCATACTACACCTTTCTGCTTTTACGGAGTCTAAAATAAAGCGCTTGCCTGGTTTCGATCTTACCTGGCAAATAGGACTCAGTTTGTTATGATTGATGGCTCTACTTCTTCCTCGCGTACCCTAAGTTGTGGAGTCCCACAGTTTCTGTTTTTGCTTCTTTACCTGATGTATACTGCTCCGCTTGGAAATATCATACGCAAGGATGGCTTATCATTTCATTTGTATGCGGATGATATACAGGTGTATACCACCTTCACCTCCAATAATGATCACGAACTGGCCACTGCCAAGCATCGCATTGAGGATTGCCTGGTTGATATCGATAAGTGGATGAATAAATGATGAATAATATGTTGAATAAAGATAAACTGAACTTCTTTTGCTGCATTCTAAATTCCGCTTATACACTCCACTACGTTCCTTACCTTGGGAGATGACACTATATATCAGTCAGACCATGCCAGGAACATCGGAGTTATATTTGACAGTACTATACACACTATGCATTACTCGCGCGGTCACAACACGAAAAAGAGGCCGGTAGTTGAAATACTAGCAGGAGGTGTGAAACTGTTGAACATGATTGTTTTATACTACAACCAGCCAGGCGCATAGCAAATTAACGGCATTGTTTCACTGAGCATTCGTTCAGTGCATTTCACAATCTCCCCGGGCGCCTCAATTTCAACATTCCAAAGGACCGACCGGCCTCGTTGCCATGCTAGTTACCAGGACTTATGACCGACCGGCCTCGTTGCCATGCTAGTTACCAGGACTTATGCATAGGGTCTATGATTATGTCTAAACAAGTAAATGCTATAGTAAAATCAGCATTTTACCACTTGAGAAACATCGCAAAAATCAGGAGATATTTATCATACGATACTAGTAAGCGGTCCTTATTCATGCTTTTGTTAGCTCAAAATTTGATCATTGTAATTCGCTCTTATATGGTCTTCCGCAGCATATGATTTCAAAGCTTCAGTACGTACAAATCGCTGCTGCACGGGTTATTGTATGTTTAGGCAAACATGACCATATTAGTCCTTCACTCAGAAAGCTCCATTGATTACCAATTCAATATAGGATAATTTTTAAGGTTAATTTACTTACTTTCAAGACCCTACATAATTTAGCTCCGTTCTACCTACAAGAGTTGTTGGAATTGCACAAACCAAGAAGACTTCTCCATTCATCTAAGTCTGTTTTGCGCCTAAATTGCATATCTTATAAATTAAAAATCTATGGACACCGAGCTTTTACTGTGCACGCTCCCAAGTTATGGAACGATCTTCCACTAAACATCAGATCTTCTGAGAATGTTAATATTTTCAAATCCAGGCTTGAAACATACCTTTTTAAGATTGATTATGATTTGTAATTAGTTTTTTTTTTTTTTTTAACTCGTTATATCAATTTTAGCTCAGTATGATTATTATTTTTGTTATTAGTATTATAAGCTATATTATGTATAGGTTAAGCATTCGATAATTGTTTAGATTGTAAAGCGCTTAGAACATTAATGTATAAGCGCTATAGAAATTGTATTATTATTATTAATATAATCGCCCTGTACCGGTTGATTCTTAGCCTCCTCCGCAGGCATGTCTATTTTTTGAAGAAATCAGATTATGGGCTCCCTGTGGCAGGTGAAGAAAAGAGAGGGAGATTGGAGCCGAAGTAGCAAAAGACTGTGGTATTGGGATGTCTCGGTTGCGAAGGATGTAGAAGGAAGACCAAGCAGCCGTTGTACCAATCCAAAATACAGCAACTCCAATACCATCGAAGGAAGACCAAGCAGCCGTTGTACCAATCCAAAATACAGCAACTCCAATACCATCGAAGGAAGACCAAGCAGCCGTTGTACCAATCCAAAATACAGCAACTCCAACACCATTGGTTGTTGCTCGTCTCGAACAAATCGTAGAAGGGAACCAAGAATTAGTAGATCGCTTGGAAAGAATGGAGAAACAACTCGAACAATCTTTGGATATCTCTGCAGAAACATTGGATGCTGTTGTAGGAGACACCAACATCATGGAAGAATTCCAAGAGGAGACCGGGGACATCGAAGAGAACCAAAAGACAAACAGGAACGTGTATGTTGCTATTGCTGGGGTTGGGATGTTTTTTTGGATACTTTCCATGTACGAAATGCGCAAAACCCCATTCTTTCCCACTGCAGAGCCCGAAAAAAAAAGACCCCTATAGGAACGTAGCAGAAAAAAGGTAGATGGAGAAACCTGGGGTCTAGCTCGTTTGGGGTATCGCTTGTATCGTTCGGGTCCTCTACAATATTTTGGAACAAACCTACAAAGCAATGTACTAGATTTTCTGCCACGATATCGACCCAAACCTAGACACAAAAATCTCGGAAAATAAGTTTCCCCTTTTTTTGGAAATCGACCCAAGGCATCCATACAAAAATCTCGGAAAATACGTTTCCCCTTTTTTGAAAATCGATCCAAGGCACCCATACAAAAATCTCAGAAAATAAGTTTCCCCTTTTTTTGAAAATCGACCGGCAAGGCATCCATACAAAAATCTCAGAAAAACATATTCGCCTCTTCCATCTATGGACTAGGACGATATTTT
This sequence comes from Actinernus sp. WN-2022, assembly GCA_030867875.1. NCBI lineage: Eukaryota > Metazoa > Cnidaria > Anthozoa > Actiniaria > Actinernidae > Actinernus > Actinernus sp. WN-2022. Next base: position 56,248,938 of record JAOWCC010001751.1, on the reverse strand, counting down.
CGTTCTATTTGGAAAAAACCTGTGTGTATATATGCAGATGGACGAATTCGAAAAAGATGTTGCTAGACTTCGCAAAACACAGCCCGAACATTGGCTGTGGTGGAAAGGGGTGTTGCATTGTTCGTTCCAAACGGGGGCTATGGAGAAAGGTCTGTCGAAGAAAGAAGCTTCCAAGGCAGCTACCAAGTACGTCGAAAGGGTATTTTCTAGTTTGTAGAAATCTCTACCTTGGCTTGTTTTTTTCTTTGGGGGTATTGGCAAGTTCAACTGTTTGTATGTAGAATCGTTGCTGCAGCAGTGTTGGGTTTCTTTCTATTTCGCAATCCAAGATAAAGTTGGATAGATACATTTTTTTCCGATTTCGATGGCTTATTTGGTTTTGCTGCCATATGTGTAGGTTGCATATGCTTCGACTAGATATTTGCGGGGCGCGAGGTCTTCGTTGGAGTTGTTCCTATTCCCAAGGTTCGTAGGAGTATTACTTTTTCCAAAATCTCGGGATTTCTTTCCACTTCCCGCTCCACAAAGTAGTTCGACCAAAAGGTCTCCGAGGGGTAGCCCTTTTCAAGCTGTATTTCGAATCCATACTTTTCCTTGCCTCGATAGATTGTGTTGCGTATCTATAAATGTAGTATTCTCCAGGAGGAAGTTCGTCTATTTTGGGGTCGCCTCGTTGCAGTTTTTCGTCGATCTTCTCCATAGATCCCAAGCTCCTGGAGGTATCTGCAAGTCGAATTTCTTCCTTTTTCCTCTATCTCTCTTTTTCGTTCGAGCTCCTGCTCCATATCGAGTATTCCTTGGATTTGCTTCGGTACGAAAATATTCTCCACTATGGGAGCTCTTCGTCCTCCAAAGAAAGGCTCCCCAAACCCTGACAATCGAAAAGAACAAATGTCGCATGTTTTGCAATGATGCGTATCGATTTGTCTATGTACTTGTCCAAGTTCTTGCAAGTCGCACCTGGGTACTTGTCTAGGTACTTGCTCAAGTTCTTGCAAGTCGGACTCGGATCGAATTTCTGCCGCAGCTCGAATTTCTGTAACCATTCTTTTGGAAATGGCTCCCGCCGCCGAGTAGGTGCCCGCGATATTGGACTTCGAAGCGTGGGGGAAAGAATAGATTTCCAACTTCTATTCCAAATTCTGTACAATGGGAACCTTGCTACAGATTTTTGTTAAAATCGACTATTTGGCTGGGGCTACCAACGGAAACAAATTTGCATCCAATATCGGATGTGTTTCTCGACGATCTATATGTTTGGACATTACTTTCCAAAACCGAGGTCGCCAAGATAGGCGCAATGTCGTGTATTTTGTGCTACAATCCATCGCTATATTTAACAAATAAAGAAGCCTTAGCCATGTTTTATACTATCATAAAACACGATGGGCATTTGAGAACATGAGAGAAGTGTTAAGGCACAAGCCGAAGGCGCGTGCTTTCAACATTTCTAGAGTGTTCTCAAATGACCAGAGTGTTTTATGATAGTATAAAACATGGATTTAAGGCTTCTTTATCTGTTTTATAATATAGATCTACGCGCGCGATGAAAGGAAACCGCCAGTTGAAAACTATATAACACGGCTAACCATGTTATATATACTCTGATAAAACATGGCTTCTTAGCCAATCAGAGCGCGCGTACTATCGTATCTATGTTATAAATAGAAATACAAAACACTAGTATGGCGTAAAAAAGTAGCGGCAGCCAAATTTGCCTCGGGCACAAAGAGTAGGTATTTCCCAGCTAGGCTAGATCTCGCTGTGGTTTTTCTACTTGGGTGCTTTATAGTCGAAATACTGGATCACTCCAAAAAAGCTGCTTTGTGTCCTTGCGAAACTTCCTACAAAGAAATGTATGGGAAAGTAGTTGAAAGTTGGTAGCCGAAAAAAGATAGTGCTTCCCGCGGATTTTAAGCTCTTGTTTTTAGTTTCTTCTCACAGGTCTTCCTGCAATGTCCAAGAACACCTTTGGATCTGGAGCTTCTAAGGCATCCATCCGCCATCCTCTTATGAACTCACCAAATGCTGGAGTTGGAGTAAAACTTATCACACTTGAGGTTATAAGAGGTTGGAGGGATCTTGGTAAATTCTTTCTCTCAGCCTTTGGAATAGGCATGTCTATAATGTTTGGCGGTTTCTTCCTCATTATATACTATAACATTTTATTTGTTTAAATAGAAAACCAATACTGGACTACTCCATTTGCATGACTACTCCATATCCATGCATCCATGGGGGGAGCGGCTTATACGTGATAAAATACAGTACCTGTAATCTGAAACTAGTGCTCAACACTAGCGGTAGTCCACTAGCTCTGGACTACCAAAAGTTCAAATTGGGCTAGTAAATCTTGAGACACACTAGCCCTTGGGCTAGTACATCTTCAAAAATTGTCAAATCTGGATGTTTTTGGCCAGACCGGGTAGGCAAAAAATCTAGGATTTCTGATAAAATCCGTGGTTAAGCGCTTCGCCTCTCACTGCCTCTGTGGCCCAGGTTCGATTCCCGCCGGGGCGCCATATGTGAGTTGAGTTTGTTGGTACCTCGTCCTTGCTCCGAGGGTTTTTCTGCGGGTTCTCCGGTTTTCCTCCCTCCTCAAAAACCAACACGCTAAATTCCAATTCGATCTGTGGTTTAGCCGGGACCTGGCTTTGATCAGCCTCCATGGTTGTTTCATCTTCAAAAATTGTCAAATCTGGATGTTTTTGGCCAGACCGGGTAGGCAAAAAATCTAGGATTTCTGATAAAAACCGTGGTTAAGCGCTTCGCCTCTCACCTCTGTGGCCCAGGTTCGATTCCCGCCAGGGCGCCATATGTGAGTTGAGCTTGTTGGTACCTCGCCCTTGCTCCGAGGGTTTTTCTCCGGGTTCTCCGGTTTTCCTCCCTCCGCAAAAATCAACACGCTAAATTCCAATTCGATCTGTGGTTTAGCCGGGACCTGGCTTTGATCAGCCCCCATGATTGTTTCAGGTCTCGTTGGAAATTCAGAGCTATTATTCAGAGTTATCCATTTATCTACTTACTCACTTACTTATTCTTCTTTCTCCCCCCTCTTCGTTAAGTTACCACACCTATTTGTAATTTGTTAATTTTAAAGACTACGGCCCGCCTAGATTTGTTAATGCTTCCTGCGGGCCAGTCTATCATGTACATATTTTCCGAATGAACAATAATAAAATGTTGGGGCTAGAAGAGAACCACACCAGTGACTGAACTAGTGAACTTTGAAATGCAAATTTACTTTGAGCTAGAACTGAACCAGACTGATTAAAAACATTGTTTTTTAAAGTACAAAAGAATTGTTCCGGATGATTATTCAGTGAAATAAATACTGCACTCATCTGGAACACAAGAAGCCTCGATAAATTTATAGAAATGTTGCTCTTTTTAAAGTGAATTTTGATTTATATTTTGTTTATATTGCGTTTCAATAGTTATATTTGAGTTTCAGAAGTAATTTACAAAAATCGCGGCTGTGTTGTATCGGAGATATCCGGCTCGGATCTGTATCTACTGTACAACACGACCGCGAATTTTGTAAATAGTACATAGGATGCAAGAACTTTCATTAACCCTTCTGGGTTTTATGTCTTGCATCCTCCACTTTATTCAGTGTTATCGTGTTATGCATGTATGTATGCGTACGGTTGTGTAGGCGTGTATGTATGTATGTATACCTATTGTGTGTGGAATAAACGAACCTTTGTATGTATAATGTATCATGGTATGATGTATACAATGTTAAACTCGGTATAAAACTGTATTTTACTTACTTGCATAAATTCCGTTATATAGCGGGATGATTTATGCAACTACTTACTTGCATAAATTCCGTTATATAATAAGTACTGGCTTATATAACAGAACAGAATTTATGTCACTAGTTACTTGCATAAATTCCGTTATATAACGGGATGATTTATGCAACTACTTACTTGCATAAATTCCGTTATATAACGGGATGATTTATGCAACTACTTACTTGCATAAATTCCGTTATATAGCAAGATGATTTATGCAACTACTTACTTGCATAAATTCCGTTATATAATAAGTACTGGCTTATATAACAGAACAGAATTTATGTCACTAGTTACTTGCATAAATTCCGTTATATAACGGGATGATTTATGCAACTACTTACTTGCATAAATTCCGTTATATAACGGGATGATTTATGCAACTACTTACTTGCATAAATTCCGTTATATAGCAAGATGATTTATGCAACTACTTACTTGCATAAATTCCGTTATATAATAAGTACTGGCTTATATGACAGAACAGAATTTATGCAGCTACTTACTTGCATAAATTCCGTTATATAACGGGATGATTTATGCAACTACTTACTTGCATAAATTCCGTTATATAACGGGATGATTTATGCAACAAACTACTTGCATAAATTCCGTTATATAAGATATCCTCAATATAATATAACAGAATTTATGCAACTACTTACTTGCATAAATTCCGTTATATAACAGAATGATTTATGCAACTAATTACTTGCATAAATTCCTTTACATGAGATATACTGGCTTTTATTGACGATTCCCGTCAGTTCCCGGTTTGAGAATCAATCTTCAATAAAGTCCGGCACTTTTGTATCTAAAACCGATGAAAACAGCTGAAGTAGCTAAACTCATGTTCGACAAGTCTGGTATGCCAAAACTGGGCATTTCGAGTTGGTTTCTTGAGTTGGTCCGCCATCTTGAAATATACAACCACAAGAGGGACTGGGTCCACACAGCGGTCAAACGTCTACGCGTGCCTATTACGGTCAGTCTGGTGGGCGGCCGCGCGAATTTCCCCGCGCAAAATTTACCTTAAAACATATTACAGTGAACGTCTATCCCCAAAAGTTAAGAAAAATACGTGAAACTTCAAACAGAGCTTACCAATTTTTTTTCGTAATTTACCAAAAACGTTCTCAAGGTTTGAAAACGGGTGTGTGAACAGTGACGGCCGTCGGCTCGCTTTGAATTTGTTTTGGAATATGTTGTTGCTGCAAGACTTTTGACGCATGCGCAGACGTTTAACCACTGTGTGGACTGGGTCTAAGTTTACCTCAGATGACGTTTTAGGACTCGATCTAGTAATTATTTTCATCGTAGTACCACAGGTAGCCCACTAAAACCACAGGTAGTTCACTTTCAACTATATTTCGAAAACAAAAAAATTAGAACTATATACCATTTCAAAATCCCCAGCAATAGCTAAATCCGTCTTAACTATATACAGTTTTACATCTGGCATATCTTGTATATATCTAGAATACAGTTATATACTGCTCAAAACTTCAGAATATGCGCCCGCTAACCGTACCGCTGAACTCCTTGATTCTTGGCCATGTGCTAATTTTCACACCTTTGTATGTATCTTCACCAATCATGTTGAAACAACTTAATACAAAGCTCAAGGGAAAGGGAATTGTGGAGGAGTTTGGGGCTGATGTGGCATGCGACATTGTCTTTCTGGGCGAGGACCGCTCGAAGGTAAGTAGACAGTCCTTCATTTAATTCAATGGCTCATTTTGTTTGGAAGCTTATTGTGTCCTTTCATCTCATTTGCAATAGGAATTTGAAGATCGCCTTAAGTGGAAGAGCTGTGCCCTTTGTAAAGTGAAGGTAAGCTGTCTGCTTAGAACTACTTCTGTATGTTTTTGATGGATCGTACACAATAATAATAACGAGCAGGGACCCGCGGACCTTACATGAAATCAACAAGGCTGACCGACTCCTGACATGTTTTTAGCATGTTGATGTTTTCAAAGTTGTATTTTGATTTAAAAAAAGGCAATAATATCTTACGGATCTCAGGGGCCGGATCTCAGTTAATTTCTCAAACCGATGAATACAATTATACCTATATAGTGTGCCAAAACTGACGGTCACAGGCAGCTCGAGTCATGAATTCGTATGACGAAAACAAATATGGTCGCCGAAAGAGCATTGGTCGAAGCACGAAAAGGGAATAAAAACAATAATCAAAAGCCAAGTTATTTGAATGTCTAGTTGTAGTGAGTTTATGGTCTGAAGAGCCTACGATAGTTGGGCGAGGAAACTCCAGTTGGTTTTATATCTATATAAGAACACAGGAAACTACAGAGAACAGACATGGACAAAGTATCTTGCTCTTAGACACACCATAGAGTTGTAAGATTAAAAAAATGAACATCCTTTTCCACGAACAACTTTATAAAGTTTGAAATTACCTGGTAACCTGCTGGGGCGGGTTGTTCAAAGCCCGATTAGTGCTAATCCAGGGTTAATTTCCATGACAACCAATAGGTTTTGTGCAGAGTTAATCCAGGATTAACACTAATCGGGCTTTGAACAACCCGGCCCTGGTCTTACGCCTTACCTCGTTTGGCCGAAGTCAAACGACCCGTTTCACTTCGGCTGCTTCGCCTGGCGATGGCTTGCTCGCCCAGGTTTTCCCTAAAACAGATTCCATTAAACTCGATGGCTTACTCGCCCAACTAAGAGTAGAACTTGAGAAAACTCATTTCTTCTTAACATTATTTCCTGAAAATGCAACGTAAACCAAGACTCAAGAGCAACTTTTCGCATGATTCGTCGTCTTCGTTGGGATACCTGTGGCCGTCACTTTTGGCGCCATTTTCGGACGCGCGCGCGCGAGTCCTCCATATTAGGATATCGATCGAGGGAGCCTGGGAAAGAGCGTTACACACACACACCCACTTAGCGTATTTTTATATTTAACAAATAAAGAAGCCTTAGCCATGTTTTATACTATCATAAAACACGATGGGCATTTGAGAACATGAGAGAAATGTTAAAGCACAAGCCGAAGGCGCGTGCTTTCAACATTTCTAGAGTGTTCTCAAATGACCAGAGTGTTTTATGATAGTATAAAACATGGATTTAAGGCTTCTTTATCTGTTTTATAATATAGATTTACGCGCGCGATGAAAGGAAACCGCCAGTTGAAAACTATATAACACGGCTAACCATGTTATATACTCTGATAAAAGATGGCTTCTTAGCCAATCAGAGCGCGCGTACTATCGTATCTATATTATAAAAGATAATAAAATTAACTACTCCTGTGTAAAAGACTGATAGCTGAGAAAAAAAAAACTCTACTATTAATTGGGGACACCTAAGCTAAAGTTCATGTATAAAATATAAGCTAAGTATCGTGCGACTAATTTATTTGTGAAATAATATCTCACTTGGGTGTGCCCTTGTCAGACAACAATAGGTCATTGTGATTTGCCTGGCACTGATACTATGCGGTCTAATTCTAAAAGATATGAATTCAGAATGTATAATTTGATCTTTAATTTTTAAGATGCCTGCTGATGTGAGTTCCGAAACTCACGTTAGCGGCAAACGCCATCGACGCCTTCTGAGCAGAGAGAAGCGTGCCGGTATAAACTACATCCAAAGAGGATCCGTAATCAGTGCTGACACTGAAATATCGGTAAGTTAACAACTGCCACTCCTCTTTATGATCGATAATTTATTTTAAATAACTGATTCAATCAGTTTCAGAATAAAATTTCCATGAAGTTTAGTTAAGCAGTGGTAAAACACTCGCCTCTCACCGCTGCGGTCCCGGGTTCTATTCCTGGCTCGGCACGATACGTGAGTTAGGTTTGTTGTTGATTCCTTATCTGCATTCGAGGCCCGGTTTTTCTCCGGGTTCTCCGGTTTTCCTCCCTCCGTAAAAATCAACCGTGAGTCGAATGTAGTGTGTCCAAAACAGTTAATGTGGTAGGGAGTGTGTGAGGAGTAAAAGCAGGCCCCCACCAGCTGTGAGCTGTAATACTTAGCCTGCTATAACAAATAAAATATTTATTTATTTTTATTTATTATGTTGACTCACAAATTAATTTGCATTTTTGAAATTACAAGTTTCATCGCGTACAATGATTAACCAATGATTTGCAAACATTTTAGGTTTCTGTGATCAACTCTGGCAATAACAGAAACAAGAAGAAGAGAGGAATATCAACGCAGGAAGCCTTTTTCTCGTCAGTGAAATCCTTTCACGACATCATAAGTTGTGCAAAGTGGTTGAATCATTTTAACCCTCCATCTTACAACAAGGACGTCGCCCTGAAGAAAACCAGCAGAAGATTCCCTCTGTTTCCATTAGCCCACATTCCTGGGGCATTTAGAGGACCACTGCTTCCCAATGGACTTTGGCAGTATGACGGGACTGTATATAGTACGTACTGACTTCTGAATTGACTTTCACTTCATCCACGTATGGGAAAATGGGGTTCGGTGTGCTAACCAATAATTATCCAAATTAGCACTTAAATGTTCGTTCTGTCAGTGCCTGTGCCAATCTATAATTGGCATCGCAAAGGCAAAAATGCAGGAAATGCACCTAAACCAAACATTCTACATTTTTAAAGATATGTTATCAAAGTACATATAAAGAATACTATGTTTCAATATAATATAGATCTGTATCATCCGCGTTGATTTTGGTCTTTTATTTGCATTTTTAAACAAGTTAAGCTTTCGGCCATCGTGGTTATCATCGGGGTTAAGTGTACGTTAAAAAACTTGTAATTAATGACATTAACAATATCATTACTTTCTTGTCTAGATGAAATTGACACAGCTGGACACCAAGAAAGCAACAAAGGTTTTAAAGCCGGTGGTGACGGTGGTGATGGTGATATAGATGCTAAAGACGTAATAATTGATGCCAAACCTATAGTACAAACCATATTTTGTAAAATTTCCAAAGCGCAATACAAATCATCCATAGTTGCCGTGAAGGAATTTGTCTCCAATATTCCCATGCGCGATAGAAAAAAGATAAAGGCAGAGGCAAAAAATATGTTGGGCTTGGATCATCCGAACGTTATCAAATTTTTCGGAATAATTCCTGAACGTTGTGCTATTGTAATGGCTTACACTGAGAAAGTCCTAGTTGTTGATGGGGAACAAGTTCTTGTGAATGACGTGCGCGGATTACTAGACAACGTGGAAGATGACTATGATTGGGTAGTAAGAAGGACAATTGCGATGGACAGTGCCAGAGCAGTGGAATACCTTCACAGTAAAGGCATAATTCATGCTGATATCAAAGCTGCCAATTTCTTTCTGGGGGGAGGGAATTCTTCAAACTTCATTGTGAAGTTGGGTGATTTCGGAGAATCTGTCAGGTTCTCCAAAATGACAACTCTGGCAACTTCTTCCTTGCAACTCAGTGGAAATAAAAAATAAGATCAGCGGAGGTTAGTTGGAACGCTTCCTTTTATCGCTCCTGAACTGATTGAGATGGGCGCTAAACCTTCAAAAGAAAGTGACATCTACAGTTTTGGGATGTACCTGCTGGAGTTGTTGGTACCCTCACGGTCACATCCATGGAGTGAAGACTGCCACTCACCGGATTTGGTGACCACTTTTCTTCGTGACGGAAAAAGACCATCCTTACCGATCGCATCTGAAGGCAGTCCTCCTGAGATGCAATCATTCATAAGTGCGATAAAGAGTAGCTGGAAATCGGATCCCAACGAGCGTGCAAATTTAAGTATTTTAATGAAGAACTTCCACTATTCTAATAATTCTAAAAATATTCCGCCTAGCAAAGAAGTAAGAAAAGACAACAATGCTGCCGAATTTGATTTCCAGCAATGGTCGCAAGATGACGATGGCGTTGAAGTAAAAATGATCCACTTGCATAGTCACCAAGGTGGAGTACTGGATATGGCTGGAGAGGTGGCGAGTTCTATTATCAGCGCAGAGAAAGGTCATCTACCAGATGATATAAATATGGAATTACAAAAAACAGTCAACAGTCTAGACGGAACCAATGCTTGTCAGTTTTATAGCGCAAGCTTTGCGGCGTCATTTTTGGATAAAGATGAAATCGATTTTATTAGTCCATCCGGATTAAAAGAGACTATTGATGCCATGATTTTTGATATCCCAAAGAAGGTAAATGCCTATCGAGATGTCACTCAAGAAGTGTTTCTTGAAGAAGCCTTGGATATCTTAAATAACACAGGTGTTGTTAGCACTACCTTCGAATTATTAGAGTTATTTTCCCTGCAAGCTGACATAATATCAGAAGAGGGTTTGCATGAATTAGAAAAGGCAATAACTAAGCTCGTTGCTGCTTCCACTATAAGGGCTGTAGCTGTCTACACTTGTTCCCCTATTTCGTTTTCAATATGTTCGTTGAAAATGGAAGAAAAGTCTTTAATTGTGATAATTGATTCTCACAAAATACCTCACTGTGTCGGAGGAAACGACTCTGGAATGATCATGCTTGTGGCGTACACCAAAGATGAAGTTGACATCGCTGTCGCAAAAATCAGCAGATGGGTGAAGGCTAGAATGCTCTCAAGTTCTCGAAAAGGTGGTCGACAAAGCTTGCTAATGATGAGTCCACAAGCGACAACCACTTCTCAAAAAATATTTATGGATGACCTTGAAATGATGGATGTACTAACAGACGAACAACTTCTTAATTATTTTAATCAGTCTGGTGAGGTGCTAGAGGAAGAAGCAGAAACGTCAAACATTGCAGACGAAGAAATGCTCTCTTCTGTTCCACAGCTCGATGTGGATGAAAAGGATCTTGAAGCTAAGAATGAGTGCTTTTTCTTACCAACAGACATTCCGGTCGTCAATGAAGAAGATGAATTACTTTGGAAAGGTCACTTAACAAAGTTTGGATATTCTTCGTTCAAGTCTTTCCAGGTTACAGCTATTAATGCAATTGAGAAAGGTCTTGATGTCGTCGTTGTCCAGCCTACGGGAACGGGGAAAAGTTTATGTTTTCAAATTCCATCTCTGATTCATAAGAACAAGATGACTGTTGTTATAAGCCCCACCTTGTCGTTAATTCAAAGTCAGATTGCAGATTTGAAGGGAAAAGGGATTTCAGCTATCCCCTTGGGTCGTTGCGCCGGTGAAGACGCCGAGGCCAATAAAAAACTTGTTTTTGACGATGGAGACGTAGATAAGCCAGATCTGGTGTACACAACCCCGGAACATTTCAATAACGTAATGCCTCTTTTCAAGAAAAACATCAAATATATCAAAATGATTGTTTTAGATGAAGTCCACAAGGTTTTTGATCGGCAATCAAATTTCAGGGAGAGTTACAACTCATTACCTCTATTAAAAGTTCGTTTACCCGGCATTCCAATAATGGCCTTGACAGCTACTCTTAGTGAAGAAAATCTCCAAACACTTTGCAGGGACTATCTTTACATTCCAGTTCTAATTAGAGGAAGCGTGGATCGTCAAAACATAAAATTAAGCGTCCTCAATTACAAAACTGACAGTAAGAAAAAGAAAATTTCTGAGGGTGCGGGTACCATCTGGAAACCAGTTTGTGACGATCTAGGACGTCTGATAGGAGAACACTATGCTATTGTTTATATGGATTTTACCAATGAGGTCAAGGAACTGGCGTCATCTCTTCAAAGTCAGATCGGTTTGGACGTTACATGTTTTTATGGTAAAGGATTGTCAGTGGACAAAAAGACCAAGATTGTTGATGACTTTAATAATGAAAAATTTCAAGTTCTTTGTGCTACGGAATCCTATGAGGTTGGAGTCCACAACCCACATGTCGACATAGTCGCACGGATTGGCTGTATGCGGAACATGAATGTTTTCTTACAAGAAATCGGAAGAGCAGGAAGATCAACAGAGAGTTCTGGCTTGGGTGTTTTATTTATTAACGAACACAAAGATGACCAGCGACTGGGTTACTGGTTGAAAGGGTGCAATCAAGACGATGAAATAAGAATTAAAAAGGACTACGAAGCTTGCTGGAAGTGGATATACAGTATTTACACAGGTGAATGCTTGCGGAAGGGAATATTACAGCACTATAATGAGACGTATAATTCTTCAGACATCGACCCTAAAGACTGTTGTTTGTGTTGCGAGTTGGAGACGAAAGAAGATTTTGACATTAAAAATCCACTCTTCCTACTTTTAAAAGCAATTTTGGAATTAGAAAGAGCGTTGAATAAAAACAAAGAAGGTATTTCTGAGAGGAAAATTGTTTCTTGGCTCAGAGGAGCAAAACAAGATTGGCTTGCAGAACCGTCAATTCAGGAAGCCATAGATGCATCAGAGACCTATTGCAGTGGTAAAGAAGTGAATGGGAAACAGTGGACCAATGGGGCGTGGGAAAACCTCATTCGCCAAAGTGTGAAACTGGGATACGTAGAAATAAAATTCCAAACCTTTGATTTGAAGGTAAATGCCAAATCGATTGTCAGAACATATCGAAGTTACACCGTTCCTGCCAAAGGGGATGAGTTCATGAGAAATCCTCAAACTGTTATGGTAATGAGCCCATTTATTTGCTTACTTAAAAGTAAATATGTGCAAGAAACAAAAAACAGGAAGAGGTCTGGAAGAAACTGCCATTATCTACCGAAAATAAAAGACATGCTAAGCAAACGTCAGACGTGGGTCGCCTTAAAGAATAAGGAAGAATACGAATATCCAGGATATTTGCAAAAGGACATGCTGTACTACTGTGAAAACTACGCCACGAAAGCTTTCGCTGCCAAGAGCAGGGTTCACTACATGTACGATGACAACCAACTGTCGAAATCTTCAAGCCAAACACAGCAACATGAAGTGAATGTGGATGGTATTAAAACAAAAATCTATATTAAGCGTTCGCTTTGTGAAGGAGTGAAAGTTTGTTCAGGTTGTGAATCGTCATCATATACTGTATCCAAAAGACAACGAATTAATAGATGCGCGACCCACAAGAATTCCATTCCTCTTAAAGAGACTGGACCGTGTCCAGTCCAATTCCTGTACATATGGCCAGTAGAAGATGACGGACGGAGATGGGTAGGAACAATTAATGGACACATCCACAATAAGCCTGCACCTCACAAGATTTCGTCGCACGTCCAGGAGGATATACAAACTTCAGTACTGAATAACTTAAGGAGCACAGCAAAAGACCTCTCAAAAGGATTAGGAATGGGTTACGCTCCATACGAGAAAAGCATTGCTGCTGCTAATATTGACAGGGTGAGAAGGGAAAGAAGGCTTGTGATAGGAAGCATTCTAAGTCAAGGTAAAAGATGTAATACAAATGCGATTGCAACGATTATTGATTTTGAGAAGATTAGACTGAAAGTGGAAAGAAGTCAAGATGATGAGAATCAACCGCTGACTGAGAAAATCAACATTTTGATGGGTGGTTACCAGATGGAAGGTAATGGATACATCTTTACTGCAACATATAAGTTCGCCTTTTTTATGGCTCCATTTCAAGCAGAGCAGTTAGCACAAGCGTCATATATTTTTGTAGATGTGACTTACACAGGAAATGAATCCTTTCCTTATCTTTTAAATGTGGTTTCGCTGAATGAGAAAACTCTGTTGTACAACGCAGTTTCAAGAGTGCTTTGCAACAAACAAGATGGCCCAGCATATGGAAAGGCTTTCACGGAGATATTTTCAAAAGTCACTGAAAAACATCCCGACTTCAAGAATGGTGACCACCTTGATGTCATACTAGTGGATTTTGATGATGCACAAGCGAATGGATTAAAAGAAGCTTTGGGACATGAGAAAGCTGAGAAAGTACTGAGAGGTTGCAAAGTGCACTGGACGCGTTCTTTGCAAAGGGTAGCAAAGCTTGTCACAAAGTCGAAAGAAGAGCAACGCATTTTCCTTCACCTTGGAAACCAGATACCCAATGCGGCAGAAAAAGAACAAGTGAAGAAACTTTTTCAGTTCCTTTCAGGAGAAATAAATCTCTCAGAAGCCAGCGATTTTTTAAGAGATGAGATGCAAGACTTGGTCCACGCTATCGACACTCAAAGCTGGAAAAGGCTCAAGTGTTGGTCGCAATGGTGGTGTAGACCTAATCATCTACAAATGTTTACCAGAGCTCACACTTGGTTAGATGAAGGTGACTGGGAAAAAGCTCCAAAGACGACCAACCCTGTAGAGTCAATTAACAGACAGTCCATACACGAGAAAGGGTGTACCTTGTTCGCTCTCCTAGAAAATATCTACACGGAGGATAGAGGTCATGCCGCAAAGATTGTTGCCATGGAAAACAACGTTACTCTTTCTTATGCAGGTAACGAAGAAAGTAGACGAAAAAAACGAAATGACAACAAAAAGAGAAAGCGTTCAAGTTTAACCAATGCGAGCACTGATGATATTGTCCCTCCAGATAAGAGACGACACATTGAAAAAGGTAGCAAACCATCACCAATGGCAAAGAGGCGTGGCAAGTCACTCATTGGAACAAAAGTCTCTGTTGAATACCAGGAAATGCATGAAGGGAATATGAAATACATGGGATGGTTTAATGGCCAAATAGTGGCTTTTAACAGACGAGATGGTTATTTTGTAGAATTTCAACAAAGGGAAAGTGAAGGGACAATAATTAAAGGCTGGAGTGAATGGTTAGAAGATATTGATAGCCCTGATATTAAACTGTTATGAAAAACGAGTGATGTGCCGTTTTATCCCCCTTTATGGACTTATTTAAAGTGCCAATGACATGAAAAAATCGATCTCATTTTTATTTCATTTTATTAAATTATAGGCTTTCCTTAGCCATTTTGTGCAATGATAAATCAATTTGGAGAGCGCGAACATAATTTTATTTCTTATCGAAGTCAGGCATAATTGCCAAAATTGGGCGACATTTTTTATGCCGTTAAAGATATGCTAATCACATGCATGATGTCACTAGGTCCCCCATTTATATTCACAAAAGTAAATATGGCTGACTGCAAGGATTCTATTAGAAAAATTATGGCCATCGTCAAAGGTTTCTCAAAGTATTACATATTTAAATTGAAAACTGGCCAAAAATGCACTTATTTTGTAGTATTTATGGAGACGAATATAAATGCACAGGCCTAGTGACGTCACGCATGTGATTACCATATCTTTAACGGCAGAAAAAGTGTCGCCTGATTTTGGCAATTTTGCCTGACTTCGATACGAAAAAAAAATATGTTCGCGCTCTCCAAATTGATTTTTAATTGCACAAAATGACTAATATAAGCCTAGAATTTAATAAAATAAAATAAAAACGGGATCGAATTTTACATTTCATTGGCACTTTAAAGGATTTTATGCAAGTACTTAGTTGCATAAATCATCCTTTATATTACGGAATTAGTATAGGTAATAGCATGATGTGTAGTGATATTTGGCATAAATACCGCGAGCGGTATTTATGCCAAATATCACGTACATATTATGCTATTATTTGTTTATAATATGACCTAGAAATTTACTGAAAAAGACAATCAGATGTTCTCTCAACTGGTGCAGCGAGTTTGTTTACTTCTTTGACAGTTTGAGTTTGAGCTAATGACTAGTGAAAATCCTGTAAGTGGCAGATAATTTAGCTTACCAAATCTCAAAGAAAGGCTTAATAATCGACTGGAGCTGAGAGAGTGGCTATAATTAACCTGTAAAAAAGTCAATTTCTGGTACATTGACACTAGCAAAGAGCGAAGTTTGATTTCAGGCAGTTAATCGAACACAACTGAAGTCAAACAATAAAGCAGTTGTCACTTCGCTAGCGCTGTTTTATTTTAAAAGACTGTAACTGTTAATACGTCTCAAAACAGCTGGAAATGAAATTCCAAGTTCTTTAAACTTAGTTAAAGCAAGTATTTTTCTTTAGGTATTAACTTGAACAATATAATTTGAATCAACTGTCTCACGGCAATGGGTCACATGCGACCGAGTTTCCAAATATTCCTTGTCAATGGCTTAAAAAGAAAACAATTATAAGAAAATTTACAAGTCAACTTGGCTTACTTTGTTGGTATTCTGTCCTTGTATAATGTCAGCTGTTCCTGGGCAGTTGTTTAAGCGAGATGAACGTCAATTTTCGGTTCCGTTTTCATTCACTGAATCAAACTTTCCTCGTCTGCCAACTGCATGGTCACTCGAAGACTTGAAAATCACTTTGAACTTTCTCAAATCACCACAAGATTCCATTACCAGAGGCACAGATGACATTGCTGTTCATTTCTATACCAAACTCTTCAATTGTAGCCATCAAAAGCCAGGCATTTGCCACCGTCAACTTCCGTAGCTTTGTAGTTTTCTGCACCCGCTCGGCGACCTGTAACTGAGCTTCAAACCGGGGGGGGGGGGGGGGGGCACCGCTTGCATAATATAGGGTAGGTATGTGAGGTGTTGTATTCAGAGCCCGACCCGGTTTGCCAAAAAATATAACGTATTCTTATTAACCAGAATTTCCATGAAATTTATGAAAATCAAAATCAACCCGAATTGATAGATGATTATATTCCAAAACAAGACTTGGTTTGCGAAATTAGGCTCAAACCTGGACACGGTACCGCCGCATATCTCACTTACGTGAGCGGCCCCCCGGAGTTTGAAATACCACTCCTTGAAGTTTGTAATTTCACTATTACGTTGAAATACCACTCCTCTTAGCCAATCAGATTGCAGAAATTTCTTTGGTCATGTTATAAACGCTAGTAATTGTATTATGGAATAAGTTGCATAAATCATCCTGTTATGTAACGGAATTTATGCAAGTAAGTAGTTGCATAAATCATCCCGTTATGTAACGGAATTTATGCAAGTAAGTAGTTGCATAAAAAATCCCGCTATATAACGGAATTTATGCAAGTAAGTAGTTGCATAAATCATCCCGTTATATAACGGAATTTATGCAAGTAACTAGTGACATAAATTCTGTTCTGTTATATAAGCCAGTACTTATTATATAACGGAATTTATGCAAGTAAGTAGTTGCATAAATCATCCCGCTATATAACGAAATTTATGCAAGTAAGTAGTTGCATAAATCATCCCGTTATATAACGGAATTTATGCAAGTAACTAGTGACATAAATTCTGTTCTGTTATATAAGCCAGTACGTATTATATAACGGAATTTATGCAAGTAAGTAGTTGCATAAATCATCCCGCTATATAACGGAATTTATGCAAGTAAGTAGTTGCATAAATCATCCCGTTATATAATGGAATTTATGCAAGTAACTAGTGACATAAATTCTGTTCTGTTATATAAGCCAGTACTTATTATATAACGGAATTTATGCAAGTAAGTAGTTGCATAAATCATCCCGTTATATAACGGAATTTATGCAAGTAACTAGTGACATAAATTATGTTCTGTTATATAAGCCAGTACTTATTATATAACGGAATTTATGCAAGTAAGTAGTTGCATAAATCATCCCGTTATATAACGGAATTTATGCAAGTAAGTAGTTGCATAAATCATCCCGTTATATAACGGAATTTATGCAAGTAACTAGTGACATAAATTCTGTTCTGTTATATAAGCCAGTACTTATTATATAACGGAATTTATGCAAGTAGTTGCATAAATCATCCCGCTATATAACGGAATTTATGCAAGTAAGTAGTTGCATAAATCATCCCGTTATATAACGGAATTTATGCAAGTAACTAGTGACATAAATTCTGTTCTGTTATATAAGCCAGTACGTATTATATAACGGAATTTATGCAAGTAAGTAGTTGCATAAATCATCCCGCTATATAACGGAATTTATGCAAGTAAGTAGTTGCATAAATCATCCCGTTATATAATGGAATTTATGCAAGTAACTAGTGACATAAATTCTGTTCTGTTATATAAGCCAGTACTTATTATATAACGGAATTTATGCAAGTAAGTAGTTGCATAAATCATCCCGTTATATAACGGAATTTATGCAAGTAACTAGTGACATAAATTATGTTCTGTTATATAAGCCAGTACTTATTATATAACGGAATTTATGCAAGTAAGTAGTTGCATAAATCATCCCGCTATATAACGAAATTTATGCAAGTAAGTAGTTGCATAAATCATCCCGTTATATAACGGAATTTATGCAAGTAACTAGTGACATAAATTCTGTTCTGTTATATAAGCCAGTACGTATTATATAACGGAATTTATGCAAGTAGTTGCATAAATCATCCCGCTATATAACGGAATTTATGCAAGTAAGTAGTTGCATAAATCATCCCGTTATATAACGGAATTTATGCAAGTAACTAGTGACATAAATTCTGTTCTGTTATATAAGCCAGTACGTATTATATAACGGAATTTATGCAAGTAAGTAGTTGCATAAATCATCCCGCTATATAACGGAATTTATGCAAGTAAGTAGTTGCATAAATCATCCCGTTATATAATGGAATTTATGCAAGTAACTAGTGACATAAATTCTGTTCTGTTATATAAGCCAGTACTTATTATATAACGGAATTTATGCAAGTAAGTAGTTGCATAAATCATCCCGTTATATAACGGAATTTATGCAAGTAACTAGTGACATAAATTATGTTCTGTTATATAAGCCAGTACTTATTATATAACGGAATTTATGCAAGTAAGTAGTTGCATAAATCATCCCGTTATATAACGGAATTTATGCAAGTAAGTAGTTGCATAAATCATCCCGTTATATAACGGAATTTATGCAAGTAACTAGTGACATAAATTCTGTTCTGTTATATAAGCCAGTACTTATTATATAACGGAATTTATGCAAGTAGTTGCATAAATCATCCCGCTATATAACGGAATTTATGCAAGTAAGTAGTTGCATAAATCATCCCGTTATATAACGGAATTTATGCAAGTAACTAGTGACATAAATTCTGTTCTGTTATATAAGCCAGTACTTATTATATAACGGAATTTATGCAAGTAAGTAGTTGCATAAATCATCCCGTTATATAACGGAATTTATGCAAGTAACTAGTGACATAAATTCTGTTCTGTCATATAAGCCAGTACTTATTATGTAACGGAATTTATGCAAGTAAGTAGTTGCATAGATCATCCCGTTATATAACGGAATTTATGCAAGTAAGTAGTTGCATAGAACATCCCGTTATATAACGGAATTTATGCAAGTAAGTAGTTGCATAAATCATCCCGTTATATAACGGAATTTATGCAAGTAAGTAGTTGCATAAATCATCCCGTTATATAACGGAATTTATGCAAGTAAGTAGCTGCATAAATTCTGTTCTGTCATATAAGCCAGTACTTATTATATAACGGAATTTATGCAAGTAAGTAGTTGCATAAATCATCCCGCTATATAACGAAATTTATGCAAGTAAGTAGTTGCATAAATCATCCCGTTATATAACGGAATTTATGCAAGTAACTAGTGACATAAATTCTGTTCTGTTATATAAG
Organism: Actinernus sp. WN-2022; assembly: GCA_030867875.1. Taxonomy (NCBI): domain Eukaryota; kingdom Metazoa; phylum Cnidaria; class Anthozoa; order Actiniaria; family Actinernidae; genus Actinernus; species Actinernus sp. WN-2022. The sequence continues at coordinate 56,229,729 of JAOWCC010001751.1, read as the reverse complement.
CCAGTACTTATTATATAACGGAATTTATGCAAGTAAGTAGTTGCATAAATCATCCCGCTATATAACGGAATTTATGCAAGTAAGTAGTTGCATAAATCATCCCGTTATATAACGGAATTTATGCAAGTAACTAGTGACATAAATTCTGTTCTGTTATATAAGCCAGTACTTATTATATAACGGAATTTATGCAAGTAAGTAGTTGCATAAATCATCCCGTTATATAACGGAATTTATGCAAGTAAGTAGCTGCATAAATTCTGTTCTGTCATATAAGCCAGTACTTATTATATAACGGAATTTATGCAAGTAAGTAGTTGCATAAATCATCCCGCTATATAACGAAATTTATGCAAGTAAGTAGTTGCATAAATCATCCCGTTATATAACGGAATTTATGCAAGTAACTAGTGACATAAATTCTGTTCTGTTATATAAGCCAGTACTTATTATATAACGGAATTTATGCAAGTAAGTAGTTGCATAAATCATCCCGCTATATAACGGAATTTATGCAAGTAAGTAGTTGCATAAATCATCCCGTTATATAACGGAATTTATGCAAGTAACTAGTGACATAAATTCTGTTCTGTCATATAAGCCAGTACTTATTATGTAACGGAATTTATGCAAGTAAGTAGTTGCATAGATCATTCCGTTATATAACGGAATTTATGCAAGTAAGTAGTTGCATAAATCATCCCGTTATATAACGGAATTTATGCAAGTAAGTAGTTGCATAAATTCTGTTATCTTATATAAATGAGTATATATAATATTTTTTTATTCACAGAAAAAATTATTTGCATAAAAAGTTTTGTTATATAGAAGTTGATAATCACATATTATGCGAATGTAATCACCCCCCTCTAAATTGAACCGATCCCCGGAGGCACTCTTGTTTATGCGTGTGTTTCTGTACCCCATATATGCCGCACATCCCATATATCTACATATCCGATATCCGCATAGAAGAGTTCCGGTTTGATGCGTTACGAGAATAATAATATTGGGTTGGTTGGTTTAGGAGTTTCACTATGTGAATATGGGTGGGATACTAAATGCGTGCCTGGGATATTTCAAATTCTGGATTTATTATTTGCGAGCAGAGTGCTTCTTTGTATTATCTGTACGTGTTACATGTTATTATATTTAATACCACAATGAATGTAAATTGAGTCATAGACAGCTTGCCTGTTTGTTGCCCCATTTCAAACCACGTGATAGTTCTCCAGAGGATTCAGTGCTTTGTTTTCCAAAGAATAGCTGAAAGGGTCTGGAGCATTTCAAATGTTCCATATCTAGAGCATGAAACAAAATGTTATCTAATTACAGTCAAAATTGTATTACTGTTATGTATATTTAATATATACTATACTGTATCTGATTTAATTATGTTTGCTGTATGTTTGTCGTAAGTTGAACTTGGCCGATATGCATACGAAATTTCCTGCAGACCGGAAGTACCTGAAACCCGTATAATTTACTGAATTATAAACTTCAGGCACATTGTAAATAGAATGGGGTTACAACTTATTATAAATTTAATCAATTATCTATCTCCAGGTGAGTCATGGACCCTTGTTAATACAGGAAAGTGCAACAGTTTCGCGACATCTGATTGGTTGACGTTTGGAACGCGTAATTTCACTTCCTGTCTGTGGTGAGTTCTTTCTTAAACAGAAAACTCTGTTTGTTGATTTCGCTACTCGCTTAATTGTACTTCAGCCATTAGCACGGGTAATGATGCTATAATCTACTGTGTATCGGGAGAGCTTCTCGATCGAAGATGCTTGGAGATCAGTGCGTTGAAAGGCACAAACAGTGAATGCAATTGAACGTAATTTCAGAAATGGAATCCAAAGCTTCATGGCGTGTTCGTTCTCTATATGTGTCGGTATTTGGGATCTTCCTCGCTTCCAGCATTAATGTCGTTTATGGTAAGTAATTATTTAACATAACTTAGACGATGTTAGCTTATTAGATGTGACATCGGCTATGGGAGACGTGCCGAGTTGTAATTCTGTTGAGAGCAAATTGGGTTATCTTGTTCTACAATCGACTCTTCTCGTGTTGAATATCCTGTTGATATTTCAATACATCAGAGATAAACTTGTTGACTGGTAAATAATGATGTTTTCGTGATTGGAATAGTGATTCGAATAGCTCAATATTGTGAAGCTTATTCATCTGATTCAACAGTCCGGTTCCCTGCTGGTAATTAGGCTAGAGAGTTGTTAAAGTGAATTAAACCAGTACACTCATGGACGGTGTTTCACATCTTATTACGTTTGAGTTTAGAACTTCGCTGTATCTCTCTCTGTATCTGTTTATTCGATCGCTCTAAACAATATACTTCTTTTGAGCTTATGTATACTTGTAGAACTACGCACATGGTTGTCTCGTTGTATATTAAAGCTTCATTCAACAGCTACTTTACGACTCATTGTTGTTTCTTTGAATTCGAAGTTAGTCATATATTCCTTTTAAAATACATGAAATTATAGGGCGTAGAATGGCATGATGTTCAGCGAAACGAAAATGAAACTCATGCACGTACATTGTAATTATAAAACTGCAAGGAATATGAACCACAAGGAATAAATAGACCTGACCAAGCTGAAGCACGATTGCAGGGTTTTATTACCGGCTAGGATAACGAAGGAATGGCAGAGATATATTAATTTTTCGAATGATTAAATTCTGTTTTTACTTGTTGTTTTATATGAGATATACCCCATGTAGTATTGAAAGTAGCTTGCAGTGTTTATACTGACTGTTGATGTTTCAATATGTAAATGATGATGACCCTGCAATCACCATGCATACATATAACAAAACAACAATAATGAAATATGACTCTTTCAACATATATGTTATATGCACAGAGGAGTCAATATGAGGCTCTGACAGAGACAAATATTTTTTTTTTCTCTGAGAATATAATAAATTTAATTTGTCTCTGAGCCTCATATTAAAACCTTACAGGGGAAATATACAGTGAAACCTGTATTACAGGCAGACACCCTTGGGACCCAGATTCTTATAAGTTGTGCAATATATTTTTTAATTATTAACATTGTACAGTACATACTTAATTGTCTCAGCATTTGCTGTTGTTGTATTTCAAGTTGATTAGAATGTATAATTATGAATGAAATGGCAGTCATTATATTTAGAATAACATCAGCTTAACAGTCAACACATGGCTTGAGTCCCTGTCATCTCTCAAAACACTTTTCCAATCAGTGTGCTTTTGGTGATAAGAGCTAGTACAGTAATCTCATAATCCAATTACTGAAACACTCAAGCATCCACTTAATACAGGTTTTTAACAATATAAATTACCAAATGGGCTTAGTTTTGGTGTCTGTGTTTGCTTAATGGAGGTGTCTGCTGAATACCTTTGTTTTACAGTAAACATTGGAAGCAAATTTAGACCCAGGTTAGTGGCTGCTTTAATTAATAGAGGGACAGTCTGCTTAATATGGGGTCCACTTAATAGAGGATGTATGCTTAATATAGATCCGGTTAATATGGGGTCCCCTTAATGTGGGGTGCTTAATATGAGGCCGCTTAATATGGGGTCCACTTAACCCTTTCGAACCCAAACCGGCCAAAACCGACCAATATTGTAACTGTAAATTTTTTTTGAGATTTAACCCTGGGTTAGTGCTTAACCTTGCTTCGAACAACCCGGCCCAAAGCTGTAAACAGTGATTGGTTGACTCAATCTCCACTTTGGAGAAAAACTCATTTGTTTTGGGAATCTTTTTTTGTTTCTTTGTTTTCACCAATTTCAATGTTCTGAAAATCGGTACAAAAATCCTTTCCCGTTTGCACTTGAAATCAAAAGCAAACACAAAGTCAGCACTCAGTTGTTACAGTACCTTCTTTAATCTCTCCAACCACTAGGTTTTTTTGCACAAAACACACTAAGCGACTGTGAAGCATGCTATATATTTAATGCTGCATTTCTCTCCACCATGTTTTTCCTGCACCCACCTCCAATTACGTGCTGGGTCCCCCCCTTTTTTTATATAAGTCGTTTTCCCTTGCAACCAAGAGCGGTGATTTGGACTCAAGCCATTGATTTAAAGTGACAAAAACACATCCACAGGTTTAACAGGGGAAGAAGGTCACCAACTGCAGAATTTCAAGGCCGGATTTCATTGATTTATTTTTTGTGTGTGTCTCAAACTTGAACTGAGGGGGGATGGTTGAGTTAGCACTCTGGATTTTACTAATTGAGCTCAAATGCGTCTGGGTTACAAAGGGTTAATATGGGGTCCACTTAATATGGGGTCTGCTTAATAGAGGTTTCACTGTACACCTATTTAAAAAAAGTTGTCCCGGAAAACTACAAGTGACATCATTTTTCCAGACCAAAATGGATTGCGGTTGCACATAGCTGAAAGTCTGGTGAATTCATTAGTTTTTTTTAAGGTTACCGGATACCTTCAAAACGAAAAAGATGGGGAATTTTTCCCCGCACAGAAATGTAGTTTTAGTAGTAGTGTCTCATTTGCCAAACACTCCGTTAAAAAAAAAAATGTTGATGGAGAAATACCAAAAGGAAGTTTTTACCCGGAAGTAAAACGTTCCGTTTGATTGACAGCAGATCAATAAACACACGACAACTGCTCACTCGCCCATAACGTTTATTGGGGAAAGTTTTTCCACACACGATTCCATAATTCCATCTGTTGTTGGCCTTATGTCTTCCAAAAAGCAAGCAGGATGCTTCTTAGCTTGGAAAACAAAGAAAAAAGAAAAGCAAAACAAGGCCAAACAAATGATACGACTACAAAGCCGACAAGGATTCGTATTTTCACTTTCAGACAAACGAGTGCCGATGTTGGTGTATTATCAACCGACATGTCAAAAGCTTTTGACTCCCTACATCAGGCACTTCTGCTAAGAAACTATCTGCATACAGTTTCTCTAACAACGCTCTTATGGTCTCATAAGATGCTATTTTCACGGACGACAAAACAGAGTTAGGCTATGGGGTCGGTAGTAAGTAACTTGAAGAACTGGAAGGGGATGTCCATACGGTTCTTCTTTCGGGCCGTTGTTATGGAACTTATACCAAAACGACTTGACATATCAGTTTATGAAAGACACAAACTTTTCGATGTACGTAGATACATGTAACCATGGCCACCAGTTATATGCGGCAGACAAATCTATGGGAAGAGTGGAGGAAACGCTTAACGCCAATGGTGCTGTAGTATCTAACTGGTACATGGAACACTTTCTTCGAGGCAATAGAGACAATTATTATGCCTTGGCACTCTTAAATAAGAAACAAAGCCAACTAATGAATGTTCAACTAGATGGAAACGGTATAACCCTGCGAAATTACTGGGTGTCACTATAGACAGTCTACTAAACTTTAAAACTCACATACAGTAGATAAGCACAAAGGCTAGCAGGAACGTAGGGGTTCTCTCACGCTTGAAGAATCTGATTCCTAGCAAGGCTAAACTACATTTGTACAAGGCAGCCATCTTACCGAACTTAACGTATTGCCACATAGTGTGGCACTTCTGCACAAAATCGGACAGGAGAAAGCTGGACAGAATACAAGAGCGTGCGTTACGCATAGTATTCAACAATAAATCAGCTACATTTGAAGATTTATTAAAAGAAGCTGGACTGACTGACTTGTACAACAGAAGACTTCAGGATATCGCCATTACTATGTATAAAGTAAAGCATAAACTCGTTCCTAACTATATACAAGCATTATTTAAGAAAAACGATACTAAATCCAATTTACATAGCAAGGAGGACTTCCAAATAACTAGATTTAATACCATCAAATATGGTAAACATTCTTTGAGGTACTTGGGACCCTATCTTTGGTCTAAACTAAATCAGGACGTCAAAGGTAGTGAAAACCTCAAGTCATTCAAAAGGAAAATAAGACAAAAGGACTTAGCAAGTCTAATAAATGAAAATTGTAAGGACTGAAATCTGTGTCAATCTTAATATTTTAAATTTATGTAATCATCTTAACACAGATTTTATTACATTCCTTTATATCCTTTATATCAATGTATTTACAACTTAGTTAGAGTTAGGTCACAGAAGAATGTGTACATCAGTTTTACCTTTTAAATCATAGATAGATACATATATAATACGATTTGTTTTAATTTACTCTTTAATTTGAAAAAAGGTGTACGTATTAAAGGAGAGCTTGAACAGGTAGACGCTTTAAAATGATTCCTACAGTTTTCGAGATAGTTGTCCATCTAATTATTTAATACTTGATTCTTAAAATGGCCTTTGTGTCTCATCGTCATCATCATTATCGTCATCATTATCGTCGCCATTATCGTCGTCATTATCGTCATCATTATCGTCATCATTATCGTCGCCATTATCGTCATCATTATCGTCGCCATTATCGTCATCATTATCGTCGCCATTATCGTCATCATTATCGTCGCCATTATCGTCGTCATTATCGTCATCATTATCGTCATCATTATCGTCGCCATTATCGTCATCATTATCGTCGCCATTATCGTCATCATTATCGTCGCCATTATCGTCATCATTATCGTCGCCATTATCGTCGTCATTATCGTCATCATTATCGTCATCATTATCGTCGCCATTATCGTCATCATTATCGTCGCCATTATCGTCATCATTATCGTCGCCATTATCGTCATCATTATCGTCGCCATTATCATCATCATTATCGTCGCAATTATCGTCGCCATTATCGTCATCATTATCGTCGCCATTATCATCATCATTATCGTCATCATCATCGTCATCATTATTGTCGCCATTATCGTCGCCATTATCATCATCATTATCGTCGCCATTATCGTCATCATTATCGTCGTCATTATCGTCATCATTATCGTCGCCATTATCGTCGTCATTATCGTCATCATTATCGTCGCCATTATCGTCATCATTATCGTCGCCATTATCGTCATCATTATCGTCGCCATTATCATCATCATTATCGTCGCCATTATCGTCATCATTATCGTCGCCATCATCGTCATCATTATCGTCATCATTATCGTCGCCATTATCGTCATCATTATCGTCGTCATTATCGTCGCCATTATCGTCATCATTATCGTCGCCATTATCGTCATCATCATCATCATTATTGTCGTCATTATCGTGGTGAGTATGAGAATGTGCCATTTCATTGTGCGCGAGTACCCACTAACCCTAACCCACTACATTTTTGTGGGAAAACTCCTACCAGAAGACATTTGCAGAAGATTGACCAAAACCGTCCCGTATGTTCCCGTCTACGTTACTGTACATGTGTATGCTGACCTGTATGACGTCATCAGTTTGTTGATTATGCAGAGTGTACATGTAAACAGGTGTGTCAGATTTCCTCTCAACACTGGACAAGTCAAACGTTACGTGGCCAGATAATTTGCCTGGTGTTATACTTACAAACTTTACTGAGGCACAAGCTCCCTCTCTAACTGTTTTTAATAACGTTTGCCGTTTAAGATCCGGTCTTCATATATCTGAATGGAAGCACGCAAATATTCCTCCAGTTCACAAAACAGACAACCATGCTGAGGTTGAAACTTTTGTCTGATTTCCTTTTTACCGATAGTTTCAAAAGTCCAATAGAAATGTGTTGCTAGGCACCTAGTGCCTCATGCAATGTTCTACATCCCATGCAACACGGTTTTCAATAGGGTCTTTCTTGTGCCAGCCACTTAATCAAAGTGTTCCACAACATCGGCTTAAGTCTTGATAAGGGTCTTGAGAATGATATTATTTACTTTGATGTTGCCAGAGCGTTCGGTTCCGTTTGCTGTAAGATGCTTATATGGAGTCGGCGGTCCCTTACTCAAATGGCTGTTTTTCCTCGTTGGCCGAAGTGGCGTACTATACCTTAGAGTTCAATTCTGGGCCCTGTTCTATTTCTTCTTTACGTAAACGACATGAGTAATTATCTTGATTTTGGTGTCTAGTGAAAATCCAAACAGATAAATATTAACTTAACTAATTTTATATCTTTCTACTCGGGTCGTTATCGCCGTGCGTCATCAGAGTTATACTTAATGCATAAACAGGTTGTTAGAACCTCTAATTTTCGCGAGTCTTTTTTAAATGAATTGTTTATTTATGGAACGCTATTCTTGATGAGATCAAAGCTGCCTCATCTTTACCTAGTTTTAAAAAGCACGTTAAAGCATTTTTATAGACTCAGGCATATATTTGATCAAGATAACATTCGCAGCTACAAATTGATTTGTCCAAATTACCGTTGGGTCAACAGACATGCTGCTTGCTCCTCTTAACTTATCATTTGCTATGTGTTGTTTAGTGTATCTATTTATATATTTTGAGTTGGATGTAGGGGTTGGGGTATTGTTTATTTGTTCTCGTGGGTTGGGTTAAGCATATGTATGGGACCTCGCTGAACAAGAATTGGTGAAGGAATGTGACGACAGCACCGTCACTGACTGAGTTTGCAATTTAAATTTTGTAAACAGACGCTTCCAACTCGCGAAAGAAATTAGAAATAGAAGCTAGGATATCGTAAGCAATCGGACATGTTTTGCAACATCATAATATAAACCTGTACTGTCATTAAAGAATACTGTAGGCTTAGATTTCTGGCTTCTGGTTATAAAATTACAAACTTGACTCTGCTCTCATGCAACCGCCCATATTAATTTACAACTACCACTTTTATTTTCCTAGTGTCCTATAACCATGCGCAGTTGTACAGATCCTTTGTTTCAACTGGCGAACCACCTTTGTTTAGCATCTACTTACCTGCCAAATAAACACAGGATTTGTACAACTGGCGAACCACCTATTGTTTAGCATCTACTTACCCGCCAAATAAACACAGGATTTGTACAACTGGCGAACCACCTATTGTTTAGCATCTACTTACCCGCCAAATAAACACAGGATTTGTACAACTGGCGAACCACCTTTGTTTAGCATCTACTTACCCGCCAAATAAACAAAGGATTTGTACAACTGGCGAACCACCTTTGTTTAGCATCTACTTACCCGCCAAATAAACACAGGATTTGTACAACTGGCGAACCACCTTCGTTTAGCATCTACTTACCCGCCAAATAAACAAGGATTCGTACAACTGGCGAACCACCTTCGTTTAGCATCTACTTACCCGCCAAATAAACAAGGATTCGTACAACTGGCGAACCACCTTTGTTTAGCATCTACTTACCCGCCAAATAAACACAGGATTTGTACAACTGGCGAACCACCTTCGTTTAGCATCTACTTACCCGCCAAATAAACACAGGATTTGTACAACTGGCGAACCACCTTCGTTTAGCATCTACTTACCCGCCAAATAAACACAGGATTTGTACAACTGGCGAACCACCTTTGTTTACCATCTACTTACCCGCCAAATAAACAAGGATTTGTACAACTGGCGAACCACCTATTGTTTAGCATCTACTTACCCGCCAAATAAACAAGGATTTGTACAACTGGCGAACCACCTATTGTTTAGCATCTACTTACCCGCCAAATAAACAAGGATTTGTACAACTGGCGAACCACCTTTGTTTAGCATCTACTTACCCGCCAAATAAACACAGGATTTGTACAACTGGCGAACTACCTTTGTTTAGCATCTACTTACCCGCCAAATAAACAAGGATTTGTACAACTGGCGAACCACCTTTGTTTAGCATCTACTTACCCGCCAAATAAACAAGGATTTGTACAACTGGCGAACCACCTTTGTTTAGCATCTACTTACCCGCCAAATAAACAAGGATTTGTACAACTGGCGAACCACCTTTGTTTAGCATCTACTTACCCGCCAAATAAACAAGGATTTGTACAACTGGCGAACCACCTTTGTTTAGCATCTACTTACCCGCCAAATAAACAAGGATTTGTACAACTGGCGAACCACCTTTGTTTAGCATCTACTTACCCGCCAAATAAACAAGGATTTGTACAACTGGCGAACCACCTATTGTTAAAGGCTGGTTTTCACTAGCGACGGAAGCAGAAACGGAAGCGTAAGCGTAAGTGTAAGGAGCCTTACGTTCTAGTGAAAATCAAGAAACGGAGACGTAAGCGGAAGCGTAAGCTCGACGGAAGCATAAGCGTAAGGAACGGAAGGTTTCCTTCTTCTTACGTCTCCGCTTCTGTTTCGTCGCTTCCGTTCCAGTGAAAACTAGTCAAACGTAAGCAGAAGTGGAAGCAGGTGAATTTAGCCAATCAGAATACTCATTCTCAGGCCTTTGCAATGTAAATATAGCATGCAAGCGAGGTTTTCGCTTCTGAACGAGGCTTATGCTTATGCTTCCGTCCTGTTGATTTTCACAAGAACATTAGTTTCTTATGCTTACGCTTCCGCTTCCGTTTCTGCTTCCGTCGCTTCCGTCGCTAGTGAAAACCAGCCTTTAGCATCTACTTACCCGCCAAATAAACAAGGATTTGTACAACTGGCGAACCACCTATTGTTTAGCATCTACTTACCCGCCAAATAAACAAACCTTGTAAGGGACTTTGAGTCCTATTGTTTCTTCTCCCGTGGCCTTGTGTCCGAATGTCATACATAAATAAATAAACAAAGGTTTATACAACTGCGCATGATGAGTTATTCCTCGTTGTTTTCTATAACAAATAACTCCTGAACCAGTCATTTTCCAGAATCAGAAAACAAGGTTTCATTTTAGTAAACGTAAGTTAAATGGTATTGACATAATGTTATCGTTTGTTTTCCAATCTACAGGCTTCACATTCATAAACAAGCCACCTGAATGGCCACCTGAAGCTGTTTTTGCAGGAAGTAAGGTTGAGCTTGACTGTAGAACGACAGACAATACTTCAGTACCATTATTGCAACATAATGGTAGAGACATCAATAAACAGAGGATTTTACAAAATGGATCAATTTTTACAATTAATAATTTTAAGTATGGTGACCAGGGCTCATATAAATGCAGTGCAACAAACTCTATTGGACGAACAATTGATTGGATGTTAGGCCTGATTTTAATACAAAGTAAGTATTACAAGATTGACCACTGATACGTTTATTTATATGTCATAGATACAGTGCAACAAACTCTATCGGACGAACAATTGATAAGATGTTCCCAAAAGTCTCAGGGCGTAAGCTACCCGTACTCCCGCACGCACGTGCGTCGCTCGAAACATGCAATATATGCATACATTAACCATGTTAGAGATCTTATGCTGCAATATATGCATACATGTATCCATGTTAGAGATCTTACGCTGCAATATATGCATACATGTAACCATGCATATATTGCAGCATAACATCTCTAACATGTATGCATATATTGCAGCATAAGATCTCTAACATACATTGTAGTCGTGTTAGAGATATTATGCTGCAATATATGCATACATTGTAGTCGTGTTGGAGATCTTATGCTACAATATATGCATACATGTAGTCGTGTTCTGCAATATACGCATACATGTAACCATGTTAGAGATCTTATGCTGCAATATATGCATACATGTAACCATGTTAGAGATCTTATGCTGTAATATATACATACATGTAACCATGTTAGAGATCTTATGCTGCAATATAATCATACATGTAGTCATGTTAGAGATCTTATGCTGCAATATATGCATACATGTAGCCATGTTAGAGATATTATGCTGCAATATATGCATACATTGTAGTCGTGTTAGAGATATTATGCTGCAATATATGCATACATTGTAGTCGTGTTAGAGATCTTATGCTACAATATATGCATACATGTAGTCGTGTTCTGCAATATATGCATACAAGTAGTCATGTTAGAGATCTTATGCTGTAATATATGCATACATGTAGTCATGTTAGAGATCTTATGCTGTAATATATGCATACATGTAGTCATGTTAGGGATCTTATGCTGTAATATATGCATACATGTAGTCATGTTAGAGATCTTATGCTGCAATATATGCATACATGTAACCATGTTAGAGATCTTATGCTGCAATATATGCATACATGTAACCATGTTAGATATCTTATGCTGTAATATATACATACATGTAACAATGTTAGAGATCTTATGCTGCAATATAATCATACATGTAGTCATGTTAGAGATCTTATGCTGTAATATATGCATACATGTAGCCTTGTTAGAGATCTGATGCTGTAATATATGCTGCATACACGTAGCCATGTAAAAGATCTTAAAGGTGCTGCCATCTTTTAGCTGTTTTGTTGGGAAATTTAAATGAGTTTTATGGACAAGAAAATCGGTCCATAACCTCAAGCTAAAGGCCTGGGATTTCATGGAAAGGAGGCTAAATTACAAAATACACGGACAGGCATCCCAGTTGTTATCAAATGTTTATCAAAAGTGTCATATTTGCATATTTTGATGAGTTACGTTCATTGGTATGGTTATCGACTAGTTACTGGGGTCACGTGGTCTGTCACGTGACCATCTGAGATCGTACATTTCAAGACAATATGCGGTGGTGGCGATCATAGATAAGTAACATCTCAATTAGCTTTCCGTTTTCTTGCTTTGAGGGTCATAGAATAACGTTTTGGCCGGTAGACTAACTATTATGCTTTAAGGCGAAATTATGCAAAATAGATCACGTGACTTGGAATATTGGCAATTAGTATATACCACACCAGTGAATACCACTTTTCGCGCACTCTGATTGGCTACTGAAATAGTGAATATGATTTCATATTCACCTCAGAGCAAAGCAGCGATCATCTCGCGCGAGTTTTTGTCCATTTGACAGAAAATAAAATAACTATTTGGTGCTGGCTATTCATCTGGAGTGTAGTATATACTAAAACAATTATTCACCTCGGTGTTGGTGAATAGTGGTGGATATTTACCTCGCCGAAGCGGCTCGGTGAATATCCAACACTATTCACCTCCACTTCGGTGAATAATTGTTAATTATCTCCTTAACCAATAAACATAGTCCAGGTGCTAAATCGGCATCATAATTTACTCGCTGCAGAGTGTAGTGTAAATACATTGAAAGGATCGTACGGAGCCCCTAGAGGGCCATGCTTTTTTAATATATCTTTTTCAGGCATTTTTTGCCACTTACGAGCGTATCTGGCATTTTTGCCACTTACGAGCGTATCTGGCATGTTTTGCCACTTACGACCGTATCTGGTTTTCAATGATATTTGATTGACACTTATGTAATGAAAATAGCAGTTATGGCGCAATGAAGAAGTAATTTAATTTTAGAACGCGCATCAAGGACTTGATGACCATTTGACCCACCAGATTTGGCAAAAGTATCTTTCAACTCCTTATAGTTTATAGAGGTATTAGTAGAAGTACAGCGATAGCCCCAGGGGTGTCGGAAAAACGAAGAGCGAAGACCGAGGCGGAAAAACGAAGACCGAAGAAGAACTGAAGTCTGTTGTGGATTTTTACCTGTCGAAAATAGTATGTTTAAGCCTGAATTTCCTGCTGGAAATTTAGTACGGATACCCTAGAAGTTTCAGAGTTTTTATTTTTTAATTGGTGAAAGTCCATGCAGAAATCCATTTTTTGACTTACTGTTCTTCGTTTTTCCCTAGGGGTCATTTTGAACTTCCTTCGCACCGAAGGTCAAACATTTGTAACATACAGAAACAAAGAAGTTGATTGGTTGATTTTGACAGATGACATGTCAGACGACAATGAAAATGAATTTACAATTTTGTGGCGTAAAGTAAAATCCAGGGGGAGGCGGAATCGGAGAAGAAAGGGAAAGGGGCGCCGGATCGCGGAGCGCTTGTAAGTTTTCGACACGGAAAATTCACAACAGACTTCAGTTATTCTTCGGTCTTCGTTTTTCCTGCGTGACCTACTCGTTAAAGCTAAACTCCCTTCTAACTCGACTAATTCCCAGCTCCAGCTCCCACCTGGCTCGATCCGTTGTAGGAAGAACTGCGCCACTTACCCTTACATTTCTGACGGATTTACTAACTATACTTTCTTTGCCACCGGTGAAAGCGCTCTATCAAATTTAACCTGACCTGTAACACCAAAAATCTAATCTACATGATTCAATGTAACCGCTGCAATCTACAATATATAGGTGAGACTAAACGACGCTTAAAAGACCGGCAGATTTAACGAACACCGCCGGACGATAGATAACTCTAACAACAAATCTAAACCCACAACAGTTGCCGAACATTTTCTTAATTCTCCTAATCACACTGCCAACGACATGCAACTTATTCCTATCGAAAAAATATTTTCTAAGAGAGAGACTATACGTAAGGCCGGAGAAGCCGGAGAAATATTCTACCACTAATTTCAAAATTGTACGTTTTATCGGTCTTTGCTTCTGTATAGTCATTCGTATTTCCGTCTGGGTCTCCGTTCTTCGGTTTTTCGACACCCCTGAAGCTATCGCAGTACTTCTACTAATAGCTCTATAAATTACAAGAAGTTGAAAGATTTCTTTTGCCAAATCTGGTGGGTCAAATGGCCATCAAGTCCTTCATGCGTTCTAAAATTGAATTGAACACTTAGCTTCATTGCGCCATAACTGCTATTTTCATTACAAGTGTCAATCAAATGTCATTGAAACCAGATACGGTCGTAAGTGGCAAAAATGTCAGATACGCTCGTAAGTGGCAAAAAATGCCAGATACGCTCGTAAGTGGCAAAAAATGCCAGATACGCTCGTAAGTGGCAAAAAAATTCTGAAAAAGATAAATAAAAAAAGCATGGCCCTTTAGGGGCTCCGTAGGATCGTGTTTCCTGTTTTCCTCGTCACCGCAAATTGAATTTAGTACTTTATCACGTGATTGATCATGTGACATCTGTGAAAACTTTAATTCAACATAAAAATTTCAAAGTCCATTAGATAAATCTTCTGACGAAAAATGAAAGTTGAATGGCACCCTGTGCAAATTAAGGAAAGTTTTAGTGATATTTTTGTTGCGGGCAAAAATTCCAGGCCTTAATGAGCTTGAGACTTGATAACTTGTATACAATAGACCTTTCCCGCCCATGAACAATGGCACCAAGTCGAGTTTGGAGTGGACATGTTCATAGACCCTATGCATAAGTCCTGGTAACTAGCATGTCAACGAGGCCAGTAGGTCCTCTGGAATGTTGAAATTGAAGCGCCCGGGGAGATTGTGAATTGCACTGAAGGAATGTTCAGTGAAACAATGCCGTTAATTTGCTATGCGCCTGGCTGGTTGTACTATAAAGAAACATTTTTCAACTAAACAATCATGTTCAACACGTTTCACACTTCCTGCTAGCATTTCAACTTCAACATTCCAGAAGACCTACTGGCCTCTTTTTCGTGTTGTGACCGCGCGAGTTATGCATAGTGTGTATACATTTACTGTATTTTTGTCTACCCTAATCTCGACTTGGTGCCATTGTTCGATGGAGTGCGTGAAAGATCTATTACAGGATATAAACCCAGCATTACATTGAGGTATCAATAACAAACATTGGAGAGCAACAATTGTTTTTCTGTAGAGGTTACCGTTAATGGAGAATGTTTCACAAAAGCTGCTCTACCTGCCTGACTGTTCTTGTGCCCTTTTTCTACTCTAGTGAAGCTGACGGTATCCGTCACACCATATCTATCAAAACTTACTGGAGACAGCTTCAATGTCACCTGTAATATTACGCTAATAGGCGGTTCAAATCTCACTGTGAAGTGGGAAAAAAAAGTTGGTAGCACATACGTCAAAATAGCAAAAGAGCAGACTGTTCTACAGAAACGGCCTACCTCGTATTATGCGACACTTGTACTGGTTTACAAGAATGCTCCTGCAATGTCTGAAACACAGTACAGGTGTGTGGCTCAGATATCCAACCCTCGGAAGACAGTCACCAAGGACGGTACAACTGCTGTTATTGTTAGAGGTATGTTGGGTGTACTATGCTTTACTTCATTTACTATACAGGGCTTGGAAGAATTTAAGATTAGTTTGAAGTATTGTTTAATAAACGAGCAGTGTTTTAGCAGATTTAATACGAGGGCATGAGAACGGCTTCAAAAACTTTACTTTTAAAATATACAAATTTTCAGAAATTTATTTATTTACTTCGGCCATAATAAAATAAAGTAAAATATGCAACAAACTAAACATACAGGCCAGGAGAACCAACACAGCGTTAGCCAATTACGTTGGTTTCCTATGAAAAATAAAATCACTTTCAAAAACTCATGAATAATTAATGAGTATTTTGTCCAATCAGATGAAGCAAATCAGTCACGTGCATGCTCCTTTATACCTGATAAAATCTCATCATTCTAAAAAGCCAGCAGAGGGATTTGAATTCTGTTCCAGGGGGAAACGGGGTTAATGATTGAGACAACGGATAAGCACCTTCCAACTCTTGGAATTTCTATTGATGTTTCAGCTTTGATGTTTCAGCTCATTGAATTGCTAATTAGGATGAACGTTTTATATAAAGAATACTAATGAACATGAAATTTTATATAAAGTTTCATCTAATTAAGAATTCACAGATAGCAACATGTACACGGAACATAAGGTACCTAGATAATAAATTTTGCACTAAATTTACTAATATCAGCACGGACTACCGAGATACACAGATAATATTTTAAAAATGAAGTTATCCAACTACCATTACTTGTTTACCGAGCCACTGTTTAGTTCCAATTATTAAACCAAACTCAAAGCCGTAAAATAATAAAAACGTGCATTAAACTTACAAACATCCTCTTCATATTTTGTGCCGGAGTCTGCCGTCATGTCAGTCACATCGCTTTCCAATTCTTAAACTTTATCGATGTCAACCACGACACCAAATCCTTCAAGTGCAGGTTATTCTTGCCCTAGCTTGTTCTTTGCCACACAATGCTTTCAGCATTGCAAAACACCGCTTCAAACAAGATAGTATGGTAATTTCTTCATGTCATTCGTAATCGTAGGCGGTGATTACTCGAATATTTTGCATGGCGTTGTGAATACAAAGGTTCAATGGTTCATAAAGCAACCATTATAAGTTTTTGAAGCCGTTTAATAAACTCGCAGCACGTGTTTTATCAGCTCTGAAACTCTCGGGCTGCTCCCTTGAGTTTTAAACCTGATAAAACACTGCTGGTCATTTATTAAACAGTACATAAATTTACTAATTATAATACTTAATTCAACCGAAAACAGCATTTAAGAGGTGCGGTTAACTGTCTTGCCTGGTGACATTTCAGACATACAGACTTCCAAGACCTAGGCTTCTCGATGTCAAATACAGAAGTGATGTCAGACACGTAATATTTAAATAGTAATGATCTGAACTTCGGTAAAGAGATATCTGATTTACGCAGTTCGTGTGGAAGTACAAAGTCCGGGAAGCTCGTATAAAATAACTCAGTATTTTGGTAACATAGGGTCTTGACATTAATTAGGAATCTGATAAGTAATAAGATTAAGTGAGTTATCCATCGAACGTAGAGAGATGTTTAAATTCATCCTGTTTACAAATTATTTACTAAACCGTGTTTCGCCTTATACAAGAAGATGAGGACAAGATATTCATACCAGTAACATAAAGGTAAAAGCTTTAGAGTTAAGAGTCTAAATTTGTAGGAGATGCCTGTTTGGAAGGGCAACAGGAGAATACACTCAGTAGCCCTCCTTTCATTTAGATGAAAAGCGAATGATTACTTGTTTATTGCTATGTTGTGCGTCACTGACATGCGCAGTTGGAATCCGGAGCGGAAATTTGTGTCCCATAATGTTAGGCCGGTTGCGTTTGAATACCTGTGAGCCAAGGGAACTTTGTTTTGGGCTCCTTGAGTCATTGTGTTTAGACCGTTGGGCAATCCCTTTATGTAGGACGACACGAATTTTTACCAAAAATACAATAGAATACAACACATTATCCTATAAATATTATATTTCAGCCAATCAGAGCTCAGCTTTACTATGAAATACAGGGCGGTATTTCATGGTTTTTCCATGAAATGCAGAGCGGTATTTCATGGCTAGGTCAAGGCCAATAAAAATGCAGGAAATTTCGCGCCATTTCTTTATCAGCCAATAATAATTCACCATTTTGAATACATAATTAGTCTGCAGACGTGCGCGGCCACCACTCGAAATTTGTGTTTTCCGGCAAGAAAATTTGCAGTCTATCGTCCGGTAAGTTACTTTGTTTTCGTGATAAATCTTTTTGTAAATTTGTTATTTATAGGATAATATGGTTATTTCATGGTTTTCTATGGAATACTGGCGAAAATTTGACTCGAAATTCATATTATTTTGGTATACAACTCGCCTAAAGGCTCGTTGTATACTAAATAATACAAATTTCTCGTGAAATATTCGCCCGTATTCCATAGAAAACCATGAAATAACCAGTAAATACAATTCAAAACAACAATAGAACGCAACATAATACAATACAATAGAATACAATTTGGTAGTAATTCGTGTCGTCCTACATGAAGGGATGGCCGACCGTTGGTTGAACAACCCTGAGTGTTGTCTTATGAATGACTTGGAGGATCTTTAGACGACGTTTCACTGTACACGTGTGGCCCTATATAGAACTACATGGTTGAAGCCTTTGTTCAACAAAGGAAAAAGGCCTCAACCTTTAAGTTTTATATAGGGCCACACTTGCAGAGTGAAAAGTCGTATAAAGACCATTTTGTTTTACCGGCTATAAAGGAGCATGCACGTGAGTGATTCGCTTCATCTGATTGGACAAAATGGACATTAATTATGCATGAGTTTTTGATTTGCCAAGTTTCCTGAGTAGAAATAAGTGTTCCTTAAACAAGGACCGTCACTATAAAGGGCCTCTGCCAGGTACACTTACAACTTCAGTTATCACTCAGCCTTGAATGTCTAACAATACTGATACCAAAGAGTTTGTAAACGGTTCTAAAACGCTATTGGCAGGCATAACTGAGCAACTAGCTTCCTCCTGTTTACTATTTCTCAGCTTATTTTAATTTTAGCTTCAGCAATTTAGTATTGTGATCACTTGCTTGACTGATCCCAAAGGGCGACAAGGGAAAGGGTCTTTGCCCTTTAATAGCGCGGGTCCTTGTTTAAAAACCGCGTCATTTGTAATAAAGTATTTTGATAAGTGAAACGCCGCAAGTTCTATGTTATGAACCTTTAAGCTTTGTTATCTTCTCGTGGGAGGTCAGATAAGACAGAAAAAGGAAAGATTGAAAGTTACGATAAGGAGATTGCAGAACGAAAAGGCGCCGAATGAAACCTAACCATGTGGTGAGCGCGTTTAGATTCAATTGTAAATTGTCATTGTAAAACGTACGCGTAATCTAAAAAAGTAACCGTCATTAGTATTGCTCTTGTAGATTCTTTAGTTTTTTTAGTTTAATTGTTTAAATAAATGTTCTATTTCGACCGTGTGATTTTATCCTGGAGCGAAGGTGTAGTTGTATTTGGGCTGTTGGCAAAATTCTTTGAAGTCACACATCCATATGATATCTCAACTCAAACTCTAAAACTTAGTTCTGGTAGCATAAAAAGTCACTTATTCTTCAAAAAACATGTAATTGAAAACAAGCTTTCTCTAATGCTTTTTAGATCCCGTCGCTGCGAAGATAACATACTTCACAAAAGATAAGGAAGTCATCTTACACACTTCTCAACCGTACATTTTCCACTGCGCTTCAAAAGGAGCAGTCCCTCCTGCCAAAATAAGATGGTTCAAAAACGACAAGGAGCTAAAGGGATGCTTGCAGCTTCATTGTACCGGACAGCCAGCTTACAAGTTGTTCACTGAATTACACCAAACCGGAGGGGACGCAACCAATTTGTGTCTGAAGATTTACTCGCCTAAGAATCCTGAAGACGAAGGAGAATACACATGTGAGACGAGCAACAATATAGGATCACACAGGCGGAGTGTCTGGGCTCGGTTCAATTGTAAGTGGTACAGTGTGTGTGTGTGTGAAGATTTTAGTGTAGGATCACACAGGCGGAGAGTCAGTATATAGGATCACACAGGCGTAGTGTCAGTATACGATCACACAGGCGGAGTGTCAGTATAGGATCACACAGGCGTAGTGGCAGTATAGGATCACACAGGCGGAGTGTCAGTATATAGGATCACACAGGCGGAGTGTCAGTATATAGGATCACACAGGCGGATCGAGTGTCAGTATAGGATCACACAGGCGGAGTGTCAGTATATAGGATCACACAGGCGGAGTGTCAGTATACGATCACACAGGCGGAGTGTCAGTATAGGATCACACAGGCGTAGTGTCAGTATAGGATCACACAGGCGTAGTGTCAGTAAAGGATCACACAGGCGGAGTGTCAGTATATAGGATCACACAGGCGGAGTGTCAGTATACGATCACACAGGCGGAGTGTCAGTATAGGATCACACAGGCGGAGTGTCAGCATAGGATCACACAGGCGTAGTGTCAGTATAGGATCACACAGGTTGAGTGTCAGTATAGGATCACACAGGCGGAGTGTCAGTATAGGATCACACAGGCGGAGTGTCAGTATAGGATCACACAGGCGTAGTGTCAGTATATAGGATCACACAGGCGGAGTGTCAGTATATAGGATCACACAGGCGGAGTGTCAGTATAGGATCACACAGGCGGAGTGTCAGTATAGGATCACACAGGCGTAGTGTCAGTATATAGGATCACACAGGCGGAGTGTCAGTATATAGGATCACACAGGCGGAGTGTCAGTATAGGATCACACAGGCGGAGTGTCAGTATAGGATCACACAGGTGGAGTGTCAGCATAGGATCACACAGGCGGAGTGTCTATACGATCACACAGGCGGAGTGTCAGTATAGGATCACACAGGCGGAGTGTCAGTATAGGATCACACAGGCGTAGTGTCAGTATATAGGATCACACAGGCGGAGTGTCAGTATATAGGATCACACAGGCGGAGTGTCAGTATAGGATCACACAGGCGGAGTGTCAGTATAGGATCACACAGGTGGAGTGTCAGCATAGGATCACACAGGCGGAGTGTCTATACGATCACACAGGCGGAGTGTCAGTATAGGATCACACAGGCGGAGTGTCAGTATAGGATCACACAGGCGGAGTGTCAGTATAGGATCACACAGGCGGGGTGTCAGCATAGGATCACACAGGCGGAGTGTCAGTATAGGATCACACAGGCGTAGTGTCAGTATAGGATCACACAGGCGGAGTGTCTGGGCTGGCTTCCTTTGCAAGTGGTAAAGTGTGACGATTTCTAGCACCCACACAGTGTGCTCAATAACAGACGCGTCAATATAGTTTTCTCTATACGAAAACAGATTGTATAAACTCGTGTTTTCAGCAAACTTTGAGCAAGTTACTTTTCTAAGCAGATTTCTTTTTCACGAGCTCCTGTTCTTTTTCGCCTGATCACAAGCTACGGATCTCTGCAGAGCAGTGTTACGTCATGTGAACGTACCATTTACAACTGACATTGTTTTTTTCTCCGTGTAGCACCTCCTATTTTGGACAAAAGCGTGAGCACGATATTGGATTCCCGTAGCGCCACCAGGACCATCTCATGTACTGTCAAGAGCGGTTATCCGCTTCCCAAATTCACGTGGTCACATCAGCCCCTCGCGTGTGTAGGCAATGATCAGACTTGCAAACCAAACGATAAAAAATGGCTGCCACTTCCAAAGGATCATCACCAATATCCGGCTGGCAGTGTGCCAACTGCGACGAGCAACGTAACGGTGCCGGCCATGTTATTCGCAGAGTTCTACAGGTGCCAAGCTACCAACACAGAAGGTCAAGCTCAGCACTTTATCCAGTTCCTGCGCTCAAGTATGTGGAGGCTTTGAGTTTACTTCATTTACATCTTTAATGACGTCATCCCCCGTGATTGTCAGAAATTTTAAAAATAACACGTTCTCGTTCTGTGAGCCTGACTCCAATTTATGTTTACCCCTAAAAGGTATCAATGCCAAAACACATTTTAACTGACAGTTTATCAACGTGCAATTGACTGTGAAAATACCAAGACGTGAAGCCAGGCCAAGAGAGCATTAAACGTTAATTGTATTTTCTGACAAGTAGTTCTTGACTTACGTTGAATACTCTGAAAAGTACCACGATAACCACAACTGTGGACGTTTCAAATTGAACACCCTAAGTGGTACCAAACTACGCACTTTAACACCTAAAAGGTACCACGATAATCACAATCTTACGCCAAAGGCCCAATCTCTACTATTCGAAGCAAAGAAATTTCGGTCACGACATGATTTTTCTTATTGCTGGGCCAAGAATAACTCCGTATATCTTCGCCAAGGCGATGACACACGCATTTACAGGGTTTGTGTGCCTGAGGACCTAAAGAAACTAACTGAAATCTTCAAGGATGCAGGCAATGGCTAGAGATAAGTGACTCTATTAGTTAACGACATTTACACCTGTATGTTGGAATTATTTTATCTTTCGCAATTCTGCGGCGTTAAGTGAATGGCTTTAAGCTATAAACAGCAATGTAAAGAAAAACGGAAACATCTCTCTATTCTGCCTTATAATCATCAAAATATTATACTGACCCATGGAAATTTCAACAACAGCTTATCTAGTGCATTACCTTCCAAAAACACCTTAAACTCGCTTCCTAGTTTATTTGATCTTGATGTTTTTAAGCTAAACGCTACTTTTGATAATGATTTCAATCCTGATCATAATTTACATAATGTCGTTCGGCACGACTGCCGCTATTTTTCACCACATAGTTTTGAAGTGACTAAAATTAGACAAAATGATAAGAAACATTCGTTATCCCTGTTATATAATAATGTAAGAAGCCTTAAAAGAAATATTGAGGCGTTCCAAGATCACCTACTACGTGAACTAAACTTTCCTTTTAGTGTTATTGGTGTTTCTGAAACGAGGATAGTCGGTGAGCAGCCTCTAGATTTTAATCCTGATTTGCCGGATTATAAGTTTGAATACGTTCCCACTCCACTCTCGGCAGGGGGAGTGGGTATGTATATAGCAGAAAATATAAGTTATAACATTCTAGAAAAGACTTCTAATATTTATTTTCAGGCTCTGTGGTTGAACTCGTAATGGAGGATAATCAAAATATTGTTTGTGGCATTATTTATCGGCAGCATAACGATCCAACTAAATTCCTGGGTTATTTGAGTGAAACCTTATACAATTTCAATAAGTCATGTAAGACAGTCTGCATAATGGGCGACTTCAACATTGATCTTCTTAAATACGACTCAAGTACTTATAGCAAAGATTTTCTAAACGATCTTTATAGCTCTACCTTTTTCCCGACAATTTCTAGACCCACAAGAATTTATGGTGATTCTGCCACCCTTATTGATAACATATTTTTAAATAATAATACATATAATTTAGTTTGTGGAAATATTGTATCTGACATTAGTGATCATTTTTCGCAAGTATGTCTTCTTTATAATTGTAATGTTCCTTATAGTTCTAGACCGAAGAAAATCAGAGATTACTCGAAGTTCAACAAGCAAAAATTTTTGTCAGACCTCGAAGGTGCTAATTTCGGAAACTCCCATGAGCATTCGAATGATGTTGACACTGCTTTTAGTACTTTCTACAACAAACTTAACAAATTAGTAAACAAACACGCACCACTTAAGCCCTTATCCAAGCGTAAGACAAAGCAATTATCCAAGCCTTGGATAACCAAGGGAATTCGAACATCAATTAAGCTAAAGAATATATATTATCATAATGGAGACCGTGATAAATATAGATATTATAGAAATATGATTTCTCGGCTTTCAAGACATAGTAAATCCTTATACTATCACTCTTTCTTTGAGTCTAATCTTCACAACATGAAGCAGACTTGGAAAGGAATAAATAGTCTTATCTCTAGCAAAAAGAAAAAAGATAAACGCATTAATTCTATCATGAAACCAAATTCTGGGGTTACAACAAAAAATCAATCCGAAATCAGTAATATTCTAAATAATCATTTTGCAACCATTGGGCACAGACTAGCCAATAATTTTTCTTCGTCTCGGCACTCCTTTTCTTCTTACCTAGGAAATTCTGTTAATGATTCCTTTTATTTTGATACTGTTTTAACCTACGAAATTGAAGATCAAATAAGTCTTATTCCCGAGAATAAATCCTATGGTCTTTATTCTTGTCCAACATATATTTTAAAACTTGCAAAACATATTCTGAGTCCATTTTTGGCGACCATTATTAATATGTCCATTGAACATGGGTCATTCCCGAATAGATTGAAATTTGCAAAAATTGTACCAATATTTAAATCTGGTGATCAATCTGATCCAGACAACTATAGGCCTATTTCCCTGTTATCAGTCTTTAATCGTATCTTTGAAAAAATCATGTATGCCAGACTAATTAAGTTCATTGATAAACACAACATATTATATTCTGCGCAGTATGGATTTAGAAAGCACTTTTCCACTCAGCATGCCATTATTGATATTGTTGATAAGATTCATAAAAATATGGACAACAAAGAATTTACCTGTGGTATTTTTATTGACTTGAAGAAAGCGTTTGACACGGTTGATCATTCTATTTTACTTAAAAAACTTTATCACTATGGCATACGAGGTATTGTTTTAGATTGGTTCACATCCTACTTAAGAAACCGATCTCAGACGACTGCTATTGGCATCAATGTCTCCAAGAAAGAAACTTGTTCTTTTGGAGTCCCACAGGGTTCTGTTCTTGGTCTCTTACTTTTTCTTTTATACGTCAATGATATATGTATGTCCTCCGATAAACTCAATTTTTATTTATTTGCAGATGATACCAGTATTCTTTATTCGCACACAAATATCCATGTCTTAGAGCAAATTGTGAACAACGAACTAAAAAAATTATGCCGCTGGCTAGAGGCTAACAAGCTAACGTTAAATGTTCGTAAATCTAATTTTGTCATTTTTCATCCTCATCAAAAAACTCTTGACTATATCCCACAGTTAAACGTTTTTGATCCAGCGTCAAAACGAATGATGCCTCTAGAAAGGAAAAGCACAGTAAAGTATTTAGGCATGTTCATTGATTCCAACTTATCTTGGAAATCACATATTGAATATGTTTCGCTTAAATTAAGCAGAATTGTTGGAATTATAGCTAGACTTAGACACTTTGTTCCCAAGCACACCCTGCAAAGAATTTACTACGCACTGATGCACCCCTATCTGCATTATGGTATATCGGTATGGGGTCAAGCTAGTAAGACTCATCTTAATCATCTCCTTATTCTTCAGAAACGTGCTGTGCGTCTGATGAATTTTGCTAAATATAGAGACCATGCAATCCCTCTTTTTGTTGAATCAGGCATACTTCCAATTAATTTCCTTTACTTTCATAATATTGCTTGCACTATGCACGATGCTATAAATGGTAAATCACCTATTAATATTTCTTCATTGTTCACCAGAATAAGTGATGTTCATAATTATAATACTAGATCAAGAACACGAGGCAATCTTTATCAGTCTCGTTCAAGGTTAAATATTCACGCAAAGTCATTCTGTTCAATTGGAGTGAAGGTCTGGAATTGTATTCCATCCTCAATACGCTCTGTAAAAAAACCGGTATTTATAAAAAAATGCAAAAGTTTACTTATTGATGTTCTTTCGTCTTGTGATGATTATGTTGATATGGCCCAGATTATGCAGCATGTAGCAAATCCATAACTTTTTCCATCTTTGGCTCTTCTCCTTAAATTCAACTTCCTGTCTTATTTACGACTAGGAAATTGCCTGAGTCTTTAAATCTTGTAAATTATTGTAGATTTATATTGTTGGCTTTTTTAAGTAGTACTTATTTAGCAGTCAGTTCTGCTTGTAAGTTGTTTATGTAATTTAAGATCTGTTTCCGTTCTTCTTTTGTATGAAAATTGGTAATACGATCGTCTCATGTACATTTGCTAACCCCCCACCTCGAATAGCATTTGCTAAATGTGGGTGGGTTAGATTCTTTGTAATGTAATTTGTAAATTGAAATAAAAGTGAAAAGTGAAGTGAAAACTGTGGACGTTTCAAATTGGACACCCTAAGTGGTACCAAACTACGCATTTTAACACCTAAAAGGTACCACGATAATCACAACTGTGGACGTTTCAAATTGAACACCCTAAGTGGTACCAAACTACGCATTGTATCACCTAAAAGGCACCACGACAATCACAACTGTGGACGTTTCAAATTGAACACCCTAAGTGGTACCAAACTACGCACTTTAACACCTAAAAGGTACCACGATAATCACAACTGTGGACGTTTCAAATTGGACACCCTAAGTGGTACATAACTACGCATTTTAACACCTAAAAGGTACCACGATAATCACAACTGTGGACGTTTCAAATTGAACACCCTAAGTGGTACCTAACTACGCATTTTAGCACCTAAAAGGCACCACGATAATCACAACTGTGGACGTTTGAAATTGAACACCCTAAGTGGTACCAAACTACGCATTTTAACACCTAAAAGGTACGACAAGCATCCCAGTCATCCCCCCCCCCCCGAGACACAAACAAAAACCCGGACTCCACATGCTGTAACCGTTGATAGATTGAATAGTTGAATGTACAGCTCATCGTTTTGTAGATGTACTCATTTTTACGTATATAAAGAGCGGGAAAATGAGTTGGAGCGACAATAAATAAAAACAGTAAATTGACGAGAGGCTCATATCAGTATGTTTTGAAGTACGATAAACAGTCATACGTTTGTAAATCTCTTGACAGAACTCAATGCTTTGTCCTTTAACTTTCTTATAACAGAAGACGAAAAGTCATCAGTTAAAATCAAAGCCAAGGAGGAGCTGAACGCTGAACAAACGCTAACGGCACGTTGTGATATCTTCCTTGGTAACTTCAGCAGTTGGTACAAGGATGGCCAGCGGATGTCACCGAGTAGCGAACCTCGGTTCACTGTAGAACATATCACTGAGAGTAACGTGAAACAAGCAGTGACGATGATGATAGCCAATACTACTGTCAACGATTCTGGGACATACATGTGTGCCAGCAGGGAGTTAAACAGCTCAGCACAGATAACAGTCAACGGTAAGCTGACACACCACGACTGACACGCATGCACAATATATGCGCTGATCAAGTGATTGTTTCCTGTGGTGTACATACTGCGATGTTGAACGTTTGAGAAAAAGGATTCGTAAGCTATTTGTATTGTTTCATGGGTAATTGTGAATAACCTCACCTAAAACAAGTTGGTGGTCGGTGGGAGAAAATGATAAAGAGAAGATCAAGTTTGTCACTCATTATGACCACTTTTCGGTCAGTGCTGCTTATTCCAAATTACCTGCTTCATGTTCATAAAATAACACGCCAATAAAGTACATACTACGTGTATATGTTGTGCATTATGGGTTAGTGTACGGCACATTGAGCATACGGTCCCAAGTTCGATTCCTTCTGCAGACCGGCACATCTGTACCAACTCCTCTCCGATCCGAGTAGCTTGTATACCTTTGAATTCCCTTAACTGGGAACTCTCTCAGAGAAGGGGGTGAAGTCGTGCACCATCGGTCTCCTGGAAGAGTAGTGTGTTAGACTGAAGGGGCTACCGGCGTTAAATATAGAACTTTACTTTACTTAAAGTATAACCAGTCTCGTGCTATTCACATTCTCAGCTGTTTACGCTCCCAGGATAATCAACATGGAAAACGTCACCGCTTTTGATTACAACAACAACAGAACGAACGCAGAAATGAAGTGTGACGTGGATGCGAATCCACCGCCCGATATCTATTGGTCAAGAGTAGGGAGTGAAAAGAACATCACTAGACAATTACTACATAGCTGTCCCATTAGTCTGAGTGGAATCTACAAACGAGGAGGCACACTGTTATTCTGTGATGTTTTACACTCGGAGCACTCGGCGTGGTACACATGCACAGCTCAAAACTACAAAGGCGTGGATAAGAGAAATGCATATCTTAACGTGCTAAGTAAGTTATTACTAGGCTACACAACTGGAAGATACTAGTTTGATGTCCGTAGTATATGTTATTTGGAGTATAAGGCCCGTTAATTTTACTGCCCATAATTCTCAGTTTGCGCGCGCAAAACCTTATATCTCTTTTCAACTCGCGGTAGAATAGTATAGAATATCCAAACCAAGCAAGTAAGATGTTGTCATTTAAAAGAATAGAGGATTTCGACGTGTTATTTGAACTGTGCTCGCAAGGGATTGTGCTGAAATGTACCCTTTGGCGCCCGTGCAGTTTTCCTTTGTTTCAATTCACATTATTTTGATCTAATTGAGTTCGGCTACCTTCTCGTGTTAGGCAGTGGAAGGATGTTTGAGGGGTGTTGAAAAATCGAATCAAAAAAGTGAAAACGGCTTGTTGTGGGATTAAGTTCAAAAGTTATATTCTCTCATTGATAAAGTTATCAATGTTTGGTGATAAAGTTTGTCAACTCTTTTTTTGTTTTAGCTCCACCTACAATCCATTCAGAAAGCACGCACCAAACACTCGACGTAGCTGTTGGTAAAGTTATCAACAGAACGTGTACGGCTACGGGTAATCCGATACCAATGGTAGAGTGGCGAAGATCTATGGTAAATGGCTCAGTTGTGGTCTTACCGGGAGTTGCTAGGGGCGACACCGGAACGCGACTGGTGATTGAGAAGACTGAGAAGAAAGACTTTGGGAACTACAGTTGTGTGGCGAGGAACTCACAAGGAGTTGCTGTCATGTATCTCACTATTAAAGGTAAATCAGATGTCGTGTATCTCACTATTAAAGGTAAATCAGATGATTAGATTATTGTCAGTTGTTGGACTACAACTGGACAGTTTACGATTGATCACGTTGTTGTATGTACAGCAAAATGCTGTCCATAATAATATTTTATTGGTATTTTATTTTTGTGTTTGTTCGTTGATTGATTGATTGATTCTCTTTTAGAATTGTTGACGACCTTTCTTTCTTTAACTATGGTTCTTAAGTCTTTTTGGTTTTACAGGATACATTTGTTCACTTTTAGGCGTACAGGATTTTTCTTAAAAGTCCCTTTTTTAATTATAGAACACATGGTTTCTCCAGTAAGCCCCCCAGACGATGGTGATAACCTAGTGCTATTTCTTGCTGGTGGTATCGGGGCAGTCATGGGTTTGCTCCTTTTGGTGATCATACTCGTCTTCTGTGTTATTCATTTCCGAAACAAGAAAATAATCGAAGAGTACAAAACTGTGAAATACCTCCGACAGGGAAGTGGCTATAAGGTAGAGTTCTAGCAGTTCCACCTACTGTACAATTGTTATTTTAATCCAGAGGTGTTATTTGGAACCAGTTACGCACAGTCTGCCGACACTGCCTCTCACTCCCGGTTAATATATTAAGCCATACTTATGAACTTTTGAATGTTTTTTTTCTAAAACTGAAAGATGTTACTATTTATTTGTCTGAATTTTGATTGTAGCTTGATCCAGACCGCAGTTTACTGGAGCAGTGTAACGACATGCCGTACGATCATGACTGGGAGTTTCCTGAAGAGAGGCTCATTTTACAAGATGTGTTGGGTTCAGGTGCATTTGGCCAGGTCGTCAAGGCAGAGGCAGTCGGCATCCTTTCTATGTTACCACGAGATAAAACCTCCAATGCGTTCAAACGTCGGTCAAGAATGCTTCGCCGCCTAAGTGCTAGCAGGCTGTATCAGGATTCTCAGGGTAACCAGTATGCGAGAACTCCAGTTGCTGTGAAGATGCTGAAAGGTATGTCTCCGGCACTAACCTAACTAGCTCACGTAGTTTCCCGTGGCCGCCTTCCTTCAGTTATCCTGTATTTGATAATCTTTGACATTCTTTTGACGGTGTTTCCTTGTCTCAATTTGTGCTACCTTCGTTTGACCAATGTTTGTCTAGAATATGTGTAGGATATTTGGCAGTGGTACCGCATCCAGTGTTACCAAACTTCCTTTTGTGTTATCTTATGTGGTAGGAAATGTAACAGAGGACGCGAAAGAAAGTGATTACAAGGATCTTGCCTCAGAGCTCAAGATTATGATTCACCTGGGCGAACACAAGGATTTGATCAACCTTCTTGGTGCCTGTACTGGAGGTAAACGACTCATGATTATCATGGAGTACGCACCGCATGGCAACCTGTTGCACTTCTTACGAGGACGCCGTGAAATCTACGAGCACACGTGGGTAAAGACTGTTAATAATCCGAATGAAGAGTTCACCTTGGCTGACCTTGTGATGGACGCCTATCAGATAGTACGAGGCATGGATTTCCTGTCGTCAAAGAAGGTGTGAACCCCCGGGGGGGGGGGGGGGGGGGGGGGGACTCCCCATAAAAATAGACGGGGGTGCTCGACGGAAGACCCCTAAGAGATAGCACTGCTAACGATTTTAACCCCTAAAAGATAGGTCGAGCACCCCCGTCTATTTTTATGGGGAGTCCCCCCCCCCCCCCCCCCCGGGGTGTGAACTCGCAGTAGTTTTGTTGGTCTTGCATTCTCCTTCAGTTTAGCCCTGGCACTAAACAGATATAATCATGCGGTCATGGCAGCTTACAAGTAGACATCCCAACTAAACTGATTTTCTTTGAAGCAGACATACTTTGAACATCTTTTCCGGCTACACGACGAAAGTTACGATAACGATTTCCCTTACATTAAAGGGATACCCGAGTGAAAAACACATTTGGGCTCAAAAGCATCTTTCACATGTACTTTGTTCAGAAAATGTATTAAAATTTGATAAAACCTTTTTCAGAGTTGAGAACGAGCCCCTCAAAGTTGGCCCGCGAAGACCTGGGCGCCGCCATCTTGTTTACATTAATTCCTGTGACGTTTTTTACGTCACTTCGTCCCACCGGAGTCTTGCGGTTAACTCAGTTGTAGCGACTTCTTTCCTTTGTATAATTTTCACACGCTTGGAATTAGAGTAAATTTTCATCGATATGGCAGAGCAATTTCGTACTAGAACAAAAATATGATGAAGACGATATTGTGAGAGAAGTTCAGAAGACTGGGAGGACGAAGAAAAGCATGTGGAAGGCGAGAATATCAGACGAATATCAGACGAACAACAAAAGCTACCGAGCTAGTGCTATAAAGATTCGCTGTGTGTTTTGTATGGAACTTGTCAGCCTTAAACACAAGACTAAAGGTAGATTATGACAATATTGATATCGGCATAGCAATCGAAACTTGTTTTATTTGACCCAGAGAGATAATCAGGGTGTAGCAAGCCACATAATTTTTAATTTCGTTTACCTGATGCATGTGTTGTTAACAGCGCGCGCCAAGTTCCACCACAAACATGCCGGGCTTGATCGCGCCAATGCTTTCACATAATTAAGGGATGGAATTATTTTTGCAATAAATTGCTCCAAGTGTCTCGTTCTTGTGTCATTGCATATATTCTGCTATGTTGGGCTAGTTATGGTCGGTTTTTACAGGGAGGTTTTAACTTTTTAGGTGTTTCGTTTCAGTTGCACAAAGCCATGCAGTCAGTACAGATCGAACCGGGTAACTCGCAAATTATATAGCTCCAATAATACATAGTTTCGAAAGCAATGCCAATATCAATATTGTCATAATCTACCTTAGTCTTGCGTTTAAGCCTGACAAGTTCCATACAAAAACACACAGCGAATCTTTACATTATAGCACAACACCAGTTTTGCACTAGCTCTGTAGTCGCCCTTTGTTGTTCGTCTGATATTCTCGCCTTCCACATGCTTTTCTTCGTCCTACCAGTCTTCTGAACTTCTCTCACAATATCGTCTTCATCATATTTTTGTTCTAGTACGAAATTGCTCTGCCATATCAATGAAAATTTACTCTAATTCCGAGCGAGTGAAAACTATACAAAGAAAACAAGTCGCTACAAGTTAACCGCAAGGCTCCGGTGGGACGAAGTGACGTAAAAAACGTCACAGGAATTAATGCAAACAAGATGGCGGCGCCCAGGTCTTCGCAGGGCCAACTTTGAGGGGCTCGTTCTCAACTCTGAAAAAGTTTTAACAAATTTTAATACATTTTCTGAACAAAGTACATCTGAAAGATGCTTTTGAGCCCAAATGTGTTTTTCACTCGGGTATCCCTTTAAGTGTGTTCATCAAGTACAATAAATGCAGTATCATCATCATTAATTCCATTATTATGCTGCTGCTTATGATGGTGATGATGACGGTGGTGCTGCTGTTGCTGATGGTAGTGGTGATGGTGATAATTGTGCTGGTGGTGATGGTAGTGGTGGTGGTAGTGGTGGTGATGGCGATACTGTTGCTGGTGGTGATGCTGATGATGGTGATGCCGCTGCTAGTGGTGGTGGTAGTGGTGGTGATGGCGATACTGTTGCTGGTGGTGATGCTGATGATGGTGATGCCGCTGCTAGTGGTGGTGGTGGAGATGGTTATACTGGTGGTGATAATGGTGATGGCGATGTTGCTGCTGATGCTATTATCACGTGGAATACGGTCACATAGTAAGGTAGTATTTTATTTTTATTCTAGTGTATCCACCGTGACCTGGCTGCGAGGAATATACTCGTTGGGGAGGATTATGCCATGAAGATAGGAGACTTTGGCCTGGCACGTGACATCTACAAGACAGACCTGTATGTCAAACAGACCAGTGGTATTCTGCCCGTCAAGTGGATGGCACCGGAGTCGCTATTTGACAGAGAATACAGCACCAAGAGTGACGTGTAAGTGTTGTTATAAGGCATGGCAGAGAATACAGCACCAATAATGACGTGTAAGTGTTGTTATTAGGCAAGTGTTGTTATTAGGCATGACAGAGAGTACAGTACCATGAGTGACATGTAAGTGTTGTTATTGAGCACGACAGAGAGTACAGCACCAAGAGTGACGTGTAAGTAATAGATACAGAATGAGTGGCCGTGCTTTATGGGATTTAGAAATTCAGCTGAAAGCGAGTTTGTAAATCCCATAAAGCACGGACGCGAATTCTGTATCTGACTTATCAAACGGCTAGATGTATAGATGTATTTTGGCCATAGTACTTATTTTGGCAGAGAAAATAGAAGCACAAGTTTATGTAAATCAGGACGAAATCTGTATCAGATTTACATATTCACTTATCGTTTTAATAGTGATTTCCTTTGTTTTTGCTTCATGAATTATTAATGATTTTGGTAAGTGTTGTTATTAAGCATGACAGAGAATACAGCATACAGATGGTCGTTCTGTGTTTTCTCAGTAAATGTATCTATATTCTGGTTCTGTTACAGATGGTCATTCGGGATTGTATTGTGGGAGATCTTGACGCTTGGTGGTACACCCTACCCAGGCTTACCACTTGATAAACTGTTAGAATACCTTACTGAGGGCAAGCGTATGACTCAACCCAAGGACTGCCCACCTGAGATGTATGCCGTCATGACCGACTGCTGGATGAACCACCCTGACGAGAGACCTGCCTTCTCTGAACTCGTCCGAAGACTGGAGAGGGTCCTGGAAAAGAAGATGACTGGGGTGGGTAGCTGGGGTGGGAAGCTGTTGTCTTCTCGCTTTTCATTATTACGTGTCCCAGGTTTCTCGTGTTAGGCGATAGTTTCAAGACCCCTGATCGCCGCAGCGCTCGTCTTAGGTGAAGAATGTGGAGTTAAAGTGTGAATATTGAAAGTCTTGAGTCTAGTTATTGACCTTCTTCATAAAGGAATCTGTAAGGTTTCAGTATACTTGTAATGCTTTATTCAGAATCAATACAAGCCCATGTGTACTCCTTGCTTGCAGTATACGTGTGTGTACTTTTACACCACTCGTAATCCACGATTAACATGATCACGTTACAGAATCAAAGCGAGATCAGTTGTTCCAGATGGTCACAGGAAAAATATTCAGTCGATGGCGAAAAATAACGTTCATTTCCTTATATGACACAAATGAACACAACAGTGCGGTACAACATGGCTGACCGACTCCTCATGCGCCATCTTTGGGACAACTGGCCTCGCTCTGAAACCATGGTTACCAGACTTCGCATTGATTGAATTGATACGTAAGCCATGACGGATCGGAAAGTAAATCGTGTTTTAACACCCTTCGGCGCCATTTATTTCAGTTGGAAATTTCCTGTTTAGACGTTAGCGCGCGTGCACCAGTGCTACATTCACGAGTCAGCATAATGGCGAATGCAAGCCTTCTTCCTACCATCTTTAGCCACCCAAAATATTGTCAAATAGCCTGCATCGTTATGTTGATGTTCTTCATATGACATTTAAGTTGGTGACCGTTTATACGTCGTTTCTTTCTGTAGGCTGATTCAGACAACCCTTACATCAGTGTGTTTATGGACGATGAAGTACCAACAAACTATTACCTGGAACCATCTGATGTGTTCAGTACGGCCAGCGATAAAAACAGTATTAACGCGATGACGGAGACAGAGATTATAGAGTCTCCGCTACCACCTATCCCTTCACCCTTCCTGGATAACAGCAACGACGGCCCTGAGGACTCGGCTTACTGCGAACCTTGCGACGACAAGAGAAATCAACTGTTCAATAACTTAGACAAGGATCAGGACAGGAGGCCAAACAGTGAGAGTTCGACGGGACTTGAGAGTGGGATAGGACTAGAGGAACATGACCAGGAGAACAACAAGGACAATAACACCCGTCAGGGACCCCGTCAGGTGAAAACTGAACTAGAACTGTTACACTTAGCGCTCTCCTCTTCTCCAAAAATAGTAGAATTGTCACGAGAGACACTAGTGTAAAGGTTTCCTCCTCTTAATTGGAGTCCTGATCCTCGGAAACACAGGTCCAGTTACGGCTTTAGGGGGGAGGACCAGAGATCTCTAGATCCTGCATGGCTTGGACGAATAAGATGGTTTTCAGGTGTTTGAAGAGTTTTAATAAGAATGTGGCAGTTGATATCTTATTTCTGAAATGAACGTTAATTCGTTCGGCAAAGAAAGAATAGACAACTATTAATGCAACATATCAAATTTTAATATTGTTGAACAAATGGGATTTTAAGAAGTGGTCTCAAGTCACACCTCATCAAATATACCTCTAGCGCCAGTTCATATTTTGATAAGTTTTAACTCGTGTAAATGTCTGAGTATAACTTTAGACTGTGTTCCACTTTTTCAGTTGCAACTTTTTTCCCGAGCGAAGATTGGGAATGAGTTTTAAAGTAACCCTTCCCCCTTCCCCTCTATTGTGAGTTTTTGACTCATCCCAATCTTCGCTCGGACAAACATGCAAAGAGCGACCACCAAGAAAACTCGAGGGACTCGCTCGTAAGGCCCATGAAGTCAGGTCACCATTATGGTAATTTTTTTATGAGAAGATTTTTAAGGCTTATGACTGAAGCCAAGAACGTGAACAAAATAATCCAAATGGCCTTGATGTATAATTTATTTATCAGCTTAAAAAGAAATTGTAAACAGTGTTCAAACTGAAAGTGGTATCAGCTTCTCGAAATTGAAATGCTACGAAAGAATTGAACAAAAGTAATACAACAGAATACTTTATTTAATAAAAGATGTTGTTTTGCCGTGCGTCCTCTTATCGATGCACTGGAGTGACTCATCTCATGACGTCATATCTATTAGAGGACAGTTCACAGCAGAATGGCGTCTATTTATTTTATACCATGATTAGCGAGGAAAATTGAGGATACAAGGTAATTCGTAAGGTCATGGGTGCGGAAACTGCTGTATGGTACCGATTCTATTCAATGATTAAGGTTATCGTAAGTATTTATATCTTATGTCTGAAAGATTATAATTTTAATATAAATTACGATTTATTACATGGAATTGGTAGGGTCACGTTGCATTTCTCGTTAAAGCCTCTGCATACGGTTTTTGCGGTGATAAATGACAACATATTTTTATGAAGATTTTAACTACGTATCGCGGTAATAATAGAAGCGCTCAACTTGTAGATGAGCTGGGGTTAAAATCTCGAGTTATGACTAAAGCTAAAACAAGTAAATCAGCATTGGTTCAGTTTGTAAGTACAGATCATTACATGTATGGTTGTACCGAATATTCAAATGTATTTAACTTGTTATGGTAACAAAACGCTCTGAACAAGTCAAACAGTCTGATTTTACAACTTTTGAATCGTATTAAAATGACTTGAACCTCGATTGTTGTCTGCCTCTTGTCGTTAGCTATCCTCGTTGTGTTTGTGGATGGGGTTTGTAGGTTGGGCAAGTTGTAAGATCTTCTCGCTCGGTTCAGTCTTTACTGCTGCTGGACTCACTTCACAGATAACTGAACCACGTCCACAACTGTATTCGAACTCATCTCTGTACAGAACAATGAAATACGTAACGTTAGATTGGTATTTATAATTTTCAGAAGCTACATCAAATTCAGCAAATCGACTCATACGGCAATCATCATCATTGCGAGCATTCGTTGCATCATTAGAGAGATTAAGCATCGCGTTCTTTCTTCCCGCGAACGGCAGAAATGAAAACATAACCACAATTTTCGCGCGTTTGCTGCTTGACATTTTCCGTTTTTACGTGAAGTTGAGTAGATCCGCGTTTGTTGTGAACGTTGGAATTCTTTTCCACTTTTCTTATATATTTATTTCGTATTTTGACGGCGGGCTGACGTTTCCCGAAGAACTCGGTGCTTAATCTCTGACTCTATTATACGCCAAGCCCGGGCGCGACTTTAAAAATATCTCCAAACTCATATCTCCAACGAGTTTCAATCAACATAAACAATCATTTCGAAAAAGAAGCAAAGACTGCTTGAGTTATTAATTTAGCTGACAGCTCACTAGTTCAGCTCAGTCAATTCTGAAATTTCAAACCGACAAAACTGCTTTTGGTTAGCGTGGATTTGTTTCTTCACGGACAGGTTATGTTGTTAACTCACATATTTACCTACAACACAGTTCCGGATGATCCAACTGGAAGTTCTTTTTTGGTTTAGCGAGCTGTTCGAGGTGGGAACTAGCTCTAGCCTTTAGTGCTGATCTAGAAATTGGTCGTATGAGAGTTTGGTTGGTCCAATCTACTGGCCTGGCAAAGAACAGTGAGAATACACTTGATCATAAATTTCTAGGAAACATATTTGCTGTACTAATGTTGAAAACAACTGCAACGAGAAGTGATTGGAAAATAATATTTTCGTTTATAAAATGGTTTGGTACTAGTGTTATGAACTCAACCACTGCTGTGACAGAGCGCATTTCGTACGAGTGCTATGTACAGTTTACCCTCGTTAGCGATTAAACCTCGGAGTAGCGCTTACTCTTGCTTCGAACAACTGGGCCTAGAAGAACAGCCGAGAAATACCCCCAGGGGGGAGGGGGTACTCCCGTATATACGTTGTGCGGGTATGTGCCGCCCAAAGGGTATGGTTTTCGAGCTGTTTTAGTCTGAAATAGGGTCATAAATTTCGCATTTTTAGTCTGGAATAGGGTATGATCTTGACAGGGAAGTATGAGACCGCACATTTTCATAGTTCTCTTGTTATGAAATAGAGCGCCGGAATGGCGAACTCGTGGATGTAAAGTGCATTTTAGTGTGTTCTCAAGGGTAAACATGTGGAAATGTTCACAGTTTAAGTTATTTTTGCTGTTGTGGTAGCCTGTAAAACTGTGAATCGTGAAGACCCAATACCATGTCTGTCAAAGTTTAAGCCGCCTGCTATTAGAAATAAGGGAGATATCGGCATGTACTGAAAATCACGTGACCGATTACGTCATTGTTACGACATCACCCGACTAAGTGATTGATCAAAGTTTGAGCCACCTGCCATAAGGCATGAAAACATACAAGGATTTATTTCATTATCGGCTGGACCCAAATGCGCATGCCTATTGGTTTATCGCTCGAGCACACAAATATCCCACATGGTAAAATATTTGGTCGCTCAAGTATATAAGTACACTTACGGTCACGTTTAGTAAGTAGCAAGAGGCTAGGGGATTCGACGATGAGGCCTTGATCAACGTCGATTCCAAAACACATCGATCTTCAATTGACATCCATTCTGTTAATATCTTAGTGATCGAGTGACAGCCTCGTCCCCAGTGTCTTCTCGCTCAGACCCAAGATAGCGGCTATTCGAGAGCTAAATCACGTGACCAGAAATCGCCAGGAATCCTGGAGATTTTAATCACGTGATGTGATCCAAGATGACGGCCAAGCTAAATTTAGCAAATTTCCACTGGTTTTCCGTGGTGTGGACTCTTATTTATCACGATTTACGTCATCACATGGTAAAAATTTGTTGTGGACTCACGAGGCGGAAAACCAGAGGAATTTTTTTTTTTACAACAATATTAGAAAACGTACAAGGAAGTTTCGTTACAAAGCGTGACAGCTTTGAAAGAGCCAGCGTTGTCTATAACTTTCTCGCGTCAGCACCGTTGTCTGGACTCTCATTCACCACCGTAATTCAACCAATCAGATCGCGAGATTACCGGCAGTTGTGGTAAAAATGGAAATATTTAACGAGATGCATTGAAAACAGGTCTACTAAACGCCACTAAACGCCTCGAAATGGAGTTTACTTGGATAAAGAAACAGCGGAAGGGTATCACAATGCTACCAGGATGTATCTAAGCTAGAAGAGAATCCTAAAAAGCCGTTTATTTCCCGTTAGCGTTGTCGCGAAGCGATCGATAGCACATGTTCAGATGTTGGCTTTCTTACTGATGACACTTACCAGAAGACTACTCCCAGTAATACCCCACTTCATCTATTTCTCGACCTACACAACGTGTCTAAGGTTATTTAAAATCGTTTTATTGATAAAATTTGAGCAAACGAATCTAATATTGACAAGTTCATCTCTCTGTACTCAGTCCGTTGGGCCAATCAAAAGTATCGTAAGAACAACCCTTGCGTCATTCTGGAGTAGCCGCCATCTTGGATATAATCGAGAAGACCCTGGGGACACGAGTGAGTGACAAGGAATGCACGATTTCCCGGCCAACCATCCCGATAAGTCGTTTCTACGCTTGCGCGTATCCACGAGTTAAAAAGGTATGGAAAATCTTTATTTTGGTCTGAAATAGGGTCAGGGTTTAGAGACGTACGATGTTATTTATTGTACCCTATATATGAACTCATATATCGTGGAATCACTGTCAATAGTTGTTTAGGCAAATTTTTTACACTTGTTTTAAATTCACGGCTTACTAGCTTCTTAGAGGAAAATGGTATCATAAAACCAAATCAGATTGGTTTTCGCAAATCCTATAGAACAGCAGATCACATTTTTGTTCTAAAAACTATTTTGGACTCTTACTTCAGACAGGGAAAGAAAGTTTACGCTTGTTTCGTTGACTTCAGTAAAGCGTACGACTCTGTCTGGAGAAACGGTCTTTTTTACAAATTAATTAAAATTGGAATGAGCAAGTCTTTTTTAGCTATTATCATTAATATGTACGACCATATCAGAGCTTGTGTTAAGACAAACGCTGGTTTAACCGATTACTTCCAGTCGTTTGTCGGAGTGAAACAAGGTTGTAATTTAAGCCCAAACCTTTTTAACATTTTTATCAATGACATACCTGACATTTTTACACATGGTTCTGAGCCTGTCTTTAGAGAAGTTAAAGTTAAATTGTCTCTTATATGCTGACGATGTTCTACTATTATCAGAAAGTGAGAGTGGTTTACAAAACTGTCTAGATAATCTTCATTCTTATTCCAAAAAAATGGAAACTTTTAACAAATCTGGAGGCGCAAACTGAATATCAACTGTATCTTTGGTGGAAATATTTAATGTTCCAGTGGCTCAGTCCTATACATACCTAGGTACAGTTTTAACACCGTCTGGTTCTTTTAAAGTAAATGAGGTAAATTTATATAATAAGGGCTTAAGAGTTCTATTCGGCTTATTGAAAGGTTTTCATCCACATCATAGAACACCCTTAAAAACTTTTCTTAAACTTTTTAACACTTTGATACGCCTTATTTTGACATATAATTGTGAAATTTGGGGAGCATATACGAAACGTTATTCGTCATTTATAAAGTTCAAAGAGAAAATATGTTATGCTGAATTAATATGTGAAAAGTTACATCTTAAAATGTGTAAAATGATACTTGGAGTTAATTCAAAATCAACTACTTCAGCAGTAAGATCTGAACTTGGCATTCTTCCCGTACATATTCCTATGTACGTAACATTACTTAAATATCTCTTCCACCTACTTGAACTCGATGACAATCCTTTTCTTATCAAAGCGTTGGAAGTTTCTAGTAATCTAAGTAATAATGGTGTATCTTCTTGGTTTACTACTGTATCTTACTTACTAAAGTTGCTAGATTTTACGTTTACTACTCCCGCCTCATCTCTAGATCCCAAGGAAACCGTTAAAGCTCTAGCAATTAAGTTAAAACAATTATATATAAGCAAATGGAATGAAGAGAGATATGAAATAATTAAGGGCAATACAAAAATCAAAATTAGAATTATATTCAAGAATTAAGTACATTAATTTTACAACTATGAGGATTATCTAAACCAAATTAACGACTTTAAAACGCGCAAATCTGTTACTAAGTTAAGATTATCGGCACACACATTTTCAATTGAATATGGTCGGTACAGCAACATCCCAAGAGAACAAAGACTATGCAACATCTGTAGTGCTAATGAAGTTGGAGATGAATTCCACTACCTATTTCAGTGTAGCCATCCTAAATTGGCCCAAGCTAGATCCGTCTATTTTCGAATAATTTATTTCTCATAAATCCATCTTTCTCTTCATTTGATCCTACTAGTCTTTATTATTATATCGTCTCCATGAATGATGGAACTATCTTAACGACAAGTTAATTGTAATTACATCAGACAAATAATGGAGTTATTTGAAGAAATTAGTAGTAAGGTAACCTAATATATCTACATATATATGTCATTTTCTTTTTCTTTTATTCTCTAGTTAGTTAGTTTTTTTTTTAGTAACATTGTTGTAATCATTGTTGTATACTTATGTCTCAACCAAGTGATAAGGTGAATAAACATATTATTATTATTATTATATTCGTTCTGCCGAACCAAAATATAGGGTACAATGTAACATCGTACAGCCATCCGACCAGCCTTGCAGTCTCAGCAAGATAAAACTTGGCTCAAATTCGCTAAATATTGGCATAGACACAGCTAAGCGGAACACAAGAAGTGCTCCACGTCAGGGACTCCAGTCGGCTGTGCATTCTGATTGGTTGACGGGCCTAGGGTTCAATGATGTCACCAGGGTTCAATGTTCAAAATTACACAACGAAGTGCAAGGGACCGGGAAAATAGGTTCGTTATATCAAGGATTCGTTATAGACGATTCCCAGTTATAACACTTCTCCAGCGAAAGCACCAACATGTTCGTTATATCGGGGTTTTCTACTAACAATTCAACAAGATTGTTAGAACGTTTTATAAGTGACTCTGGCACTTAGGCATGAGAAATAAACAACGTGTATCCGGCTGTGTGTGCAGTGGTTTAATAAGAATATGTAACTGAATCAAAGATAGTTAATTAGTCGTGCAAATGAAACAATTATTCGTCAGTTATATCCAGGCCAGGTAGATTTAAAGAATGACTTCGTTATAACGGGGTTCCACTGTAGAACGGATCTCGGATTTCTGGGGTCAATCTTAGCATTCAAAACAGTCTCGAGTTGTTTCGTACCAGTGAGGCCTCCCAATTGATTCCAGTCCGGCTCTGCATGCACACAGAAAACCGCCAGTCATCGAGAGAATGCTCACAATCCAAACTCTCTCCACGACTGAAGCAAATACATGAATATTTTTCGCAAGGTGTCCATCAGAGAATTAGTGGGATGTGGCCAATATATTGGTGTATATAATCAAACAACTTACCAATATCTCGTTACCCATACTTGTTGCGATTCCTTGGACTTTGCAAGATTCGTAAATATCGACCTGAAAAAAGGAAATGCGTTAAGCAAAGCAAAACGTGATCGGCTACTCCCAATAGAAATCAAACGCTTTGAACGAAATGAAGTAAATAATTGTTATTTTGTACCATTTTCAGAACTCGTATAAACTAACAAGGCTTATCTTTGTCTGTCAGTCTAAAAACTGGTATCATCAGCACTGCAAACGGATTCCATGTCGACTGACATGAAACACTTCTTCGTACGGATCATGATTCATTAAACCGGCTTCCATAAATGAATTTTCTAAACGAAGACTGATGTGTATTTAACACTGACGGAATCATGGTGTGAGACGGAACTGAATATCAGGCAACCAGAAGCGCACCAGAAGCCCCAGGGACTTTTGCTTCGCATTTTGCTACATCAGTTATGAGAGATCAAGTCGACACTTACATCACTGCTGTATGTCGCTCACCTCTCGCCGGCCGACATTTATGTTAAGAGAAAATCACTAAAAAACACAACGAATCAATTGCATCTCTTGGCATGAAGCGATTTCTATCGAGAGAATGTTTGGTCTCGTTTCCAAGGTTTCCGGTCGATATAGGTCAGCTGTGGACGCGGCAGTGATCAAGTTTCACGCCTGAACTACTTATAACTACCAAAGGACATCGGGTATGACATGCAATCGATATATAGTTACCATGCAGTGGTACGTTTTAAACTCTTTTCACATTATTAAATTAATAGAATCTCAACAAAAACCATACATCTTTAAAACAAAACCCTCAGAAACAAAATTTATTTTCAACTCAACAATGTTATTGAAAAATTAATGAACATTGACCAGAATGAATGTCTATGGCGAGGAACACACAATAAATGTTAATTTGTCGTGACATAATATACCGCCTTGCGCGCAGCCAGCTGTTCTGTGTAAAGGTGAAATAGAAGCGCTGTACAAGTCAAGAGTGTTGTGGGACACATTGGGTCTTAGGTTGAGCCCGCCATACATTAAACTGTTCGGTCAGCATGTAGCCTGGTGCCAGTCCTCGCCTTCCATACCCTGTATCACAACAAACAGGAGACAAAGCAGCCATCATGAACACGACTCCTACTTGAGATCAGATGATTATTGCATTCACTTTTGCCTTCCTGACTGGCGCATTCTCCGTCCTATTGCTGCAAGCATTCCTGCTCTACAAATGGTGGACGACGAAAGAAAGAGAAGCTCCGAAACTCGTGGTGGAGAGGAACAAAGTGACAAACCCCAAGGTATAAACGTTTAATATTATTTTCTTATGCGGTCTGACCCAACAAGAAGTGAGCTCTCGGCGACAGAATGTATCAATATCGCTATATTATTATTAGCCATATGTTATTCAGGAAACTACAATTTCGCTTTCAGTCAAATTGAGTTGAACAAAATTACCTCCCCTCCCCGTTTCAGTGTGTAAATTAATTGAAATCCCGACCCCTACTCCGGGGTTGGTGGGGATTTGATTTGAAAAATGCTTCAATGTAAAACAACCCCCACCCCCTGGGGCACTTTATGCAGTTAAATGAGACCAAAATTATCCCCACCTCTAGAACGATTTTCTTTCTTGTCTTATGTATTTTCATAGCACTAAAACTAAAGTGAATATGCCAACGCTTGATTGCTCTCACGTTTTATGAAACACAACATATATAACACAAAATACTGGTGTGGATGTTTAACTAGTTTGCTTGCAGGTGGGGCAGAACTACTGCTGTCCCTCCTGTAGAACCACTCTATTTTGCATCCTAGATTGTCACATGCAATCACTGCACATACGTCATCTGGGGCCATAAAAACTGGTCAATTACCATCAAAAAAAAACATATCTCCACCTAGTCCTGGGGTGGGGGAATTTCAATTGATAAGTGAATCACTGAAATGGACCATATTTAACATCACTGAAATAAGGGGGGGGGGGGGGGGGGAGGTTTTATAATTTTTCAATAAAAATCATACCAATAATAATTATTGATAAAATCAACAAAAGTCATATCAATTGATAAAATCAATAAAAATCATACCAATACTCAACAAAGTTTTATATGGGGAGGCTCCGCCCCAAGGTCCAAACCCTTCCCCTTTTATATACCATTTTTGACAGAAAAGGTAACCCTTTTATATACCTTCCATAAAAAATAGTAGCCCTTTCACAGACTACTAAACATTTCACTTGAGTAAACCCTTAAA
Organism: Actinernus sp. WN-2022; assembly: GCA_030867875.1. Lineage (NCBI taxonomy): Eukaryota > Metazoa > Cnidaria > Anthozoa > Actiniaria > Actinernidae > Actinernus > Actinernus sp. WN-2022. Next base: position 56,185,696 of record JAOWCC010001751.1, on the reverse strand, counting down.
ATACTTGGATGAATCAGCCATTTATTTTTATAGGTGCGTCTGTTTGAGATATTTTGAAAGGCCCTTTTAAATACCTACATGTAAATGACAGTTTTCCCTACCCTTTTCTATACTTCAACTCGTGAAATCCCTACCCTTTTATATACCTCCAGACTGAAAAGGTACCCCTTTCGGGCAGAGCCTCCCTGTATAGTCCATTATAGGGAGTACCCCCCCCCCCCTGGGTTTACATGTATGTTGTTCTCCATGCAATTGAGGTTTACATGTTGTGTGGACTACTTCGTCAAATAGGTTGAAATGAAGCAGTGTTGATATGAAAAGCTAGTTTGTAGGGCTGTTTTCTGGAGCTAGGATGTAGTTTGCACTATACTACTTGTATCAATCGCCTGATGACAGCAAGACAATCAGATTGCAGCATTGATGTTAGAACACTATTGGTTTCTACTAAGGGACAAACTATATTTTTTTGGAGGATAGGCATGCAAACAGTTTTTTTATGCTCATGTGGAAACAAAAATTCTACTTTACAAGTTAGTTAAAGGAATTACTCCATATAGCAAACAATTTATTTTAAATTTTAAGCCTGTTTCAATATTTCTGATCCCCCTCCAAAAAATAATGGTCCGTCCCTAATAAGAAAATAAATAGAGAGGTATTGGGCAAAGCATTAACAAAAGTAAATTGATATACAATTGGTTGTATATTTTACTCCTTTTTTTTCTTTTTTCAAAGAAAGGCTGTTACTATTATGCATGTTCCAGTAAACAAAGTAAATAATTGAATTGAGGTTATTTTAGTTTTATTAGCATTTCAACTTGTGAATAACATCTTATTTTACTTTGATAATTTATGTTCCTGAAATAATTACGTAAATTGTATAACTAATCACTGAGAACAATTAAGGTGACTTCAATACAGTGATTGCAATAAACTTGTGAAAGTATTACTTGACTAATAGACACTGCATGATGCGCTGATTTTTTTCAGACAGATTTTAATATTGCAATCACTGTACTAGAAAACTGTAATAATGCATTAATATCTTATTAAAAATAATTGTATGTAATAAATTTTATCATTTCAACTTTTGAATAACATCTTATTTTGCTAAATAAATGGCCCTAAATAAATGGCTGCTAAATAAATTATGACGTTATATAACAACGAAAACAAGCTGCTATTTGAGGAGGATAAAACACAGAGAAACAATTAGAATTTGGATTAAGACACACATGGGGCTCATTGTCATTTCCAGCTGCTCTAGCTCTCTCAGTACACGAAGCCGTCGTCATCATTCTCAGTCTTGACATTGCATGGCTCTTAATTCTTATTCAATTGCTGTGAAGTACATTGAACATTACTTTATTGAGCTATATATTTTTTGTTTACAATAGATAAATGTAAAGATGAAGGCAGTGGCTTATTTGACAAGGGTCATTAAGTCATACAATTACAATAACTACATCGACATGGAACTTGAAAGTATATCTGAAAACCTTTCATTTGACCAGTTACACACACTCTGCGAAAGCTGTAGCTAATCAAGCTTGTAAATCTTAGGAAATTCATGGTAAAATTTGGACTTTAACTCACCGATATCTTGCAGAAGCTGGCCTCACGAGAAAAAAGGCAGACTTCAGCTCAAACCTTTACACGTCATCATCGGCGAATAGTCATCCTTTTTCGTGCCCATTTTCTGATTGGATATCGCTACTAAATGAAGATCCAAGTAATGCACGAAAGCCATCACCACGTTTAATTGGTCCCAAATAAAACTTTACGAACGCTTATCGACAATGTTAACATCCTTACATCAGCAATACTTGATGTAAGTTGTTTCTAACAGACCCATGATAGAAACCTTTGCCCAAAAACAATCAAATCTTATACATGAAGTATACATGTATGTTGTTTCATTCAGGTTGTTTTTAATACAGCCTAGGTTGTTTTTAAAACGACCTAGGTTGTTTCTCAAGGTTGGAATATCAATGATTCTAAAAAGGGATTTTTTAATTTTTTGGGATTCATAAACAAAAAGGGGTTTAGTTTTTTTGGGGGGGAATTTAAAAAGAAAAAATCACCCACCCCTCCCCTACACAATACTTTTTGGCAACCCACCCCTCCCCTCTACTTCCTTCCCCTCCCTTCCCACTGCCTCTCAATTTTCTCCTTGTCCCCCCTGACACACCTTACTGTACTGTACCACTTACTAACCTTGCCCGGTCGGGCTTAACTTGGCCGAATCACGAGGAACGCCTGGTAGATATTAATCCAGTGGATTATCGCACTGCGCCACGAAAGCGCTTGTTGATTTGAACACATCATTTATTCTCCAAGTGACTAATTGTCGAACCCAGTCCCTCTTGTTATGTGCGCATGCGTACTACTAACAAAATCAGACTTTGAAACATCTTTCGAAAACATTGTATGGACGACATTAAACCGCGACGAAACTGTAACACAGATGAAGTTTGTGTTGACTCTGCATTCTTTTATGAAAGCTGCAGCAACTCAAGGGAAGTAAGGAAGCTAAATCCAGAAAAATACTTTGTTTCTTGACTTTATTACGGCCCCACTCGTACTTCGAAACAAACTGTGTCAACCGAACCGACTTAGAGTAATAAAGACAAAAGAAAGTGCATCACCTCTAACATTGTATCTAGAAGAAGATGTTTATGATTCAATAGCTAAATAGTATCTCAGTATTAAAGTAACGAATGCAGAGGATCTTGGAGTTAAGCTGGCTCGTACTCGTTAGACTCAGCTTTCCCAATGGAATAAAACACTGACCACTGTGATAAATGATCGAGAACTTACACAGAAAAACTCAAAACGTTATTAACAGTTATGTTTTCACTTTCCAGTTTCCATGCAGAACAAGTGCCAATAACAAGCAGATTTATTAAAGCCAGTTAACACCCCACTCCAAGCAAATTCATTCCTAACACTATTATATTAAAATCAAATTAATGGTCCTGTGAACTAATTAATCCAAAACCTAACCCTGCATTTAAAAAAAAACTAACCGTCAACAAGGGCTGCTCACTTACTTTGAAGTCAATAATTTTGGGTGTTTTGAGCTACATGTAACTCACTAAACAACAGACTAGTATAATGCTTCTTCAATAGTCCTGTGAACTAATTAATCCAAAACCTAACCCTACATAAAAAATAAACCTAACCGTCAACAAGGGCTGCTGACTTTGGGTATTTTAAGAGCTACAATCAATAATTTTGGGTGTTTAGGTTTAAGTAACTAAATAACAGACAAATGTAATGTTTAATACAACATTTAAAAGACGAAAAATGTCGAAATGACCGAGCTAATTTTTAAAAATAAAAATGACCTAGGTTGTTTCAAAATAACCTACATGTAGGTTGTTTAAAAAAATTAATGACCAAAAATGAGAAACAACCTAGGTTGTTTAAAAAATGACCAGAAATGAGAAACAACCTAGGTCGTTTGAGAAACAACCTGAAATTAGAAACAACCTACAACATAATTATTATACCAAATCGACACAATGACATAGTGCCTACAGCTTCTTAAAGAAGCAGTAGACACAAAAATCATACCAATAATAATTATTGATAAAATCAACAAAAGTTTTATCAATTGAAAAAATCAATAATAATCGTACCTCTGTCAATATATGCTTCACTTGTCACACAAAGGTTTCATTATGAGGCTCTGGGGTAAATTAGATTTATTATTAATTTTTCTTTTTTCACGAATCACTGAGCATTAAATCCCTTAGCATCATATTGAAACATTTATGTGTGACAAGTAAAGCAATATATCGAAAGTGGGATATTGATAAAATCATAGGTCTTGGCTGCCTGCATGTATGTAAATGGGTGTACTAGGCCATATGCTGAAGTATTAACCATATAACTAATTAATTTGTTTGAACCCTGCCCATTTACCTGTTTATTATCGTACTATTATTTTAGTTGGTTGCTGAGTACTTAAAGAATGAGGCTGCCACTGAGAAAGAATCATGCATGTTCTTGAACCTGCTTGTGTCATTTTTATGGAGGGAATGGAGGGATACCACTGCAACAAATAACTTCTTCCTGAGAAGGCTGAACATGGAATTCACAGATTTGGTGCACAGCAAGACTGCTGGCAGGGTGATAGAACAAATAACCATCCAGGACTTCTCCCTTGGCAATTCACTCCCAGTTGTCAAAGGTACATAATTTGATTTCAAGTGCAGGAAGTTTTTGGTATGCATGATCATGATGTGGCTAAACCACAGGTCAAATTCCATTTTTTAATAGTTTTTCTTTTATTACTCATCCTTTTATGTACTGTTTAAAACACGAACAGCAGTGTTTTATCAAGTTTAAAAATTTGAGGGCGAAGCCCGAGAATTTTTAGACTTGATAAAACACGTGCTGTGAGTGTTTTAAACGGCTTCAAAAACGCTTTAAGAATGCAATGAAAGAAAGACGCACATCTCAAGGGAATGGTTCACTTAATGAACCATTGAACCTTTGTATTCACAACGCCATGCAAAATATTCGAGGTAATCACCGCCTGCAATTACGAAAATCTCAAGGGAATGACATGAAGAAATTACCATACTATGTTGTTTGAAGCGGCATTTCGCAATGCAAGAACTGAACCTGCACTTCAAGGATTTGGTGTCGTGGTTTACCTCGACAAAGTTCAAGACTTGGAAGGCGATTTGACTGATATGACGGCAGACTCGAAATTTGTTGACTCCGGCACACAATATGTAAGTTTAATGCACGTTTTTATTATTTGGCGGCTTTGAGTTTGGTTTAATAATTGGAACTAAACAGTGGCTCGGTAAATAAGTAATGGTAGTTGGATAACTTCATTTAAAAAATATTATCTGTGTATCTCGGTAGTCTGCTGATATTAGTAAATTTAGTGCAAAAATTTATTATCTAGGTACCTTATGTTCCGTGTACTTTTTGCTTTCTTTGGGTCTTTATCAGTGAATTCTTAATTAGGATGAAACTTTATATAAAATTTCATGTTCATTGGTATTCTTTATATAAAACGTTCATCCTAATTAGCAATTCAATGAGAAAGCTGCAACATCAATAGAAATGCCATTGTCTCAATCATTAACCCCGTTCCCTCTGGGACATAATTCAAATCCCTCCGCGGGCCTTTTAGAATGATGAGATTTTATCAGGTATAAAGGAGCATGCACGTGACTGATTTGCTTCATCTGATTGGACAAAATGCTCATTAATTATTCATGAGTTTTTGAATTCTATTTTATTATCTTGCATTAATTTTCTTATCACACATCCCTTATTGGCACTTAAACACTCCCCCAATATAAAATAACAGGTTGTGGAGTTTGGGAAAGGAGGAAAATTGGATATCTTAATACACTTCAAAAGAAACACACTCCACTAAATAACACGCTTCATACATGTATATTACTAGAGAATTGAGGCTGGACCACCAGTGGAGAGTGGACTGTGATCTTTGTGATTGATTGTGAAGTGGAGTGTAGTTGATGGTGATGAACCATAGCCATTTGATTGATCGGCACTCAGCTGCTGGCTAAAATGGTCTACTATATAGTGTAGTGTGTGTTTTTCAGGAGCTACAATAATGAAGGTTGGGTCCAAAGACCCAGAAGAAGTGCCTCAGGTGCTGGATGTTTGCTTTGATCTGGAGTACTCTGGGGGCTGCCATGTTGCTATTCAGGTTGATTTACTCTTTAACAAGTCGGCATACTTCTCTGTGAAGATGGTCTATCTGAAGGGAAGGGGCAGGTTGCAGTTTTCAAGACAGCCATGTACTCACTGGTCATTTTCGTTCTATGAGGTACGTGAGATAAGAACCAGTAGTTTATAGTCATATACTCCTATCTGTGAGCCCAGTATATTGACTGATATGGTAGAATGTTCTAAACAATTAAACTTAATTATATTTATTTATAAGTTGGTTTCAAAAGTTGTCCAAATGTCCACCAAACCTGATAATATAAAGCTAATTGTAAGCTATCATTTATCATCAGGAGCCTGAAGTAGAATTTGAAGCTGAATCTCAGTTTGAAGGAAAAACAATTCCACAGCTAACATCACTAATAGTGAACCATCTGCGGCGTTCAATCTACAAGAAACACACCTTACCAAGCTACAAGATTAGATACATACCATTCTTTACCCAGCTTCATCCTCAAGATGATAGGCAAGACATTTACATTCATGATAGTCTGCTCACAGTAGGTCAGCTTGCCGTAGAGCTGGTTGGGTGCTCCAGGCTGCCGGATGTTGAGGGAAGTGTAAGCTTGTACTGTTCACTCTCTGTGGATGTGTTGCCATGGAAACAGCTGGCTGAGAACAGCAGAGCTTTGTGGACAACCTATGAGGTGGGGTGTTTATAACTGTAGATATGAACCCAATAAAACATCACTTGATAATATTATAGCTAGGCCCAGTCTGCCCTTCCATCTTTTGAAGCAGCCTTGGCTTGTATTTTTCAAAGTGCCCTTTCATTTTCCAAAGCAGTTACCTTCCATTTTTATTAGAACCTTCAGTTGGCAATCTCTGCACTTTCATGTTATGATTCCTTGTATTTGAAGCACAAAATTAAAGGTCTAAATGGTTCTCTTTTGTAAGGAATAAGTGGCTGTAAGACCGTCCAACTGGATAAAGTGAAGAGCATCATGACTGATCATGAAGTGTTTGTCTGGAATATTGAATATTTATTATATATTATTTAGGACTTTTCATCCATGTTGATAATTTAGAACATTAATTTTAGCACAAGTTTGTTAAATACTGTTTATGATTAACAGGTTGAGCTAACACGTGAGAACACTGCAGCATCATTTGGCATGACACTTTGTAAAGAATACGGTGGTACAGACATTGACAAATTCATCATGGTTGACACAATCATACCCCAGTCACCTGCAGATATTGCTGGACTTCATCAAGGAGATGTTCTAGTGTCTGTTGATGGTCAGAGGATAGAATCTCTCAAACAGGCAGCTAAATTAATCAAGAATAAAGTCAAGTGAGATGCTTTTTTGGTTCAATTTTTAAAACCTGTCCAGTTAAACTATTTTAAACCAGTTCAAAAAATCATAACTAGTTTATTTTTTAACTAGTGAAACAAAAGCAATACACAACAGCTGCCATTTAACGAGGTTAGGTTAACTAGCACAATGAAAAAGAGGTTGGCCGACCACTTACCAACCACTTAATCTTTTAAAAATATTATAAGGACCAAAAAATATTTATTTTCTTTGTGCCCCCTAGAAAACTAAACCCCCTTTTTTATGACTTCCAAAAAATATAAAATCCCTTTTTAGACTCTTGATTTTTATAACCACTGTACCTCCTTTACCAGCTGTCCTGTGGCATGCGAAAGTGAAATCGAACCACCACACTATGGCTACTAAAAGAGGCCATGTGTTACTAGGTTAATGCTGTAAGGTTTTTAGGCATTGAGCTGATCAGGTCTTTACAGATTGACAGTCAATCTAACTGTTTCCTCTATCAAAGTATATATATATATATATATGAGTTGTACTGGATAAATAACCAGCATTTGTTGGTAAACAAATTGTTACATTTTGTTTCTTCCTAATTAGGTTTTCAGCAAATTTCCAGAGGCCACCATCTAAGATGTCATCTAAGGCTGAAGGTCATGATGGCATGGATGGGACAACAGTAAACTTCAAGAATGTAGCATTAGACAGTGGTGAGAGTGACTCAGAGGAAGAGTTTGTCAACATAATGATGCCACTGATTGAGAAGCATTCTGATGGTGAAGTTACCAAAACAGCTGTCAGAGAATTCTTAACAAAAAGCACAGAACTAAGGCAGAGGTCTGGGAAGAGCCCAAAAGGTAAAGACACTTAGACTTCTTTAAATGAAAAGAAGATTAACTTATAGTGCTGTAGTTGCAGCTAGAGTTATATTGTCTGGATTCTTTTAAATAGACATGTCAAGAATGATATAAGAAATATTTGGGGGTAAGGTCAAACAAAGTAAGAAAATACTTGGGGGGAAACATTAGAGACTGAGCAGATTTTTATTGTAACCTGTATCCATGACATCCAGTAGCTACATTTAATCGGGACTTGATCTAGTTTGATGGAGGGGGGGGGGGGGGGGCAGTTCCTTGGCCCCAATTTGACCCTCACTGCATATCGCATCCTGGTTGAATTTCAACTGGGACATGATGTGGGGGGTGTGTATTGGCACCCTGGTTGAATTTCAACTGGGACGTGATGTGGGGGGTGTGTATTGGCATCCTGGTTGAATTTCAACTGGGACATGATGTGGGGGGTGTGTACTGGCACCCTGGTTCAACTGGGACATGATATGAGGGGTGTGTATAGGCACCCTGGTTGAATTTCAACTGGGACATGATATGGGGGGTGTGTATTGGCATCCTGGTTGAATTTCAACTGGGACGTGATGTGGGGGGTGTGTATTGGCACCCTGGTTGAATTTCAACTGGGACATGATGTGGGGGGTGTGTATTGGCATCCTGGTTCAACTGGGACGTGATATGAGGGGTGTGTATAGGCACCCTGGTTGAATTTCAACCTACAACCTATCTGTCGTGTACATGAAACATGATGCCGGTCGGTCATCGATATCTCTAACCGTCGCCAACTGGCCTCTCGTACGGCATTAAGGCTAAGTTACTGAGTATAATGGCCGATAGGATAGTTACTAAGCAAAAGTGCTATCTCTGGATTACAAACTCGGATGCCGGAATAGCCGATAACTACGAAATCTGCCAGCAGGAATACCACGGCAAACCTGGTGGCCGTTGTAAAAAAATCGATACTAAAGAAGAAGCGGAGGCCGCTCTAAGGAAACACAACGAAAATACCGCCCAAAAGGATCTCACCAATACACAAGAAGCCGCTTCAAATACTGAAGATCAACCCAAGAAAAAGCACGCCGCCAAAGCCAAGGAAACGAAAAATTACGATGTCGGACATGACCCACATTATGAAGAACTCATTGAATTCAAATGTATGCAGCAGGCTTTCAATGACAAACTGGATGCCTTTACTACCTCATTATCCATGGAACTAACCGAGCAAATAATCGAGCTGAAGGACACTGAATGTACGATCAAAAATAAAATCAAAGAACTACTGGTAGATTTCTTTAACCGAATCGAAACACTGAAGGATGACATGGAACATAAACTGAAGAGAATTGTAAGCGAGCTCAAGCAAGAGATTTCGAAGAAAGAAATTAAGGCCATCAATCGGGAAATCCACAAAATAAAGTTGGCTCTCTCTCTCATACAAGCGGAATCGGGAGATAAGGACGAAGGTATGGTCTCAGAAGAGGATGAATTTGCCAGTACCACTGGCGAGTTCCCGGCTGAAGAACATTCCTTTAATATTCCGGTGTACAACTCTTTCCAAACCCTACACACCGTTGAAATAAACCAACAAGAAAACGGCCCAAATATTGCAGTTCCTGCAACGGAATTTTCACCAGAATCCCCGAATGAGACAGGATCATCTCAGGTACGTTTTCCTAGTCAAGTCGAAAGCACCCCAGCAAGCAGGAGAAATAGTACGGAAAGATCCATTTTAATCCTATCTGACTCGATCTTAAGGGGGGTTATTCAAAAACGTTTTGCTCCTACGCACTACGTAAACAAGCAATACATTCCAGGAGGAACTCAGGAGCTGATTCAGCATCTCGAGGGTATGAATGACTCGTCGGCCTATGAACACATCATTATACATACAGGAATCAATGACATAACCAGATTAGAACCACAAGTGATTAACAAGAATTTAGAAACCATTGTCACCAAATCCTGCGAGAAATGGCCAAACTCCAAAATACTCCTGTCAGGCATTGTGTACTGCAAAAATGATGCCCACAAGAACTGATTGACGAAATAAACGATCAATCCAAATACCTAAGTGGATCAATGCAAGGTGTCACATATGCGGACAACGGAAAAGTAACACTTGACAATAATGGAGACATTGACGAGTCCATGTTTTTCGATAATGTACACCTCCACAACAACACCGGGACAAGGAGGTTGGTTGCAAACTTAAAGGACTATTTGGGCCTACGAACTCGCTTCAACAGAGGGAAACCCTATCTCAGGAAGAGAGGGAAAAGCGGACAAAACACTTATGCGCACGCCGGAATAAGCGAAGGCACCCGATCGACTAAGACATCAGGGAAACCATGCCGAACACGAAGCCGGAAGGTATCGAGATCACTTCGAAGCCCAAGAACGAAGGTACAATGAGCATAGATACCTGGACCAAGAAAGAAGCCATCATTACGATACCAGATGCCAAGATCAAGAAGGCAGATTACACGACCCGAGATATGAAATTCAGGGACGAAGACCTCTCGACGGTCAATATCTAGAACAAGAAGAAGGTTACCGTGATTATAGTCATGAGAATCAAGAACGAAGACCAAGCGACATAAGATACCAAAATAGCCCAGAAGGAAGGTATAGCAACAATCATTATAACCGGTATTTAGAAGATGCCTTAAGAGTTATTTCTCAATACTTCACTCCATATGAAAGTTCAGTACGGGCGTATAACTACTGACTTAGCCCTATTGCCGTACATAAGCCATTAACTTAGAACGTACTACAGTCTTAAACGTAAATCTCCCAGTGATTTTAATTAGTTGTAGTCATTTTTAGTAAACACATAGCGTAGCTAGTATCTCTGTTAATAGTTTAGGTCATTCAACGAATCCAACGATTTGCTGTCTAAATCCAACGATTTGCTGTCTAAATCCAACGATCAGTTGCTGTCTAATCCAGCGTCAGCTATAGTCTAAATTATCATTTTACATCGTTACCAATAATGCCTAGGATCACACGCCACAACCAAACAGATGCTACAGTAAGTTCACTTCGCCTTGGTGTCTGGAATATTCACGGGTACAGAAATAAAGTTCTAGGAAATAAGTTTAAATTAATTGACGTTGTCAACATTATCAAACGTCATGACATCTTCGGAATTATAGAAACTCATGCAAATAATAAGGAAGCGGACATATCAATCGATTCATTTAAGTGTTATACCAAATGTCGAGAAAAAAGTGGGAATAGGCATTATGGTGGAATCGCCGTATATATAAATAAGCGAATAAGTAGTGGGATCTCGTATGTACCCAATACAAACAACAACATGATATGGCTAAAACTCGATAAAATGTTTTTTCATCGAACTAAAGATATTTATATCGGTACTATTTATTTCAGCCCTGAAAATTCGAATATTTCAAATGATCAAGATTACATTACAGATCTCGAAAATGAAATACTAGAGTTCTCCAGAAAAGGTGAAGTCTTATTACAAGGCGATCTCAATGCCCGCACCGGTAATTTACAAGAATCCGTTATGTTTGATGATGACAGATTCCTAAACTTACCTGAGGACTATGAAATTGATAATATGGATTGGAGATATTCACAAGATCCTACATGCGACAATAGAGGCAAATTACTAATAGACGTATGTACAGAAAACCACCTCAAAATCCTGAATGGCAGAACAATATATAGGCGATACCAAAGGCAGAAAAACGTGCTATCAATATAATGGCAGTAGTCTGGTGGACTATGCTATAGCCCACCAGTCAATCATGCCAGGCATACGATATTTTAAGGTAAACGATTTATTACCACATATTTCTGACCATTGTCATCTATCATATGGCCTTAAAGTACACACAACGAATAACAACCCACTCTCTTACGATACTATAAAACATTTCAGGAAAATCATATGGAACGAGGGCGCAGCTACAAAAATCCCAGAGCTCCTAAATTCTGTTCAATATCAATCAGCTTTTTCCAGGATACTCCAACTAAACGGAGAGCATTGGGATGTAAATAAACTAACACGAAATTTCACCCAAGCCATAGTTGAACTGAGTGAAGAAGCTGGTTTACGCTACCAAAATCAAACGAAAGGAAATTATGATGCAAACAAAGACTGGTTTGACTTGGAATGCACAACTGAAAAAGAAAATCTAAAATCTTTAGGACGCCAAGTGTGTAATGCTCCAAAATGCGAACAACTAAGAAATCATCTCTTCACTAAAAAAAAGAATTTTAGAAAGTTATGTAGGAGAAAAAAGCATGAAAACCTGAGAAAAAGAATAATGGAGATCGATTATAAAAACCCGAAAACAGCTTGGAAACAAAAATTAATACATAAATTGTTTAACATAAAAAAGAAACAGCAAAAACAATCGTGTCCAATAGAACCTCGAGAATTTTATGAATATTTCAAGGAGTTGAACAAACCCAATAACGAATCGAGTTGTCTAGATAATCCCCAACAAGATAGCTGTGAGGATACTACCAGCAGGGAAAGTGAACTGTTAGACTCTGAAATTACTGACGACGAAATCGAAAATGCTATCAATAAATTAAAATACAACAAATCACCGGGCAAAGACAATATCCTAAACGAAGTAATAAAAAACGGTAAAAAGCAACTAAAACCACTACTGAAATCGCTTTTTAATATTATTCTATCATCAGGGGAATACCCTCGAGATTGGTGTACCGGCTTTATTGTTCCAATTTACAAAAAAGGCGATAAGGACAAAACTGATAACTACAGAGGCATAAGCCTGTTATCCTCACTCGGCAAACTTTTCACCTCTATACTTAATAATAGGCTGTATGATTACCTAGTCGACAAAGGAATACTCAAAGAAGTACAAGGAGGATTTAGGAAACACCTTGGAACAGCGGATAGTATTTTCATCCTAAAAACTCTCATAGACAAATACGTTAAGACTAAGCCACAAAAAAATAGAAATTTCTTATTTAGCTGTTTTGTAGACTTTAAAAAAGCATTCGACAGCGTGCCAAGAGACAAATTACTTACGAAGTTAAAAAGGGCCGGAATTGGAGGGAAAGTATATTCTATCATAAAATCAATGTACTCAAATGACTCCTCAGCAGTGAAAATTGGCAATACGATATCAGAGGAATTTAGATGTTATAAAGGGGTTAGGCAGGGGTGTATGCTAAGTCCAACGCTATTTAACCTATTCCTTAGTGACCTGCCTGAATTTCTTAATCAGGGCGACTTGGCAGAACCAGTCGAAATCCAAAATAAAACAATAAGTTGCCTTATATATGCAGATGACTTGGTTGTACTATCAAAGACCGCTGAAGGTCTACAGAAATATCTACATAGAATCAAGGAATATTGCAACCAATACAATTTAGAAGTAAATATCGAAAAAACAAAAACCATGGTCTTCAACAATACAGGAAAGAGAATGAACAACTATGTTTTTAATTACGACGGCGAAACCCTGGAAAATGTTCGAGCATTTAAATACCTTGGTTTAACGTTCAGTGCGTACGGTAACTTCACACTAGCCAAACAAGAACTGAAAAAGATAGCACTAAAAGCCCTTTTTAAACTCTGCAAAGAAATGGGTGACCACTTTAGAACTGACCTAAAGCTCACACTGAAATTATTTGACTCTCTTATTCAGCCAATCCTCCTATATGGAAGCGAAATCTGGGGAGTTGACTGTAAGGGTCCTATTGACAGAGATCCAATAGAGTCAGTTCATGTTAAGTTTTGCAAATGGCTCCTAGGAGTAAATAGGAATGCTACGAATAATGCTTGTCGTGCTGAACTAGGCAGACTCCCACTTAAAGGCGAAGCGATATTCCGAAGTATTAAATATTGGCTAAAACTGGAAAATGTGGATAATACAAAATTGGCAACCGAGGCTTACGCTGACTCCAGACTCTTACTCAAGCCCATGGTCTGGTGCCAAAAGATAAGAAGCATAATATGTCACCTCGGCTTTGGCAATCTGTGGCTAGACCAGAATAATATAACCAATTACACAGCACTCGCTAGCAAACTAAAACAAAGGATACGAGACGTTGAATGCCAAAACTGGCACAGCGAGATCCATAATGACTCGAGAAGTAATTCAAATCAGCGAAATAAGTTAAGAACATACAGAATATTCAAGAAATCTTACGAATTAGAAAGTTACTTGAAGGAAGTAGTCAATGTGAAGCACAGAATAGCACTAACAAGGCTAAGAATAAGCAACCACAAACTAGAGATCGAAAAAGGAAGGTATGCAAGACCATACAAACCAATCGAGGAAAGATTATGCCATTTCTGCCTCTCGGAGATTGAGGATGAAACCCACTTTACGCCTCGAGGGTTTTATTGTTTTCGAAATATTTGGAATCCCCTGATGAAAGACTCGTGTTTGACATAGTCATAGTAAGTTCTACAGAAGTAAATTTGTCTTGAAAGAAATATGAAAACCTAAGGAAGGAATTCTATGCTTCACTAAAGAATAAATGTAATATAAATACGGCACACCGATCTGAAAATAGCCTATTATGCACAATCATGAACCCTGACAGTAGAATTTCTAGTCTTTCAGCAAAATTCATTTATAACTGCTTCAACATCAGAGCTGAAGCTCTAACGCAATGATGCCTGTTCCCAACTAACAGAGATATACATGACCTAATTTAACTGAAATTTATTGGACCCATGTCGAAGTACTTGCATGTACAAAACACCAAATAAAATATGTCTGTCTGTCTGTCATGATGTGGGGGGTTTGTATTGGCATCCTGGTTGAATTTCAACTGGGACATGATGTGTGGGTGTGTATTGGCACCCTGGTTCAACTGGGAGGTGATATGAGGGGTGTGTATTGGCACCCTGGTTGAATTTCAACTGGGGTGTGATGTGGGGTGTGTGTATTGGCACCCAGGTTCAACTGGAACGTCATGGGGTGGGGGGGGGGGGTATATTGGTACCTGGTTCAACTGATATGCAATGTGAGGGGTGTGTATTGGCATGCTGGTTCAACTGGGACACGATGTTAGGGGTATGTATTGGCATCCTCGTTCAACTGGAACATCATGGGAGGGGGGGGGGGGGTGTATGGTTCAACTGGGATGCAATGCGAGGGGTGTGTATTGGCAACCTGGTTCGACTGGGACGTGATATGAGGGGTGTGTATTGGCACCCTGGTTGAATTTCAACTGGGATGCAATGCGAGGGGTGTGTATTGGCACGCTGGTTCAACTGGGACACAATGTGAGGGGTATGTATTGGCATCCTCGTTCAACTGGAACATCATGGGAGGGGGGGGGGGGGGGGGGGGTGTATGGTTCAACTGGGATACAATGCGAGGGGTATGTATTGGCACCCTGGTTCAACTGGGACACAATGTGAGGGGTATGTATTGGCACCCTGGTTCAACTGGGAACCATTCTTAAACTTTGTCTTGTTGGTTCCAGGTCAACCATTTAAGAGAAGTGCAACTCTCGGCTCGGATCTTAGAAGAACATCCAAAGAAAGTGCTGAGTCTTTAAGGTAACCATTCAATGGAATTCTTTCATTTAATTTTGTTAATTACCTTCAGTTTCTTCTTAGGAGACAGTTTTATTACCAGCCAGTTAACCGTTTTTCTTCTTCAAGGAGTCGAAGGGCGATGACTGTATCAACTGATGGTAAGTCTAGTGAAAGGCCAAGGTCAATAAGTCCAGAGGCTAGAGAGTCAGTATCCAAATCAAGTGAGGGGAGCTCGCCCAAAGATGAGGAAGTAAAAATGAGTCTTGTTATCAAACCATCTACTTACACTGAGAGACCAGGCACAAAAAAGACTCGAGAAGTACAAGCAAGCCAGGTAACAAACTATTTCTGAAATTCGATCTTTTCCCAGCCTATGAAAATTATGACTGTTCCATAGGTGATCATCACAGCAAAGTAGAATGAGTGTTTATTTAGTTTGATCTAAGGAGTACATACCATATGCTTCATTATTGAGGAAGGAGTTGAAAAATATAAGAAAGGAGGTGGAGATATCGTTTATTTTGATATTGTGCTTACATGAAACACAGCTGGCACAAACCCAACAACTGGATAATAAATTTCCTAATATAACCCATTGAACCCAATTTAAGTGACAGTATGTGATGGTGTATCGATCATCTTCAACCCAGTCAGTAATATAAGGTGTACCACATAACTGTTCTGGGCCCCTTTTTGTTCTTGTTATAAATGACCTCACAAATGAGTTAGAGTGCCAAGCTAGATTATACGCTGATGCAAGTCTTATCTATATTCCTATCTCTAATGACACAGACATGGATAAGCTGCAAATGGACCTAATTAAATTAGAACAGTGGCAGAATACGTGGTAGATGGAGTTTAATCCATCCAAACGTTATATGTGTATTTCTATGCAAAGACGTCCACCACATATGCAGTATACTTTTTGTAATAATGTTATGTTAGATAGTAAACTAAGATGGAACCATCATTTCAATGAAATTACTTCTAAGGCTACCCAAACATTAAACCTAATTAAGAGTGTTAAAAGTACCTTATACAAATCATTAGTCAGGCCTAAACTTACGTATGCAGCAACTGTATGGACCCAGGGGCGGATCCAGGAAATGCAGAAAGAGGAGGCTGTAAAAGTGCGGCGTAAGCCGAACCTCGCGCCGTATAGGTGCGATTAGCTAGGGGGGGGGGGGCAACGAAAGGGCCCTTGCACCCCTCCCCCTAAATCCACCCCTGGGAACCCACATTACATATGTGATGTAAACAAACTTGAAAGGGTACAAAGATGTACAGCCCGCTTCTGTAAAGGTGATTAGAAAGATACTTCAAGTGTCACCTCCATGATGGAACAACTGAAGTAGAAACCATTGTCATTTTCCTAGAACGATCATCTAAAGACGTTCATAGGTATTCCTATTTCCCTAGAACGATCATCTAAAGACGTTCATAGGTACTCCTATTTCCCTAGAACAATCAGCTAAAGACGTTCATAGGTATTCCTATTTCCCTAGAACGATCAGCTAAAGACGTTCATAGGTATTCCTATTTCCCTAGAACAATCATCTAAAGACGTTCATAGGTATATTATATATTCCTATTTCCTTAGAACAATCAGCTAAAGACGTTCATAGGTATTCCTATTTCCCTAGAACAATCAGCTAAAGACGTTCATAGGTATTCCTATTTCCCTAGAACAATCAGCTAAAGACGTTCATAGGTATTCCTATTTCCCTAGAACGATCAGCTAAAGACGTTCATAGGTATTCCTATTTCCCTAGAACAATCATCTAAAGACGTTCATAGGTATATTATATATTCCTATTTCCTTAGAACAATCAGCTAAAGACGTTCATAGGTATTCCTATTTCCCTAGAACAATCAGCTAAAGACGTTCATAGGTATTCCTATTTCCCTAGAACAATCAGCTAAACACGTTCATAGGTACTCCTATTTCCCTAAAACAATCAGCTAAAGACGTTCATAGGTATTCCTATTTCCCTAGAACAATCAGCTAAACACGTTCATAGGTATTCCTATTTCCCTAAAACAATCAGCTAAAGACGTTCATAGGTATTCCTATTTCCCTAGAACAATCAGCTAAACACGTTCATAGGTATTCCTATTTCCCTAAAACAATCATCTAAAGACGTTCATAGGTATTCCTATTTCCCTAGAACAATCAGCTAAAGACGTTCATAGGTATTCCTATTTCCCTAGAACGATCATCTAAAGACGTTCATAGGTACTCCTATTTCCCTAGAACAATCAGCTAAAGACGTTCATACAAATGTAGGTATTCCTATTTCCCTAGAACGATCAGCTAAAGACGTTCATAGGTATTCCTATTTCCCTAGAACAATCATCTAAAGACGTTCATAGGTATATTATATATTCCTATTTCCTTAGAACAATCAGCTAAAGACGTTCATAGGTATTCCTATTTCCCTAGAACAATCAGCTAAAGACGTTCATAGGTATTCCTATTTCCCTAGAACAATCAGCTAAAGACGTTCATAGGTATTCCTATTTCCCTAGAACAATCAGCTAAAGACGTTCATAGGTATTCCTATTTCCCTAGAACAATCAGCTAAACACGTTCATAGGTATTCCTATTTCCCGAGAACGATCAGCTAAATACGTTCATAGAACAATCAGAGAATGGAACATCCTTCCACAAGATAAAGGAACTTGTTTTAATGTTAAGCTAGATCAGTATTTTATATATTGAATAATTTTGATGCAATATTTACTTTTGATGTAATTTCCAAGTGTTGTTTAATTCTATTTATTATGATTCTATTACTAGTATTTTATTATTATATATGTGTATATTTTATTTTATGTTTGCGAGATAACTGTATATAGTTTTTTGCTGACAAAATAAATGTAGATGTAGAGGAAACCCATGTTGTGGTTTTGAACATTTTCTACATAAACCCTAAACTTCATCTAAGTACAACATGCAGAAAGTACAAATCAGTTGTACAAATCAAACTATAACATAAACCCTATACTTTACCCATGTGCAGATTATTACAGGTGAGATCATGTTCCATGTGTGTTTTGCTCACTAGCCTTCTAACCTAGCCCTATACTGTACCCATGTGCAGATTATTACAGGTGAGATCATGGTGTGTTTTGCTCACTAGCCTTCTAACCTAACCCTATACTGTACCCATGTGCAGATTATTACAGGTGAGATCATGGTGTGTTTTGCTCACTAGCCTTCTAACCTAACCCTATACTGTACCCATGTGCAGATTATTACAGGTGAGATCATGGTGTGTTTTGCTCACTAGCCTTCTAACCTAACCCTATACTGTACCCATGTGCAGATTATTACAGGTGAGATCATGGTGTGTTTTGCTCACTAGCCTTCTAACCTAACCCTATACTGTACCCATGTGCAGATTATTACAGGTGAGATCATGGTGTGTTTTGCTCACTAGCCTTCTAACCTAACCCTATACTTTACCCATGTGCAGATTATTACAGGTGAGATCATGGTGTGTTTTGCTCACTAGCCTTCTAACCTAACCCTATACTGTACCCATGTGCAGATTATTACAGGTGAGATCATGGTGTGTTTTGCTCACTAGCCTTCTAACCTAACCCTATACTGTACCCATGTGCAGATTATTACAGGGGAGATCATGGTGTGTTTTGCTCACTAGCCTTCTAACCTAACCCTATACTGTACCCATGTGCAGATTATTACAGGTGAGATCATGGTGTGTTTTGCTCACTAGCCTTCTAACCTAACCCTATACTGTACCCATGTGCAGATTATTACAGGGGAGGTCATGGTGTGTTTTGCTCACTAGCCTTCTAACCTAACCCTATACTGTACCCATGTGCAGATTATTACAGGTGAGATCATGTTCCATGTGTGTTTGCTCACTAGCCTTCTAACCTAACCCTATACTGTACCCATGTGCAGATTATTACAGGTGAGATCATGGTGTGTTTTGCTCACTAGTCTTCTAACCTAACCCTATACTGTACCCATGTGCAGATTATTACAGGTGAGATCATGGTGTGTTTTGCTCACTAGCCTTCTAACCTAACCCTATACTGTACCCATGTGCAGATTATTACAGGTGAGATCATGTTCCATGTGTGTTTGCTCACTAGCCTTCTAACCTAACCCTATACTGTACCCATGTGCAGATTATTACAGGTGAGATCATGGTGTGTTTTGCTCACTAGCCTTCTAACCTAACCCTATACTGTACCCATGTGCAGATTATTACAGGTGAGATCATGGTGTGTTTTGCTCACTAGCCTTCTAACCTAACCCTATACTGTACCCATGTGCAGATTATTACAGGTGAGATCATGGTGTGTTTTGCTCACTAGCTTTCTAACCTAACCCTATACTGTACCCATGTGCAGATTATTACAGGTGAGATCATGGTGTGTTTTGCTCACTAGCCTTCTAACCTAACCCTATACTGTACCCATGTGCAGATTATTACAGGTGAGATCATGGTGTGTTTTGCTCACTAGCCTTCTAACCTAACCCTATACTGTACCCATGTGCAGATTATTACAGGTGAGATCATGGTGTGTTTTGCTCACTAGCCTTCTAACCTAACCCTATACTGTACCCATGTGCAGATTATTACAGGCGAGATGCAGGACATGGTGTGTTTTGCTCACTAGCCTTCTAACCTAACCCTATACTGTACCCATGTGCAGATTATTACAGGTGAGATCATGGTGTGTTTTGCTCACTAGCCTTCTAACCTAACCCTATACTGTACCCATGTGCAGATTATTACAGGGGAGATCATGGTGTGTTTTGCTCACTAGCCTTCTAACCTAACCCTATACTGTACCCATGTGCAGATTATTACAGGTGAGATCATGGTGTGTTTTTCTCACTAGCTTTCTAACCTAACCCTATACTGTACCCATGTGCAGATTATTACAGGTGAGATCATGGTGTGTTTTGCTCACTAGCCTTCTAACCTAACCCTATACTGTACCCATGTGCAGATTATTACAGGGGAGATCATGGTGTGTTTTGCTCACTAGCCTTCTAACCTAACCCTATACTGTACCCATGTGCAGATTATTACAGGTGAGATCATGGTGTGTTTTGCTCACTAGCCTTCTAACCTAACCCTATACTGTACCCATGTGCAGATTATTACAGGTGAGATCATGGTGTGTTTTGCTCACTAGCCTTCTAACCTAACCCTATACTGTACCCATGTGCAGATTATTACAGGGGAGATCATGGTGTGTTTTGCTCACTAGCCTTCTAACCTAACCCTATACTGTACCCATGTGCAGATTATTACAGGTGAGATCATGGTGTGTTTTGCTCACTAGCCTTCTAACCTAACCCTATACTGTACCCATGTGCAGATTATTACAGGGGAGGTCATGGTGTGTTTTGCTCACTAGCCTTCTAACCTAGCCCTATACTTTACCCATGTGCAGATTATTACAGGGGAGATCATGGTGTGTTTTGCTCACTAGCCTTCTAACCTAACCCTATACTGTACCCATGTGCAGATTATTACAGGTGAGATCATGGTGTGTTTTGCTCACTAGCTTTCTAACCTAACCCTATACTGTACCCATGTGCAGATTATTACAGGTGAGATCATGGTGTGTTTTGCTCACTAGCCTTCTAACCTAACCCTATACTGTACCCATGTGCAGATTATTACAGGTGAGATCATGGTGTGTTTTGCTCACTAGCCTTCTAACCTAACCCTATACTGTACCCATGTGCAGATTATTACAGGTGAGATCATGGTGTGTTTTGCTCACTAGCCTTCTAACCTAACCCTATACTGTACCCATGTGCAGATTATTACAGGTGAGATCATGGTGTGTTTTGCTCACTAGCCTTCTTCAGTGCTCATAGTGTCATGGTCACATTTTAGATTAGTGCAATACAGTAATCCCTTGCATTTCTTTTCATGTGTTCATCAGTTTTTCTGTTTTAATGAATCAGGAGCCAGCGTGGAATGAAACAATCATGTTTGATGTTGAGAAGAAAGATAAATATCTTAACGTGTGTGTGTGGCGCAAATCACACGAGAAAACCGAGAAAGACCTCCTCATAGGTTATGTAAGTAGTCTGTTGCCTGACAGCCACAATCTTAAAGTGCACCTAACCCCTTTTGCAATTTTTATAGTTATGAACCTTTGAAAGGTTTTAAGTACTTCTGCGGAGGAATTTTTGGTTTACAGAGAATACTCTATGTTCTACGCTTGTTTGAAATGGTGAAGACCAGGTAAGAAAAAGCCTGGGTCAATTCTCGATCTTACGTCACCTCATTAATGCATTATTCGCCATTGTGCCTTTTTATCACAACAACATCGATATATAGAGAATATACACAGTTAGTTGTTAGTAAAGAAAAAAGTCATTTTAGACAAAATGCAAAGTATTTATTCAAATTATTGCAAAGTCGAATTAATTGGATGGCGTCACCCTGGGAATCGACCTAGTCTTTTTCTTTCGCGGTCATGGGTCAGGAAAGGTCAAATTTTCACCATTTCAAACAAGCGTAGAACATAAAGTATTCTCTGTAAACCAAAACTGTCTTTGCAGAAGTACTCGAAACCTTTCAATTATTCATAACTATAAAAATTGAAAAAGGGGTTAGGTGCACTTTAAGTGGTGAGGCTGACTGAGTTAACGGCCGGTCACGTGGTTAGCCTGAGGAGATCGCGGTATCCAACGAGAGTGCATCTGATTATCTCTAGCCTGCAATGCATCCGAACTGGACTTAACCGGGGTTCAGTTCATGTGCGACGCAGGCCTATTATCTCTGGCTTTTATGCAGCTAAGCTTACGCAAAACTAAGTAAAAAAAGTTGCAACAACAAAAACAACAAAAACGCGTTGCACACAATTACTTGTCC
The DNA here is from genome assembly GCA_030867875.1 of Actinernus sp. WN-2022. Lineage (NCBI taxonomy): Eukaryota > Metazoa > Cnidaria > Anthozoa > Actiniaria > Actinernidae > Actinernus > Actinernus sp. WN-2022. The sequence goes on along the minus strand of JAOWCC010001751.1, from coordinate 56,163,459 downwards.
ACATGACAAACTACTATATACATGCATGTTAACACCACATGACAAACTACTATACATGCATGTTAACACCACAGGACAAACTACTATATACATGCATGTTAACACCACAGGACAAACTACTATATACATGCATGTTAACACCACATGACAAACTACTATATACATGCATGTTAACACCACATGACAAACTACTATATACATGCATGTTAACACCACATGACAAACTACTATATACATGCATGTTAACACCACATGACAAACTACTATGTACATGCATGTTAACACCAAAGAGTAGTGCAATATAACCGACGCTCTGATGCTAAACTGTTTAGTAACATTCTTCCTTACCTATACCCTAGAGTCAGTCTTTAACAAATAATGTTTGACAGGTGTCAAATTCTGATATGGTGACGCAAAATTACGATAAGAGAAAGCCCAAGATGGGGCAACTGACCTTTACTCTTTTCTTACCAGATCACAGTTCCTCTCATGGATGTGATCGTGCAGTGTCTGACAGTAGGAGTAGGTCGTCACCAGCAAACCTTCATACTCGTCTCGCCGCATATCGACAGAATTATCCCCAGGTAACTTTTACTCTGCTGCAATATCTGAGACCTTTCCCTTTAATGAAAACCCTGATAATCCAAGTGGCATTTCCCGATTTGATAAACAGCTATTTTGAATAACATTACAAACTGAATGTAAGATGGTAAACAAGCCAAATACTCCTAATTTATTATTCACTTACCCAAAATACCGCGCAACGTAAAAACCCATTTCTACAATAACCCAAATGGTAGGTGCTGATTGGCTAAAAAGCACGTTTACATAATAACCCAAGTGGTAAGTGTGCTCTGATTGGCTAAAAAGCATGTTTACATAATAACCCAAGTGGTAAGTGTGCTCTGATTGGCTAAAAAGCACGTTTACATAATAACCCAAGTGGTAGGTGCGCTCTGATTGGCTAAAAAGCATGTTTACATAATAACCCAAGTGGTAAGTGTGCTCTGATTGGCTAAAAAGCACGTTTATATAATAACCCAAGTGGTAGGTGCGCTCTGATTGGCTAAAAAGCACGTTTACATAATAACCCAAGTGGTAGGTGTGCTCTGATTGGCTAAAAAGCACGTTTACATAATAACCCAAGTGGTAGGTGCGCTCTGATTGGCTAAAAGGCATGTTTACATAAGAGGCGAAAGACATGAAACAGAGCACGCGCTTTACCTCCTTCTGTTGTTGCAAGTTGTCATTATTTTATAAAAGTAATATAACACGCTTTCCATGTTTTTGTTCTCTGTTATAAACACTTGGGATATGTTGGGAGAACAAAGAAAAACTTGAAAATCGCCAGGCGAGCCGACACGGCTGTGACGTCACGTTCATGTCGCGCGTAAAAAAACACGATAATTTATATGTTGGTGAATAATAAACAGAATATTACATAGCAGCCTAGAGATATGGTAATTGATATAGCTTGGTGAATAATCACAATATTACATGACAGCTTAATTAGAGATATGATAATTAAAATAGCTTGGTGAATAATAAACAGAACATTATATGGCAGCTTGGAGATAAGGTTTTTAATTAGTCTTCTCGTCGTGAACTTGTCGTAATACACTCGTAAGACACTCGTAAGACACTCGTAAGACACTCGTAAGACACTCGTAAGACACTCGTAAGACACTCGTAAGACACTCGTAAGACACTCGTAAGACACTTGTTCGCTGTGTATCACAACATTCATACTTCGCGTGGTCATGTCATATTCTCTACGTCCTGTTCCTTACTTCTCATAACAGCTGTGTATTCCTTAGTTGCTCTAACACATTGTATGGCGTGAAACGGAGTTGTGCAGCTTGTTCGCTTAGTCTCCCATGCAACAGATTAGACAAACGCACGACCATTTTTAAATTTAGAACAGTTTATATAATGATGTAGGACCTTAAGGTTAGGACAACCAGGCAAACTACGTACTGTGATCATGTGATACTGAGGTGTTCACTAACTTACCTCTAGACGTTAGATAACCAGGCAAACTACGTGCTGTGATCATGTGATACTGAGGTGTTCTCTATACGTTCTCTAGCATGCCAGGTCTACGTACTGTGATCATGTGATACTGAGGTGTTCTCTATACGTTCTCTAGCATGCCAGGTCTACGTACTGTGATCATGTGATACTGAGGTGTTCACTAACTTACCTCTATACGTTAGGATAACCAGGCAAACTACGTACTGTGATCATGTGATACTGAGGTGTTCACTAACTTACCTCTATACGTTAGATAACCAGGCAAACTACGTACTGTGATCATGTGATACTGAGGTGTTCACTAACTTACCTCTATACGTTAGATAACCAGGCAAACTACGTACTGTGATCATGTGATACTGAGGTGTTCACTAACTTACCTCTATACGTTAGATAACCAGGCAAACTACGTACTGTGATCATGTGATACTGAGGTGTTCACTAACTTACCTCTATACGTTAGATAACCAGGCAAACTACGTACTGTGATCATGTGATACTGAGGTGTTCTCTATACGTTCTCTAGCATGCCAGGTCTACGTACTGTGATCATGTGATACTGAGGTGTTCTCTATACGTTCTCTAGCATGCCAGGTCTACGTACTGTGATCATGTGATACTGAGGTGTTCACTAACTTACCTCTATACGTTAGATAACCAGGCAAACTACGTACTGTGATCATGTGATACTGAGGTGTTCACTAACTTACCTCTATATGTTTGATAACCAGGCAAACTACGTACTGTGATCATGTGATACTGAGGTGTTCTCTATACGTTCTCTAGCATGCCAGGTCTACGTACTGTGATCATGTGATACTGAGGTGTTCTCTATACGTTCTCTAGCATGCCAGGTCTACGTACTGTGATCATGTGATACTGAGGTGTTCTCTATACGTTCTCTAGCATGCCAGGTCTACGTACACATCCGGGACTGCGAGAAGACTTATGTGGTGGTGACGTAACATTAACATTCCATCACACGCCATCCTTCACAGACTGCGCAGACTCTGTACTAGAAAAAGAAGAAGAATTAACAAAAATAAGAGCTCAGGAGGTGCGTGAACAGTGTCCTTAACTGGCGGTTAATACTGGGAATCAATCTCTAATGAAGCTGGTTCCTCCTTTAAAAGCCAGTTATATGAGCTAGTTAGAGGAGTGTTTATTGTCTAACTCAGTAGAGTAATGTTTTGTCTTGATAGGTAGAATCCGAATCAGAAGACAGCTATGAAAGGTAATGCATACTCTGTTGGTCGTCTTATGGAATGAGGATATCTCATCACTAACGTAACTAACGTAACTCCGTTGATGTTTGTATTTCCAGTTCGGAACAGGTTGAACATCACTTCGTTCTTACACAATTCTACTTCCCCACACGATGCCATTACTGCAGTAAGAAGGTAAGAGCGGATTAACTCGAGATACAGCGGTTTTCGATTGAGTGTCGAAAGTAATAACTGACTGCTTTGGTTTTCCGTTGCTTAGCTTTTCTATTGTTGGCTGTGAAAGACCGTATGCGATAGACCGTATGCAATAAACCGTATGCGATAGACCGTATGCGTTAGACCGACGTCGGTTGACTACTACTACCAGAATCCTTTGCACTGATTCTTTTGTTCTTCTAATTTAGACCATAATGTCTTGGTATTCTCAGAGGAGTTTCAAAATATGAATAGGAAAATAATTCGAAAAGGATTCTGCTAGTATAGTAGTCAACAACTGATGTCATAGCGGAAACTAAAACCAAACATTTAGTCCGTCTTGCAATCAATTTTTGTTTTAGTTTAAGTTAAGCTCGAGTAACATGGGCAACAATTTCTTGCAACTATTGCGTTGCGAGTTGAAGCGCGATGTTGCACGTATTACCACCCACTCGAGCAACTTGTCACGCAACAAATTTTCGTGGTGCAAGTTGCGGTATGAATGAATCCGGCGCTGTGATTGGCTAATGGTTTGTACTAATCGGGAGATTGACCGCGATGAGAGGCGGCTGTCTTCTCAGGCTAAAAAAGTAGAAGTCGCTTCTACTATCTGCAACATGTTACTGGAACTTTCAACATGGTAATTTGTTGCGTGGCAAGTTGCTCGAGTGGGTGGTATAATACGTGCAACATCGCGCTTCAACTCGCAACGCAACATTGAACGATTGCGTGACAAGTTGCTCGAGTGGGTGGTATAATACGTGCAACATCGCCCTTCAACTCGCAACGCAACATTGAACGATTGCGTGACAAGTTGCTCGAGTGGGTGGTATAATACGTGCAACATCGCCCTTCAACTCGCAACGCAACATTGAACGATTGCGTGACAAGTTGCTCGAGTGGGTGGTATAATACGAAACTCGTTGCATGGCACTACACAACACACGCTATGACGTAGCTAGCGTCTAATACGCATGCTCACATCTTATTACCGGTAGAGTGGCAACCATGTACAGCTGTTTCGCCCTTGTTAGGACTCATCAGCATGGCATAGCCCCCAAGACCGTCAGCCTCACTTTAGATCATAGGCCTCAGAATCTGGTTACTCTAGCGGCGAGCTCGAAAGCTGCTTTAAACCCCAGCCACCACGCTACACGTGTGGGAGCTAGAGATGTGAACAAGCGCTATAGCAATGTGGATCTCTCCGAAGAGGATCTAGTAGTGCAAAATGGAAATGGCTCGCCGCTAGAGTAACCAGATTCTGAGGCCTATGATCTAAAGTGAGGCTGACGGTCTTGGGGGCTATGCCATGCTGATGAGTCCTAACAAGGACGAAACAGCTGTACATGGTTGCCACTCTACCGGTAATAAGATGTGAGCATGCGTATTAGACGCTAGCTACGTCATAGCGTGTGTTGTGTAGTGCCATGCAACGAGTTTGGTATAATACGTGCAACATCGCTCTTCAACTCGCAACGCAACATTGAACGATTGCGTGACAAGTTGCTCGAGTGGGTGGTATAATACGTGCAACATCGCCCTTCAACTCGCAACGCAACATTGAACGATTGCGTGACAAGTTGCTCGTGTGGGTGGTATAATACGTGCAACATCGCGCTTCAACTCGCAACGCAACATTGAACGATTGCGTGACAAGTTGCTCGAGTGGGTGGTATAATACGTGCAACATCGCGCTTCAACTCGCAACGCAACATTGAACGATTGGGTGACAAGTTGCTCGAGTGGGTGGTATAATACGTGCAACATCGCGCTTCAACTCGCAACGCAACATTGAACGATTGCGTGACAAGTTGCTCGAGTGGGTGGTATAATACGTGCAACATCGCCCTTCAACTCGCAACGCAACATTGAACGATTGCGTGACAAGTTGCTCGAGTGGGTGGTATAATACGTACAACATCGCCCTTCAACTCGCAACGCAACATTGAACGATTGCGTGACAAGTTGCTCGAGTGGGTGGTATAATACGTGCAACATCGCGCTTCAACTCGCAACGCAACATTGAACGATTGCGTGACAAGTTGCTCGAGTGGGTGGTATAATACGTGCAACTCGCAACGCAACATTGAACGATTGCGTGACAAGTTGTAAGAAATGGTTGCCCGTATTACTTCACCTTTAGAGCGATTTTCAATTGAATGTCGAAATGTAATCAGGTAATTGCCTTCAAATTTGATTGGTTAGTTATCCACGATTGTGTTTACTCTTCCTTGTGATTGGTTCAAGTAAAACCAATCACGAATACTTCAGTTCGTGATTGGCTTATTGCGTTTTTACTTGCTCCCGTGTTTGACTCTGTAATTACTTTGGTCAAGTTTGGTTTTACGACACTCAATCTCTCTGGCACATGACCCTGTGTTAGTGTTACCATAATGTTGATGAACTTCAACTTAGTACTGTTGAATTTTTTAGGAACACAACCTTTCGAATTCCTTCTCAAAATTCCCAGTTTGTGATACGTTTGACCACGTGGTTCGAAATACTGTTTTTATTTGTACTTCTACTTTAATAATTCACAAAGGCTATCGCCATCACCTGAATATATATTAGAACTCTAATACTGTGTAGTGCATTAAATAATAATGTCAAAAGTCTATTAAAATCCATGTAGAGCACTTTTAAAGTCCTTAAGAGAGGGCTTGTCTATCACATTTACAGGTATAAGTTCCATAAATTAATAGTATTGAGGAAGAAGCTCCCCTTATATGCATTGGTATGGATGCTCAGTCCACTAAATCGTTTGGGGTGTTACTGCCTTGTACTGTTAAGGTGTTGAGGTTGGACGTACTCTGGAATGGATACCGTGGACCAGCCATGTGTCACTCTGTACATCAAGGTCAATCTAGTTTTCTTATTTGAAGAGGCTCCCAGTTTAGCTCATGAAGCAGGCGGGTGACGGTGCCTGGGTCACGAATCCAACAGTTCTTGCAAAAGCGTGCTACCTTTCGTTGAACTGCTTCTAGGCGGTCTGCTTGGTATTTCTGGTGGGGTGACCATACTGTGCTAGCGTACTCTAGGTGGTCTGCTTGGTATTTCTGGTGGGGTGACCATACTGTGCTAGCGTACTCTAGGTGGTCTGCTTGGTATTTCTGGTGGGGTGACCATACTGTGCTAGCGTACTCTAGGTGGTCTGCTTGGTATTTCTGGTGGGGTGACCATACTGTGCTAGCGTACTCTAGGTGGTCTGCTTGGTATTTCTGGTGGGGTGACCATACTGTGCTAGCGTACTCTAGGTGGTCTGCTTGGTATTTCTGGTGGGGTGACCATACTGTGCTAGCGTACTCTAGGTGGTCTGTTTGGTATTTCTGGTGGGGTGACCATACTGTGCTAGCGTACTCTAGGTGGTCTGCTTGGTATTTCTGGTGGGGTGACCATACTGTGCTAGCGTACTCTAGGCGGTCTGCTTGGTATTTCTGGTGGGGTGACCATACTGTGCTAGCGTACTCTAGGCCGTCTGCTTGGTATTTCTGGTGGGGTGACCATACTGTGATAGCGTACTCTAGGCGGTCTGCTTGGTGTTTCTGGTGGGGTGACCATACTGTGCTAGCGTACTCTAGGTGGTCTGTTTGGTATTTCTGGTGGGGTGACCATACTGTGCTAGCGTACTCTAGGTTGTCTGCTTGGTATTTCTGGTGGGGTGACCATACTGTGCTAGCGTACTCTAGGTGGTCTGCTTGGTATTTCTGGTGGGGTGACCATACTGTGCTAGCGTACTCTAGGTGGTCTGTTTGGTATTTCTGGTGGGGTGACCATACTGTGCTAGCGTACTCTAGGTGGTCTGCTTGGTATTTCTGGTGGGGTGACCATACTGTGCTAGCGTACTCTAGGTGGTCTGCTTGGTATTTCTGGTGGGGTGACCATACTGTGCTAGCGTACTCTAGGTGGTCTGCTTGGTATTTCTGGTGGGGTGACCATTCTGTGCTAGCGTACTCTAGGCGGTCTGCGTGGTATTTCTGGTGGGGTGACCATACTGTGCTAGCGTACTCTAGGTGGTCTGCTTGGTATTTCTGGTGGGGTGACCATACTGTGCTAGCGTACTCTAGGTGGTCTGCTTGGTATTTCTGGTGGGGTGACCATACTGTGCTAGCGTAGTCTAGGCGGTCTGCTTGGTATTTCTGGTGGCGTGACCATACTGTGCTAGCGTACTCTAGGTGGTCTGCTTGGTATTTCTGGTGGGGTGACCATACTATGCGGCTAGCGTACTCTAGGTGCGGGCGCACCAGGGTCTTAAAGGCTTGGGCTTTGACGTGTTCTGGACACCTTTTAAGATTTCTTTTGTACAAATCCAAGCGCTCTATTAGCTTTAACGGCGATATTGATAACATGCTTGTTCGAATTTAAGTTATGTGACAGTTCAACCCCAAGGTATGGCTGGGTACGTACTGATTCCAGTGGTATGCCATTTATTGTGTACTGGTATTGGCTGGGGATTCTCTCAGTGTTTTACATTTACCTTATTGGTACTTATTTTCGCGAGACTTTTATTTTCGCGATTTGAAGGAGGAAATGTACTTTAATTTTTGCTGCATCTTTCTTTCGCGGGAGTCAATTTTCGCGATTTTTTTTCAATCGCGAAAATAAGTACCAATAAGGTAGTCACATTAAACAAAATGTGTCAATTAGTTGCCCATTATGTAAGTTTGTCAAGATCTTCCTGCAGGATTAGAGAGTCTTGTGGTGTATCTAGATATAGGAGACTATCATCAGCAAATAGTCTCAGATTAGATTAAATGTTTCCCCAATGTCGTTAATGTAGATCAGAAACATCAGAGGACCAAGCACTGTTCGCTGTGGTACTCCAGAGAGCACTTTCACTGGCTTGGAGTTAATTCCATCAAGCATGACTTTTTGCGATCTGTTCTTTCTCCCTCCCCTTCGATGTCTAGAAGATCCAGGATGTATTGATCGTGTGCCAGATTAAGTTCGATTTTAAAATAACCTCTATGCGCGCTTCCTTGAACTTACGGTTATCTTCCTTCTTAAAATATTTCCCAGACCTTTTCTGTTTGTTGTATAGTCTGCTTCCTTTTTATCTTCCTCTTGAGTTCAGGTGTTACCCAGGGTACGTCTTTCATTGAACGTAGCATTTTGTTAGGGATGTGGGCATTTATTGCTTCCATAACAGTTGTCTTAAACATTATCCCAGTTCTCTTCAACTGACCTTTTAGTTGGGTCAGAGTCCATGAACTGCATAAATCCCAATTTTAGAACTGATTTCACAGCATCCATACCTCCTTTGCTAAATCTGAACACTTTCCTTGGTGGCTTCCTTTGTAGGTTTGGACCAAAGTGGCCTTCCAGTGCCGCAATTGTGCTCTTATCTGCCACAAAAAGTGTCTGGAAAGCTGTAAAAGGTTTAGCAGTTGTCTGAGGTTAGTATACTACTGAACTACCTCACATCCGCTAGACTATTGAAATGTACATACGGCGGTTGTGCTCGCGTTTCTCAGTTCTACTTCACGGTGTTTTCCTGTTTCTTATCTATTGTACACAAACTTCAGATTGTTTTTATATAAACATAGATGACACGTCTCCTTCATTCTCCCTGTTCTTCAGGACCACGAACGCTAGGTCTCGATGGTTTACAAAAAAACCTGCACAACCACCAGGCGACGTGGAGACTACACCGGACGAACAGCCATCAACAGCTAACCAGTCACCTGCTTCAACAGACGAGACTGCTGAAAGTAGCGAGGAGCACACGACCGACGATTTGTCTCCGCAGCAGAATGGCGACGCGTCGATAATACATGGAGTAAGTCGCTGGATTTAAGTACACTAACTGTAGTGAGAGGCGTTCTGGGTAGTATATTTTCTGATTGGGTTAATGGGATCCCCGTGGTTTGTGACGTAAATGTTCCGTAATTACCAATGCCTGGGACTAGGCTGGTACCAGTCTTTACTGTATAATTATTGAGCCAGTAGAACTGCCTCACTGGTTAGCTTAGTTGGTAGAGCACGGTCTAGAGTGCGTGAGGTCGGGGGTTCGAATCCCGGCCGCGTCCTTGGGCAGGGACGTATAAACCGTTGGCCTTTTCTAATCTCCTTCCTCTTCTAAGCTATACGAGGGCAGTGGCGGATCCAGGGGTGGTTACGGGGGTGACATGTCACCCCCCCCCCCCTTTTGGGCCAAAAACAAATTCTGTATAAGAATTCGTAAAAATAAAATACATTCGTTCAAATTTTGTAAGAAATTTCGCACCAGAAACTGTACCGGTCAAAATAGTCACCCCCCTTTTTCAAATCCTGGATCCGCCACTGGAGGGGGACGTAAAATAACCTGTTGTGCTATTTCAAGAAAGAGTAGGGGATTGTCTCCCGACACAACAGCCTGGTATTCTGAGGTACTAACAATCACTCATGATTGTAAACTGCACGGCAGCACATTGCGCCACAATAACAGTCTGTATCACAAAAATAACCTTGTGAAGCGCATTTGAATATATTCATATAGAATTTGCGCTATATAAATGAATACCTTTTTTTACCTTTTGCCATTGATTGATGTAATAATTGCCTTGGCTACTTCTGTACTAAGATAATTGTTTTGTTTTTGCCTCTTGTTATCGGCATACAACGATATTCATCTCAGCATGAATTCCATGCTAATTTATTACCTTCTGCTCTGACCGATCTTTATTCCTGTCAGCAAAAAATAGATATATTACAACTGACACAAGACTTTCAGCCTGCGTCATTCTCTTCCATAGGAGACTGGTACCGAGACAGCGGGTGACAATGAGACGTGGCACTCCCCTGACAAGGGGGAGGAGGAGAGCCGGCCATCCGACATGGAGACTGCCTCACAGCAGGTTAAGGAGGTAATTCATTACCCTTACCTCCATGGAAAATGGAGATGAGCCGCTGTACCATCGTGAATGTCTTTCCTCATCTTTTCTTCCCACTAGTCTGACAATAGATGAAAATGCGGTCTATCTGAGTACCACAGCTGTTTCTTAAATGTAAATTCAGCCGTCTGATTTATGGTTTATTAACTTTTCGTTGTTGTAATTATATATTTTGTAATCACTGGGGTTTCTTGCAATCTTGTGGTTGAAAACAATGCGATCTTTCTGTGTCTTTAATCACACTCTTTGCTAAACCAATGAAAACACAGGAACCTCACGAACCAGCCAGTCAAAACACAGGAACCTCACAAACCAGCCAATCAAAACACAGGAACCTCACAAACCAGCCAATCAAAACACAGGAACCTAACAAAAAAGCCAATCAAAACACAGGAACCTCACAAACCAGCCAATCAAAACACAGGAACGTCACAAACCAGCCAATCAAAACACAGGAACGTCACAAACCAGCCAATCAATACACAGGAACCTCACAAACCAGCCAATCAAAACACAGGAACCTCACAAACCATCCAATCAAAACACAGGAACCTCACAAATCAGCCAATTAAGTTAAAGGATTTGTAAAGCAATTTCAAAGCAAAATAAAGATAGTAACATATTTGGCCGCGTTTTTTTGTTGTAAAATATTTCTTTGGACTTTGCTGAGTCCAAAATACATGCAGGTACAATGGATTTCAGATTAAATAAGTGGAAATAGAACTGATTGGATTGCAATTATGATTGCAAATTGCACTTTCGCTAAGCAGTCGTTATAATCACTCGAATGATGTCAGACCAAATTGCACTCCACTCAGTTCTACTACCCGATTATTAACAATGTTTTATTGTTTGATTAATTCTACAGATAGGTCGTGAACTCTTCTTCAATTTACCGTTAGATGCACGCAAGAAAAAACTTCAAGAAATGGTGACAATTTCATATTTTTGAATGTTCATTAAAAGTAAACTTGTGTTTATAGTTATGTTTAAAGAAGCTCTAAAAATAGCCAACTGCTTTATATTGCGTCTAAGATACAGGGAACCGTTACCATGTCTCCCAAGCCACGCACTGAATATCCCCGGTGAACATCTAGTCAGTTTACAGAGGTATTCATGTGACTCAAATGCTGCGTTTACATTGGTTGACACCCTTATGAATTATTAATGAGTTTGATAAATATATTTATGATATTACTTATTCAAATTTATGTTATTACATAATTAATTGTATCATATTTCTATTATTTACAAATCAGTTATGTATGCGCTGTGCATGTATCTCGATTAACGTAATTTATTATTTACAAATCAGTACCAGTTAAGTATTCGCTGTGCATCATGGGTATGTCAATTATCGAGGCTGCACATTATATTATCGTGAAGTGAAGTGTTAGTCGGAAGCTCGTGCTTCAGCGTTTAAAAATGTCTTACTCCTCCTCGGTTACTTTTTGTGGACTGGGCGAATAGACATCGCCTACGTCGTGTTCTCAATTTGACGCATTCTTCCCCGCTACTTGTTAGAGTTGAACTGCTCTTTGACTTCAGTTCTCCTTTAACAACATCAAACTCAGGCTGTTGTGTTGTCCCTGTTTAATAGATGTCTGACTCGACTAGCTCTTTAGCTATTTCAGACAGCTCGTGTCAACCCTGTTATTCTCTTTCGCCATTAAGTATCACTTTGTAATTCATTGACACAAATAAATTATGTTGTTGTTGTAGATGGCGCGATTACAGGTTGAGATAGACGAGGAGAACGAAACACGAACAGAAGTTTACCAAAGCAAAAAAGACGCTAAGGACAAGAAGCTCAGGTCGTACCTGAAATCGCTGATCGTAAGTAGCCATGTCATGTCGAACCTGCTAGCGGCTCTAAGGGGTGTTTTTCCCCGCTCATTTGTTTTCGGATTGGGCTACCTGTGGCGCGCCAGAGGCTATGCCGGGTCACCGTCCTCGTGAGCAGATTAAAACTTGACTCACAACTTCCCGTACTCCTTTATGTGATCTCGTTTTGAACAGGAGCCAACCAAATCGAATATCGTCGAAGCCGTTGTAATCTCAGTGTGACCGTTTGATAGGTCTACTATGTCTACTATATTACAGGATACACTGATGTGCAATGTTAAATACGCGTTACTCGCTTAGAAACAGTGAATTCGACATATGGAAAGCATTCAATTAGATACTTAGGGCCGTTTATATGGACAAACCTTAGGCCTAGTCTTAGGACTATGTCCAGTCGAAATTCGTTTAAGTGCAACATAAGAAAGTTAGATAGATCAAGCTTGTTAGATAATAATTCTTACTGCTGCAAATGAAATAATCAGTTCTTGCATATTAATTCTTATTAGATTTTATAATAGATTTAATTATAGTTTATATAGTAGATATTAAAATTGTACATAACTCCTTTTATCTGATTTTATCTTTCGTTAAAGTGTCCCCCATTAGCTGAACAGCTAAACACATTGACACTAAAATAAAGTTATTATTATGATGATTATTACTATTATTATTATACACATACTGAAAAGCTAAAGGGTTAACTCATCTAACCATGCAGTTCATATGTTAAATGGCACATCTCAATCCTATAGTTCTATACTATAATACACATACTGAAAAGCCAAATCCGCTAGTATCATTTACATTTTTTTTTATAACCACAAATAGAAATAATACATTTGGTTCATTACATATAAATAAAGGAAATTAGGATAAATTATAACTATTACATTTGTATATTTGTATTGTGGCAAGACAACTGCAAGACTTATTACTTTTAGGCTCTGTCTTGTTTGAGTCAAACAAAGTAAAAAATCGTATTATCGTAACATAATGGGTGACTAATTCCTGTAAAAACTAGTGTTGATCTGCGTCGGCGGGGAAGATAAACACTGGTATGATCAACTAAAGTCGATTAAGGTATGCTGACCGCCGTGGAGAGCGAGTAGCAGCTGACGTTTCGAGCGCTAGCCCTTCGTCAAAGCAAAAGAGGAATATATCGTAATATATCCTTGCGTTCTTACGGTTAAAGGGTACCCGAGTGAAAAACACATTTGGGCTCAAAAGCATCTTTCAGATGTACTTTGTTCAGAAAATGTATTAAAATTTGATCAAACTTTTTCAGAGTTGAGAACGAGACCCTCAAAGTTGGCCCCGCGAAGACCTGGGCGCCGCCATTTTGTTGACATTAATTCCTGTGACGTTTTTACGTCACTTCGTCCCACCGGAGTCTTGCGGCTAACTTCCAGGTTGTAGCGACTTGTTTTCTTTGTAGAATTTTCACACGCTCGGAATTAGAGTAGATTTTCGTCGATATGGCAGAGCAATTTCGTACTAGAACAAAAATATGATGAAGACGATATTGTGAGAGAAGTTCAGAAGACTGGGAGGACGAAGAAAAGCATGTGGAAGGCGAGAATATCAACGAACAACAAAAGGCGACTACTGAGCTAGTGCTATAAAGATTCGCTTGTCAGCCTTAAACACAAGACTAAAGGTAGATTATTACAATATTGATATCGGCATAGCAATCGAAACTTGTTTAATTTGACCCAGAGAGATAATCAGGGTGTAGCAAGCCACATAATTTTAATTTCGTTTACCTAACTGATGTGTTGTGAAACATCGGGCGCGCGCCAAGTTCCACCACAATTGCACAAACATGCCGGGCTTGATCGCGCCAATGCTTTCACACAATTTAATAAGGGAATGGTATTATTTTTGCAATAAAATTGCTCCGAGTGTTTCGTTCTTGTGTCATTGCATATATTCTGCTATGTTGGGCTAGTTATGATCGGTTTTTATAGGGAGGTTTTAACTTTTCAGGTGTTTCGTTTCAGTTGCACAAAGCCATGCAGTCAATACAGATCGAACCGGATAACACGCAAATTATATAGCTCCAATAATACATAAGTTTCGAAAGCAATGCCAATATCAATATTGTCATAATCTACCTTAGTCTTGCGTTTAAGGCTGACAAGTTCCATACAAAAACACACAGCGAATCTTTACATCATAGCACAACACCAGTTTTGCACTAGCTCGGTAGTCGCCTTTTGTTGTTCGTCTGATATTCTCGCCTTCCACATGCTTTTCCTCGTCCTCCCAGTCTTCTGAACTTCTCTCACAATATCGTCTTCGTCATATTTTTGTTCTAGTACGAAATTGTTCTGCCATACGCTCGGAATTAGAGTAGATTTTCATCGATGTGAAAATTCTACAAAGAAAACAAGTCGCTACAAGTTAGCCGCAAGACTCCGGTGGGACGAAGTGACGTAAAAAACGTCACAGGAATTAATGTCAACAAAATGGCGGCGCCCAGGTCTTCGCGGGGCCAACTTTGAGGGTCTCGTTCTCAACTCTGAAAAAGTTTGATCAAATTTTAATACATTTTCTGAACAAAGTACATCTGAAAGATGCTTTTGAGCCCAAATGTGTTTTTCACTCGGGTATCCCTTTAAGTATAGTTGTTAATTCAACCACAGGCAGCCCAGACTCGACATATATTTCCCGCCTTTTGGGTTACCTGTGGTATGTTTCATAAGCGATCTCCGAAGAGTTTACATAATTGCTCCTTGTGAATTCTCTTTTCCGATTCCTACGAAATAAATCTTCAATAATAAAGATTGATACTTAATGAAGTTTTGTGAGTAATTTTGGGTGATTTGGGGACTTCTAAAGCAGTTTATTAGGCCTCGAGGTTTTGACCGTTGGCCGCGTGTCTACCTCATAGCTACAAATATACACAAGGTATGCAGCTTCGAGCCGCTTTTCGTCGATGTCACCTCACTCGCCGCCGAAATTCGACAAGAAATTCAAATCTATTTCGCCCTCTGCTTTCGGCACACAAATCCAGACATGTGTAAGCACTTCTCATCCACGTTTCAGGCCAAACGACGTGAAAACGGCCTGGAAAATAAATTCCGAATTCAAAATATTTCTCTCGGTATGTGATCTGCAGATTGATCGGTCCACAAATCAGCGGTAGACATCGCAGGCGGTGCTTTCAAGATGTAGTTGCCATGCCCACGCATGAGCTCAAACTCAAAGTAAACAAACTCTACTCATGAGAACATGCGATTGTCTTTTTCAGTATATTCTTAGGTCATATATGTATTATAAACAAAAATAGCATGATTTGTACATGATATTTATCACTTGCTGTATTTATGCGGTGCTTTCAAGATGCAGTTGCCATTTCTACGCATCTTGAAAGCACCGCCTGCGATGTCTACCGCTGATTTGTGACCGATCAATCTGCAGATCACATATCGAGAGAAATATTTTGAATTCGGAATTTATTTTCCAGGCCGTTTTCACGTCGTTTGGCCTGAAACGTGGATGAGAAGTGCTTACACATGTCTGGATTTGTGTGCCGAAAGCAGAGGCGAAATAGATTTGAATTTCTTGTCGAATTTCGGTGGCGAGTGAGGTGACATCGATGAAAAAGCGGCTCGAAGCTGCATACCTTGTGTATATTTGTAGCTATGAGGTAGACACGCGGCCAACGGTCAAACCTCGAGGCCTAATAAACTGCTTTAGAAGTCCCCAAATCACCCCCAAATCACTCACAAAACTTCATTAAGTATCAATCTTTTATTATTGAAGATTTATTTCGTAGGAATCGGAAAAGAGAATTCACAAGGAGCAATTATGTAAACTCTTCCGAGATCGCTTATGAAACATACACAGGTAACCCAAAAGGCGAGAAATATATGTCGAGTCTGGGCTGCCTGTGATTCAACGGGGAGAATGCGTTGCTCACGCATGGTTTCTCTTTATTTATTTCCAGTCTACGCATGGTTTCTCTGTATTTGTTTCAGTCTCACGCATGGTTTCTCTTTATTTGTTTCCAGTCTCACCATGGTTCTCTTTATTCGTTGTATTTCAGGCCAAGTCAGAGGAGAGGAGTCAGGCCTTAGCCATGCTCATGTTACAGTATTGTGCAGGCCTCCAGAGCTGCGCGGATGCGAGGAGGAAGAAACTTGCCATCTATAAACAGCCAGCCGCAACTAGTACTGAGCACAACTCAGCGGCTAAATTAATTGACAGCGATACGAAAAGAAAACCAACTCCGCTGTGCTCAGTTAGTGGTGACGATCTTGTTTTCTTGGATAATACCAGCCAGCCAGGCGCGTACCTGCTTTTAAGCCAGTAAGCCCGGGCTTAAAAGCTTTTCTGCAATTTCAGTACGTTTTTCATATTACGCCTGGAGCAAGTTTACTTTGTCTCACTGGCGGGCGTAAAGGTAAAAAATGCAACAGGTGTGAAGACGACTCTTCTCGCAGAACAGAAGTGTTACAACGCGGAGGTCTGGGAATGACAATATAATATTTTTTATTTTTGATGTA
This sequence comes from Actinernus sp. WN-2022, assembly GCA_030867875.1. NCBI lineage: Eukaryota > Metazoa > Cnidaria > Anthozoa > Actiniaria > Actinernidae > Actinernus > Actinernus sp. WN-2022. The sequence continues at coordinate 56,146,779 of JAOWCC010001751.1, read as the reverse complement.
TTTTTATTGTCACCGTACACAACATCTTCTAGTCCATGGACTCATACCAAATATAGTATTATGTTCGTACTCCCCCACCCTACCCCTTCTAGTCATCTGAGTTCAGTCTCATACGTAGTTACGATAGAAAACTAGTCTCTGTAAAAACTAGTGTAGGTCGGCAGGAAAGATAAACACTGATATTTCCTCACTGGTATTATCAAAGTAGATTGAAAACCTGCAGATATCCGTCGTATGAATTGTAGAAAGTTGCTTTTCGTGTTTGTTGATGCAACCAATATTGGTTTGTTAGTCTATTCCCGGAATATGCCCCCCTGAACGCGCCTTAGCTTATTATGAGATGCCATGGGACATTTCGAGTGCAAGTCCTTAGCTTCGACAGAACGAAAAGAATGGTCAACCAAACACTTCTATGACAACAAGTTTTTGGCTTCCATATAACTAGACAGGCACTTGCGCTGGCTTAATTGAGAGGTTATGTATCAGTCAATTCCAAACCCGTGCATCCCCCCCCCCCCCCCCCCCCCTTCGGTCCACCCCCGGGCATTTGATCAGAGGCTTGCTCCCGAGGGTGGGGAATTTGTGGAGTATCTAAGCCCTCAGGGGCGGGCATTTGACAAACAGTGGGGGGTGGGGGTGGGGCATTTGATCGGTGTTCAAAAAATACATTCTTCGCATCGCTCGCGTCGAAATGGCGAACGTACCCCGTGTCTTCGAGGAATTCCAGGATAATGATTGCGCATTTGTAGAGGCTTGATAGAGTAAACCTGCCAATTTGAAGGCCACTTTCAGAGGTAAATTGCTTATGTTTAAACCTATAAACGTTTCGTTTCGTGAACTTTGACCGACTACGTGATATTAAGTGCGTGACAAGATTTGTGATAAGTTGAATTTGCTGCGACCTCGACAGCGCGCGAGTTAAAAACTTAATTATTATATCGGTAAAAGACGGGCCGATTGGTGCCTGTTGCATACTTTATATACCAAGAACATAAGCTAACATATTCGATTTCAAACCATTAATACGTTTATTATAAAGTATATAACTGAAACCAAGAACGATCGAGCCGGTAGAAATGATTGTTCTCATCCCTGACCGGTTGAAGGTGGTTTTTCACCGTCGGTGTTTCCTGTGGAGATTCTGAATACAACAATGATTTCATTTATTTGTCAATAGTCTTTGCCTTGTAAAATTTTCTGATCCGGTCCCCGATGGTGGGGCATTTGAACAGCCTAGATGAAAAACTGGTGGGCATTTGAACAGTTTTTCTGCCTTGGTAGTGGGGCATTTGATCGATTTTTTTTTCAAAATGTTCAAATGCCCGGGGGGGGGGGGGGGGGGGGGGGGGGGGGTGCATGCACGGGTTTGGAATTGACTGATACATTATGGCGTGCTTTATTGGGATTATTGTTATACAATCGTCATTTCTTCACTGCACACTGACTTTAGCATATTTTTGTATAAATTATTAAGTATTTTATTTCAAATATAGAGCTGTAACAAGAGTCTAAGTAGCGTACAAAACTTTCATCCGTGGAAACTTATTCATTTGACAGTGCATGTCTCCAGGGAGGTGATCTCTCTAATTATCTACACTGATCAGCAATATAATTATTTATTGGTAACGATCATTCAGCAACGGCCTTATTTTCTTATTTTATTACCATAAAGATCCAAGCTTATGATTTTTTGCAATAATGGAATTTTAGAAAAATGTGAAACTCTACTAAAATGTGTGTTGTGAAGTTGTTCCTCTTCACCACTGATGTGTTTATTTTTGGTCTGGGTTTTTAGTTGGGAGGAAAAAAAACAACGTCACAACACACAGGTAAGATTTCATAACCTTATTGACCATTTTAGTACAGTTTCAGATTTTTCTAAAAATTTCCATACATTCTTTGTAAAAAATCATTAGATTGGGCTAGCTGTGGGTAAATAACGGAAATAAATATACACAGATGGCGCATAACCCTGGGGACGAGGTTGGGAAGACTGGGACGGCGAGTATGGTACTTCCGGTTCCGGTTCCATCATTCACAGCAAAGTACTAGAAATGGCGCCTTGTGATTGGCTGACGAGTAAAGCAGCGGGCTTCTTGAAATGAGTATCAGTGCAAACGTTCACTCTGCTCACCAGATCGCGACTGGATTCGAACGAAGCTGTCGACTCCATCGCAAGAAACACAAGCAAAAACTCACGGATATCAAAGAAAACGACGAAACAGAGACCTCAGTACCCGAAGTATTTAATCGTTTGATAAGTAGAGCAAAAACTTCGCACATAATTCTGCAATTTTAGTCACAAGTTTGAGCACTGAATTGAATTTAGGACTTTTAACAATTTGAGTTTTTAATATACACCGTACTTCAAGATGTCGTTAGCGTTTGGTGGAGCTTATCAGCTTATGAATAGTACAAACCAGGAAATTCAGGAGAATAACACTTTTAAGAAAGCTAGGCTAGAAGATGGCCAAGTGAAGATAACGAAGCGTGCTGCTTTGGGAACCATCACCAACAACGTGGGAGTCCGAGTGCAGCCGTTCCGAGCAGCAAAGGTTTGTACTTCTGTATTTGGTATGTTTCGTATTTCTTCCCTTCTTTTGGCAAGCAAAAGTCGTTTGGTTGCTGTTAATTTTATTTTCCTATTTCTCATACAGGCAGTGGTTTCTGTGACGGGCGCTCAGAGTTTGAAGAATGACGAAAACGCGTTCAGCCGCGCCGCCAAAACTGTGTTTAGCATCCCAAGTACAGCTCAGCAGAGCTTCTCAATCCATGTGGACTCCGAACCAAACTTGCCCAGAGCTCAACATATTTCAGTTTGTGCTGCACAAGAGACTCTTTTGAATCCCGCTGTAACTACGCTATCACGACCACCCCTGACGAATGTTTTCGTCGCCAGTCGAGAGAACGAAGGTAGAATCTAGATTCCAATGCTTCTCAATTTGTTCTTCGTAATCGTATTCTTCATTTTTCACGAGACCAATTAGTAGTAAAGGGATATCCGCCTTTATTAATTGATTGTTTTACATCTTATTGTACGCAGAGGACTCTCCTATGGTCATAGATTCTGACCTGAGTTCCAGCGAGGATGAAGACTTCGATTTAAGCAGCAGCCCAAATCGAGATCTAATTCACAACATCGACTTGTCCGCAGACGCTGTGCTTGGTGCACCCGAATATGCTGCTGATATTTTTAAATATTTCAAACAAGCAGAGGTATAAAATTGGTACATTTTAACATACTCTGAAGGTTTAGCATTTTTCGTTTTCAAAAATCCCTACGCACGAGGACTCTTTCTTCGGTCGGAGAAATTGTCATAAATTGGATTCAGTGTGTGTTCGTGCATCAAAGATTCAAACGGCCCTGCATATGATTATAGAGTGTTTTAAACTTCTAACAATGTGCTTAATTAGTCATTAGTGTTTATTCTCCTTTATCTAGGAATGTTTTTATCTAACATGAAGAAAAAAAGGCTAGCAGTTTAATTGATTTATTTGTGGGTTACATGTAGATGTAAGAAGGTTTGAAAATGTATAGTAAAGTTGCTTCCCAGCGAACCTGGTTGGTATGCTTTTGTGATTTTAGTCCCTTTACAATTGATTGCAATCCAATGAATTTGGTTGGAATACTGTATAGTCACTTAACTATAATTTCAAAAGGTTGTCAGTCATTGACCCTCAAAATAACACAATTCTGATCACCAGACTTTAAGCTACACTACAACCATGTTGGTTGCAGTTTGTTCTGTGACATACAAGAGTGTATTCAACAGGCTATTGACAGACTATTGTGGTCACATGGTTACTCTGCCAAAATAAGTAAATTTTGTAAGACAGGAGAACATGACTGGTAAAAAATGGAAGAAGAAAGGCTGTATGAGCAGATTAGTTTTAAACAGAAATTCTTGCATGAATAAATTGTCTACATCATTTGAAGGGTTGTGTGCAAAAAGGGTGTAAGTGACTCTTGATTGCATCCTAAATTCAGGTTTGACAAACAAGAAGCTCGACAATCATTGAAGGAAGCTCTAATATATTTCCTTGCAACTGGACAATGCATATGACACCATGTTAACTCGTGTTTTGGTTCACTTTGATGTAAAAAACACTGATTTTTGGTTTTTATTTAACTCGAACAGCTGAAGCACCGCCCAAAACCTGGATATATGAGGAAGCAGCCAGATATCAATAACAGCATGAGAGCTATTCTTGTGGACTGGTTGGTAGAAGTTGGAGAGGAATACAAACTCCTTCCCCAGACATTGTATCTCACTGTTAACTACATTGACAGATTCCTGTCAGCTATGTCAGTCCTAAGAGGAAAGCTACAGCTTGTGGGTACTGCCTGTATGTTACTGGCATCCAAGTTTGAGGAAATCTATCCTCCAGAAGTGTCTGAGTTTGTGTACATCACAGATGATACCTACACAGCAAAGCAGGTACATGTTATACATATGAGTCATCTTCAAATGCTTTCAATACTTGTTGATGTTGAAACTGTTTGACCAAGGCTTTAGGGACAGGCAAACCAAGTTTCAGGCTGCATGTCTTTTCTCATTCACTGCCCCACTCCCATAGGATGACTGATCCCTCAGGCCAAATAAATAATGATTGTAGTAAACTGACTGAACCTAGATTTCCCCTGCCAACCCTACACGTTTTTCACCAAATTTCAGTTACAAGCTGGACATTAAGTAACTGTGATCATGGTTTTTCTTGATCCGCCCAAAAATTAAAACCACCCAGTGAAAAAAAAAAGTACCTACTACCCCTATCTTTGTGTTAACTGGAACCACGTTTTTATTTGGCCTTCAGCATAATTTGCTAGCATCATTGAATTCTGAGAAAAGAACTGAAATATCATATTAAACAACCAAGTGCATGGTAGAATTACCTACAGGTCCAAGTTACACTGAATTTCTTTGTACAATTCAATTGTTTGCAGGTTCTCAAAATGGAACAACTTATCCTTAAAGTGCTCACATTTGACCTGTCTGTACCAACTATTCTTAATTTTCTGGAGAGGTTTCTTAAAGCCACAACATCCACAGATTCCATGGCTCCTAAAGTAGAGTCCCTGGCAAGAGTAAGTTTACGAGCTCTTCTCTTATTAATAACTATGTACATGTATTTTATCCATCTTGAAGGGGTATATTTCAGATTGAACCTTCACGTTTCTTTTATAAAAAATAAAAAACACCCAAGATAGAAGAGAAATACTATGTGAATGTCCTGATGGGCAGTTCCACGTTACGGATGTTATACATACACATACATCTCGGACACAATTTTGGACTCTTATTTCTCTAGATAACAGGCCAAATTTTCAATATCATAACTCTTAGTTTACCAGAATACGGTAATACATGAGCATGACATGGGAATTTTTTAAAATTAAAATGCAAGAAAAAGCATAGCCTGCGAACAGCATCCCCTATAGCTACTTGAGGGAGAACAGTGTATGTAGGGTCTGTGACTCAGAGCCCAAAACCATGTCCATGACGTACACTTCATTTTGCTGCGACAGTCATTTGCCCTATGCTTTGCCCCAGTACAATTAAAGCATAACCTTTTATTGCTGAGGACTTTGCGCCTTTCTGCAACACCTTTCACCCAGCCACAGTCTACTGATTTGTGGTCTTCAGAATTGCAATAAACACAGGGTCTAGGCTTCCAGGTCTCTTCTCTGGCCTGAAATGCTTGCTTTCGTCTTTGGGGTTTCTGCAGACTTTGCCCAGATGTTATTTGCTTGCTGATTATTCATAGCAACTCGGTTTCTCTGACACCATTTACGTAATGCCTCTACCAAGTGTTGGAATCCCCAATCCTGTCCCGTCGGGGGGTGCCACTTTGTTGTGTATGCTTTCCAACAACAAAGTCCCGTTTAGTAACCCAACAACTTCTTTATTTCCTCTTCACGTTTGCTCTCATAACAACTTCGTTCGCTACAAGAATGCACCCTCGCTCAGTGATTTTCTCGTCACGCCTCTGTGACGTCAGCGCGTGCTGAGTTCTAGATGTGCTTCCGTTTCGGTTTCGACAGTAATATAAGCTAATTACCAAAAAATTGGAATTGACGTCACAGACACTGTTTTGGGCTCTGAGTCGCAGACCCCACATGAGGAGAAACGGAAACAACAAAATTGTCATTCTCTCTCGAGTAGGGGATGCTGTTCGCAGGCTAGAAAAGCACTGTCATGGACGTTGCACGGAAAATAACCAATATTTTAACAGAAATCTTCAAAGTTAACTTGCTGTGAGATGAGGGTACACCAGACTAGTTTTATAATTTTAAGTATGTAGGTAGTAGATTATTAGTAAACTGTTATTTATTCAGTGCCATTTATCATCATCACTTTCCTTTACTTTTGGCCGAGGGGATATAAACCAGTGTTACAGATGTTACATCATTTGAAGGGGTCAGTGTAAAAACTAATAGTGACTATTTGATAACTCTATATAGCCAACTTCGCTTTTTTATTAAGACAACCCGTAATTTCTAATCTAGAATGTTAGGATATCACTTGAAATCTCAAATGAAAGAATAAACAAATTAAGCAAGTCATCAAGTCCTTTCAACAGCGAAAAGAGTTGTTATTGTTTTGCTATGCTAATAGGTGGTTGGGGAGGTAAGAGGTTTAGGAAAACATTTTTTTTTAACGCAGGCACTCAATCGTTGTATATGGGGTGGGAAATTGGTAAACCGCTTACAGACTGAATCTCGAACAGATTTCCGCTAGCCACTAAGCTGAGAGATGGTTGAAACCGTGGAGATACTTGTTGGAAAGACCGAGTAACCTTTTTGAAAAAAGCAACTCTGTAAAGGGCTGTTGGACATTGCCTGCTTACCTCATGGTTGAACGAAGAACTGTTGGACTAAAAGGCAGTTTGTAATCGCTGGAGATTTACAGTCTCCAGGCGAAGCAAACTGTGAATATTTTGGAGCTAAAGAAGCCCATTTCGGTAAGTTTTGTGTCTGAGCTTTCCAAAGATAGTCGTGTCAGGCGTGTTAGTGCTTCGCCTGGGGACTTATAAAAGATTCTTTAGCCGAAACCGTATAGAGTTTTCCTGTCAAAATGTTTGCTGTGTATTCACCATTCCTTTCGGCCAGCGTTAAGTCTAGTCTCTGTCTAATCCTTGGCATGCCCGGAAAAAAAATTCCATGGTCGACATTTTTACATACACGAACTTAGTAAAATTTGACTTCATTCGGCGTGAAAAAACCTAAAAGCGACTGGAAAAGTAAAAATGAAATCGAGCAATTCAAATCTTCAATGCTTAGTTTTTGCACATTTGTTACGGATGTTTCACCTGCAAAATAGCCTGTTAAGGATGGTTATATATAATTATATATAATATAGAGAGAGAGAGAGAGAGAGAGAATATATAACGGAAAGTTTCAGAACATTCAGCAGTAAAACAGCTGTAACAAGCTTTATATTTAGTAAACCCTCTTTGATAATATTATAAGTGCAGAACATTATTATTATAATTTTTTTTACATTGGTAGTGGTATTTGTTGACAACCACCCAAAAAGTTAATAGTTATCCGATTTGGTGTAATACCGGTATTACATGTACTTTGGGTTCTCCCTGGTGAAGCCAATGAAATAATGCAGCTAATAATGCTATATTTTATAACCCTGAGGTATCCAGACTTCATGAAACCTTTAAGTTTCTCTAGCTTCCATTTTCAAATTTTCCATAATCCCCTCATGTGGAACTGCCCTGATATGCTTTGAGGATGGCAACTATTACAGATTTCAAATTAGAGCTTAATCTGGAAGCATGATTTGTTACAGTGACTGATCAAGTTAAATGCATGATTATTTTTCATCCACTTGAGTCTTCGTCAGTTGACTCTCCAGTATACATGGAAAGCACACTGCTAGTCTGAGTAGATATTTTTGAGAGTGTGACGGAGGCTATTTTTGGACAATTTGATGTCATTCCTTCTAATTCAAAAACCTTGTCGGCACATACATTGTAAGCGGCCACCTGCTGTTTGTTTAGTTTGTGTAATTGGGCTGAATTTTGATCATTTGTAAACTCTGCAATTATCAACCAAAATCCATTTTTTCCAAAAATCAGTATTCAAAGAAATCGTATAATAATTAGGTGTGTTTTAATGTCAAATTGCAACAGGAGAAAATCATTGACAAACCACAACTCAATTTTATCCAGTATCAAATTTCCATTTTAGTACGAAAATCCTCTCGTAGATACAAAACTTGTATACCCTATATCTCTATCAATAAAATGTTCCAATGTAAAATTTTGCAGAGAACTTATAAAATGCTAATTGTTTCGACTGGAAAAAAAATTGACATTGAAGCAGTTCACAATAGTCTCTAGTCCTACCTTAACTGAGTTGCTCATAGCTAATTATGTATTCTTCTTCTTTCTAGTATCTCTGTGAAATTTCCTTGTTAGAAAGTGAACCATTCCTGACATATCTCCCATCTACAATTGCTGCATCATCAATAGTGCTTGCTCTTCACACTCTAGGATTACCACATTGGGTAAGACTGGTTTACCACTCCTTACACTGTAGTTCTTAGTTGAGGCTTTCAAGTCAATAATTAAGATCTTGATAAAGGCCCAAAGTGTTACAGTTTCAAAAATACTTTTTTTTTTGCAAACTCTAATTCTAAAAGCCCTAATCTAGCATTCCAAAAAAAAATCCCTCTGTGGGCCTTTTAGAATGATGAGATTTTATCAGGTATAAAGGAGCATGCACGTAACTGATTTGCTTCATCTGATTGGACAAAATGCTCATTAATTATTCATGAATTTTTGAAGCATATATACCTATCAATAATTACACGATGGCCCAAACTAGGGATAGATTTCGAAAGATTTGGGAGTCACATAACAACTTGATTTGCGTGCGCAAAGCACCATGGGTTCTGACACAGGGTCTAAGGGCATTGCTTTCTCAGCTAATAAAAATGCAAAACATATACAGATAAGTCGTAACACCTCAGTGGAGCTGAGCTGAGCCGTGCTAAATTATAATTACGAATGATCTTGATGACGGAAGTGGTTGTTTTGTATTCCAAAGAAGCCTGCCGGTCCTTTAGTGGAGCAAATCCCTGGGAAACTGGCGTAGTAGTCCTTTTGACCCATTTCAGACTAAATGTACCAATTTCTATAATTGGAAAACAAAGTACCGAATAGTTTGGAGAACTACATTGTATCCATTGGTCTGAAATGGGGCAACAAACAGGCAAGCTGGCTACATATAGATCTATTGTGATGCAAGAGCATATATTTTTTCAATATATGTATTAAAAAAAGAAATGCATTAAATATTGTTGTTACTTTATCAACCAGAACAACACCCTTAGTCACTACACAAGCTTCCAGCTGCATGACTTGCAAGCTTGCATTCAAGATATGCACAGAGTGTTTGCTCATGCACCCAAACATCCTCAACAGGCAACTAAGGAGAAGTACAAGAGTCCGAAGTAGGTTTCTTGCTGACTGGTTCATTACAATAAATAGCTCCTTAAATATTCCAAAATATTATTAATTATTATTATTAATGGTTCTCAATGGTTAAGCGCCAGGAAGTTGCAGGTTCAAATGCCAGTGGGACGAACACTTGGGGTCTTAAATAACCGAGTAGAACTTATGTGCTGAACTGCAAATGGTTACACTTTCATGTGTTCTTGGATAAGGACGTAAAATCGCATATGCCACATCGGCTTCAAGTTTATCAGTGTAGCGTTACAGAGTAGAATTTGTCAGCTGCTGCCTCTAATTAAAAACCCTGTGTGCAACAAGTTTATAAGACAGTCCTGATCACATTCTAAATTCTCCTTCAAATTCTGCTTTTGTTTTCTAAGGAGAACGTGATCAGGAGTCACTTACACCCTTCAATTACTTGGCTTTGGCTTCTTGACTGTAACAATGTGGGGTGTCTGTGAAATGCAACTTACACATTACTTTACTGTTAATTCTTTTCAGATTCCACTGTGTGTCCAGTCTATCCCCACCAGACTTCTTGCCAATGGCATAAATCAAATTGTGTACAAATTAATAGAACCCAACACTAGACATATAGATAGAAGTTTTTATCATTATAGCAATTTCATCAAGTGATTCGTGTACATCTTTGTTTCTCTTGTGTGTACTAAAGTAACTTCATAGTCTTTAACTCTTAATGCCATAGTTATTTTATTTTTAGTGACAACTGCTTATTATTTCTAGTGTATATACTTTTAAAACTATTTTAAATCATGGCAGAAATGCTAGACTGACAGTACAGGGACATTGGTGCACAATGAAGGCTTTTCCACATGACTACAGACAGTGTTCTCCAGATGAGAAATGTGAAACACTGAATTGGGTTCAACATGAGTAGCTTTCTATTCAAACATTGCTGTCAGTTTAAGTAGTAAGAATACCAACTGCTGTGCTTCTGTTCCCTGTTCGGCGTCCAATTAACGTTAATCCTGGATTTTAACTGAGGTTGTGATTCTTGTGGTAAAATATATTTCTGCAATCTAGATTTAGAATAAGACTCATTCCTCATCAAATACTGTATTCCTTATGTTACAATCAATCTTACCCTTGATCCTGGATTAGGTTAATTGAGCTTCAAACGACCAGCGCCTGGAGAACACTGGAATGGCATGCTAGGGCAGGGAGAATATAAGCATGAATCAAATAGACCCTTTCAGCTTCCTCCATTTCAGATCATGTCAGTGATAATTCTCTTTTCAGAGGTTTCAGTGCTTATAGAAATTGGTACATTTCCCTTTGGGATACAGAAACAGATATTACTAAAGGGAAAAGTCTTCTGAAAGGGTCTATTATGCAGCTGTTTTCAAGAGTCCTGAAGATCATATTATACAAGATAAATATTTAATTGAGATCTTGTAAACAGTTCAGAGTGATGGACCTGTGGCACCAAGGAAAGCATTTCCAGTCTTGTGCACATTGTAATTTAATTACCACATTGTTGAAGTTCTCTTCGGCATCTCTTATTTCTTGTATTCATACTAATCCTATTTACCGTCACATGACACGGATGCTAATCTCAGATCAAGCAGTTTAAGACCATGTTATTAATAGAGTAGCGGTGCATTTATTATTTTGTTTTAGTCGCTCTCCACGTGAATCATTTTTGGCCTTGGTGGTTTTTCTCTTTCCCTAGGTTAGCAGAAAACAAAGTGCCTCCTTCAGAGAACGTGTACCTATTCTGTTTTTGGGATGAAATAACTATCCATATCTGTTCCAGCTGAGTAATCGAGGCCATTTGCCTAGACTGTTTTTTTTTAAGCAAGCTCCAGGTTTTAACTTTATTCCTCCTGTATATATGTATAATAAATGTGTAAATAAGACGCTAAAAGAGTTGAGCATACATGTATCCTATTTTACCTGTGATTATATATTATTGTGGTAGAGGTTATAATGACCTCGAGAAAATAAAATTTGAGTTTTACATACGAAATATCGCCTGATTTCTCTATTCGGTTAGATTTAAGTAATGTGCAGATAAAGTGTAGTGTATACGGCAAGGAATGTTAAAAGCTGTTAATTTTCTATTCTTTCTCGTAATTTCATTGGTTGATACTTATTATTTCGATGTGTTTTTCATTCGATATTTTCGTTTTAATTTATTTTTGATCAAACTAACTTTGTTTAATTTCGAAGAATATCGTGTGTGGGGAAGTTCTCAAATTTGCTCTATCCGATTGGCTAGATGGTGGCTTCTCTGTTTTCACAGAAAAGAGTCTATAGCATAAAAAAAATCTTTATTTTCGAGATGTGGTTTGGACTGTTGATATACCTCGGGCACTTGAGGCACATTAAAGCAAAATCTTATTTGGAGAGGCTAATTTTCGCAGACCATTAAGTTCAAACTCTTTTCTTGAGAAATGCAGCTTATCAGAAACTAGTTTAAACATAACGCCCAATTTCATGGTGTTTGGCAAACTTAGAGGCCCGGGCCTGGCCACGTAGGAATAGATCAATACATAGTTCTAACATATTTTTGTTTTGCAGAAGTTGAAGGATTTCATTAGAGTATTGATTTTGTCTCCCAAAAAATGTGGCCGTAATCTAAGATTGTGTTGCGTCGGCCTGGAGCAAAGTTCAGGTAGCCTTTGGGAAGACTAATGGCCATTCCGTTGACCTGATGGCTATCTCGTCTAATGATTATTCAGGGAGCCATTGCTATTATTTGCCCTCACCCTTGTTTTGGGAGTCTATCTTTGCGCAGACGCCGCGCGGGTACTGTGATGAGGTATTCGAGAACTCCTACGTCTACCTTCCCCTTGGCATCGTGGGTCCTCTTGAAGTTTCTCAAATCCTACCTCCTCCTATTATACAACACCTGCCGTTTGGGCGAATCCTTAAATATTTTTTTTAAATCTGGACGTCCAACTACGGCGTTATTGGTGGCCTGCACTCTGCTCGCTCCTCGTCGTCGTTTCAGCTCTGCAATAGAGGACAGATCGGCGTGGTGTTGGCTCCCTCGCTCAAGCGATTCTCTGCCTTGCCGTGGGATCTCCTCTCGTTCCGTGTCTCGCCTGATTATCTTATTAACAAGCTATCGTCTTTTAAATTTACTTCTGTGTGCAATACCAGATCTGATGCTAAGTATAGACTTCCTGTCCCACGCACAAACAGTCTGCAGAACATTTTTCTATTCAGTTAACATGTGGAACACTACCGAATGATATTAAAGATTGTAAATCAATTATTTTACCAAAGAAACTGTACTTCCAATTTTCATTGTCTAAGTACACTCCTGATAATTTTCTTTTTTTAGTGGTGACAGGGGACGGACCTAGGCTTGGTATTAAAAAGCTCAAGGTATCCTACGTTTTCCTGACACTACGGGATTGCTATTCAACCATACATGGGGGGAAATATACGAGATGGCCCCACCAATACTTTTAGTATGAGGCGCCACCCAAACCCGGGACCCAAACACGGTCGTCTGCCCAGTCAGGAGCTATTGAGACGTACGTCGCCATCTCCAAGGGGCTCAAGATTGGTTTATGATATATATTTCGCGAACTAAGTAAATTAGGATATATATTTATATTTTTTCACATCTCTTTCGCTTTCAAACTTTTTTAGAGTGATCTTTGTATTTTTGTTATTTTCAATCCTTTTTGTTAGGGCCACAAGGGAGAATACGGTATTTACTGTAATTGTGCACCCTCTTTAAATAGTGTTATCTATCATTAACACAGACGGTAGCATAGTCTGCTAGCGGCTCTTATGTCTCATCGGATTTGTTTTCGGATTGGGCTACCTGTGGCGCGCGGTAAAAATGGGGCGAGGAGAAAAGGGTAGAAAACGCCACAGGTAGCCCAACCCGAAAACATGCTTCCGTTAGCCTTGGGTGTTTTTAGGCTCGCTTCTCGCAAGCCACAGGCGGGACGTATACGACACACTCTGTCGTGACATTTTGATGTTCTCAATGCGTAAGTATCAATGTATTTATTTGCTAGTCTTGGTGTTCCAATAAATTTACGGGCCACATTCATCTCGGTTTATAGACGCCAATGAAATAAAAAAATGGATCCCGTTTTTATTTTATTTTGTTAAATTCTAGGTTTCTCTTAGTCATTTTGTGCAAATAAAAATCAATATGGAGAGCACGAACATATTTTTTCGTATCGAAGTCAGGCGGAATTGCCAAATGTATGCCGTTAAAGATATGATAATCACATGCGTGACGTCACAAGGTGTACTCATTTATATTCGTCCCCATAAATACTACAAAATAAGTGCATTTTTGGCCAGTTTTCAATTTAAATATGTAATACTTTGAGAAACCTTGAAGATGGCCATTTTTTTTTATAGAATCCTCCTTGCAGTCGGCTTTGTGAATATAAATGCGCAAACCTAGTGACGTCACGCATGTGATAAGCATATCTTTAACGGCGTAAAAATTGTCGCCAGATTTTGGCAATTCAGCCTGACTTCGATACGAAATAAAATTATGTTCGCGCTCTCCAAATTGATTTTTAATTGCACAAAATGGCTAAGGGAAGTCTATAATTTAATAAAATAAAAACGGGATCGATTTTTTTCATTTCATAGGCACTTTAACTAACTATTGTTTAGGACTGACTAGTCTCGCTTACACGTTAAAAAGCTTTTGTGTGGATTGACTAGCCTCGTGTTCACGTTACCAGGACAATAGCTTTTTAAATTGGACGCTATTTTTCGAATGGGTCTATATTCCTTTCAATTCCACCCTATACCGTTCCTTCTATTTCCCTAGCCTGAATTTCAGCCGTCTCCTCCGGTTCGTTCCTCCCTCTCTCTGGAGGAACGAACCAGAGGAGATGGCTGAAATTCAGGCTACTATTTCGCCCTTCCTCCTACGTACTAGCGTGTCACCACCCAAATGACGTCAATTTCCGTTTTTACCAAATGTGTGGCCCATGCACCCCCATCCCTGTTAAAAGCCACGTGAAGATGGACATATTGATGGTCGCCTTAGCCTGCTTTCAGGCGGTATATTGTATTTTTTTCGCGCAGCAAACGGATCATCGAAGCGGCCGCCATCTTGGCCGAGCGTGATTGAGACCTGGGATCGAATGACAAATGGATGGGGTGGGGGAGAAGATGCAGATCTGAAATATCTGCTTCTTCTCCCCAACCCCCTCCACCTCCGTTTGCTGCGCGAAAAAAAAACACGATCTACCGCCTGAAAGCCTCAAATTGCTGGAATCATATCTGCAATCCACGCCTTACTCCAAACAGAAGCACTTTCTTCAACGAGAGCTGAAGACTTTTCTTCAATCCCTTCCAGGATACGTTTCGCTATTCTCCGCCACCCCTCTCGACCTGTGCCGTTTTCTGGTATGATTTACTATGCGAAAAATTTCAAAATGTATAAAATGTTATTAGGGGTTAATTCGAAGTCTACCAATTTAGCCGCTGTAAGATCTGAACTTGACACTCTCCCTATGCATATTCCGGTATATAATACGTTACTTAAATACTTATTTCATTTACTTGAACATAATGATAATCCTTTTTTGGCTAGAGCCTTAGAAGTATCTCGTAATTTGAATAAGATGGCAGCTATATCTTGGTTTACTATAGTATCATATTTACTAAAATTAGCCGGGGATATCAAATCTAATAATTTTACTATTTTGTCAGGATTAAATCGTAAATCAATCATAGGGATAGTGACGAAAAAATTAAAACCGGTATATATAGATGGATGGAATGAAGAGAGAAATGAAATAATAAAGGGAGATAAAGGATCAAATTTTTTTTTTTTTTTTTTTTTTTAACAGTTAAGCGAGATCATGTTTTCGAGAGTTATTTAAATAAAGTTCATGATTTCAAAACCCGTAGAGCTGTATCCAAATTAAGGCTATCAGCTCACAAGTTCCCAATTGAACGAGGTCCGCGCTACAAACAAATTCAAAGGGATCAGAGTTTGTACCATCTGTCCCTCAAATGAGATTGGTAATGAATGTCATTAGAAGCTCTATCTCTATTTATAGAAAAGTTATATATTACAAATCCATCATTCTCTTCGTTTGATCCTACTAGTCTATTTATTACATTATTTCCATGAAGGACGAACATATTTTTAAAGTTAGTGGTGTGTATATAAAACAAATCATGTATCTATACGACGAAATTTTAACTTAATATACATCTTCATTTACATCGTATGTATATATTTTTTCTCGCTTGTTACGGTTTTTCTTGTTGCTCCTGTGTTTTCTTTAAGTCTTTCAATTATTGGATTTACACTGACGTACATAAATTGTATCAAAGTGCCAATAAAAACACATTGTATTGTATTGGTATGGAGGATGGCAGCGCAAAAACGGCAGTCCATCGTACTGCTTGCCCCGCTCTCGGCCAACGAAGCGTGGCCTGCCAGTGCCCGGAGCACCTTTCCTTTTAAACTGTGGATTCATACAGCGGTAAATTTAGAGCAATTTTTCATAGTCTTGGTCGAGTAGGGGATTGGAATGCTATTCTCGGTCTTGGTAATTCTGCTACCCACGAGTAAAAAACTAACTTAAGACGGTCACAGCTGAGCAGCTGCAGGGGAGGGCTACTCTCCGACAGGCTATTCCACTGTTTATTGATAAGCTGCTGCTATTGTCCCGTTACCGTGACCTGCAGCTAGCAAGCCTTCCGCACCTCGACACCTTTGTAGTATCCCACGATGGGGCGTATTTCAGAGCTCTCTTTTTTAGTGGTGACAGGGGACGGACCTAGGCTTGGTATTAAAAAGCTCAAGGTATCCTACGTTTTCCTGACACTACGGGATTGCTATTCAACCATACATGGGGGGAAATATACGAGATGGCCCCACCAATACTTTTAGTATGAGGCGCCACCCAAACCCGGACGTCTGCCCAGTCAGAGCTATTGAGACGTACGTCGCCATCTCCAAGGGGCTCAAGATTGACCTGTCATGCGGCTACCTCTTCACGCCTGCCTTACCTCGAGGTGAAGTGCTCGACAAGCCCTTCTCAAGTTCTACTGCGGAGGCTCGGCTGAAGAAGCTCCACTTGACAAAGGACGGCCTACATGATGGAGAAACCCTCCAGTTGCCGCTCAGGCTGCGCTATTACTCTTGCCTTGTCGGGGGCGCGACTCGCCGACATCATGACTCATGTAGGATGGCAAAGCAAATGACACGGTATCAATACTACATGAAGCTGGGGACGTATTACGCCTTGCAGGACCTTCAGACATCCTCACCTCCGCTCTGGATATCGAGGCTGTCAACACGTCGTCCCCCCCATTCTGATAAGACCGATGTAAATAGTATTGTTGGTAGCAGAGCTCTTATTCGGTCCGTGCGAGCGGAGCACCATTCACATCGAGAGCGATCGAAAAAATTGCTACACGCGCGTCGGTCCAACCGAATCCCTCGCCTCACCTCTAATATCAGTGTAGCGATCATGAGCCTCGCCTCTAATATCAGTGTAGCGTTCATGAGCCTCACCTCTAATATCAGTGTAGCGTTCATGAGCCTTGCCTCTAATATCAGTGTAGCGTTCATGAGCCTCACCTCTAATATCAGTGTTGCATTCATGAGCCTCGCCTCTAATGTCAGTGTAGCGTTCATGAGGGGGTTGGAGTCTCGAAAGACACGTAATTTACCATCTATAGAAGCTTTCAAGAGGGCCATCAGAAAACTAGATCTTTAGCAATTTATGTGTTTCCTGAATTTTAGTGAGATGTAATGTAGCCTTTTAATATTTAGTATTTTAATCGACATTGTAAATAGCTATCATCCTAGATAAATAATTCATGGAAAGGGGTTAGGTAGTGAATTTTATAGTTTTAATTTCTGTATTTATTTATTTATAATGTCCTCATTTAGTGGGAAACTGCTATCGAATCTGACACTGAAATAAAGTTATTATTATTATTACACCTTTTTTTTATTTTTACTGGACAACATTTCTTTTAGCTCTCCTTTCCTCGCTCTGGTATTTTTCTTTCTTACCAAATTTAAAAATACTAACCAAAAAATATCACAGCCTTTCAAAGCGATCGATCGAAAAACTTGCTTCAATTAACCCCTCTGTCCGGAATATCTCTAAGCTAGTCAATAAACCACAATTCCTAGAAATCAGCCACTCTAAAGTTCGGTTTCTTCACTCCCCCTACCCTTGGGCCGCCATGCAGGGAACTTCAACTTACAAAAGAGGCAAATAGTTTAAACATGTTTCGAACGGAGCTCCAAAATATCGATCGATATTTGTGGACTCATGGACTGTTTATGATATATTTTTAATGTACATATTTAACATAAGATTTGTATTTGATCTTACATTTTTATTTTGTTATTTACTTATTGTAACGGTTCTCCTGGAAGCCAAGTGTAACTTGAAGAGATCCCGTGTTTAAATAAAGATTCGTTCATAGCCCAATCCCAGCAATCGTTACCGGAAGTGTTTCCATATGATCGCTTCGATCACCGAGGACTTTTTTCAGCGATTGTATAATATAAACGATGACATAGAAACCGAGCGAAAGCAACTTCTCACAATTATGATTACATCATACTCCCGACCTTCTTTCTTTAATGAAAGTACGAGTGAAAATGTAACCTGCCATCTCGCTCTCCTTTTCCTAGATTTGTTTCTCTTAATAATAATATAATGGCGCTTTACAATGAATACTGGTAAAAATATATATAAAGTTAGAATATAATTGATATTAAACGATCTAGTATGTATACCACTAAAACTACTGAGACAACTTAAAACTACTATAAAAATCATTAATTATAAGCACAATTAAAAAGATATGTCTTTAACGTAGATTTAAAACTGCCAATACACGGGCTCATTCTAATCTTAGCTGGTAATGAGTTCCATAACTTAGGTGCAGCAACTGAGAAGGCTCGGTCACCATAGCTCTTCAAATTAGACATAGGAACAGTTAATAAATATTGCGAAGACGATCTCAAGGTACGTGTAGGAATGTAGGCGTGAAGCATATTACTAATGTACGGTGGAGCTAATTTATTTAGAGCCTTATATGTAAGTAAAAGTATTTTAAAAACAATACGCTGCCCTACAGGTAGCCAGTGGAGTTGCTTGAGGACAGGAGTAATATGATCATGTTTTGATTTACCGGTAATTAAACGCGCAGCGCAGTTCTGAACATACTGTAGTCTATCAATTTGATACTTGGGTAAGCCATACAATAAAGCATTACAATTATCTAATCTACAGGATATAAATGCATGAACCAGTATCTTAGTATTGTCTTCTGACAGATATTGCCTTATCTTAGCTATCCTCATTAAGTGAAAAAATGCAGACTTACAAATAGTGGACACATGTTTCTCGAGGATCATGCTGTTATCGAAAACTACTCCGATATTCCTGGCAGAAAGCGAAGGTTGTACGTGATCCTTGCCAATTGTAATATCATTAAAATACGGTCGGGGACGATGATGTGCACTAATAATAAGAAGTTCAGTCTTGTCCGTATTTAATTTAAGTTTGTTCTGCAACATCCACTATCTATATCATTGACACAGGCTTCAATTTTCACTATGGATGACTCGCGATCTTCCCCAGATGTAGACTCGAAGGAGAGGTACAATTGGGTGTCATCCGCGTAGAAATGGAAGCCGATGTCATGATTCCTAACAATATCTCCTAAAGGAGAAGTGTAAAGCAGGTAGAGGAGTGGCCCTAAAACCGAACCTTCAAGTACACCACAGAGCATGTTACGACTCGAAGACTTTTCTCTCCCAATGACTACAGCCTGTTTTCTATCGCTAAGGTAAGATTTAAACCAGCGTAGAGCATTTCCACATATGCCAAAGCGACAGGACAACCTCTCTAATAAGATCGTATGATCAACAGTATCAAAAGCTGCAGATAAATCTAGCAATAACAAAATTACCGTACGCTTATTGTCAATAGCAGCAACAATATCATTATGAACTTTCACTAGCGCAGTTTCAGTGCTATGAAACTTCTTATAGGCTGATTGAAAAACCTCATCAAGATCATTACCTTTAATGTAGTTATTAAGCTGAAGTGCCACAACTTTCTCAGTGAGTTTTGACATAAACATTAGGTTAGAAATAGGTCTAAAATTAGAAAACTCTTCGAAATTTAAGTTGTCTTTCTTCAGTAACGGATTTAGTAGAGCGAGCTTAAAAGAATCGGGCATAATAGCAGTATCTAGTGAGAGATTAATTATATCAGTCATTACAGGAAGTAGCACGTGCACACAAGCTTTAAGGACATCGGCAGGAACAGGGTCAAGGGCACAGGATTTAACAGTAGAGGCTTCTATCAGCTCAGCAACTTGTTTTATAGAGACGCACTCAAACCCAGATAACTCACAGGCGCATATCACTGGTGTGGGGAGGTAAATCATAGGACCGCAACTCTCCGTAGCCAGGGAATGACGTATACCAGCAATCTTATCAGTAAAATAGTCAGCAAAACAATTTGAAAGTTCCTTATCAGAACCGGAAGGTGGATAACGTACCTCCGCTTTTTTGTGAAGCAGCTTGTCGACAGTTTGAAAAAGAATGCGTTGATCATTCTTATTATCACTGATGATAGTGGAATAATACTTAATTTTAGATGACCTGATGGCGTTGTTAACAACTCCACATTGCGTAATGTAGCGTTGACGATCAATAGTAAGTTGTGCGGTACGCCAACGGCGCTCAAGTGCTCTCCTTTTCCTCTTCTCGATTGCTATTAGACCAGTAAACCATGGAGCAGCAGGTCGGATAGTTACAGTTCTAGTTTTCAGAGGGGCGTGATCGTTCAGCAGTGATGCCAGAACATCGTTATACTGAGAGATCAAATCACTCAGGTCGCTAGCTGGTTCAGTTAATAAAGTAGAGTTCTTTAGATCATGACAAAAAGTGGTATAATCAATAGAACGCACCTTGCGATAAGAAATCTCCTTTTTCTCAAATATTGGTTTGGCAAGACGAAGATTACAGTGCACAGTACTATGATCAGATATCACAGAGTCGTGAAGGCGACAGTTACTAACAAACTCCTCACTCGCTCTAGAAATAAGCAGATCCAGAATATGGCCGTCACGGTGGGTAGGTTCCACAACGTGTTGAACAAGATTAAACGATTTCAGTAAGCGGAGAAATCGATTAGCGTCATAATTGTTAACTTTATCAACATGAAAGTTGAAATCTCCAGCCAGTAACAAACGACCAGAAGTCAATACCAGTTGTTCCAAATAATTCCCAAATTCTTCAAGAAATAAGTTAACGCTGAGTTTATTGGCAGCTGATGGCGGTGGACGATATACAACAATAAGCCTCACATTGTTATTCAACGACGATCTCAAGATAACATCCATAGATTCAAAACTCGTAAAGTTCATTTGCAGCTGTTTCTTCGGTTTAAAACATTTCCTAAACATTAGGCCAACTCCTCCGCGTGAAGTAATTCTTGGAACATGGAGAAACGTGTAATCGGTAGGACAAATATCACGGATAACGTACTCATTGTCTTTATTCGTAGAGCTCAGCCACGTCTCCGTCAAAGCCAGAATATCAATATTGTTTTCAACAACGTAGTCCTTCACGATAAGGGATTTATTCATGATCGATCTTGAGTTGAGTAAGCAAAAGTCAACACGTGGAGGTACAGACATGAAGCTCAACGGTTCTCGAGCCACCGAGATCAAGTTATCAGTGTTTACACCGGTATGTTGCCATGCATAATTATAAATGTTAGTTTGTTGTTGTTCGATTCGATTCGATATTCTGATTGAAATAGGCAGTCGTCCTCTACCAGCTCGTTTCCCTCTATATCTAAAGATACCATTCTGTTTAAGGAACGGGGAAAATGAGTCAATGCCAATCAAATGATGCCGTCCATGCCGTAAGCTCATAAGTTCATTTCTGTTGTAATTTGTACGTGGTGTCACAGATGCAATATGCAAATTCAGGTCAGTTTCAATCAGTTCTTGAGTATCCGAGGCTTTTTCGATCAATCTGATCAGTACAGGGCCAGGATTCGTAGCAACATCTTGATAAACAGTAATGTCGACAGGAGGGTCATGTCCAGGTATAGCCAAACACACAAATCCATGCTTTGACCATTTGCCAGCAGGCAAACGAGTTTTAAAAAATCCCGTTGATGTCAGTTTCCATTTAGATTTCCCGCGAAATTTCACAGCAGCTTTCCTTCCATAATCCTTGTCAGAGATCAGGTTAAAACTAAATCCAGTGTCTTCAGGTACCAAGTTATCTTTGAAATGAGTTGTACATGAATTTTGGGAAGAAATTATCTCGTTGAATTCCAAAAAATATAAGATAAGAACAGACAATAAAATTTGTGTGGCCGCCATGTTCGGCGCCGAGTCCCTTAAGAAAGTAAGGGTCTGATCAAGGGTCTGATCAAGGTGAAAATCATGATTCGATCAGTGCAGATCGTAGCCTGCGTGTACAGCCGCTGTAGGCAGATCATTCACCATTGTATTTTACAAACTATATTAATTAATCAGAGTATACAATCATTCCTAGCGATGGCCATTCATTCCTTGGATAAAATAATAATAAAGGAAAAGGGTTGCAGTGTTAGTTCTGATGAGAGCAGGGTGCACCAGATTACGTTAATTACAGCAAGTAGGGTAACTGTGCAATCTTATGGATAGATATGCACTTTATATTACTGTTTCGTCTATCTTTCTCCATGTCATAAAAGACATGGTGCATTTTGTTCGTTATTTTAGGGATTCAGAACTTCTTGATTACCTTAGTTTATACCTTACATCAATCGCAACATTGAAAACAAGCAGTTTCATGGGGGTACCCTCCCTGGGGGATGGGTTGCTGATATAACAGTATTTCATATTGTTGTTACATCAGGTGAGTACTGTAACAATCATGTTCCGTCCCCTGTACACTAGAAACAAACGAATTCGAATTTCGCATTATCGTAGAATGTTTATTTTTCTATGCTAAATTCAGTATGCACATGCAGTTCATTTCATAACCGCTTTTTTGAACGCTGTACGACTTGCCAACCTTCTTCGACTTGCTCATCAGTCTCCATTGACATTCGACTGGGGGATGTCTGCTGTGAATCTGTAAAGAGAAAACCCACATGTTACTCATAGCCGAGGTATGGTTACTGTTTTACTTAATGAAATGATAGCATGGCTCGTTTATAAGATAACTTACTTATGTTCTGTGATCTATTATTCTGTTGATTTGATTGGCAGTTACTACATGAGGAATCTAAGGATATATGAAGACCATCCAGCTGCTCACTCACTGTTTTGTTTCCCTAAAATAAATATCATGGAATAATTTATTGTTGTACATGGGAAGGTGTTTCGTAAACACAACAATGAGGAATTCAAGCCCCTAATTGTTCCAACAAGTACTTGACTGTTTGTTTACATCATTGAAATTATAATATTGAACACAGAAACTGTTTTATATTTCTAATTCCAAAAGCATGCATAATTAATGACCATTTTGTCCAATCACATGAAGCAAATCACTCGCATGCATATGCTCCTTTATACCCGGTAAAACAAAAGGGTCTTTATACGACTTTTCACTGTATGAATGTGACCCTATATAGGGTTGAAGCCTTTTTCCTTTGTTCACTGAAGTGAGTTATTCATATGCAACTGGCCTAACATTATGCAGCCCAAATTTTTGCTCTGTATTCCAACTGCACATTTCAATGATGCACAACGTAGCTATAAACACTATATACCGCCTGAAAGCAGGCTAAGGCGACCATCAATATGTCCATCTTCACGTGGCTTTTAACAGGGATGGGGGTGCATGGGCCACACATTTGGTAAAAACGGAAATTGACATCATTTGGGTGGTGACACGCTAGTACGTAGGAGGAAGGGCAAAATAGTAGCCTGAATTTCAGCCGTCTCCTCTGGTTCGTTCCTCCAGAGAGAGAGAGGGAGGAACAGGAGGAACGAACCGGAGGAGACGGCTGAAATTCAGGCTAGGGAAATAGAAGCAACGGTATAGGGCGGAATTGAAAGGAATATAAACCCATTCGAAAAATGGTGTCCAATTTAAAAAGCTATTCGTATCTAAATTATTATCTTTTAGAAGTAACGTTTTGAAGCCATTCAATAAACTAACTCTGGCTATGCCCTCATGTTTGTAAATCACTGATAAAACACTGCTGCTAGTTTATTAAACATTACTTCTCACCTTCTCACATTACTTCATAAGGTGAATACAATAGAAATCATGACCATGACGAGTATTTAGAAATCATTTTCAAATACAGCTTGCAATTCAAGACTTTTAGATCGCTAATTTTATCATTAAAGCGGAGTTTGAGAAGCCATGTAAAACACAGAGCTCGTTTTGGAAGCGAGTTTCAAAATACAGTGAGAAGGGGTTGAAAAATCTTGGCTTTGCCTCGGTTTTCAACCCCCTCTCACTGTGTTTAGAAATCACTTCTAAAACAGCTCTGAGTGTTTTACATGTTACGAAAAATCCCATTGTTTGTGTAAGGGACAACACAACTATTTCTAACCTCCTCCATCTCAACACTGCTCCCTTCTGCTTGCCCACTTGTCCTCAGTGGACTGGTAGTACTAGTTATTTCCCTTTCCATACTTTCTCTGTTACCTTCTTTCCACAGTTTTTGAAACATACACAACTTTTGGGATACCTGAGAAAATACACACATTCACCATGTGTATTAATAACAAAAACAAAATGTTCATAACTCAAGGACAATTATTTTTCATTCTATCTTTTGCAAATCTCTTGGAAATTCTGTGAAGTACCATTTTTTGGTTAAATATTCCAAATGCTTGTTTGGAATACTATTTATAATCAGAGCTAGCATGTCTATATGATAACCTTTATTTACCCACAAATGTTCATCATTAACAAAATTAATGCTCTTTCTGATCATCATGCTTACACATTTACAAAATTACGTCTCTTGTTTGGAATACTATTTATAATCAGAGCTAGCATGTCTATATGATAACCTTTATTTACCCACAAATGTTCATCATTAACAAAATTAATGCTCTTTCTGATCATCATGCTTACACATTTACAAAATTACGTCTCTAATGTACATTGTATAACAATGTTCAATAATTAAATGTTTCCTTTAGATTATTCAGGATATGTTTGGTCAGCATTTAACTTCACTCCTGCTCCAGTGCATGCGAGTGTTCCCCTAATTCATACAAGACAGCCCTACCGGTAATTACCTTTGACAGACTTCCATCCTCCACAATAGTATGGAATTCATTATAAAGTATTTCACTAATGTAATCCTCTAATTCTTCATATTCAACTCTTTCTGAAAGGAAAACATTGCATAAATCATGTCCTATTCAATCTTAAGATTTCTGGGTTTGGGAAATTAACATCAAAGAGGAGGTAAAATTTCAAAATGAAGGAAATTAAAGCAATTCACACAAAGGTTTTGGCCGAATACAAGAAGCAGATGTTGAGAACTGCTCTTCTGGAAGCAAGAATAAACTAGAAATATTGTGACCGATATACTTTTAGGCTTTTGCATTGTAAAAGATTGAAATACAGTGTGCAGAAAACAGAAAGCCATTGTTTAATAGGTGTCAAATGTGTCTGGACAGGATCCATAATTTGGGGTTATAATAATGGCAATTAAGTTTACAGAAATTAATGCTCCACTTAATTAATGTCATGGAAATTAACGCTCACAAAAATTAATGACTTAAATTAATGCAAATCTTAAAGATTCACGTTAATTTCATGGAGCATTAATTTCCTATAATAAGGTAATCGTAGTTCAAAAACTCATTAATAATTCATGAAGTAAAAACAAAACAAATGAATGTTTAACGAGTGGTTTTAAATGTGATATAGATATGGTCCTCATTTATATAAACTTTAACTTTCATTTTCTCTGCCAAAATAGGTTGTATCGCCAAAATAACTGAATTACATGACTCTATACATCAACGTTTTTTGAAGCCATTCATTAAATTCGCAGTGGTGTTTTATCAGATAAACAAAAACTCGGGTTGTGTCCTCATGTTTGTAAATCTGATAAAACACCGCTGTGAGTTTATTTAAAAACTGTATGTGAAACATTCAGAAAATATGTTGATATCTTATCTAGAGCAGATTTCGTATGAGTGTGGCAAACTACAGCATGTCCGTCACCGTGCTGTACTGTAACTCTGTGATTTGATTGGATCAGAAGGACAAAAACAATGGGAAACCATTTCAGCGTCCCGGCATGCCGTACGGTAACCGTGCTGTAGTTTGTCCCACTCATACGAAATCTGCTCCATATATTTGCTAAGGATCTGTTCCTTTAAATACAATATTTTTGTTTTGTTTTTACTGGTTCACTATTTCTTGGTCCATCTACTAGTGCAAAATCGCGAAAAACTCTCGAGGGTTTACTTCGAATGTATTACCTTTATAATTGCATTACATATTACAGTGCAGTTGCTCTCCTGTCTCCACGTGTAACTTTCTATTTAGCCGGGATTTAGGCATTTTAGCTGTCCAGTTGTGTTTTACTCACCGTTATCTGTTAACACTTGGAATATTACATCTTCTAGCCACTTAGCTTTAGCAAAACTATCTATTCCGCCGAAACCTTGTTCTACTGCTAACTGTAAAACCGTCCAATTGTCTAAAACAAACTTAACTGCTTGGGATAAAATATCTGAACCACCGTCCGCCATCTTGGATATAAGGCGTACCGCTGATTAAGGCATATAAGTGTTCGCGGGCTCAGGTACAGAAATACATTACAAGGGGATGACACCTCTGTGGAAACAATTTATTTTCCACTCGATTTTAAGTTCCCAGCCTCTGCAAACATTTTTTTCTTCCTCAATCTAGGCCTGGGCTTCTCATAATAAAATGGTTATCAACACCACGAAAACGAAAGTCATGCTCGTTGGAAGCAAACGTAAAATTTCGGCGCTCGATCGCGATATAAGCATTGAAGTAATAATAATAATAATAATAACTTTATTTACCCACGGTAAACTCATCAGGATTTTTACATATGAAAATAACGTAAGATAACTACAATAAAAATACTACTAATAATTAGACTATAAACTTATATACAGACTATAAGCGATTAAAATATTGTAAGAACTATTAAACTACAAATATTCAACTTTAATTCTAATTTATAATTAACTCTAAATGACTACAAACATCAACAAAAGGACCTGCTTTACATGAGTGCCGTGCTTCTACTTAATAATCTAATTGATGTCAGAAAAGTAACTGCTGCAGGCAGAGCGAAAATTGCTTAGAGTTCTAGCTTGCCGCAATTCTACAGGGAGGCTATTCCATATCACTGCACCACTATAGCTAAAACTGTTTTTCAAAAAATTAGTGCGCGGGAAAGGAACAGCAAGTTTGCCCTCAGTGTCTCTTAAAGAATAATTTGAAACGCTGCTTCGGTCGACAAATTTGGTACGTAGATAATCAGGGACAAGTCCGTTAATAGATTTATAAACCATGACAGCTTTGTGGATATGGCGTTGTGTTTCAAGTTTTTTGAACGTGCTGACCTTAGACAACTGTTGTCTTGTTCCTATAAGTAAATACTCAGTTTTATCATCGTTAAGCTTGAGCCGGTCAGTCAGCATCCATTGACGAATATCCTCTATACAGTGCTGCATTACTATAATTGAAGTCAATAACACGAAACTGCAGTCAACTGAATCGATTAAACTACTTGGTGTACATATTGACAAATCATTATCATGGAATATCCACATTGATTATACTGAAAAGAAGGTTTCGCAACGCATCGGATTACTTAACCGCAATAAAAGGTACATACCTCATGCAGAAAGAATATTATTTTATAATGCACTAATTAAGCCTGTGATCGAGTACTGTGCCACACTTTGGGGTGGATGCTCCATAGAAGGTAAGTACCACCCCCGGCTTAGATTACAAAAACGAGCTGCTCGAATTATATTAGACGCACCTGCACTTAGCCCTTCCGTTCCCTTATTTAATACACTTAGCTGGATTCCTATCCATGAAGTCTGTAATTACTTGAGCTGTATATTAATGTTTAAGATTTTAAATGGCTATGCACCAGCCTATCTTTCAGATGGCATTAAACCTATTAAGAAAGTACACAGAATACACACTCGCTCGTCTAGGTTTAATGTACAGATTCCAAAGATATCCCTAACAACAGCAGGCGGCAGATCATTTGCTTTTAGAGCCTCGTCATTGTGGAATTCATTACCAGTTGATGTTAAAGATGTATCCTCTTTGAATATGTTCAAGTCCAAATACTTTTATAATATTTTATTGCAACAGAAGTTAATTGACCATTTTAAAGTTTAGCTTTTTGTAATTCACTTATCTTAATCTCTGTCTCTAGTCAATATATATGTACTCGTTCAATTTCTAGATTATATTAGATCGATTTAGCTATATGATATTACTCGGGCTGCCTGTGGCAGCACCAAGTCTTAAAATGCAAGTATATTTTTTATTTTTTAAGTTGGGTGTCGCAAAATTTCTGCGCATGCGTTAAGGGTCAAATTCACACCAATCAGATTGCACTGTGCTGGTCACGCAACAATCGCCAGGTTAATTTATTTACATAATTTAATACAGTAAAGCAAGATGGCGGAGGACCCGCGAGGAATTTGGAGTCTCATCTCTCAAATGTAAGCCAGTTTAATGTTTTATTTAACTTCACTCGTGCGAAAGCCTTCCAACAGGCTCAGGATATTTCAACTGGCGCTATTGTCGGAGCCGAAGGACCGCGTTTTTTACCCAGATGGCTAGTGATAATTTTTATATACGACACGTACGACGACAGGGGCCAGGATCCAGAAAGCTAAAATTCGAAGAAATAGATATTGGAATCTATAAGCCATCGGCTCGCTGTGCTGCATTCAAAACATCCGAGGAGAACATCTTATTTTGGGTGAAGGCACTTCAAGACCAATATTATGAGTCTCTTAAAAAACTGTCAGAGATTTAAATTTACCGTAAGTTGGATCAGAGAGTAGGATCAAGTTATTTCGTTCCAGCGAGGATATTGACCTAGCGGAAACGGTACAAGCTGTCGAAGGATTTTACTTATAATCATTCACGTCTACTTAACAACAGGAATAGTTATGTGCCAAGGCATGGGCAAAGATTGAGTTTCCCAGATTACAGATGAAAGTAGAGAACTTATGAATGAAGAAACAGAGGTCACGCGCGACATGCTTGAGAACATGAACATGTTCAACACTTTATGCTATATACTAAGAAAACAAAACAAATTACAGAGCCTGCAAGTTCACAAGTCAATGAAAAACCCCAAGAGCCTGTTGTTTTGGATCAACATATCCTTGAAACTCCAAAAGCAACATACACATGAGTCAAATTCAAACCGGAAGAGACGGAATTCTTTAGATTCTTCACGAGGAATGTTAGCCCGCAATAAGAACTCTCTCGCTCTTTAACGACCTTGATTTGTAATATGGAGGCTGACCTAACTGATATGCGTAATGAATTCTTACTCTCGTCACATCAAAACACGAATCAAGAAACCGCCAAACTCAGTCATTTGGAAGACACATTAGTGCAGCAAGATAATATATACAAGACCGAAATCAAGATGCTGTCATCACGAATATATTATTGACCTAGAAGTTGAAAATGGCGAGTTGAAAGCGGATATAATAAAGCTGAGATACGACTTTCGAACTTTAAAAAAACAATCAAGAATACAAAAAAGAAGACAATGAAAGACCAAGGTCTCCAGTGTTCCGAGACTACCCAACCTACTGAAGCTTATCCGTTTGTTCAAGAGCCATCTTTCTTACATGACAACCCGATCCCTATTCATCAGAATACATTTTCTGTGCTAAATGACGAGAGTTTACAATCACCTGACCGACAACCCACTACTAAAGAAAGGGACCACGAAGTACGGTAGTACGGTTAATTATCGGGTTGAAAACAATGAATATATGCCTGCTCAAATGTAGCGTGTTAAACGTTTAAATTAAAAGGTCAACATACGAGAAAAACAAAACTATTAAATTACATATATACTAGGGGAGCAGAGAATGAAAGTCACCGCGCTACCGGCCACTCCTAAAGACTGCTAAATTCAGCTAATAATTCTTCCCTTTGGTTATTACTAAGAGGATTTCAAATGAAAGTGTATTTCATCTTCAATCTCATGTGGCCCGAGTGAAAGCCCAGATGGGCTCTTGTTAGTTAGTAATTGTGGTTCTGATTTCAATTGTATATAATGCACATCTTAGTTTTATCCGTAGTTTTTATCATATTTGCTACCTATATGTAAAGTTATATTTTATACTTAAATTAGTAGTTGAGGGCCACAAGTTTGTAAGCTTTGCTTTTGGGTGTTACCCTCTTTAAATAAAGAATATTATTATTATCCCCCCTCCCCCCCCCAAAAAAAAAAAACATCATCATGGTTTGCCCTCGACAAGTAGAATGGGCTCCCTCGTTCATATGTACTATCTATGTGAGTTGGCGTATTTACACCTTTTTCCCACGAATAAAATGTGTTTCCTATTTTTTTTGTGCACGAATAAATAGTTTTCTTTGTTCGTGACAAAGGAGACTTTTCTGCGGATTGTACGAAAAAGGGTAGACTTGCTCCAAGTCGAACTCGCTGAGTCACTTGGTAAGCGATTACTGGGTCAAAAATCGTGCGGGGGGCTAAGAAGGACTTTGAGAAAGTCTAGAAACAGGGCGGCATGAAGTTCAATTCTGACTGAAATTTGCATAAGGAGTCTGACAACCTGACAATCATTATGGCAGCTCTGTCAAATTTCGTTTGCATAGCTCGCTTCTAGATCAGAGTGGTTGTACTGGAGTTGATAGCGCACGTCGGCGCATTAGAAGTTTTGTATTAAGTAGCGTCGAGTTACAGAAAGCGTACGTTTGCTTCATTTTGAAGGTCACACATGCTAGCGCGGACAGAGTACGCTATTTCTATAGTAACAACGAACGTATTACTTTAAGTAGAATGGGAGATGGACGCTCCGGGTAATGGCTCCTGATCATCCTGTCCTGATAAAGTAATTGAATTACTTAATTTGTTATGAAAGACCGATACAACGTAGAATTTTGAAATTAGTGGTACCGAATATTTCGGCTGGCCACACCAGCCTTCTTCAGGTACAATGAAGAAAATTTACATTGGCGTGTATTTTTGAACGTGATACAGTGAGCTGTCATAAAATTCTACGTTGTATCGGTCTTTGCTTCTTCATAGTTATTTTTTATTTGATAGCCGATTGTATCACTAGTTTGATCCAACGTACACCAGCAGGATTGTCGTTCACGGTTGCTTGCTTGAACAATTCGTCTTAATTTGTTGCAGTTACGCTCACAGAAAAGGTGAAAGAAAACAGGAAATCTGAGGCTTGGTTTGATTTGCTTCAATTGAATGGAAAAATTTAGCCTGAGAAAATGTAAAAGAGTTAGCAAGATCAATTTACTAATATTATAGGAGTGAAAGGGGCAGGGAACATTGCTGGGGTCTTTCAGCATGAGGGAGGGGGGTGGGGGGAAGTTGTATGATGTGCAGCCATGGCGTCCAGATCGGACCCTATTTTCAGAGAGAAAATAGCTCCAAAACAAATTATTGTGAAAACGAACGCAACTGTTCTCTCTATTGTTCTGATTCCGAATTGCCTATAACTAGTAAATGCAACAATCTGATTGGCTAATACAGGAATTCAACATATTTTTCAGTCGGAAATTGGTGTTAAACAAGGATTAACCTTTATAGTCCTACACTTTGTAATATTTTCATAAATGATATCCCGGATTTATTTAACAACAGTTGTGACCCAGTAAATCTGAATGGCACTATTAAAGTTAAACTATTTGTTATATGCTGATGACTTTATAGTTCTGTTGTCTGAATCTAAATCTGGATTACAATCGTGTCTCCGGGAGCTACATTCATATACTAAAAAATGGAAATTATGGGTGAATCTAAAAAAAACTAAAATCTTAATTTTTGCGTCATCTTCTCAGAGACTAAAACTAAACAAACTATTATGGTACTTCGGTAATGATATTTTGGAACGGTGTAGAATAATATACGTACCTACATGTAGGTATCGTCTTTCACTTTGCAGGTAATTTTAAAATTGCCCAAAAAACTGCTGTACAATTCTCGAATGTTGAGAATGTCCCCGTGAAGGTGCTCTTAAAACTCTTCACCTCCGTTAAACGTAAACTATTTACATCCGTAAGTTGTATAGAGAAACTTTTTTTGAAATTTTCAGAAGCGTGTTCTGGGTGTTCACAGTAACTAAGCATCAAACCTGGCAGTATACGCAGAATTAGGAAGAACACCTTTAATAATACAGATCGCAATATTGACTTTGAAATATTGGTTACGTTTAAAAGACGCTAATTTTAATGATACTCGCGTTGGCAAAGCTTCGAAGTCTTGTCTGTCTTCAAATTTTTCATAAACTCAATACTACAATTATGGTCATATTTCGGATCTCCACATATCTCGCTCTCATATAGGTGCTTTTATTAGAACGATTAAGTCTAAGCTTTCCAATTTCTATGTCAGTTTCTGGCAGAGTCAAATTCATAATAATATAACAACAAATTCATAATGACGTACTTTTAATTTATTTAAGTCAAATATGAATTTTGAAAGTACTTATATTACGTTACGAATAGTAAACATCGTCAGGCTGTGTCTAAAATTAGGATTTCAGCTCAGAAGATGCCTAGAAACCGGGCGATACACCAACACTCCTATTCAAGAACGTATTCGTTCATTTTGTAACTCCAATGAAGTAGGTGATGAATTTCATTATACAATGTCTTGTAAAATCGTTAATTTCATGAATATTAGACAGGATTTTATTAGTAACCTATGTAACATTAATGATAGTTTTCGGTTATTTGATAAGAGATACTTGTTTCTATATCTATTAACAATGAATGACGAATGTATTTTAAAGTTCGGTTATTTGATAAGAGGTACTTGTTTCTGTATCTATTAGCAATGAATGACGAATGTATTTTAAAGTTCGGTTATTTGATAAGAGGTCCTTGTTTCTGTATCTATTAGCAATGAATGACGAATGTATTTTAAAGTTCGGTTATTTGATAAGAGGTCCTTGTTTCTATATCTATTAACAATGAATGACGAATGTATTTTAAAGTTCGGTTATTTGATAAGAGGTCCTTGTTTCTATATCTATTAACAATGAATGACGAATGTATTTTAAAGTTCGGTTATTTGATAAGAGGTCCTTGTTTCTATATCTATTAACAATGAATGACGAATGTATTTTAAAGTTCGGTTATTTGATAAGAGGTACTTGTTTCTGTATCTATTAACAATGAATGACGAATGTATTTTAAAGATTTCCGCGAAGTATTTGTACAATATACTTAATGTAGTAGAAAAAATATAGTTACCTAGTAATTGTCATGTCCTAAAAATCCAATATACTATCTCAGTATAAGGATTAAATTATTATTATTATTTATTAAAATAAATATTAATAGAGACCGTAGATCTCAAATATATGCTATCATAAACGTATTTTGCTGCAAAATGAGCTACCTGTACTTAATTCATTTGTGTTGACTGTTGATGTAATTTCAAGGGTGCGAAGAAAATCTTTCCTTATCGTATCATATATTTCGCAATTAACAATGAAATGGAACTCGTCTTCTACTCTTTAATTCCAGGTGCCGAGGTAGGGCATATTTTCTATTCTGGTTTGGTGTAGGGCCTGGTGTATTTCCCTCTTTCTATCTGTAGGCAGTAATTGCTAATTCTAAGCCTAGTTAAAGCCTCAAGGTATTTTTCTAACTCATAATCAGTTTTAAACAATCTATAAGTTATAAGTTTGTTGCGATGGAGATTTTTTTTTTCTTTGGTCATTAAAAAAAATGTCCCTTAGCCAATGTTGGTATTCAATGTCTTGCAATCTCAGTTTGATTTGTGTTAAAAATCCTCTAAAATCAAATCTCTCTTGCTGTAAATTCTACTTTTTATTTGATCTCTCCAGTTAAACAGGTTTCGGGGAGTCCTACTCACCAGAACACATTCTAAATAGGCAAATTTTGAAATATCTTCCTTTGTTACTCTATTTTGTCCAGTATTTAATGTTTCTAAATGTAGATTCTATTTGAATTCGATATCTTCCGAGTTCCGCTCTGCATCCATTATTAGCGGATGTTTGCTGGTACCAAGCAACATTCAACAAAATGTTATGCGAATTAACGTACTGAAGTGGGCATTTTGGTTTATCAGTCGTCGGCTCCCCAAATTCCATAGAGCAAGATCGGTTTTATTAGCGTATCGAAAAGTTTTATGGATAATTTTATGTTTGATCTGAAGTGAACACCGTTTCTTTTCTTGCAATTCTTCAGATGTTTTTGACAGCAGAACTTGGTCGTCTGCGTATAAAAGGCAGGTCATATTAATTTGTATTATTTTTCTTTTTTTGGTTTGCTTTTTATGTATTTATCTATACGGGATTTTAGGACAAAAATACTCTCCACTTCAGTGTAGGTACTCTTTATTTTTATCACGGAGTCTCGTCATCAGTAAGTCTAAAACATACAGATACTCTTCCGGAGAGCCGTGAATGTAACAATAAATGTAACAGCATAAAAATATAATAAAAATCCACTATTATAACAATTAACTAATGATATAACCTAAGCAATCGCATTCCTAAGAAAAACGTTAGCTAGAGCCTATCATGTAAAAGTTAAACAAAAACATGCAAGGCTACTAGCTAAAAAGCAGGAATGCTCTTGTCTAGTAACTACTTAAAATCTATGACTAACTTAATAATCTGCTAAGTAAGGTCTACTGGTAATCTAGTAAAAATTCTATATAGAACTATAATTGGTTAATAAATTGCGCAATACTTAGGGCATTGCATTGGTAACTAGATAGACTATTCCACAGTATTAATAGTCCCCTCTGTGGGAAAAACGTTTTTCAAAGCTTAAGTATTAGGTCTTGGTATAAATAAACTATCGTCAGAACGGCGCAAGCTATTGGTATGTATATCGCTAGTTTTAGTGAATAGTCGAGAGAAAAATTGCGGAAGCTGGCCGTTCATAAGTTTTAAACATAATAGTAGCTAGCTGGTGATGGCGTCTTTCGGCCAGATCTTTCCAGCCAAGGTTTTTTAAAAATCTTCCGATCTAATGTCATAATTAGAGTGGGTAATGATTCTGGCCGCCCTACTTTGGAGTTTCTGAACGTTTTGGGATAGACCCTTGTCCATCGAGCCCCAAACAGAACTACAATAGTCCGGCCAGATAAGGAACAATCGCAGGAGCGGATCCAGGGGTGGCTAGCCACCCCCCATTTGGAATGGCAAAAATATTTCCGTAAAGCTGAAATGATAAAATACAGCTAATGAGCACGTTTTCTTGGATTGATAAAGTTTCCCATGATTTGTTTATTGTATGTTTGACGCCATGTTTGACTGACCCGAAGAGGAGGATCGCCTCATCACTGTTTTAACATACTTAGTCATCGTGAACTGTAGAACATTTGAGAGAAAAGGGAAAAAAACAGCGAACTTTGTTCAGATACACCTTAATATTATGAAAACAAGGGTGTAACAATGTTCGTCCCAGGACCAGTAGTTCAATATCGACGATATCGTGAAGTTCCATCTATCGTTAGTTCTCATCTTAAATCGCACAACGGAGATAATCTCGTGTTAAGTTATTATTGCGGTTAGTATTACTGGAAAGTTAGTCGTAAAACAGGATAGAGGGAAAACGATAATATTCATATATATTTTTTAAATCTTTAAAATCCTCGGCACAAGTTTAATAGTGGTCAGTCTTCTCAATACAGCAAGTCCTTTGGCGACTTTCAGTTTAGAGAGAATATTGATATGAGATTCCCACGTGAGAAACTCATCACTATGAATACCTAGCCATTTGTAGCCGAGTTTGAACTGATCTTTCAATTTGGCACCATTTATGTTGATATCTATATTTTCTGGAAGCAGGGCAAGTTTAGATTAGATCTTTATTCGGACAAACATGAAACATGTAGGATTGAAGTCAATCGCCCAAAATGCAAGAAACTAATTGTCTGCTGTACCTATATAGACCGCCGGATTCTTGTTGCGAGTCATTCATTGAACATCTTAATATTTCTTTGACAAAGATACCAGCGGAATCAGAAATAATTATTATGGGAGATTTTAACGTTGATTATTCGTCGAAAAAATCCGATCATACATATCAGCTAAAACAGAAGTTACAAAGATTTGCAAATGCAAATAGCTCGACCAGCTAATCAACAGTCCCACTAGGGTATGTGACCAATCTAGGTCAGTTATTGACCTGGTATTCGTGAATAACAATCACCGCATTGTTGAAAGTGGAGTACTTCTATCCACAATAAGTGATCACTTCACCGTCTATTGCACGATAAAATCTGGTGTCCCTAAGGCCCCGCCAAAGCCGACAATAGAGTACCGTTCTTTTAGGAATTACAACAAACAGTCTTTTGTTCAAGAACTAAGAGATATAAATTGGAGTATTTTGGATGACAAGGACGTAAATTCCGCTGTTGAAACATGGAACTGCTTATTTTCTGAAGTCGCAAACAGTCACGCGCCCATCACAAAGACTCGCATTAAAGGTTTTCAGGCTCCTTGAATGACAACCGATGTGTCAAACGCCATGCGGGAACGCGACTTTCACCACAGAAAAGCCGTCAAAACTAACTCCGAGTATCATTGGAGGCTTTTTAAGAAAACAAAAAACTTTCGTCAATAAACTAGTAAAGAAGTGTAAGGCTGATTACTATATTGATATGATTAACAGCAACAAAGGCAATTCAGGTGCCCTGTGGAAAACTCTGGATGAGATTACCTCTCGTAAGTCTAAAGGCAGCTCCTCTGTGACCTCTATTCAAGCTGATGGTGTTTCGTACACAAGTGCTTCACCTATCGCTGAGACTATGAACAATCACTTTGCCTCGATTGGTACTAAGCTGGCGAACAAAATCAAATCTCGCGTAGGTTACGTTTGGGAAAACGTCTCCTTACATCATAATTCGACTGACACTAATTGTTGTATTGTATTGTATTGTATTTTATTCGCCACTAATATAATTTACAAAGTAGATAACACAAAGTAAAATATATAAAGGTTAGTGGCGAGGAAGCCTAAAAAGAAACCATTAAGGGCTTAATTTGGCTACATTTAGTTTTCAGCCCGTTAAGGAACAATTTGTGCGTAAGCAGCTTAGTAAACTTAATAAGGCAATAGGCCTTGATGGAATTAGTGCATGCCTTCTAAAGGACTCAACTGCTGCTATAGCCCCCGCTTTAACAAAGCTATTCAACCGCTCACTCTCGTCCTCTACTTTTCCCTCAATCTGGAAGTCAGGCAGTGACGGCTCTTTTTAAAGCAGGCGAAAGAAGCGATCCAAGTAGCTACAGACCCATTACTATTCTGCCAACTGTCAGTAAGATTCTTGAAAAAGCCGTGCATACACAGGTCTATGCCTATCTTTTAGATAGTAATACGGTTAACATCTAGACAATTCGGTTTTAGACCCAAACGCATTTCACGGACCAAATACTGGAAAAAAATAAACATGGGTTTTGTTACGGGCGCGGTCAGTCTTCCTCGATCTGTCGAAAGCTTTCGACAACGTGGATCATTCACTTCTACTAAATAAGCTCACTAGTTTGGGCTTTTCGAGTCCCAGTGTGGAGTGGTTTAAATCTTACTTGTCCCAGAGAATGCAAGTTACTTCAGTTAGTGGTGTCAGCTCATCAGCAAAGCACGTACCCGTTCCCACAGAAAGCGTATTAGGGCCCCTCTTCTTTATCATCTATATTAATGAACTGCCGTCTTGTGCGAGGTACTGCGATGTCTCTCTTTACGCTGATGACACAGTCATATATTACTCTTCAAACGATGTAAAGAGCCTTACAGACAAATTGATCTCGGACCTGAAGGTTTTTAGCAAATGGTTCAATGACAATTTATTAACTCAACGTAGATAAATGTAAATTTGTAGTTTTTGGTAGTTCGCGTAAGTTAAGTTCCTTTAGTGGTTTATCGCTAGAGATAAACGGTTACCTCCTAGAACGGAAGGAATCTTTTAAATACCTCGGTATACAAATACAACAGAATATGAGCTGGGCTGAACATATTGATGCCCTAAGTAAGAAAGTTTGTCAGAGGCTTGGAGTACTTCGCCGTGTGAAAACCTTGCTTCGATTAGATGCCCGTATCACACTGTATAATAGCCTTATTTTACCTTTACTTGACTATGCCGATTTAGTATGGGGCGACAAAAACAAATGTAGTTCTCATGGTCCATTTACAAATTTTACAAAATAATGCTGCCAGAACAATCTTAGACCTACCTAGATACCAGGAACACAAGCTATAGAACAACTACAATGGCAGCCATTAAGTCGTCGCCGTCACAACCATTGCTGTATAGCTATTTTTAAGTGTTCGAATAACATTATTAATTTTAACTTTAATCTTAAAAGAATAATGCATACCATAATTACAATACGCGCCGCAGTAGAGATTTACATCTCCCACGCGTCCGCACAAATTGGGGAAAGCAGCGCTTTGCGTTCCAAGCCTAACCCTAACCCTAACTGGAACTCATTAGACCTCAAATCGAAGATCGCTGAGAATTTGATCGTTTTTAAAAGTTTTTTAAAGTAATAGCACTATTGTCTAACATTAGTATTCTTAGCATTTTAACTCTAGTTCTCAACCTTTTATAGCCTTTTAGTCTTCATTATTACTTTTAGTTATGCAGGACCTCCCTGAAAATCACAGTACGCGAGGGAGTTTTTCCTGTAGAAATATTGTTATTATTATTTATGGTGTGTACCCAAAAACATACATTTAGTTTTTGTGTTCAGACTAAGTTTACTTGCATTTAGCCATGCATGCACGTTTGCTAGGTCATTGTTGATGGTATGTGATAATTCATCCGGGCTGCCAGAGGTATATGTAAAACTAGTGTCATCTGCAACATTCGGACATTAGTTACTAGTTTAAAAAAGCAAGGGGCCCGGAATGGACCTCTGAGGAATATCGCAAGTGATTATATTTGGATCAGAAAGAGTGCCATTGACCAGAGTTCTTTGTGAACGCTGGGACAAGTAGCCAATAAACCACGTTAGGGTTTTGGGTTGCACGCCTAAAGCTTCATTTTAGATGTCAAAATAGAATGGTCAATGGTATCAAAAGCCTTTTTCAGGTCTAGGAATAGAACAGCATTAAGTGGGCCATTGTCAATATTGATAAACCATTAATTTGTTATATCCAATAAAGCTGTCACAGTAGAGTACAGTGGCTGAATCCGGACTGGAATTTGTTTAGTAAGTTGTTAACGGATACGCGTAAAATTGATTGAAAACCGCTCTTTCTAGTATTTTGGCAACAACTGAAAGAACAGATATGGGTCTATATTTTTTAAGTGTGGACTTAACTCCCTCTTTACGTATCGGAGATACCCACGCGTTATTCCAGTCAATTGGCAAAATACCTTGATTAATTGATAAATTGAAAATGTGGGTAATAGATTTAGCAATTATTGGTGCACAAGATTTTAGAAGAATAGCAGGAATACCATCTAGACCCGTTGCTTTGTTTGTTGGAAGAGATTGGATGATTTCAGATATTTTGGAAACTGTAAAATCAACCAGATCAAAAGTTGTCCTGACTGGCTTTACAACAGAACCAAAACGAGCTTGGGACTGGGTAATTTGCTTAGCCAGGTTGGGCCCAACCTCAACAAAGTACACTAGATGTCATTTATGCACCAATATTCCTGTCAATAAAACTCATTTGAATTCCTGCACACTGTCATCTTGGATATCATGACATCAGTGTTGCGCCTATTGTTACACAACAAAAGAGCTATTATTTTTAAATGTATATAAGATTAATGATTTAAAAATTAGTGTCTTTATGTATAATGTTATGAATTCAGGTAATATTCCAAATGTTTTTGATACCTTTAAAATTATGAACAAAGATATACATGGATACCATACAAGGAATGCAAATGCCATTCATAAGGAATTCAACAGAACAAATTATGGCTTATTATCAACAAGCACTAAAGGGGCCAACTTATGGAATAACATCCCCTCTGAAATTAAGGAGGCTAAATCAAAACATATATTTATCAGGAAAATTAAAATATACTTAGAATAAACCAGTTGAACTTCAATTACTAAACCTTAGAATAGTTATATTATCATTATCATTATTGCCACTCATGTTTACATTACTGCTATCATAAATGTTCCATACCTGATACTACAATAAGTAACAATTAGATATTAGGAATCTGAAGGGGGGACTATTAGGAAAAGCACTGATGTGCTTATTTAGTCCTCCTCCTTATTCACGTAAGGACAACATTAGTAGCATAATATATATATATGGAAAATTGTATGTAATCTTTACATGAAAAAGGAAATAAAAAAAAACTACTACTACTACAATAGGGGCAACACTGTGAAATCATAAAATCCAAGATGGTGGTGCATAGGAAATTCAAATGAGTTTTATAGACAGGAAAATCGGTGCATAAATACATCTAACAATTTACTGGAGACAAACACAGAAACAGAAGGCATGCATAACAAACAATTTGAGAGCAAACATTGTTTTTCAGCCGAGATTCCCTTTAAACTTTCTTTACCATATTTAAAACGTTCATTTAGAATATTGTCATGAACAGGTGACTTATTGTTCTTTAGTTTCTTTATGTCATCTCTAATCTCCTCAGTTATGTCATAATCTAATGGACCTTGCTCTATAGAGCTACTGGGAATATAGTTATCTTCCAAAGTGTTTTGTTCTTTAAAATAACTGTGAAATTCTTCAATTTCCATGGGACAACATTGTTATATATCACGTCATAATAAAGAGTGCCCCCCTGGCAGGGGTCTAGCTTTCTCAGCTTAAAAATACTTAGCAGAATTTGGGATATTTTGTTAGACACACAAGAATGGGGTCCAATTTCAACTTGAGTGGGTTACTTTTTGTTTAAAAATGTCATAATTTATTATCATGTTTACTAGTTTCTTTACATAATAATATTAATGCTCTTTCAGAATTTCAGTGGAATGCTTGGCCAAAATACTGGTTGTCTTATATCACAGTTCCTATCATAATGAAGCTGCAGTGAGGTTTCCAGTGATGTAATAAGTGGGGCTTTATGTCCATAGATCTTCTCCATCTCCTCTTTTCTCTTCATTCCTGGCTGCCCATCTGGTGGCAATGTACTAGTCATCATCTTCATTGTTCCAACTAAAAATAACACTTGATATGAGTATTCATATACTTGCTCTATCGGTTTTAAAAATTGTTTCCACTACAAATTAAGAAAAATATATCATCTTATATGCTTTGTGTCCAGTCCCAAATTAGCTCAAGACCGATCATACACCTTCAAACAATTCTGCACTATTTTGCAGACATACACATGACTGTATTTATATGCACATGACTGTGTTTATATGTACATGTATATGTCTAGAATATTTTCTGTCAGCATAACATTGCAATTCAGAATTATATTTATTTCTTTTAAAATGTTTTCCTTTGTTATTCATAATGTAATGTTCATATTTATATAAATATGAAGTGTATTTCAGAAACTATAGTAACTACTGAATAATATTATACTTCCTGTACCCTCAATGTATTCATTACTGTCTCTTGCACTTTCTCGTTTTTCTGAAGAAAAAAATAAATGGGAATACTGTAACTACAAATAAAATACACAGCAAGGAATTAGTAAATCAACCCTAAAAGTATATGATTCACACTGCCATGTTCACTAGGATAAGCCTAGCCTTTGTGTACATAATGATTCACACTGCCATGTACACTAGGATAAGCCTTGCCTTTGTGTACATAATGATTCACACTGCCATGTACACGAGGATAAGCCTAGCCTTTGTACATGATGATTCACACTGCCATGTACACTAGGATAAGCCTAGCCTTTGTGTACATAATGATTCACACTGCCATGTTCACTAGGATAAGCCTAGCCTTTGTGTACATAATGATTCACACTGCCATGTACACTAGGATAAGCCTTGCCTTTGTGTACATAATGATTCACACTGCCATGTACACTAGGATAAGCCTAGCCTTTGTACATAATGATTCACACTGCCATGTTCACTAGGATAAGCCTAGCCTTTGTGTACATAATGATTCACACTGCCATGTTCACTAGGATAAGCCTAGCCTTTGTGTACATAATGATTCACACTGCCATGTACACTAGGATAAGCCTAGCCTTTGTGTACATAATGATTCACACTGCCATGTTCACTAGGATAAGCCTAGCCTTTGTGTACATAATGATTCACACTGCCATGTTCACTAGGATAAGCCTAGCCTTTGTGTACATAATGATTCACACTGCCATGTTCACTAGGATAAGCCTTGCCTTTGTGTACATAATGATTCACACTGCCATGTACACTAGGATAAGCCTAGCCTTTGTACATAATGATTCACACTGCCATGTTCACTAGGATAAGCCTAGCCTTTGTGTACATAATGATTCACACTGCCATGTTCACTAGGATAAGCCTAGCCTTTGTGTACATAATGATTCACACTGCCATGTACACTAGGATAAGCCTAGCCTTTGTGTACATAATGATTCACACTGCCATGTACACTAGGATAAGCCTTGCCTTTGTGTACATAATGATTCACACTGCCATGTACACTAGGATAAGCCTAGCCTTTGTGTACATAATGATTCACACTGCCATGTTCACTAGGATAAGCCTAGCCTTTGCGTACATAATGATTCACACTGCCATGTACACTAGGATAAGCCTAGCCTTTGTGTACATAATACACAAAGGATTTGGGGTAAATTTTGGTCCCAGGATCGTTGTCATCTACAATGTTTTATACATGTTTTACATTGTCCAACATTGTTTTATCCAATAATGTTGGATGATGTTTTATGAATGGTATTTTGCAAATATGATTTTTTGTTTTTCATAGTGTGTATCAACTTATTCCCAGTAAGTAAAGATTGTTAATGAATCAAACATTGTTCTTCATGCTAACTCGGATTTGAATTGCCACCTCCTTGATACATTGTATAATAAATAACAGTAACACAGATACACAACAGAGTACTGTTAATACATAACCAACATACTCTTGTCTCTTTCCTTTCTGTGTTTTGCTGATTGTTCAAGGAATGTTTTGAATCCCTCATCCATTTCCACGTGAATGTCCTCTTCCTCTGTATTATTCCTAGAAGTCATATGTACATCCTCATTGACATAAAACGTCTCCTCTGGCATACGTCTATTCTCCAGAGGAGGATTACAATGAAAATGGACGTCCTGATCACAACAGTCTAGACAGCTGGTAGTTTCATGGTAACCAGATGAAACTCCATTACATTCTACGATCATCCCATCACTTGCATGTTGATTACAACTGTGACTATATACTGTATTTGCTGCAATCTGAGGATTAATGTGATTCTGATAACATTCACAACTCTCATTCACATCATACTGCCTTTCATACTCTTCATCACATTCACAGTTTATTTGTTGTTCTTGATCCATTTGTTGTGATAACTGCCAACAATTGTAAATGTTCCACCAATACATGGACCACTGCTGATGATGATAGGCATTGTAATAAGCATTATAAGCGGGATTATAAGGACGACAAGGTCCCTGGCTATTGGACCATGGGCCCTGCATGGTGCTGTTCCGGGAACTATTTGATCCAGTTTGATTGAAACTCTGAACGTTGGACGTCATTTTGTGCAGTAATGTTCAAAAGAAAGCAGACTCTTTGATCTAGTACAACAATATTATCAGCACAATCGTTCCAAAGAACCTACTTCAACAAAATAAACTCTGTTCACAAAACCCAGAACGGAAATCAACTAGGCGTTCCTCGTCCGATTGGAAGGTGAGAT
This sequence comes from Actinernus sp. WN-2022, assembly GCA_030867875.1. Taxonomy (NCBI): domain Eukaryota; kingdom Metazoa; phylum Cnidaria; class Anthozoa; order Actiniaria; family Actinernidae; genus Actinernus; species Actinernus sp. WN-2022. Next base: position 56,103,298 of record JAOWCC010001751.1, on the reverse strand, counting down.
CCTGGAAACGAATATGCAAATTACCGGTGAATGTACAAAACAAAAACAAAATGGCGCAAAACGGCAAAGTGTGCGACTTCGAGGGCTGCGGAAAATCATTCAATAAGAGCATCAGATTGGAAGAGCACAAGAGAAAGCATACAGGAGAGGTAAGGTTTTGTACTTTTAAGATTCGCGCAGTCATTTACCGAGGTTTTTTCCCCTATTAGAAGCAAAATTTGCCCTTTCATCGTGAACACGTGGATACTTGTGGGCTTGCCTGAACTAGCCCTGATCTTTGAGAAGGGAGGCGAAGCTACAGCATTTACATGTAAGGGTAATGTGCACAGTGCAGCTGCTGTATAGGTTGTTTAAGTTTCATAAAATAATGTTTAGCTTGATGCAGAAGTTCAGTCAACACTTTGGAATTATTTGATGGAATGTTCCAAACTCTAACACCATATCAACATATTTCCATTGGTCATTCAAAATAAATAGACCCTTCCACGGTTTTTTTAACTTTTGATATATACGTATAACAGCAAAACTGTCGATACTGATGAAAAGAGCACCTCGAAGTTAGTCAAAATCCCAAATTTGAGAGATATATAGCAAAGATACAGGCCCACAAACTCGGAAAATTTCGGAATTTTTTTCCGAATTTCGACTGGGGGTAAGTTCAAAATTTCCATACAAACATCTGTAAACTTATTCAAGATATAACTTGGGATTTTGACTAACTTCAAGGTGCTCTTTTCAGCAGTATCGACGGTTTTGCTGTGATACGTATATGTTGCAGTTAATTTTTTTCTAACTAGTTAATTTTTTTCTAACTAGGTAATTTTTTTTCAAACTAGTTAATTTTTTCTAACTAGGATTTTTTTTGGGGTACTAAAAATATATTCACCCTCCCCTCCCCCTGTCTTTTCCTACCTCTCTCTTCCATTATCACTTCCTTCCCCTACCCCTCTCCCCATAAGTCCCCACACATGCAGTGCTACATTGCTTTAATGAATATTGAATTACTATACTGGATCTGTTGGTCCACTGTAGGTCCACTGCGCCACCAAGTGATCAATGTGAAATCCCTCTACTTATTACTCGGGCTGCCTGTGGCATCACCGAGTCTTAAAATGCAAGTCGTTATTATTATTTTTTTTGTTGGGTGTCGCAAAATTTCTGCGCATGCGTTAAAGGTCAAATTCACACCAATCAGATTGCACTGTGCTGATCACGCAACAATCGCCAGGTTAATTTATTTACATAATTTAATACAGTAAAGCAAGATGGCGGAGGACCCGCAAGCAACTTTCTCTCTAATTTGGAGTCTCATCTCTCAAATGTAAGCCAGTTTAATGTTTTATTTAACTTCACTCGTGCGAAAGCCTTCCAACAGGCTCAGGATATTTCAACTGGCGCTATTGTCGGAGCCGAAGGACCGCGTTTTTTACCCAGATGGCCAGTGATTTTATTATACAACACGTACGACGACCTGAAGCCAGTGTAGGGGCCAGGATCCGGAAAGCTAAAATTCGAAGAAATAGATATTGGAATCTATAAGCCATCGGCTCGCTGTGCTGCATTTAAAACATCCGAGGAGAACATCTTATTTTGGGTGAAGGCACTTCAAGACCAATATTATGAGTCTCTTAAAAACTGTCAGAGATTTAAATTTACCGTAAGTTGGATTAGAGAGTATTGAGATCAAGTTATTTCGTTCCAGCGAGGATATTGACCTAGCGGAAACGGTACAAGCTGTCGAAGGATTTTACTTATAATCATCCACGTCTACTTAACAACAGGAATGGTTATGTGCCAAGGCATGGGCAAAGATTGAGTTTCCCAGATTACAGATGAAAGTAGAGAACTTAATGAACGAAGAAACAGAGGTCATGCGCGACATGCTTGAGAACATGAACATGTTCAACACTTTATGTTATACTAAGAAAACAAAACAAATTACAGAGCCTGCAAGTTCACAAGTCAATGAAAAACCCCAAGAGCCTGTAGTTTTGGATCAACATATCCTTGAAACTCCAAAAGCAACATACACATGAGTCAAATTCAAACCGGAAGAGACGGAATTCTTCAGATTCTTCACGAGGATAACAATATTTGTTAGCCCGCAATAAGAACTCTCTCGCATGGAGGCTGACCTAACTGATATGCGTAATGAATTCTTACTCTCGTCACATCAAAACACGAATCAAGAAACCAAACTCAGTCATTTGGAAGACAAATTAGTACAGCAAGATAATATATACAAGACCGAAATCAAGATGCTGTCACCTCGAATATATTATTGACCTAGAAGTTGAAAATGGCGAGTTGAAAGCGGATATAATAAAGCTGAGATACGACTTTCAAACTTTAAAAAAAAATCAAGAATACAAAAAAGAAGACAATGTTCTGAGACTACCCAACCTACTGAAGCTTATCAGTTTGTTCAAGAGCCATATTTCTTACATGACAACCCGATCCCTATTCATCAGAATACATTTTCTGTGCTAAATGACGAGAGTTTACAATCACCTGACCGACAACCCACTACTAAAGAAAGGGACCATGAAGTACGGTAGTACGGTTAATTCTCGGGTTCAAAACAATGAATATATGCCTGCTCAAATGCAGTGTGTTAAACAAATAAGTAGTGTTTAAATTAAAAGGTCAACATACGAGAAAAAGAAAACTATTAAATTACATATATACTAGGGGAGCAGAGATTGAAAGTCACCGCGCTACCGGCCACTCCTAAAGACTGCTAAATTCAGCTAATAATTCTTGCCTTTGGTTAATATTAGAGGATTAAGAGGATTTCAAATGAAAGTGTATTTCATCTTCAATCTAATGTGGCCCGAGTGAAAGCCCAGATGGGCTCTTGTTTATTTTATTTTTGTTGGGTGTCGCAAAATTTCTGCGCATGCGTTAAAGGTCGAGTTCACACCAATCAGATTGCACTGTGCTGGTCACGCAACAATCGCCAGGTTAATTTATTTACATAATTTAATACAGTAAATCAAGATGGTGGAGGGCCCGCAAGGAACTTTCTCTCTCATTTGGAGTCCCATAATTTATAATTTAATAATAATTTATATAGCGCTTAATTTATAAAAAGATATTCTAAAGCGCTTTACATGAACTATGATTATAATAAATATAAAAATGTTAAGCTTTATATAAAAAAGACATTCTTGAGTTAAAAGTATCTAAAATAAAATATTTCAATGTTAATAACAGTGTATATATATGTAGACTAACATTTAAAAGCAATTCTGAAAAAAATGAGTTTTGAGATTGGACTTAAAAGAGTCAACAGAACTGTCGCGGACAGTCAGCGGAAGAGCATTCCAGACCTTAGGAGCAGAATAAACAAAGGCGCGATCACCAAAAGTAATGCACCTCGTCCGGGGGACCTCTAGGAGGAGCTGATCATCATAAGTGCGGAGGGCATAGCGCCCCTGAGTCTTAACTCGCACCAGTTCGGTCAGATAAAGCGGAGCCATGCCTTTGAGAGCTTTGTAAACCAAGAGAGCGATCTTGAATTGGATTCGGAATTGCACTGGTAACCAGTGTAGTAGCATCAGAGATGGCGTGATATGCGCAAACCGAGGCACGTGACACGTAATACGCGCAGCTGCATTTAACACTCGCTGTAATCGATCAATCTGGTATTGCGGAATGCCATACAATAATGAGTTGGAATAGTCAAGATGAGAAGTCACAAACGCATGAATCAGAGTCTTGGTTGATTCCTCAGATAAAAATTTCCTGATTTGCCGTATGTTATACAGACCTCGAAACGCTTTGCTACACACCTTACCAACGTGTACTTTCATAGTCATAGATCCATCAAACCACGCCCCCAAGTTACGCACGGAGCTAGCTGGCTTGATTTCGGAGGCACCTACATGGATGTTGTCAATGTTGACCTTGCATAATTGTTGTCGAGATCCAATAATTAGAAACTCAGTCTTGTTGTCATTTAGCATGAGTTGATGACTGCCCATCCATACTTGAATGTCAGTGATACAAGCCTCCATAGCTCTTACAGCCCCATCCTGCGACGCACAGGAACCAGGGCGAAATGACATGTACAGCTGCGTATCGTCAGCGTAGCCCTGAACAGATGGTAAATGTCTCTTGATAATGTGAAATAGGCGAGAAGCATACATTATAAAGAGTATAGGACCAAGACAGCTTCCTTGAGGAACTCCACTAGAGAGATCAAAGTCCCTAGACTGTTTCTGGTTGATGAAAACGCGCTGTTTCCTGGCAGCTCTCAAATATAAGCAGTTTAATGTTTTAATTAACTTCACTCGTGCGAAAGCCTTCCAACAGGCTCAGGATATTTCAACTGGCGCTATTGTCTGAGCTGAAGGACCGCGTTTTTTACCCAGATCAGGCCAGTGATTTTATATACGATACGTACGACGACCTGAAGCCAGTGCAGGGGCCAGGATCCGGAAAGCTAAAATTCGAAGAAATAGATATTGGAATCTATAAGCCATCGGCTCGCTGTGCTGCATTTGAAGGCACTTCAAGACCAATATTATGAGTCTCTTAAAAACTGTCAGAGATTTAAATCTACCGTAAGTTGGATCGACCACTTAAATGAGGCAGAGACAGTCAGAGAGTATTGAGATCAAGTTATTTCGTTCCAGCGAGGATATTGACCTAGCGGAAATGGTACAAGCTGTCGAAGGATTTTACTTATAACCATCCACGTCTACTTAACAACAGGAATAGTTATGTGCCAAGGCATGGGCAAAGATTACAGATGAAAGTAGAGAACTTAATGAATGAAGAAACAGAGGTCACGCGCGCCATGCTTGAGAACATGTTCAACACTTTATGTTATACTAAGAAAACAAAACAAGTTACAGAGCCTGCAAGTTCACAAGTCAATGAAAAACCCCAAGGCCTGTAGTTTTGGATCAACATATCCTTGAAACTCCAAAAGCAACATACACATGAGTCAAATTCAAACCGGAAGAGACGGAATTCTTTAGATTCTTCACGAGGATTGTTAGCCCGCAATAAGAACTCTCTCGCTGATTTAATGACCTTGATTTGTAACATGGAGGCTGACCTAACTGTATGCATTCTTACTCTCGTCACATCAAAACACGAATCAAGAAACGAAACTCAGTCATTTGGAAGACAAATTACTGCAGCAAGATAATATATACAAGACCGAAATCAAGATGCTGTCATCACGTATTATTGACATAGAAGTTGAAAATGGCGAGTTGATAGCGGATATAATAAAGCTGAGATCCGACTTTCAAACTAAAAAATAATAATCAAGAATACAAAAAAGAAGACAATGAAAGACCAAGGTCTCCAGCGTTCCGAGACTACCCAATCTACTGAAGCTTATCAGTTTGTTCAAGAGCCATCTTTCTTATATGACAACCCGATCCCTATTCATCAGAATACATTTTCTGTGCTAAATGACGAGAGTTTACAATCACCTGACCGACAACCCACTACTAAAGAAAGGGACCATGAAGTACAGTAGTACGGTTAATTCTTGGGTTCAAAACATGAATATATGCCTGCTCAAATGCAGTGTGTTAAACGAATAAGTAGTATTTAAATTAAACGGTCAACATACGAGAAAAACAAAAATATTAAATTACATATATACTAGGGGAGCAGAGAATGAAAGTCACCGTGCTACCGGCCACTCCTAAAGATTGCTAAATTCAGCTAATAATTCTTCCCTTTGGTTATTACTAAGAGGATTTCAAGTGAAAGTGTATTTCATCTTCAATCTCATGTGGCCCGAGTGAAAGCCCAGATGGGCTCTTGTTTACTATATATGACAGTGCTACTAGTACCCAGTCCCTCACAATCTCATCAAAATTTGCATATATGCAGTAAGATACTAAGTCAATCCAAAAAAATCCCTAGTTTATTGTTTAACCATTTTCTTTTTTCTTCCTTATTCTTTTTTTCTTCCTATTTCTTCTTTTTTTTTTTTTTTTTCTGGTGATTTCGGATTTTAGGGCTAACTCACTGCAGTAAACAACAGAGAAACATAACACTTCTTCAGTGATCCTGTGAACTAATTCAAAGCCTAACCTTACATTTAAAAAACCCTAACCATCAGTAATGGGTGCTCACTAATTTAGGGTTGTTAGAGCTAAGTCACTAATTTAGGGTTTCACTGGCCTAGGACTAGGGTTCACCTGGTAATAAGGGCTCTAAACCTAGTTTAAAAAAATCACTAGTTAGAAAAAATTCACTACTAAGTTAGAAAAAAATTCACTAGTTAGAAAAAAATTCACTAGTTACATGTAGAAAAAAATTCACTAGTTACATGTAGAAAAAAATTAACTAGTTAGAACAAAATTACCTAGTTAGAAAAAAATTAACTAGTTAGAAATAAGGATTAACTGAAAACAAAAATTAGCTGCAACGTCTATTAGGAACATGGCACAAAAGGTTAATAAATTTGTCTTTCTAAAAGTACACGTGAGTGACCAACCATGAGTGACTATAAATGCCCAAGTGAAAATTAAATGAAAATTACTGATTTTTTTTTGGAAAGATTTGTTCAGTTTGAATTAAATTAAATTTCAAATTTGTGACTCCAAAATCAGAAATCCAGATACTGCATTTCAGAAATCTGAAATTGGATATCTGGAGTGCGATTTCTGAAGTCCCTCAGATATGGTACTGTGATGATCCAAGTATACAGTGTATGACCGGGGTCAACTTGCTGGAAGAAAACATTCTGAATACAGAACTTTGAATCCAGGAAGAGTAACTGCATGCTTTTAAGTTAAGGGGTTGGGGTGACCATGTGCACAGTGTTGGTTTACATTTCATTATGCAAGAATTGGTTGTACTTTTTTTAACCTAAAACACGATAACTTTGGTCAATCAAGCTCAGAATTACTTTACCATACAGTTTTCTTTCTTTGTCAATGTTTGGTATTAAAAGAGACTTGAATAACAATGCAAAAAACCTAAATAAATTGGAAAATAACTGTAAGTTGTTGATTTTAGGCGTAACGAAGTTAAGACTTCCTTGCGAATTTTTGCTCATAAAAATATTAGTTGTGCTGTTTTGAAGTCAGTTTAAAATAAACAAGGCTTAAAGATACCTTTTTGTGAGATGTACGGTGTTAATTCCAATTTGAACAATGTTGTCCAAGATCACAAATGGCGGCTGGGGCTCAGTCTTACATGAGCTGTAATTTTTCATTCGATATATAAAATACAGAAACCTATCTTCAATTGCCTTGAGAAAATAATGCTAAGTTGCTTCATTCACCATCGATCGGAGTAGTATAGCCGGTATTAAAATGATACCACTTTTTCTTGCACAAGAAAACTCAAAAAGTTGTCTACTTATGGACGCCTTGTTTTCTTGCACAAGGGGCGTCATGAAGCGAATTCAGAAATCCACTTCATGACGCCCCTTGTGCAAGAAAAAAGGCGTCCATAAGTAGACAACTTTTTAAGTTTATCTTGCACAAGAAAAAGTTGTATCATTTTAATACCGGCTATACTACTAGGGGTAACTAAGGGTCATTCAAAGTGTCACTAGACATTCTTGTACATAAAATCCAACTTGATAATCCTATTAGAGATATGATTACATATAGTTATATCGCCGCAACATCCTTACACATAAAATCCAACTTGATAATCCTATTAGAGATATGATTACATATAGTTATATCTACATCGATTGCTCTGCAACAGCCTTACACCTAAGAATCTAAATTTGGAGTATCTGTTAAAGCTATCCTAATATATAGTTATATCGAAGGAAGAATGGTGAGACCACGTAGTGAACCACTTCCACGGAGTCTAGCTCGAGAGGCAGGTGCCATTCTAGAGGAGAGAGATGGAATGCTCGAGGGGATGGAGATAGGTCGCCGTACTATCCGATGGCGCTTCTTCCAAGGTGTGGCAGGAGATTTGACCCCTAGGATCATGGAAAAGTTAGTTGCAAATGTAACCACCAGCTTTTACCTACGATACAGCTACACCTATCGCATTCGCAATGTCAATGACGGACGCGTGATTCTATTCTCCAAGACTGTCCCAGGCTCTCCATGGGTGAACATCCTAGAAGATGCAGAAGAGTGGATCAATAGCAAGGAGACAGCTCGTTTGAATCCCGACAACATCAATCGACCAAATACCCAATGGGCCTTCGTTCGTTGGATCTACGTAGATGTAAAAGTTGTGATCGATCGTCAGCTTTTGTTGGGAACAGGTCCACTGCCCCAATGGCTTCGCCAGAAAAAAGGAATGTTTGCCCTTGATCGATATGGCGACAACCTATGTCTTTGGCGCTGCCTTGCCATGCATGAAGGAGCAAGATTAGATAGGTGTTGCGTCAAAGCTCGAAAACTTGCCCAGGACTTCTATCACCTGACAGCACCCACACAAGACGTTCCCAGAACTTCCATAGACCAGCTGGAGGAAGTCGAGTTACACTTTGGAATCGGTATTCGGGTGTATGAACCCACGGAGGATGGCGCTTGGCATCTGACGCGACATGCAGCTCACTACAAGCATACGATGACGATTGGGATATACGAAGGACATGCCTTCTATATCAAGGACGTCAAAAAGCTAGGGCACATCTACGTATGTAATGACTGTAAGCAACGGTTTACACAGGCTTGCACCCTTCAACGCCATGCAGATCGTTGCAGTCGTGGAGAAACGAAGATTGTTTGCCCCGGAAAAGTAATCACAGTACCCCAGTCGGCATACGAAAAAGCCTTCTGGCCAGAGAGCACAGCCAGCAAGGTCGCTTTATGCTGGTTGGAACGCGAAACCAAAAGGATTGGACAACACATTCATCATGCAGCTTGTGGGCATGGTGGAGAGCATTGGATAGAAGGAGCGCCGGTCGACGGCTACGAACCTATTTCGAAAACCATCTTCCAATTTCATGGATGCTATTTCCATGGCTGCCCGAAATGTTTTCCTAGGGAAAGGAGGCTCTATCTCAAGACCTGTGAAAGAACGGCAAAGCTACAAGGAGCTGGTTATACAGTAGTGGAAGCTTGGGGCTGCTCCACAAAGAAGAAAAACAAACCGGTCCCCACACCAACACAAACTGTCTACCCACACTTCATAGTTTACGATTTCGAAGCCTATCTCGACACGACAAAAGGAAGACAACCAACAGCCCACCTGACCATCGAAAACGTCCATGTCCCAATATCAGTATCAATTGCCGACACATACAATCGAACGCCAACCCACATCTGTCGACGCAATCCAAAAGAACTCATCGAAGCCTTCGTCGAAGAACTCCAGCAAAGAGCAGAGACAATCCAAGAAGTCGTTGTGGAACAGTTCTGCCCCAAGACACCTGAATTCTCTTTTGACACCCTACCAAAGAAACAACAAACTAAGATCAACGAATGGACCAACCAAGTTCCTGTACTAGGATTCAACTCTGGCAGGTACGATCTTAATCTGATCAGGGAGCACTTCGTAGGAATCATTGCTGACACCTGTTCAAAGATCCTGGTAGCAAAGAAAGCCAATTCCACTATGTTCCTATTGACCCCAGATTTCCGTTTCCTAGATGTGATCAACTACCTTGGACCTGGAACTTCTTATGAACGTTGGGTCGCTGCCTATGGCTGTGAGTTGCAAAAGAGTTTCTTCCCATATGAGTGGTTCGATTCTCCAGACAAGTTGGATCACATTGGATTACCAGACTATCCAGAGTGGGGTTCGAAGTTGAAAAGAGAACATCTACTATCTATGGCAGAGTTCGAAGACTGTGAGTGCACCTTTCTCGACAAAGGAATGGAAACCTTTGCAGACTGGCTACGATACTACAACAACCTAGATGTAGTTCCATTCTTAGAGGCACTCGAAAAGATGCGAGATTTCTATCACGAGAAAGGAGTAGACATGCTGAAAGATGCAGTGTCCATTCCAGGAGTCTCACTACAGTTCCTGCTTCGAGGTAGTGTAGAAAGGGGAGCTGAGCTGTACGCTCCAAGTAAGGAAGCCTACCGCATGCTGAAAGACGCTGTCGTGGGAGGTCCAAGCATAGTGTTCACCAGACTCCACGAATCAGGAGTGACTAAGATTCGTAGTCATCAGGGAGGAACTAAGACTTGTCGTAAGATTCTTGGATACGATGCCAACGCCCTATATCTTTCTACCATGGAATTCGAAATGCCTTGTGGAAAAGAAAAGGTTGTGCACTATGACGATCCAGGTCCAGCCACTGAAGGATTCGTTGAATGTCTACTTAGTGGAACGTGGTTTGGATATGCAGAAGTAGACATCGAGATACCAAAGAAATTGTGGAAGGAATTTGAGGAGATGCCACCCTTCTTCTACAACAAGAAAATCCCCAAAGAAGCAATCCCTCCAGAAATGTTGGCCTACCTCACAAAGACAGGTAGAAAGCTCAGCGAGGAAAAGAAGCTAGTTGGGAGTCTCTCTGGAAAGAAGTTGCTACTCTATGCTCCTCTTCTACTTTGGTATGTAGATCATGGCGCAGTGATCACTGCTGTCTACCGCACGATAGACTACGAACCCAAAGAAATCTTCGGATGGTTCGTGGACCAAGTCACTGAGGCGCGACGCATGGGAGATGAAGACAAAGGGGAGGCTTTGCTGGCAGATGTGTTCAAGCTACTAGGAAACAGCGCCTATGGAAAGTTGCTCGAAGACTTGGGACGCCAAACAAAGGTCACCTATACAAAAGATGAGAAGGTTGTGGACAAGGCATTGCGAAGTGTTTGGTTCGAAGACCTAGAAGAGATTGGAGAGGCATACGAACTAGAGAGTAGGAAAGACCAGATCCGAATCAAACGCCCTTTCCAAGTAGGTATCGCTGTGTACCAGCTCGCAAAGCTGCGTATGCTTGAGTTCTACTATGACTTCATCGACAAGTACATTGATCGCAATGATTTCGAATATATACAGATGGACACAGACAGTGCCTACATTGCCATCTCGGGAAATAGCCTCGATGAGGTTGTAAGACCGGAACTTCGAGAGGATTTCGAAGCCGAAAGGAAGGAATGGCTAGCTTGGGACAAGTGGAGCAGTCGTACCCCAGGACTCTTCAAACTCGAATTCGAAGGACAGCGCGCCATTGCCCTATGCTCGAAAGCCTACTACGTCGATACGGGTGGCAGCAAGAAGTATTCCGCTAAAGGTATGTCTAGGCGTCACAACGACATTTCGTGGGATCGATTCAAAGCAGCCCTCCAGGGTGATATCGACGTGGCGGAAAACCGAGGCTTCCGACTATTGCCAGAAGGTGTGGTAACCTACGACCAATGGAAGCTGGGGCTATCGGCTTACTACGACAAAAGACGCGTTCTTCCCGATGGAATCCACACTGAGCCAATAGAGTACGCTGTTTAGCGTCTAGGTACAAACAGAATTCCTTTTGGTGGTAGTTCCGTATCCCTAGGAACGACTTGTAGCTCTTCACGAACGAATCCACGTTTGGGTGCATCCTTCTCCTTCGCAAGGTAGTAAAGCACAGGCTGCCCCGAAGATACTACACTTCGCGAAATGGTGTATATCTGCAAACTCCACACAGGATCAGTAGCTCTACGTTTTTCACCTCCTTCCAATTCTCCTGGTGCGTAAAGATATCGAACTAGAACGTCGAATGGTAGACGCTCTTCTCTCAATCCAACGGTGCGCGAATACGTAGGAGTCTTCAGATCTACTTGTTGCGCCACTACAGAATTCGAAGGCTCTTTACCAGTCAACCGAGTCACCTCACTGTTCATGGCTTTGATAACCATTGGTAAACGAACTACCCATTCTCTACTACGTTCATCTGATCCTTCCGAAGTAAGTACCATCTCTTGTGCATATTGATATCCAAACAATCTCTCAGCTAGAGTCCTATTTGCTCTTTCAACAAAACTTTGCGCTCTATGATTACCAGCCTCACCTCGTTGAACTTTCGTACCATGTAGTTCTAGCGTTTCAGACATACGTCCCATGAATTCTCTACCAGGATCTACTTGCAAGGTCTTTGGCCATTCTAGTGGACTACGTTTATAGATTCGTTCGAATGCCGCAGAAACTTCACCACTATCTTTAGATGCCAAAGGTTCGGCTTCTTTGTATCGAGAAGCTACGTCGATTACCACTAATGCATACTTATATAGTTTCCTTCCACGTCCAGGACGCTCGTGTGGTAGAAATATCAAATCAGCTTGGTGGACTTCATTTGGTTTTGATACAGTCCAATGTGGTCGTGGAATGTGTTTTGGTGGTGGTAGATATATTTGCCACATAGATTGCTTTTCCAACCAACTCCTAGCCACGTCTTCTGATGCTTTCGCTGCTACCGATAGCTTGCCAATTGCAGAGTGCCCTTTCCAATAGCCCATAGGCCCATAGAAGATATTCGCAAGTTTAGAATCCATCATACATCTATACGTCCCAACCTTCAACAGATGAAAAAAAAAAAAGGAAGAATAAAGAAAGTCGTTGCGTGACCCTCTTCATTCTTCCTTTTTTTTTTTTTTTAGTAGTAACCTAGTAGTAGCTTAGTAGTAGCTTAGTAGTAGCTAGTAGTAGCTTAGGGGTAGCTTAGTAGTAGCTAGTAGTAGCTTAGGGGTAGCTTAGGGGTAGCTTAGTAGTAGCTTAGGGGTAGCTTAGTAGTAGCTTAGGGGTAGCTTAGGGGTAGCTTAGTAGTAGCTTAGGGGTAGCTTAGTAGTAGCTTAGGGGTAGCTTAGGGGTAGCTTAGGGGTAGCTAGTAGTAGCTTAGTAGTAGCTTAGGGGTAGCTTATGGGGGAGCTTAGGGGTAGCTTAGTAGTAGCTTAGGGGTAGCTTAGGGGTAGTAGTATCTATATCCATTTACTAATAGCGTATCCAACGCCTAGCATTCCACCACCAACGTAGAGCAACTCGCCAGTCTTCTGATTGTTTGAGGGTTTGTAGTAGTCAGATAAGCGGGGTTCTTTCATCTCTTTGAGCCGTTTTAGCTCTTTACGTAACTTATCAGATCGCACTAAGGCTTCGTTGGTATCTCTTTGAGCGTTGTATGCGTCACGTTCAAGACCTTCCTGCTCTTGTGCATGGTCGTATCGTCTTTGACGTTCGATTCTATAGGCTTTCGTTTCGCTTGCTAGTTTTTCGATGGCCCTATTGTGTCTCTCTCGTTCTGCATCCATATCACCCTTTCCAATCATTCTAGCTAGTATGCCACCACCAGTAAATGCCGTTGCATTGAATATAGCCCCGAGGATGGCCATTCCAATTGCTGCCGCCATTACGGTTTGGGTTTGGGCTTTTCTTTCTCAAGTTGTTTCTCAAGGTATTCCTTTGCGTATAAGCTACCAAGTATCACGGCAGTCCACTTCGCGTAATTCACTAGGGAAGAAGAAGGATCACTAAGCATAGATTCCTTGGTAGTCTTTTTTACGATCCACCCAATACCAGCAGCGAGTCCAACGATTTTGACTGCATCGGTTGCCGTCTTCGTCAATTCCTTCTCCATCTAGATATATACTACTATGGTCTCGAGTCTTTAAGTGTTACTCCATGTCTAGTGCCGTTGGCTTTGCCGGAGCTGCAGGTTGTATCGTGCTAACGGTGGCAGCTCGCGTGTTACCATCTACATACTTCTTGTACGCAAAGTACGTGCCAAACAATGTGGCGCCAGTACCGATGACTGCGAGTATAGTCAGGTTTTCGAACCGACCTTTCTCTACGTTAGTTTCTTTGGATGGTTCATTTTCACGTTCTATCTCCATCTTTTGAGCTTCTTTTGCACGGGCAGTGACCTTCTCCCAAGCTAGTTTTCCTGCTGCAACACGCTTTGGATTTTTTCCTTTCTTAGTTGGTACAGTCGTCGGTGGACTCGCAGTTATCTGATCCGGCTGTCCTTCCATCTTGCTTCGATATAGTAGGTATATGTGGAGGTTCAACAGGTGTGTGACACTAAAGATTCTTTAATGATGAATATGCCTCAAGTACTACGGTTCTTTCTGGGGTATCCACTTCATATTCGTCGACTTCGTTATCCTCCTCTTTCCCTGGCGTATAGTGTGCAAGGATGTGACACATACCGCTAGCTGTCGCTACAAGTGGACCTGCTCTGGAAGACAACGACCCGGCCAGGCCAGATATCTCATTTCGGATTAATTGGTCTTCTTGTAGATCCTTCAGTAGACCTTCGTGAGAATCTATAGGTAACACGTATGCAATTACGCGAACTACTAAGCTGAGGGCTCTATTTACTAAACACCCTGTTATTTGTTTTGCTAAGACGGACTGGTATCTAGTATGTAAGCGGTCTACGTCTTTGGCTGACAGTTTAGAAATGTCCCCTAGAGAGAAATTCTTCCCTAGGTATTCCTTTGTCGTACCCGTTACGGCTAGAATCGAGAGAGCTTCCCGATCTTCCGTTACAGAGGAATGCGCATTCTCTATTTTTGGTGGGCCTGTTACATCCTCACCGAATATCTCGAGTGTTTCTTTATCCATGATAATATGTTATAGATGCTGGGAGCTCTAACACTACCTCGAAAGGATGGCGTAGACAGAAGCACATGCGAGCGAACTTATGGGATCCAAGTATCGTTCGTAACTCTTTGCATTCTTGCGAGCCTCCATAATCCTCAAATATCTTTTTACCATCTACGGCCGATGCTGTATGGAATGCTACTACGATAGCTACGTTCTCACGGAAGGGCTTACATATGCTCGTTAATTGTTGGGACAGCACCCAAACGGAAATCCCTATATGTCGTGCAGAAAAGGCTAAGTCCACTAGCTTGTCAGTTCGTTTCTTGACGTCCTTCGATGCGGCGCAATCATCGAGAATCAATAGAGTATTGGTACCTGACCAAAATGTTGCGCAAATACTCAAAGTAGCATCGATGGCATCTTGTGGTGGCGATATGACGAAGAAATGAGGATCTAGTTAAAGTATTGGAAACCTTCAATTTGGGACCTTCCTTTATACAATGGGTTAAAACAATTTATAAGAATACTTCGAGCTGTATTATAAATAACGGCGTTGCATCAAAGTATTTTAAGGTAGAATGTGGCGTTAGACAGGGAGATCCTCTCTCACCCCTTCTATTTATTATGGTACTAGAATCTCTGGCAATTAAAATCAGGAAAAACAAAGATATCCAGGGAATTAAAATTGAAGACGAGGAAGCAAAACTAACGATATTTGCCGATGATATGACTTGCTTTTTAAAGAATAAATCCTCATTTCACCACCTTTTCAACTTAGTTAAGCTATTCACAAAATGTTCCGGTTTAAAAGTGAATGATGAAAAAACTGAAATAATGGGAATGGGCACATTATCAACGTTACCTCAAAATGAATTTAGTAATCATAAAGTTAAAACTACAGTAAAAATTTTAGGTGTATATTTTGATTATGATGAAAAAGGGAGACGGAAATTAAATTTTGATAAAGTCTTGAAACAAATAAAAAAGTCATTAAATATGTGGAAGTGGAGGGGGCTTACTCTTATAGGCAGAGTTCAAATTGTTAAAACGTTTGCTGTACCTAAATTAATGTATAGGGCGAGATTAATCCCAGTTACAAAAGACTTTATCAAAGAAGCTAACACTTTGCTATACGACTTTATTTGGAAAGGAAAAGACAAAATTAAACGCATGGCTCTAATAAATGATATTGACGAGGGAGGTCTAAAGATGCTGGATATCCAATCCATGATAAACGCCCAGAGAATAATGTGTATTAAGGAATATTTGGAAAGCTGTAGACATCCATGGAAGCTCTGTTTGGATTTTTATCTTAAGATGGTGGGAGGGAAATTTCTATTACAGTGTAACTTCGACACCGCAAAACTCCAAATAAATATACCAGCCTACTACAAAGAATGCTTGGATGCGTGGTCTGCCATTAACAGTAAATCACCAAGTTCACATAAAGACATCATAAACGAAATTATCTGGAACAATAGATTTATTGTCATTAAAAATAAGTCAGTTTTTAAACCATTTTATGTTTACAATAAAAATATTATTAAAATAGGAGACTTAATATCCACAAATCAAAAATTTCTCCAAGGACACTTAATAGATAAATTCAAATTAACAACAGCAAATATTTTAACTTTATTTGGTATAGTTACTGCAATACCTGCTCAATGGAGATCAACCATCAAAACAAATCAATATTGTTTAAATGAGGCAATTACTGATACGGTTCAGATTACAGTAGCAGGAGAAAGAGTAGATCTTATAACGGTCTCGACAAAAGATGTTTATAAAGAATTTATAGCATCCAAACAGATACTTCCCAATGCTCGATTTAAATTACAAAACAAATATCCGAATCTAAAAACTGACTGGAAAAAAATATATTCCCTACCATTCATTGTAACTCTAGATACAAAAACAAGAGAATTTCAATATAAAATCTTGAACGGTATCTTATATGCAAATCTCAAACTTTTTCGTTTTGGAATTGTAGATTCCCCTATGTGCTCTTTTTGTAAAAATGAAGAAGAGTCTATCGAGCATTTACTTTATGGGTGTCATATTATAGAAATGTTCTGGAGCGATGTTTTATCTTGGCTTAAGATAAATAAATTTAACATAGACAATTTAACAGAAATAGATGTTATTTTTGGTAAATTTGACGTTGGAAAGGATTTCGTATTGATCAATCATCTTATATTGATTGCTAAACACTTAATTTATAAATGCAAATATAGAAATACAATTCCATGCATGAAAGTGTTTAAAGCCAATATAAAATATATCTATAATATTGAGACTTATATTGCAAAGAAAAAATTAAAATTATTAAAACATTACAACAAATGGGAAAAAATTATACCTATCCTTTAATAAGAACAGTTAGCAGTATACGCATATTGATATATTATTTTAGGTAACCCTTATTTTATGTTTTTCTGTGTATTATGTATTGAGTGTTTTGTCAACATGTAATGTTAAAAAATTTCAAAAATTTAAATAAATATGAATTAAAAAAAAAAAAAAAAAAAAAAAAAAAAAAAAAAAGAGTATTGGTACCTGACCAAAATGTTGCGCAAATACTCAAAGTAGCATCGATGGCATCTTGTGGTGGCGATATGACGAAGAAATGAGGATCTCGATTTGCGAATCCACGATAAGTTTTGTTGTGGGCATACGTAGGACAAATCAGTACTATGTAATCGAACTTACCACGAAATGCTCCACGAAGTTGTTCTATGAGAAACGCAGTCTTCCCACAATTCGTTGGACCGACTATGAGTGCGTTGAACGGCACGTGCTCTACGAGAGAATCCATCAGTATAATATACTCTGCAGAGATCTGTTCAATATCGTGACCTGAGCATCCGCAAGGACATAGATGTGCATTTTCACATTTCCACTTCCCTTAGCAGTTCTATGTATGCGAATGTCGATGTCCTTTCCACTGCCGGTTTGTGCCAAGCCATCACCATGAACGGTGGAATCTTTTGCTGTGCGACAATCGATTAGAATAGAGAATCTATTTTCAAAGAACTTCTTTGGAGTCATAGAAGTATTGGGTGTACCAAACCAGCTTCTTGCAGCCTCCCAGAAATCTAGGGGAAGCATGCCGCTTGGAAAGAGTCTGTTGGGAATCCCATTGACATCTACTTCTACCTTCAAGATATCTGGATTCGAGAATGCTTCACTATCTCGCGTGCCAATGGTAGGTGGATCTATGAATAGTAGAAGTAGTCCAGCAAAGGATCGTCGTGGAACATTAACGTTTTGAGATATCAAAGTATCAGAGGTTTTAGCGATATCTACTGTTTTGAAGTGAACAGCGTAGTTGTATAGGAATGCAGTACCTATTTCATATTTGTGAAGTGCATTACTAGCCAGCGTTTCATTCCTGATTGCTTCGTATTCTAGTTGGATGTTGGTAAGTTGGTACGTACCTATCTTCGTAGTATCCGATCCAATTACTACCTCGTTGGCAGACGCTAGAGTCAACTCGAATGTAATTATATTTTCTAAGGCATGTGGATATAGAACTCCCTGTTGTGTCAGAATGTCAACATCTAATGGAATCCTATACTTGGAACCACATGCAGCTAGGAGCGCGTTGTCTGCAGCAACAGAAGTACTTGCGTCACCAGCTTTCGATCGTAGCTTATTCAAGTTCTCCGATTGAATACCTTGTTGTATTCTAGACTCTCTCTCCTGTGTAGATAGGTACACATCGGAGTATGTTTGTAGGAGGTCTGGCCTGACAAGGTCTTCTACTGTTTCAGCTCCCATCCTACAGATTCTACGCATGACCAAACAGCGTCCAACGTTCGAAACGACTCTGTTATTCACATGTCCACCAGATAGTACGATGTCGCCCAATAGCGCTAAGCTACCAGGTACTAGTACTACATCTTCTGCTAGCTTTGGAACTTCTACGTATAGAGTCTCACCTGGATTAGCAGACGATCGAGTGAAAGTCTTCCTATACAAGTCTCGCGGAGCCTTGAGTGCATGAGGCTCTCTTCGTACTTGTGTGGGATCCAACTTTGATGAGATCATGTTGAATATAACTATATATGTAGATATGTTTAACATGGCCTCTGAGGGTAGGTCCGATGAAAGAACTGATGAAGGTGGAGACTACGATAAAGATGATACTATCAATGTGGCTGAGGAGTGGGATGCAATATTTCCAGAAGAGTCAGGAGAAATGGTCCCAATGAAAACCAGACGCAACTACGGCAAAGAAGGTGCTAGACCAAAGAATCAGGAAACCTCGTTTTCTAGAGAAGATGATGAGTACTTCGATGAACTCTTCGACTCGGAAGGCTCGAACGTTTCTAGAAATGAAAAAATCCTGGAGAGGTTGGAGAAAGAGAAAATCCCAAAGTATACCGAGCGAAGTGTGATCTTCAAACAGGGTTTATCGGAAAATGCAAGACAGGATATGTTCGAGACTGTCTGGGAAAAATACCACGATGTGGGAATTCGAGGCACGCTTGAGATTGCAACCATGTCTGATGGTAGAGTCTTTATCAAAGAGTATGGAAGTAAAGAAAAAGCTATTCCTTTGACCACCACGAAAGGTGAGTTATATAAGAAGATGGGAAAAGGTCTCAAAAGAGTCTTAGGACCTTCGAGGGAAGAAATGTTAAAAGAAGTCATAGTAGCTGAAAATCAATTGAGTGAGAGGGTCGAACAAAATAAAGAAATACTCCAAGACCCTACGTCTACCGAAACTCAGAAAGAAAACGCTACTAATGAAATAAGGACCGATCAGGAGGAGCAAGCAGTCCTAGAACGAATAGAAGGAGCTATAATAGAACGGATGTCACTTAGGGATCGTATAAGAATCATCTTCAAGAAGTATGGAGTCAGTATAATTAGCGTGGTAGCTGTGGTAAGTACTGTGATCGGTGTAATAGTTTCCAATCTGACGAAGAAAGTTTCCGCGATAGTACCGGGATTTGGAGATGCTGCCAAAGCAGCTGCTAAAACAACTGTCAAAGGTTTAAGAGCAATAGGCAAAAAGTTAGAGGAGATTCTACCTAAGATGATTGGACCAATTGTGAGTCTCATATTCAGTATGGCTGCTGACGTTGTTGGAGTCTTAGCAAACAACCTTTGGTTGTTAATCGTAGCAGCAGTGGTCTTCGTAGTGGAGCAATACAAACGCCGTTAACGAAACAACGTCCATACGATTCCAGCTGCAGCAATGGATGTCACTGCGAGATTAATCTCATGTTGTGAGACGACAGCCTTTGCCTTTGCCTTTGCCTTTGCCTTTGCCTTTGGTACAGGAACTCGTTTCCCGAGAGGCTGTACCGATTTCTTATCTGACGATCCTTTCGTAAGAATAGGTGGGTGTCCTTTGACTTCTACATTGATGGCGTTAGTGCCTAGCACCATATCTTTCGTAGCTTTCGGGATTGGATTCTTATAGCCATCTTTCTTACCAAGATAGTACTCTAGATTGCTTGGCAAAAGTCGCACATCTACAGCTATTGCTAAATCGAGCCTCTTATGCGTCCTCGTTATAGCAGTAAGATAGTTATTGTAGCTCACCACTAAATCGTTTTCGAGAATAGCACCTTCGACTAAGCTCTTAAACTTTTCTTTGACGTTATGGCTATGTATGATGGAGTCGTTCAGATCTGCTTGTGCACCAAGTATGCAATGTCCAAAAGCCTCAACAGATCTATTCAACCTACCCAATCCAACATCTGTCAAACCCCTTCCGATTGGTGGCATGAACCAATTGTATTGTTTACCGTTGTTATTGCCAATGTACGCTAAAGAAAACTGATAGACCGTACGACTCTCCTCAGGAAACTTAAAGTCCCCACCAGGCCACTTAGCAGAGAACGAAGTATTATGTGCATACTTCTCCGTATAGTTCACCATTTTTCCATGAGAGTTTACGTAGACGTCTCCTAAGCCATTCCACCGAAAGTCTGGTGTTCGAGATATACCGAATTCGATGCACAATTTCTCAAGAGCTGATTTGTTATAGAGGTTATCCCTTTGCTTGAAATGAGATTCACCAGGTAAAGGAACTCCATGAGTACCACCAAGTTCACGTAGAATTCTTCGTATCGTGAAATATACGTGGAATCGTAGGAACCCTTGAACGACTGGTGGATACGTTTTGAAAGTGGGGTCAAACAACGACACTCCACATCCGGAAGTTGCACACCACGTTGCAAAATTCAATTGTTGAGGCCAGTAGTGGAAATCCGGACCAGCCAACCAATGCTGGGACTCCTTTTTTGTCGTATGCTTTACAACGATCTCCTTGAATATATTTGGAACGCCTACTTTGAAATCATCCTTTGAGGTGATATGTATCTGTAGATTAGTGAGATCAATATCTTGTGCCGGTTCAGTAGAAGGAACTGCTGTAATGGGATATTTCACACTCATGTCTAGTATCAACGTAGTTGGGAAACCACCAACCATTCCCTGCAATGCATTGTCGATGCGGCTTTGAGTGACTGCAGATAACTTTGAGACATCATCGCCGTAAACGATATAGCTAGAATCTCCATCTCGAAACCAAATACTCGTCGAATATTTGTTTGGACCATTCACTTCCGTAGAGACATAGAACTTGTGAAGATCTGCCTGTGGATATTTCTTCTTGAACTTCGCTAATAGATTTGCATTCAACGTTGTGACCTTTTCATTTTCATCGGCAAGGAGTGCTGTCTGCTCAGATTTCGAAAGCCTTGGTCCCCCCTTGGCAATCTCTACCTTGTCCTTGGCAGATAGACCATCGTACCAATCGTCTTTGTCTGGTACAACGAGAGGCATCTTATATGTTGAAGCTATATGTATATATAGTTATACCTTCAACATATAAGATGGTTCTCTTATATATCACCACAACATCGGCTGACCATACTGTCTACTTCGACGACCCTATTCTTATACGGAACATTTCACTAGTCGAGATCACTTTCGAGAACAGTTGGTGGAACCTAGAAGAGCCAGGGAGCTTTCATTGGAAGGTCAATGGTGTGATGTTTCCACACGAAATTAAGGTGGGGAACTACGATATACCAACCCTCCAGACCCTCTTCAAACCCGCAATCGACGCTGGTATCATAAAATTCGGGAAACTCTTATCGACAGGGAGTTGTATCCTAGATGTCATGAAACCTATCATTCTTAGCAAAAATATCTGTAGACTGTTTATTAAAGAATGTAGGGGGGCCATAGATATTCCTAACAAGACTTTAACTATATCGGTAGGCACTTTCAATATAAATATCCTCTTTGAGATCGATACGGTATATGTCCACTGTGACGTAGTGGATTCCAGCTTCTCACTCCTAGAGGGAAAACGCTCGAAAGTCTTGGCTAGCATAGATGTCCGAGGCGATAGATTTGTGAAAACGACGTATGCCTCACTACAACCTCTAGATGTCAAAGCTCTAGGTACGATACAAAGCAGCCTTCGTCTGACAATTCTCGATGAGAAAGGCAATCTGATAGACTTCCGTGGTCGACCTATACGATACGTGTTGAAGCTTGAGTAAGCTATACGTATAACGTACAATGGAAGGCGATTCGATTCAACCGTTTCCATCAGCACCAAGTATCTATCCACAGATTGCTAGTGACACTGGAAAGAACTTTAGACTGCAAACGATCCGAGACACGCTTTCGGACATAGAAGTTCAAGAAAGGCACTACGAAGGTGTGCGCAAGAAATATGCACGTTCTCAAGGAATAGTTCATGGCATCGCAGTGGCAACTGGAGGTCTATCTGTGATCTTATCTGGATCTGGATTGGGTGCAGCGTTGACTGGGGTTGGAATAGTGATTGGTCTACCACTTGGAGTTATTGGTGGGCTATGTGGATTAATTTCAGCATCTACGACCCTTGGAGCTAAGAAGTTAGGAATGAAGGTTTCTAAGCATGAAAAGACAACTATGTTGGCAAAGGCAAAAATCAATACGATTCGCGATCTAGTATCGAAGGCACTACGTGATGAAAACATATCTGACTCCGAATACAGTCTCATTCTGAACGAAGCGAATAAGTATGAGATCATGAGATCTGAAATTCGTCGCAAGGCTTCCATAGGTGAAAAAAGCGCGGATCAGGTTCGAGCCGAACTCAAGCAAGAAGTGCAAAAGGAAATGCGAGAAAAACTTGGAATGTAAGAATCAACGTTTCCTATGAAAGAAATGAACATGGCTCTCCCTTTCACTTCACTAAGTCCTACTGCTAGTTAGCCCATGCTTAGTGTAGATTGATTCAAAGTGGGAATGGTAAGAAGACAACTCCTTGACAAAACGCTTGACTGAATTTCCAAATACGTCACAGCGTTCGACGACCTCGTTAAGAGACATAGACGATCCTAAACGATGTAGCACCTCGTAACTTGCTCCAACAACTTTCGTCTTAATTACCGATCTGCCTACATTGTTTTCTATTGCCATAGAAACAACCTCGTGGACTATTTGTTGAGCGTCTATAAGTACTCCTTGAGGATCGAGCTGTAGGAAAGTCGTTGCAATGTGAGGAACTATGCGCTCGGCATTCAAGTCTACATTGATCTCGTCGTCGTCACACAGAGAACGTATAAAGACCTCTCCTCTATGGATGCCTTTGTTGCTTAGTTGCATGAAGCGAGCAACCTCACCTTTAGATCGGACGAATCCACATTGTATGCATGCATGGTAGAGTAGAGCAGCTAGAATATGTCTCTTAGCATCACTACGCTTGGGATGAACTTTCATTACTTGGATAAATGCGTCAGCTACGATTCCTAAAGTGTTCGTAGGGAACGATAGGTCACAACTTTGTTTGTAAATAGTGTTGTATGCTCGTAGTTCTTGTAGGAGCGTTCGTCGTTGTAGTTCCGTGTTATCGCTTTGCTTTGGTTTTGCTCGGTCTAGATCACTTTGATACTGAAATCCGTCCGGACCTACTATACGCAGTCGAGTAGTAATGATGTCGATCTTCGTTTCTTCACATGGTTCAACCTCGGAAACAAGACCACAGGTGGGACATACGAATTCCGTTCCTTGTATTTCCAGGGGACAGAGACAATCAGAACATGTTTCACTTGTGTTAATATGTAATTGTGGTTTGATATTCAGGCTTCTACAAATTCCAGGACCGAACAATCTGACTAGCTCGTCCATGATACAACTATAGATGTCGTACGTTCAATAGAAAAAAAAAAAAAGGAAGAATGAAGAGGGCCACGCAACGACCTTCTTCATTCTTCCTTTTTTCTTTTTTCGTGGCTATTCCTAAGCGTCCTTCTCGTTCCTCAAGGCAGCCAACACCTCGTTGAGCGCATGGTTGAGAGACTCTCCGAGACCTTCCTCTGGTTCCACCACTCTTGGTTCTGCGGGCAATGCTACCTCAGCAGGCTCCTCCGGTTCCACCACGTTTGGTTCCTCCTTTCTTGGACCCTCTAGCGTCTTGCTGGACTTCTTAGCGCGTTTTATATAGACACCGGGACACTTCATCTTGATGGCGAGACGGTCGCATCCTGAGCAAAGCCCGTAACTAGTACGACATCCTTTACCGCACTTCGAGCATGGTATGAGTGGGGCACAACCTTTTGAGATTTGGTAGTTGTGCTGGCAACAGAACTTCGTTGTCTTCGAAATCCTCTTTTGGCATTTCGTGTCCTTCCCTCTCAGCAACCAATCACAAGTTACTACCTCAATCATTGTGGCGTCTACATTTGAGTTCTTCTTCGACATGTTCGATCTGTATGGTGTTAATGCGTACTAAGATAACAACGTAAGCTAGTATTGTGGAATAAAGAATATATACTAATACCATTCGGTGGCAATATACAGTATAATAATCATTCCTTTAACATATACTTCAAGTTGGATTTTCTTAGGTGCAGTTGGATTCAATCGGTCCATACCTGGCCTCATAAACATTCACATAGTAGTCTAGTAGGGCATTTTCAGCCTCTATGGTGAGATGGGAGTTCTTAATGAACCAATTAATGAACCATCCAGAGGTATCAAGATAATAACTTCTACAGGCGCATAGTAGAGCATAATGAATGTATTCACACTCTACGGTTATCTGAAAATGTTGAATGAGCCACTTGATGATATTAAGCTGACCATTCGTAATGGCCTCTATCATAGCAAACATGACGGCATTGCTCTCTTTGGTGAACTGGAAGTGCTTAGTGAGCCACTTAGCGAGATCAAGATGACCATACCTTAAGGCAGCGTCTAGAGTATTATTGGTGTACCTATCCATTTTATTGAAACGAAAGTGCTTGGTGAGCCACTTAACAATATTAAGGTTGCCATGATCACTGGCGTAGATGAGAGGAAGGCTGTCGTCGATGTGGCTTGCGGAAATGCCGAAAGTCCTAACCAATTTGTTTCGATCGGCATCGTTACGAGTGGACTTCAAACCAAAACATAGTACTTGTATACGGAACTCTCGGTCTACGTCTTTGTAGCGCGCGAGAGATGCAGCACCGTTTAGGAGTTTTGATACCCTTGCAATGCTTGAGAATGACGTAGGCCCTGCATGCTCTACGATCTTAGTCAAGATTTCTAGAGGGAGGCACGATATATAATCCATAGTGGAAGATATCGATATACAGTATAATAATCATGTCTCTAACAGATACTCAAGTTTTGGATTTTTATGTGTAAGAAAGGCTGACACTTTGAATGACCCTTAGTTACCCCTAGTAGTATAGCCGGTATTAAAATGATACAACTTTTTCTTGTGCAAGATAAACTTAAAAAGTTGTCTACTTATGGACGCCTTGGTTTTCTTGCACAAGGGGCGTCATGAAGTGGATTTCTGAATTCGCTTTATGACGCCCCTTGTGCAAGAAAACCAAGGCGTCCATAAGTAGACAACTTTTTGAGTTTTGTTGCACAAGAAAAAGTGGTATCATTTTAATACCGGCTATACTACTATCGGTTGATTGCCAAATATATTTGAGTATTAATTCTTTAAAATGGTTGAACGACGTTTGTCCAAACCGAACTGTCACCATACTGTTTTCCTGTCTGTTGTGCACGCTGGGCATGCTTAGAGCAGACATACACCATGCGTAGTGGCTATTAATTGGCACGCTGTTGTGGCAAGCTCAGGTCCTCCTTTGATCCTCTATGCACAGTTAGGCCACCGTGCCCTTGGCACACTGAGCACGCTGTCATGACATACGTTCACAATATAATGAATGGTGTGCTGTTTAGGGTCAAATTGGACCAAACACCTTTACCATCCATTTCTCGAAAGCGGCACATGTATATGTATGAGAATTTTTTTAAATATCTTTGTTGCTAGAACTGGTGAGCAGCACATGTATAACAACTGTAGTTTCGTTCGTAAACGTTTTTAATTTCTCCGACACATTTCGTCTGTATTAACAACAGACTTCTTCAGGGAGTTTACAATAAAATTATTAACAACGGTATATACCGTATATCGACATAATTATACTCTAAAACATGTGTGGATTAAACTTCCATGGAAATGACTAAATTATAATACGCGCTGTGTCATGTAGACATTAAACGAATGCAGAATTATGTTATTACGTGTTCAATGATATTTTTTGGGGAAATCAGGTTAGCGCTAATTCATTCTAAAGAACGCATGTGGATTAAATTTCCACGGAAATGACTATTAGGCCACCGGGCCCTTGGCATGCTGGGCACGCTGATGGGAATGCTGATGGGCATTCTGATTGGAATGCTGTTGTGACGTACATTCACAATAAATTGAATGGCGTGATGCTTAAGGGTCAAATTCGACCAAAAAAATACCGGCAGTCTTGTTTTAACAGAACTAGTATATAAAGTACATTTGTACATGTACTGGAATATGGGTAGATCGACCGAACTTTATATTATAAAACAAAAATAGAAGATGGTTCTCCTATGTCCTATAACAAAATAATGCACTTTCGAGGTCTCAAAGCTCCTAGTCCTGTGTATAAATTTCGTAATTTCATAGTGTCTTCATGAGCACAAAACGAGCGGACGTTACCGGGACGTTAAGAGGGATGGGGTCTCAACATCCATTGGAAGTTGAGCGGGGCATTTCGAATACATGTATGTCGTCGGCCCCTAACGCTTTTATTTACCGTATTTACCCGTGTATAAGCCGCACCTTTTCACCCAAAATTTTCGTTCAAAATCGGGGGTGCGGCTTATCTATGGGAACACCTAGAAAGGAGACCCAACATTAACATATATTTACATACGTGTATCATGAACCTGAATGAAACTTTTATTATGCGACGGTGCGTATATTACAATCAGGTTCAAATCGCATCCGATCGTGTATTATATTAAGCAATTTAAGCATAATCATTGAAAAAAAAACATGCACTTTCAAAGAGTTAAAGCAAAAACTCTTCTAAGACCCACCTTAGACCTAATATATTAGAATTTCGTGAATATTTAAACGTGATTAAGCTTATTTACCTTCCAAAACAGGCTGATTCGCAGCGCTTGTCAAAGCAGGCATCTAAACAACCAGGCATTCTTCGCAATTTTACACGTGGGAGATTGGCACTAGTTAATGAAAAATCCAAGATGGCGGACCTGACCTACTCGTGCAAGTATTGTTTCGCCAGAAACCTTTCTTGCTCTAGCGATTAAAGGAAAGCGGTTCCTTGGAATTGTTGTTAGTTAATTGGGGAATAAATGCGGAAGAATTCTGGAGTGATTTAAAGACTACAGGTTAAAATATACACAAGAAATGACAAGGCAAGTTGAACCACAGGCAGCCCAGACTCGACATATATTTCCCGCCTTTTGGGTTACCTGTGGTATGTTTCATTAAGTGATCTCGGAAGAGTTTACATAATTGCTCCTTGTGAATTCTCTTTTCCGATTCCTACGAAATAAACCTTCAATAATAAAAGATTGATACTTAATGAAGTTTTGTGAGTGGTTTTGGGGTGATTTGGGGACTTCTGAAGCAGTTTATTAGGCCTCGAGGTTTTGACGGTTGGCCGCGTGTCTACCTCATAGCTACAAATATACACAAGGTATGCAGCTTCGAGCCGCTTTTCATCGATGTCACCTCACTCGCTGCCGAAATTCGACAAGAAATTCAAATTGATTTCGCCTCTGCTTTCTGCACACAAATCCAGACATGTGTAAGCACTTCTCATCCACGTTTCAGGCCAAACGACGTGAAAACGGCTTGGAAAATAAATTTCGATTTCCAAATATTTCTCTCGGTATGTGATCTGCAGATTGATCGGTCCACAAATCAGCGGTAGACATCGCAGGCGGTGCTTTCAAGATGCGTAGGCATGGCAACTGCATCTTGAAAGCACCGCATAAATACAGCAAGTGATAAATATCACGTACAAATCATGCTATTTTTGTTTATAATATATATATGACCTAAGAAATATACTGAAAAAGACAATCACATGTTCTCATGAGTAGAGTTTGTTTACTTTGAGTTTGAGCTCATGCGTGGGCATGGCAACTACATCTTGAAAGCACCGCCTGCGATGTCTACCGCTGATTTGTGGACCGATCGATCTGCAGATCGCATACCGAGAGAAATATTTTGAATTCGGAATTTATTTTCCAGGCCGTTTTCACGTCGTTTGGCCTGAAACGTGGATGAGAAGTGCTTATACATGTCTGGATTTGTGTGCCGAAAGCAGAGGCGAAATCGATTTGAATTTCTTGTCGAATTTCGGCGGCGAGTGAGGTGACATCGATGAAAAGCGCCTCGAAGCTGCATACCTTGTGTATATTTGTAGATATGAGGTAGACACGCGGCCAACCGTCAAAACCTCGAGGCCTAATAAACTGCTTTAGAAGTCCCCAAATCACCCCAAAACCACTCACAAAACTTCATTAAGTATCGATCTTTTATTATTGAAGATTTATTTCGTAGGAATCGGAAAAGAGAATTCGCAAGGAGCAATTATGTAAACTCTTCCGAGATCCGCTTATGAAACATACCACAGGTAACCCAAAAGGCGGGAAATATATGTCGAGTCTGGGCTGCCTGTGGTTGAACCATATTCGATCGAATTAAAGTTGTGATTATTTATTTATGACAATCTGATGAAGTTTTGCTTCAAGTACGAGTGTTTATGAACTCCAACAAAATATTGTTTTTTGAAGAAGTTTGGCATCAAATGCAAGCGTTTATGAACTCGGACAAAAGATTTTCTAATTATTTTTTGTATTTTTCAAAAAAAGTTTTTTCCTAAATTCGAGCTTCAAAACTTGGGGTGCGGCTTATACACGGGTAAATACAGTATGTTCAACAATGTTCTCAAATTTCCGAATTACGGAAGGATCATAAAAATAGCGCAGTGGTTTTAAATCGTGACTTGAGATCAGGATACAGATAATTTTTGCCTTGAAATTCCCAAGAGTTTGATACTCAGTGATGAGCGTGCTAAGCAAAGCAAGCCTTTACATGCAGTGGCGGTCTACTCCATGATGAGCGTGCTAAGCGAGCCTTATGCACGGTATAGCATCCTTTTATGCATAGTCTACTCCGGGATGAGCGTGCTGAGCGAGCCTTATATATGCACGGTATAGCGTCCTTTTATGCACGGTCTACTCTGTGATGAGCATGCTGAGCGAGCCTTATGCATGGTATAGCGTGCCTTATGCACTGTTGTTACGGGTTTGAGTATCAACTCCGTGCACATGGTTGGGTCTGACCTTAACAGCCATTGGACGTTAAACGGGGCACTAAGAATATGTTGACAGTCTCATACTGGTACCATAATTATTTTGGGACATATTTATTTAGCCTACTGTAAGTACTATCAATTAAGATAGGTTTTACAGCTGTGTACCCTGCTAGACAAAGATTCCTTACCCCCCTCTCAAGGCCTTCTTGGGGATAACTCTAAGCTCTGGAATAATAAGTTACCTCTGGATATTAGGCAGAGCATATCAGTTAATTTATTCAAATCTAAATTGAAGACTTACTTGTTCAAGGAAGCATATTAGTATCGATCATTAGTTATCTATCTATATGTAGATATAGATTTGTATTGACTTTAATTTACTCGACATTAACTATTTTATTTAATATTTTAGGTTTTTAATATAGTAGTGTAAAGTGCTATGAACAATTCGTGAATATAGCGCTATATAAATGTTTTTATTATTATTTATTATTATAACAACTAGTCCCCAGTCTCTTAGAATGAGATGTAAAGTGGTAAGCTGTAGTGCTAAGTGTGCACACCCTACGAGGGAAAGAGAAAAAATCTCTGACCCAAGTGGGACTCGAACCCAAGTCTCTTACACTGTAACTTGCATACATGTACTCATGCATCCAACATGGTGCAGCGCTTGCTTTTCACTTTAAGATTTGGGGGAGCATGTCTCCCCTTTTCCTAAAAATGGGGAGAGGGGAGATAATTGTAGCCTCCTCTTGGAATGAGAGGAGAGCCGTTTTGCATCCCTTCAAACCATCAATGTTGTGTGTTTCCACAGAGCTAATGGCCACAGGGCTGCACTGTTCACCATGTGCTTCATCAAAAATCGAAACCCCCTCTAACCACTACTGTCCAGTCTCAAAAGTGGAGAGGAAAATCCAAAATGGCGACCAGAAAAACGCACACGAGTAATTAATTAAATTAAAATCAGCAAGTTTTCGTTTTGATAATAGAAGGAGGAGACGAAGTGTGAAAAGAGGGGAGACTTGTGAAATTCAGGGGATATTTTCAAAATTAAAGTGCAAATTCTTGTGAATATTCAGCAAACTGGAAAATCAGGGGAGATGATAAGTTTACATTTAGCAAATAATGGGGGAGCCTAATAATTGACTCTATACAGACTACCCCATTTACTAAATAAAGTACTGCCATAATAAAAACAGGTCAAATTCTTGCTAACATCAAACTAAAGAGTGAGTCCTAACTCCTTGGCAAATAAACCCCACAAGTTTACAGGGTAGTACCAGAGATGTAGATAATAGCTCTGGGCAATTGTTTCCCTGGCTGTTTTCAACTATCAACACAAGCAGTAAATATTGAAGATAAATGCTGTGAAACCATCATTGCTATCCATTGAAAGTATATGTATTAATGTAGCTACATTTGTACATTGTCTGAGTGCCACTCAATTTTCTGGCTTTTTGGAAAAGAAATAAAAAATGAACTGATTGTTATATTATGAGGCTTTGTGAGCAATTATCATATCTCAATCATTTTAAGCAATATAAATTAATTGTTCTTTATGTTTGTATTCCTCCAGAGACCCTGTGTGTGTCCACAAGAAGAATGCAACAAGACATTTGTCAGAGACGTCCACCTCAAGAGACATATGTTGAGTCATACAGGAACTAAAACATTCAGGTGAGGAAGAACTGGTGTCACATGTGAACGGTCAAAACAATCGGCAGCTAAAAAGTCCCCAGTTCCCAAAAGAAAACACCCAAACAACTTCATTAAGTATCAATCTTTTATTTAAAATAAGTATCGGAAAAAAATTCACACAGGGGAAATATATATGAACTCTTCTCTAATCCCCTGGAGAACTTACATGTAGGTACCATAGGTAACTGGAAAGACAAACATCAAGTCTGTTAAGCCTGTGTTCATAGTAA
Source organism: Actinernus sp. WN-2022 (assembly GCA_030867875.1). Taxonomy (NCBI): domain Eukaryota; kingdom Metazoa; phylum Cnidaria; class Anthozoa; order Actiniaria; family Actinernidae; genus Actinernus; species Actinernus sp. WN-2022. The sequence goes on along the minus strand of JAOWCC010001751.1, from coordinate 56,072,292 downwards.
ATCAGACATGAGTACAAAAATTGGAGCCAGACGCATGCTTCTTTATACACAACTCCATTGTTTCTAAACATGATGAAGTGAACATAAATTTTATGTTATATTTTAGTTGCCCTCATACCAGCTGTGACCTGATGTTCACCACAAAACATTACCTGAAGAGGCATATGGACAGAGCCCATAACAGGCCATTCAAGGTAAGACAACATGATGTATGTTCACCACAAAACATTACCTGAAGAGGCATATAGACAGCCCATAACAGGCCATTCAAGGTAAGACAACACCACAAAACATTACCTGAAGAGGAATATGGACAGAGCCCATAACAGGCCATTCAAGGTAAGACAACAGGATGTATGTTCACCACAAAACATTACCTGAATAGGCATATAGACAGAGCCCATAACAGGCTATTCAGGGTAAGACAACATGATGTACATGTATGTTTGTGGAGAATATTTCGGTAGTACTTTCCCCATTCAGTTTCAAACATTGTTGTTTAAGTAAAATATAGGCAGGCGTTCCTAATGCTCGAGTCAGGGGTAGGCCTGGAGACTAGTCACATGTAAGAGGAGAGCACGTGGAGAGGAATAAACATGGCGGACTAAAAGCAATGTGTGGAGTTTGTTATTTGGTTTTATAGGGAAACAAATCTGTGAGAATTGTCGGAGCAAACGGAAAACTTAATCCCCGACAAAGTGGCGACCCTGCCAGGACACCGTTCTTGGAATTTTGCGAGGGAAAATCAGAACAAGTGAGTTTACAAAATCAACGGAGAGTCGAGCGAATTCGAGATGGCGACAGTCGAAGAAGCATTAAAGAAAATCGATGGTAAGCTTAAATTGTTGAAGTTCACACAGGATGACACACCGAGAATTCTAGAAAATAAATCGTTGAAAGCCATGGAACGACAACTGAAGAATTTCGAAAACCAAATAAACGAGAGTCATGACTTGAAAGCGAGAGTGCAAGAACTGAGAATAGAAGCCGGGGACAAACCAGATGACGTAAGGAAATGGAGTTGGGAAATCGAGAGCGGAATAGCAGTATATGAAGAAGCCACGGAAGGATTGAAAGACGCTGTAAAACACCAGCGAGAACGAGCACAGCGAGAATTTAGGGACGAAGAAGAAGCGATCGAAGAACAGAAAAGACAAAGGCAGTATGAACAAGAAATTCACCATGAGCAGGCAAAGTTGGAAGTCAGGCAGAAATACGATAGGAAGTTAGGCGAAATGCGTGAGAAATCAGGGAAGGAGAGAAACCAAGAAGCCAAGCTTCCAAAGCTAGTGATATCTAAGTTTCAAGGTACACATTTAGATTGGCAAAGATTTTGGAGCCAGTTTGAAGCAGGGATTGACCAGACGGATATAGGACAAGTGGCAAAATTTTCCTACCTGAGGGAGTTACTAATTCCTAAAGTCAAGATGACAATTGATGGACTTCCATTCACCACAGAAGGTTATGAGCGGGCCAAACATCTATTGAAATCCAAATATGGAAAGCCTAGTGAAGTTGTAAATGCACACGTCCAGAATATCATGTCTCTTCAGACCATCCATGGTACTCAGCCAAAGAAGGTACACGAGTTCTATGACAAACTGGTTAGTAACATACAATCGTTAGAAACCATGGGCAAACTCAGGGAGATAAATGGTTATGTCCGACTGACGCTTGATAAGCTGCCAGGGATTAGAGCAGATCTGGTTAGGACTGATGACGAGTGGCAGGAATGGAGATTTCCTCACATGATTGTGGCCTTGCGGAAGTGGTGTGAGAGAAATCCAGTGCCAACAGATGACCGAGCATCGGATAATGCATGTGGCGAGCGAGGGCAATACCGACCACCCAGGAGGGAAAGGGTGTTCCAAACTAACCAACCAGATGGGTAACCAGCCAGGGTTTGTGTTTATTGCAATGCAGGCGATCATAAATCCACTGACTGTGAGAAGGTAACAAGTGTGGAAGAAAGAAAGAAGCAGTTGAGCACAAAGAAGCTGTGTTTTAATTGTACTGGGGCAAAGCATAGAGCCTCAGACTGCCGTAGTAGGAGCAACTGTCAAAAGTGTAATGGCAAACATCATACCTCGATTTGTGATAGAGATTCAAACCGACAGCCAAACCCAATGATGATAGCCACTGTTAAAGGTACAGTAATATACCCTGTTGTGGTGGTAAAGGTGGATGGTATAAAGTGCAGGGCATTGCTTGATTCTGGGGCTGGAAGTTCTTATGCCTCAGCAGAGTTAATAAGTAGGCTTGATAAGCAACCTATTCGAAGGGAGTTTAAACGGATCGATATGATGATGCATTCGACTAACCAGAAGATAGAAATATTTGGTGTGAAGGTTTCCAGTCTGAAGGAAGATTTTCACCTGGCTATTTCAGTAAGCAAGGTAGATAGAGCAGTCCTACTGTCGCTCCCAAATCCTAGGTATACTGAAATCATTGATCAACACCAGCACCTAGAGGGAGTCATTATGGATGATATGGATAATAAGACCGAGCTTCCCATTCACCTTGTACTCGGTACAAGTGAGTACTCAAGCATCAAGACGCGAATGAGGCCAAGAGTCGGACAGCCTGGAGAGCCGGTAGCAGAGTTGACAACTTTTGGTTGGACAATCCTTTCACCAGGAGCAGAGGTGAATCGGAACAGTGTTTACTTGACGAGAACTTCTACTGCAGATCTGGAGCAGCTGTGTAGACTAGATGTGTTGGGGCTTGAGGACAGACCAGCTGGAGACCAACAATCTGTCTACGAGGATTTCAAGGAACAGCTGACACAAAGCTCTGAAGGCTGGCACGAGACTGGTTTACTTTGGAAGAATAACTGTGGTCCTTTACAGAGCAATAAAAGTGGAAGTTTAGGAAGACTGGCGGGCCTGGTGAAGAGGCTGCACAGGGAACCTACGCTGGTCGACAGATATGATGATGTTATCCAGGATCAACTGGCAAAGGGTATAGTAGAAAGAGCGAGTGAAGTAGCTAAGGGTAGAGAGTTCTACATACCTCATAAGCCAGTGATACGAGAGTCTGCCGAAAGCACAAAAATGTGAATAGTGTTTGATGCATCAGCGAGACAAAATGAAGAGAGCCTCTCATTAAATGACTGCTTAGAAACAGGACCGGCCTTACAGAACCTGTTGTGGAGAGTTCTTGTGAGAATGCGGTTTAAGCCGGTGGCATTGTGTGGAGATATCAAACAGGCATTCTTGCAGGTGCGCATACGTGAAGAAGACCGAGATGCTTTGCGGTTCCACTGGATCAGGAATAAAGATCCCTCTGATGTTGAAGTCCTTAGATTCACTCGTGTCCCGTTTGGTCTAGTCCAATCGCCCTTTCTGTTGGGGGGAACAATAGAACAACATTTGGAGAACTGCAAGAACAAGTACCCCAGAGAGGTAGAGGAGATCAGGAGGGGTTTGTATGTGGATGATGTCCTCACTGGGGGAGAGACCTTGGACGGAACACTTAAGCTGAAAGAGATGGTAGTAACAATGTTTGGAGAGGCGAAGTTTGAGCTACACAAGTGGCATTCAAATGTACCAGAGCTGGAAGCAAGTTGTAATTCTAATGATGAGGAACAGAGTTATGCAAAGGAGCAGCTAGGAGTGAAGGCAGATGAAACAAAGATGTTGGGACTCGCATGGAACAAAGCTGATGATACCATGGGAATAACCTTTCCAATGAAAGCTGCAGGTGGATCAAAGAGAGAAATACTTCGATTTCTTGCTTCGATATTTGATCCCCTAGGACTAGTTTCACCCATAGCATTGTTGGGGAAATTTGTGTATCGAGATACCTGTGACCAACACCTACCATGGGATGGAGAGCTACCACCGAACATGCTGAGGCAATGGAAGACATTCGAGAGAAACCTACCGGACAGTGTAGAGGTGCCACGCAGTCTGGCCACCTTTCGAGAGAGTATTGAATCAATCGATCTACATGCATTTGGAGATACAAGTGGAGTAGGGACAGCAGCTGCAGTGTATGCTGTAGTTCACCAAGAGTCTGGCATCAAAGCTGGACTAGTCGCAGCTAAATCGCGACTTGCAAAGAAAGGCCTAACCATTCCACGGCTGGAACTTATATCTGCACACATGGCGGCCAACCTTGTGGAGAATGTTAAGGACGCACTACACGGGTATCCGGTTAGACAAGTCTACGGATGGTTGGATAGTACTGTAGCACTACACTGGATTAGGGGAGGAGGTAGCTACAAGCAATTTGTCGCAAATCGAGTGCGACAGATAACAGCTAAGAGTTACATCCAGTGGAGGCATGTGAGCACCGATCAAAACCCAGCCGATGTTGGTAGTAGAGGAAAAGATGTGAACAAGATGCCTGAGATGTGGTGGAAGGGACCAGAATGGCTGTTGACTCCTGATCATTGGCCTGATGATTGTCATACACAGCCCAGCGTAGCAACAGAGGTGGAGTCTAAGCTTGTGAGGGAAGTTCTAGCTACTACGGTGGAGACTAATGACAACTGGGATGAGGTTCTTAAGAAGCATGGGTTTTGGAAAACGATACGCATTTCTGCATGGGTTGCTAGGTACCTTCACAACTGCAGGGCTGAACAATTGGAACATCTCTCAGGACCCTTGACAACTGCTGAGACAAATGGCCAAATCCAGGTTTGGATTAGAAGGGTACAGACCAGGTACAGCCAGACAGATCAGTTCAAAGAAGACCAACTGAGACTGAACCTACAGAAGAATGAACAGGGGTTGTATGAATGCCGTGGCAGAATCCAAGGAAGTTATCCAATTTATCTGCCACCAAACTCACCTTTCAGCGAGAAGATGGTTATGGATGCTCATTTACTGACACTGCATGGGGGAGTTGGCCTCACAATGGCATTCATCAGACGTAACTATTGGATACCTCGAATAAGACAGCTGACAAAGAAGGTCATCTGAGGATGCTTCGGCTGTAAGAAATTTCAAGTCACAGCATTCTCAAACCCGCCACCCGGAAACCTGCCAACTGATCGAACCAAAGGATCAGTACCATTCCAAGTGCTTGGAGCTGATTATGCTGGGCCGATTGCCTACAAGCTCAACCCAAAGAAGGAGGGCAAGGCTTACATCTTACTGTTTGCATGTAGTCTCACAAGGGCCATCCATCTTGAGTTGCTGCCGGACCAAACTACAGCAGGGTTCCTCAGAAGCTTCAAGCGATTCATAGCAAGAAGAGGCAGACCAGAGAAGATCTACACCGATAATGGAGGATCGTTCATAGGTGCAGCTAAGTGGGTGAAGAAAGTGATGAAAGATGAGCGGGTTCAGAACTACCTGGCCCACCACAACATTAGCTGGCAATTTAACCTGAGCAGAGCCCCTTGGTGGGGAGGCCAGTTTGAAAGGATGGTGGGGATCGTGAAGCGAGCTCTACACAAGTCTATGGGCCGCGCTTTACTCGGATGGAGTGAACTTGAAGAGGTGTTGCTGGATGTCGAGGTGGCTGTAAATAACCGTCCACTCGGGTATGTAGAGGATGATGTCCAGTTACCCACGCTTACACCGAATGTCATGATGTTTGGTCAACCTAACCTACTACCAGAGGAGGATGCTGGTTCAATCGATGATGCAGATTTGAAGAAACGTGCAAGATATGTGCGTAGGTGCAAGGATGTGCTTTGGTCAAGATGGACGGGGGAGTACCTAAAGGGATTACGAGAAAGGCACAACCTTAACCACAAGACAAAGGAGATGACCATTCAAGCTGGAGATGTTGTTCTGATGAAGGGCAATGAACGCAACAGAGGGAGGTGGAACATTGGGATCATCGTTAAACTCATCAAGGGAAGAGATGGAGTTGTCAGAGCGGTGAGATTGAGAGCTGGACAGTCCTTCTTGGAAAGAGCAATTCAACAACTGTATCCGATGGAGTTGTCCTGTGATCTTGCGCTGGAACAAGAAGACATATTGCAGCTTAACCCAGATGCAAGGGAGTTCCGGCCAAGAAGGAGAGCTGCGACAGCCGCTGCAAAGAGGATCCAGTGTATTGCAGATGATGAAACAACCGATTTCTAACCGCAATATATTTTATCCTTTCTGGATCAAATAGGGGGAGTGTGTGGAGAATATTTCGGTAGTACTTTCCCCATTCAGTTTCAAACATTGTTGTTTAAGTAAAATATAGGCAGGCGTTCCTAACGCTCGAGTCAGGGGTAGGCCTGGAGACTAGTCACATGTAAGAGGAGAGCACGTGGAGAGGAATAAACATGGCGGACTAAAAGCAATGTGTGGAGTTTGTTATTTGGTTTTATAGGGAAACAAATCTGTGAGAATTGTCGGAGCAAACGGAAAACTTAATCCCCGACATGTTCACCACAAAACATTACCTGAAGAGAAATATGGACAGAGCCCATAACAGGCCATTCAAGGTAAGACAACACCAAAAAACATTACCTGAAGAGAAATATGGACAGAGCCCATAACAGGCCATTCAAGGTAAGACAACATGATGTATGTTCACCACAAAACATTACCTGAAGAGGAATTTGGACAGAGCCCATAACAGGCCATTCAGGGTAAGACAACACCACAAAACATTACCTGAAGAGGCATATAGACAGAGCCCATAACAGGCCATTCAAGGTACTAAGACAACATGATGTATGTTCACCACAAAACATTACCTGAAGAGGCATATAGACAGAGCCCATAACAGGCCATTCAAGGTAAGACAACACCACAAAACATTAACTGAAGAGGAATATAGACAGAGCCCATAACAGACCATTCAAGGTACTAAGACAACATGATGTATGTTCACCACAAAACATTACCTGAAGAGGCATATAGACAGAGCCCATAACAGGCCATTCAAGGTAAGACAACATGATGTACATGTATGTTGACCACAAAACATTACCTGAAGAGGAATATGGACAGAGCCCATAACAGGCCATTCAGGGTAAGACAACAGGATGTATGTTCACCACAAAACATTACCTGAAGAGGCATATGAACAGAGTCCACAACAGGCCATTCAGGGTACTAAGAAAAACATGATGTACATGTATGTTCACTAGAAAACATTACCTGAAGAGCCACGAGGACAGAACTGATACCAGGCCATTCAAGGTAAGATGACATGATGTACAGGAAGGAGTGGATAGAGCAGATTTTGTATGAGTGGGACAAACTACAGCACTGACTATGGCACATTTACAGTTTGTCCTGCTGATCCAATCAAATTACAGAGTGAAGGTACAGCACAGTTACAGAATGGTTATGGTAAGGCTACAGATGTGACAGTTTGTCCCACTGATACGAAATCTGCTCCAGTGAGCATATGCACTTTAAAATTTGAGACTTGTGACAGCTTTGCCTTAAATAGAATAAGTAGAAAAACAAATTAAGATGTTGTTTGGTAGATAAAAAGATAATGTACTAGAGAGATGGCCTTTATTTAAACACAATGAATATTAAAGCTTGTAGTTTGTGGGGTTGTGTCATTAAAAATACTAAAAATTACTCAAAGGTTATATATTGCTACCGAGGTGTATACAAGATTTATCAACCCAAGGCTTCACACCAAGGTAGCGGTATATAACCATCTTATATACTCGGTGGTGAAGTTTACTAAAAAAATAATCTCCAGGTTGATAAGTACATGTAGATTATCAACCTCATGAATTTATTTGATAACCTACTTTTCAACCTGGAGATTCAATTGTTGGGTTGATAACTTACATGTAGATAAAGACCATTAGAGAAGTCTCTCTAGTGCATAAAAGTACTGTCCATATTGTTACAACCTCCCCACACTACAAGTCCATATGTAACAGATGGTAAATAACCTTAGAATATAATGATATAAGAACCTACATTGTATGTACAATGTAGTTAAAAATCTCGAATTCCTGAGGTCTAATTTTTTGGCAAAGTTCTTTTTTAAGATCTAGTGTCTGTCCAGCTCAGTTTATCATCCATGGTCATACCTACAAATGTAATACATGTAGCTGTGTCTTGGATACCCACTTGATTGCTGAGCTGCTGATGTACACTGGTGCCTGGGTGTCCATACGCCATCCTCTGCTTAGCTTAGCAGCATTGCTTCACTTTTTCCTGGGTGCAGAGTGAGTTTGTTACGGATGCACCACTGATATAGCTTTGTCAGTGCCATATTCAACTTTATGATGGCTTCATCCGCTGTCTGACCATAGCAAAGAAATAGTAGTATTGTCCACATACATAAATACTTCCCCAGATTTAACTGAAGATGGAAGGTCATTTGTAATTAAGGTAAAGAGTGTTGGACCTAACACTGACCCTTGTGGAATTCCAAATTTAACAGGGAGCTTCCCGGATTCTGCACCATTTACAATCATATATTGGCATCTGTCATTCAGATAGCTCTTAAGCCATCCCAAAAGGGGGCCTTTGACACCAAAGTTATCTTGGAGTTTGTTTTCCAGGAAAGTGTGGGACACACTATCAAACACCTTTTAAAAATCTATATTAAAGGCAACTGCCGTGCCCGCATCTACTGCCATTCCTCCACATTTCTGTGAGGTGTATATGCTCATTGTCTATCCAACATCAACTGGTTCTCTCGGAAGACGTGACTTACTAGTGTATCGTTTGCTTTGGATTCCATTTTCTTGGTTGGGACACTTAGAATTGAGCTTGGTCAGAAGCTGTTATTAACTTAGATTTGCAAGATGTAACACTTACTATTCAAGTGAGATCAACATACATCTTGTTATAAAATATAATTCAATGAAAAATAAACATTAAATTATTAAGTTATTAAATTATTAAGTTATTTATTTATTAAGTTATTTATTTCTTAAGTTATTTGATTATTAAGTTATTTGATTATTAAGAGCGACTGCCTGTAAATATTGAGAATCGTGGGTCAACGGTGAAATTTCGGAATCCTTCATATTTTGCCAGAACATACCCTTGGGTGAACTGTTTTAGGAAATCATATCAAAAAGTTCCAGCGCTTTTTTAATTTGGCGATTTTTACAAAAGATTGAAAATACGGCCCCAGAGTGGTTTTTGGCTTGTCAGAACGACCGAATCAACACGCAACAACAAAGAGCTAGGGAAGTCTTATAAAAACTCCAATGGAATCATACTTCACACACATATTAAAACAACTCTTTGACCTCAACATCCAGCAAGAATATATTACGATAGTGTAATTTATTCTTTTTTTCTCTGCCTTTTTAAACATGCATGTCATAAGACAAAATAATGGCCAAGTTTGACAGCCCTAAGCGACTCCTGGTATATGATTTTTTTTAATAAAAACTACACGGCATGAAAGCTTGGTTATTCTAGTTTAATCTAGCAAAGTACTAACTTTGGAATCCAAACGCTTCCCCTCAACAAAATAAAACGACCATGTACTGTAAGAGAGACGATTTAACCTCTAATTTTACAGTGCTGATCATAAACACCCATTCAAAAAATAAACAAACGTCCAAAATCATTTTTCAACTACTCTTAACTGGTCTTTTAAAGCTCTGAAAGTGAAATGTACCTTTTGTACTGTTTTATCAGTCGAGATTTTGAGCCTGAGAGCTGTTAATTGAATGGTAGCTATATATAGATTCCCGTGCAAATCTGATCAAACATTGAAACAACAACAGGGTTGTTCCAGTCATCGAATTGGCCGAAATTCACCAGGCTGTGCTCATGAAATGCCTACACTTACATCGGAAGTACATGTACATTCTAAACGACAAATATATCCGATCCTGCAGTTATTTCTGAAGCCAAACGAAGACATTTTCATTCTCAAAGATCTGACCTGTCACCTATCAGTAACGCTAGCGAAGCGCCGACTCTAGTTTACAAGTCATGTTATGAGAACTAAAATAAATTCCTGCACCTTTATAAGCCAATAGAACGCTTAATTCAGATACATGGAGATAAACTACTGACTCAACTCTGCATGATAACGATTTCCTCTAAATCTGTCTAAAATAGCCCGGTAAATATAATCATGATGACAAACAACTGAGCTGAAAATATACTACTCACCGACAAGAAGGCCCATTTCCACCACTTTTATTTATCCACCCAGACTATCCATTGTGGTACTCAGTATTTTGAAAAGAAGTTAACTGCCCGAGGGTCCTAAATGCCAGGCTAAACGATATGCAATAACTTTGTAGTGAGTGATCATGGTGAACATAATGAAATGTGACACTACTGGAATGTAACACAACTCGTGCAGCCCAGTTACCCACATAAATTAAATACTTTCTGTGTGGAGAATAACGTGAACTTCGGATCCTATTATCGTAATGTTTCATTTTTGAATTCTAGCCGAAGCAAAAAAAAATTAAACTACAACAAATATTTCAAATTAGTTTTCTGTTTAGGCCATCCCAATAGAATGTTTCATTTCCCATCGCCCGACCGACCCAAGTTTTTTTTTGAAAAGTAAAAAAAGTACAAAACTTGACACCGACCCAATTTTTTGGATAAGTAAAAAAAAAGGATTGAAGTCTGATGTTTTTTCTAACTACACCTCTTTTCCGAGCTCGAGATCTCTACGTATTAGTTTCTTGCCTTTCTCATACAAATAGGCCCTTTGCAGGACCTGGTCACGTGACCTTTTTAGCCTGTCAATAAAGAAAAAATTGGCGCAAGAACAACATGAATGCCAGAAATGGAAAGAGCAAGCCAAAATGAGTAAAATTCCAAGTTTTAGGTTCATATCTTTAGTTGTTACCCATTGTATGTATCCTCTGGGTCCTCAGCATCATTATATAACTGAAACATGCACTCCTTAGCACATGAGCGCCACCTTACACCAATGGGGTGTATTTCCTAAAATAACCAGGCTGTGTACTGTTAATGTCAAATAGATTTCAAATAATTACCATTGGCATGAGACCCATGTATAATTACCATTGGCATGAGACCCATGTATGAGAGATTCGTTCCCCTGGACCTCGACGTTATTTGAACATTCCCCTCGCACTTTCCTAGTACAAAGTTTTACATATGATTGGCTTCAGGCACGGAGAAGTAAAGGAGAAGGTTGAAAAAAGCACTGATGTCTCTCGAGTGGGACATTGCTTTCATATTACACTACGTTTGTCTGTTAAAATGACTCAGTCATTTTATGCAACAACATATATCTGCATATATATACTGGGCAAAAAATGGTTCCCAATGGTTTATGAAAATAGATATTGTTATTGCGTACAGGCAACTCCTAGTTAAAAAAGAGATGTAAAACCGGGCTTCCTGTGGTTTGGGTAAGGACTATCTGTGTGCATGAATTTTTTTCCAGCAATTCTGCCCGGCGCAAATTTCTTTTGCCAAGACATTGTTTCATGAAATTGCTGTCCACAAGGCTTTTCATTGTTAGCCGTGAAGCTTATAATCAGGAGTCCATTACTAGTATTCAAACATGAAACATTACGATAATAGGATCTTCTCCACACAGAAAGTATTTAATTTATGTGGGTAACTGGGCTGCACGAGTTGCTTTGCGTTACATTCCAGTAGTGTCACATTTCATTATGTTCACCATGATCACTCACTACAAAGTTATTGCATATCGTTTAGCCTGGCGTCCGGGTGGATAAATAAAAGTGGTGGAAATGGGCCTTCTTGTTGGTGAGTAGTATATTTTCAGCTCAGTTGTTTGTCATCATGATTATATATACCGGGCTATTTTAGACAGGTTTAGACGAAATCGTTATCATGCAGAGTTGAGTCAGTAGTTTATCTCCATGTATCTGAATTAAGCTTTCTATTGGCTTAAAAAGAAGGTGCAGGAATTTATTTTAGTTCTCATAACATGACTTGTAAACTAGAATTGGCGCTTCGCTAGCGTTACTGATAGGTGACGGGTCAGATCTTTGAGAATGAAAATGTCTTCGTTTGGCTTCAGAAATAACTGCAGGATCTGATATATTTGTCGTTTAGAATGTACTTCCGATGTCATTTAATGAGCACAGCCTGGTGAATTTCGGCCAATTCGATGACTGGAACAACCCTGTTGTTGTTTCAATGTTTGATCGGATTCGCACTGATTTTGGACGTTTTGTTTATTTTTTGAATGGGTGTTTATAATAAGCACTGTACAATTAGAGGTTAAATCGTCTCTCTTACAGTACATGGTCGTTTTATTTTGTCAAGGGGAAGCATTTGGATTCCAAAGTTTGCACTTTGCTAGATTAAACTAGAATAACCAAGCTTTCATGCCGTGTAGTTTTTATTAAAAAAAATCATATACCAGGAGTCGCTTAGGGCTGTTAAACTTGGCCATTATTCTGCCTCATATTTTTGCATTCAAAACATGCATGTTTAAAAAGGCGGAAAAAAAGAATAAATTACACTATCTTAATATATTCTTGCTGGATGTTGAGGTCAAAGAGTTGTTTTAATACGTGTGTGAAGTATGATTCCATTGGAGTTTTTATAAGACTTCCCTTGCTCTTTGTTGTTGCGTGATTATTCGGTCGTTCCGACAAGCCAAAAACCGCTCTTATTGGGGCCGTATTTTCAATCTTTTGTAAAAATCGCCAAATTAAAAAAGTGCTGGAACTTTTTGATATGATTTCCTACAACAGTTCACCCAAGGGTATGGTCTGGCAAAATATGAATAATTCCGAAATTTCACCGTTGACCCGCGATTCTCGATATTTACAGGCAGTCGCTCTTAAGTTATTACATGATCAGATTATTTATCAGATTTACATTTATTTTGTTCTTTGAAGATAAACTTCATGTCAGCTCAAGTGCTAAAATGATTCCTTATATTGTATATATTAGTGTCCATATGAAGATTGTGACTTGGAGTTTACAAGATGTAGCCAGTGGAAGATTCACCAGTTTGTACACACCAAAGAAAAGCCTTACAGGTTAGACTACCTTTGCTTGTTGGTGTGAAGATTTCTTCTATAATAGTACTGAGTATAGGGCAAAAAAACGTCCTAGTCTGCTCGTCGGAGACGAGTAGTGTTACCTTGGATGACTAGGTTTCCCAAAGTAATTGTCTGACCGGACAAGTAAAATTTACCACATACAATAATATTAGTGTCTATTTTCTTTAAGCTTTGAAAGGATCTCTCAATCAATAGCCTTTGTAAATGTGAACCAAGCAATTTACAGTAAATACTTGCATATCGACCGAACTTTTTTGGACAAAAACAAGGGCCAAAGCTTATACGGGGGTACAAGCATACATGTACATATCATTCAGTATCACGAACACTCACCCCAGGCCAATCCTTCAAAATCCAAGATGGTGGACCTCGGCCTCATGCACATTGGAATGACAACTTCAAACAATCTCTTCTGAAGAAGTTTCGCTTCAAGTGTGACCATTTATGAACTTTTTTTTCCAAAAAGAAGCATCTAAGTTTGGGGTGTGGCCTATACATGTATGTGGGTGCAGCCTATATGTGGGTATTTGCAGAAACGTGTTTCTGTTGAGATGCATGCTGTATGTACGTGCTGCAATTGTCACATGCTTGTTACATGTAGCAGGTGCTTTTGCTGAAAACAGCGACAGCATTAGGGTGAGGTCCTAGAACACCACTTTCCAAAATAATTCTATGAAGTTCATTGTCCAGTCTGTTTCATACAGAATTTGACCAAAAGTCACATACATGTGTATTCAGAAAGCCCATGTGCATGTAGTAGTGTTTTTGAAATGTAGTACGTTGTTAGTCGTACTTGTTTAATGATGCTAAATGTAATTTCGGTTAAACTTGAGACAATGCTGGCGAATGGTCTCCCCCATGGGGTTACCTTTATCTGTTGGGAGGCCCACATCTGGGACACTTTCCTATCCCATGATGCAGTGTGTCACCACAGCTAGCTTGTTGCTTTGATTCACATGGCAGATTACCCCTCCCTCCTTCACCTTTTGACACAGTAATTATTAGGTAAGTATATAAATGATATATTACACTGAATATTCAGTGTGATGGGTGTTGGTGGTGGACTGTGGCAGGGTTGTCATGGTTACCAGAGATTGCTCCCTATCCTTCATGTTCGTCTATTGGCAATACGTTTAATGGACAAGTTAATTTTACATTCGGATGACCAAAATTTGAGTGCCACTTGTCCAATGGACGAGTGAAATGTAAAATGGTATACATGTAGTAGTAAAAGTAACAGAAAGATTAATGCTCAGTTATATTATATTGCACAACTATGTGAATCAGCATATACATGTTTAAATGTTGATCACTGTAAAGTCTTGTAACCTATGTTACCTTGTATGGCTTATTATAGATGCAATGAGCGGGGTTGTCGTGAGTGCTTTGACTCACCAGTCAAGCTGAAAAGACACAACCGCAAACATGAGAAAGGTCAGTATATTGCTTAGCAATTACATATAAATAGTAGAACTCTTAGGATACAATGTTCATTAGTGTTTTAAAAAATGTTAGAGACTGCTTCTACCATATATCCCTCGATAATTTTTTTTGGGGGCATTGGAAGTGAATGATGGTAATAGTTCATTATAATTTAGGTACATGTAGGAAGTCAGTGATGGTAATAGTTTGTTGGAATCTAGGTTTCACTGGTTAGCTCAGTTGGTAGAGCACAGTGGGGGGTTGGGGGTTGGAATCCCAGCCGTGTCCTTGGGAAGGGACGTACGAGTCGTTTCTTCTAATCTATACAAGGGGGATGTGGAAGAACCTGTCGTGCTATTTTGAGAAAGAGTAGGGGATTGTATCCCGACACAACAGCCAGGTATTCTGAGGTACTAATAATCACCCATGATTGTAAACTGCACAGCAGTACATTGCACCACAATAGCAGTCCATATCACAAAAATAACCTTGTGAAGTGCATTTGAATATATTCATATAGAATCTGCGCTATATAAATGAATCGGCAGGTACAAAATGCAGACTGGAAAATGAAGACTGCAGACTGGAAAATGAAGACTGCAGACTGGAAAATGCAGACCGGAAAATGCAGACTCGAAAATGCAGACCAGACAAAATCAATAAGAAACATCTTCGGCCATAGGTATTGCATTTAACAGTATATATGGTCACCGTGAGATATGTTGCCGCGCGGCCAGTCACCCATGATCCAACAATAAACCTCGCCCAATCCGTATAACGTGGATACCCCAGCAGAATAATCCCATTACTAGAACGATTATGAGTATTATGTTGCAATCAATCAACTTCACACCGGTGTTAGCTTAGAACTTTTCCACAATTCGCTTTATCGGTTTATTTGATACAGTTCTAGAGCAATTACAGTATTGTAAACAGCGATGTAAAGTAAACTGTCATCCAAATAATCTTGTGTATTGTATAAAGATATGATCAAGGACTTTGACCAGCCACTGAGAGTTCCAGAAGTTAATTCTGTACAAGGTGCGATGGAACTTGCTAAGAAGTTGCAGACTTATCTGACTGGCAAGGAAAAGAGCGACTGTCTCAAGCCGTTGCACGCGTCAATGATGCCTTGGTGATGGACATGCACCTCAAGTCTTTAAGCGCAATTATAAGCAGTCTTCCATATATGGGCTATACGGGTACATGTGCCGCGGGATAGGTTATGGTTTTTGAGCTGCCGAGGTCTGGGATAGGGTATCCTTTTTACGGTTTTGGTCTGGGAAAGGGTATGGATTTTGATATACTTGTCGTTGACGCCATGCTAAGCGCTCTATCGACTACACTACAGCTTAAAATACCATATTAAAACAAAAGAACGGCTTTCGTAGTGTAATTCTAATTAAAAACTGTTCGGTATCTGGACTCTTTCATACATGTATCTAATGTCATGCTGTGTAAACATCACAAGATCACGTCTGGGATAGGGTATTGTTTTTTTGCTTCAAGTCTGGGATAGGGTATGGTAAACGGCATTTTTAGGTCTGGGATAGGGTGAGGGTTTTGAGGTCACCGCGGCACACCCCTACCCAAAAATCTTCTGAGTACCCCCCAGGGTCTTTATTGTAGCTCCCGTAAGCGGACACATCCCATATTGCACAAGTGTCCGCTTACGAGAACTATTCCCGTAAGCGGACAGTTCCAGTTACGGACCCAAGGGTGTCCGCTTTACCAAACAGGAAACCCAAATTTATATGTAATCGGAGAGACTGCTTTGGGCTTCCTGTGCATAGCAATGAATTTAAAATGGTGGACAGAATAAGATGGGACTGAATCAATTTAACAAAGACAGGACCCGGCTAAATACGAACGTAATTAAAAAGTAGGTAAATAATTCAAAATACCTCGGAATACATAGCTTTTCTTTTCTGTTTTCATGACAATATTCCCTTAACTATTCGGCGTGCCTCGCATACACGGCGTGGCTGGCGCCGGCATGCAGTCAAGGAAAAAAGCAAGACCCCGCATAAGACGTGTATAACCCAAACAAATAAGGATCTAAGTCATCTAAAGCCTTGCAGAGTCGCCCTGTTACAGACCGATAGATGTTTCTTATTGATTTTGTCTGGTCTGCATTTTTGAGTCTGTATTTTCCGGTCTGTGTTTTCCAGTCTGCATTTTTCAGTCTGCATTTTGTACCTGCCGATAAACGAATACATTTACCTTGTTTTTAGGTACCATTGAAAGTGAATGGTGGTAATAGAGTTTATTAGAATTTAGGTACTTATCAACAACACATGTTGGTACCCAATTCTAAACTATTACCATGAATTGTATTGAACATTTTGCCAGCTCCAAAGTTTGAGTTAGAAGTTGAAAATAGTGACATTTTGTGTTCTGACAAAAAAGAACCTGGAATTGACCAGTGGCATTGACCAGTGGCATTGTATGTTGTGCAGTGTGCAACTTTAATGTCTTCTTTGTATGATTCTAAATACTCTAGCAATGTCATCTTGAGACGAGATTGGGGGGAAACCTCTTCATTTGTACTTGTTGGTACTTGCCAAACACGTTCCTTAAAACATATGCTCTTCTGAAACTGAAGAATACGGACGTGATAATGAAGTCACTATTATAGTATTTTCATGTACCATATACATGTAGGGTTTTAAATCCAGCCATTTATTCTTTCAGGATACAACCTTTATTTCCCCAGAAGTCGCGATGACACCTTTGCTCATAAGTGGCTTAAGAAACACATGTCCTCTCACAAGTGTGCCATTTCTTGTCAATGTTAACTGCCAGATAATTCAGACATTTTAATGGAATGAGAGTGGTCTCGTTACGATGATCATCCATATATGTGGGGCACATATTGTTACTGGTATAAGTGATTGTAATAAGTAATCAGTATCGATAATTGACTTTTCAGTCCGTCCTGAAAATTTGTATATATTGGTATATGCAAATTCCATCTGATTGCATATGTATAGGTATAACAAATCAATGTTAAAATCAACGATGACTGACAGGTAAAGCCATTGCTGAACATGAAAAGAGAAATTAACAAGCCCATCCTGTGTATCGTGTGAAGAATTTCACAAACCTGATTCAATCTTAAAGATGTTAATATATTTGATTCAAGTGTCTTGAGGAAATATTCCACCTTTGCAGGATTCCTCAGAAAATACGTTTTCAGAACTTTATTTGCTAGTTTTTCTTGCGTTTGGGCCTATATTTGTCTCATGCGAGTTGTTGTTCTAAATGGAGTGATATCACAGTAGTTTTGGTTCCAGTGCATTTTTGATTTGGTAAAGCAGATCTAAGCGTATGAACAATGTGTGGATATACACAGCATCATGTTTTCATTTCATTTAACTTAATTTTCAAATTGCCACGCTGTTATGCAATCTGTTAATAAATGCTCAGTGAGCTAAAAGACTGCAGAATAGCTCAACTAAAGTGTAATGTAATTAACTTAACACCTGGACTCAAGTACAATGTTCGTTGTTACGTCATTAGACATCATGTTCTTGTCATCACAAGTCTTGTTTATTATCATGTAAGCACCAGGAATGATATACGTAGAGAACGTACACTTGTACAGTAGCTATTAAAAGTGAAAAGAAGAAAATGCTGAATAACGACAAGAAGTAAACAACTAAGTAGTTACTCAAGTCCAACTATTTTCTTATCGTTTTCGCTTTGTATTTTCCTTTTCAGTCGTTTGTGATTTTAATGATGAATTTCATTTGTTAATACGCTATTCAATCAGATTACAAACATGCATAAGGATCTTGCATTTTAAATTTACACTTAATTCATTTTCCTTTACATATTAATCTCACCAATTTATAATTTTATGACACAAAAAATACATGCAAAAAAGATAAAGTACGTTTTGTTTAATTTAGGAAGTGAAGTGATTGGACAAGGCTTCAGCTTTTGGAGTCGGACATAAAAAAAACCTCAAATGAGTGAGAACTTCAAGTGACATGATTGCAGCACCTTTCTCAGTTGAAATCAATGGCCAACATGGCCGTTTGGTGCTTACTCTTGACTATGTTTTCTCAAGCTCGGCTCAGTTTAAAGAAAGTATAAAGGTACATGTACCAGTCTGTAAATAGACTTATCGTTACGTAAATGATGAACTTCTTGTTCAGTTTGTTCTCCAAACGTTAACGTATTTGAAAATCCTGATTAATCAGCAAAAAAAGAATAGCAAGGTAAAGGCAGTTGAGATTACTGTTTAGTATTTATACAACTGCTTGTACGACTGACAAGATTAGGATAAAGAGAGCAGGCAGTTCTACGTGCCTATAGCTGGGAACTGTTACTGACAGTAAATGATGTTTAAATACTTTCAAGAATGGAGGTTTTTTAAACGAGATTGCCAATGGCGATTACACTGTTTTTACTATCCAAATAAAACTTTATCTACAGAAAATAACAATTCATTCAAGTAAACATTCATATAAAGTCATTGAATGAAGCCATGTGCAACTTTTCAGTCGTGCAGACTGCGCAAGTTTGTGAAATGCGCACGAGGTGAAGCATAGCTTTGTACAACTCGAGTAAACTTTAAAAAAATGTGAATGCCTGTGGAGGGGCTCAGTTGACTATACACTATCTGAGCGAACAACACAGCATTATACCAAACTTTGCAGCCTGCACAAGTGGAAAGCTGCACTTTTAGCCGCAGCTTAGACTAAAACAGTTCCTTTCGGATCGCGAAAATCAGTCGAGAAACTGCTATGGGCGCGGTCAGTAGAGACCACACCGCCAGAGAAAATTCCTTATTTGAAAATCGCCAAGGGACTGTTTTACAGTGTAGCCGCGGCAAATCATTTAGTGTTCTTTAAATTTACTGTTTATTGTCTTGTTGTCTGGAATAGTGCAAGAACAGAATGCACATAACGACTGTGAAGTCTGTTTGTATATAGATAGTCCTATGGACTCAATTAAAGGTTTGATTTCTATACAAGATTGTGGTATTCTGTTCGTTATTATCGTGGTTTTAGTAAAATTCAGATTGTATTTTGACAAAGAATTAACGATTAGGTGACTAGTGGTGGATATATTGGTTGAGTCTGAGCTCATGAAAGTGTCGCTGAAAAGAACAGGCCTAGCGAAGGTCCAACCTGTGTCTGCAGCTGAGAACAAGTAGGTATCTTGAGCTCTCTGCCTCTCTTCTTTGTCTTCCCAAGGAATATTGCAAGTACTGTTCTATGGAATTGGGAGAGAAGCTGCTGACACTCGAGCAACTAGCTATAGGTGCCCTTCAACGGGAGGACCAGGTCATCCAACCTATTTCAGATTGGAAGGCGAACGTCCTCCCTGGAAAACGGTTGCAGCCTTTCAGCGCCACAACGAAAGCGTACTGGGCTCAATGGGATTCTCGAGCTCAAGGGACATGTTCTCTATCGACGGTGCAATTCCCCAGAAGTTAAGGACGCTTCGTGACATCTGGTGCTCTCTAAAGTGCTCCGTCGAGAAGTGCTCCAATTCTTACATGACAGTCGGGTTGGTGGCCATCTAGGGGTGAAAAAGACGTTCGAGAAAGTGCGTGAAAAATTCTACTGGGTTTACTTTCGGCGTGACGTTGAGCAGTGGTGTCGAAGGTGTGACAATTGTGCAGCGAGGAAGGGCCCAAAGAGCAAGCCCAAGCTGCTGCCTCAGCTCTACAATGTCGGGGAGCCCATGGAGCGCGTTGCCATCGATGTTCTTGGACCATTACCTGAAACTGAGGGAGGAAACATTTGTTGATTGCTATGGACTAATTCAGCAAGTGACTCCACTCTGATCAAAGACGTCATTGTAATTTCAAGTCGCAAGTATTCAAGGAGATGTATGGCTTACCAGGAATCCACTAGACCATGCAGGACCACTGCTGCTAGCACTACAGTCGCAATCTATTGGCATAGTTGAACGCTTTAACCGTACTATCAGAACCAATTGGCCAGTTTTGTGGAAGACAATGCACGAGAAGGATTGGGACAAACACATTCTACTGCTATTGCCGTCATATCGATCGTCAGTACACGAAACTACCAAGTACACTCCAGCCATGTTCATGTTTGGTAGAGAACTCAGACTACCCCTTGACCTGCTTATTGGTCGGCCTGCAGAAAAAACGCACGCATTATCCTGCGTACGTGGAGGAACTACGAGAGAAGATCGCAAGAAACTACCAGCACGCGACTAGCCACCGGATGAAAAACCGGTAATGACATGCACTGTAATTCAACTAGCTTTAATAGAGGCTGCATAACCCACAGCGCAAGAAAGGGCGTTCACCGAAGCTCGGTGGACACTGGTGGACACTGGTGGACACTGGGAAGGTCCATACATTGTGCTAGACCGCATTAACGACGACGTCTACCGAAACAAGCGCGATATCCGATCGAAGCCGAAGGTTGTTGGCGGACTGGTTCCAAAGCGGACTGGTTCAATGGTCTGGAGCAGACCGAAATAGAAGATTTAAAGAAACAGAGTACAGGGAATGCGGGAGGTCCTGTTGAGTCTGCAGATAAATGTCATAGAGACAAAGAGGCGAAGAAGGAACGAAGAAACGGGGAAGACTGCACAGCATCCTGCCTTTGTTGTGGACTTGTATGGCTTGAGGTTGTCGTGGAGACGTTCCCGAAGGCACCGCGGGAACCACCGAAGAAATGTCAGGATTTAGTTATGGACAGCGGTTATATGTCGGACCATTAATGTGCGTTATTTAGAAAGGAAAAAAGGAGTTGTCACTAACCGGGACGGTTAGTTCATTAGGAAGGGCAGTGTTGCATGTCACATGTTACATGTTGATATTGCCCAGATTATGCAGCATGTAGCAAATCCATAACTTTTTTCCATCTTTGGTTCTTCTTGAACTGATTCACTTTCTATGGCTGAATCATTAAATCTTGTAAATTATAGTAGATAATGTTTTTTTATATAGTGCTTATTTTAGCAGTCAGTTCTGCTTGTAAGTTCTTCTCGATATTTAAGATCTGTTTCCGTTCTTCTTTTGTTTAAAAAGAAATATACAATCTAGTCTCTTGTATATTTGCTAACCCCCACCTCGAATAGCATTTGCTAAATGTGGGTGGGTTAGATTCTTTGTTTCGTAATTTGTAAATAGAGGTAATCGGCTAACTCTGTTGTCACCCAATTCAGATCATGTGATGTCAACACACATTACTCTGGAGATCTAGAATAGCCCACTTCCGCGATATGCTTTACTTGTCACGCACAAAGGTTTCAATACGAGGTGCGTGCTAAATTAAATTTATACATTTCCCTGTGAAAAGAATAAATGTAATTTAGCGCGGAGTCTCGTATTGAAATCTTTGTTCGTGACAAGTAAAGCATATCGCGGAAGTGGGCTTTTGACTCTTTCAAAATCAAAAGATAGGCATGACTGCATTATGATTAGAATGAAAAAGGAATAATTCCCCAGAATAGCATCTGTTTACATCACATGATCTGAATTGGGTGGCAACAGCGTTAGCCGATTACTTCTATTGAAATAAAAGTGAGTCAAACTGCGCTGACATCAAATTAGACCCCCCACGTACGAGTGAGTCATATGAGCTTTCAAGGAGTGAATAAAATCCCAGCTGTCGCCGTTACCATATAACCGTTATTGTGTTTGGGATATATCTACCTACTTACCTACCTACCCGGGGGACAAACGTTTGAGCATAATTGTAATATCTAGTTCCGGTTTGGACCACTTCCGGTCACGTCACGTATTAATCAGAAGTTGAGAGTTTGGGGCAATCCTTTATGTAGGCCGACATGAATTTTTACCAAAAATACAATAGAATACAACCCAATACAATTCAATACAACAATAGAAGATAACAGAATACAATACAATTTGGTAGCAATTCGCGTCGTCCTACATGAAGGGATGGCCGAGTTTGGCGGGAGAAAGCAAGATGGCGGACACAAGATCAGTTTGTATGTGTGTTTATTTACATTAAAGAGACGGACTTTGCATTGGCGACGAGGATAAAACATTCGAAAAGCAAAGCAAAAGTCTTCCGGAACTCCTGGGAAAAGAAAAGGAGCCAAAGAAACCAAAGAGATAGAAATAAGTTGGATCGTGACTACGAGCATGTGTCCTTGATAAACAGCTGGTAAGGAGAAATGTCCGGGGACGAACAAAAGGCAGCAGCACCGGCCGTACAGACAGGGCCGACAATAACGGTGATTACAGAGACGAGGAACCTGAAAACACAGCCTTTTACTCACACCGAAAATCAAATCACGACTGGAAAGGCCTGGGAGAATTGGCTAGAAAGCATCGAACGGGAATTCCGATATTTTAAAATATCAACACCGACCGACAAGAAAGATGCCCATATCATCTACGGTGGAACAGAAATAGCAAGACTAGAAAAGAGCTTACCCGATCCCACGACAGAAGAGAACGACTACGACAAGCTGAAAAGCAAACTAAATGAGTATTTCAAACCAAAAAGAAACTAGCACCACGCCAGATACTTATTTCTCAAGATGAAGCCAACGGTGGGAGAAACAACACCAGCATACACCGCCAGATTGAGGGAGAAAGCCAATGAGTGTGAATTTGAAGACAACTGTGAAGAAAGAATCCTTGAGCACCTAAATCCGACAATAAATAGCCAAACCCTCATCCAGAAAGCTATCAACAAGAAGTGGAACTTGACCCAGCTACTGAGGCAGGTGAAATGGAGGATACCTCATTACAGGTACGTAATATGAGAACCCCAGAGGATTACAGCGAGGTAGCCAGAGTAAGCCAATGGCGACAGCAGAAGCAAGAGAAGCACCAGACAGCAAGAGAACCCGGCAGACGAGAGGAAAAGGCTCGCAGATGCTGCGGTTATTGTGGATACGCAGGAACTCAAGAAGAGGGTCAAGACTGTCCTGCATACGGTAAGAGGTGCCGAAAATGTCACAAGATGAACCACTTTGCCACAGTATGAAGGTCAGACCCCGATGAAAATAGCAGAAGGAACCCAAGAAACAGGTATAACCAGACATGTAGAGGACCAAAACAACAAAGGAACCAGGTAAGGAAAACCACAGAATATGACCATGACAGCTCTACCAGTTCAGATGATGAGTTTATTGGACAAGCAGCAAAACACCTCAGACGAGTGAGAAAGCTAGGCGAGGCAAGGGATGATGACAAAACCATCAGTGTAAGAATAGGTGATGTTGATGTTAAAGCAGAACCAGACAGTGGAGCAGATATAAACATCATGGATGAGCACCAATTCAAAGCTTTCACCCACAGATCCAGCAACAAACAGCTTCTTGAATCGAGTAAAACCAGAGTAAAGACTCTTCAGGATGAACTATCAGTGAAGGGAGAGTTTAAGACGACAGTGAAAAACAAGAATCGTGGGATGGAGACGAAATTTGTCGTTATTTGTAAGAGGGAGAATCAATTCGCCACCACTCTTGAGTAGAGCCACTCTTATCGACTTGGGCATGCTGCACATCAAGCCAGAAGGGTTGCTAGCGGCAACCAACCCAGACGAGAGTGCTGATATTAAAGTACTCAGCAGTGACAAGACAATGAACACCCAACTCAAGGAGATCACTAACAGGTACAAGAATGTATTTGAAGGTATAGGGAAGATAAGAGACATCAAGAACAACAAAGATATCTATGCAAGATTCAGCATGAAGCCAGAGGCAGTACCTATTGCCCAGAAGCCATGACCAGTAGCGTACTACCTACAAAAACCACTGAAGGAATGGCTGGACCAAGGTGTAAGGGAAGGAATCTTTGAAGAAGTACCACAGGGGGAGCCAGTCACATGGTGTTCTCCATTGGTTGTACAACCAAAACCAAGGTTCAGCAAAGTGGATCAAGATCAGTTCAAACCAAACATGATAAGAGCCAGTGTGGACCTAAGAGTTCCAAACAAGCACATGGAGAGAAATCGAATCACACAAGGACCTGTGGTTGAGGATTTCACTCACAAGTTTCACAACTGTAAAGTCTTCACCAAGATGGACCTCAGGCAGGGATACCATCAACTGCAACTAGACCCAGAGTCGAGAGCAGTAGCAACATTCAGCACACCCTGGGGTAACATGAGACCACGGCGGTTGGTATTCGGAGCTAGATCATCCCAGGATCTATTTAACGAGATGATGCAGAGGATCTTTGGGGACATACCAGGTTGCTCCATCAGCGTGATGACATACTGATAGGAGGACGCAACATAGAAGAGCATAATGAGATACTAGAGCAAGTGCTACAGAGAGCTGCTGATTTTGGAATCGCTTTCAACTTGGAAAAGTGCCAATTTGGAGTGGAGGAGCTGGAATTCTATGGATATCGCTTCACCGGAGAGGGGCTAAAGCCGACACCAGACAAGGTTCGTGCTGTAAAGGAGAGCAAACCACCAGAGTCCAAAGGAGCAGTCAGAAGCTACTTAGGAATGATTGGCTACCTATCTAAGTTCATTCCAAGATACTCATCACTAACAGCACCCCTGAGGATACTAACTCACAAGGACACCAAGTTCAAATGGGGAACTGAAGAGGACAATGCATTCAGGAAGTTCAAAGAAAGCATCACAAATGAAGACACCATGGCATATTTTGACCCAGCAAAGCCAATTATGGTAAGAACAGAGGCTAGTTACCATGAAAGACTATCAGCTGGACTATTCCAAGAGACAAGCAGAGGTCTTCAGCCAGTCCATTACATCAGTCGCACCATGACAGATACAGAGAAGAGATACAGCCAGACGGAAAAAGATGCCCTTGCAGTGAAGTGGGCTAAGAACAGATTTAGCATGTACCTCCTAGGAGCTCCAAGATTCAAGGTGATCACAGCGCACAAGCCACTCGTGCCGATGTTCAACAAGGAAATTGTTTAACAAGGAAGCTACCACCAAGGATAGAAAGATGGGTCATGGACATGCAAGATGTGGATTTTGAGTTGGTATATGTGCCAGGTAAAGACGGAAATGACCCGCTAGACTTCTTGTCCCGGCATCCACTACCAGAGACAAGCACTGACATGATGGAGGCAATGGTCAAGCAAGTCGTCATAGCAGAACATGCAGTTATACTAGATCGGGTGGGAGAGGAAACCAAAAGAGACAACCAACTAAAGAAACTGGATCACAGAATTCTAAAAGGGGACCGGGAACAGCACAGAAAGGATCCTGACAATGCCGTTCTATCCAATCAGACAGGAGCTGTACATGGTAGACAGAATCATCTTCAGAGGAAAACGAATCATCATACCCACATGCTTGCAGAGGAAGGTTGTCAAAGCAACGCACAGCCTTGGACATCTAGGCATGAGCAAAACCAAGCAAATGTTGAGGAATAAATATTGGTTTCCAGGGATGAACAGTTTGGTCGAACAAATCATTGGTCAGTGTTTTGAGTGCCAGGTGACAACCAAGCAGCACACCCAGGAACCAATCAAGATTACATGCATACCAGAGAAACCATGGGATGTTCTATCTGTGGACTTTGGTGGTCCATACCCAGATGGGCACTACAATCTGGTGATCATTGACAAGAGGACAAGATATCCAGTAGTTGAGAAAGTTTACTCAACAGCATTCACTGAGCCAACCAGGGAAAGACTCGAGAAGACATTTGCCACTCATGGTGCACCCCGACGGGTAGAAAGCGACAATGGACCACCGTTCAACTCAAAAGAGTTTTAAAGCTTTGCAGAGGAAGAGGGATTCCACCACTATCGTGTCACACCGGACCATGCCAGTGCGAATGGGGAAGCTGAAAGCTTCTAAACAAAACAGAGCAAATAGCACACCTCCAAGGGAGAGATAGTCTCCTTGCTGTACACGAAATGTTGACAGGGTATCGTTCAACGCCACACCCAGCAACTGGTATCACACCATATGAGGCCTTGATGATTAGACAAGTACGAACCAAGCTGGACTACCCGGCAAGGGAAAATTCTTATGAAAGCATCCAAGAGTCTCTTATTAACCAGAGAGACTACGAATACAAGAAGAAACTGAAGAAAGGAGCTGAAAACAGAAACACTAAAGAGCACAACTTTGTGGTTGGTGATTATGTTCTTCTCACACAGAGGAAGAGGAAAAAAATGGTCTACAGCCTATGAACCAGCATTCTATGTTATATTCAAGATAGAAGGATCAACAGTTGCAGCCAGGAGAGTTACTGATGGACGGGAGGTGCGTAGAGATGCAAGTCATTTCAAGCTTGCTAATGCTGTAGTTGGAAACATGAAAGAGGAGGAACTGACTACAGATGCGAAACACGACCATGAAGACTGGAGAGAAACTGTGCTTTTGGACACCAACCCAGAACAAGAGTCACATGAAGCACAACCTGAAAGGGAACTAGAAATGATCCAGCAAGATGATGCAGCACAGACCCAGAAGCTGAAACCAAACAAGTAGTTGGATCAAAGTACTGGAACAAGACCACATAGGAACAGACGCAGACCATTTTACCTAAAAGACTTTGTAGAGTGAATAGGTAGATACTGTGATCAGATGTTACTGAACATTTAGTTCAGTAAAGGACTTTACATATACATTGTTATTCAGGTTAGCAGTTATTACACCAAAACATTCAGTTCATTGATATTTAGTATCTCCAAAGAAAGGGAGAAATGTAATATCTAGTTCCAGTTTGGACCACTTCCGGTCACGTGACGTATTAGTCAGAAGTTGAGAGTTTGGGGAGAAAGCAAGATGGCGGACACAAGATCAGTTTGTATGTGTGTTTATTTACATTAAAGATACGGACTTTACAATAATGATGTATCTTAGCAATCTATTTTCATTTCGGTTTGTACAACGTACTGCTTCGTACCCTTTGTCAATTAGCATTTACTCGATTTTCATTTGTTTATACTTATGTACTCATGAACGTACTGCTTCGTACACTTTGTCAATTGAGAAACGGAAAAAGTAGGAATGGGCATACTGGATCTTGTAGAAAACTGAGCAAATCAGTTTCATGGCACTAAACACATCTAACACTACATTCTGTGTACGTCGTGGCGTGTGTTGGGTAGTGCCATGCCAAAATATGCTTGCCTTATCCTATAGACTGAGAACGTACAATCATTTATGAGTCTTCTTTTCTGCAAAAAGCTATCTGCATGTTAAAAAACCATGACGGCTTCCACCCAAACTAACTTCAAGAAGTATGGGGTGCAAAACACAGGAAATCCTAATTTTAAACTTGTTCGGGCTTAACTTTGCCTTCTGCACCTTAGCAGAAAATTATCTGCCGGTAGTTATGCAGACAGTACAGACAAAATGTTTTTTTTATTTGGAGCCTTTGTACGAACGTGTACATCAACTTGAATCCAAATATTTTATACAGTATAACTAAGATTGTTTTTCCTTATCTCTAAGAGAAAAACACTTAAATATGTATTTCGCGTTTAGGCACAGGCAGCCCAATCTCGTGATTTGTGTATTTATACGCTTACAAATATATCGCTTGAATAGTTCATATTATAAATCCTTCCAAAACATGTATGTTAGACAAATAAATACACGACTTCACCCTACAATGTTTCAGTTGTGGTTATTCATACTTCTGAGCTCTTCTAGGGTCGTTTCCGCTTTTTTTTTCGAATCCTCCTCTCTCGCTTCTTCAGGTTTTTTATCTGCCCTTTTCTATTTCTAGCGAATGATTGCTTATTCGTAATCTAGTGAGGGCGTTTCTGTGCTTAAGGTTCTTAACCTCTGATAAATAGCCTTCACAAAGAAAATGTGACTTTAAAAAGGCGATATGTTCTCAATTTATTCTTCTGGTTAGGGTCGCTCCTATTGTCGTTATGTAGATCCCCCAGCCAGACTTTAAATTCTGTATCATTAATCCTTTGCCTAATTTTTTGTAGGTTCGAGGTTAGGTGGACATCATTTAACTCTTGGTCCAACCAGATATTTCCAAAACCAATTTGGGTTAGCATATCTTTAGTGCCCCAAAATGCTTTTTTGGTCTCTGATTTCATGTCAGAGTACATATCACGAGAGAGTTTGGGTGGGGCATCTGGGTTTGCTAGACTGGACCAAAATTTAATACATCTGAATTTTGCATCATTATGTAGTGCAAATCTCCCCAGTTCTGCTTGACAGGCAGAGTTGCTAGCGTATTTTCCGACCCCAATTAACATCTTACAAAACTTACTATGTACACCTTCTATTATATCATCAGTGTTATCGGTCCCCCCAAATTTCGCTTCCATAGACTATAATTGGTTTTACTAGAGATTCAAAAAGCTTGATCGTTAGGCATGGGTTATAGTTACATATGTATCATCAGCAAACATACCAGTGGTGCAACGGTCAAATGTGGAATTCCTCATGATCAATCCTCGGCCCATTGTTATTTCTTATATACATCAATGATCTTCCAAAATTGTAACCTATTATCTAACGTAAGAATGTATGCTGACCATACCAACCTCCGCATCGCAAAATGAAGCTTCACTCGTGCGCGTGCATGCCATGGCATGCAGGCTCGCCAAAATACGGAATTGGCTTAATGCTAACAAACTATCCTCGATGTCACCAAAACAAGATATATGTTTATCGGCACACGTCGATATAATGCTCTCCTTACTTTCAAACCAGTCAAATATAAGCATAGATAGCCAGACAGATAGCCAGGAAATATTCATATAAATGCCTTGGCGTTGAAACTCGATGAACTTCTCTCTCAGGAGGGTCACATCGATATAATTTCAAAGAAAGTTTTCGAAGGGACTTATGGGACAGCTTGGAAAAAAGCTTCAAAATAGAACGGCTAGAATTATCACTGGTGTGAGTTACAATATACGATCAAAAGACATTTTAGTGGCTCTCTTGGCTGGCAAGATCTGAAACAGCCAGCTGGAACATTTTGATGCATAACATACCAAAGTACCTTACTGATTTATTTACCCCCACTGATCAAACATCCATCAACATAACTTAAGGCAATCAAACAATACCTGCTTCATTCCTTGAGTCACTTGATGCCTAATATTTAGCAAAGCAATGAAAAAATGTTTCTCATATAGGGGGGCCATTATTTGGAGCATTATGTTGCGTGACACAGCTCATTCCGAACATCAACTTTTTACTTGGCTATCAGGGGCGTAGCCAGGAATTTTTTCTTGGTATTGTTTAATTTTCCTCCAGCCCATCGCTACGTATAATTAATCATTAACGTTCCCTAAACAATAGGTGTGTTTTTATTCCCACTTTTCGTTTAGTTCATATTGTTAAGACTCAATAGAGGTAATCGGCTAACGCTGTTATCACCCAATTCAGATCATGTGGTGTAAACAGATGCTACTCTGGGGAATTATTCCTTTTTCGTTGTAATCATAATGCAGTCATGCCTATCTGAATAAAATTAATTTTCAAAGAGTCAATTCTCCAGAGTAATGTGTGTTTACATCACATAATCTCAATTGGGTTAGCCGATTACCTCTATATATATTGTCATGTTACTTATTCTCTGTGTTAGAGGGGCTGTGTCACGGTAATTTTCCGGGCCGGAAAGAGCTATTTCCACCGATTTTGATATGAACTAACAAACCTCTCGGCCATGTGGGATACTTAAAATGAAAGCAAATATGCAAAAATGACTAACAAACAGTGAAAATAAACAGTCTCCAGGGAAAATATTGAAAATCCTTTCAATCAAGCATTGAGGGAGGGAAGTTTAACTGTTTGTACCCAATTAACAGCCACTAAGCGAGCGATTACTCAATACATGCGCAGTACCATGACATAGCCCCTTTATACAATAGACCAGTTCGCGGTTAATTCCGACATTGTGAAAGGGGTGCAAACATGGCGCGAAATACATAACAGTGTTTGTATGGGAATCCGATGCCAAATAATTTCCGTAAAATCGAATTTCTGAAATATTCACTGTCTGCAAACTTAAATACCAGGTAAAAGATTAACTGATCGAAATTTGAGGGATGTAGCTGTGCTGGGAAGTGTTCAATCGTGTTTTCAGTTTTCCATACATTTGTCTGTAAAACTGACGACTGAAAGTCCGCGGGAAAATTTACAGATAATGTATGGAAAACTGAAAAATGATTGCACGCTTCCCAGCACAGCTACATCGGCCTCAAATTTCGATCAGTTAATCTTTTACCTGGTATCTTAAGTTCGCAGATAGTGAATATTTCAGAAATTTGATTTTACGGAAATTATTTGGCACCGGATTCCCATACAAACACTGTATTTCGCGCCAATAAATGTTTGCACCCCTTTCAAAATATCGGAATTAACCGCAAACTGGTCTATTACACTGAATGAGTAAAACACTGCGATGGCAGACAGAACACGATTTGTTCTATTAAACATGTTAAAGGATACCCTGGTGGTTGGAACAAGTTGCCGTTAAATTGTTGTCAATATGGTCTTAGTTGAAACTGTGTTGACAAAATTAAAATATAGTTTATTTTTTGAAAACATTGACACGAGGGCGCCGCCATCTTGGATATGATGTGAAGCGTGAGTTGTATAAAAAATATTATTTACGATATTTCGACTAGCCAGAACTAGTCTTCTTCAGGCATCAAGATGTTATGAATACAAGGCTTACAAAATAACAGGATAGTGTTGTATACGGTACGCTGCATTTCAATTTGGATATGATGACGTTAATTGTTATACAACAAAATCTATTGTTTTCTGACAATAGAGGCCGCCAAAAAACGTCATCAGATCCAAAATGGCGGTGCCCATGGTCATATTTCAAAAACTGAAATATATTTTCCAATGTTTTCAACACATTTTCAACTTAGACCATATAGCGATGTTTCGTGTGTCGTCATCTATTGTCATTAATGTGCCAACCAGAGATCCATTGGTTCCTAAGACAAAGCGGGCTTTACAAATCATGGTTGGCACATTAGCATAACAATTGCAATGTTTATCAACACGAAACATCGCTATTGCCAACATTTAAGTTCAACTTTTTCCAACAGCCAGGATTCCTTTAAGTAAAAATAGCATCTTGGAGCGTTCAGCTTGTTTATGCCGTGTTGCTTTGACTTGTTTTCCCTCCCTACATGGGACTTTTGATTAATAAATGGGGATTTTGAAGTAGTTTTGACATGAAATTTATGCCCAAGGCACAGGGAGTTCTAACTAATTTTTTTTTTCCACAAGAATACACGCGGGACTTGGGACCGCTCGAGGGACCACGTGCGGGAATTTATCGGCCCCGCGCGGAGTCTAAGACCGACTTTAGGGATGGTGTTCACAGATTCGCTCGGGAGATACGGGATTCTGAAAGCTTCTGTGTTCAAAAGGACAGCATATAACGGTATGTGTATTAAGTTAAAACTGCCTTTGCCCAAGCGTGGGAAATTCATCAAATTGTCAAATTCTCCCCCCCCCCCCCAACGGAGGGGCGGCAGCGCGGCGGAAAGTGAGCTAGTACCTAGTTTGCACGACTTCGAGTTCAAGATGGATGGCGAGAGGATCGATAATGAGTGTTTTGAGTGCGGCAAATGTTTTAACAAGAAGTGGCGTTTGATTGAACATGAGAGATCACACACAGGAGAAGTGAGTAACGTTTAATGTTAGGCAGTATGACTCTTACTATGTCATTATGTATTTTATGCTGAATGCACGACACACGTGTCTTACTCTTAGCCAAAAGGCAAAACGTTGTGGAACGTTGCCGTTGCGGTGTCAGGTTGTAAAACAAAACATCATAAATTTGGAAAAATTATGGCGTTTGATTGAACACGAGAGACCACACACAGGAGAAGTGAGTAACGTTTACTGTTAGGCAGTACGACTCTTACTATGTCATTATGTGTTTTATGCTGAGTCCACGACACACGTGTCTTACTCTTAGTCAAAACGTTGTGGAACGTTGCCGTTGCGGTGTCAGGTTGTAAAACAAAACATCATAAATTTGGAAAAATGATGTTTCTATGATAAAAAATTTCATTAGAGAGCAGCATATTTTGTATATAAGACGTGAATACTTCGAAATGGCCTAACACGCCTGGCATAAGTTACCTCAAAATCGATCACTAAAAGCGAGACAAAAATATATAAACCAGCACATCTTGTTTAATTCGCTGTCAAATTTCACGAAATTTTCGTATGTTAATATTAAAATGAAATAACGTCTTTAGGATCAAACACGTTTGTATATTGACGTTGGTGTGACGTCATAACGAACGACTCCTTTTAACGTCAAATTCTGCGTTACCTATACGTTTGAAATAAAGCATGTTATCACAACAACATAAATATGTGTTTTTGATTGCCGCAATTTTAAAGTCTCTACGATAAATATTTGCTGAGTTATTAAGAACTGAAGTTTCCTGTGACGTCACATTTTCTGACGTCATGGGTCTGACATCAGTCATGCTTTCTAAATTGAATAAACATAAAAAAAACATATTGCGGCTATTCAGTGTACAGTAAGTACAGTTCCTCTTTAAAACCCGAAAAATACTTGAATAGTTATTTTTAAAAGACGTTTTCAAAAATATATGACGTCATGATGACGTTTCCTCTTTTTCACTGGGAATTTTAAAGTATTTCCTCTCAAAAATCGAAAATTCTAAAAACATACGGCTGTGGGTACCGACTTACTCTTTTGATTGCTAGATTGTCGTAAACAAATATTTTAAACTCTAAAAGATGAATGAAGAAGTTATTTTGTAAATGGTTCTGTATTGAATATTTACTGCCAAATTTTGGCGGGAAAATTGCCAAAATTCAAAATTTAATAACTTTTCTCCCTCTTAACCAATCGAACTCGGGTTTTCGGTTTCTTTGTTGTCGACATGATGGAAAATCGAAAATATTAAATTTACTGATGTTGAAGGTAATTGAAAACATCGAGAAACCTATTATAAATGGATACATGACGTAACTGTGACGTCATCAAGATGTCTATGGTAGATCAAATCATCGGATTTTGTTTAGGTCGTCGGTCTTCATCATCCCACAACAATTCAATCTTCTATGTTGGAAACTTTTGAAAATATAGCAAAGTGATAGATTTTAGGGTCATTTGTGCCAAGCGTGTAAGTGACCAAACAGACCAGTCGGCGCAAGTTTCCGACTTGCAAAGTTGCATAATTTGTACTTTCCCTTTCACTCTTGACTTGAGTCTTGGCTCTTGCAAGGACTTGCGACCCTGCTAGCAGAGCATTCTTCAACTCCACGAA
Source organism: Actinernus sp. WN-2022 (assembly GCA_030867875.1). Classification (NCBI taxonomy): domain Eukaryota; kingdom Metazoa; phylum Cnidaria; class Anthozoa; order Actiniaria; family Actinernidae; genus Actinernus; species Actinernus sp. WN-2022. The sequence goes on along the minus strand of JAOWCC010001751.1, from coordinate 56,038,807 downwards.
ACAGACTTGTGTTGGCTTTGATCGAGCTCAAATTCTCACGCAAGTCAATGCAAATTTTTGTCTGTTTGGTCACCCACTGCAAGAGGCCGAAAGTGATAAAAAAACGAATTTGACTAAACAATATGGAAGTGGCTTTTTATGGCTCTTGCGACTTACCTTGAGCTCCTTTTAGGGGAGTATGCATGTTCCCTGTCACAAGTTTCAAAATTAGTTGTGTTGCAGTTTTGGAAGTTGTCCACGTCGCTGTCAGAATTTCATCAGAGGCCATCCATTGTATTAAAATTTCATTTCCTTCATGTTGCTGTTTCAATGCAGTGTTGCTTGTCAGAATTTATGCACTTGTCATTGGCTTCCTCGAGGGGGGGGGGGGGGGGGGGGAGACCCCAGGCTATATGCGGAAAAATAGGGGACTTTGCAGCGCTTTTGTGCCATAATAATTGGGGAAATATGGGGCCTTTGATTTACTCTGCCCCAACCCCCTGGTGGAAATTCGATCCTGGTAAATGGTAAGATGGTGGACAGAGAAAGCGGCATGAAGGTATGCAAGATCATTTTGTCTATTCATCAACGAAGAAGAGAAGTGCAACAGAACAGAGAGAAAAGGAGAAAGAAGCCTGCTGAAGTTGATGAGGATGTGTACTGCGTAGGGAAGGCGAACAGGGATTTATGATCCAGTGAAATTCCAATATGTTAATCAATCAGCCAATAGAAATGTGTCGGTTCAGGGGATGCTAATGAACTATGACCGTGCACAATCTTTTGTCTTACCCCCTTCCAACATAAATCTCAGTGCCTTTGTTAGCCCCTTTGAAGTTTGCCGGGTTTCATAACCATTCCGTCACTCTATTAACTATGCTGCAATGAATGATTTCATGGCAAATGTATTCAGGTCACTCCTGAGGATGCAGAACAGGTGAAGGACTACTTCTGTCCTATGTGTGTTAATAAGATTAGATTAGATTATCACAGTATTTTGAACATTATACTAATAAAGGCATTGATGTTTTGTTTGGCCAGTTGAATGGCAGTGTACATTGTTTGGAATGGTGTTGGCTCTCCTTGGCATTTGCGCACTAAAACAACGTCAGACTGATTGATGGAAGTTGGAGTATTTATTGAACGCATTTTCTTACATATTTATTTCGCTAACTGGACAAGATATGGGGGCTTTGCTAGAGAGTAAAGCCCCATATGCAGGGAAATGTTGGGGCATTGAAAGACATGACTGTCAAAGTCCCCATATTTCCTGGGGTCCCCCCCCCCCTCCCCCCCCCCCCCCCCCCCCCCCCTCGGGGAAGCCGATAACAAGTGCCTCAAACATTACTGTAGAATACTCCACCAGAAAGAAATACCATTATTAATCGAACTCAGGTTACAGGACAAAAGATAGACCAAAGGTACATTTATTTCAGTTAATTTTAACATTGATATCAAAATGGTAAAATTTGTAATTTCCCCTTTTATAGTTGTTCCCATACAAAGCCTATGCACTGACAAATACCAATGCCAGTAACTCAAAATTAGAGCTTGGGTTGTCTGTGGATATACAAGTAATGAAATTTCATGAGTTCCAAACAGCCTGACCACTGCAAATTATCAGCACTCATGTCAAATATCATTACCAGTCTTGTACAGTTCAACATGATGCATATATTATGATGGTCATGGCCAATATCATTACCAGTCTCGTACAACACATTATGATGGTCATGGCCAATATCATTACTAGTCTCATGTAGTAGACATAATTATTTGAGACAGTTGGGAACACTACCAATTATAACATAAGAGGAGCAAGCACAATGTTTTTTTATTCCTTGACCTAATACTGAATCTTTAAAAAAAAGTTTCAGTTATAATGGTGCTAAAGCGTGGAACAATTTACCAGGAAACCTACGTAAAATCGAGTCCCTTGTCTCCTTTAATTTTATTTCAACATGATGCATACATTATGACGGTCATGGCCAATATCATTACCAGTATGGTGCAGTTCAACATGATGCATACATTATGATGGTAATGGCCAATATCATTACCAGTCTTGTGCAGTTCAACATGATGCATACATTATGACGGTCACGGCCAATATCATTACCAGTCTTGTGCAGTTCAACATGATGCATACATTATGATGGTCACGGCCAATATCATTACCAGTCTTGTGCAGTTCAACATATGTATACATTATGATGGTATAATGGCCTGGCAATATCATTACCAGTCTCATACAGATCAACACGACACATACATTAGTATTGGTGAAATCATATTCTTTTTTAGAAATCAAGGTTCAAACTAAAAAAAAAAAAACATTTTTTTTTTAGGGGGGGGGGGGGGGGGGGGTTCTTGAAGGTAAAAATGGTACGGTTGACCATTGGAAAACCTTGAATAATACCCTAAAATTACCAAGCAGTGAAAAATTGTCCACCCTAAAATGTGTTGTTGAAGTGAATGCCAACTCGCAGAAAAAAAATAGTGCTTATTTTTTCTACCCTCAATTCCTAAAACCAACTCACATTTAGCAAGTGCAAATCTCAAACCCTGGCATCCTTACAAATTATTGAGAAACTTTACAATAATGTTCTTGCCACTTAACTTAAGCAACATTATGAACACAGAGCCTAAAATGACAGAAAATATGGTCACACAAACATCTCAACAACCATTCTTGTCATGTCTTTTGCTTGTTGTTTAATCATGTCAGAGGCCATTCAAGTGTACACATGAGGGATGTGACAAGGCATTTGTGAGACCCTATCACCTCAAGAGACATCACAACTCACATTTAGAGGAAAAGCCTTTCAAGTAGGTTTATTTAGTAAGATATGCATGTATGTTCCTTCTGACAAATGTTTTAAAACTTTATACAGTACCGCCCAGAAGTATGTTAAAGTGCCCCAAAACTCTAGAAATGTTTGGTTTACAGAGAATACTCTATGTTCTACACTTATTTGAAATGGTGAAAAAATTACCTTTTCTGACCCATATATGTTCCCGGGGTGACGTCATCTAATTAATTTGAATAACTACTTAGCTAGCATTTTGTCTAAAATGACTTTTTTCTTTACTAACAACTCAGACTGTGGATATTCTCTATATATCGATGATGATGTGATAGAAAGGTGCCATGGAGAATAATGCATTAATGAGAAGTCATCACCCTGGGAATCAACCCAGGCTTTTTCTTACCTGGTCATGGGTCAGGAAAGGTCAATTTTTCACTATTTCAAACAAGCGTAGAACATAGAGTATATTTTCTGTAAACCAAAAATTTCTTTGCAGAAGCAACTCAAAACCTTTCAAAGATTCATTGCTATAAAAAATGCAAAAGGGGTTATAATTAGGCACTTTAAGTGTTAATAGCATGAACAACTTGCAAGGGTAGATAAGAAAAGAAAATACTTTCAGTCAATTTTTTTAAATCATCTGGGAATCACACTGTTGGACAAGATGTGGAAGATAAAGTTCAGTTTCTTAACATTTGGATTGCACTGATCCTGTGGATTGTAGTTTCCTTTTAAATAACAACTGCTATTACAATAACTGTTCATTGTGTGCAGATGCTCATATCCTGGATGCAAGCAAGCTTTCTCCATTAAACACAGTTTAAAGAGACATGAAAAGAGAACACATGGTCAACCATTCAAGGTTTGTTATTGATTGATCTACATGTATATACCAAGGCACCATGTAAGTGCTGGCCAAAATTAGCCTGGGGCTAATAGTTCGGCTTGTCGGGCATTTGCTTCTTTTTCTTGTTTTAAACTACACAAAGGTGTGCAGCAGACAGTTTTTGAGAGAAAGTGAAATATTTTATGTAGTAGATCAAATATGAGCGGGAGATCTGTATGGGCATTTACAATGGCGAGCCGCTTCGGCAAGCCATTGTAATGCCCATACAGATCGGATGCAAATATTTGATCTTACTTGTAAAATGAATACCGTAATTTCCGGCCTATTACCCGCACGGCGAATTACCCGCACCCGCTGATTTTAGAGTCTCAAAGAAAAATATATTAACAGATTACCCGCACCTCTCAGTGTAAATTTATGTAACAATACCAGTACAGCATAGTAGGTTTTAATTGGTGTGTCTTAGTAGACATAGGAACATCAACATGTTGATAAATAAAGTTGTAAATCCATTTGTATACAGTGCGATTTCACAGAAATTCTCACCTCGGCATCTCTTTATGCGCGCACTTCGGAGTGGATTAGCTGTGCCAAACCTTGCTCCTGCATCTCCTTTACTTTCTACCAATTCCGAAGCCACTCAGTAAACCTAAACTGGATTACAGCTGGTGTAACTTGGACTCTTGGACCCGCGGATTAGGGTTGTACTAACAGTTTGATATTTATATATCACTCCTGGACAGCTTCTGAACATTTTTTTAAAGTCACGCTCATTGAAACAGTTGCAGTATTTGCACACGCCAGAGAGAAGACTTGCCACTTAACGGACAACCAACTCCAATGGCCTAAGCGTGCACTCGGTAGTTCGTGCGCGCTCTCGAGAGAACCAAGTATGGCGATTGGACAACTCTTCCTCTTCTCAGCTGGTTTTCTTTGCCTCCTCGTATCCCTTAGTAACAAAGATGCTACGTCGCCAAAAGTGGAGACAACCATAAACTCTGATCTAATTAACTTCCAGAATAATGCCAAATTTACTACTTTCAAAATTATGAGAGCTGTGCGTCTAAAGAGTGTCCATGTTAGGATTCTAAGTGCTGGTAAATATCGCATTCGTCGGATGCTTTCTACGTGGGGAAAACATGGATACACTTGCATCTCACCGCCTGACATCACTCCTCCACTCACATTATCTATCTTTATGGATATTGAACTAAATCCTGGACCAGACGACTGCATAACTAACCAAAGTAATCGCAACATCACTACACCTAAGGCTGCAGTATCTGGGCAAACTAAATCTTGCCTTCGTTGTCTGAGTTGGAATGCTTGCAGCTTGGTCAGTTTACATAAATTACCTGGAGGAGACTGGTTATCAAACCTCTTAAGTCTTCAAGACTTTGCATACACGGAGTCCTTTGATGTAGTTATCAGATAAATACTATGATAAATAAATTTTCCCACAAGACTATACTTTATTTAGAGCTGAAAGAACATTTAAAACCGGCGGTAGGGTATTGATTGCTACAAAAATATTTCATTTATTAGTACTAAAGAAGTGCCTGTTGTTCAAGCGGGACTCAAAATTGTTTCCGTTGAATGCACTACAAGTCAAGATTATAAAAATCCTCTTCGTCAGCTGCTATAGGCCTCCCAATTCCACTTATGAATGGCTGTCTTCATTCAATAACTTTTTGGATAACTGCTGTAGACAATACGACAAAATCGTCATCACTGGTGACTTCAACATCCCTAAAATCACATGGTCTGAGAGTGCGGTAACTCCTTCGGGTGAATCTGATAGTTTCTTCTTTAACAGCTTGTGTGACCATTTCCTATATCAGACTATCTTTTCACCCACAAGAGGAAACAACATTCTCGACCTTGTCATCACCAACCTGCCGGACCAGGTTAAAAATATTGAGGTAGTTGACCTTCAAGAACTAAACTTGTTCTCTGACCACAGAGGCATTCTGTTTGACTTTACAACACGGCTCAAAGAAAGTAAAAAAATTAGGAGAACTGTCTTCGGCTATATATAGGCGAGGAGACTTTGAGGGAATGAATCGTGCTATCGAGTCGCTTGATCTTGACTGGATGATTTCAGATTCTCCATCTGATATCAACGATGATTGGAATTCATGGAGAGCTTCCTTGCCGCAGCCAATGATTTTATCCCTATCAAGACTATAAAGGGGCGTCATGCCTTACCCTGGTTAAATAGCAGTATGTTTACATCTACTTTTTACTACGGAGAAAAGCTGGCCAGCTCGTTACCAGAACAATGTATGTCTCGTAATCCTGCCTCTGAAAACAATCGAAAACTAGAAATACCTTCAGTCGTCACATTAAACATTTCCGAACAAAACATCCGAGAAAAAATTAAAGGATTGAAGACGAACAAATCAACAGGTCCAGACAAAATACCATCTAAACTCCTAAAGTTAGCGGGCGACGCGATAGTACCCCCTTTAGCCAGCCTGTATCGTTATAGCATGCAGCACGGAATTGTGTTCAACAGTTGGAAAACGGCTAGAATAACTCCAATATTCAAAAAGGAAGACGAAACAGAAAGGGAAAACTACAGACCAATCTCAAATCTTAGCATTCCAAGCAAGATATTAGAATCAGAAGTCAATACCGTTCTGGTACATCACGCCTTCAAAGAACACCAACTAGTTACAGAAAGGCAATGGGCTTACCGCTCTGGATATTCGACCGAACTGTTGCTTGTTCACCTAACAGAAATGTGGAGAAAATCAATTGACTCTGGACTAGTTGTAGCAGCGGCCTTTATAGATTTCAAAAAAGCTTTCGATAGCGTGTCTCACCCAATTCTAGAAACTAAACTTAAGGACAATTTTGGCATCAACGGTCCCCTGTTTGCGTGGCTGAAGAACTATTTGAAAGACAGGAACCAATACACAAACGTTAACAGAACAGAATCGGCGAAGCTTCCAGTAACATTTGGTATACCCCAGCGATCAGTATTAGGCCCAACACTATTTGTTCTCTATACAAATGACCTTCCAACATCAGTGAAATCGGGGTCTGTCTACATGTACGCTGACGACACTACAATATTTTGTTCCGGTAAATCAGCGGCCGAGGTCATTGAAGAACTTAACCTTGCGTTAAAGGAACTCTATGAATGGTGTATCAAAAATAACCTTACACCACACCCTAAGAAATGTGAAGCCATGTTGTTAAGTAGAAGTAGCTGTATGGGCCCTATGGCTCCTGTGTACGTAGGAAGCTCGGTCATTAAGTGGGTTTCACAGACTTGCCTACTAGGGATGACTATAGATAACAAACTTAGCTGGACAGCTCACACGCTCCAACTCAAAAAGAACTTTGCAGGGAAGTTAGATCTTTTGAAGCGATCAAGATTTTTATCAACAGACATTCTCCAATCGTTTTATTGTAAAGTTATTCTGCCATCCGTTACGTACGGGCTAGTAGCCTGGGGAGGGTGTAATTGTATAGATAATTTTAACTCTCTTGAAAGATTACACTGTAGGGCTGCACGAATAATATTCAACTTACCAAGGGATATGCCTTCTAAAGACGTACTAAATCACGCTAAATGGTCAACGCTATTCGATAACTATAAGTTAGCTATTGTTAAATTAATTCACAAAGCCTACCTAAATAGGTTACCTACAGTTATGTCAGGCATAATTGAAAAGCGCCAACCAAAATATTCTTTCCGTGCTACTGACCAACTTATTACGCCACGTTTCAATACACGTTACATGAAACACTCCATTGCCTATAGAGGCTCAACATTGTGGAACGCATTAATATCAAAGAACACTAGCATTGTTACTTCATGCACCAAGGCACTATCAAACAAAGTAGTAAAGATGGATACTTTTAAAGATTTTAACTTCTCCACTAATTCAGTGCAGACTACTAAAATAATTTAGACTAGGGGAATATTTATATACATAATTCATATTTAACTTTAAAGCATTATTTCTTTTAATTATTGTAAATAAATTTAGACAGTAGTTGTTTAATTGTCCGATATATGTTTTTATATTATTATAATCTTATAATCATTGTATATATATTTAGTTATACACGACCCCACAAGCTGTAAGCTTTAATAATTATCGTGTTAAAATAAAGGTTATTGATTGATTGATTGATTAAAAGCAGAAAGAAACCCTGCGTTGGAAGCTTCAGGATATCAATTCTGATGCTTTGCGCGAAAAGTACAGACATCTGCGTTCATGTGCAAGGAAACTAATAAAAGCCAGCAGGGACCAATTTTTGGGTTCGTTGAGCTCTACCCTGCAATCAAATCCTAAGCGTTTCTGGTCGTTCTTCAAGACATAAACGAAGTCTAATAGCGTCCCTCAAGAAGTCACGATAGCTTCCACCAACGCAGATTCAGCTCGTGTCGGTGCCAGTACTCCCAAAAATGTAGCCTGTCTTTTCAATCGCTATATCAACTCCGTGTATTCCAAAACTACTGATGACAAATGGACGCCTGACTCACCTACAGTACAGCCGTAAAATAATGCACGCGCAAGAAGTGGCGCAAGTAACTTCTTGCGACGCAAGAACACGCAAGCTGCCGCAAGAAGGCCTAAACCAACTTTTTGCGCTTTAGACGCAAGAACTACTGAAACGCAAGAAGTTGAAGTCTTAACGCAAGAACTGGTCGCTTCTTTGAGCTCGGGAAGACGCGGCTGTTTTCGTATGCTAAGATTTATGTTTCTAACTTCAGATATCGACGTTCGCCTTTTATTTCCCTCTTGAATCTAAAGGTTTTCTAGAGTACGATAATCGAAAAGCAAATATATGTATCTCAAGCACTCGGCTGTTTTAGCAGGCAAGTAGAATAAATTTTGATACACTCAAGGGAAGGGAAAAATTGTTTGAGATACCGCGAGTTCCAGGATATTCATTTACTGATAGTATTAAAGACTGCAAATCACGATGAGCGGCAAAAATCTGGCGCGGCGGGAATGTACGTCTCACGCTATCGTGTAGCAATGAAACGGCGGTATTAAACTAAGCTTTTGAAGCTATCAGTCTTCAAATCCATAATGAATGTTCCTTGATGGTCTTGACTATCGAATGGCTACCAAAACATTATAATGAATGGCTCACCATTGACCAAATTAATAATTATCGAAGGGTCACCAAAAGAAAGGTTGCGTGGGATTGCGTTACTAAACACCGTCCTATCGTTAGTTCGGTGTTTTTATTTCATCTGATAAACTTTAGCTTTTGTAGATTAATAGATCCGTCAATCATTCAGTATTTTTAAAAGTCATCTATTGCATATGTTTTCAATTCAAGAAGCCAGCTTTTCGGTGATACAACGATTCTCCGAGTTCACGTGCGCTTTCAGCCCCCGGGAGGGGGACTCCCCATAAAAATAGACGGGGTGCTTGACGTGAGAAATTAAATTAAATGAATATGGGCGTGGTTCACAACAATTTTACCCCTAAAAGATAGCACTCCAAAAGACAAGAAAATGGCATTAATTGGATTTATTAGAGACTATATAAAGACATTATACCGATTCAACTTCTCATGCTCGAGGATCCAGCGCTATTTTTTCTCGGCCACAAAAATTTTGGGTCTCGGAGACCCCTAAAAGATAGCAGACCTTTGGAAGACCCCTAAGAGATAGCACTGCTAACGATTTTAACCCCTAAAAGATAGGTCGAGCACCCCCGTCTATTTTTATGGGGAGTCCCCCCCCCCCCGGGTTTCAGCCGTGGAGACTGATTGTCTGGTTTTTGACACAAGATCAAGAGTACCGCGAACTTTGAGGAAAGTGTGATTTTATTGCGTTGTAGTTGAAAATGCAACGCAAGCTTCTCAGCTTTACTAGAAAATGATTAATTCTACCAAATAAATATTCTGGAGTTTATTTTTTTATCTAATGTGGCCCCGTTTTCAAAGTCCGAGTCTTGAATGTGTGACATTTTCCGCGAACTGATTTGAATAATCAATGAGCTCCGCAGTGTTTGTTTTGCTTTGAGATCGCACTAAAATGTCTTCCTACCAAACCAAATGTTTTGAAAGTTTCATTTTACTTATGGATCTGAATAGTTTCCACCTGATGTGAAAACTGGCTTGAGTCTATTCTGTCAAATCGATACCTGGTGAATAAGCTTTTTGGATATTTAAATTTGTTGTCTGATTAATACACGGTAATTTGCAAATTTGCATGAGATCGTACCGAATCTTCTGGAGTTTTGATTTCAGTTTCTTTGTGACGAGTTAATAAAATATTCAAGTCTGCGGGTATCGAAGTACATGTACGCGATGCTTAATCTCTCTATTAGCTCCTTCCCGCGAACGGCAGAAATGAAAACATGACCACAATTTTCGCGCGTTTGCTGCTTGACATTTTCAGTTTTTACGTAAGGTCGAGTAGATCCGCGTTTGTTGTTTACGTTGGAATTCTTTTCCACTTTTCTTATATATTTATTTCGTATTTTGACGGCGGGCTGACGTTTCCCATTTGCCATAGAACGCGGTGTTTAATCTCTCAAAAAGTTTAAGATATTAGTAAACTTTCATGGTTCTCAAAGGTTCCGTTTCTTATTAGCGATCTCACATACACACAAACATGTTCTCATATGCCACGTCTTGCGTGTTCTTCAGCATTCTTGCGGGTCTTCTTAAAGTATACCTTCTTGCATCTTCTTGCGGGTTGATCTTCTTGCGGAATGAACTTCTTGCAGGTTGATCTTCTTGCGGAAAGAACTTCTTGCGGGTCTTAAGTTCTTGCGTTAGTTCAGTAATTTGAAGCGCATGCGGCACGCAAGAACCTGTTGGCTTGCGGACGCAAAAAGAAGTTCTTGCGCGTGCATTATTTTACGGCTGTACTGTATAACTAATGTGACTGTCTCGGGGATAATCTTACTACCCAGTGAAGTCTTTAAATCCAAACAAAGCTATGGGACCTGATAACATATCTGCCCGCCTACTAAAGGAATGCGCGTCAAGTATTTCATACTCCCTCACTCACCTGTTTAACAAGTCACTCAAGCTTGGAACTCTTTCTACTGAATGGAAACTTGCCAAAATCACCCCTCTCCACAAGAAAGGAAATAAGAGTTATGTAGAAAACTACAGACCCATTTCCTTGATGTGCATAGTCGCTGAAGTACTGGGGCGTTGTATTTACAATTGTCTGATAGACCACCTTCAAAATATTATGATCTCTGAAGCTCAGTACGGCTTCCTTAAAGGCAAATCCTGTACCGCTCAGCTACTGACAGTCCTCCATCGCATTGGTCAAAACCTGGACTTGGGCAAACAAACCGATGTCCTTTACTTCGTCATCTCTAAAGCCTTTGACACAGTTGACCACAAACTACTCTTGCGCAAACTTAGCCGATTTGGTATCACAGGTGGAGTGCTAGACTGGTTCAAGAACTACCTCTCTGGTCGCCAGCAGCGTGTAACAGTTCATGGCGCCATGTCGAACACGCTTCCAGTCACTTCCGGTGTTCTACAAGGGTCTATTCTGGGACCCCTTCTGTTCTTGATCTATGTCAACGACCTCCCATTATCGATCATCTCGTCCTCCGTTGAGCTGACAATGTTTGCTGACGACACCAAATGCTTCTCGGTAGTGGAATCTGCAGCAGACATCTCCATTCTTCAGGGTGAGGTATTTAATTTGGCGACCTGGGCACGCTCTTGGTGGCTGAAGTTCAATGCGAAGAAATGTAAAGTTTTAACCATTACCAGGAAACGCAGTCCCCTATTGGCTAACTATACCATTGATGGTCAGGTTTTGGACCACATTCCTAGCGAAAAAGACCTAGGCGTGACCGTTGGTACCGACCTTACATGGTCCATTCACATTCGTCAACAGATCACCAAGGCGAACCAGTTGCTTGGCCTACTCAGACGCTCTGCCGTCAATTTCCGAAGTACTAGCGCCCGTCAATGTCTGTACTTGTCCCTGGTTAGGTCGAACCTTGCCTATGCCTCACAAGTATGGAGCCCACAAACTGTCGATCTGACGCAGGATATGGAAAGAACACAAAGGAGGGCTACTAAGTTTATTCTCCTGTTGCCCTTCCAAACAGACATCTCCTACAAATCTAGACTCGTAACTCTAAAGCTTTTACCTTTATGTTACTGGTATGAATACCTTGACCTCATCTTCTTGTATAAGGCAAAACACGGTTTAGTAACCTTAGCTCCAGATGTTTTGCCAAAGCTTGTAAACAGGGTGAATTTAAGCATCTCTCTACGTTTGATGGATAACTCACTTAATCTTATTACTTATCAGATTCCTAATGTCAAGACCCTGTGTTACCAAAATAGTTATTTTATAAGAGCTTCCCGAACTTGGAATACACTTCCACACGAGCTGCGTAAATCAGATATCTCTTTACCTAAGTTTAGATCATTACTATTTAAATATTACGTGTCTGCCATCACTTCTGTATTTGACATTGAGAACCCTAGGTCTTGGAAGTCTGTATGTCTGAAATGTCACCAGGCAAGACAGTTAACCGCACCTCTCAAATGCTGCTTTTAGGTTGAAATAAGTATTGTAATTAGATCATTTATTGTAATTTTATTTTTCATAGGAAACCAACGTAATTGGCTAACGTTGTGTTGGTTCTCCTGGCCTCTGTTTTGTTTGTTGTATATTTTACTTTATTCTATTTTGTATCTTCTATTATGGCCGAAGTAAGTAAATAAATAAATAAATAAATAGATCATTACTATTTAAATATTACGTGTCTGGCATCACTTCTGTATTTGACATCGAGAACCCTAGGTCTTGGAAGTCTGTATGTCTGAAATGTCACCAGGTAAGACAGTTAACCGCACCTCTCAAATGCTGCTTTTAGGTTGAAATAAGTATTGTAATTAGATCATTTATTGTAATTTTATTTTTCATAGGAAACCAACGTAATTGGCTAACGCTGTGTTGGTTCTCCTGGCCTCTATGTTTTGTTTGTTGTATATTTTACTTTATTCTATTTTGTATCTTCTATTATGGCCGAAGTAAGTAAATAAATAAATAAAATAAATAAATTTTAGAGTTAGACTCGAAGCAGTTCCGGCATCAGGTGAAATTGTTCAAACACAAAATTAATATAAAAGAAAAACTTTCAAAACATTTGATTCGGAAACTATCTCAATTTCTAAACGAAAATTTGTCTTAGGTTTTAGAAATGTTTGGTGCATGTATCGCAAAGCAAAACAAACACTGCCTACTAATTGATTACTCAAATCAGTTTGTGGAAAAATTCACGCTTCTGTGTCGTGGAATTCAAGAGACTCGAACTCACCTTTGAAAATGGATTCCACATTAACAAAAATAACTATCCAGAATATTTTCTATGGTGGACCTTTTCCATTTTCACAAATAAGTTGAGAAGCTCCTGCGAAGTTCACAGAGCGTGACACTACGGTGGTGTTGTGTCAAAAACCAGACAATTCACATGTCAACTCCAAGAATGATATATTTTGATAAGTTGGCTTCTTGAAAACATAAGCAATGATTTCTGCTAAAATCCTGAAGGATTTTAATGGTCAAGTGTGAAAGTACATCATACAGAAGGTATATAAAGTTTATCAGATGAAATAAGGCACCAAACTAGCGGGATGGTGTTTATACACATATGTAGTAACGCAATTCGTGTTTCTCGTTACGGCACTGATTTCCTCAGTGTTTGTTAGATCAGAAACGGTTTCAGTTAATATAATTTTATCTTTTGGTTTCATACAAAGCTGAGAAGATTTGGACGAAATAAACACTGACACTAACGGCGATCATTGTTATTTTTTACGCCAAAATAATTGTAGGCGGCTTTTCAGTTTGGCACCAATTTTTTTCAAGAGACAACCGATTTTGTTTCACAAGTGAGGCGAAATTTTCGGCAGCAATTGGCGGCCGCTTTTCATTGTTTTCGACAAAGGCGATCGCTGTGTGCCGCCGGCAAATAAGGGCCGAAAGGCGATTGCCGTAACCTTGCGACAAAATTTGAGTCTTTAGAATTTAACACATTACCCGCACCACCCTATTACCCGCAGCAGCCGTGATTTGGTGAAAAATTAACAGATAACCCGTGGGTAATAGGCCGGAAATTACGGTAGATAACTAAAATCCATTGATATGCACGACATAAAATTTTAACCTTTGATTTCTCCCACCTTGCTATCGATGTGGGATGAATTAGTTTCTCACAAAAACATCCCACATCGAAGAGACAATATGTATGCAATAAGAGAGCAGAGCGTAGGGTGCAGAAAAACAGGTCCCACATGGAATAGATGGTGTGTACATAATAAGAGAGCAGATGTACTTTGTCATTTCACCCCTCCCGGGATAGGGGAAGTCAGTGATCAGTCATGAGACTTCCCTCACTAGCTTAGCTAGTATTCTGTACCTGATACAGAATAGTACTATCTAGAGCTATAACAGACCATGGGGTCTGTATCGCGGACCATGGGGTCTGTATATCGATACAGAACCTGATGTTATATTAATCAGGTTTGTACGGGGTATACAGAGGCGATCATGTGGTGTCATTTAGCACATGGGATTGGCTAGTACCCTTATGAATTATTAATGAATTTTACAAGTGAATATAGAGAGTTTGTATATGTGCCATTGAATGCCTGGTTGCTAAGCTTGTAAAATGTATGCATTTTGTGTTGTGAAGCGAGTTGCTTAACTCGCTTTTGGCAGGTAAACTTCAGAAATGAAAAAAAAAAAAAAACTGGTAACTTTGCAATTAAGCTTCCTACCTTGGGCTTGCTCCATAGAGCTTCGGGCTACTAAACCCTGGCAATTTGGGCAAGTTGCTTTTTTGATTCTCATCATGCCCTGTATATACTTTATTCCTGGTGTAATATCCAATGTTGTATGAATACATATTTATATAATATATTCATAATTTCATTCTATTTATGCATATTTACTAAAGTTAGCTTAAATTCCTAGTCAGTAATAATTATTATTGTGGTTTTGACTTGCAGTGTGACTTTGAAGGATGTTTATTGTCTTTCAACAAGAGTATCAAGCTCAAGGTACACAAGAATTCTCATGACAAGCTGGCTTACAAGTAAGTGACAAGATGATTATTGATGAAACAAGCAATGTCTAATACCATATGACCTGTACAACCCTGTGCACACTTTCAAAACCATTTACACAAGTTATGTGATGGGGCTGATGTGAGTGGGCTAGAAAAAGCTGAATGGTCCTGCTTGATTATGATTGTTGTTTTGTCATTATTAAAACAAACTAAGTGGTCATACGATCACGATAAAAAATATTTTTGACTGGGTTAGGTTGGGCTGAACAGGAAAATATTTGGTTCTTGGTCATTTTATACATCATGACCTCGAACTAAATATTCCCAGTCAGGCCCCAGTCCCATTTAGTCACTAGTACCTATAGACATACATGTAGAATTGTAAAACTCAGTCACTAGTACCTATAGACATACACGTATAATTGTAAAACTCCGTCAATAGTACCTATTGACATACACGTATAATTGTAAAACTCAGTCACTAGTACCTAATAGATAGACATACATGTAGAATTGTAAAACTCAGTCACTAGT
This sequence comes from Actinernus sp. WN-2022, assembly GCA_030867875.1. Taxonomy (NCBI): domain Eukaryota; kingdom Metazoa; phylum Cnidaria; class Anthozoa; order Actiniaria; family Actinernidae; genus Actinernus; species Actinernus sp. WN-2022. Next base: position 56,023,595 of record JAOWCC010001751.1, on the reverse strand, counting down.
ACCTAATAGATAGACATACATGTAGAATTCTAAAACTCAGTCACTAGTACCTATAGACATAACAGTCATGTAGAATTGTAAAACTCAGTCACTAGTACCTAATAGATAGACATACATGTAGAATTGTAAAACTCAGTCACTAGTACCTATAGACATAACAGTCATGTAGAATTGTAAAACTCAGTCACTAGTACCTAATAGATAGACATACATGTAGAATTGTAAAACTCAGTCACTAGTACCTAATAGATAGACATAAATGTAGAATTGTAAAACTCAGTCACTAGTACCTATAGACATAATAGTCCTGTAGAATTGTAAAACTCAGTCACTAGAACCTAATAGATAGACATAAATGTAGAATTGTAAAACTCAGTCACTAGTACCTATAGACATAACAGTCATGTAGAATTGTAAAACTCAGTCACTAGTACCTAATAGATAGACATAAATGTAGAATTGTAAAACTCAGTCACTAGTACCTAATAGATAGACATAAATGTAGAATTTATTGTAAAACTCAGTCACTAGTACCTACTGTAATAGATAGACATACATGTAGAATTGTAAAACTCAGTCACTAGTACCTATAGACATAACAGTCCTGTAGAATTGTAAAACTCAGTCACTAGTACCTATAGATATACACGTATAATTGAAGGGCTGTGTGCAATAAGGGCATTAAGTGACTCCTGATCATGTTCTAAATTCTCTCGTAGAAAACAAAGAATTTGAAGAAGAATTTAGAATTTGATCACAAGTCACTTATGCCCTTGTTGCACACATCCCTTCAATTGTAAAACTCAGTCACTAGTACCTATAGACATACATATATAAATTATATAAATTATGGGCGCATCCTAAGAATGTGCAATTTCATTGTCTGCTCAGCATGCTTGACATAATTAAATTATAGTGTAATTAATGAGCAGTCTTGTTTTATCAGGTTTATAAACATGAGGGCACAGTCAAGACAGTGTTTTTAGACCTAATAAAACATGTTCTGCAAGTTTATTAGATGGCTTCAAAAACTTTATTTCCATGATGGTGAGCCAGTCACAGTGGAATAACAGTCAGCCTTGGAGTCTTTGTGTTTGAGTTGCTATATCAGTCATTGCAGCTCTCGACCCTCTGTTTGGGAGAACAGGCCTGAGGCTTGTCTTATTGAGGTGCTCCTCGTGGGCCTTTACCAGTACTGTACATGTACGAGTGTGGATCTTTATAAAGATTCATGGTGCAGCTCTTGCTTTTATGTCAGTGCCTGGAATGTCATCACTGTAGTATTCTATGAGGGTCTATATAAAGACCTCATGGCCTCAACTGTGTATCTTTATAGACCCCCTCACTCTTTCCAGATAGTGAAAATCATATAAAGACCATAGTGTTTTACCAGATATAAAGGTTGCTCATGATAATATGACCAATAATTATACTCATTTGTTATTGGTTAGTTCGAAAGTTAAATAAACCAGCTACATTGTAGTTTCAACTAAAGCACAAGCTCGATTGTTCTAACTGAAGAGAAAAATAGAGTTGGAGGTTCAGTGCCCAGAGCCTAAGCAGGGTCAAGGCTTGCGAGCTTGGTTGCCAGGTTACCATGGCAACCAAACAGCCCAGAGCACTGGGTCACACATAAAGTGGACAAAGGAAACAGAGAGGGAGGGAAAAGCAGCTGCCTTGAATGCAACGAGGAGCAACTGACAAGTAAACCCGAAAACAACATGCAATAACAATAAACCAAGAGTCCCGGATGAGATGCCAGCCCAGGGCTGTGCGACTACACCACAGGGCCCTTGGTGGACGCAGGATTAAATTGCATTTAGCCCCGATTAAATAAACAGCTAGTTTAAACTAAAGCATAAGCTCGACAGTCCTAACTGAAGAGAAAAACGAGAGTTGAGGTTCAGTGCCTGGAGCCTAAGCAGGGTCAAGGCTTGTGAGCTTGGTTGCCAGGTTACCATGGCAACCAAACAGCCCAACAAAACTTTAGTTGAGCCGAGCAAGGGGTGACCTGACTCTGGATGCTGAGACCTCAGCGAACTCGGGAAGCAGGCGAGCTGTGCTACATAACCTGCTGCAGGCTATAGCAGGCAAGCTGAACAACCATTCCACCTGCAGCTGCAAACTGCTGGAATGGAGCTGGTGCATTAAGCTTGGACAACCCAGCAGCAAACTGTGCTGTGGTAAGCAGCAACACCAAACCTGGGCTTACATGCAGACGTGGCCAGGGAGCAATGCAGGACTAGGAGGCAACCTAGGCTTACACAATTGCTCAGGGGGGGGGGGGGGGGGCAGGCATAGGGTCAAGTGCTGAGGGGGGAGCTAGGCAACTAGAACCCCCCAGCCAGACCATGGTCAGTCCCGGAGGACGACCATGATTCCCCCTGCAGCAAGCAAAGTTGATGAGCCCAACCAGGGCAAGCAAGAAAGCAAAATGCTACTTAACTGTGCAAGCCTTGGGATCCTACCAGTACAGCCAAAATCGGGTGTGGCATGACACACATGAAAATACTAATTGAAAGGGGAATCCAAAGCACACCTAAAACTGCTGGATAGCAGTGACAGCAGAAGCACGATGACACCCATCACAGGACGACACTGCAACACAGCAAAACACAGAAGAATTACTGGATGAGTGGACGATCCAACTCAACCAGCCCAAACTATTTACATATTCCTAAACCATGGTTGCACCAGTTGCGAGGCAACCAATAGCAACTCGTCTGGGGCAAGGCAAATATATGATTGGTAAGCATCACTGGACCACCGTCCCAGGATCTTGATGAGAGACTCTGATAAGCCGGCCAAACCCGCAGCAGAAGCATCACCAATTCGGAAGCTGTGAGAAGAGTAATGGCCGACCAACTTTGCATCAGCCAAAGCCTTGGTGAGCCCACTGTTAAATTTGGCCTTAGTGAGGGGAAATCCATCCTGATGCAGGAATAACGGGCCTTGAGCTGGACCTCTCAGCGACAGATAAGACAAAGCATCTACTGCACACACGGGGGTGAAGGTACGGCCTACAACAATGGTGGAACCTTGGCGAAATGGGTCTGTTTTTGATGCTTTGATGAAAACGTACACAAGACATGGCTGAATATGTGAGTTGACCACCAAATCATCCACTGCTAAATGAAGGGAAGGGTCAAACGCTTCCAGGGGAGGAGAAGTAAACTCATTGCAATGGAGGAAGCCAAAGAAGGCTAAACAGAGGGCAGCTCAGAACATAATATCATCTATTGCTGAGAAGTCCAAAACACGACATAGAGATGCTAAGTTAGCTGGTGTAATAGGAAGTCTAGTATCTTTGGAGGAGCCCTGAATCCTACGGACACCTCGAACCACCCTTTGCAGATGTAGGCAGTTCTGTAAAGGGTTGGGAAGACCTAAATTGATGTGCAAGGAGCGCACCACACTGAGGTACACCTTTACGGTTGAGGCTTTGAGACCATTGCCAGCCAAGAAGGCCACAAAAGCGATGAGACACTTCTCTGAAGCTGGGAGACTAGAAGAGAACAGATGCTTGGAATGGTTGCAGAAGGACAAGAACAGTTTTTGACCCGAAGAGTAAGTCTTGCGGGAGCTTGGGGCAAGTCCGGCACTCAGGAGCACTGAAACATGCGACTTCGGTCCCACTTTGTCAGCTACTGTAAAAGGTAGGCCGGAATGGAGACAAGGGAATCATCTGCTGCTGGAGCTAGCTGGTGGAATCTGGATGTCTGAAAACGAGAAAGTGCATCAGCAATTGAATTAGCTATGCCAGGAATGTGAGAGGCTGACACAATGAATGAGTGCTTGGCCGATGCAGGGAACAAACAGCGCAGAAGGTGCATGACACAAGGAGAGCGAGACATGCCAGTGCGGAGGATGTGAACAACTGCCTCATTAACCAGCTGGAAAAGGATGTGCTTAGATATCCAGTTGGTGCCCCAAAGATGAGCTGCTACCATAATGGGGAATAATTCTTTGTAGGTGATGGACAGAAAAAGAGCCTTGAGATGACCACAGACCTTGGAACCACTGGCCCTGGAAGAAGGTGCCAAACCCAGCAGAACCTGAAGCGTCACTGCAGACCTGGAAGTCAGAGGGTGGAAGCCACTCTAGCATGAGGAAAAAGCTGCATCCATTCCAATCCCTCAAGAAAAGGTCCCACCAAAGAAGGTCAGTTTTAACAGTAGCAGTAAGGTGGATATGATGACGGGCACCAGAGATAGCCATAGTCAGATCAATGAGCCTCTGCAAGAAGGTGCACCCAGGATGAACCACCTCGCAGAAATGACGAAGAAGACCGATTAAAGATTGCAACTCCTTGAGTGAAAGCCAGAAATGGACCTCCATTCATACCCTTAACAGCTTCTCATCTGGGAGTTTGGCCTTGAAGAGATCCAAATCCAGGAGGATGCCCAGAAAGCAGAGTTGAGAAGAGAGACCTTCTGTCTTGTGGAGGGCGATAGGGACCCCCAGTTCTCTACAGGCACAAGAAAAGGTGTCCATATTGCTCTGGCAGACCGAGGAACCAGAAGGGCCGATTGTGAAAGAATCGTCCAAGTAGTGGATGAGTGAGGCAATGCCAAAGTGATGCTGAGCAATACACTCTAATGCATCTGCCACTCGGTTGAAAATGGAGGAGGCTGAGCGAAGCCCAAAAGGAAGTGCCAAATCAACATAAAAGCAGTTGTTCCACAACATCCCGAGGAGGAAACGGTCATCTTGATGAATGGGGACTACACGATAAGCACTCTCAATGTCCAGCTTGCCCATGAGAGAACCTCGGCCAAAGGAAATGATGAGAGAAATACATTTACATCTACATTAGTGAAGTGGATGGGAAAGTCCTCTTTAGCATTGCCATTGTTCATGCTAGCACCCATGGGGTAAGAGAGATCGAGAATGAGCCTCCATTTTCCAGGTTGGCTCCGCTTAGGAATCACCCCAAAATGGCTGATGTGGAGGGCAGGAAGAGGAGGGGAATGAAACAGACCAGCCACTCTACCCAAAGAACACTCCTTGGCAAGGTAATCATCAATAACACCTGGCTGCGAACTGGCAGATGGCAAGTTGCAAGAGGCTGAGCACAGAGGTGAACCAGAGTAGCAGCACCGGAAACCAGCAGAAATCCCTGACAACACAAAGGCTGCTAAGGACTGATCTGGATGGGATGCCAACAAAACCGACCAGCGGGATGGGAGGAGGGGAGACACAGAAGCAATGGAAGGAAGAGCTGGACTGGGTGAGAAGTGAGGAGCCGAGGAGAAAGCAACCAAGTCACTTTCTCCTCTCCTTACGAAAGGGCTGAGTTGGAAGGCTTGGAGCACGGCGCTTGGCAGAGGACTGAGGAAGAGCTGCCCTCGAGGGACACATGTGAGCTTTGTGGTTTGCAGCACAGCCCGAGACACTGCAGGCATGGCGATAGCGGCAAACCTGAGTCCTAGCAATACATTTACCAGCATTCCATGAGTGGCAAATCTCCTGACTGTAAGGCGAGCCAGGAGGATCAGAGCTAGCAGTAGAATGATGGACTGATAATACTGGTGACGTCCAAGGGCAGAGTTCTGTAGAGTGATCAAGAGCCTGGCAACTCTGACAAGACCTTGAGGCTCGGTTGGCATTAGTGAAACTCATACTCCACAAACTGGGATTGGGATCCCCCTAGGAGACAGTTGGCTTAGTCGCTGCCAGAGACCTAAAACTACGGTCATAAGCGAGCCAATGAGGAGCTTGGAAGCCCGAGTGGCCCGGCAAATGAGGAGGAGATGCTAAAAGCTCTGTTACACGATGGGGATGAGAGGCCACGATCACAGCTGCATACATGCAAAAAGCTTCATCCAATCATGGATATTTAAAAGGGCTTTGTGCCTGGGTTTGCTGGGAGCAAATTCCAATGAAGGAGCACCATCTGAAGTGGAAGAGGACAGTCTGAGTGTCACAGGGCGTGAAGGGTCTGGAGTAGAAGACAAATTTGCCGGTAGAAACTCATTTAAATCAACTAACTGTCCTGACACCACTTGACTGGCAAGTTTGGCTGGGATTGGGGACAGAGCATCAGACACCAAGAAAGAACGGGATGAAGCCGGTACCGAGACTGGAGGAGCCAAGACAGAGGACCAAACGGAGAGAGTATACCACATGATGAAGGCTGGCTGGGCAGAAGGAATCGGGAAAGGAGCAGATTACGCTGAGTGTAAGAAAGTGGGAGCCGAAACAACAGGCCAATATGTACCTTGGACATGCATGTTGGGAAATGCTGCGTGGCGGTGAGGCTGCTGCACCAGAAGTAGAAGCGGTAGGAAATGCGGCAGTAGTATGAACACTGGCGGTTCTGGCACACCTTCAACAAAATTGGTGCAAGGCTGTCAAACCTTCGACAAAATTGGTGCAAGCAAGGCGGTTCGTTGTCCCAGAGGCCACTCACCCCCTTGCTTGCACCGATTTTGTCGAAGGTTTGCCAGCCTTGCACCAATTTTGTTGAAGGTGTGCCAGAACCCGCCAGTGTTCATACTACTATATACATAGTGTTGCCCCAAATTGTCACTAGACATTCTTGCACCTAAAAATTCAAAAGTGTGAACCTATTAGAGAAGTGATTAGTATGTGGTATATCGATCTCTTCTACTATGGCTAACATATCGTGCCTTCCCATAGAAATCTTGACTAAGATCATAGAGTATGCAGGCCCTAGATCATTTGCAAGCATTGCTTCGACTTCAAAACATCTAAACGATGCCGCATCTCTCGCGCACTACAAAAACGTAGACCTAGAGTTCCGTAGACAAGTACTACGTTTTGGTTTGAGGTCGGCTTGCAACGACGACGAACGAGACGAGTTGGTTAGGAAATTCAGTATTTCTGCAATTGACGAATGCTATGATGATGCTATACAAGATGCAATTGACGAATGCTATGATGATGCTATACTAGATGCCGGTAGGAGTGGTAATCTCGATGTCGTTAAGTGGCTAGCTAATCGCTTCCAGCCCATCGTAGATTATTATCATAATAACTCCATTAATGCTACACTAGATGCCTGTAGAAATGGCCATCTTGATGTCGCTAAATGGATAGTTGAGTACCTTCAACCCACCATAGATGGTGAATGCGTTATTGATGCTATATTCAGTGCCAGTAAACATGGTCATCTCGATGTAGTTAAATGGCTCGAATATTTTCAACCCATTGTAGAGGATGAATGTGTTATCGATGCTATATTCAGTGCCAGTAAACATGGTCATCTCGATGTCGTTAAATGACTCGCTGAGCGTTTTCAGCCCATCGTAGAGTATGAAGACTTCGATTGCGTAATGCTCATCGCCTACAAAAGTGGGTGTTGCGACATCGCTAAGTGGCTCGCTGAGCACTTCCAGCCCATCGCAGAGTATAACTACTGCGATTGTGAAGCGTGTGAGGACTGTGAAGGTGGGGAGGTCCTAATTATTATTACGCAACCAAAATTTAAAGAACTCATTACCTATTCAACCAAAACGGCTAATTCGTGACCCAAATGGTCACTAGATATTCGCGCACGGACCGAATCCGAACTTGAGTACCTGTTAGAGGAGTGATTAGCATACTGTATATCGCCACCGAATGGTATTAGTATATATTCTTTATTCCACGATATTAGCGTTTGTTGTCATCTTAGTACGCATTAATACCATACAGATCGAACAAGCCGAAGAACCTAAACGTAGACGTCGCAATGACTGAGATAGTAACTTGTGATTGGTTGATGCGAGGAAAGGACACGAAATGCGCAAAGAAGATTTCGAAGACATCGAAGTTCTGTGCCCAGCACAACTTCCAGATCTCGAAAGGTTGCGCCCCATTCGTGCCATGCTCGAAGTGCGGTAAAGGATGTCGTACGAGTTCCGGACTTTGCTCAGGATGCGGCCGCCTTATTCGTAATAAGGAGCATCCCGATGTAAGACGCGCTAGGAAGTTCGACAAGATGCTAGAGGAAAGTTCGTATCCAAGAAAGGTGGAACCAGAGAAAGATTTAGGCAACGTAGCATTGCCCGCGGAGATAGCATTGACCGCGGAGATAGCATTGACCGCGGAACCAAGAGTGCTGGAACCAGAGGAAGGTTTCGACGAGGCTCTCAGCCATGCGTTCGACGAGGTGTTGGCTGCCTTGAGGAGCCGTGAGAAGGAAGATTAGGAATCACCACGAAAAAAAAAAAGAATGAAGAAAAGTCGTTGCGTGACCCCTCTTCATTCTTTTTTTCTTTTTTCTTTCTATTAAACAGATGACGTCTATAGTGTATCATGGACGAGCTCATCAGATTGTTTGGTTCTGGAATTTGTAGAAGCCTGCATATCGAACCACAATTGCGAATCGACACCAGTGAAACATGTTCTGATTGTCTCTGCCCCTTGGAAATACAAAGAACGGAATTCGTGTGTCCCACATGTGGTCTTGTTTCCGAGTCCGAACCATGTGAAGAAACGAAGATCGATATTACTACTACTCGACTGCGTATAGTAGGTCCGGACGGATTTCAGTATCAAAATGATCTAGACCGCGCAAAACCAAAGCAAAGCGATGACACAGAACTGCAACGACGAACGATCCTACGAGAACTACAAGCATACAACACTATAAACAAAATTATGACCTCTCGTTCCCTACGAACACGTTAGGAATCGTAGCCGACGCATTTATCCAAGTAAGGAAAGTTTGTCTCAAGCGTAGACATGCTAAGAGAACTATTTTAGCTGCTCTACTCTACCAGGCGTGTATACAATGTAGGTTCGTCCGATCTAAAGGCGAGGTTGCTCGCTTTATGCAACTAAACGACAAAAGCATCTGTAGCGGAGACGTCTTCATACGTTCTCTGTATAACGACGATAAGATCGATATAGACTTGAATGCCGAGCGCATAGTTCCTCACATTGCAACGACTTTCCTTAAGCTCGATCCTCAAGGAGTACCTATGGACGTTCAACAAATAGTCCACGAGGTTGTTACTACAGCAATAGAAAACAATATAGGCACCAGATCGGTACTTAAGACGAAAGTTGTTGGAGCGAGTTACGAGGTGCTACGTCGTTTAGGATCGTCTATGTCTCTTAAAGGGATACCCGAGTGAAAAACACATTGGGGCTCAAAAGAATCTTCAACATGTTCTTTGTTCAGAAAATGTATTAAAATTTGATCAAAGGTTTTTAATATTAAGAACGAGCACCTCAAAGTTGGCCCCACGAAGACATGGGCGCCGCCATCTTTGTTTGCATTTACGGAAGTGACGTCACTTCGTCCCACCAGCGTTCTCACTCTCTCACTTATTAGGTGTTTTTAGGATGATAAACGCCTTAACTGTACCTCACATACATTGTAGTTCTTATACTTATTCAGAAGTCACTCGAGTCTTTTAAGCCATGTTGTTTTGCTGTTATTAAATGGCAGTTACGAGACCTTGTTGTTCGTCTGATAATTTCTCGCCTTCCCAATGCTTTTCTTCCTCCTCCCAGTCTTCTGAACTTTTCTCATAATGTCGTCTTCATCATAATTCCGGTTTCTGTAAGAATTCCTCTGCAATCTCGATGAAAATATATCCACTTTAATTCCGAGCGTGTGAAAATCATACAAAGACAAGTAGCCGCGATACGCTGGTGGGACGAAGTGACGTCACTTCCGTAAATGCAAACAAAGATGGCGGCGCCCATGTCTTCGCGGGGCCAACTTTGAGGTGCTCGTTCTTAATACTAAAAACGTTTGATCAAATTTTAATACATTTTCTGAACAAAGAACATGTTGAAGATTCTTTTGAGCCTTTAACGAGGTCATTAAACGATGTGACGTATTTGGAGGTTCGGTCAAGCGTTTCGTCAAGGAGTTGCTTTCTTACCATTCCCACTTCGAACCAATCTACACTAAGCATGGGCTAACTAGCAATAGGACTTAGCGAAGTGAAAGTGAGAGCCGTGTTCGTTTCTTTCGTAGGAAATATCGATTCTTACCCTACTAAGCTGCCAAGTTTTTCTCGCATTTCCTTTTGCACTTCTTGCTTGAGTTCGGCTCGAACCTGATCCGGACTTTTTTCACCTATGGAAGTCTCGCGACGAATTTCAGACCTCATAATCTCATATTTATTTGCTTCGTCCAGGATGAGACTGTATTCAGAGTCGGATATGTTTTCATCGCGTAGGGCCTTCGATACTAGATCGCGAATCGTATTGATTTTCGCCTTTGCCAACATAGTTGTCCTTTCATGTTTAGAAACCTTTATTCCTAACTTCTTAGCTCCAATGGTCGTAGATGCTGAAATTAATCCACATAGCCCACCAATAACTCCAAGTGGTAGACCAATCACTATTCCAACCCCAGTCAACGCTACGCCCAATCCAGATCCAGATAAGATCACAGATAGACCTCCCGTTGCCACTGCGATACCATGAACTATTCCTTGAGAGCGTGCATATTTCTTGCGCACACCTTCGTAGTGCCTTTCTTGAACTTCGATGTCCGAAAGCGTGTCTCGGATCGTTTGCAGTCTAAAGTTCTTTCCAGTGTCACTAGCAGTCGGTGGGTAGATATTTGGTGCTGATGGAAACGGTTGAATCGAATCGCCTTCCATTGTACGTTATACATATAACTTACTCAAGCTTCAACACGTACAGTATAGGTCGACCCTGGAAGTCTATCAGATTGCCTTTCTCATCGAGAATTGTCAGACGAAGACTGCTTTGTATCGTACCTAGAGCTTTGACAGCTAGAGGTTGTAGTGAGGCATACGTCGCTTTCGCAAATCTATCGCCTCGGATGTGTATTCTACTTAGGACTTTAGATTGTTTTCCCTCTTGAATCGAGAATCTGGAATCCACCACGTCGCAGCAGATATACGCTATGTCGATTTCATCTTGGATGGACACTTCGTGCACACCTACTTTTAGTCGCGTAGCGATCCCATCTTTATTGATACCCATCAGTTTGCAGAGATTTCCACTAAGTAGAATCGATTGCTTGACTTCTAGGTTCCAAGCCCTCCTATGATGGGGTTTCTCGATTTTTATGATGTCAGCACCAACTGCAGGCGCAAAGAATTGTCGAAGGCTCGCCATAGTGTGGTTTCCCTTAGGAACGTCGTACGGGAACCCTATACCTTCGGTAGACCACCAGAAGGTAGCATTCTCTGCTAGGTTCCACCAACTATTCTCAATAGTGACCTCGACTAGCGAAATATTCTGTATAAGAATAGGGTTGTCAAAGTAGACAGTATGGTCGGCCAATGTTGTGGTGATATATAAGAGAACCATCTTGTATGTTGAAGGTATAACTATATATGTGTATATCTTCAATATGACAGAGGCCATGAAGAAGCATAAAGTTCATTTCAAAGGGGATTGGGGCGACTACATCAAACCTCGCAATGAGAAGGCTTTCGAGGCCTTTAAGGAAAAATATCCCCATGCGGACTTTGAGAAGTTCTTAGCTAGGACGACGGCGTCAGACATACACGACGATTCAACGTATGAGACTAGGATCGTGTTTTTCGATGGTGGACAACATTGGTACATTACCGGTCTCGTACCAGTGGATATTCGAAAACGCATCGATGACGCATTGCAGGGAATGGTTGATGGTTTCCCATCTACGTTGACCCTAGATAAGAGTGCGAAATATCCTATTACAGCAGTTCCTTCTACTGAACCGGCACAAGATATTGATCTCACTAATCTATGGATATATGTCACCCCAACGAAGAAGTTCAAAGCTGGCGTTCCTAACATATTCAAGGAGACCGTCGTAAAGCATGTGACAGCAAAGGAGTCTCGTAGATGGTTATCAGGTCCGGATTTCAAATACTGGCCTCAACAACTTAATTTTGCAACGTGGTGTGCAACTTCTGGATGCGGAGTGTCGTTGTTTGACCCCACTTTCAAAACATATCCACCAGTTGTCCAAGGGTTCCTACGATTCCACGTATATTTCACGATACGAAGAATTCTACACGAACTTGGAGCTCCTCTACCTGGTAACCGTGCTTTCAAGCAACTCGACAATCTCTGTAGCGAATCAGTCCTTGAGAAATTGTGCATCGAATTCGGTATATCTCGAACGCCAGACTTTCGGTGGGATGGCTTAGGAGACGTCTACGTAAACTCTCATGGAAGGATGGTGAACTATACGGAGAAGTACGCACATAATACTTCGTACTCTGCGAAGTGGCCTGGTGGTGACTTCAAGTTTCCTGAGGAGAGTCGTACGGACTATCAGTTTCCTTTATCGTACATTAGCAATAACAACTGTAAACAATACAATTGGTTCACGCCACCAATCGGTAGAGGTTTGACGAACGCTGGGTTAGGTAGATTGAATCGATCTGTTGAGGCTTTTGGATACTGTATTCTAGGCGCTCAAAACGACCTTAACGAATCCATCGTAGATAGCTTCAACGTCAAAGAAAAGTTCAAGAGCTTAGTCGAAGGCGCTATTCTCGAAAACGATTTAGTGGTGAGCTACAAAAACTATCTTACCGCTATAACGACAACGCATAAGAGGCTCGATCTAGCAATAGCTATAGGCGTGCGATTATTGCCAAGCAATCTAGTGTACTATCTTGGTAAGAAAGATGGCTATAGGAATCCAACCCCGAAAGCCACGAAAGATATGATGCTAGGTACTAACGACATCAATGCAGAAGTCAAAGGACGTCCGCCTCCTATGGAAGGACCACCAGATAAGAAATTAATACCACCTCGTGAGACGCACGAGAAACGAGTTCCTGTACCAAAGGCTATCCCACAACATGAGATCAATCTCGCGGTGACATCTATTGCCGCAGCTGGAATTGCATGGACGTTGTTTCGTTAACGGCGTTTGTATTGCTCCACTACGAAGACCACTGCTGCTACGATTAACAACCAAATGTTGTTTGCTAAGACTCCAACAACGTCGGCAGCCATACTGAATATGAAACTCGCAATTGGCCCAATCATCTTAGGTAGAATCTCCTCTAACTTTTTACCTATTGCTTTTAAGGCTTTGGCAGTTGCTTTAGTGGCCATTTTCATTGGGACCATTTCTCTTGGCTCTTCTGGAAACGTCGCTTTCCACTCCTCCACATCGATAGCATCGTCATCATCGTAATCTTTTCCTCTTTCAGCTCCACCAGGTCTTTCCTCTGTGGTATCAACGTCCATGTTAAACATAACTATGTATCTATGTATTTTCAACATGATATCATCAAAGTTGAATCCTGCAAAGGCGCAAAGAGAGCCTCGTGCACTCAAAGCTCAACGAGACTTGTATAGGAAAACTTTCACTCGACCATCTGCCAATCCAGGTGAGACTCTATACGTAGAAGTCCCAAAGCTAGCAGAAGGCGTAGTACTAGTACCTGGTAGCTTAGCGCTATTGGTCGACATCGTACTATCTGGTGGACATGCGAATAACAGAGTCGTTTCGAACGTTGGACGCTGCTTGGTCGTACGTAGAACCTGTAGGATGGGAGCTGAAATAGTAGAAGACCTTGTCAGGTCAGACCTCCTACAAACGTACTCCGATGTATACCTATCTACGCAGGAGAGAGAATCGAGAATACAACAAGGCATCCAATCAGAGAACGTAAACAAGCTACGATCGAAAGCTGGTGACGCAGGTACTTCGGTTGCTGGAGAAAACGCGCTCCTAGCTGCGTGTGGTTCCAAATATAGGATTCCATTAGCTGTCGACATTCTGACACAACATGGAGTTCTATATCCACATGCCCTAGAAGATACTATTTCATTCGAGTTGACTCTAGCGAATGCCATTGATGTCGTAGTTGGATCGGATACGACAAAGATAGGTACGTACCAACTTACCAACATCCAACTAGAATACGAAGCAATCAAGGATGGAACGCTGGCTAGTAGTGCACTTCACGAATACGAAATAGGTACTGCATTCCTATACGACCACGCTGTTCACTTCAAGACAGTAGAGATCGCTAAAGCATCCGATTCTTTGATATCTCAAAACGTCAATGTTCCACGACGATCCTTTGCTGGACTACTTCTACTATTCATAGATCCACACACTGCTGGTACGCGAGATAGCGAATCATTCTCGAATCCCGATATTTTGAAGGTAGAAGTAGATGTCAATGGGCTTACCAACAGACTCTTTCCAAGCGGTATGCTTCCCCTAGATTTCTGGGAGGCTGCAAAAGGCTGGTTTGGTACACCCAATACTTCCATGACTCCAAAGAAGTTCTTTGAAAATAGATTCGCTATCCTAGTCGATTGCCGCACAGCAAAAGATTCCACCGTTCATGGTGATGGATTGGCACAAACCGGTAGTGGAAAGGATATCGATATTCGCATACATAGAACTGCGAAGGGAAGTGGAAATGTGAACATGCACATCTACGTCCTTGCGGATGCTCAGATCACGATATTGAACAGATCTTTACGTAGTATAACATACTGATGGATTCTCTCGTAGAACACGTGCCGTTCAACGCACTCATAGTCGGTCCAACGAATTGTGGGAAGACTGCGTTTCTCATAGAACAACTTCGTGGATCATTTCGTGGTAAGTTCGACTACGTAGTACTGATTTGTCCTACGTATGCCCACAATAAGACCTATCGTGGATTTGCAAATCGAGATCCTCGTTTCTTCGTCATGTCACCACCGCAGGATGCCATCGACGCTACGTTAAATATTTGCGCAACGTTTTGGTCAGGTACCAATACTCTATTGATTCTCGACGATTGCGCCGCATCGAAGGACGTCAAGAAACGAACTGACAAGCTAGTAGACTTAGCATTTTCTGCACGACATATAGGGCTTTCTATTTGGGTGCTGTCCCAACAATTGACGAGCATATGTAAACCCTTCCGCGAGAACGTAGCTATCGTAGTAGCATTTCATACAGCATCGGCCGTAGATGGTAAAAGGATATTTGAGGATTATGGAGGCTGGCAAGAATGCAAAGAGTTACGAACGATACTTGGATCCCATAAGTTCGCTCGCATGTGCTTCTGTCTACGCCATCCTTTCGAGGTAGTATTAGAGCTACCAGCACCTACAACATATTATGGCTGATAAAGAAATACTCGAGATATTCGGTGAGGACGTAACAGGCCCACCACCAACCGACCTAGACGTTACATCAGACAATCGTGAATCACTTTCGATCTTAGCTGCAACAGGCGTAACGAAAGAATACCTAGGTAAGAACTTCTCCCTAGGAGACATCTCTAGACTTCCTGAGAAAGAAGTAGATAAGTTGTATAGGAGGTACCAGGCCGTTCTAGCTCAGCAAATAACGAAAGGCTTAGTCGATGGCGTGATGCGTCTAGCTACCCGCCTAGTTGCCTACCTAGTACCAATAGATTCTCAAGAAGCCCTGATCAAAGACCTACAAGAAGACCATCTAGTCCGCAACGAGATCAGTGCTGCGACTGGCCTACTATCGCTTAAAGCAGGTTGCCTCGTAGCGCTAGCTAGCGTCCTATTTCACGTATCTGGCCACATAGTCATTCCTGGTACACCTATTGAACCTTCGCTAGTACCTACTATACCGAATCTAGATGGAAGAAGCGGACCAGATAACTGGCTATCCTCGCAGTCATCGGTACGGGCGCCACATTGGTTGGCACAAAAAGTATGTAGATGGCAATAAGCGTGTTGCCGCCGTTAGCACGACACGACCTGCAGCTCCGGCAAAGCCTACGGCACTAGACATGGAGTAACACTTAAAGACTAGAGACCATACTATATATGTCGAGATGGATAAAGAATTGATGAAGACGGCAACCGATGCATCTATAATTGTAGGACTTGCTACTGGTATTGGGTGGATCGCAAAGAAGACTACCAAGGAATCTATGCTTAGTGATCCTTCTTCTTCCCTAGTAAATTACGTAAAGTGGACTGCCGTGATAGTTGGTAGCTTATACGCGAAACAATATCTTGAGAAGCAAAAGATCATACCGTAATGGCGGCAGCAATTGCTATGACAGTTTTCGGAGCCGTTTTGAATGCGACTGCATTTACTGGTGGTGGTATACTAGCTAGAATGATTGGAAAGGGTGATATAGATACAGAACGAGAGAGACACGATAGGGCCATCGAAAGACAAGAATCTGAAATGACAGCGTATAGAATTGAACGTCAAAGATTATACGACTTTGCACAAAATCAGGAAGGTCTTGAACGCGACGCATACAACGTTCAAAGAGATACCAACAAAGCCTTCGTGCAATCCGATAAGTTACGTAAGGCGCTTAAACGGGTCGAAGGAATGAAAGAACCCCGCTTATCTGACTACTATCGACCCTCAAACAATCAGAAGACCGGCGAGTTGCTCTACGTTGGTGGTGGAATGCTAGGCGCTGGATACGCCATTAGTAGATGGCTATAGCCATTGCCACTACTACTAGGTTACTACTACTGAGGTTGCTACTAGGCTACTACTAGATGCT
Organism: Actinernus sp. WN-2022; assembly: GCA_030867875.1. NCBI lineage: Eukaryota > Metazoa > Cnidaria > Anthozoa > Actiniaria > Actinernidae > Actinernus > Actinernus sp. WN-2022. Next base: position 56,007,183 of record JAOWCC010001751.1, on the reverse strand, counting down.
ACTAGGTCACTACTAGGCTACTACTAGGTTACTACTAGGCTACTACTAGATACTACTAGGTCACTACTAAAAAAAAAAGGGAAAAAAAAAAAGAAAAGAAAAAAAGAAAAAAAAAGGGACTGGTCGAATGGGTTCTTCTTCTTTTTTTTTCCATCTGTTGAAGGTTAGAATACATAGATATATAATGGATGCTAAACTTGCGAATGTCTTCTATGGTCCTATGGGCTATTGGAAAGGTCACTCTGCAATTGACAAGCTATCGGTAGCAGCGAAAGTATCAGAAGACGTAGCTAGTAGTTGGTTGGAAAAGCAATCTATATGGCAAGTATATCTACCACCACCAAAACACATTCCACGACCGCATTGGACCGTATCGAAACCAAATGAAGTCCACCAAGCTGATTTGATATTCTTACCCCACGATCGACCTGGGCGTGGACGAAAGCTATACAAGTACGCTTTAGTAGTAATCGATGTAGCTTCTCGAAACAAAGAAGCCGAACCTTTAGCATCTAAAGATAGTGGTGAAGTCGCTGCTGCATTCGAACGAATCTACAAACGTAGTCCACTCGAATGGCCAAAGACGTTGCAAGTAGACCCTGGTAGAGAATTCATGGGGCGTATGTCTGAAACGCTAGAACTACATGGTACGAAAGTTCAACGAGGCGAGGCTGGTAATCATAGAGCACAAGGCTTCGTCGAACGAGCGAATAGAACATTAGCTGAGAGATTGTTTGGATATCAATATGCGCAAGAGATGGTACTTACTTCGGAAGGATCGGATGCGCGTAGTAGAGAATGGGTAGTTCGTTTACCAATGGTTATCAAAGCCCTAAACAGTGAGGTGACTCGACTTACAGGAAAAGAGCCTTCGAATTCTGTAGTGACGCAGCAAGTAGACCTAAAGACTCCTACATATTCGCGCACTGTTGGATTGAGAGAAGAGCGCCTACCATTCGACGTTCTAGTTCGATATCTCTACGCCCCAGGAGAATTGGAAGGGGGTGAAAAACGTAGAGCTACTGATCCTGTGTGGAGTCTACAGATATACGTTATTTCGCGAAGTGTAGTATCTTCGGGACAGCCTGTGCTGTACTACCTTGCGAAGCAAGAAGGGGAGAAGGACGCACCCAAACGTGGATTCGTTCGTGAAGAGCTACAAGTCGTTCCTAGGGATACGGAACTACCACCAAGAGGTATTCTATTCGTGCCAACCAGACCTAGTATAGCAGCTCGTAAATAAAACCATCTATGTCTAAGTTTTTGTGTCCATAGGCTAATGTATCGATTCCATTATTATGGATCCAACGCTTGGAGTCGAATGGTGAAAGGGATACCTTATTAATGTGCTGCCCATAGATGTGGTGGCCTTCCGAGCGTAGTACATCCATCCCATGCCGGAAGGTTTTCTTAGCAAATAGCGACTCTTTGTACTGCTCGTGGCGGATATGCTTCTTTACGACTGCCTTGCGGATGCCTTTAGCCTTTCTTACGTTTTTTACCCCCGGCCTCTAGGATAGAATACATCTTCGGTCGAAGGCCTACGTACTCAGCGATTGGGCGCCCGGCACACTCGTCCTTCATCTTTCCAAGGACTTTCTTGTTCGCTGTGCTACGTAGTGGATTCTCCTTAGGGTAGTCAGATGTGTCATAGAGATCTTCGTGGGTAGCCATGTCGGCATACGCATCGTCTGTCTGGATCTCAAGGAGTAGACTGTCTGTGTCTGTATAGATTAGCTGGCATCGGTCTCCGTACTGCCCAAGCAGTTGGTTGTAGTAGAAGTCGTACATCAGATGCTTCGAGAGGTCAAGAATGCTCATCCCCACGTAGACTGGGCGGTTCAAAGTCAGTCGACTCTTATGCATATGTAGGGCTGCCAGATCGTCATCGAAGATGTTTGCCCGTGCGAAGGTCGGGCTGGCAATCAAGCGTCTAAGTTTGTCCTCTTCGCTGGCACGCACTAGATCGACATTTACACGCTTGCGTAAGTTCTCCATGGTTTTGCCAAAGACGCTGTTGTTCATCAACTTGTACAGGTCCTTTTCGAAGTCACTAGTTGCATTTTTCCGGAGCTCAGTGTTTTTTCGGATATAAGGCTCCATCCATGGACTTTGGTCAAATCGTAGTGCTCTGTGAATCTTCTTGAGATGCATGCCTAGGGATAGGTAAAGCTGTAGATTGCGGTAGTGGAGTACGTATCGCTCTTTATCGCGGAGGTTCGGCACCAACTTTTCAACCTCTATTGATGTACCTTTGAGGTTGCAATGATATTCGGACATCCACTCCTTTGGGATCTTCATGCGCTCTGGTGCTAGCGGATAGGCGTTGTGCGTGTTGTGGAGTTCTTGTGGGTATTCGAGATCCACTTCCAATATGTAGCCTTTAGGGTCGTCAGATGGGTGGTCTACTATAGTATTGGTGAGTTCTTGGGAGTCCTCTACCCACCCGAAGCCTCCCGTTGGTAGTGGCTGACTCATCGCCCATCCATATAGGTTGTTGGCATCGAGGTACTGGATATACGTTGTGGGCTTGGATTGGTCATAGCACTCAACCAGAGGATTGTTGGCCTTGGCATGTCTCTTGGATACCATGGATATACCTCCGCGAAGACCTTTCTCTACGAAGAGATGCTGGTCATAGTCCACAAGCAGCTCGAGCTCCACACCTGTAGTTTTCAAGAGCGCATCCCAAGAGAGACCAGGGCTGGTGTAGTAGTGTGCAGGATCCAAGCCATACTGATGTAGACACGTTTTCCGAAAGGTCTCAAAGACATCTGCCAGAAGAAGCACATCAGTTCAGAGATATAGGTTGTGGTAGTCTCCCATATTCTTACAGCCGAAGGTGCTCCAGACCTTTTGAGCGTGTTCGTAGTCCTCCTCGGAAATGCCTTCAGCTGATAGCTTGCTGTAGAATTTGGCTTGTGGTGGGAGTGGATCTGCGAACCGATTCCAGCTATCCATATACTCATACGGGTAGATGCCTTTTCGCAAAAGTAGGCGTTGCCGCTCTACGCTAGGCTCATACTGAGCAGTAATCTGGAAGGCTTCTGGCTGGTTGGCTGTCACCAGCTTGTCTAGGGGTGCCAAGAGGAATTGAGCGCTGTCGATGAATCGCAACTGGTCTAAGGAGAACGATATGTACTTCTCCGTGTTGTTAGGGATACACGTGATCTGCCCCTTCGTCTTGGAAATAGCCTGCATTATTAGATGCGCGTCGTAACCCCGCAAGTTGTGGAATACAACTGGTATGGTCGTGGTTTTGGGGCTCAACCGCAGCTTGAGGTTGCAGGCATTGTGGGCTGCGCCTCTGTACTTGCCTGTGATGTGGCAATGGTCGCGAACTGAGTCCCCGTAGAGTGGCTTCTCACACACATGGCAGATGGTGGACATATTGTGGGCAAACTCATTCTTTTGGGTCATCCATAATTGCTTTGGGATTTTCCAAAACTACCTTGATTTTCGATTCTTCTCGTTGCATTGCCTCCAGGAACCGTTCTCCGGCATCCAGACCTATGTAAACGACTGGAGGCTCTGTATGACCATCGCATCGCACCACGACGTAGCCAAAGCCACAAGCCACATGATGTTGTGGGTTCTGAGTGTTGCTCTTTGTGGGATCCAACTCTGGTCCTGCGATCTTTGTGGTCAAAGCCTCAAAGTCAGCATAGATAACATATGGAGCTGGTAGCTGTCTGTGGTGGTTTTGGAAGGAGAGCTCGTTTTCACCCTCTTTAGGCATTTCCACTCTCACGGCGGTTCCCCCTATACCTTGACACTCGGGCTTGTGGGCTTCAAGGAGGTCTTCTCGGTAGTATCCGTGGAGACACCTCTCACAAAAGTGCTTTCGGTGCTCGTGCTTGCCCTGATCGAATAGGAGGCGGTTCAAGTCCTTGATCCAAGCGTAGTGATACTTTCCGGACTTCTCTATTAACAGAAGGTTAATGCGTTGGATGTCCCCAGGTTGCTTGCTAATCCTGTAGACTACCACCACACCTTTCTCCCACCCAAAAACGTTGATCGCGAGGTCGTTTTGCTTCTCAACCCTGCGAATCTGTGATATGGGTGTTGGTGCATCGATTCCTGTAAAGTCTAGGCCGTCGTCTATAGGATACTTAGATGGTCTCTGTGGGTTTCTTGCAGCTGGAAACAGTGCTGACCGAAGAGCCCATCGTAGGCAGTTGTCATCGTTGTTTTTTACATTGATCACGGCTTTCTTCTTTGCAACTTCCGTAGGTAGTTCGATGAAGGATCCACCTCTCAGAGGTTGGTAGAGAGCGATGTTTAGCCAGAGCAGGATGATGTGGTCGACAACCCATCCAGAGCCTCTATTCGTCCACTTCTCGAGATGCTCTAGAATCGTTGGGATGGCTCTGTCTAAGGCCTCATGAATCTCGTTGGTCTGCATGACAACCTCCTGATTATGGCGCATCGTAGGGTCAGTAGACTCATTGCTACCGTCTGGATGGTCCTTCCTGAGCATCACCTTTAGGGCAAGTTGAAACTTCACGCCACGTAGGTCGTCGACTTCTTCCACCAATTTCTGATGAATATCGTGGCGCGTGCCTTCTAGGAAGGCCCTTGGGTCAACACCTAGTTCGTGGCCCACGGGAACGTCCATCTGCCACCCACGTAGATACTTACCGATGGTCCGATGGGTTCGCTCCAATGTGAGGTGTTCCATATTGGGGGGCATATACTATAGTGGAGCTATATGTTTAAATGGTATATATGATGTTGAGTAAATGCGTGCGTGCGTGCCTAGTTTTCGTTAACGATGGGTTTAGGGTGGTAGGTAGGGCAGTTGTTCTTCTTATGTCTCCATAAAGCAAAGTAGCAGCTTAGCTCTCTGCCACAATTCTCACAAATGTATTGCTTTGGGGCCCTAACGCATGGGGTCTTGCGATTCTCTCGATGGCGTTTCAGGTACCAACTCCTCCGAAATACTCTTCCACACTTTTCACACTCCATCTCCTATGGGTGGGGATATAACTATATGCTAATGATATCTCTAATAGATTCTCAAGTTTTGGATTTTTAGGTGCAAGTCATCCGTTTAATAGAAAGAAAAAAAAAGAAAAAGAAAAGAATGAAGAGGGGTCACGCAACGACTTTTCTTCATTCTTTTTTTTTTCTTATGTGGTGATTCCTAATCTTCCTTCTCATCGACCACGAGGCCTGCGAACGTTGCTCCCAACTCGATGATGAGGTCGTTCTCAAGGTTGGTGGAGACCGCCTCAACGAACGCAAGAATCTCCTTGAGCTCGGCGATCTCGGGACCTTCGAGCGTCATGGCGTTGGGTTCTTCGAGATCCTCGATGTCCAGTATGATCGTAGGTCCTACGAACACGGGCCCTAGCTCCCCATCTTCGAGATCCTCATCTTCGAGATCCTCATCTTCGAGATCCCCACCTTCGAGACCCTCCAGACCGTTAGGTAAGGGGTCCGTCTCCTCGACGTCGTGTAGTTCGTCGGGTGTGGATGGTCTAGGTACATCCTCGGCCTTCGCATTCGAATCAGCGATCTGCTTCATGATCTATGATACTAACGTCGATGTCGCGGGGCGAAGAACACACAATCGGTGTCGATATACTATATGCTAATGATATCTCTAATAGATTCTCAAGTTTTGGACTTTTAGGTGCAAGAATGTCTAGTGACAAGCTCGAAATATGATGCAACACTATGTATATAGCAGTATGAAAACTGGCGGGTTCTGGCACACCTTCAACAAAATTGGTGCAAGGCTGGCAAACCTTCGACAAAATCGGTGCAAGCAAGGGGGTGAGTGGCCTCTGGGACAACGAACCGCCTTGCTTGCACCAATTTTGTCGAAGGTTTGACAGCCTTGCACCAATTTTGTTGAAGGTGTGCCAGAACCGCCAGTTTTCATACTACTGCGGCCGATGATGGCTGACACAATGGGCTAAAACCTGCCTGATACAGGGCTGAAATTAAACCTTGAAAATCAGCCGATGATGTTGCGATTGCCATTGGGGCAGCACGATCCGCTTGATCAGCCATGATTTCAATCCCAACTTGACACCGAAGTCCACAGCAGCAGCACGTAGCAGCAACATCGAAGATCTGCAATCCAAATCCAAAAGCAGCGGTTTGATCGCAACGAGGAGCAACTGCCAAGCGAACCCGAAAACAACATGCAATAACAATAAACCAAGAGTCCCAGATGAGACTCCATGTTAAATTGCACTAGAAAACCGATATTGCCCAAATCACAAAGCGATGAGGGCAATATCCTCAGACGAGGAAAGTTACGCATGGTCGCTCCTTGCATAACGCCAAAACTTTCACTCGTTTTGGCTGTAGAACCGATCGTTTCAAACTCAGTTTTATCCCGGCACTCACATATCAGAGTACTTAATCTATATAATTGTTTTTTTTTAGTTAGCCAACGTTATATAAATTTAGCTTAGAATAATAATTCTATTATCAAGATTATTTAAATTAGTGTTAATTAACTTAAATTAGTTTAAATCAGTTAAACAATGTAATTTTTTCATTCTTAATAATTGTATATATACACATTGTAATTCATTTTTATGCGAGGATGTGTAAATAATTTAATAAATAAATAAATAATCATTTATCTGTGCAATGTAACATGGAATCCCAGAGTCGGTGATTTTCCTTGAAACGTATACTGATTAATGACTTGTTGATATAGTACTTTTGCTAATATTTTAAATAGCATGTGTAGCCAACAGTTATGATTCCATTCTGAATCACCACTCGTCAGCCAATCAGCATCTGATTTCGCAAACGCACTAGACAAAGTGCAATATTATTCAGCTTTGACTATGCAATTATATAATGAATTATTAATGACCTTTTGACTTTCTTGTGATGCATGGCAGAGAAGTTCCTTCTGCATTGATCCAATTTGATATTATAAAACAAATAGAAGATGTTTCTCCTATGTCCTAATTAACAGAATAATGCACTTTCGCGATCTTTAAAAGCTGCTAAGTGCACTCTTGTTCCGCTTATGCACCCGCAGTTTTTAAAGACATTGAGCATGCATTATTTTAAGGGTCAGAGACTGGTGTGTGTGCATTTTTCATTGACAAATACTGGCACAAGCTGACTGTATGACGAATAAAATACTGAATACTGCATATACATGTATGAGACCAAGAAACTTTGAGTTCATCATACAGCCAGCAAGTGCATGTATTTGTCAATAAAACAGTCTCATACCCTTAAAGTGCCCCTATGATCAAACTTTGACATATCAATTTTTCTCATATTTGTAAAGTAGAGGGGCTATATTATTACCAGTTCAAACCGTTTTTCGATACGACGATGGGAAGTCTTATTTTTTTAACTCCGAATCTTGAATTTTACATCCGCCATTACCCGAACCCGTTCCTGTGGGCGAGGAATGCCTAGTCATTTTTTAGCGTACGTGACGTCATACACTTAAGGTTATTGTATACCTTCAGGGTACTGTTCCGGATAAAATTAATTAGCGTCTCGAATATTCGTCGTATTGAGATAAATTATACCTCATTTAAAGCTTATAAAATTGGCTACAACGATATACCTAAGGTTTGTAATTTTGATAAAAGTGTGATTTTTAAATAAACTTCTTTTCCGAACAAGCGAGTTGGTTTCCAAGAGCTCCAACTCCACAGCAATTTAATGAATTTAAGATCTGTTTGCTTTTCTGGACTCCCGCAGACCTTGTTTACGAACCTCTGTCGGCGATTGTGGAAATTCGAAGCCGTTCTGAAGATATTTTGGTCTTCGTGAAACTGCTAACGCGCAATCCAAGTATAGATGCGGGAATCGCTCTCAGCGCCTCTCTTTTAAAAATTAAAAAAATCACGACACAGTTTTTTAGCTGATATAAATTGTGTCAAGTAATTCGCGTCAAGTTGGAGCTTTTTTCAAACTATGTTTAGAACGAAAATAGAAAGTCAAGAAAACGCTCTGAAAAGTTTTAGCCGGCCGGCAAGACTGATTCTTTCAACCAGTGACTGGGAAATGTCACAGTCACAACTTCCCACAACAACACGTGTGGCTACTTTTCCCATACGAACCTTCACGCGAACTAACATATGTAGTAAGAAAGTGTACCATTTTCCCGCTTTGAAAAGCAAACAAACGTTTTGAATAGAAATAATCGTTCAAGTTTGTGCATTGTACAGGACTGTAGCAATTTAACGAACCACAAAGCTGGCATTTCGCTACATTCAAGCCTTCTAGTTGAGTACCAAGAATACGGTTTGTAATTCTCTTCAAGCCTCATGCAAGGATGGTTTGTGTACGTTTTGAGGACAGAAGCTTCTCCATAATTGTTTGTATCACATGGAATAGCCGGTAAGACCGTACTAGTATACATTGTAGATTGACCGAAAAATAAGCGGCTACGTTTGCTGAGAACATAGTTTATCATAAATAACTCATATTGCTGTTTCCTATAAACAGATAAACCTATCGATGTAGTATGCCTTTTAATTTACTGTTAATTCTATTTTCAAGACAATAAACCACCAATATTATTTCATGAAGTACCTTGTTTCAGTTGTTTGTGTGTCAAACAGAAACGGGGGGCGCGAAGTTTGGTTCTGTGATAGCCACTGTAAAAGCTGCAGATCAGTCAGTTTCAATATATATTTTTAGTTTCTAGTAAATTCTTATCATTCACGATTTCATGTTAGACAAGAGAGCGATTTAATTTTATAGCAATTACATTGTATTTTAGAATGTAGATTCGCCAGAAAATCCGTATTGCCGGGACACAGATAATTCTCGATCTCTCTTATTTACGAACTAGCAATCCGGGTTTCACTATAAACAATGAACAAACTTAGGACTTATAAACTGCTGATCATTACCTTAGTGATTTCTCCGCTGAATTCTCCCTGTAGCCCGGATCCAGTAATAGCACAACCTGAAAGCCGAACCAGGGAAAATACCCTGGGGAAAAATTACCCCAAAAAGATAAGAAACCTCTGCTAGCTAGCACTACTTACTAGCAGGCCACTTCCCAAGCGATTTTAGCGACTATTCATTCGTCCAGCTTTCAACTCGGTCGCCAGCGGCTCTATTTCCCCCTAAATCATCAACATCCGGCAATAAATTTAAACAGAAAGACACATTACTATGTTCTGAAGAATCTGATGCAGATTTTAGGTAGTTATTTACTAAACCACAGCAAAATTCTCAGTGTGAGTTTGTAGACAATATAAGAAGAAATGTATGTGTTTGAAGCAACTTGAGAACGATGCATTAAGTGTATGACGTCACATACGCTAAAAAATGACTAGGCATTCCTCGCCCACGGGAACGGATTTGCGTAATGGTGGACGTGATTTTGACGGTAAACTCTCTTTAAAATGTGTGGTCTAATTGGCCCCTTTGCAAACTTTTTTCACTGATTTGGATATTTCTGCCACTGTTTGTTCTTATGGAATACAAAAAAGTGGCAAAAGAAATGGTCAAATTTCGTCGTAGTGGCACTTTAAATAGAACATGGAGAATCATCTCATGGATGTCCAGAATATCATGTACATGTAGCATAGCCACCAGGTAACTCATCCTACAAATCAACCAACTATGCTGACCACCATCAATCACCATTGACTACTAAATACCTTGGATACAGGTGTATAGTGCTTGTATTTAATTTGTATATTTCTTGCTCAGGTGCAAGGCAGAAGGCTGTGAAGATAGTTTCAAGACAGCACAAAAGCTAATGAAGCACACGAGGAAGCATGAAAATGGTATAATATTAATAACAATTAATTGCCAATAATTTTATTAATATTTATCGTTTTGGATCAAAATAAATTATAATACTGTTTAGGTTAAGTTTGTTAGTGAAAAGAGGGGGATTCCTGCCAAATATGAGCAAACTAAATTGTGCTGGAACAGGAAATCTGTTAAAATCTATAGCTTAACATATGGCAACTGTCACATAGTACATGTACAGTACAGTACACTATGCAAGTTTGTGTAATGTTGCTTCAAGTTGGAGAATTATTGATGAACAATGCCTCTGCAAAATGTTCCTACTACTGCTTCTGACGTTTGCAAGCAAGTTATCTAGTAGATCAGACACGAGTCCATGGTAGGGTTTGGATATTTCTTCTAATAATTCCTCAAGTTTCTATTATGTGCATACCTTGCACTGATGTCTAATGACTTAACAACAGGATATATCTGCGCATACCCTGGGTGTGTGGAGAGATTTGGCACATTCCACTTCTAATATGCATACCTTACACTGATGTGTTATGACTTAACAACAGGATATATCTGCTCATACCCTGGGTGTGTGGAGAGATTTGGCACATTCCACTTCTAATATGCATACGTTACACTGATGTGTTATGACTTAACAACAGGATATATCTGCGCATACCCTGGGTGTGTGGAGAGATTTGGCACATTCCACTTCTAATATGCATACCTTACACTGATGTGTTATGACTTAACAACAGGATATATCTGCTCATACCCTGGGTGTGTGGAGAGATTTGGCACATTCCACTTCTAATATGCATACGTTACACTGATGTGTTATGACTTAACAACAGGATATATCTGCTCATACCCTGGGTGTGTGGAGAGATTTGGCACATTCCACTTCTAATATACATACCTTACACTGATGTCTTATGACTTAACAACAGGATATATCTGCTCATACCCTGGGTGTGTGGAGAGATTTGGCACATTCCACTTGCTTCGACGTCATATTGTCACTCATGGTAAGTCTTTTGAAGGCAATATTAATAGTGTTGATTTTTATCTGCACTACAAAATTGAATGGTACCAGCAAGCTTGGTGTTGTAATAATATTGATATCACTTTATTGGGCAATCCCTTTATGTAGGACGACACAAATTTTTACCAAAAATACAATAGAATACAACACAATACAATTCAATACAACAATAGAACGCAACACAATACAATACAATAGAATACAATTTGGTAGCAATTCGTGTCGTCCTACATGAAGGGATGGCCCTTTATTGCATTCAAAGTTTAAATATCTTGTTACTGTCAAAATTGTATACTACTGTATTAATTAGCTGCTTATACACAATGGCTAGTATGCCAGGATGTCATAAATGGTAATGATAATATTTATTATGAGTATGCAACAGTGTTGCAGGGTTTGCTTTTGATTTTATAATATAGTGGAGCATGTCTCCCCTGTTTGCAAAAAAGCAGGGAGATTTTCGGGGAATATTGGGGGAGATAAAAAAAAGGTGCAAATTATCGCAAAATGGTGCCAAAGCGTGAGCCCTGGTTTTGTGTTCACATTATTTTCACTATTCTGACCAACTTGTCTCTTCATACCTGTACATGTCATACATGAATGAAATCCTTGGTGTAAAAACAACCATGATGTTGTCAACTTCAGTTAAAACTAAAGCACCCAACAATGGATCAGAATGAACGAATTATGGGAAATGTAGAACAATGTTGTTTAGGAATTAAGTGGAACGTAATGGGTGTATATTAAATTATTAGTTATTTGATTGATAAAACCATATTTGCTTTGCTGTTATTATGACAGGTTATACTTGCAAATCTTGTAAAAGAGTTTTTACTTCAAGATATGAGGTATGTATAGAGCAAGACATGTTTACACGAGGAGCCGCAAGCCCTGAAATTTTGATTCAGGGATTAGCAGGAAACAATAGAACTTGGACGGATAACGTCCAAGTTTCCCGTTGCGCAGCGCGCTACAGGATATAAGGGGAGCACCGTGAATCAGCGGGAGACGTCAATCAAAGTAACACGGAGTCGAACGTTTTGAGCCCCGCTACTAAAACTTAAGGTGTTTAATTAAAAGTCAGCTGATTGACACGAAAAATCTACGAATGCAGCGATGAAATAAACATGCATGTCCTGTGCAGAGTTTGCAGAATCTGGCAGTTGTTAAAGTTCCGCTATTAAATTTCTGACCTTTAGCCTTCCAGAGACTTTAAACATGAATGGTAAATCGAATTTTATAACCGAATCCAGATAACTCAGATAACGCAGGAACTGATTTGCCTTTTCAATTTATGGAGTTGCAGCTAAGGTTTCTTTCTCCCGTGGATATAATATGTGCTATTCTCTAGTTTCTTGAACGCGTTCCATTAAACTAATAGAAAAAAATTAGGAGAACATGCTAGCGGTTGTGATTTGCCGGTGGTGTACAGAATTAGTCGAATCTGAATTGGTTCGTAATGAAAAGCCCATTCACTTTTCCGGTTTTCACACAAGTTCAATTCAATCGGCCAGTTACTGAGTGACCCACCTTTCCAGGTAAAGCTAAGATACCAAAGACAGGAAATCAGAAAATAGTTTTAGGATGATGCAATTTAAGCTAGTAGACTAATTTTGAGCAAGCCAACAGATATTTTTTTTAAGAAGTCTGACTGTGTAGTCTCTCAGGAAGCGTGCCCACATTCAAAGTAAAATGTCCCGTTTGCTTTAAATCCTTTGCTACAAAAAGATCTCTAAAGAAACATACAGAAAAAGGCAGAGTTATACACTACCTACGCAAGTGACCATGCAGGAAAGCACATAATTGACGATAATAAATGTTTTAACAATTAAGTTGCAATGAAAAAGCCACAGGTATACACTACCCAAGTGACTTGACTGTGACCCTCAGGTATATTCTACCCAGGAGGGCACATAATTGGCCATATTCTATGGTAAAAAAGTACTGAATAATACAGATTTTAACGATTATGTTGTAATGAAAAAGCCACAGGTACATGTATACACTACCTGAGAATGAAAGCCACATTAGATTTATTATTGTCGCATACGTCTTCTAAAATGTGAAGCAATTCTCCTCCCGTGCTTATTTTGCCAAGTTTTAGCTTCTTATGCTTAGGCGACTTGGCCTTTGGGGATTTGTTTAGGCCGCCAGTAGGAATGGATGATACCGATGGTGGGATCAAGCTGCTAGGTCGGATCTTGAGTTGGTTGATATTTTCCTTGGCGTCAGTGAACTCCTGGACAAGCTTCGCGGGCCCCCGGTGAAATGGAAGGCCAGTGATTGCACAGTGAACATTGATCGCAGCACCAATTCTTTTCAACGCATCTGTTGTCAGATAGCTGTCCTCTCCCAATTCCTTTCTTTTAAAACTCTAAGAAGAGCCGTGTTTCGGGAGAAGTGTAAAAAAAATATCCAGGAACCGGGAGCCTTAGTATATTAATTTTTCCCGGAATTCATAAGGCACTCCTCAAAATTTTCGGGAGGTCTTAATTAGCTTTTAGTAAATTTCGGGAGAAGACCTTCAAAAGTCGGGATTTCCGTGATAGCAATCCTAAAAACATGGTACTGCTCAAACAGCCCTTCTTAGAGTTTTCATCTCCCGTTAAATAAACTATGCCGCTTCAAATCCAACTTTACTTCCAGTAAGTGAATGTTTACCTTTATTCACAACCGATTATATTTCTCTGTTTTACAGCAAACAATCTCAGCCTTTTTTTTGTTTCTTGACGTCTGAGTGAAGTTCCGCGTTCAGTGGCAGCTAGTTTCAATCTTTCAACAGCTATTGTGGTTCAGTATCAGCCGTGTAATTCTTTCTTTCAAAACAACATTGTTAACACTTACGGATTAAACACCCAAAGGAGCGGTTTCTTTCCATGTACATATTATCCATCATCGCGAAATCTACTCTGAAAATTTAATCCAATTAATATACGGCCCAAAATTTTAGGGCTTGCGGCTCCTCGTGGTTAGATTAGTAAGCAGCATGCTAATCTATACTGCATGGCCTTCTGTTGACAGTTTTAGTTCAAGTTTTTCAAGTACAGTGTAGGACTTAAATTATTTTAAGCCATGGTCAAACAGAGTTGTAAGTCAATGACTTATGAAGGGTTGCCAAGCAACCACACACAAGTCGATGTGTTCATTTTTTATGTCTTGTTTAATTCCAAATCTTAAAAACTAGCAAACTAACAGAAGAGGACTGAGATACTCGCTTGCTCTCTTCACTGCTCTGCAATTCGAATTTCAAATTTCGAGTTACAAAGGCATGAAAAGAGGAGGGGCTATATGTAACCATTTTATACTGGAACTTTGTATTTAAATTAACACTTTAAATACACATTCTGTATATTGTTATTTTTATTTCAGCTTAAAAGACATTTAATCACACATGACCCAGACAGATGCGTTTATGAATGTCCAAGGCCATCATGTTCTAAAATTTTTACCAAGGTACAGTATTGAGCCCCAGTAGTCCTTGCAACTGGTTTGCCAAACAGTCCCAGTAAGCCTTGCAAGTGGTTTGCCAAACAGTCCCAGTAATCCTTATCGCAACTTGTTTGCTAAACAGTCCCAGTAAGCCTTATTGAAACTTGTTTGCTAAATAGTCCCAGTAAGCCTTGCAACTGGTACAGTCCCAGTAAGCCTTGTAACTGGTTTGTCAAACAGTTCTAGTAAGCCTTTCAACTGGTTTGGCAAACAAAATTACAGATGTTAGAAATCCAACAATTTTGAAACTGATGCCTTTTTATTTAAAAAAATATATTTTATTTTATGATTTTATATCTGATCCAGCTAGTTTGGCTCCTATATTTATTCTGAGTATATAGCTTATACCTTACTTTATAATATGTCATTAATAGTAAATAAACTGATTTTGTTACTTCCCATGACTGATGGTACTTTCCGAGTGTGTTACAAGATGGTAAGGGGGCTGAACTAAATGTTTCAGTTGCCTGTGTAGAAGCAGAATGTTAATATTTTGGTCACACTCAAGGTATCAACAACATGACTGTTATGGAGAGGGCTGGGGAAAGCATCATTTTCTTATATTTCTTATTTTGTTGACCATCTTTGATTATCAATCATATTGTTATTTCTCTTTCATCACCTAGCCATATAATCTCAAGGTACACATACAGGCATATCATGATGCTCAAAGACTTTACAAATGTTCTATAGAGGGATGTAATAAAAAATTTGCACACAAGGTAAAATTCTATGAGTAACTTATAGCTACAAGCACTGCTTAATATTTATTGAGTTAATATTCAAATAATATAAACATAGTCAAGCCTAAAATTGTAGCTCCTGATTGGCTGAAGGGGATCAGGATTGGATAAGATAGTCAGTTTGTGGCTTTACAAGCTGATCACTAGAAAAGTGATTTAAAAATAAGCTGTGCAGCTCATTTGGATCTGAAGGCATGCACTGCTAGTTGGCGACAGAGCCAATCACTAGAAAAGTGATCTGAAAATATGCTGTGGAGAGTAGATACTAACAGCACTTTCACACTGCACATGAATCAGCAATTTTTTTTTCTTTCCCTATATCTATGGTACTCTGCCCACATGGGCTGTTGGCCTACACTACTACTATTCATTTACTAGTGCAGACATCTCACTTATTCTTGGATTGCATGTGACATCAACAATCTAAAATTTAAACTATAAGTCCTACAAAGTTGTTTGTTGTATATATTCTAGACATTGATAATAAAATTTTACACAAAATTTCACGTCAATAGGATGTATTGTTCCGGAGTAAATAAATTTTGAATTTTATGACAGAGTTTCTGGAAGGCATAAAAATCCATGTAATTGTGTCAATTAAAAAAAATATTAATATATAAATCATCAAGAGTTGCATTCAAAGCATTTTGAAGTGACCCCAATGATTTTTATGGCAAATTAAGCTTTATTTGTATTTTCGTTTTATGGCAGCTATGTTGGTGTCCCAGAGAGGGACACCAAGATGGCGACTGGATACAAAGTACTGTAAATTTGTTGTACTCATTGGCCCACAGCTCCATTAGAAAATAATTAATGTAATGTTCCAAAGTTTGGATTATACATGTAAGTGTATTTTTGGTAGTTCTACGAGGACCAAAATGTTTTATTTCACTGTTCATCAATGCAATCCAATTTTGTGATAGAGGGTCATGACGATGAAAACCACCAATAAATATTACAGTTGTGTACCATATGGGTGCTATTTCTCTCACCTCCCAGTCTTGAAAAATTAAACAAACTCATGAGTGACATCCTATGTAGTAGCTTTTTTATAGTAGATTTATATTGGAATATTTGGATTTTAGAATGCTAAACAATAGGCCTTTTGCAGGAAAGTCATATGCTCATATACATGTAATACAGTCACCTGCTAATGTAATACAGTCACGCGCTGATGTAATACAGTCACGCGCTTATGTAATACAGTCACGTGCTGATGTAATACAGTCACGTGCTGTTGTAATACAGTCACGTGCTGTTGTAATACAGTCACGTGCTGATGTAATACAGTCATGTGCTGATGTAATACAGTCACGTGCTGATGTAATACAGTCACGTGCTGATGTAATACTTTGTTAACAAATGATTTGAGCTTGTGATTCCCATGGGAAATGCATTGCCATGGATGCTGGACGGCAAGCTATCTTTAAAAAGGCTGCTTTAGAAAGATGGACAATTGACTGGAGGTGGAAAATAGCATTTACAAAACAGTGCCACCAATCTCGAACATAAAGTACCATTAAATATACAAATTAAGATTTTTTGGGGCCACCCAGTACAACCATGTGATTGCATTCCTGCAAAAGGCCCATTATTTTAGTTGGTGAAACTTGTATTAATTTTGTTTGCTTAAATTACAGAATTCACTGACAAAGCATTTGGAAGTTCATAATCTTTCCATAGCAGCACTTCCAAAGAGGAAACATCCATTAGTAGAGGTGTGTCATAATACTAAATTATCTCCTACATTATCTCTCAGTAATAAGTCATGAAGGGAAACAAAGGATATGAATGTTTCCCGGAGGGTTACTTACATGAAAAATGGGTATGTATGTGAGGCCAAGAGGCTCAAACCCTGACCCTGTTTGACCCAATCTGAGCTCCAAAATCCTGATTGCCCCCTTTTGGGAAAAAAAAAAACTCTAATTGCCCCTTCTTTAAATTGTTTTAAAAACATGGTCGGATATATATCCCGGCTGGTATACCGCGTACCAGGATTGCATGCAAAATACGGAACATTTCAAGTCGGGACGTGGCATTGGGTAAACAAATCAGCAGATGAAGTACATAGATAAGTACTGAAGTACGAATTAGCAGCGTCACGATGTATGGGAACCTCAGTGCTTGCATGTGGGCAGGCGATCAAAATGCGGCAACAGAATGTCTCTTTTTGACATAGTAGCTAAAAAACCGAACCCTAACTGCCTGAAAAATACTGAACCCCGACCCTGACTGCACCCAAAATATACTCAAATCCTGACCCTGATCTGCCCAAATCAGGTCAAAACCCTGACCCTACCTGCCCAAACTGAGCTCAAAACCCTGACCCACCCGGGCGGCACATACATAATACGTCACAAACAGGAGTACCCCCAGGGGAATGTTTAATGAGTACCGTATTTACTCGAATAGACGCCGCCCCCGAATAAACGCCGCCCCCGAATAAACGCCGCACGTGAGAGCAAAAATATGAATAAACGCCGCCCCCGAATAAACGCCGCACGTGAGAGCAAAAATATGAATAAACGCCGCCCCCGAATAAACGCCGCACCTGAATGCGGCGTTTATTTGAAGAAAATCAGCTATTGGTTTCAATACAAATATAACGGTATTTAATTACGGTAGACAGCACAAACATGTCTACATCAGCAATGGGAATTTTTGTCCTTGAGTGCCAATGACATTTTAATATTGAAAGCTTGTTTCTGTTACGGTTTTTAAGGATTTTTGCTTCTTACACTTTGTCAATACGGTAAGGCACTTTTTATCTTGAAATAAAATGGATTACGGTACTAAATAAACGCCGCTCCCGAATAAACGCCGCACCTGAGTCATGAAAATTTAAATAAACACCGCGGCGTCTATTCGAGTAAATACGGTAGCTGTAAATCTGATACAGATTTTTCTTGATTTAAATAAACTTTTGCGTTGATTTTCTCACCCAAAATGTGCCAGACAGTTTATCTTCAAAACAACTGAATGTTTTATAAACCATATACAGAATTCATGTCCTTGCTCTATTGGATTTACAAACTCTCGCTTCCAGCTTGAGTTAATCTGATAAAGCACGGCTACTCATTACTTATCAAACTCATTAATAATTCATGAGCAAAACTAAGGAAATCACTGACCAAAATAACTGAAAACATGACTCTACAATTTGCATCTGATCTTTATAATTATGGGATTTACAAACTCGCTTTCAGCTCAAGTTTGTAAATCCCATAAAGATTGTCTGCTCATTCTTTATTTAGTTCTTATCAAACTCACTAATAATTCATGAAGCAAAAACAAAAGAAATCGCTGAGTGATAAGTGATCTGTATATCTGATACAGATTTCATCCTGATTTACATAAACTTTTGCTTCAATTTTCTCGGCTAAAATAAGTCATATTGCCAGAATAACTGAATACATGACTCTATACATCTACAATGTAGATATTTGACAGTATAAAGTCAGGAACTGAATTTGTGTCCGTGCTTTATGGGATTTACAAACTCTCACTTTCAGCTCAAGTTTGTAAATCCCATAAAGCATGGCCACTCATCTAGAGCAGATTTCGTATGAGTGGGACACTACTACAGCACGGTTACCGTACGGCATGCCATGACGTTGAAATGGTTTCCCATTGTTTTTGTCCTGCTGAACCAATCAAATCACAGAACTACGGCACAGCACATCTACAGCATGGCTAGGGATCTGCTCTATTACATGTACATACAGACACCAAACAAGTGGGTGTAGCTGTTTGGAACATTTTCATGCTAAACAGTTATTGTAGTTGGTGAAACCATTTCTTTTTTGCATCTTTCAGAAGTCATCGACAAAGCATTTGGAAGAGCACAATCTTTCTGTAGTAGTACTTCCAAAGAGGAAACATCCATTGGTAGAGGTGTGTATTAATGCAGAGTTCATTTCTACAATAAACATGAGTGGAGTGTAGCTTGTTGGTCATCTGTTGTGATGGGTTAGTTGCACATTTTACAGTAGACATTATTACTTCGCAAATTTGTTTGCAAAGGAGCTGGGGGGGGGGGGGTACTCTACTAAACTTTGGGTAGAGGGGTGCTACTGATTCTTCCTGACCCTGTTTAAGACAAGAAATTTAGACAATTCCATACCCTGTATGAGATTTTTGTTATCTACTAATATAATGGGCCTTAGTGTCCAATTACTGCACTGTGCAATATGCTTATTTTAACAAAAGATAATGAGAATCATGTTGACAAGTTCATGACTTGTGGATGTGACAGAATCCGAAGGTGAAAACTGTCAAGTTCCAGTAAAAATAATAAAATCAATACCCTATTCAAGATTTCTCAATGATGAATACTGTATTGTTATTTTGATAACCCGGCTGTTCAAGATGCTACATAGTCACATTGTATACCCTGAAAACAAGATAATAGACCCTGTCACCACACCCTGTCCAGTGGCACGTCCCCATATCAGCTATGTAAGGCAGTTCCCCTCCTGGATCTGTATTTCAATCAGAGTAAAGAGAATATGTCTTTATTTTTATAGAGAAAATCAAAAAGCAAGAAAAAGAAGAAAAGAAATCGGCAAAAGAAACATTGTTCAAGAGAACAGGATAGCATAACTTCAGAAGCAAACACTGAAAGGCAAAGAAAGACAAAGAAAAGTTCAAAGAAAGCAACGAAAACAAATGCAAGATCATCTAACAGTCGTAAAGAACAGAAAACTGCTCAAACCTCCCAGCCAGGAAACACAGATAAGCTAAGTCCAGAGAACTCATCACAACATGAAACAGAACAAAGCAATGGGGATATGAATGGAACGAAAGAGAACAGTTGTGGTGGTCACTTAGTTTCAGCTGTTGCTTGATTTGTGAAATTATATACATGTGTAAGCATGCAGTGCAATGGCAAGATTCTTTCATTATTTTTTTTTTACCAAAAACAGTAGAATTTAAAGTGCCTATGAAGCTTATTTTTTTATTTTAGATATCAATTCTACATCAAGTGAATAGTAGAATGGTACAATATATCTTGCTTTGAATGCTGTGCCGCTGAGTTAAGGAGGTTTTAATATCCAAAATGCTAATTACATGACGTCAGGGGAGGCATCAATTATTATACAATTTTTTTTGTTACAATTAAACAATTTTTTTAAATTATCAGTATTATACCCATGGTTGAAATAAAATGATGTTAGAAATTTGTTTTCTTATATCAGTAGAAACGCCCATTCACAACCACTAAGAAGTGATTGCAGATGCCTCCCCTGACGTCATGTAATTAGCATTTTGGATATTAAAACCTCCTTAACTCAGCGGCACAGCATTCAAAGCAAAATATATTTTACCATTCTACTATTCACTTGATTTAGAATTGATATCTAAAATAAAAAAATAAGCTTCATAGGCACTTTAAGTTCAGCTAAAATACATGTATCCAAATTATTGAATTAGCACAAACGTTTATACAATTATTGTAAATGCATAATCCCCCAATCAAATGTTTATTGCTAGTAATTAAAATTGTTTTATTAAATTGATGGTTGTTTGTTTATTGTATGCACGTCAATGTAGGTGCCTGTAAGACTTCGTGTCATCGTAAACGGTTTGGACCAGTAAAACTTTAGCTCCTTTCTTGACTTTACAAATATGTATAAACATAGTACTAATGCCATGATCACCTCGGTTTTCTTTGTTTCTTCAGGTACATTTAATCTCTAAATTCCCTCATCAGCATGCATACTTGTTTTAATTTTTCCTCATTGACACTGTTGAGGGAACATTGGACTGTCCCTTGGCATACCAGGTTTTGGTGCAATGCCTGTTAACCCTGTACCCTACCTATTTTATGACTCAAGAAAGTTGTTCTCTTCATTTCTTAAACCTGCTTCTTCCATGTGGGATACTTAAAACCGTAAATGTGATGTAATTAAACTCCATGCATGATCTTTGATTGTTGTGTTTTAGTGTTATTCTTCTCTAAAACAACAGGGTTGTCCCCAGGGGAAGCTAGGGTCATTCAATCAAGCATAATAACATTTTAGAAAGCAATTCAACTGCGACTTCTTTAGTTTAGACAGAACATCTCAGATATTTTTTGTATTGTATTGTATCGATTCACCACTAATAAAATTTACAAAGTAAATAAATATATGAATCACAATATACAATAGGTTAGTGGCGAGGAAGCCTAAAACGAAACCATTAAGGGCTTATGTGAATTTAGGCTTCCTCTTTATACTAACATCAAGTGGATAGATGTAAATGAATAACTATGATGAACTGGCATTTTTTTTGGCATTACATATATTCTTAATAAGTATACAGAAAACTGCCTTATGTTGGTTTTGCACAAGGGAGTGCGAAAAGCTGGAGAATTTCTAGTGTTGTAAGTATGGACTTGATTATTTGTTGAAAACATGTTGAATTTGATTGGCAAAAGACTATTTTTGTAGGAGTGCATAAATTGTCCTCACTGTAACAAAAGAATGTCATGAAATTTAATTATGTTTAGTTCTTTGAAAATAGGATCAGTGTGAGCATCAAATTTAGTCTTCATTAGGATTCTAATGACACGTTTTTGAAGTAATACTATACGACGAAGATTGGATGGGTAAGTAGACGCCCAGACTAAATTACAATATTGAAGGTAAGGATAAATCATTGCATAATAAAGTGTTCGTAAAGACGTTTTGGAAAGGTAAAAACTAGATTTAAAAATTATTCCTACAGATTTCAATATTTTGTTGGCTATATGAGAGAGAGATGGTTTCCAAGATAAATGTTCATCTAGTATTACCACTAGAAACATGGTTTCTTTTACTTGATCAATTTTCTGGTTGTTTATTACCAACTGAATATTATGACATTGCCTATTTTGTCTTGGCTTAAATACCATGAGTTTTGTCTTTTTTTTTAAATTCAATGAGAGTTTATTTGCCTTGAACCAAGCTGATAATTTGCTTATTTCAGCATTCAGAGTATTGATCAGGTAAACAGGGTCTTTGTGCGAGAAAAAAATATTTGTGTCATAAGCACATAGAATAAGCTCTAGTATTATAAGTGGGGGGGCTGGCGCAGCATTAACGTCGTTTTAACGTTTTTGACACAACAAAAACAACATATGACACAACAAAAACAACATATGACACAACCGGAAAACCAACATGTCAACACTCAGACATCACCAGTACCACCCATCCTCACTGCTGCTATTGCTATTACATTTGTTGGGGACTGATGCAGCATCAACGTCCTATTAACGTTTTTCATATGTGCGTCACATCCGATGGCACAGATGTTGTAATTTGGTCACAAATACGTTGGACACCCTCTTTTACTCCACATGATATACCATTTAAACAAATAGCTACACTTAAGATATAGTACCACCCTAGGAGATGGAGTGTGAAAAGTGTGGGAGAGTGTTTCAGAGGAGTTGGAATCTGAAACGCCACCGAGAGAATCGCAAGACCCCATGTGTTAGGACTCCAAAGCGCTTTATATGTGAGAATTGTGGAGGAGAGCTAAGCTGCTACTTTGCTTTGTGGAGACATAAGAAGAATAACTGCCCCAATCCTACCATTAACAAAAATTAGATACGCGCCGTTACTCAACATTATATATACTATTTAAACAAATAACTCTACTATAATATACGCGGTGTCATATGATGGCTGAACATACACTAACATTCGTCCAAGCACCCGGCATGGGGGATTATTTACGAGGATGGAAGATGGACATTCCAAATGGTAATCCTCTAGGAGCAGATCCAGTTGCTTTCTTCGCAGGTATTCGTAGGAAGACTACAGAAAAGTTAGATGAAGAGTTACAAGACCTAAATAGTATTAAGGTTCAGCTAGCTTTGAATATCACACTCCGGCTTGATAAACCTGAGGGTTCGGTATACGAGATAATTACCTTTCGTAGTTCTCAAGCCGTTTTGACCAACAGTGCTGAGATCAGTGGGGTAATAGTAGAAGCACATGCTCAGATCCACAACATCATTGAGAAGTGGATCAGTCGAGGATCGAACTGGGTTATAGATAAAGTCAACATTCTATGGTTGAACATTGCTCGATATCGACCACTTCGTGGAGGTTCGTATTTACCACTACCAGCAGAAATCGCGAGTAAGAAAGCCGTGATCAATGTGAAAAACAACGATGACCATTGCGCACGTTGGTCGATACATGCAGCACTGTTTCCAGTCGCGAAAGATCCCCAGAGGACATCTAAGTATCGAAAAGATGATAGGCCGAACTTTGATGGGGTGGACTCACCAACACCAATCTCACAAATACCACGCGTAGAGAAGCAAAACAAGATGTCTATCAACGTATATGGTTGGGATCCAAAGGATAAGTGCTTGATCGTACATCACATCTCGAAGGAGACTTTCTCGAAAAGAGTTAACCTATTGCTAATAGAGTGCCCAAATAGTGGTAAGCAACACTACTGTTGGATCAAGGACTTCAACAAACTCCTATTCGATCAGACAAACCATAAATGTAGGAAACACTTCTGTGAGCGATGTCTACATGGATATTCCAACGAAGATCTTCTCAAAAAACACATTCCCGAGTGTAACGGTGCTAACGATCGAGCCATTCGAATTGAAATGCCTACCAAGGAGAATAACAAACTATCCTTTCAGAACATACATAAACAACTAAAAGTTCCCTACGTTATCTATGCCGACCTTGAGGCTTTAACCACCAAGATCGAAGGACCTTCCCAAGACCCTAAGAAAAGCAATACACTTAAAACAGAAGAACATATTCCATGTGGATTTTCCTATATCGTTGTACATTGCGATGGTCGTAGCGAACCGCCCGTACTATATCGAGGTATAGATACTATCGAACGATTTCTACTATGTGTACAAGATGAAGAGACCAAGATCAAAGCCAAAGTGTCCAAACCATTATGTATGTCGTGGAAAAACAAGAGGTCTTTCGATCAAGCAAAGATTTGCCATATTTGTCAGAAGCCTTTATTTGGTAACGATAGAGTACGCGACCACTGCCATATCACAGGTGAGTTTCGAGGCGCGGCACAT
Source organism: Actinernus sp. WN-2022 (assembly GCA_030867875.1). Classification (NCBI taxonomy): domain Eukaryota; kingdom Metazoa; phylum Cnidaria; class Anthozoa; order Actiniaria; family Actinernidae; genus Actinernus; species Actinernus sp. WN-2022. The sequence continues at coordinate 55,983,155 of JAOWCC010001751.1, read as the reverse complement.
AAGGTATGTAATCTCAAATTACGTCTCTCACCTATCATCCCAGTTGTATTCCACAATCTACGCGGATATGATTCTCACCTATTGATGCAATCTATCTCCAAGACAGAGGGCGATATCTCTTGCATTCCAAATAATATGGAGAAATATATATCATTCTCACTTGGTAACCTACGATTCATTGATAGCTTTCAATTCTTACCATTCTCTCTCGATAAGTTGGTAGCAGGCTCAGCATCAGACACGTTCCAACAAATTGTAAAACATACATCCGATCCAGAGAAAGCCAAGCTATTGACTCGTAAAGGAGTTTATCCATATCAGTACATGGATTCTTGGAATAGATTCGCAGAGACTTCTCTTCCGTCGAAAGATGCATTTTATAGTAAGTTAAAAATAGAGGATATATCTGATGAAGATTATGAACATGCACTAGAAGTTTGGAACGTATTTGATTGTGAGACATTAGGTGACTACCACGATCTATATCTACAAACCGACGTACTTCTTTTAGCAGATGTGTTCGAGACCTTTCGAACGACATGCATGCATAACTATGGATTAGACCCGGCTCACTATTACACTAGCCCAGGACTTTCGTGGGATGCTTTATTAAAGAAGACCAATGTTGAACTTGAACTACTAACCGATTATAACACGTATCTATTTATTGAGAAAGGTCTACGTGGTGGGATATCTATGGTTTCTCAACGTTATGTCAAAGCAAATAATCAAAACGTACCCGACTTCAATCCAGATAAGCCAAATAGCCACATAATATACCTTGATGCGAATAATCTATATGGATGGGCTATGAGCCAATATCTACCAACAGGAGGATTTGAGTGGTGTATGCCAATAGAAGAACAAATCGCCAATCTTACCGACAATTCTGATAAAGGTTACATTCTTGAAGTCGACCTTGAGTATCCTCAAGAACTTCACGACGCACACTAGCTATCCACTCGCTCCAGAGAGAATGCAAGTAGATAAAGCTTGGTTCTCGGTGTATCAAACCGATCTATTCGATAAACTATATAATGGTAATATTCTTTGAAAGCAGAAAAGCTCATACCTACACTATATTATAGGGAACGATACGTTCTACACTACCGCAATCTGCAACTATATCTATCTCTAGGTATGCGTTTGAAAAAGATCTATAGGGCGCTTCGATTCGATCAATCACCATGGATGGAGCCATATATAAGAATGAATACGGATCTACGAAAACAAGCAAAGAGCAGTTTCGAGCAAGACTTCTACAAACTGATGAACAATAGTGTATTTGGCAAGACAATGGAAAATCTACGTAAGCGTGTAGATGTTAAACTAGTGCGCTCTTCAGAAGGAATCAAACTACAACGTTTATTGAATAAGCCTAGTTATGCTCGATCCACAATCTTTGACAATGATCTAGCTGCCGTACACAATTACAAAAGTAAGTTACTTCTGAACCGTCCAGTATATGTTGGAATGTCAATTCTAGATCTCTCAAAACATCTGATGTATGACTTCTACTACAACGAGCTCAAGCAGCAGTATGGACAACGTTGTAATCTACTATACACAGATACCGATAGCCTATTGCTACACATTGAAACTGAAGACATCTATACAGACATGAACACCAACAAACACCTATATGATACAAGCAACTATAGCAAGGACCATCCATCATACGATGTATCCAACAAGAAAGTCCTCGGTAAAATGAAAGACGAATGCGGAGGTATTCCCATAGTTGAATATGTTGGACTACGATCAAAGCTCTACTCAATATTGAAAGTAGATGGTGAAGAGATTAGGAAGGCTAAAGGCACCAAGAAGGCAGTTGTGAAACATCGCATTCGTCATGAGCAATACAAAGAGTGCTTGCTAAATAAGGAAGTATGCCACCATGGGATGTATATGCTTCAAAACGATGGTCACAGGTTGTATGGTGTGCATATGAATAAGATCTCTCTATCACCATTCGATAGTAAGCGATGGATCGCAGAAAACAGAATAGATACATTAGCCTATGGGCATAAAGACACAATTCCAGAGGATGATTTCATTGATGAGTTGCTTGGGTACGAAGACACAATTCAAGAGGATGATTTCATCGAGGAATTGCTATCTTAGAATCCCCTTTGGAGGTAGTTCAGTATTTGGTGGTACCACCTGTAGTTCTTCACGCACAAATCCACGCTTTGGTGCATCCTTTTGCGAAGTGTGAATGGAATCCAAATAGTACAGAACTGGTTGGTTAGGAGATATAGCACTACGCGAAATGATATATGTCTGTAAAGTCCATACAGGATCAGTCGCTCGCTTGGTTCCACCTTCCAATTCTCCCGGTGAGTAGAGATATCGAACTAAAACGTCGAATGGTAGTCGCTTTTCTTTCAATCCAACAGTTCGAGAATATGTGGGAGTTATTATGTTAACTTGCTGCGACACAACAGAATTCGAGGGGTTCTTTCCTGTTAGACGAGTAACTTCATTGTTCATGGCCTTGATAACCTCAGGAAGCCTCAATACCCATTCTCTACTACGCGTATCCGATCCTTCAGATGCGAATACCATTTCCTGTGCATATTGGTATCCAAACAATCTCTCAGCTAATGTTCTATTTGCTCGTTCGACAAAGCTTTGTGCCATGTGATCGCCTGCCTCGCCTCGTTGAACTTTCGTACCACGTAGTTCTAAGGTTTCAGACATACGTCCCATGAATTCTCTACCAGGATCGACTTGTAACGTTTTTGGCCATTCTAGTGGACTTCTTTTGTAGATTCGCTCGAATGCAGTAGCAACTTCACCACTATCTTTCGATGCTAATGGCTCGGCTTCTTTATATCGAGAAGCCACATCGATTACCACTAAAGCATACTTATATAGTTTCCTTCCACGTCCAGGTCGATTGTGAGGTAGGAAGATCAAATCAGCTTGGTGAACTTCATTGGGTTTCGATACAGTCCAATGTGGTCGTGGAACGTATTTGGGTGCTGGTAAGTATATTTGCCATATAGCTTGTTTCTCCAACCAACTCTTAGCTACGTCTTCTGATACCTTTGATGCCACTGAGAGTTTGCTAATTGCAGTGTGACCTTTCCAATAGCCCATAGGACCGTAGAAGGTATTCGCAAGTTTAGTATCCATTGATATATATATGCATTCTAATCTTCAACAAGCAGAAAAGTTACTACCTAGTAGTCGCATTTTATGCGAAGTAATTACCTAGTAAATTTAGTAATTACGCATAGTAAATCTAGTAATTACCTAGTAAATTTAGTAATTACGCATAGTAAGCTAGCAATTTTTATAGAAATCGAGTGACAACGTATCCAGTCGCAAACACGCCACCACCTAGGGCCACCAATTCGGCAGTTTTCCTAGAATTAGATTGTCGATAATAATCGGATAAGTGAGGTCTTTCCAGTTTCATTTCTAATATGTGATATATATGGAGTTTTCGCATCGCATCGATTCTATCCTGAAGCTCGACATGTGCATTGTTTTCTTTCCAGTGGTTCCAGGTGGCTAGAGCTTCTAGTCGTTTTTCTCGTTGTTTTTCGTAGGTAGCCATGTCAGCATTTAATTTTTCCTGGGCCTTATCATGCCTTGCCATCTCTGCGGCAGCCGCATTTGGTCCGCTAGTTACTTTTTCGATTTCATGGGCCCCAATGCCAGCAGCAGCACTCGCTACAGCAAAAGAAACTGCCATAACTATTATCGTTACCATGGCTTCGAAACGAACCAGTTACTCAGCAGGCTTCAAATACCCTTTGTCCTTTAGGTATTTCTTAGCAGCCAGGCTACCAGACAGCACTGCTATCCACTTCACGAAGTTCGAAACGTTAGATGAAGGATCGTTAGTCAAAGGCTCTTTGATTGCTTTTTTTCCGATCCAACCGATACCTGCCGCAAGTCCAACCAATATGACAGATTCCTGTATTATGTTCATAAGTTCGTTAACCATTGTTGCATCGCCGATAATATGTGGTATGTTGCATGGCTTCAAATGCTATATCATACCTTGAGTTTTTAGGTTGCTATGTTTGGTGATTTCTTTAGTGCCGCCAGTAGATGGGCAACAGTTATTAGGCTTGACTTGTTGCATTTGCGTGTATCGCTTATACTGATAGAATAAACCTACCAGTGCTATGCTTACTCCAACTGCAGCAAGTGTGGTGTTAGCCGATATATTGTTGGCTATCCAGCTTGGCTTATCATTCTGACTGTCTACTGGAGTAGCCGCATCGGCGAGGGCTTCTTTAGCTAACCTTTCTTTCTTTCTCTTTGCTATATCTTTACCGGCAGCAACACGTTTTGGATTTTTTTTGGTGAATTTTTAGGCGTAGTTGGTTCTTTTGTGATGAGGTCATTCGGAGGATCTATTTCCATCTTGTTACGAAATAACTGGCGTAACTTCAATTGTAGGATCGCTACTAGATGGAGTAATTACTTCTTTTAGTTGAGTAGGTTGAGTAGTTGCTGACCTAGATTTAGCGAGTTCTAAGTCTTCTAACTTACTTAATAAACTGCGTTCTCTTATTCTGAGGATATTATCATAGATCAAGCTTACCACTACCACGCCCCATCCGACACCCCAAACTAAGCAAGAGGCTACCTTGTTTTCGTTTATGCTATCTAACTTTTCTTTTATGTTGCGCAAATCCTCGTCTTCATTATGGGGCTTCGACATCTTGCCGTATGTCGATAGGCGGCATGACTTCAATTGGTGTGTCGGAAGATGAGAAACTTGCTAAATACGACACCTTATCAACTTCTATATGGTTAACTACATGGAGCATGGCGCTAGCTAGGGCTACGAAGCGACCTGCGGTAATAGTCAACAAACCAGCCAAAGAAGAGATTTCATTACGAACTATACGATCTTCTCTTAAGTCCTTTTAGTAGGGCTGGTTGGGAATCTATAGGTAAAAAGTGCGCAATTACGCGAGTAGCTAGGTTCATAGTATTATCAACTAAACATCCTGTTACTTGTTGAGTCACAACGGCCTGATACCTTCTATGTAGTAGTTCTACATCTTTCTCAGATATTATATGTATATCTCCTAGAGAGTACGATTTTCCAAGATATTCCTTTGTCGTACCAGTAGCAGCCAAAATAGCAAGGGCTTCCCGATGGTCATTCAACGTATCCGTGGATGCGTCCGACGAGCGACCTGCCACATCTGTTTTGCTGGATTCGGTTAGTATATTCATTAATTCATCGTCCAAATTTTTATCCATCTTACTTCAATGTACCGTGACATACTATAGGTGAAGGTATCTCCAACACGGTGGAAAATGGATATCGCAAACAGAAGCATATGTGTGCAAACTTGGTCTCAAGTTCTGAAATGAATATCTTTTTGTCATCCAAGGATATTCCAGAACCGTAGTCATCAAATAGATCCTTTAATCCCGGTGCACTTGCGATGCGAAATGCCACAATGATCGCACAGTTTTCACGAAAGTTCTTGCATATACTTTTTTTGCGTTTGTGACTATGCCCAAATTGAAATACCACCGTGGCGTGCAGAAAAAGCTAATTCTGATATCTTATTGGTCCTTCCCTTAACATCCTTGCTTACCGCACAATCATCAAGGATAATAAGTGTATTTGTTCCTTCGAAAAAACATGCACAGTCACCCAGGGTGGCATCAATATCATTCTGAGAAGGCGCTAGGACAATGAAGAGGGGATCTCCCTTACCGAAGCCTTTATAGGTTTTATTGTTAGCATAGGTGGGACAAATCAATACGATATATTCGAACTTAAAACGAAATGGACCCCTCAACTGATTGACTATAAACTGAGTCTTTCCACAGTTTGTGGCGCCAATTATGAGTGCATTAAAGGGAATTTGTTCTGCCAATGTATCCATGTCAACAAGTACGTTAATTATAAACATTTTGTAGCATCCCCTGTTCAATAGTTGCCTGTGCATCAGAAAGCACGAACATGTGCATGTTCACAGTACCTGAGCCTCCAGTGCGATGGATCCTTAGGCGAATGGATGCTCCAGCATCTTGTTGGGCTAGACCATCTCCATGAACTACACTGGTTTGCGAGGTGCGACAATCGATGAGTACGGCAAACTTGTTCTCAAAGAACTTCTTATGTGTCATAGATGTAGTGGCTGTCGTCGGAATGCCACCATCTTGTCGCCCCGACAATGCACAAAACCAATTCTTTGCTGACTTCCATAAATCATTTGGTAGCATCCCAAAAGAATATAGAGCGTTGGGAATGCCATTGACGTGTACCTCGACCTTGGTGATTCCTGGATTTACAAACTTCTCACTATCTCTGGTGCCTGCTACATGGGGATCCACAAAGAGAAGAAGGATACCATTGAGAGAGAGACGAAGTACGTTTATGCTTTCAGATACGAGTGTGTCGGTTCCTAGATTGATTGAGACGGTTTTGAAGTACTCAGCATGGTTATACAGAAAGGCTTTACCACTGTCATAGGTACTATTGGCCTGCGCCGCGAGATCAAGACTTTCGATGACTTCATATTCTAGCTCGATGTTTGATAATTTGTATGTACCTACTTTCGTACTGTCGGATCCGACTATGACATCGGTGGATGGTGCCATAGTCAAATGAAATGACATCTTATCTCGAACCGCATGTGGATAAAAGACTCCGTGGGTTGTGATAACTTCATGATCAATAGGTATCTTATACACGCTACTATATGCGAGAAGTGTCGCATTATCAGCCGCATTAGACTTAACTGCGTTGCTGGCCTTTGAACGAAGTTTGTTCACATTAATAGATTGAATACCCTGCTCTATGCGATTCTCTCGTTCTACGTCAGATAGGTATAGATCGCTATATGCCTGCAGTAGATCGGGTCGACTTAAATCTTCTAATCTAGTAGTTCCCATCCATACGACTCGCTTTGAGACTAGGCAACGTCCAACATTGGCCACCAAATAGTTGTCGGCATGACCATTGGATAGAGTGATATTGACACTGAGGGCTAAACTACCAGGTACTAGAAGTCTATTTTCGCCCAACGTAGGAACATTAACAATTAAAGTTTCCCCTGGATTGGCTGATGAAGGAGTGAAAGTTACACGATGGAACGCACGACTGGCTTTGAGTGATCTACCTTCTCTAGGAACATAGTCGGGATGGAGATTTGTTGATATCATGTTCGTTCCACTTGAATATATAGTCAATACTAATAATACATGTTACATTAACTGTTCAATATGGCAGAAGCGATAGACTTTGCTCCTACAACCGAAGAAGGTAGCACTGATGTGAATAATCTTACTGCTGAAGAATGGGCTGAGATTCGAACTAAAGATGACGAGTTAGAAATGGATTGGTGGAGTAGAGCTAAGCATAGATTCAAAAATGCGACGAAATACATACGCGATAAGTTGTGGAGAAATCGGAGTAACTGGGGAAGCAGCTCAGCTGAGTATATAGAATTGATCAATCGAGATGGTGCTGAGTCAGACTTAGCAGCCTTCGAAAACGATGATCGATTCGATGAGGCCTGGGAAAAAATCCGTACTAAGTTTCCAAATGTCGATCAAAGTAAGCTAGAAGCAACCATGAATGGAGAGAAAGTTATAGTGCGAGTTACGGGTAAAGCGCCCTACCCTTTATTCAAGGGTGATGGTAGCCTCAGGGCAGGTTTGACTAAGGAGATTTTAAAGGCTCTTGGGCCTACTGCGGAAGAGGTAATTAGTATGAAAGAGGATACAATCGCTGTAAAGGAGAAACAAAAGACTGACGAAATAAAGAAGATGAATTCGTTAACGAAGGGATCGCCAAAATACGAGGTTTCAACGAATAAAGTAGTTGAACTAGAGGATGAGATACAGGAGCGCCAGCAACAAGTCGATGCCATCAAAGATCGTATGTCGCTACGAGACCGCATAAAAGCCCTCTTCAAAAAGCATGGATTTACAGTGATTGGAGTGTTAGCTGTTGCAGGTGCCGTAATTGGTGCAATCGTTGGTATATTGACAAAAGGTTTGGCTGCTATCACTAAGGGAGTTGGTAAGACTTTGGAGGATCTTGGAAAGAAGATAGCTAACATGTTACCTGCCGCGATAAGTGCTATTGTGAGTTACATATTCAAGATAGCAAGTCAAGTTATTCCCTTCCTTGCCAAGAATGCATGGTTACTTATCGTAGCGGTGGTCATATTCTTAGTAGAGCAGTATAAATCGTCGAAACGGTGACGCTAACGAAATATCATCCATGATGCTACGCCACAATACCCACGATTGCCAAATTGGTTTCGTGACTCGTTGGTGACGCATTCTTGTGTGGCTTAGTAACATGCGTATCCGTCGGAGCAGGTTTATGTGTCTTTGACGTTGAGCCTTCCATGAGGTCTGGTGGTGGTAGTTTTTCATTAAGATTGATACCATCATTTATTCCTAAATTGATGCCAGGTTTATTTGCCATTCGTAGCCCGTTCGTATATTTAATACCCTTTAAAATAATCATATAGCTGGGTATCAACAAGCAATCCTTTGCAACTGCTAGATCGAGGCGAGAACTAATGTCCTTAATGGATTCTAGATATTGCGCTAGAGTGTCGTTATCCGATTCCCCGATTGCATCTTCCAACTTTGTATCGAAGTTATGTTGGGCCGCCGTGGATGACGAACCTACGATTGGGGAGCTGGTCGAAGCCTGGGATGTCAAGACGCAAAACAAATATACCATTATTGATGTATTAATTCGGGCTATCCCGGCCTTTGTCAATCCTTTTCCATTCTGTGGAATGAACCAATTGTAGTGCTTCTCATTCATATCATTTCGATGTGAGGCAAAATTGATTTTATGGGCTCCGAACTCTCTCCTGATCTTATCATATTTAACGTAATTCCATGGAACATTGTTAAACTTATTAAAGACGTTTTCTCTGGGGAGAGGTACTCCTAATTCAAATAGTATTCGCCTTATCGTATAGTATACATGAAAGCGGTAAAAGCTCCGAACATTATCAATGATTGGTGCGTCGTCTGAAAGATGGTCATCGAATGACACCCCACAGCCTGACGTTGCGCACCAAATGGCAAAGCAGAATTGTTGCTGCCAAAGTTTCATTGGTTCAGCATCGCCCCACTTTTTCGTTTTTACCATTCTCGTGGCAACACTAACAAGCTTATCTTCTATGGCATGTTGCGGATCTTTCGATTGTTTTTCACTAGGATCGAGCCCAAGATCTTGAAAGATATGTCGTGGCTCATACGTAAATAGCTGATCCTTCGCTACGTAGATCTTTAAAGTTTGTAGAAGGGGGTATATGTCCTTAGCAACGTGTGACCATGGCACAGCTGGAACTGGATACTTAACATCGGTCCTTCTGAAGGGAAGTGGAAAACCCACAACTATCCCTCGTAACGCTTCGTTTAGATGATTTCGTACATCTACTGGTATGAGACCACCCATATCCCAATGTTGTCCACCATCATAAAACATGATCCTAGTCTCGTATGTTGACTCATCATGTATGTCAGACGCCGTCGTCCTAGCTGAGAATTTCTCAAAGTCGGCATAGGGATGTTTTTCCTCAAAGACTGCAAAGGCTTTCGCGTTGCGAGGTGCGATATAGTCACCCCAATCGCCTTTGAAACGAACTTTATGAGACATAGTATTGGCTAGTTTCTTATCCTTGACGTCTGCTACAAATTGGAACTTCTTCAATCAATCCGTTCGACTCATGCTCTTGACTCATCTGTTTGATATTGATACGTATTAAAGTTACAACATACGTTAATATTGTGAAGTAAAGAATATATGTTAGTATCATAGTATCGAAGTAAGAACTTCTGGCTTTAATATGGTAATCTTAAATGTCACCACTACCTCGGCTGACCATACTGTCTATTTTCAAGAACCTATTTACATCCATGATATTTCGCTAATTGAGATCACTTTTGAGAACAGTTGGTGCAACCTAGAAGAGAATGGTTCATTCAAGTGGGATACCGGTGGCGTGGGGTTCGCATACGCTATCGAAACGGGGCAGTATGATGTAGCAAGCATTAAAAAATACTTTAAACCTGCAGTCATTGCTGGCGCCTTGGAATTCACGTACTTATCAAAAATTGGAAGTTGGCTTCTAAATGTCAAAAAACAACCTATCTTAGTGAAAATCTATGTACACTGTTAGATGTCAAAAGAACCGACGATAGAAGTGATGCATTCCTAAAATTTGGTACCCACACAATTACGCTACAAAATATCTACACAGCATATGTCCACTGTGATGTGATTGATTCTACTTTCTCAATTCTCGATGGAAAGCAATCAAACGTGCTGGCTAACTTAGCGATCCGAGGTGGGAGGTTTACAAAAAATACTTACTCTCTAACGAATCCCCAAGCCATGCGAGCTCTAAGGACAAGACGAAACAGCCTTCGCCTGACAATTAGAGACGAAAAAGGAAATATTATAGACTTTCGTGGTCGACCTATACGATACGTATTGAAGATTGTGTAAGTTATGATATAACCACATATAGCTAAGCTATAACATAATGGCAAGCGATTCGATTCAACTACTTCCAACGGCACCAAATATTTATCCCTCGCTCGGCCTAGGAGGGCAAGATAATTTTCGTCGGCGAGAAATCCGTGATACGCTTGAGACCATCAAAGCCCAAGAACAACACTACGAAGTGGTACGTAAGAAATATGCTCGTGTGCAAGGAATTGTTCATGGCGTCTCCGTGGTAACGGGCGGCCTATCCGTACTTTTATCAAGTTCTGGCTTGGCAATCGCTCTAACCGGTCTTGGTGTAATAATCGGCCTACCACTCGGTGTAATTGGTGGGATCTGTGGGGTGATTTCAGCTGCTACGACTATTGAGGCTAAAAAGTTAGGAATAAAAGTTTCTAAACATGAAAAAACCGCTATGTTGGCGAAAGCGAAAATTAATACGATTCGTGATCTTGTGTCAAAAGCCCTACGTGACGAAAATGTGTCTGACGTCGAATACAATCTCATCCTTGCTGAGGCAGATAAATTCGAGACTATGAAGATCGAAATTCGCCACAAAACTTCAGATAATTTAGGACGAATGAGTGAAAAAAGTGTGGAACAAATTCGCTCCGAAGTCAAGCAAAAAATGCTAGAAGAAATGAGAGCAAAATTGGGATAAAAATCGGTGTGGGCGATATTTCCACTTTGCTAAGAGCAGCTGCACTTAATTCGTATGTCTGGTTCGTATGCAAATTTCGAGACACCGCGTGGGCAATTGTCAACTTGGCGAAATAAAGTTTCTAAGTCGTACGCAAAACTTTTTTGCATGCCTTAGCGCCCAGATTCTACTCGTTCAAACAAATTTGGGTCGCTCAGGAATTTTAGGGGCGCTCAGGAATTTCTGGGGCGTTTAGGAATGCTACGGGCGAACTTCAATTTTATTCACATCTCGTCGGTCAGAATGAGTTTTCGGGTAAATTTAAGTAGCCATCATATGACACCGCGTATATTATAGTGGAGTTATTTGTTTAAATAGTATATATAATGTTGAGTAACGGCGCGTATCTAATTTTTGTTAATGGTAGGATTGGGGCAGTTATTCTTCTTATGTCTCCACAAAGCAAAGTAGCAGCTTAGCTCTCCTCCACAATTCTCACATATAAAGCGCTTTGGAGTCCTAACACATGGGGTCTTGCGATTCTCTCGGTGGCGTTTCAGATTCCAACTCCTCTGAAACACTCTCCCACACTTTTCACACTCCATCTCCTAGGATGGCACTATATCTTAAGTATAGCTATTTGTTTAAATGGTATATCATGTGGAGTAAAAGAGGGTGTCCAACGTATTTGTGACCAAATTACAACATCTGTGCCATCGGATGTGACGCACATATGAAAAACGTTAATAGGACGTTGATGCTGCATCAGTCCCCAACAAATGTAATAGCAATAGCAGCAGTGAGGATGGGTGGTACTGGTGATGTCTGAGTGTTGACATGTTGGTTTTCGTTGTGTCATATGTTGTTTTTGTTGTGTCATATGTTGTTTTTCTTGTGTCAAAAACGTTAAAATGACGTTGATGCTGCGCCAGCCCCCCCACTTATAATACTACTAGCTCTAATACATTAGAAACATTTAAGTCATTGACGTACAATAAAAATAATAGAGGACCAAGAATTGAGCCTGTGACACCCCACAGCAATTCTTTTTAGGAGAAGAGCAGTGCTCATTAAACTGAACAAATTGTGTTCTGTTGGAAAAGTAACTTTTAATCCAATCTAATGCTATGCCACGAATACCGTAATGTTCAAGTTTGTCAAAAAGAATGCTGTGGTTAAAAGTGTCGACGGCTTTCGATAAATCTAGAAAAATTCCAACAGCAATTTCTTTACAATCAATTACAGATGACATTTTGTCATATGTCGATCAAAGCAAGTGCAGTAAGTGATTTGTTTTCTTAAACCGAACTGATTATCATTTAAAATATTACATTTATTAATGTATATCTATAGGCAGTTATAAATTACTCTTTCCAAAAATTTAGAGAAGCTTGGTAGAATTGAGACTGGTCTATAATTGGTGAACAATGCTTGATTTGTTCTGTACCTCGGTGATTAGAGTATTACAAATTGATAGCATGATATTTCGGGAAATTAGTGATTAAATTCCACCTCTAGCCTCTGGAGGATCTGTGGCATCTGGACTTCCACAAAAGCTCTCGGGAAATTTAATCACTAATTTCCCTCATGCCATGCTATTACTTATAATTATCTGAAAATTTGATCACGATAATGGCACTTTAAAAGTGAATATATGAACAGGGATTTTGAATCTGGAGTCCCTGTGGTGGAGTTTATTTTTAGCTGAAGTGATGTCACTTTACTCAACACAACATGTCAAACTTGTAGTAAAATAATGTTTACCATTTCTCCACAAAGAAAAGAAAAAGTTTTGAATAGAACTATACCTCTAAAAGAGAGACTTGTTGAGAAAATGACGTCATAACAGCAAACTGCTGGCTAGTATAGACACAGGCTAACCACCCTCCCATTTTGTGTATTTGTCACTGATGTTTTAATAATCCATTATTTCTCTTCTCGCTGTTTCGCAGCTCGCTGATCGCCGCTTCGCGGCTCTTTCGCCGCTGCTGTTCTCTCTAAAAAACCTCTGGAACCAGGGCACCTTTTGACTTGATTCTGCTGTGAATGTGTTGATTTAGCGCGCGCTCATAATACAGCTCGGGTTTCCTGTGGCTCGGGTTTGTTTACATATAGCTCGGGCTTCCTGTGGCTCATCTCGCCAACTACATAAAATACAAGGCAGGCAACTAAATGCATGGCGGACAAGCGAGAAGCGCGAGAATTTTGCCGAAAAATGAAAACATCCAGGTTCCTGCTCCCTCTAACATTCAAAATATTGAAGAACAGTAAATCACAGGCAGCCCAAGCTCTATTTTTGTGTCATTATTGCGAGATTTTGCAGAAATTAATAAAATGTAAGAAAGCTATACAGTACTCAAATAAAGGTTACATACCTCTTTAAAGTTGTGTTATTGATTGTCCTGTGTACTCCTGGGGTCATTTTAGCCACTTTAACAAGATTTCCAATTCACCGTCCCAGCTGTTATATAAAATGACAAGGCTGGAGACTTCACCTCACATCCAACGATGGCGATCGCCGAAAATCCCCTCGTCTCGCGAATTTCCCCGGAATATTGTCACAAAATCACGCTAACCCTAAAGTCCAATGTTCTTTCCTTCACCTGCATCCTCCATGGCGATCACAGTTACTTTTTAGCCCGATTAATAGTCCCTTTTCCACAACTTTTTCCAATGCTGCGATGCCTGTGAAAGACTCCGTGCCTACCACGTCCACGCGTGCGCAATTTCAAAATAACTGCTGCACTCCCATTGGTTGGTTGGTACGAGCTTTCCCGCTAGATTTGATCCCGCCCAGGGTGTACGATAGTCGTGTTTGGCACAACTCATCGAAAACTAACAGGGTGCTAGTGATTACAGAGAAGCCATTTAAAGGTTTTCCCCGTCCAATCGTATCAGGGACAAAATAAAAATAAAAACGCTCCCGGGGAAACCCCGCTCACGACATCCAAATCACAACATCATTTGCCGGCAAAGTGTTGTAACTTTTTGTGGTTTTAAAAACTCTCTTGACTTTAAACTGCTTTAAGTCGACATTGAAAACTGAGCCAACTCCCGCTACGTAACTAGCCGCCAGTGTGTGCATTTCGTTTGCATTGTTTACGAAGAAATGTAAGTATAACGTGTTAGCTAAATTAAATATTTGTGTAAAAGTACGTGCGCATCCAGTGGCAGAAATCGTAAAAAAAAAAACTAAATCCGCGATCGTATGAACGAGTAATTATAAAGATACTGTACTTTGAAGAAGTCGTATCTGATATATAACTTTGACCTAGAGGAGCTACAATCGACAGTTTGCCATTTATATATAAATACAAACATTTATTAGAAACCATATATGCGCGAATAAAAACAAACTGAGATCAAAAATCGCCGATACATGAACTTTGATCTCTACAGTGGCCAAGTGATTTTTTTTTTGTAAGGCTTGTGACGTTATACTTACATTTCTTCGTAAACAATGCAAACGAAATGCACACACTGGCGGCTAGTTACGTAGCGGGAGTTGGCTCAGTTTTCAATGTCGACTTAAAGCAGTTTAAAGTCAAGAGAGTTTTTAAAACCACAAAAAGTTACAACACTTTGCCGGCAAATGATGTTGTGATTTGGATGTCGTGAGCGGGGTTTCCCCGGGAGCGTTTTTATTTTTATTTTGTCCCTGATACGATTGGACGGGGAAAACCCGTTGTGGACAAAACTGTTTAACTTGCCCTTACATTTCTGATAACTGCACCCAATATACTTTTACTTCTACGGGTGAAACCAGAACCATTACCACACACATGGACTGCAACACTAAAAACGTCATCTACATGATTCAATGTACTAAATGTAACAAACAGTACATTGGTGAAACCAAACGTAGACTTAAAGACCGCTTCAACGAACATCGTAGGACAGTTGACAAACCTTCCAGTAAATCCAAACCCACCACTGCATCTGAACATTTTCTATCTAACCCTGACCACTCTGCATCTAATATCCTTTTAATTCCTTTAGAACATATTTTCTCTTCTCGTGATGCTATTCGCAAAGCTAAAGAAGCTTATCTCATAACACGTGCTAACACTCTTGAACCCAATGGCCTTAACAAACGCGACGAGACCTACTAATCAGTCACACCGTTAGTTATCTTTCGTTATCATATTATGTTTTTTACGTCATTTCCGTTTTACCATTATATATTGTCAAGTCACATTGTAAAAGTTCCTTAGCACCTGATGAAGACTAGTATGGCTAGTCGAAATATTGTGCTACATTAAATCCGTATAATTCTACGTCGTATTGGTTATTCTTCATTCTACTTATCTCTGTAATCACTAGCACCCTGTTAGTTTTCGATGAGTTGTGCCAAACACGACTATCGTACACCCTGGGCGGGATCAAATCTAGCGGGAAAGCTCGTACCAACCAACCAATGGGAGTGCAGCAGTTATTTTGAAATTGCGCACGCGTGGACGTGGTAGGCACGGAGTCTTTCACAGGCATCGCAGCATTGGAAAAAGTTGTGGAAAAGGGACTATTAATCGGGCTAAAAAGTAACTGTGATCGCCATGGAGGATGCAGGTGAAGGAAAGAACATTGGACTTTAGGGTTAGCGTGATTTTGTGACAATATTCCGGGGAAATTCGCGAGACGAGGGGATTTTCGGCGATCGCCATCGTTGGATGTGAGGTGAAGTCTCCAGCCTTGTCATTTTATATAACAGCTGGGACGGTGAATTGGAAATCTTGTTAAAGTGGCTAAAATGACCCCAGGAGTACACAGGACAATCAATAACACAACTTTAAAGAGGTATGTAACCTTTATTTGAGTACTGTATAGCTTTCTTACATTTTATTAATTTCTGCAAAATCTCGCAATAATGACACAAAAATAGAGCTTGGGCTGCCTGTGAGTAAATGAGCTACGTTTTTGGTGCTAATTCACGGTGCGTGATATCGAGTATTACACACTCGTAAAAGCTTCCTAGAAACCGTCAAACTGGTCCAGATTTGCGTCGATTTTTTTTCACTTTAGGTAGAGTGAATCCAGGTTTCCTAGAAACTCGTTAAATCGGCTCCCAAACCCCCAAATTCAAGACACAACAACTTTATCTTCATCAAAGCAAGTTTATTGTGTTATTCATTTGCCATCTAGTGCGATAAAATACCAGATATTCGGGCAGATGTGCGGCATTTGATCAATCTTGCCGTGCTCACCCTGGGGAATTTGATTACAAGCTTTGCCCCAGGGTGTGGACATTTGAATTCGACCGCTTGAGGACTGTGTCCTAGTCTCTTGTTGGAAGGTATTGAAGGTATGAATTTCAAAAATGCGTTTTCATCTGTTTTCATTAAAGGGATACCCAAGTGAAAAACACATTGGGGCTCAAAAGAATCTTCAACATGTTCTTTGTTCAGAAAATGTATTAAAATTTGATCAAACGTTTTTAGTATTAAGAACGAGCACCTCAAAGTTGGCCCCGCGAAGACATGGGCGCCGCCATCTTTGTTTGCATTTACGGAAGTGACGTCACTTCGTCCCACCAGCGTATCGCGGCTACTTGTCTTTGTATGATTTTCACACGCTCGGAATTAAAGTGGATATATTTTCATCGAGATTGCAGAGGAATTCTTACAGAAACCGGAATTATGATGAAGACGACATTATGAGAAAAGTTCAGAAGACTGGGAGGAGGAAGAAAAGCATTGGGAAGGCGAGAAATTATCAGACGAACAACAAGGTCTCGTAACTGCCATTTAATAACAGCAAAACAACATGGCTTAAAAGACTCGAGTGACTTCTGAATAAGTATAAGAACTACAATGTATGTGAGGTACCGTTAAGGCGTTTATCATCCTAAAAACACCTAATAAGTGAGAGAATGAGAACGCTGGTGGGACGAAGTGACGTCACTTCCGTAAATGCAAACAAAGATGGCGGCGCCCATGTCTTCGTGGGGCCAACTTTGAGGTGCTCGTTCTTAATACTAAAAACCTTTGATCAAATTTTAAAACATTTCCTGAACAAAGAACATGTTGAAGATTCTTTTGAGCCCCAATGTGTTTTTCACTCGGGTATCCCTTTAAGTTAAAAAGAACGCTTCACATTTATTTGGGATCACCTCCAGTTCCGCCAGTCTCAGCTGTATATATATAGTTTAGGAGGAATTTCGTTGCCCCAGGTGGGTCAATTTGATCACAATTGACCATTTTTTTCTTTCCCCAAGGTGGGGAATTTGACCAAAAATTCTCGAAAAAAGTCCAATGCCGCACATCTGCCCGACCCCCCCTCCCTCCGGCTTAACATTGATTCATGCATAAGTGACACTTAACGCTGTACAATGTTTTTGCCTTCGACAAAATAGTACATGTTTCAGCGGCTCAGAAGTCTTAGCTGGTCTCTTGCATTTTTACTAGCCTGTTCACAGGCTCTAGTCTCTAGATACTGGGGGAAATGACAAAAATAAAACGTGGCGGAAAAAAATGGTTTTCCTCTTTCTCTCCCCATTCCCCCTTCCTTCACGTCCGATTTTTTCCTCTTACTCTCCCCATTCTCTCTTTCTTCGTCCGTTTTTTTTTTTTTTAGTATCCAGGGCCTGTGAACAGGCTACATTTTTACCAGCCTTAGGGTTCCCTTTTTGCTTGTTTTACGGTTCAAGTAGCTGATTTATACTTTAACTCGTAGTCTAACGGATTGCTTCCAAATATATGAGTACCCTCGCTCAGTTTTCTGATCATTTTTTTTTTTTCATTTCAACACAGGCAGCCCAAGCTCTAAATATCTAGCTAATACTTACAGCGTTTGTATGTGAATTTCAACGAGCTAGAAATACGAAAGAATTAATGAATAAAATGCCTTACCTTGCTTCCATAGTGTATTACTTGCTGTCTGTGTGGTAACAGGGTTGATATGAAGCGATTTTAGCGAGTTTTCATTTCCTCTGCTCTCCTTCCTGTTTACCACTCGGACAGCAAGTAGTACACTATGGAAGCAAGGTAAGGCATTTTATTCATTAATTCCTTTGTATTTCAAGCTCGTTGAAATTCCCATACAAACGCTGTAAGTATTAGCTAGATATTTAGAGCTTGGGCTGCCTGTGATTTCAAACGTTAACTCAGTTCGCACAAAAGGCGCGAAAAAACTTTTGCACGCGTGCGCTACCAAATTCCCGCCCTCGGCAAAAGTTCTTTTATAACTGATGAGAGCTGGTTTGCATTTTGCATCCGAGATCTACTCATCAGTGTCCTCCTGAATCTCGCCCGAGAATGTTTGGTCTCGGACGAACTTCTGGGCCGCTTTCTATATACACTTAACGGCGCTGTGCACCCGCTAAACGGTTTAGCAGGATTTGTTTCTTTGCCTTCGACAAACGACGAGGAAATGTTGGACATTTGCTGGAACTGTTAGACAAGGTTTAAAGTGATGGACGGACTAACTCTTTGCCTTTGGCTTTGGACTTGATCTCGTCTTCGGTTCGCGAATTCGCTTCAACTTCTCAATGTTTGTGCCAATTTGTGGTGGAAAAATCGACTACTTCAAATCGGAAGAAAGTGGAACTTCTTCTTCATTCTCGGCTAGAAATTTCAAAGATCCTGGCACTCTTGGAACGAACAAGCTCACTACAAACACGGTAATTTGCTAGTTAAATATTTTTTTATGATGTGATAAACTGTATTTGTGCTGAATTTACTGATGGTAATACTAG
Organism: Actinernus sp. WN-2022; assembly: GCA_030867875.1. Classification (NCBI taxonomy): domain Eukaryota; kingdom Metazoa; phylum Cnidaria; class Anthozoa; order Actiniaria; family Actinernidae; genus Actinernus; species Actinernus sp. WN-2022. The sequence goes on along the minus strand of JAOWCC010001751.1, from coordinate 55,964,345 downwards.
TAGAGTGGAGTAAAATTTGGTCTGAAATCATAATAGTACGAGAGTTTAGCGGTCGTGCGACATATATATTTTTGTAAACAAACTTCCCGCGAAGTCTTCAAGATATTTTTCTTCCGGTTCGTTTATCGGAAGCTGCCAAAAAACTACTTCATCGGGGTGGTGTGTCAAGTTGCAAAACAGCCCATACTAGGGACATTAGGGGAAATATGTCAGCTGTCCATTTCTTCGCTGGAGACTCTAGACGGGAGATCATTCGACAGATTGATTTAAAAAAATTGAATGTGATTACCGTTATAAATCCTTATGATGGTTCATATCTGTCCCGATCATAGGGAGAAAAAAAAATCGGCGAAAATCTGGACCGGTTTGACGGTTTCTAGGAAGCTTTTACGAGTGTATAACACTCGATATAGCACCAAAAACGTAGCTCATTTACTGTTCTTCAATATTTTGAATGTTAGAGAGGGAGCAGGAACCTGGAAGTTTTCGTTTTTTCGGCAAAATTCTCGCGCGTCTCGCTTGTCGGCGATGAATTTAGGTGCCTGCCTTGGCCCTTGTGTATTTTTATGTAGTTGGCGAGATGAGCCACAGGAAGCCCGAGCTATATGTAAACAAACCTGAGCCACAGGAAACCCGAGCTGTATTATGAGCGCGCGCTAAATCAACACATACACAAATGAAGTCGAAGGGTATTTTATTTAACGATTTGCTAAGAAAAGATGGATTATTAAAACATCAGTGACAAATACACAAAATGGGAGGATGGTTAGCCTGTGGTATAGAGTTCAGTAATGGCAGACATGATTCTGATGGTAAACTCTGCAAAATTCATCCTTTGGTAACCTTTTTCACTAATTTGGATATTTCCTACTGAACACTGCCTGTTTGGAAGACAAAACGTAGGGCCCCTAGGGGCAACTCGTGAAAGGTCAGTGAGCTAATAATAATGGCCATATTTATATAGCGCCATATCACCACAGTCTCGTGGTACTTTACATAATACTGACATCGGTATCCGTCGGTGATTTTTTTCGGACTGCTTTCGGCGCTAATAGCTGCCACGCAGTTTACAATGTTGTGTGTGGTTAGTACAATGGCCAGGCGCGCGTGCGCTGCTGTACTGGGTAACAATCCCCTTCTCTTTTTCGAGTAGTACAACAGGTTTTTTCACGTCCCCTTCAAATACCGATCAGAAGTGGAAGGAGACAAGGCCAACGGCTTAAACGTCCCTGCTCTGATTCGAACCCCCGACCGTGCCCTACCAACTGAGCTAACCGGTGAGGCAGTTAGCTATTTTGGTAAATGCTAAAAATCATGTGACCGATGACGTCATTGACTAAGTGATTTGTGGGGACCCAATGCATATCGAAGTTTGAACTGTCCGGCATTAGAAATGAAGGAGATATGGGCATCTACTTAAAATCACGTGACCGATGACGTCATCGTTACATCATGGCCAGCAAGTGATTTGTGGGAACCCAATACCATGCCTGTCCAAGTTTGAACTGTCGGGCATTAGAAATGATAATGATAAAGTGTCCGAAGACTACTGCAATGCTGATCAAATACAACGCTTGTCGAGGTTTATACGATATTTCGGCTGGCCAGTACCAGCCTTCTTCAGGTTTATTTTACAGTGGAGGTCACAAATGGATACAAGGCTTATATAAATTGCTAATTACGTAACTATGAGCGGAAATTACAAAATCGATGACATATGTTTTATACTGTATTACTATACATAAAAGGAAATTACGAAATAGGTTTGAAAAGATAGTACAAATAGAGTAACAGCCGACAATAAAGGTCAAACGGTGAAATTACATTTCATCACGTCTATTCATTCCGAGTGGTTCGAGGGTTTTAGCTTTATAGATGAGATATGATTCACGTGCTTTTCTCACGGAATCGCGTTTAGAATAGATGACTTCTAAAGGAATAAGGAGCATGTCAGTACTAGAATGGTTAGGGCTGAGAAAATGTTCAGAAACTGCTGTAGGTTTAGATTTGATATTAGATTTATCTACAGGTCGTCTGTGTTCGTTAAAACGGTCTTTGAGGCATCGTTTTGTTTCTCCGATGTATTGTGAATTACAGTAGTGACATTGAACCATGTAAATTACGTTTTTAGTATTACATGTAATGTGAGATTTGATATGGTGAGTTTCGCCAGTGGAGGAAAAAGTGTATTGTTTGAGGCCATGTTCGATGTAAGGGCGGGTGTAAGGGCAGGTAATGCAGTTTTTACCGCAGCGATAAGAGCCGGGTGGCAATGGAGAGGTGTTAGTATTGTTAGGTAACTGAGCTCTTACTAAAATGTCACTTATGTTATTACAGCGGCGGTGGGCTACTAAGGGAAGATTTTTGAAAATTATTTCGGAACGTTTAGATGAATAGAGAATATTAGAGTGTTTATGAATTATTGATGAGATGTTAGGTAGTGCTGGATTATATGTAATGATAAAAGGAATACGGTCTGCATCTGGCTTGGGTTTGTTTTGTAAAGCATCAGTGCGAGAAATGTTAGATGCACGTTGTATTTGTGTCTTAAGGAAAGTAAGATTATAGCCGCGTTTGTTAAGGTATGTTATTAATTCATTAGTGCGTTTCTTAAAGCTATCGTCCGAAGAGCAAATGCGGCGAAGGCGAAGTGAAAAGCTATACGGGATAGAGTATTTAGTGTGACCGGGGTGACAAGACGTTTTAAGAAGGTACTGGTGTTTGTCAGTGGGTTTGGTGTACAAGTCTGTTTCTATAAGTCCGTTTTTAAGTAAAACGTTAACGTCGAGAAATGGGATGTTAATGGCAGAATGGGAAGAAGTGAACTTGATGGTAGGGTGGAGGTTATTGAGATAATTAATGAATATTTTCAGTCGATCCAGTCCTTCGGTCCAGATCACGAAAATATCATCAATATATCTCAACCACGTGTGTGGCTGGTAGGGTGAATTAGATAGTGCGTCACGTTCGAATTTAGCGAGAAATAAGTTGGCGAAGGAAGGAGCCATTTTAGTACCCATGGCTGTTCCATGTATTTGTAGATAGTGTTGTTGATTAAACGAGAAATTATTCATAGTAAGAATCATGCGTATAAGGTCGCAGATGGTTTCTGTGGGTACATGTTTATTAACGCGGTTACGAAGAAAATAGCGACAAGCATCAATGCCTTCATTATGCGGAATGTTAGTATATAAGGAGGAAACGTCGAGAGTTACGAGCAAAGCGTTATCAGGGAGCTTGTTAAAGAGGGAAAGTTTATTAAGAAAGTCAGTAGTATCCTTAACATAAGAAGGAGTGGTAGTAACTAACGGTTTAAGATGATAATCAACGAATTGCGAGATGCGTTCTGTGGGGTGGTTATTAGAGGATATTATGGGTCGTCCAGGATTATTGTTTTTGTGTATTTTAGGTAATATGTAGAAGCGTCCTGGTTTGGCGTCGTTATGTACGAGGTACTGTCTTGAGGGCGATATGGGCATGTATACGTACTTAATGACGTGACCGATGACGTCATCGCCACAGTGATTTGTGGGCATGGGGACCCAATGCATATCGAAGTTTGAACTGTCTGGCATTAGAAATGAGGGAGATAGGCATGTACTTAAAATCACGTGACCGATGATGTCATCGTTACATCATGGCCAGCAAGTGATTTGTGGGAACCCAATACCATGCCTGTCCAAGTTTGAACTGTCGGGCATTAGAAATGAGGGCGATATGGGCATGTATACGTACTTAATGACGTGACCGATGACGTCATCGCCACTAAGTGATTTGTGGGGACCCAATGCATATCGAAGTTTGAACTGTCTGGCATTAGAAATGAGGGAGATAGGCATGTACTTAAAATCACGTGACCGATGATGTCATCGTTATGTGGTCGCAACTAAGTGATTTGTGGGAACCCAATACCATGTCTCTCCAGGTTTGAGCCGGCTGGCATTAGAAATGAGGGAGATATGGGCATGTACTTAATATCACGTGACAGATGACGTCATCGTTACCTCATCACCACTGGGTATTTCATAGGGCTAGGGCCGACCCACTACCATGTCTGTCCTGGTTTGAAGTGTCTGGTATTAGAAGGGCACCGTCAATAGACCATTTTCTCAGGTATGCGCACGCAATATTGGCCCGCCAAATCGCTTTTTGAACAATAGCCGCGAATTTTTGAACAATAGACGATAATTTGAATAACAAAAGGCTGACGCATCAGAACGAGTCTAACAAAACTCACGGCCCGCCAATAAATACTTCATGTAGGCAGCTTGGATTTAGTATTGGTTGAAATAATAGGGAAGGTTATAGGAAACCACTACGTGATTGCCCACGTGAAGTATTTACCGGCCCGTCAAGTCTTGCGTGCGCATACTTGAGAAAATGGTCTATACATCTTCTCCAGCATGACCAAATTTGGATGCGTACCATAAAACTCCGTCAATATATTTTCGGAAAATCGAACACTATTCGGACTATTTGGACAGCCAACGGGGAGTCCCAGATGTACACAGAAAAAAACGAAGTACACACGATGAATAAATTAGCTCGATCCCACTAACCCTAATCAATCCTAATAACTCGTTCTGTGCTTGCGCGCATCCACGAGTTAAAAAGAGCCAAACAAACAGCAGTGGCACTTTAAATGTGTATAGGAAACTAGTTAAAACAATGTATTGTCCACACAATATACTTCATATCAAGTTTAATCACAATCACAAAAGCGAATGTTTCTATTTTTCCTGCAAAATTGATAAATACAGCCTTCCCTATGAATGAAAGTCTCTTTGGGTTTGCATTTACTTAGCTTTTCTATTGGCTGTGATTATGTGATTATCAGCCAACCAAGTTCTAAACTAAAACCAAACATTGTTTTGGCTTATCACACAAACAATTTTCATTTTAGGAGAGTTATCCTTGTGATTGGCTCAAACCAATCTGGAATTACTCCAGTTTGTATCATTTGGCTTATTGCTCTGTAATTACTGTGGTCTTTTAGTTATGACCCTCGATTGAAAACCACTCTGTTCAAAGCAACAGGAGATGCATGAGATCAGTTTTGTTGCGTGTACAAGACTGCCCTTGATTTTAGGTTGCTATAATTGCTCAATTATCGAGGATTCATGATTAAATTACTATGATTAAATATACATTCTAGTTTTTAATGAACAAATATTAAGGTGTCTTAAGAGGTTTCAAGCACCATTGATTTGCAGATAAGGGATTGAGTCAGTTCAGTCTGTGGCAGTCAAAGCCAAGTCAAACTAATTGCCAACTCGTGTTCTTAGTCTGTGTGAGCATCAATAAATGTTACATTCATGATCAATAATGTTATATTCGTGTCCTGTGAGGAAGCCATGTCAAACTAATTGCCAACTCGTGGCTTGAGCATTCTTTTGTACATCTTCAGCATCGGTAAACGAACATTTATGTCCTGTGAGGAAGCCATGTCAAAATAATCGCCAACACGTGGCTTGAGCATTCTTTTGTACAGTTGTGCATCTTCAGCATCAGTAAACTAACATTTATGTACTGTGAGGAAGCCATGTCAAACTAATTGCCAACTCGTGGCTTGAGCATTCTTTTGTACAGTTGTGCACCTTCAGCATCAATAAATGTTACATTCATGTCCTGTGAAGAAGCCTGTATAGTAGCAAAACCACCATAACGCCATGGATTGGCCCAGTAGAATAACAAGCTTCCCTCCGGTACTGACTTCTTGTGATCAGTGTTGTCTACTACATAAGCACCTGCTCCACTTACAAAGTACTCTACTGTGGAATTGATTTCTTTTAGGTGCTGAAATACATGCAAACAAGGATTGGCCATTAAAAGAACAGCCTCGTCTAACAGCCACTGTAAGGAAAGCACTTCTCCTCTCCTGCAGAGGCTCTAGGGAGACAGGAGAGTTCTCCCTCTTCAGTCTCCCTATGGCCTCTGCGGAGGAGAGAGACACTACACAATAACTGGTACAGGAGGCTAATGTGAGAAATGGACTTAGTCATGTTGCAAACATTTCACGTCACGTTTCTACAAGTTCCTTTTAACTCTGGACCGGGACAACTTGTTATCATTAAACAGCTGGTAGGGGATAGCCATTTTCATAGTAAAAGCCTGGGTCGATCCCTGGGTAGACGTCATCTCATTAATGCATTATTCTCCATGGCACCTTTCTATCACAATAACATCGATTTATAAAGAATATAGTTACACAGTTTCAGAGTTGTTTGTAAAGAAAAATCATTTTAGATTTTACATTAATCAGATTAATGTCTACCCATGAATCGATCCAGGCTTTTACTTACGCAGTCATGGGTCAAGAAAGGTACATTTTCACCATTTCAAACAAGCACATAATATAGAGTATTATTTTCTACACAGAAGTACTCAAACCTTGATATATATTCAATATTTGATGAAAATAAATAAAAGTTAGGTAATTAAACTTTAATAAAGTATATCTAGACAAGCTATACATACAGTAGATAGTACTTACCTGTAGGTAATGATCTTGTCCAGATAGACAAGCTATGTACATACAGTAGATAGTACTTACCTGTAGGTAATGATCTTGTCCAGATAGACAAGCTATACATACAGTAGATAGTACTTACCTGTAGGTAATGATCTTGTCCAGATAGACAAGCTATACATACAGTAGATAGTACTTACCTGTAGGTAATGATCTTGTCCAGATAGACAAGCTATGTACATACAGTAGATAGTACTTACCTGTAGGTAATGATCTTGTCCAGATAGACAAGCTATACATACAGTAGATAGTACTTACCTGTAGGTAATGATCTTGTCCAGATAGACAAGCTATACATACAGTAGATAGTACTTACCTGTAGGTAATGATCTTGTCCAGATAGACAAGCTATACATACAGTAGATAGTACTTACCTGTAGGTAATGATCTTGTCCAGATAGACAAGCTATACATACAGTAGATAGTACTTACCTGTAGGTAATGATCTTGTCCAGATAGACAAGCTATACATACAGTAGATAGTACTTACCTGTAGGTAATGATCTTGTCCATATAGACAAGCTATACATACAGTAGATAGTACTTACCTGTAGGTAATGATCTTGTCCAGATAGACAAGCTATACATACAGTAGATAGTACTTACCTGTAGGTAATGATCTTGTCCAGATAGACAAGCTATGTACATACAGTAGATAGTACACAAAACCTAGCCTTACCTGTAGGTTATTGTCGCATTGCCAGTTATCCACAAACTACTATGTAGAACTATTAGACTAAGATCGTAAGTTTGACTCATTCGACCTAGTTCGATGTCACCTAAAAGTTCCCGGTTGACTTCACACGAATTCCACTACGTGATAAGTAACACAAAGAATGCCCAAATATGGTAAACACGCTATAGGGCGCTATAACAACAGTCTGGTAATAAGCTAACAAACACGTTACACGCTCTTTGTTTGAACAAAGAGAAGTCAAAACTAAAGAGTCGACAAGTAAATTTAATAAAATAGTCGAAACCTATAGACTCTTTAGCATTCTTGAATGAGTCTTGCTGGTGCACGGCGATTGCACGTAGGATAACTCGGTGTTGAAGACACAATGGGGAAGGACATCGTTGATGCCGCAACTCTTTCTGGCGGTGGCGTTGCAACCACAGATGGTGATTCAGCTTGTTCACATCGCTCTGGTGTTCCAAGTACTACTTGCGGCGTAGCGCTCATAAGAGCTGAAGAGTTAGGTACGGTAAGAGACTGACCGACCGCATCAAGATCTTGATTCACATCCTCTGGACCTTTCGGGGGTAGTTGAGCATCACAAATCCTAATGTCCCTACGGTTGCGACGGTACATCCTACCATTAACACAAACCCAGTACGAGCGAGGACCATGTTGTCCAGTGCAAACGCCAGACGTCCACGATTTCTGCTCAGGTAATCGTATGCTGACATAGCTCCCTTTTCTTAGAGTGGGTAGCTGTCGAGCATCAAGATCATAATGATACGATACTGCTCCATCTTTCCGCGAAGAGCTTCTCCGTCAGCCTTCATGCTGAACCTTGGCAAGAGCAAAGCAGGTTTTGTCACGAGTAACGTCTTGCAGCGCCGACCCATTAGACGTTGCGCTGGGCTCGACCCTATTTCCTCAGTTGGGAGTGTTTCGGAAGTCAAGTAAAGCCTGAGCCTCATTAATTCCTTCTTCCTTAGCCTTGGTAAGGAGAGTCTTTATTAACTTAACTGAGTTTTCGGCCTTGCCCTTTGATTGCGCATGGTAAGGCAACGAGGTACTGTGCTCGAACTACCACTCCGCCGCAAATTTCGCAAATTCGCTTGACGAGAATTGAGGACCGTTGTCCGATATCACTTCGTCAGGAACTCCGTGACGTGCGAAAATGATAGACAAAGATCTGATGATGTCCTTAGAAGTCGTTGCACGAAGACGATCGACTTCCGGGTAGTTGGAATAGTAGTCAACAACAACGAGAAGCTGCCTTCCGTCGTGCTCGCAAAGGTCAACGCCCACCTTGGCCCACGGACGATTGACTACCTCATGTAGCAATAAGGGCTCCTTCTGCTGAGCATCACGGTGTTTCATGCAGATGTCACATTTACTCATAAAGTCTTTAAACTCTTTGCTGCTTCCCGGCCAATAAAGTGCTTCAAGCATTCGCGCTGCCAGCCAGTAATACCAATATGGCTTGAGTGCACGAGTGTCATCAATTTCTTGCGAAGGGAAGCTGGGACGTACACACACCTGTTGTCCACGAAAGATGAGTGAGTCCTGCACTATCAGATGAGATCGTTCATCAAAGAATGGGCGAAGGGTAGGTGATACCACCGCGTACTCGGGCCACCCTGTAAGGATCGTGTCATGCAGCTGTATACAGACCGGATCAAATGCTGATGCTTGACTGAGTTCTTCCCAACCAACTGACGATATAGAACGAGGGACCCGATGATCGACAGAGGGAAGTGCATGAATCTCTGAGTTGTCTTTAGTTGTGGGCAGGTTAGCTCGACTCAGAGGATCCGCGAGACACATGTCGGCAACCTTTTTGTATGACAAGATTATAGCGTTGAAGACGCATAAGCAACTTCTACAGCCTCAGGGAGCTGTGTCCAAGGCTTTTTTGAAGATTACCTCCAATGGCTTGCGATCTGTCTCAACACGAATCACATGCATGGCGGCCATACACATAGTCGTCGAACTTCTCACAAGCCCACGTGATTGCTAGGCACTCTTTCTCGATCTGGGCCCACTTTGTCTCTGCTGCAGTCATTGCTCTTAAAGCGTATGCCACTGGTTGCGATCTTTGAAGTAGGTCAGCACCCAAACCAAATTGAGAAGCATCGCTTGCAGAGTGACGTCATCGCTAAGGCTGTAGAACCTCAACACAGGTGTGGTCACTATTGCTTGCTTTATCTCCTTCATCGTTGTTTGATGGTGTAGGGTCCAAACCCAACTTGCTCCTTTAACCTTTAGCTCGCGCAAGTGATGTGTCATTTCTAATAGTCCGGGTAGAAACTTTCCGAGATAGCCAACCATATCCAGGAATCTCTCCAAACGTTTGACATCAACCGGATCTGGTCTTTACCTTTTCAGGATCCGCGGAGACTCCTTCTGCTGAGAATATGTGGCCAACATATCTAACTTGTTTCAGGACAGCTTCAGCTTGTCATTGTTGAGCTTGACGGTGCGATCTTGACATCCCTGCAAAAAAGTTACGAGGTTTTTGTCATGACCTTTATCAGCTGCTTCCTGCGTTTCGCCTCTCCCATAGACAAGGAAGTAGTTATCACCTCAACTCCTTCTAGACCCTCGATGAGCTAATGCATCTTTCTCTGGAAGATCTCGGGTGCCGAGTTTAAACCGAAAGGCATTCTACACCACATGTAACGTCCAAATGGTGTCTGAAACGCAGTGAGATGAGATGACTCATCGTCCAGCTCAACATGCCAAAAACCTTCACGCACATCACAAATTGCATCCTACATGCGTGATGCAATAGCCTCGACCTCATGATTTCTTCGTTCAGATCCTTGGGGTCGAGGCAGATTCACAGCGTTCCGTTTTTCTTCGGGCGGACTAACATCGATGAGAGCCTAGCTGTAGGCTCTTCAACCTTTACGATTACTCCTCGGTACACGAGTTCATCCAAAGCAGTCTTTACCTTTTCTCAAATTGCGTGCGCTAAATTCCTAGGAGCATGCTTAACTGGAGACTTCTCTCCTTTAAGGCGAATATGGTACTTTCCCGGCACCTGACCTAGTTCATTGGGTACATCTCCATCAGATGTTTCTTGGGTTCTGCTCTTGAAGTGAGGCCAAACGCCTCAACAGAATGCAGACGATTTACATCTTAGTCTGTGATTACTGACAACGCATCTGAGTACCTCTCTGGCTCTCTTGCTTAGTAAACATGTATTGAATTGATTTCCTTCTATGATGTGACACTCTAGTCGAGCAGAGTACCCATCCCGTTTCCACACACGGATTATTGAAGTACCAAAGATTGGTAACTTCTCGTCTCCATAATTTCGGACAAAGTGATTAACAGTAACAACATTCTTGAGGTTGTAATCTCCCGTCACTTGTTTGTAGACACGCATCGGCAGCACTGTACGATCTGCACCCGTATCAATTTGAAACTGCTCCTCTTCGCCATTCTTGAATCGCAGGGTTATCATTGCTTTATTGGAAGAAGCTTTACCCATGGTGAAGATCTGTCCTTCTGAATCATCCTGTTCGTAACTTTCTTCGTGGATGTTGGTTTGTTTACGGGCGTCCATTTTCTCGTGGAATACGCGAAAATGGTCAAGCTCGCCACACAAGTTACATGTCTCTGACAAGCCGTTTTAGCTCCAGAAGAAGTCTCAGTGGCATTCTCGCCTTGATAACTACTCATCAATTTATATTCTTTCTTATTAATGGCTCCACTCAACAGGTGGACATGTAGGGCCTCAGAAGATATACCCTCATCGATGTACTTGATGTTGACCAGAGACTGTTCTGACGCCAAACATAGATCCACCGTATTCTGCAAAGTAAGACGCTCCCTAACCTTATAATCCCGTATACCAAACAAGATCCGGTCGCGTAGCATGTCATCCAAGTCGTTGAATTCGCATGTGCTAGCGAGACGACGAAGTGTTGTCATGTACGAGTTGAACGATTCGCCTTCCTTTTGCGAACAACGATTAAAGTGTAAACGTTCCATTGGCTCATTCTTCTTTGGAAGAAAATACTGATCGAATCGGGCGATCACTGGCCTAATCTTCTTTCGATCTCCCTCGGGCAAATCCGACTGCATAGTTCCAAAGAGTTTAATGACCTTTGGACCTAGATAAGTGAGCTAATGAGCGACCTGTATAGCTTCATCCTTCTGGTTCAATTCAGTACAAATTATGTAATTCTCCCATTAGGTTTTCCAATCTTTCCAGTCGTCGGCTTGTTGGGCTGTGGTGCCTTCTGGTAAACACGCTATAGGGCGCTATAACAACAGTCTGGTAATAAGCTAAACAAACACGTTACAGTTATGATCATGTCCTGATAGACAAGCTATACATACAGTAGATAGTACTTACCTGTAGGTTATGATCATGTCCTGATAGACAAGCTATACATACAGTAGATAGTACTTACCTGTAGGTAATGATCTTGTCCAGATAGACAAGCTATACATACAGTAGATAGTACTTACCTGTAGGTAATGATCTTGTCCAGATAGACAAGCTATACATACAGTAGATAGTACTTACCTGTAGGTTATGATCATGTCCTGATAGACAAGCTATACATACAGTAGATAGTACACAAAACCTTGTTTTACCTGTAGGTTATGATCATGTCCTGATAGACAAGCTATACATACAGTAGATAGTACACAAAACCTTGTTTTACCTGTAGGTTATGATCATGTCCTGATAGATAAGCAGTTACGTGATACTTCTCAAGCATGGGTTTTAACCTCTCCACCAGACATGTAGTAGGACCATGTTCAGCAATGGAGTAAACAGGAAAATGGCCTCCAACTAATAGATAATGTGCCTTGGAGGCCTTCAGTGTTTGTTCCAGCCACTGCCACTGTTTCTCTGCCACTGACAGTGATTCAGGTCCTATTGAATGAATTTGGTTAATATACAAATCAATCTAAATAAATACACATCATTTTGTTACTATACTGAACAGAACTTAATACATGTATAATGTGCATGAACAGAGCTTAGATGTCATTCAAGTTTTTTTTATTCACTTACTAATTGAATTAAGAGGAATTTTTTTACAGTAATTGTCGCATCATATTTGAAAAAAAAAAAAATTTGAATTCCAATTCTCGCTTTGGATTAACACTCTAAGAGACCCTTTCAGCTTGCCTGTTTGTTGCCCCATTTCAGACCATGTGGCTTTTCCCTTGAGTAATTCTTTTTCTTTCTGTATCCCGGGCAAGAGGAAATGTACCAATTTCTATAATTGGAAAACAAAGCATTGAATCCTCTGGAGAGCTATGACGTGGATGGGGCAACAAACAGGCAAGCTCAAAGGGTCTAGTCATTGTTGTCCCAATAGAGATCATGTGATCTCCAGGGAATTGAGCACTTTGTGTTCGAGTTCAAGAAATTTATGCATTTTGGCACACATACACGGCTTTGTAATTAATATCTTCTCTTAATATATAGTTTAGATTAAGTTACTTAATTAAACGATTTAGAGTTAGTTTTATTATGTTTGTATTGAATGTAAACTGAAACATTTGTTTTGGAATGTTTGAATAAAGACTATAACATATTATTATTGTATTCATTTGAGTTGTAATAATTCAGTACTGGCTTACCCTTTGGCTGGCTGGCCTGCACACTATCCTGTTCTGTATTGCCACACAAT